>CM057457.1:169927500-171177500 GCA_016271365.2 Neoceratodus forsteri | reverse complement strand
TGTCGATGTCAGGAGTTGCCTGTATGGAACCAGTCAATTTGGGACAGAAGTTCCTTAAGTTTTATCAGTCCACCAGGTATTAGACACCACGGCATGTGGACTGTGCTATGGGTTTGGGGACTGAGGATGACCAGTTGAATAGAATGGGGGAGTGATCACTGAGAGAGTCTGGGAGGACTTGTACATTGGGGATCCGATTAGGGCAGTTGGTGAGTACCACATCAAGCAGGGTACTGGAGCCTCTCTTGGGGTTAGTCCTGGTAGGGTGGGTAACTAGTTGCGTTAGGTCTATTGCAGAAAAGGAGTCTCGGGTAGAGGAGGAGGAGGGACTGAGCCAGTTGACATTTAAGTCACCCACCAGAATTTGATCAGCGGAAGGAGGTAGTGAGGTAAGGTATTCTGTAAGAGAGGCAATGGCCTGCGTTTGGTCCCTGGGGGGCACATATGCAGTAGTCAGACAAAGGGTCCCTTTAAAAGGGTCAGGGGTTAGTTTCAGCGTAAGCCCCTGGGCCCTGGAGTCAAGGATGGGAGTGGGCAAGGGCTAGTACAGGGAGAGATTCCTTGACATAAATAGCGCAGCGCCCGTCTCCCAACACGGTCGGACCGGAAAGGTGAAACCAGGAAGGGAGACTAGGGAGTCAGGGGATTTTGACAGCCAAGTCTCAACCAGGGTGATGACATCAGGGTTAATTGATGTGACCAGGCATTGTAGTGAGTCAAACTTTTTTAGGAGGCTACAGATATTCATGAGACCATGCATAGGCCTGTGGTGCAAGTTGTGGAGCTCCTGGGAACCGGGCCAGGGTTTGGATGAATGTTCCCTGACAGGAGTAGTAGCATGACTAACACCCTGGCTGAGAGATGGTGAGAGGTTTTCCTACGATTGACATGAGAGGGGGGGAGGCTAAGGGAGTAGGGGCTGGGCAGGGAGGTACAGGAGGGGAAAGCAAGAATAAGAAGACACCCAGATGTGCCTGAGGTGAAGAGAAAGCTAGGGGAGGCAGGGAGGACAGGGACACACAGAGGTCCCAAGGGGCAGGAGAGAGGTTCAGGAGCAAGGGAGGAGGGTGCCAGGGCACAGTGTGGACTAGCAGATGGGTAAGTGGGTAAGTGCACTGCTAGTGGGGATACAGGCAGAGCATGAGGCAGGCCAATGCATTGTGGTGAGCAAGATCCCAGGGAAGTAGTGCTGTACAGGTAGGAGTAGGAGTAGTGAGGACATAGGTCCCTCTAGTGCCAACAGGTATAACCTGCAAATGGGAAAGTGGGAAGATGGGTTCTTGGCAACAGGACGTGATGTCACCAGATGTGATGTCACAGGGTGGATCACTTAAGTTCACAGCCGCCCCTGGGTGGGAGGGTGGTTAGGGTGGGCGGGCAGATGGCACAAGCGCGTTGGGCTAGCACCCTCTGCAGGCATCCAGACAAGAGAAGAGGCTATCTTTACCGAAAGTTATCAGGCTGGAGATTTGACTTCCTCAGCTACTCGAGTGAGCTGCTTGTTGCTTCAGTTGCTTTATTGTCCTGAGGCCTAGCTTGGGGAGCTGCCTCGAAGTTATCAGGCTGGAGATTTGGCTTCCTCAGCTAGTCAGGTAGCTGCTTGTTGCTTATTTTGATTGTCCCGAGTGCCTAGCTTGGGGGAGTGCCTCAAAGTTATCAGGCTGGAGATTTGGCTTCCTCAGCTACTCAGGTGAGCTGCTTGTTGCTTCAGTTGCTTGATTGTCCCAGGTGCCTAGCTTGGGGGAGCTGCCTCGAAGTTATCAGGCTGGAGATTTGGCTTCCTCAGCTACTCAGGTGAGCTGCTTGTTGCTTCAGTTGCTTGATTGTCCTGAGTGCCTAGCTTGGGGGAGCTGCCTCGAAAGTTATCAGGCTGGAGATTTGGCTTCCTCAGCTACTCAGGTGAGCAGCTTGTTGCTTCAGTTGCTTGATTGTCCCGAAGTGCCAGTTGTTGGCAGTTTCTGCCGGACTGCTGCACTCTGTCTCCCTGGTCCTGATCCTCGCTTCTCTGAACACCCCCCCACTTGTACAATGGCTGCAGTGTGGCTCTCTCCTTGGTCCCGGTCCTCGCTTCTCTGAACACCCCCTTTGTACAATAGCTACTGGTGTGACTTTACTTAGAAACATAGAAACATAGACTTTGACGGCAGATAAGGACCGCTAGGCCCATCTAGTCTGCCCATTTCCCTACCTACAGGATAGGCCGCAGATCCTATTTAACCAACAGCCTATATCTTCCTGCCTCACAAGAATTGCCTTATATCTGTCCCATGCATTCTTGAATTCTCCACAGTTTTAGACTCCCAACTTCCTCAGAAGGCTGTTCCATGCATCCACTACCCTCTCTGTGAAATAATACTTCCTCACATTGCCTCTGAACTCGCCCTCCTTCTATCTTTAAATTGTGTCCCCTTGTTCTTGCAAGTCTCTTTTCTGAAAGATGCTACCCTCTTGGACTTTGTTGATTCCTTTGAGGTACTTGAAAGTTTCTATCATGTCCCCTCTCCCTTCTTTCCTCAAGGGTATACAAATTAAGCTCCTTTAGTCTCTCCTCATCGGCTCTCTTGCAGACCCTGCACCATTTTAGTTGCCCTCCTCTGGACTGCCTCTATCCTGTCTATGTCCTTGCGGAGATGGGGTCTCCAGAACTGGACACAGTATTCCAGATGGGGTCTCACCAACTGTCTGTACAGAGGGATAACAACTTGTTGGTGGCTCCTGTTGCCTGCTGCAAGCTCTCTTCCTGGTCCCATTCCTCCTCCTCTAGAACACCCCACATTTGTACAATGGCGTGGTGTGGCTCTCCTCCTGTCCTGGTCCTCACTCATCTGCCCCCCTTTGTAGAATGGCTGCAGTGAGGATCTCTCTGGTCTTGACCTTCACTCCTCTGAATACCTCTTCCCTTGTACAATGGCTGTGCATCCCACTTTACTTGTTGGTGTCTCCTGCCACCCATCACACTCTTCTATGCTAATACCAGAAAGCAAAAATTTGGCATTGTCAAATGCTTGTTAATCTTACAGTCCTACCACTGGTCGTCCTCCTTTCACTTACATACACCAAAAATGTCTTGTCCCCTTCATACCACCTTGGCTATTCTCTCTTCAGTTTACACCTTCACACTCCTTACTGCTTTCCCTGCTTCCTTCTGTTTCCTCATACACTTCCCTATCTTCTTCCTGTGCATCTCAGTATACCTTTTGAATGCTATTATTTTAGCCACTGACTTTTCTGCTACCTCCTTTTCTTCTTGCTTTGCTCACTTAAACATAAAAAAGCTTTGGCAGATGGGGATCATGTGATCCTTCTAGCCTGCCCTAGAAACTACCCCCTCCCTATGCAGCCTTCATCCTAACTTGTCCTTTATGTCTGTCCCATGTGAGTTTTAACTCCCTGATTGTCTTTGATGCTACCACCTCCTGGGGCAGGCTGTTCCATGGGTCTATCACTCTCTCTCTGTGAAGAAGTACTTCCTGAGGTTGATTTTGAACCTTCCTCCTACCAGTCTTATATCATGCCCTCTTGTGCATGCTCGCTTGTTCTGTTGAAATAGATTGCCTGTCTGAGCTGTGTTAAATGCCCTCACATACTTAAATGTTTCCATCACATCCCTCTGTTTCTTCTTTGCTCAAGGGAGTATAGGTTTAGCTCCCTTACCTGTGATGCAGTCCATGCACCATCTTAGTAGCCCTTCTGCACCATTTCCAAATGGTCAATGTCCTTCTTGAGGAGAGGTCTCCAGAATTGAATGCAGTACTCCATGAGTGACCTCACCAATGACCTGTAGAGGGGCATGATAACCTCCCACTTTCTACTAGAAATACCTCTGCTTATACATCTGAGGATGCCACCCGCTTTCTGTGCTGCTTTCTCACATTGTTTTCCTATCTTTAATTTGTCAGTGATGATTATGCTGGGATCTCACTCCGTTTGTGTCTCCTCAAGTTGATGTCCTCCCAGTGTGTACTTTTTTCCAGGATTCCTCTTTCCCAAATGCATTACCTTACACTTTTTGGCATTAAATTGTAACTGACAGTCCCTCGAGCAATCATCTAGCCTTCTGAGGTCAGCTTCCATGTTGTCTGCTCCTTCCTTGTGTCCACTCTGTTGCAGAGTTTTGTATCATCTGTGAACAGGCAAACCTTCCTGTTAGTCCATTCACTATGTCTGCTATGAATATGTTAATAGTATCGGTCCCAGTACCGATCGCGAGAACCACTGGTCACCTACCCTTCCTGGACAATGATCCATTGACTAGCACTTTCTGGGTCCTATCGTTCAGCCAGTTACTGATCCAGCTGACTATTTTCTGGCCAACCCCATATGTTCCAGCTTGTTGGTTAGCCTTTTGTGAGGACGGTGTCAAAGGCCTTGATGAAATCTAGGTATACATGACCCCTACCCCTCCCTGATGCAATGTTCTGGTGACCCAGTCAAAGAAGTCGATCAAGTTGGTTTGACAAGAGCATCCTGCTGTGAAGCCATGTTGCTTTGGGTCCATTTTTCCAGTATCTGTTAGGTATGCCACTATCCTCTCTTTTAGTAGTGACTCCATCATTTTCCCCACAACTGAAGTCAGACTGACAGGGCGGTAATTTCCTGCCTCTTCCTTGTTTCCGCTCTTGTGTAAGGGCACAACAGTTGCCTGTTTCCAGTCCTGAGGTATTTTCCTGCTGTCTAGCGACTTGTTGAAGAGCTCAGCCAATGGTGCAGCCAGTTCCTCTTGGAGCTCCTTCAGTATCCTAGGGTGTATGTCATCCGGTCCCATGGCTTTTTCCACTTTCAGTTATTAAGCTCTTTTAGGACCCTCTCCCTTGTGAAGGGGCTAGTTTTTGTTCCCTGGGTATCTTCCTTTGTCCTGCTCAGTGTGGGACCTTTTCCACTGTCTTCTATGTGAAGACAGAGCAAAAGAACTCATTTAGCACTTCTGCCTTGTCCTCGCACTCTCTACCATCTTATCTTCCTTGCTTGCTTGCTAGTCAGACTATTCCTCCCTTAGTTTTTCTTTTTTCTCTTATGTATCTATAGAAGGTTTTGTCTTCTTCCTTAACATCTTGTGCTATTTTCTCTTCTGTCTGTGCTTTTGCCTTCCAACAGCTTTCCCTGACTATCCTGTGGAGAGATTTAAGAAGGCCTTGAAAACACATTTGTGGCTTAGCACCTTCCCAGACTGATTATTTTAGTTGAGTATTTTAGACATTCATTTATTTTGTCATCTGGTCATATTGCTATATATTTTATTGTTTTATATATGTTTGTTATTGTACAGCATCTTGGTTCATGAAAGGCGCTTTAAAAATAAAGTTTATTATTATTATTAAATTTGTTCTGTATTCTTCCATGTTTGCTTCATGTTTTATTTGCTTGATTTGTGTAAAAGCCTTTTTTTTCTTTGATTTTGGATGCTACTTCATGAGAGAACCAGAGAGGTCTTTTCCTTCTTTTGGACTTGCTGATCTGCTTAGTGCATACAGTTGTTACTGTATACAGAGCAGCCTTCAGAGTATTCCAGCAGTCCTCTACATCTCCTGTGATTCCTCCTTCTAGCATGGATGAGATCATAGTTCTCATTTTGGGGAAGCTGGCTTTTCTGAAATCTAGTACCTTGATTTTGGTGTGATTATTTTCCTCCATATTGTTCACAGTAAACCTGATTGAACTGTGATCACTGGACCTTAGACTGGCTCCCACCTCTGCTTCTGGGATCCTTGTGCTTTTTGTCAGCACTAGATCCAATAGTGCTTTGTCTCTGCTGGGTGAGTTCACCAGTTGATGCAAACCTGATCCCCTTAGTGCAAAAAGGAACTCTTTGCTCTGGTCTGAAGATGCTGTGTACAAGGACCAATCCACATTTGATAGATTGAAGTCCCCCACAAGCAACAACTCACCCCTGTCCACCACCATCAAGATGGTTTCCAAGAGCTCCTTGTCTACGTCAGCCTCCTGGGATGGGGGTCTGTATATGACTCCTACACAGACTGGGGCTTTGTCCATGGCTCCTAGTGTAACCCAAATGACCTCTGCTTTACTGTGTTTTCCCTGGATTTCTGTTGTACATGTATCATCTCTGACATACAATGCACCCCCCCCTTTCTTTCCCTCACAATCTTTCCGGAATAACGCATACCCTGGGATGATGACATCCCAGGAGTGGTTCACAGTAAACCACATTTCCGTAACAGTGACCCAGTCTAATTGTGTGTCTGCCATTATGGCCGCAAGATCAAGGATTTTGTTTGGCAGCTACGAGCATTGATGCACATTGCCTTCCATCCCCTTCTGTTTTGGTCATTTGCATTTTTAATATGTTTTGGTTGCATAATTTTGTTGAAATGCTTGGTCTGAGTATGTTTGCTGCAATGTTTGGTCTGAGTATGATTGGTGTATCCTTGTGCTGAACTAGTTGGTGATGGGGAGGGGCATTTGGGATCCCTTTTTGTGCTAGGGGTGTCTGTGCCACCCCCATCCACTAGTTTAACTGATCAATGTGAACATCAAATTTTGCCCTAGCACTGTGTCCCTCCTTTGAGAGGTGTAGGCTGTCAAATTTAAAGAATTCCCATTCCCAGAAGTCCTCCCAGTTTCCAATAAAGTGATGATATTTTTCCTTGCACCAGTCCTTTAGCCAAGTGTTTAATTCAGTGATGTCCCCTTCCCTGATCTTCTGCCTGCTGTCTCCTTTTATCCAGACTAGCAGAATTTCAGAGAAGGTGATAGTGGATGAAATGGAAGTAAGCTTGTCACCCAGCCTAGTGAGGTTTTGTTTCATTTCCTCTACTGACTTACTGGCTAGGTCATTTGTACCTATGTGAAGAATGACATGCGTGTATCAATCAATGCCTCAATGATTTCTCATGTGATTGGTGTCCTTCATGCTAATGTTCTAGGGAGGCACCTTCCACTATAGTTGAAGCATTGTCCTGCTGGAGGTGAGTCTTTACGCCCCTAATCATTGCGTCACCAATTATTTGTACTGGTTTCTTTTTGTCCTTTTTAGTGGGTTTAGTTGTGTGCTGTACCTCCGTGTGTCATTCTGGGTTCACAGAATTTTTGACGCTCGTTACACTATTTGTCATGGTAGATAGTACAGTGTACTTATTTGATGTTTGAATAGGTTTGGTACCTTCCTGTACTGAGGATTTTGTGCCAGTTGTATGAGACCTGACCTGTTGCCAGCCCCTGGCCTGTTTGTCCTTTGGGGTAGGGGTACTGGTGTAGTGCACCTTGAAACTAAAGGTTTTATGCTGTTGCCCAGTGGAGGCCAATTTAATATATCATGGAGGTATTTTATCTCAGTCCATGCTGCATGAAGCTGTGATCGGAGGTCTCTGATTGTGGAGCATGTTGGACAGTGCCCCACTCAGCAAATGAAGTCCTTGGTAAAAAGTGTGCCACAGTTATTGCAGTTCAAGAGGTTCATAGTGGCCTTTAGTTCTCTGTTTAAGTTCCCTGTGAGTGAAGTAGATTGCCTAGATGCATTCTTCGGATGAAAGAAAAGGGATGCCTGCTATTTCGTTGGGGTGTATGTCTACTCAGCAGGTGGGGTATGAGGTGGCTGTTGTCCTGAGCTGTTATGTATGAAAGAAATATACTTGCTTTATGCAGAGGCTTGTTGCCTTCCCTATGGCCTTTATTAGCTTCACCCACTGTTCCTCCTCAGCTCGTCCCCCCACCAGGTCATACCTGAATCAGTCATTGAATAAAGTCTGGCTTAGAAAAAGTAGTACATTAAAGTTTTAGAACAATTTTTGTCAATTTAATTATGCATTTTTGTTTTTATTTTTTGGGTGCATTACTCAGAGATTTTAGCATATTCTGGTTGCTGAATTTGCAGAAAAAAAATACAGACTCCTGCGGGTTTGTTTACAAAATTTATATGAAAATCTGATTTTTCACTTTGCACACAACTGGCCATTTTATGCCAAAATTCACACATTTGCAACATGTGCAAAAATGTATTATTCGATATATCTGGGCACAAAAAAACCATGCCTAGCCTTAGTATGTTGATAACATTAGTCAGGGATATTTACTCATGTTGGGAAAAGACAGAATGAACAGGGGGCATAGTCCTGGAGGTTCTACAGAGTAACATATGGACATACTTTTCCAGTCAGAAAGTAATAAGATTATGAAACAGGGTGCCAGAACACACTAGAGATAGGTAACATAGAAACATAGTTGTTGTCAGATGAGAACCATTATTGACTGGCACCTAGTTCACCCTAAATTCTCACCTATAGTGCCACCGAGACCCTAGACTCCTGCTACATCTCCTCTTACGTTGAAGATTCTCTTTGTGTCGATCTCATGCATTCTTAAATCCTGTGACCATTCTAGCCCCACCACTTCAGCTGGAATTCTGTTCTAAGTGTAAAATATTAGAATAAGAGGTATGAGGAACATGGGTAATTTGGGCCACACTGGTTAAAAGGAAGTAGTGTGCCTGGGAGGAAGAACAGGAGTTTCCTGCACCGTGATACTAAAGGTTTTTCCTTGCCTGAAACCATTATGGAGAGTAGTAATATATTATTACACAATAGCAAACAAAAGAATCCTGAAAGGTGATTGGCCAGCAAAGAGCTTCACCTACAGTTATGATGTTATCCAAGCACAACATCATGGATGAAGTCCCAGCACACACATGACTGAATGACAGGACTACAAAATCATTGCACCTGCCATGTCCAAGTTGCCCACAGTTGACATGGCCAATCTGAATCTTGCCAGTACTTTACAAACTTTTAAAAAGGTAAATCCCTCCCTCCCACAGCAGTTAAACCATCAAAAATCTACAGTAATCTAACGTAGAATCCTCACATATCCCTCAAATCCCTCTTATTACTTTCCTTTTCTTATTCAAATTAATCCGAGTAAAGTGAAAGCTGTCAGAGCAGTCTCCTGCTGTACTCGCAGTCTCCACTTGGTGAACATCCTGACTGCAGTCATTGTCTGTCTTTGGCTTCATAGGCCGGCCTGGTGACACTGAAGGTTGAGGCGCTGGAAGCCACACCTGGTGCCACACCTTGTGCCACGTCAATGATCCTGGCTAAGGAGCATGTTTGGATTGCTGGGGTCAGCAGGGGAAGGAGAGGGTCAAGTGTTTGATGACAGCTCTGCTCTCCTGGGGACAAGGGGAATGTTGTCCCTCTCCATGGCTGCCTTCTGGCAGAGGCTGCAGCTTGAAGTTAGGGCAGCTAGAGTGTGACTATGTGATGCGTGATGCACCTCAATGTGTGCATGTTCACAGCATTGAGGGGAAGGGACAGAAAGCAGATAAAGGAAGGGCAACCACAGGCTCCATGAAGGCTGCCAGATGGCCAGGGTTACGCTTTGCCATCAAACCACCCGTCATTGCACCAGTCTGGATTGTGTCCTGAATAGGGGGAGGATGACACTCCCCCTTCCTGCCCCACCATGGGGGAAATCCATAGGGGAATGGGGCTTGGGGGTACTTAGGGGAGCAGTGGATGGTCCTAGGTAGGGTGGAGTGCCCTGCCTGTGGCTGCACGAGGGATAAACAGAAGGTGAATGATAAAAAAAAAAAAATCATTGGCTTGATAAGCTAGCAGTTCCTCCTGCTCTCCATCCACTCCTTCTCACAAATGTAAAAGCTCGTTACTGACAATCATCTTCTCAGCAGTTCCTCCTGCTCTCCCTCACACTCCTGCTTTCAAGTCACCATAAACTCGCTGAGCACATGTGTAACTAGTGTGCTTCACTTATTGCAAATTTCTACCTTGAAATGAAAAAGAACCAGACAAACTGTCAGTTCAAATTGTTTCACATTGACCGGTGGGAAGGGGAGCCAGACGAGACAGTGAAGCACAAAGACAGAGAAAAAGAGAGAGACACACATGGGGGACAGAAACCCAGAGAGGGAGAAGAGAGAACACCAGCAGCAGCTGCAGCAGCAGCAGCAGCACCAACTACTCAACAACATAGAAATGGTGTACTTTTTTCCAATAAGTAATACCTGCCCTAAGAAGAAGTGAAAAAGAAATACATTTGAAATGGATTTTTTCACCTTTTTTCCTTTTTGAAGCAAGTACAATGAGCATGGGTTAATGCCTATACATTTGGTAGCTAAAACAGGACAGAGCTATCGACATATTTACCTAATGAGCGGTTAAGACCTATACAATTGGTAGCTAAGGCAATGCATGATATGAGTTGGTAGTAAGCCACCTCAGGGAGGCCTTGCCTTATACATAATACAATGCATTCATAGTCCAGTACAACTATATGGTAACTGAGGGAGGAGAGGAGCCTGTAGGCTAGAAATAGTGAGGGCTCTCCACTGCCTGGCCATTGGTGGGTGCGTGGCCTAGCGGCGTGGTGCAGGATCCATAGGTTACCGGTTACACTGTCGTTGACGTGAGGAGAGGATATGGACCCTTAAGGCAGCTTTAAAAGGACCTAGATTGGTGATTGATGTGACAGCCGGAGGGAGGGCATTGTACCCAGATGGAGCTCTAAGGGGGAAGGATCGCTGGGCCAGGGTGGTCCTGACCCTAGGCACCTTCCAGATAGTTTTTGGGGCAGCCCATGTGGACACTGAGATGGTGGTTGCCTAAAGAGAAGCCATGACACCTATTGGGGTTAAATCCAGGTGGATTTTGATTTGGTGAAGAGACAGGTCTGGTATAATAGTCTTTCCTCAAGGGAGAGGATATTGGTGAGCACGTATAGGGTGCAGGTATGTGTATTTCTGTCAGCACCAGAGAGGAGCCAGCAGGCCTTATTGATGACTACTTGTTATTTATTTATTATTTATTTAGTTTTTGTTGACCGGGTAAGTGCACTAGACAAATTCTGCCTATTTTCAGGCACGACCCGGGGGAAGGGGATACAGATAAATGCCAACTGACCTTGAACCAGATTAAGCTGTTGATGGTATTTTTAGTGAATGAGGGAATTTTAATAGACACCGGGAAATTCCCTACTCTTTTTCGATAAGTGCCATAGGATCTTTAACATCCACCTGAACTACCACCAATCCAGGCAGATGGGACCTCAGTTTAACGTCTCATCCGAAAAGACGCACCTCAGAGTAGCACCCTCTCATGCTGCACTCGCAGTGTCAGTACTGGATATTAACCCAAGTGCCAGATGTGGGAACTGAACCCACAGCCTCTGATCTCCCAGCCTCAGAGGTGAGTGCGCTACCTACTGAGCCACTGACACTGATACTTGTATCTGATGAAGCACCGTAGAGTTTGAGGCAGCATAGATTGTGATGCCATAGTCCACCAGCGATAAGACTGAGGAGGTAATGGCAAGGTGAAGTGCTTCAGGTAGCAGGCAGTCTTTATGTCTGTAAAGGAGACACATGTGGGTGTAAGTGGCGGATGTGAGAATTTTTATACATTCTTGGAATGAGAGGGAAGAGTCAAATGTAATACCTAGATACTTATACTTTTGGACCTGTTCTAGTGGGATGAGAGAGAGGTGGAGAGTATTTCCAGGGAGAAATCCTTTGATCTGTTTTGGCGGTGGGCATAGAGCATTGTCTTAGTTTTTTTAATGTTGACCACTAATTTGTGTTCAGCAAACTAGTGTTCAATCTGAGAGAAGGAGTTTTGTAAGGTACACTGGAGAGAGAGAGAGAGAGAGAGAGAGAGAGAGAGAGAGGATCAGGATGTGCAGCATAAAGAACAGCATCGTCTGCGTAGAGGAGAAGGTTGCCGGGGAAGGATTTAGGCAGAGCGTTGAGGTAGATGCTGAATAGCATGGAACCCAGGATTGATCCCTGGGGAACTCCTGAGCGCACAGACAGCATAGTAGATATGGTATTATTAATTTTAGCACATTGGGTTCTAGATGAAAGATAGCTGGCGAACCATGAAAGTGGACAATGAGAGACCCCAATTTGTTGTAATGTGTTAAGAAGGAGGGGATGAGAAACCATATTGAAGACCTTTGAGAGGTCTATAAACATGGCCCCTGCAAGGTGCCACTTGTCAAGCATGGAGTGCAGGGAGTTAGCGAAGTCTGTGAGGGCAGTCATAGTGCTCTGACCAGCTGTGAAACCATGCTGCTCCCTACATAAGAGGTTGTGTGTGAGGTGGTAGTCAGCGAGCTGATTGGCCATGATCTTTTCAAGGGCTTTAGAGAGTGGGGGGAGAATCGAGATGGGCCGGTAGTTGTTTGGAAGGGAGCTGTTGCCACATTTCAATATTGGTGTTATCACTGCCATTTTCCATGAGGTTGGGAACTGGCCCAGACACAGGGACAGATTTAGAAGGTCCATGAGTCGGGTGATAACTGAGTCTAGCACAAGGTATAGGATACATATATCAAAGGTATCTTTGCAGTAATTGGAGCTCTGGAGGGCTTTGTACATGTAGGTTTTCACTTCTGTAGGGGTAATGACTCTGAGTTTGAAGGGGGATAGAGGAGCTCAGGTGGTGGCTTAGGCTGAATTGGATCAAAAAAGTTGCTATGGAGGACTGAGCTGAGGTCTGAGAAGGTGGAGTTGAGGCAGTTAGCTATGTGAAGTGTGTCTGTGGTGGTAGTACCATTAACAATAAGTTGTGAGGGGGGGAGAGTGGGATTTACCATTAAACTCCTTAATGTTATCCCAGAACTTTCTTGTGCTACCCCAGGAGGTGGCAAGGGTGGTTCTGTAGTGCGCCACCTTGGCCTTGTGTGTTGCCCAGGTACACTTATTGCAGGCAGCATTTTAGGCCTGCCTATCACTTAGCAAACTGGAGGCAGTGACACGATGCCAGAGGTTGTCACGCATTTTAAACTGTTGTATAAGTTCTGGGGTGATCCATGGGGCACTACGTTTCTTAGTGGTCACTTTTATGGTCTGTGCAAAAGCATCACAGGTGGTATTAAAGGTGGTGGTGAAGTAGTGCAATGCTTCATCTATGTGCTTGGCTTGGGATATAGGGGACCAGTTCCAGTTAATTAGATTTTATTTGAGTTTGGCTATGCCTTCCTGGGTGTAGTCGATGATGGAAGGTGATATTTGGTGGGGGTTTAGGTAGCTGACAGGACCAGCTGAAGATGATTGGGGAGTGGTCGCTTAAGGCATTGGGTAGGACATCCAGGTCGGTAATATTGTGGGGATGATTGGTGAGCAGAATATCTAGTAGGGTGTGGGTTCCATTAGTGGGGTTGGCCCTGGTAGGCTGGGATACCAGTTGGGTCACATCTAATGTAGCAAAGGTATCTTTGGCATGTGTCGATGAGAGCTTGCCAGCCAGTTTATGTTGAGATCCCCAACTAGGATTTGTTCTATTTTGTGGCGGTGGCTTGCTAATAGTCAGAGAGTGCTTTACAGGCAGGGGATTGGCTGTGGGGTGGGATGTGGGCGACGGTGAGAGTAAGAGGAGCATGGTTTGGGTCAGGGAGAGTTTTATTGAGAAGGCTTGGGAACCATGGTCTGGGAGGGCGCAGGCAGGGCTTGGTAATGCAGTGAGTCATTTACATAGAAGACACAGCCACCACCTCTCCTGCTGTTACAATCAAGGCTAATGAGAGGTAGCCAGGAATAGAGACAAATGAGTCTGGGGTCTTGGCTGACAGCCAGGTTTCTGTTAAAGCCAGAATGTCTTGTTGGTGCTGTGCTGTCCAGCATTGCAGGTGCCATATTTTTGAGCAGGCTGCAGATATTCATAATGGCTATTTGAACCCATGGGTGACCACAGTTGGGGGTGCTGTGGGCCAGGACTGGGGTGAACATTGCCAGACAGTAGAAGAAGCAAGTGGAAGATCCTGACAAGGGCTATGAATTGGTGGCGCTTTATGGGTAGCGGTGGCTGGCAAGTTTAGAAAGTGATGAGCAGGAATGAGCAGTTGTGTGAAGGCTGGGATGGCCAGGTGGAGGAACAGACAAGGAGGGCTCAAGGCACAGAGAAATGGGCGGAGGGGTAGAAGGGTGGGTGTGGGGGCCTATGGGGAGAGACAGGGTGATGGAGAGGCTATGAGGGTGAGGTGCTCCCCCAGCAGCAAAGGTGTGTACATACCAGAGGCAACTGGGGGTTTATTGCTGAGCAGGGTAAACGTGGTTAGCAACAGCAGTTAGGTTAGTTTGTGTGGGTGGGTGTTGTGAGGGAGTACAGTGGTGGTAAATGTGACTATGGGCAGGTATGAGTGGGTCTTGCTGACACCTAACATTGTGGCAGACACAGTGGCGCAGTGGTAGGGTTGTTGCCTTTGGAGCGAAAGATACCTAGTTTGAACCCTGGTTTGGATGCCACATTGTATGCCTAGTGATAGCCTGAAAGACCATGCAAGGGACACTACAGAGAGGGAGCAAAAAGGCAGAGAATTTACTTATGAATGACTCAGGACAGAAGTGTTAGGGGGAGCAGTGGCAAGAGGATTGCAACCTACATTCTTGTTGCTCTCTAGTGGCAGTATAATCTGCAAATGGAAAAGTATGGGGGGCTGATGAAATTAACTAAAAGTGACTTTTCACAGAAATACCCAGCACAGAATTAGGAATACAGTCTAGCCCTCTATACTTCCAAGTTCAAACACATACAAGTACAGATAAAATACACTTTAAACTGAAGAAATTCAGCACTGAGTATTAAAACAGACCAGATATCAGAGGCAATACTGGATTAGGGTAAAAAAGGTTAAATAAGCTGGCTGACTGATGGTTGTGACATAGTCCAGTCAGGAGGAATTTGAAAATGCCTGGCAGGATGAGGAACCAAACAAGGATCTTGTGTTCCATGAACAACCAATAAAAGCTGTGCCAGATAAAGGCAAATGTCCTTAGAAAATATACAGAGACAGCCACACAGCCTTGAGTTCCCGGAATGCTGTCCAGGCCGCACCTGCTAGCAAGGGCTCAGGGAGTGTGGCAGCAGGCTTTTCTCACCGTGGAGGCATGTAGACCCCTGGCCTGAGGTGCACATAGCCCAAAGGGCTATAAGGATGCCTGCTAGCAAGGGCCCAGGGAGTGGCAGCAGGCTGTTCTCATCATGGAGGCATGTAGACCCCTGTCTGAGGTGCTGTTTAACCCAAAGGGCTATGAGGATGCCTGCTTATGGATAGAGAGGATATGGTTAACCCTTGTTGTACCTCTGTCTCTAAGGTAAGTAAAACTAAAACTGTTGTATCACAATTCAGAGATAATGGAATGCTGATGTACCACACTGCACAGCAGCTTTCAAGTTAATTGCCAGCTCGTGCCACCTACCAGTTTTTCTCGCATATTCCTTCACTGAAGCTGTATCTCCTAGACGAACACAGAGCCCACCTTCCCCCCTCCATTAGTTCTGTAGGTATTTGTAAACATAGTTTAGGAATGCTTAGAATCTGAGAAACAGAGTCAAACTCCTCTGCTTCTGACCATTTGTTAGAAATTAAGATTTTCAGATTTTAACGCCAAAAATCTTAACTCCATAAAAGGGACCCAAATCCAATTCTACATTTGATTCCAGTTCCACATCAGATTACATTTTTAATACTCCAGCTAATACTGTACTGCAGACAGTAAAGTAAAAAAAAATGTAAATAAAAGGCCCCCACTTACGTGGAAATGAAAGACCTCACCTCTCTCCTACTTCATTAACATTTACTGTTATTGCAACTATCTTGGCCTTTGTTTTCTAATGAATAGTTAGATATGATGTCAGACAGTGCTGGGCATTTTAGTTGCATATGTTATGGCATGAGTCCAGGACCAAGAGGAAGATGCAGTGGGTGGGGTGACACTGGCGTGGGGTCATAATGGTAGTCACAGCAATAAGCAATGGGCATGTGGGGGGAAGGGCACTGGTGATGACTGGCAGGCAGTGGGGGGAATAACACCAATAGCTGCTACTTACTGTGGCAGCTGATTGGCATCTGGCAGTGGGCTACAGTGCAACTTGATAGTCAGCCATATCTACTACTGGATGGACTAGTGCCTCAGATGGATGATGCTGTCTCCAGTCTGAGGAAACTACTGGACTGTGGACAAGAACAGAGTGAATCCAGAAGACTGATCCTGAAGCAGCAGCAGGGCCCAGGCAGTCAATTGCAACAAAAAATATAATAAAATATATGCGGTGGTCGTTCTACTGTGCAGGTAGCATTTTACACTTTTACTTTACCAACTGCAGAGCCAGTGATATCTAGAGGTATAAAAACACAGCCAAATGCAGGATTGGAAATTCTGATTCTGACACTGATACTGATTCTGGTGCCTTAACTAGCACTGGAATAGTGTTAGACATAGAATCAATTTCTGATAATCAAACAGATGGGCAGCAGAATGGGACTGGATGATTACACAAACTTTTTTTAAAAGATTAAGCTGTGGGTTGTCCTGGTAGCATGACAGTAGAGCTACTGTCTGCTATACTTTGGCCCAGGATATGAAACAGACTTAGGTTGTGCATGGGGCTGGCCGGGGGGGGGGGATTGAGCATCAGCTGTCATTCCTTGGGAAGGGGGATGAGCTCATCCTGCTTGTCAGCTGCCACCTGGAAGCTGTGTGGCAGTGCAGGTAGACCACATGGAAAGGGATCTCAGATGTAGATGCTGAGGGGGGCCTTCACAGAGGCAGAGTATGAACATGGAGCCATTTTACACGTGTGACTCCAGGGCAGAAAATGGAGTAAAAACCTCTACAGCAGCTGGATGATAGTCTGATCCCCCGCATGTGACTGGGCAACTCTGACCAGATCCTGTGGCAGAGGACACTTGAGTGAAGGTAAGACATTGGGGTGTTAGTGACAGGGCTCTGGGAACTGGTCTAGATGGGAACAGGCTTCCGGAGAAGGAGAGAGACAATAGATTTAAGATTAAGCTCCAAGTTGACAGATGTTCCTACCTGTAAGCAATTCCATTTCAATCACCACTGTTGACTGTGTGCTGGTCTCCTGTGTTTTTAATTTTTTCCATTTAGGGTGTAATGTGTTAGTATCTCCAGGAAAGCAGGCAATAGTTTTTACTGGCAGATTCTGCAAGCTCAGATTTTCTAGAAGTGAAAATGTCTGAAGACAGTTTATCCCACCAAAACAATGCAGTTTGCCAGGGGGCTATATGACTTGCAAACATTTTACAGCTGCACTACATAACAAATAATTTCTAAAAAGTGACTGTGATGTTTTTTCTGTACCACAGGGGCATCATGAAATGGCCCGATGGACAAAATTACTCTGGCGATTTCCAAGATGGTCTGGAAGATGGGTAGGAAAAATATACTTATTTTTTAAATAATATAAGTGTAATGCATTTGGTCAAGCATCAGCTTGCAGTAGCCTCTAATGAACAGGAGTCCTTTATTACAGGTCTACACCATCCAATCTAGCAGTATTTGGGCTGATTTTGTTTAAAAGAGGCCTTAAATTGAATAAGGGTACTTACTGCTGCAGGACACACGTGGGACCATGTTCTGCCACAGCAGGGTATGAAAGCTCATATTTGACTTGATTCATTAGTATCTCAGTCCCCCCATTCTTAGTATATATCACAACCATCAGTACACCCCCTTTCCTCCAGCTCTTGGTATACCTGTCTTCCTTCAGCAATCACTAACACAATTCAAGGTGTCTGATAGATAGACTATTGTGGTTTGGGCTGTCTGTTGGATTTTATTTTATAGAAATAGCTTTACACTGGATAGAATCTTAGGCTTTTGTATTCAATGTAGTGTTTGTTTTTATTAATATTTTAGCCATACGGTTTATGTTAATTGGTTATAAAGCATTTTAGATTTTGTTTAATAGTAATGCTGTTTTTGATCTTTTAAAAATGGTTGTACGAGGTTTATGTTTGGGCTCCATATCCATAGTTTATCTGATCCTAACTGATACCCTGCTAGCTCAGTCTGCCTGTCAACCATCATCATATGAAAGGATAAGGGAAGAAAGATTTAGTATTCCCATAGATGCTGGTGACTGCCTTAATATTTCACATCAACTAGGTATTCATCACAAGACCCTGGCATACAATATAGGATTTTCCACTAGAAGATCCACTTATATCAGTGTAAGGATAAGACTTAGTCTTACCCCAACATTTATTATTAGGTTACTTATGCTGGCAGAGGATATAGAACAGAATCCAGGACCTATAGCTGACACTACTGATATCAATACAGATTATTTTTTGACTGTAAAAGGAGGCCTTAAAATTATCCATTTTAATGCTAGAAGTATAGCCTCTAAGTTACATGAAATAGAAGCCTGGGTTAATTACTATAGGCCAGATATCTTAGCAATATATGAAACATGGCTTCGCTCAACAATTTCTGACAATGGACTGGCTTTACCAGAATACCAAGTTTACAGAAAGGAAAGGGAGAAGGGTAAAGGGGGAGGGGTTATGTTTCATATTAAAAATTATTTGTCAGCAGAACCTCTTACGCTGAGCTAAGTCATCATTGCCTTGAGCATTTAGGGCTAGAAGTTACTTTGGGAATATTTAAAAAGTTATACATTTATTTATTTATATATAACCCTCCCAAAAATAATAATCTGGGGCTTCAGGACTTTATTGAATTAGTGACTACCTATGGCAAATGAGAATTATTGGTAGTAGGTGATTTTAACCTGAACTGGATGGGCAAAGACAGCTTTAAAGCAGCAGTGCAATGAAAATGGGCTAAAATTTGACCCTACCTTTTTTTCTTCTTAATTTATGCCAGATGTCTTCCAGTTTATTTTGGTGGTAACATTTCCAGTTTAAACTACCATCTAAGAATGTTATGAAAGTTTTATTATACAATGACAAGAAAAAATCCTGGAGTCTGATTGGTCAGTCTTGGTCTGGACCTGTGATGTCATCCCAGCACAACATCATGGGTCTAGTTTCAGCCTCACTGTGAACCTGTAGATGAGCTTGATATGCATTTGCTTGATATGCATTTGCTTGATTGTTTCAATTCTCTTAAAAAACAAAAACATTTTTCCACACAAAAACATCTTTAAAATGATTTT
This sequence comes from Neoceratodus forsteri, assembly GCA_016271365.2. Classification (NCBI taxonomy): domain Eukaryota; kingdom Metazoa; phylum Chordata; order Ceratodontiformes; family Ceratodontidae; genus Neoceratodus; species Neoceratodus forsteri. Next base: position 171,158,607 of record CM057457.1, on the reverse strand, counting down.
TTTTATTCCGTATAACAACTAGTCATTGTATAATAGTAATAATGCCCTCCTGGGTGTGTGTTGTTTGGGATAACGTCATGCCTCAGTTGTTGGAGGCACTTGGCCTGCGGCCACATGCCCAACCACCTGAGGCGTGACGTTATCCCAGCACAATACACACCCTGTTAGGCATTACTGCTTAAATGTAATTATTTCTCAAGAAAAAAAGATGTCTGCCTCATTTTTGCATAGAAATAATATAGAGGACCCCAGGAGGGTAAGAACCCAGACAAAATGCAAATTTAAAGTACACAGCATAGGAAGTACTCAGAAAATCCAAATCAACAGTTCTGCTGCTGTTTTCATAACTATAGCAGAACATCTGCATTTTGGAATAACTTTTTTCATTGCACTGCTACTTTAAGTTGCACTCCTGGTTCAGGTCTACAGCAATTAATAACTGACCCCACTTGCCTTAACCTAAAATCTTACAGGAACACCCTGTTAGATTGGTTTTTAGCCAACAGAAAGGAGCACATTGTTGCCAGTGGTCTAATACCAGATTCTTTTAACGACCACCATCCAACTTTTGGAATATAGAAAGGAGAACGAATGCAAAAGCCTTCCCCTGGATATATTGAAATCAGGAATTACAACAAATTAGATGTTCCCAAATAGGTTATCTAATGAAGACTGGTGTTCTCTGAAAGCTATATGAGATGTAGATTGTGCATTAGACTATTTCATTAAAGTTTTTATGGAAATAGTAGATGAATATGCACAGTGATTAGGAAGAGAATTAGTGGGAGGAAACCAAATGGTTAAGTTGATGAAAGACAGGGATTCTGTTGGCCAAAATTCAAAACAGTAACACAGCTTTTGACTTAAATGAATACAGGAAAAAAAGAATAATTATAGAAAGGAAATTAGAGCAGCCAACATTAATTTCTTTAAACAGCAAGTGGAAACTCTATTCAACTCAAAACAAAGTTCTGGGGTTCTGTTATATCCCTATTAAGCCCTTCTAATGATGCCAGTACAGTCAGGCCTGGTTAATCTGGAACTGTCTGCATGGGGACATTTTTGTCCAGATAAATAATCAATAGATTAAGGAATCATAATGTCCTGATGTGAAATTGGCACCACAACGGACAACAACGCGTCAAAATCAGTATCAGTTTTATTGTACACTACCATATGTCAGTGTACTGTAACTAAAATCAAAATCAAAACAAAATGTTGATACTGTAATTTATATTGTTTGCAATTAAAGTTTACAGTACCCCATTCTGATGGTTATTCTCAGTTGCAGAACTGTGTCCCATTCTAGATGTTTTTCCAGCCCTGATTCGCACTCACATTCACACACTCACTACTTGCACACACCTTACACACACACACACAGTGAAAAATATGAATAGACAGTAATGAAATTCTCTACTAACTAAAAATCAGTAATTTAAATTTTTAACAGAACAAAACTGAGTTCAGAAATTCAGCACTAAGTTAGGCACTGAGAAATTAACACCTAAAAAGGATCAGAACAGTTCAGTTAATTTCTGAGTCACTTCAGTTCATTTAGAAGTCACTTCTTAAAATATTCTAGGATATTGGCTTGTGCTTTGTTAGCTGTTGATTGTATGGTGATGAACTTTTAATATTGAGGAGATTGTCTATGGATTCCCTGTGTCAGATATGCTGTGCTTCTCAAGGTACAGTAGGGCATTACTCAATCTAGCACTAGCTTCTGAAGCTGAGACGAGTGGAAGGGGGGGTCACACTGCGATTCCTGACTGTCTTCATCTAAGTCTGGACTGTCTTTTTGGTGAACAATGTCCATTGTGTCCTCATCTATCAATGTTGGACATGTTTCAAGGGTATCCTCAGCTGCCACAAATTATTGGGCTGTTAATTTTTGTAGCAAAGTCTCAGGCAGGCGCTGTATCAGAACCTGCAGCTCCATTAATTCAGTTGTTGGTTCAGTGGGGTCAGTTGGTGCATCACTTTTAGCTGCACTGTCCCTCATTTTGTAGACAGGGTGTGAAAGGATCTGGACATGCCTCCAACAATTTTTAATTGTTGTCTCAGTAACTGCTTCCATGAACTGTGTATGAAAAGTAATGACTGGTACACAGAAACTTTTCCTTCTCCTGACTTTGCATGAAATATGAAGTGTTGGCACAGTTCTTTTTATAGAAACACTTGAAATTTTAATTATTCCAGTTTCCATTGTCTGTATGTGGGTGTTGTGTCTGAGGGGAGGAAATGAATTTTAGAATTGCAGAGGTTTCTGACTGCATGACTTGTGGCATTATCAAGGAGCAAAATCAAATGCCTGCACTGTAACCTCATTACTCTGCTAAAATCGACCAATCACTTCTTAAACTCACCACCAGACATCCATGCCTTACTATTGGCATAATATCTTGAATAAAGCTCAGGGGTCAAAACCACTGTCAAAGCAATGTGACTTCTTGCCTTACCAATCACAAAAGGTTTGACCATACGTGAGCCATCAGCATTTGTGCACAGTGCAAGAGTTAGCCTGCCCTTGCATTTCTTAATGCCAGTCACAAGGGCAGATGATAGGATGGCTGTGGGATCCAGTCTGTAAAACAGACCTGTTTCATTTAGGTTATAAATGTCTCTTGAGCTATACCCATTTAAAACATATTTTAACTGCAATCTCCTTGACACAACAGCATTCATGTCAGCACTGGCAGACTCATTGTGTAATGTTTTACTGCTGAGAGCATGTCTTTTCTTGAATCCCTGTATCCAGCCTCTAGAGTATGAGAAATCCTCCACTCCCATTTGTAAACCAAGAAAAATTGGCCTTCTCTATTATCATGGCATCTGACACAAAGGCACCCTTTGAATTCATAGGAGATACCCATAAGCAGAGTGCAGTTTCAATCTCCTTGTGCTTTCCAAGTCACACTATTATCAGGGCAGTGGAGTCAGAGGAAGCTGCCAACCATTTTTCTCTGGCTCTCTAAATATCAAAGCATGTTGATGAGCCAAGCTTGAGATCAAAGGAATTTACTGCATAAGCTTCATAATATGTGGATTCTGGATGGGCTTGCTTCCACATGCAGAGTTCTCTTTTTTGTGAAATAGCTCGGATCAGCCCTGTTTGTTTGCCATGATGCTTAGTCAGCCATGCTACTGATCACTGAAAGAACTGTGGCTGCATTTATCATGCATGGGCACAATAATTAACATTTGACAGCTCGTTTACTGGACTTTCTGAGAGCTGCCTCCTCCATGGTGGGACATGGTTAACTAATTGACATATGGTAAACACAAATGACTAGGGATCACACATTGCAGGGAAAACTCATTAGTGGCTACCTACAACCAATGGATTACTGTGACATTGCTGAGACTAAAAGTCATTAAAGTACATGTTTTATGGGAATCAATAGCAATATGGATTCGGATGCAGAGACATTCATATTATTAAGGCACTTAAAGTGGCAGAATTTCAGTTTTTACTTAAAGCCATTAGGAAACCCAGATTTCTGTATTAATGAATAGCAGAATAACCAGTTCTTTTTTTTATTTGCTCTTTATTCCCTCTTCTTTGCACTCCAGTTGACATTTTTTGTGGAGTCCTAGGCTGGGTATCCCTCAGCTCCAACCCAGGTAACTCCTTTCAGGATCTTTTAGACCTGCCCTCATCCAACTATGGTTAGCACCCCAGGAGGGGAATGGAGGGGACCCCCCTTTGCCCCTCCACAGTCCATTAGTGTACCTTGGGTGGTCTTGGTGGCCCCTCAGGGAGCCTGATTTTTAGAGTTTTGGGGCAGCTGGGTTCCATCTACTGGTGACTGGAGCAGGGTTTTTCCAGCTTTCTGTTCCTCCCCAGAATGCTGGCCCTCAAGAGAATCCAAGAAGGCAGGGCACATTGAGACACGCCACTGCTCTGTATTCTGGCCAATGTCCTCCCTCCTGAGTTTCTGCAGTCCCACTGCGCTTCCACCTGTAGTCACCCAGGTGGTGATAAAGTGGTGGACTTGCAGCCCACCTTCCAGAGGAGGAGGAGGAGGAGTAGCCCTCCAGACACTCGATCCTCCTCCCTGGCTGGCCCTCTAGCATCCCAGGGTTGCTCCAGATACTGGATCACTGGTGTCTCCAAAGCAGTAGGGCTACTGCTGCACCAAGGCCATCCTGGATTAACCAGGTCTGACTGTACTAGTATGCTAAAAGACAGAGATGTGTTGACTGACCCTGTCTTAATTGCCGATGAATTTAATTCACAATTTACAAATCTGGATAAATATCAGATAGGTCAATAAGGACAAACCACTACTGATCAGTCTGATAAACTAACTGTGCCAAGTTTTCGTTTAAAAATTGTTAAAAGTACTGAAGTACTAAAATTGATCTAATCTCTCCTAACCAATATGGCTTGGGGGATATAGCACTGAGACTGCTTGGTTGGGTTCATGAATGCTGTCCATTGGGCTACCTAGACCAGTGGCCTAACAGGAGGCAGTGTTTGTGACCCAACCAAGTCATTTGATTTAGTAGATCATACTATCTTACTGAAATGTCTTGGGCACGTGGCTTGGAACCACACTATTAATTGGTTCAGGGATTACCATGACAATAGGTTCCAGTGTGTTAAATTTAATGTTTTTTTCTATTTTCCATAGGGTCCAGTGTGGAGTCTCACAGGGCTCCATTCTGGGCCCTTTACTTTTTCTCTCTTTATCAACCCTATCTCTCAATTTCCACACAACTGCAACTTAATAGTCTCACGCAGATGATGCAGCATTGGTGTCTCATGGTACATCTGTTCTAGAAATCACACTAAGCTGTGAGTTGTCAAAAATTCAAAAATGGTTCTGTCAAAACAATCTGGATTTAAATAAAATAAAAACTAAAGCCATGTTGTTTGGATCTGATGTTAAAATAAAAAAAAATACTCAAGTGACTTTACAATTTGTTCACAGGGGGATGTCCAGTTGAGACAGTAGATTTGTTTAAATAGTTAGGTATTACTTGGGACCCATCCATAAAATTCAATGTTCATGTGGACAAAGTTACCTCTAAGATACATGCAAAGACAGGAATATTATAGGACTACAACATTTCTTAACAAAAGAAACACGTCTTGCTATTGCTCAACAAAATCTCCTCCCAGTACTGAACTATGCATCACTGGTCATTGATACTGCGCCAGCCTGTACTGTATCTAGAAAAGAAACATTACTACAAAAATTAGGAAAGTTTGCATTTTGGCTCCCCATCGTACACACCATTGTCAAATATTAAATCAACTCAGTTGGTTTTTTGCACTGAATAATTACAGGTTTAAGATGTCCTGTTTTACATTCCAGATAAAAAATACTGAAATTCCAGTTACTTTATGAAATTAATTTACTAAATTTTCTTCCATTTACAAATCAAGATCATCTACAAAGTCTCAATTGGTCTTGCCCCTTGAATGATCACATGCAGGCAAGAGAACATTTGCCTACTGTGCTGCTTCTGTCTGGAACACCTTACCTCTTAATGTTAAGCAATCTACATTTGTTAATACCGTTCTACACTGCGGCTTTCTATCGTTTTAAAAGTTTCAATCTATTTGTATATAAATTAATGTATTATATTACTGTTATTTCTGTATTTTATTGTCAAAACACATATATTTGTATGTTGTACTTTTACTTGACTTCATGTTGTACCTGAAAACAGAACGTAACTTCCAGAGTACTTACCTGCAATTTTAAAATAAATAAAATGAAATGAAAATGAAACATCTGGATAAATGAAAAGGCTACAGTTTATACTGAGCTCAAGCCCTTAACATTCATAATAAACAAACTCCCGTTGAAACACATAATATGCTTTACAGCTTCCAGTCTCAGATTTCTAAATTGTACTACCACCATGATATGCTCAGGCTCAGGTGAACAAATAAATCATCAATCATTTGTTTTGTTTTTTAAGGTCAGTCAGGACTGATCCTTGTTAATCATCAAATATAACCAATTGATCGTTAAGGGAGCTTTTGATTTAAGGTCATCATGTAGATCATGTTTTAGTCATCAAACATGAACTTTTAAATCACCAACCGATGATTATTATTTTGATAAGCTTAAATCAGCATGATGGTTTTTGATGACTTGTGGATGATCAAGTGATGATCACTGATGATCATATTAGTTGTTTATTGTAAAACTGTAAGTCACACAAGTAATAACATTTTATTTGCTACTAGTATGAAAATATAAATGTCAAATATCAGCAAAAGCAAACTGATTATAATGTAAAACATGTGATGTCAATTTTTAATCCCTTTAGGATGAGTACATGCAATGTTAGGTATAGTATACATATTTGCATAACTAATTTGCATATTTCAAAAGCACAGTTTATAGACCAAAGTAATGACAGTTTCTATTTATAAAATAATGTTGCCTTGACAGTATTAATTTGCAGATTGTTAGGAAAGGAATTCAGCACAAGCCAGGTACTTGTAGGAACTCACCATATACCAGTGTACTAATTATTTCCAAAGTGCAAGTGCTTAATCGTTTTGCAAAAGTACAATATTTAAAGTGGTATAACCAATTTCAAATCAGTTATTGATTCTTATGGTGGGTAAATTAACTTATAGCAGAAGCATTCCATTTTATTCTACCTGTTTCCTAAACATTTTCAAAAACAGTTTTTCATAGAATCTGTTTTGTAGTTCCACTGGATATCACATGTCTGAGTATACATACCTGCTCCCCTATGTCTGGCTTTAATATCACTCTTAAACACATTGTGATTCATCCCTAATAGAATCTGTTGTGAAAAAATAAAACAGATGCTAGTTACATTTTCTTAGTTACTATTTGTAATACTATGACACAGCTTTATTTATAAATATTAGTGAGGTTGAAAAGGGGCTTCAAGCAGATTTTTAGGGTTAGAAAATGGTTAGTACAATCAAAATTAGTACTTAATAGTAAGAAAATGAAACCCTTTTTTTCATCTCAGAAGGTAAAATGAACCAAAAGCAGGAATTAAATATAATTACATCTAAACAAGAAAAATTAGAATAGGTCTCTTATTATAAATATTTAGGGGTATGGATAGACCAGGGTTTGAAATTTGACACTCATATAAATGACTTGGTAAGTAAAATAAATAAAAACTTGGGGCTTTTCAAGAAACGGATTTTGTACAGATATTCGGAAGCAAAAGCAATTGTAAATCAATTATTAACTCCTACTATCGATTTTAGTAGCCATATATATGAGAAGACCACAAATTCACTTTTAAAAGATAGATGTTCCTTATAATAATCTAGTGAGGTTCATTTTACAGTGTGATTTCAAACTCACCACTGTGAACTGTACCAAATGTTAGATTGGTTAACACTCAAAATAGGAGAAAATTAATAGGGCTTCACAAATACACTTTAAAAGCAGGGGAATCAAAATACTTAAATGACAAAATATAAAGAAAAGTATTATACATAATCACCAGTTAAGGAATAAAGGGGAATTGCCTCACAGGCCAAAAGTAAAGAATCATTTTACACAAATGCCATTTAGGGCAGTATATGTCTCAAATTGTCATCTCATAAATGCTATAAAAAAGAAACCAGGATATAAATCCTCTTTGTTTACAAAATATTTGATAGAGGAATTGAGAGTTTGATGTATGTGCAGTAGATGAAGAGTTCTGAGGAGGTTTAGGAAATATATTAATTTTAAAACTTGTATGATGTTTAATGAGACTTGTGAAGTGTGCTGGAATACAAGAATAATAATTGTATTTTTATGAAACTGAAAAAATGTATTTGATGTAATTTTAAAGTTCTATATACTTATCAGGACCATCTTGAAAAAAGGCCTTGGCCTAAAGATGTGAAACAAAATCAATATCCACCACAAAAATACATCTTTCACTACTACTGCTTTATTTACTGCTCCATTGCATTTTTCACTTAAGATCCATATTTCAGGTACTAGTAAAACACATCAACACCTTTGTCTCTGAAGTCCTTTACTTTTTCTTTATTACACAGAATAATCCAATTTATGGTTCTTCTTTTTCCTGTTCTTGGGAGTGGCATTATTTCCAGTCTTTCATTAAGTCCTGGTTGATAGTGCCCTCTCAACTGAAAAATCTGAAGTGCGTCTCTTTCCCGTGAAACTACAAAAACTGATTCTATGGAAAAACAGTTTTTGAAAATGTTTGCACAGAGAAACAGGCAGAATAAAATGGAACTCTGCTGCTAGAAATTGATTGGTGAATGGTACTATTTTTTTAAAAACCCAGGCAAATGAATCATTGCCAGTGGCAAGAGTGGGCTTGGGCACGGTAGTATGCAGCATAAGGGCTTAGACAATGGGCTAGATTGTAGGAGCTGTTTGATTGGCTGAGAGCCACAGCAGGGGGGGCACATTAAGTTTCAATAGATGCCTGCATGGAAACAAGTATGAATTCGGGGTGCCCCATTGCTGAGAGTATCCATGGGCATCGAATGTTCAAAGAAAGTAGCCGCCATTTCTTGCCCCTCGCTTAGTGAGGCATGAGTGCTGAGGTTACCCCAACTATTTTTTTCTCATGAACACAAGATGTTTCCACTTCAAAATGTTAGCGCTAGCAAGTCGGGCAGTAAGCGCCACTCTGTCACAAAACATGTTTTTTCCCCAAATTTGAAATGCTAGCTAAGCCTAGCACATCACGTATAACCGTTACTGCAAGACAGTCTCACTTGCTTCTGCGCTTTTCACCTTCATGCTCACAGAAAACAAACAGAAAACATTTTTTAAATCAGGTACCTTAATGTGGCTCCTCACGCCCCTCTGCCATTCTTATAAGTGCTGCCCCCGCAATCACCACAGAAGATACAGACATTCCTGGCAACATTTCCAGGAGCACTGGCCTTCTCGCAGCAGCACCGTCTACTGACAGCTGTGACAAACAGGGAAATGCATCTGACAGGCAGGGATTACGTTACATAAAATTTTATTTGTAATATTTTTTAAAGATTTTATTTTCATTGTACTCCAATATTTCTACTACTAAAAGAAAACTTAAACTTATGCCCATTTTCTAAGCAAAATAATACCCTCCAGGGTGGGTGGTATGGGCAATACCAGACCTTCTAAGGGCTATAAGGCTCTCCGCCTGTAGCATCGGGCCTCATTACACCCCTGAGTGGTCTGGTATTGCCCAATACTGCCCACCCTGTTGGGTATTATTGCTTGCATAGTTGATGGCAGTAAAGGGATTTCTCTGACTGTGTTTTTCACAGCACAATCAGTTGCTTCAATGATGGTTGGAGATGCTGTTGTCCCCTTTGGTGGTAGCAGTGAAGTTGGTGATGGCATGAGTATTGCCCCAAGTTCAACCTGTGACAGGTTAACAGGTTGCCAAACTATTGTGCAGTCCAAAGACATGAGTCAGAGTGTAGCTGATGTCACACTCCCCATCCCCACAGTAGTTGAAAAAAATACTTACCTTTCATGGATTGACATTGTTCGTATGGCCGATTTCAACAATCAGACACATGTGGAACACATGTGCAGTGGCAACATGGTTTCATCACCATGGTCATGAATCTGTGTGCTGTAACCTGAGAATGTAAAAGAAAAGAACAGTAATGAGAGATGCTTATAATTCACTCACTCACAACAGTATCCCCCCACTGAAAAAAGCACAATTTTACAGTACCACATTAGATGGCGTCACATATGCATGGCATGTGAATTTGACCATGGCCAATGCACCGGTGAAGAGGAAACATTCAATATGTATGATGATGATTCCCTGCAAAGGAATAACATGACTGACTGCTCAGTGCTTGCAACAAAAAACAAGATTCAATACAAATTAAACGTCAGTGTCTCTGAAAAAACATCACAGTTTTTCATTGGGTATTCTTCATTGGGACTTTTCATTACATTTAAACAGCAGCAGCAGGTGCCAGCAAACCATTTTCTCACTTGGGACACTTACACAGAGTTCTGGTTCTAGGTGCTTGCTTTTAGCAGTGCATCAAGAAATACTTGTGACTTTTCTGAATAGTTTCTCATGTGATTATTCTTCATCTGGACTTTTCATGATTTCAAATTTTTTTTGGGGGGTTGTAATTGTATGTGATGGTAGTGTATTCTGATTGTAGTTACTCGTCACAAGTCAATGATTCCACTTAACACACTGCGATGCCTTTCTGGACTTGTATTAATTTTCATCTGTGTCTTTTATGAGATGAAAAGAAAGGGCCAAAACTACCAGCAGCAAGTGTCGTCACAATGCAATGATGTCACTTAACACACTGTGGTGCATTTCTGGACTTGTATTAATTTTCATCTGGGCTTCTCATGAAATGAAAAGAAAGTGCCAAACACCAGCAGCAGCAAGTGTCATCACAATGCAATGATGTCACTTAACACACTGTGATACATTTCTGGACAGGTATTAATTTTCATCTGGGCTTTTCATGAAATTAAAATAGGGACATTTAACACAAACAGCACATTGTTGGGGCATGCTAGGTGGTGTTATGGTATTGTGAATATTGCCCTGGTGCTTTAACTACATGTTCAGAAAAGGAACAAGTATTTTCATGGTTGTTAGTTAGTTTACTTTATTTTTACATGATTCATGGTCGTGGAAATGGGACTCCACTGCTTTCATTACAGGGAAACTGTCCTACTGATATGCATGATGCAATAAAAGTGGCTGGTATGCACAAAGCAATAAAAGTGGCAGGAAGATGGTGTTTTGGCACACAATTTAAAATCAAAGGAATGCACACACTGTCCACCAGCTGGTTGGCAAACACATTACTTATTACATTAAATAAAGTCATGAGTAATAACCTAAACATTGTTTATTTAGGAAAGCATAATGGTGTGTGTGTGTGGGGGGACATTTGTGATAGGGTGGGAAATAGGATTTACCATTTTGAGGGACAACAAATACCAGATTAAGAAAAGTTACAACACAAAGAAAGCATGAATAGAACATGAATGTCATACTATATTCTGTAAGAAAATAAAAATATTGATTAAAAAATCTATGAAAAGCAGAGATGAGCTTTTTGGGGTGGAAATTTTCTTAATCCTCTATTTCTTGTACCCCATAATGGTAAATCCCATTGTAATTGGTTGACCATCCATGGCACTCCAGACATGACATCATGGGTTTAAGCCCACCTGATAGGCAAGTTGATGCACATGACTCTTGGGATCAAATTTCTTGTATATCCAGGTCCCAGATGCCCCTGTTCTCCAATCATCTGGTTCAAGGTCAGTTGGCATTCATCTGTATCCCCCTCCCCTGGGTCATTCCTGAAAATAGGCAGAATTTGTCTAGTGCACTTACCCGGTCAACAAAAACTAACTAAATAAAAAAAGTTCAAATCGTGCATCTGATCAGGCTACTAGCACACCAGGAGTCCCTGTCGTTCTACTTTAGGAAGGTAGCCTACATCCTTCAAAATGTAAATAGAGTGTATATTTGTTACTGTGATGCAATGGGTTTGGCGTATTAATCCCAAGTTTTTATTATTCTCAAATAAATGCCTAATAAGGATGCGTTAATTAAGAGAAAGGGAACACCTGTCATGGATGCTGTTTATTTAATTTACTTAATAAGTCTGTAAGCATGGTCAGTTTTGAGGAAGGGAATCCCTGTCTTGGGCACTGTTTTACTTAATTTATCTAATAAGCATGGTCAGTTGTTAGGTTGCTTTGTTGCAGGGGATGATTTTAGGGGCCAATGGCAGCATTTATATGATCTAGCTGCACTGCTGTTTGTTTATGTATTGCCTTACAAAATTGTCCTGCTTAATGAGCTGACCTCCTGCATTTGTTTGAGGGGAAAAACTATCACCTCATTTTTCAAATTGCCAGTTTTTTTAAACAGTTTGGGCTGATTCCATTGTTAGAGTTTGGGTGATTGCGTGGTCTACAGCTCAGGGCCTTTTTTTCCTCGTCTCGATCACTTGCTCCAAAAGCGTATGAGTACAGAGACAAAACTGTTTTTCTTCAGAATTCCTCTGTTTGTGAGTAAGAGGATTGTTTTCAGTTGGATTCCTCTTCAACGCACAAGGCTAACAGCCATTTGGCCCTAACGCTGAGCAGCTGCGTGGCACCCCACGCCAGTGACGCCCCTCACTCACTTGATCTTCACTACCCGCTGATTGGAGATTCGCACCTGCCTCCTGCTTTGCTATTCCTGAGGGAAAGAGGAGTGCTACTTACTCCAGGAATTAAATTACAAAAGAATTGTTCTACAACAAACTCTATGCAGGCTCCTCTACAGTCTCCACACGGCCGCTCAGTTAGGCTGTGGCCTACCTCCCAGAGTCATACCTCTGGCGCGGGATCCAAGGGGGGAATGACCACACTTATTTTTACTGAAGGGACACAGAACAAGTTTATACTGGATGCTGCTAAGAGTGTCCTTTATCCAAGCTGGATTAATGAAGGACATCTGTCTGGGTAACTGGTACAGTCACAGTCCTACGAGTCTAGCACTCCCCCCCCAATTACTACTCATCCACACAGCTCTTCCATCCTCAGCGGAGATATGTGAATCTAATTTGAGGTGAACTCTACTTCTTCTTATTTTTGGAGATAAGTTTTCTCACAGAAGCAGGTCTAGCCTACAGCACCCTCCTTCCCCCCAACTACTAGCACTTGGGGTCCCTTCCACATAGCGACCCCATCAGCCTCCTTATTTCATTGGGTCCCTCACTATAGTGACCCTCCATACCATCTCCAAGCACTTTGGGGTCCCTCTCCATAGTGACTGCCACAGTCTACTTCATCCTCTTTTTGGGTCCCTCTGCATAGCGACCCTCCATACCATCTGCTTGGTCCCTTCCTACAGTGACCCTTCTGGCCTCCATCTATGATGCAATCCCCCTGTGCTAGTTGCCCAATGGCTACCATACTTCGCACAGAGGGCTAACATTATGAGCAAGGTGCCTTGCACACTTGATCAGTGCAAACAAATACTGCAGTTAAGCACTGTCTATGGGGCATCCACTGATTTGGAGGCTCATTGCTACCTGTCCTAACACTACCCCTCCCTTCCTCTCTCATAGATGGTCAAGGCTAAGAAGTGCACATCCTGCAGTGCAACCCCGATGCCACACCCCCGGCCCACTATACCTTGCCTGCTACCAGAATGATGATGACCTGTCACTGGAGCAAACTTTAGTCATGGGTTCCAGCAATCTAGGGCCCAGCAGCTCTACTTGGCTGGATCCAGGGGCTATTCTACTTCAGAACCAACAGGCCATGGTAGCCATGATGGAGAGCCAACATAATTTTATGTTGAAGATAATGGAGAAGTTAGAATCCCTCACCCAGCACAAGGTCCCCACCATACCTCCTCCAGAACTAGAGAATGCAGGGGGGACCACTGGGGACCATGCGGACCCAGTCGAACCATCCCCAGACAACCTTAATTCAGATTCCGGAGAAGACAGCAGGGACAAAGAGATACCAGATGAGGAGGACAGGACGGCATCCGATGAAGGGGAAATGGAACCACAGTCTGTGCCATCCCTCACTTCAAAACTATGCTCATTCAACATGATCCCAGGCCTGATGAGGGTAGTCAAGGCCACTATGGGGTTCGAGGTTGAGGGGGACAAAACAGAGTCAAAGCTAGACCCCATGATTCAGCAGAAGGTGACCACAAGGGAGACTTTCCCTGTCTGCCCAGTGATTGACGATATTTTCAACAAAGAGTGACAATCCCCAGACCCTGACAGAATGTCAAACAAGAGAAACTTGGAACGCATGTATCCAGTTCAGGAAGACACGGCCAGCAACTGGTACACAGCCCCTATGATTGAACCTCAGGTGGCAGCACTCAGCAAGAAAACTGTACTGCCATGTGGAACTATATCTTTAAAGGATCCTACAGACAAAAGGATGGAGGATATGTTAAAAAAGGTCTTCAAAATTGAGGGAACGACTGCTAAAGCATCCACTACTGCCATTTACAATGCACATGCCCAGATTCACTGGCTTGAGGAGCTCCTTGAGCAGGCAAACCCCAAAACCAGAGAGGCTGAACTATTAGAGCACACACTGAATGCTGCTATGTATCTGGTGGACATGGCAGTGGATACTCTGAAACTCAATGCCAGGGCCACAGCCATCACTAACCGTGCTAGAAGAGCTTTGTGGCTTGAATTATGGGAAGCCGACAATGAATCCAAGACACTGCTGCAAAACTTGTCAATGAAGGGCAAGCATGTATTCAGGGAGGGCTTGCAGGAATTTCTATAACAGAAGGATGATCGTAAAGACCTACTCAAAAACAAATACAGACACACCTACTTACCATCTGGCAGATTGAGGCCTGGGGGGGAAACAAGTTTCAGCAAACATGTAGGGACAATCATTATCCTTTTGAGGCAGAGGAGCACAAGGAGGATACTGCAATTCCTTCACCCATAACTACCAGCCTTTCTCCTTCAGATGCCATGGATCCAAGTTCGGAGGAAGAGGGAATAGAGGAAAGCAACAATGACTACTTTGCCAGAGCACCATAAAGCAGGAGCTGGTGCCCCCAGTGAGAAAAAGATTGATGCTTTTCAGACACCAGTGGTACAACACAATCACAGACAGATGGGTTCTAGAGGTGGTGTGTTGAGAGGTTATTCCATAGAATTATCCCAATCTCCAGTCACACACAGATTTATAAATTCCCCATTGCCAAAAGAAGGTGACAGCTCATCAGGTCCAACAAATCTTGTTGGATCTGATGCAGACGAAACTATACAGAGTGTCCCTCCTCACGAACAGGAACAGGAGTGTACTCCATCTTTTCCTCATGCCCAAGAAAACAGGGGAACTTCACCCCATTCTGAACCTAGACCACCTCAATCAACACATTGTTATCCAAAGGTTCAAAATGGAGACCCTAAAATCGACCCTACACAGTATCTGGGTAGGCGACTATCTCACATCCATAGATTTGAAGGACACCTACCTTCACATACATATTAGACCAAAGCACAGACAATACCTCCATTTCCACATCCTCAGCCAGCATTTCCAATATCAGGCCATGCCCTTCAGTCTTACCTCAGCACCAAGAGTATTTACCAAGGTGTCCGTGCTACTGGTGGCCAGACTCAGAGAACAAGGACTGGATATCATTTCCTACTTGGATGACTGGCTGATCTGGTCTTACTCCAAGAAGCACTCACAACAAGACACCCAGTTGGCACTGAGGCCACTCGTGGAGCACAGCTGGGTAGTGAAAGAGGCCAAGAGCCACCTGATATCAACGTAACAGATAGAACACTTAGGGACGGAAATCAGCATGGCACTAGGATGGGCAAAACCATCCCAGAAAAGGGTGGACAACCTAATAAACCTATCTCATCACCTGAAAGCTTGCCACTGGCCAACCATGGGCCAAATAGCCCAGTTATTAGGTTGTATGGCATCTTGCATCGACCTGATCCCTTGGGCCAGGTGGCACATGAGACCCCTACAGAATTACGTACTAACTCAGGGATCTCCAAACAAACATAACCTGCAGGTCAGAATTCCACTGCCACTCTCAGTGAGACTGTCATTAGCTTGGTGGACAGTGAGCTCAAACCTCAAATGAGCGGTCCCACGAGAGGCAACTTACGACTCCTCCATTGAAACCGATGCCAGTCTATTAGGCTGGGGAGCATGCTTGGGTGAACTATCTGCACAGGGCCAGTGGACAACCTCAGAGGCAAGGTTGTCCATCAGTGTCCTAGAAATGAGGGCAGTATTCCATGCACTCAGGGCATTCAGGTTCTCCATTTCAGGTCAATCAATTTTGATCCATTCCAACCATCAGGTCATGGTGGCATACATTGCCAAGCAAGGGGGCACCAGGAACAGAGCTATGCAGTGAGAGGCGACGAAGGTCCTGGACTGGGCCCAGTTCAACCTCATACACATCAGTGCAGTCCATCTCGTGGGCAAGCTCAATGTATGAGCAGATTGGCTAGCCAACAGCAGGTACACCCCGGGGAGTGGCACCTCCACCCCAGCCTCTTTCAACTTATTCAGGTGGCTTAGGGACCCATCTCTATGGATCTCATTGCCACAGAGGAGAACATGCAGGTCAGCAAATTCTTCTCAAGGTACAGGAAAACCCACTCACTGGGAATCGATGCCCTGTCACAACCTTGGTCTCAGGATCGGGCGTACATTTTCCTCTGATCCCATTACTCCCCAAGTACTATCCAAGATCCAGACATCATGATGAACCATCATCCTAGTGGCACCTTATTGGCATGGAGAGCCTGGTTCTCAATGGTAATAGCCATGGCCATGGACAAACACAAGTTATCCTACCTGTCACACATGCTAACACAAGGACTCATGGTCCACCCCACACCAGGGACATTGAAACTCACAGTCTGGCTCCTGAGAGGAAGAGACTGATGAGAATGGGCTATCATGAATCAGTCATTTCCACAATGCTGCAGTCCAGATGTTTCTCCACCACCTCTACCTACGGTAGACAATGGTCGGCATTCGTGAAGTGGTGCCGAGAAAAGGCACGGATCCCAAGTGGGCAAACATGTCTACCATTCTCCTGTTCCTTCAGCAGGGAGTAGACAAGGGATTAGCCCACTCCTCTCTCTGGGTACAGCTATCTGCCATCAGAGCAGACACTGGGCCTGTAGGCGGGCACAGACTGGGAGCACACCCAGATGTGATACATTTCCTCAAAGCGGTCAAAGTTCTTAGACCCAGAATCAGACCCTCTATCGCCCCCTGGGATTTGTCATTGGTATTAGATTCCCTCAGCTCAGCCCCTTTCAAGCCATTACATGAGGCAGACCTGTTCTGGGCCAGTCTTAAGACCTGCTTCCTTGTGGCCATCTGCTCCACCCAGAGGATCGGCAAGCTGGGGCACTGTCATGCAGAGAACCCTACATTGTGTTCAATCCCAAAGGGGTACACCTGCGCACGGTGCCAGTCTTCCAAACGAAGGTCACATCAACATTCCATAGAGAACAAACCATTGAATTGCCAACTTTTTCAGGGGACATACACCCCTCAGTGATAAGCCTGTCCCACACCACTTAGACATAGGGGTTACCCTATCAACATACATCTCTAGAACACAGCCTTTACACAAGACAGAAAGATTATTCATTGTCACATCGACAGGGTAGAGCTGCATCTAAAACCACCATTGCTGGCTGGCTCAAGAGAATGATTCAGGAGACTTACAAGGCAAAGCATCTGATGCCCCCTGAGGGTATTATGGCTCATTCTACGAGAGCAGTGTCTACCTCCTGGGCAGAGAGGGCTAACGTGCCTTCAGAAGACATCTGCTAGGCAGCAACCTGGACTTCCATCCATACCTCTGCCAGACACTACAGACTGGATCACTTTTACAAGCTACAGCCCACCTTCACCACTCACGTTCTCAAGCTGCCAGCTCTTCCTCTCACTCCTAGACCACTCTGCCTCCCTCCCAAGGGTACTGTACTGCTGATTATCTACCCATGATGTAACGTCTGGAGTGCCATGGATGGTCAACCAATCATAATGGGTGTTTACTCACCTTGTAAATGTGATTGTGTTGGTTGACATCCATGGCACTTCACGGCCCTCCTGTCAGAGCGTTTAGAGTGACAAGGAATAGGTTAAACATATTAAGTTACTTGAGGGGGAATGTTTTTAGATCTCACTAAATACATCCAGGATGTCTGCCGTCAACCAATTATATGGTTGAATTAGAGTGTATTAATAGGTAAATAAAAAAGGGCCACTTGGCCATCCACAGATATTGTTTCACAATTTCTTTGTTGATTATGATTGTTAGTGGAATTTCGTGGCATTACTAACCTTGATTTCAGCTATGGAAGAGTCAAACTGGAGAACAGGGGCTTCTGGGACCTGGATATACAAGAAACTTGATCCTAAGAGTTATGTGCATCAACTAGCCTATCAGGTGGGCTACAATCCATGATGCAACATCTGGAGTGCCATGGATGTCAACCAACACAATCACCTTTACCAGGTAAGTAAACACCCATTACGCACCTATCACAAATGTCCCCCACACACACTCACATGCCATTATGCTTACTAATAACCATTTAGTGGTCCACTCATTACTTTGTTTTATGTAATAATAAGTCATGTGGTTACCAACTGTGCATCCACTGCATGTTTTCATTTCAGTTTAAATTGTGCTGCCAAAAAGCCATCTTCAAGACACCTTTATTGCAGCATGCAAAACGGCAGAACAGTTTCATCTGTAATGGAAGCGTGCAGCATCTGCTATTTGACAACCATCACTCATGTTAAAAATAAAGTACATTTACTAATGACTGTGGAAAATAACAGACAAAACATTGACTGAACAGAAATGTCATACAGTGGCTCAGCAGGTAGCACACTCACCTCTGAGGCCAGGAGATCAGAAGGCTGTGGGTTCTATCCCCACACCAGGCACTTGGTTAATATCCAATACTGACACTGTAGTGCAGCATTAGAGGGGTGCTGCACTCCTGAGGTGCTGTATTTTGGATGAGACATTAAACCGAGGTCCCATTTACCTGTTCCAGTGGTAGTTCAGGTGGATATTAAAGATCCCATGGCACTTCTAGAAAAGAGTAGAGGAACTTTTATTAATAAAAAGGACTCCAAAACAAAACAATGCAAAGGTATACAAAACAAACAAAAACTGATACAGAACAGAGCATCAAAAATCAAGAAAAATAACAACATCAAAACACCCACTTGACACAATTAACCCATAAAAAATTGCATTTAACCTGACCTTGTAAACCAAAATCATTATCATAAATAGTTTGTAATGTTAGAGTCACAATAGAAAGGAGTTCATCGAATAATACCATGCGTTGTTGTGAAATCCATAAACATCTAGATTGCCAAATATAAAAACGAAGAACAGAAAAAATTAACAGTAATGTGTCAGCAGGATACTTAGACCATTCACTCATAAGTACTCCATACATCAGTGTACAATATGAAAGAGATAAAAATAAAGGCTCATTCTATTTATCAGCTAAAAAGACCCAAAAAGCATGAACAGATGGACATTTCAAAAAGAGATGTTCCTGATTTCCAACAGGGAAACACAAGAAGCACGATTACAGTACCTATCACTAATTTGCTTATGCTTATGGGAATTGCCTATTGGTAATCTACCATAAGAACTCTACCAAACACTATCCCAGATAAAATCCGTCAAACATCTATTAGAGAGTAACAAAAGAACATTTTCTGTGGATCCAGAAGGGCAATCCTGAAAAATCAAAGCATCAGTAAAATCAGAGGAAACAATATAAGCATACAATTGCTTTCTATTCATTGTTTCCAATTGAGGATAGTGACTTTCCATTTCAGTAAATGCCTAAAGATTTCTAAACCATATTTGGGAAAAGGAATCCTAGCAAAGGAGAAGGCTTCCCTAATTTCCAAAGGGCAATCCTTGGAAAGCCAAGTACTGACATAGGGATACAAAACTTCCAACCAGGTCTAAGTAGACAACTTAAGTTACATGAAACAAAGATACTGAAAAAAAATGCAACTGGATGAACCATTGCTACTCCCCCTTTTCTTATATTCCTATAAGTATAGCCATGTTTGATGGGGTTCAACCTACTTCCCCAAAAGGCTTGGAAAAAAACACTAAATAAGGAAGTAAATAGAGACACAGGAGGTGGAAACACATAACTAATATATAAAAATATAGGAACCACCAAAGATTTGATAAGCAGAATCTGTTTTCATTTAGCAATTTGTTTCCCTTTCCATCTAGCAACTAGTAACTGAGCCTTATCAATTTTATGTGACCAGTTTACAGAAACCATATCACTGGCTCCAAATTCAACTCCCAAAACAGTCATAGGGTCATTAGAAATCAGGACACCAGAAAGTTTACCAGAGACAGGAATAGGTGAATTACCCAAAGGAAAACCTCTACTCTTTACATAATTAATCTTGGAACCAGAACTTCTAGAGTAGAGTGTCAAAATATCACTCACAATAGGCCCTTCTTTAAGATCTGAAATACAAAGAACCAAGTCATCAGCATACGCCAAAATTTTAACTGGAGAAACACCAACATCAATACTTAACCCGGCCAGACCATTATGAGTACTAATTAAACGGAGTAAAATATCAATGAAAAAGACACACAAAATAGGGCTCAAAGGGCAGCCTTGGCACACACCATACTTTACTGCAATAGGTCTACCAATCCATCCATTAAGGAGAAGGAATGCAGAACTATACATAATATGAATCCAAGCAAGAAATCCCTCAGGTAAACCATAAGCATGTAAAACGGAAAACAAAAAATCATGTGAGACCCAGTCAAAGGCTTTCTCCTGATCAAGGCTCAGAATATAACCATTCAAATGACCAGACTGGGCAACAGTAAAAATTTCACGTAAGATTAATAAATTATCATACTGAGTCCTACCCGGTATAGAACATGTTTGGTATGGACAAATCAAGCCATCAACTACCTGTGATAAATGAAGTAATAAAATCTTACTTAAAATCTTTAAATCAGTGTTCAATAAACTTAACGTCCTCCAATTTCTTAAATCTTCCTTAGGGCCTTTTTATAAAGTAAAATAACCAAAGCCAGATTCATAGAGGATGCTAACACCAAGTAGACAACATCTGATTAAATACCTGGGCCAAAAGAACAAGATCCTCCTGAAACATCTGGTAAAAGCAGCACCCAGACCATCAGTGCCAGGAGCTGAATCAATGTTTAAAGAAAAAATAGCTTGACATATTTCAGCTTCAGAAATATCATGTAACAACTGCAAACAGTCAATAGTAGACAACTGTGGTAAATGTAAAGAATCACAATCAAATAAGTCATACTCAATATCAACATCTTTTTGACATAAAGAACCCAAATAAAGACCAACAACATCAACCAATTCAGCAGGAGACGTAACCAAGTCACCTGTTATAGAGGTTAACCGTGTAACGAAACGATGGCTCACACGATCCTTACAATCCTGAAAAGGATCCAATGCACGCTCATGCAGTTTTAAACCAAATCGGTGTTCATGTTCTAATGACTTGGCTCTAACATACCGAAAGGCAAACATCCGTGTTTTAACATTTCTAATCTGTTCCCATAATCAAGCTTCTCAGTCTCTGTTAAAGAAATCAACCTCTGTAATTGAGACCTGAGACTTAAATATTCCAAATACTGAGAGGTAACCTTGGCACAAAAGTGGGCTTGAAAAAAGGATTTCCAATCTTTCTTTGTATCTTCCCACCAGGATGCTGCATCCTCATATATTTCATAAACAGAAAGTCGAGCAATTAATTCATTTTTCCAAGCAGTCCTACTAGACTCATCAGCCAAAAGGGAAGTATTTAAGCACCAGAGATTCTTTTTACTTCTAGGGGCCCCTGTCCAAGTCAGACAAACCGTAAGAGACTTATGGTCAGAAAATTCCCAAACACGTAAAATAACCGAGGTAACTTGTAATATAGCAGAAAGAAAAATGAAATCAATCCTAGTAGACTGAGATGATTTAAAAAATGTATTACCACCAGAAGGATGGTATCTGTATCAAGAATCTGCAAAAGCTTATTGGAGTCACAAAACAATTTTGATGTTTTCAAGCCCTTATCAGAGATACTCAGAGCACAATTAAAATCACCAGCCCAAAAAATTAAATGTGAAGTATGAAGATAGGGTTGAATGTCCTGAAAAGAGCAACACTCTGAACCTTGGTCTGTGGAGCATAAATGTTGATCAAT
Source organism: Neoceratodus forsteri (assembly GCA_016271365.2). NCBI lineage: Eukaryota > Metazoa > Chordata > Ceratodontiformes > Ceratodontidae > Neoceratodus > Neoceratodus forsteri. The sequence continues at coordinate 171,136,861 of CM057457.1, read as the reverse complement.
CTAAATCTTTCACCCCGAAAATTAATATCCGATAATAAAGCCCTGCCGGGCAAATATATCTACCAATTTGAAACCTTCAAAGCTGGATTAGTAAACAATACCCCAACGCCATCACAAAGGGAGTCACCATTAGCCCAAAAGGTTAGACCACAGGTTACGAGCATGTTGAACTTCAACAGTAGTTTTCAATCTAGTATCCTGTAGACAGATAATATCACTGTGAAGTTGTTGCAAACAAGACAAAGTAGTAACCATCTTCCTATGACTCTTCATACTATTAACATTAATGGATGAAATAGTTAAGGAATCCATAAATGGGAGTAAAAAAAGAAAAAAGGGGGTCAGAAATAGAAAAAAAAACGAATATTAAGGGGCCTTGGTAACTCTTCTTCGTTGAGACCATCTAGGGGATCCTCAACCGGTCTAACATCTCTGTCATCACCCTCCGAAAAAATGTCAGCGACAGTAGAAATCCTGGAAAAACGGTCACAGTCTTCACCTCAGACTCGTCACCAGCAACTAATACTACAAATTGGTTACCGCTTTCCAAAAATCAATGGATCCACTGCTAGAGTAAGACCAAAAGGGTAGAACGCGAAGGAATAGTCTTTCCAGATCTATGATGTTTCTTGGCTGTAACAGTTTTGAAAGGCAAAGGGAGGGGCATCTCAGAGTCCTCTGATTTATCCTGTAAAGACAGGGCAGATGTAGAGGCCATAGAGGGAGCAGAGGGAGCAACAACATTAGAAGGGGACTATATAGTCCTGCACACTTATGGAAACATCATCAACCAGGCCAGTATCTGTAACCACTAAAGGATGTGACCGGGCAATGGGCGACGTAGGATGTACATCACCAGTAGGAGGCGCCACATTGAAGGTATCCATATGTTAAGCCACCACAATCAGGCCTTTATGAGAAGGACAATCCTCTCTATTGTGGGATGCCCATGGACATTTTGCATAACCATGTCCAGTTTGTTTGCACAAATTGCATTTAAATAAATTAAGGCAGGTGGTGGCCTGATGACCAAATTCAAAGCAATGCGAACAATGAGGAGTGTCACAGGCTGTATTAAGATGTGTATGAGAACCACACTTAAAACATAACTTGGACTGACCAAAGTAAAACAAACTGCCTCTATCTTTCCCAGAAAAAACTATTAGGTAGATGCTGAGGCTCACAGTTTGTAGAAAAAGTTTAACACTAACTTCCAACCACTATTCCAAATCTTTTCACTATCAAGAATTGGAACTGGCCTATCCAAAACATCACCATTTACGTAACCAAAAAAGAATATCTTCTATGTGAACCCTTCATTACGAAACATGATAGTAATCGATTTAACAGCAGGTTTAGTTATGGGAACAGCCAAAAATGGGATCCAGAGAGGGAATTCTTAACATTGTGATAAGATGTCCAGAATTGCTCTAAACTAGAAACAGTTTTAAAACTTATATCATAATTAGAGCTACCAATATGAATAAGAGCATAAATGTCAGATGACAGTTAATTTCATAGAACCTTTGAGTAAAGTTTTAGCAATATAAAGCCTATCAGGTTGTTCTTCCAAGCCACCTTTATAAATCAAACACACCGCATTTCTGTGGGGGGCAGGTTCACCTTTACTGGCAAATAAATCTGATAGTTTAAATTGTGGGGTAACCCCAGCAGTCTGTTGAGGGACAGGGGCAACTTTATCAGGTGCCATAGGCAAAGCAGGTGAATGTAAAGAAGACATAGTAGCCCTAGTAACACTACCATCTTTAAAAGGTGGGTCAGTTGCAGGAGGTACAGAAGAATCCATAGGTAAGACAGACAAAGCAGAAGGTTCAGTTGAAGGAGAATTATACCGTTGCACAGCCAAATCATTCAGGTCTGGAATCCATTGGCCATTCGAATGTTTCAACCACCCCGCCTCTTCAATTGCTCTTTCAGGGGACCATCCCGCATGAAGTTGGGGAGGAGAGGTAGAGAGGGAAGGTTGCATAGCTTGAGGTATAGTAGAAACAGACAAGGAATCAGGTTGTATATCCCCCACCCACTTAGTTATGTCATTATGAAGAACAGTTGCACCCGAAGACACTGAAACCCCTTTGAATACTTTACTAGTCATTCCCAAACCGTTTGAGGCAAGCGCAGTCACAGCCGAACTGGCTCCAGGAGTAGTATCAAGGGGAAACAGCTTTTGGCACTCGTCAGTGAGACGAATAGAACTTCCAGTTGCCCCAGAAGGTTCCGTCGATACTGACACACACATCAGGGATTCCACAGGCGCGTCACTAGGAAGCGACAGAGAAGTACAGGGAGCAGGTGGGGAAGAAACAAAGGAACGGAGCGCAATGTAGCAATTTCGGTTAACAATTGTGACTTCCGACACATACAGTGCTCCTCTTCAGAAATAATGGCAGCCAACAAACATTCCTTTTCAGCAAGATCAAGTACAGTACCTGTTGCAAAAACACTTGCTTTTGTAGGTAATTCATCACTAGAAACAGCTTCCACAGGGGAATTGAAAAACTCCTCAGGCAATGAAGTATCTGGAAACTCAGGAGTCACATCAGTAGCCTCTAGCACTACAGGAGCAGGGGTAGGCCACTCCCTGTCCCATCCACATCCATCTCCTCTGAAGGGTGAGTGGAAGTGGCCATCTTCCTGCAGACAGCCAGAGGTCCCCCTCTGACGAGTAGGGGAATTTCCCCGGTGCCCTGGCCAAATTTCCCTTCATTCACTAAAAAAAAAAAAAAACACCAACAGCTTAATCTGGTTCAAGGTCAGTTGGTATTCATCTGTATTCCCCTCGTGCCTGAAAATAGGCAGGCTTTGTCTAGTGCACTTACCCAGTCAACAAAAACTAAATAAATAAATAAATACTTCAGCTAGTAGAAAAAATAAACATTACTGAAGGAAAAACTGAAAAGCAAAGGAGACAGTTTGGAAATGAAAACTTATGATCACTACTGAATATATTACGGGGCCTGTAGGGGCTGTTGCTGGCCATCACTCAATCCCTGCAGTAAGTGGAAAAGCTGTTGGATAGCACCCTCCACAGCCGTTTTAGGTCCTCCACCTCCGCCCACATAACAACCAGGTCTGCCTGTATCACCAGTTGCTGTGATGGGTCATAGTGTACCTGGTCAGCTGTGACTGTGGACCCCATTACCTCTGCTGTTTCAATTGAGGGGACCCTGTGGCAGTGATGTGCAGGTGGAAGGATCACACTGGGCCACAGCTACAGGAGTGGCTGCTACCTCCTGCATCTTGGCATCCCACTGTTCTCGGTAAAGGACAACCATGTGTTTACTTGGCCCACCGGTCCCTAAGTGTTTACCCTTGTGCCCCACTGGGCCAACACACTACACAGCTTGCACCTTACTACAATGGGGTCACCTGGGATGTTCTCAAAAAACTTCCACATGAGAGAGCTTCATGCGGGACCCATTACAGGAAGTGGGGGAGGGGCACCAGATACAACAACAGGCTGGGAGGATACCGCTGCTTAGAGGGGCAACTGCATGCTTTGCTGCCAGTGGTAGAGGGGCGACAACCTCCGGCTGCCATTCTTCAGGAAGCTGTTGAGCCTGCTGCTGCTCCGGCTGAGGCTGCCACTGCGCATGCAGCTCTGATTGGACCCCTGCTGCTGGGCTATCTGTGGACATACCAAATGTAGGCCACTTTAAATGCACTGGGTGGCCAAGTCCACCCCGCATTAGTGGCCCCCAGTGGTCATCAACACTTCTCCCTCCACAATCCATGCCACGACCATGATCCATCACCAAAAAGAAAAAATACTAACTGGACAGATGGACTACATGCAAGACTAACTCAAACAAAACCTGGTTTTAAGAGCAAAAAAAATCTAACTAAAAACCCTGCTGCAGAACAGTTTTACACTAAATAACTACTAAAGAAAACAACCAATGCAAAAACAAAGCAACTATAAATGTATATTTTCTCTCTATATATCTCTATCTGTCTTTCAGATGAGACGTTAAACCGAGGTCCCATCTGCCTGGATTGGTGGTAGTTCAGGTGGATGCTAATAATCCCATGGCACTTATCGAAAGAGTAGGAAAATTCCCGGTGTCTGGCCAATTTCCCTCATTCACTAAAATTACCATCAACAGCTTAATCTGGTTCAAGGTCAGTTGGCATTCATTTGTATCCCCCTCCCAGGGGTCGTGCCTGAAAATAGGCAGGATTTGTCTAGTGCACTTACCTGGTCAACAAAAACTAAAAAAAAAAAAAAAAATCTCTCTCACTCTGGAGCTCAGCCTGCAACTTGCTTTTTCATGAGAAAGTGAAAGTGAAACACTGACTTCCTGTCTATTTAAGTTTCTCCCTGCATCATGTGACCTGCAAACCTGGAGAGACAGTCAAACATGTGGTCTGGGGTCTTTTTCTTACCAACATCACCTTATCAAGTCTGTAACTCGAAATGAACCAGAAGTGGACGATGGGTAGTCCATTAAAAGGTGAATTTCTAGTTTTTAATGGATATTTCTTGTAGCACTCACATGAAACTCAAAGTGGTCCACTTGGACTTGAGTTTGTAGTAGAACTTCACTGCATATCTTGTCCCAGTTACCTGTACATTTTCTTAATGGGTCAAACAGCACCCCAAAAAGTTACACTGGCAGCAGAAGCTAAAGAGAACTAGAGTGTGAGCAGTATAGTAAGCAGCTGGGAATGAGAAGAAGTTTCTGTCAGGGACTTCAGGTGTGTGCTGGATATGCATGCTTCTGCCCTGCTGTGCAACTGTATTGGAAAAACTTCCAACCAGTACTACAGTCCACTGACCACACAACTATGCAGACAACACTACTGATGCATAGCCACTCACTCATACAAACAGTAACATTAATCTTGACAAAATTAACATCAAAGAACCAAGTACTGACAGGCCCCAAAGGAAGTGAAATGTAAATAAAATATATCTGACTTGCTTTACAAATAAATCGGGCTCAGTAAATGTCTCTCAGCTAATCAACAGTGCCTCTGCATAAATTTTGCATTTGAAAACAGAGAGTGAAGCTGAGTGGTTCTGGAACCTAAGCAGTTACAGTGGGATGCTCTTTTTTATTTACATTTTTCTGGAGTGGGCAGGTGACTTCCGGCCCTTCTATGAGGGCTCGTTCTCCAGTCCCAGGCACCCAGGCCATCATGGAGCCTGCCAGCTCCATTTTTCACATTTTTCTCCCCGGGCTCTACAAATGTGCAATGGGTGGAGCGGCTGGGCTCCATCTCCACAGAGACAGCCTTGTGCCGTGGACGTGGGCCCCTCCCTATTCTGGTGGTGCGTATGCACTGACACCCAGCCGCTGCTGGGTGACAGTCAAATGTGCCACACTGTCCCCCCCCCCGAGGAAGGATAGCTGTCTATGGATGCTTGATCCTTCCTCACTCCTGCCAGCCCCCAAGCGACTCAAGTCTGTTCCCAAACCCGGGTCGCCAGCATGGCACAAGGGCTGGCATTCAGTGCCTCAAAGTTCAGCGCCACTGGGCCGGCTACATTGGGATGCTCTTAATTAGCCAAGGGATATTTTCAGAGACCCTTTACTTTTTATTAAGCCTTTCTTTTCTTTCAAGCTCTAATTCAAATACAATGGGAGGTGTGATTGCTTTGGAGTAAACATAAAAAAAAAAAAAGAATGCAATGGAAAACTGATATACAGTACCTGAAGAACAGGGTTATGTTTATGATCACCTCAATTCTTTGGTTTAATTCTGTATCAATGTTTTAACTATTTTTAGTAAGTATACTCCCTTTAGTTTCCAAAAATGCTAGCTAAACACCCAAACCTCACAATAAAAGTACACTAGAGGTCAAGGGCTCTATTTTCAGATACAGCCATTTGTGTCATGCAAAACACAGCACCACTCATGAATTAGCACGCAGTCATCAGAGAGGCATATTCATAAGGCAGTGCATTCTGTTCAGTGCATACTGCCTGTATGAATGTTGGAATGCAGTATTCACATACCAAGTGCATATGTGCCATGCACAACAGCCATCTACGTGCAATAATTACCCAGGGTTAAAGGGGATAGCGCATCCCAAAGAGATAAATCCGTTTGCTCCTGGGTGCTATATTCATAGGCCTGCATGCTAATGGCTACATATGGTATGGAAGGTGCAAAGGGTCCATTTGCATGATACTATATGACCATTAGTAGCTCTGTGCAATGCCATCATGCATATGTATGTACAAAAGCACTGTATGCAGCGCACAGCCATTACCCACTCACCACTCCTGTACACTATCATATAAATCTTCCAAATGTAGGCTCTCCACTATCATACATAATTATGCAAGTGGTGCAACTTTAAATATTTTCAAACTTTATTCCAAAGGTGCTCCCACCTCCTTAATTCATCCACACCTTTTTACAATGTGATCTCTTTAACTTTCAAAGTCCAACACCCATGGTGCAAGAATACACTAATAATAATTTGAAAACTTTTCCAGTATCGGTACTAGAGGCCTCTGATGAAACCACATAGAGCTGTGGTGAAATGTGAGGCTCTGCTCTAACACTTATGTAAACTGTTCCTGTTCATCTTATTCTGTAAGTACTGATGTTGGAAAAGGTTTTTAAATTATTATTAAAGTCTTCTTGCACCATGAGTATTGGACTTTGAATTTTTTCCAAGGTACACTGAAGATGTTAAAGAGATCACATTGTAAACAATTCTGGTCAGAGCCAATATGACTGTGGAGAGCTTTTGAGATGTCTTTGCCCATTATTTCTAATGAATTTGCACAATGCAGATCTGCTGAGAGGCAGTTTCAGTGTGGTCTTCCTTTTACACATTTTTACAATGTATTTTCCTAGAATATGCCTGCTGATTGCTATATATTTAGCTTGGATAGTTCAAAGAAGAAATGGCATCTTATTTTTGGGTGGCGGCAGTGGAGTAACCAGCCTTAAAAAAAGTGTACACACTCAAAATGTAAACTATAGGCCGAGGTCCGGGCTGCCCAGGCCACCAGAAAATTTTTGTTTTTTGGTGCATTCTGGTGCATTTTGGAGGTCATCTGAAGCATAATTTGCTATCCTGTGTACCCCTCCCATGCCCAGTAAGTTGCAATCTAGTCCCCTCCACAGATTGTCGTCCCCCGTCCGGCATAATGCCTGAATCCTGCTCTAGGAGTGCTGAAGCCATTGTAAAGGTGGTGGTGGTTTGGGGGGGGGGCAGGCCTGGGCATAAGGGGTAGTTGTGAAAATGTTTTTAAAAGCTGGGGTCTGGGGCCACTAGGCCCCCAGAAGCTCTGGGGTTTTATATGCTCTGTGGTGAGTTTTGGGGCTTTTATTGAAAATAAAACACACTTTTGTCACATCTTCCCTACCCTTGACTCCAGGAAAAAAAGCACTTTTTTTTCTCCTGGAGTCAGGGGTGTGAGAGACTCTGGCTGGCCTTAAAATCTGCACCTACAACTGGGGTGGGCAACAGCCTGATCAGTGCCATCAAGAACTCACACCATAGGCATTACTGCAATTATGTGCGGTGAAGATTATTATTATATGATGGCTGGTGGTCTGGGGCCACTGTGCCCTAGACCACAGATCCCAGCCTTTATATTGGGATCTTTCCCAGTGCATACTACAGTACATGGAATAACCTCTATCCTAGTAGTTCCAAAAAGTTACTAGCTGCCACAGTGTCAACACCTTCAAACACATCAAACACATCATGTGTGTGCCCCCATAACTGGTGGGCCAAGTGGTTCTTTTCTGCCTTCAGCCTCTATATTTCTATAGTAAACTGCCAGTTCAAGTAAGCCCCCACACACACACACCCACCAGTTTGCTGGCCCACTGCTCTACAAACCACTCTTCAGCTCAGCACGTGACTCTCTACCAAAATACTGAACAAACTGGGCAAAACAAGTTACCTACCAATTGAAGCTGCAACAGCACCAAGCAGGAGAAAAGCAGTTACAGGCGTGCCTCCTTGCAGACCCCTTCTGAGTCCTCTTAGAGAATTCTCAGCCTTCTCAGCTCTTGCAGACATATTGGAGCCACAAGATCTGCAGCCTGTTCCTCTGCCACGCTGGCACAAAAAAATAAATAAACAAGCTGCTCCCTATCCCTGCCCAACAAGCAGAGAACACCCCCCCACCAGTGTTAGATTGAAGCTGGGATGCGCGTGTGCACCTCCCCTTTGATGAGCCACAGTTCAGTATGGGGATGCCATCTTTTCTCCATCAGATTAACTGTCTTCTGCATACTGACTGCGTTTATCAACACATTGGACACAACTATCAAGCACCAGCATCTAGCCAAGTATATGAGTTAATGGCCAGACTAAGGTCATGGAAAAAAGCCAGTACAACTTCACTAGGGGCATACACAATATATCTTCCATCAGTATCTCAACTTTCTGAGGAAGAGACTTGTGGAGAATAATGGTTATCCATTAGTAGCCAGTAAGTAATTGGTCCACCCACTCTTTTTAGCCATTGGCAGTTTTGTTGGTGAGGTACAAATGAAACCCTCTCCTGTACCCCCCCCCGTAATACCCAACCTTCCTCTTCCACCTCCAAGATCCCCACAAGCATAAGAATACAGTGAGCCAGCAGGTACCCATCAAAAAGATTGCAAATGCACTCCCTAGTAGAAGTGGTCAGCTTTCCTCGGCAGTATATCAATAAATTAATAACATCCTCTGTAATAGCACCTTACTAACTTGTGGGTTAAGGTGGGGGTTGTCATTTGAATTATGAAACTGAATACATTTAGCATGGTGGAGGCAGGGGGTGGTTACTTGTTTGGCATAAGTGGCGGAAGGGACTTCAGTGACTCCACTCCCAAACAGACTTTACTATATTACAAAAGTAAACTTTAATGGAAGTTCACCTGGACAGTGGAGAAAGGGATGTGGGTGCTAGCAGGTGATCGGTGGATGGGGGAAATGCTTGCTTGCAGAATGGGTAGGGTTGTGGCTTTCACTTTAGAAACATTTTTTAAAGGAAATTAAAGTAACACACACTTATTATGTAGTTCTTTGCTGATCTAGAAAACAGCACGTCCTTCTGTGACCTACCTCTTCTTTCCTCTGGACACTGACTGGCTGCTGGCCCTCCAATGAGTCCTCCAGGCCTGGTCCTGGGCAGGGCCTCCATTGCACTGTCTGCTGCTCCTGGTTCAATGGGCGACCGACCAACTACCACCTGACCTCTGCTCCTGACTTCCACCGTGACCCGGCCGCAGGCCGTGACATAACAGTCCTCCCTCTTACACAGGAGGAAGACAGACCCAGCAGACCGAGTTGGAGTCGAGCCATGACTGGGTGGCCTGCCTCAGGTCAGAGATAGGCCTCGATGACCGCGACTCACAACCAGTACTCCAGTTCTCTGAGCTGGAAAGAAAATTCCAAGATGAGGAGTGGGAAACTTCAATGCGCAGAGCTGTACCAGCATGTGCCTATCTTAGGCAAAGAGAGATTCGACTGCTGGCTCAGAGTCGGCTCTCGCTCTCCATGGCGTGACTCCATCCTCTCTCTCTGCCACAGCCCACATATGAGATGGCAACAAACTGTAGTAGGCAACTGGCTTTGGTCCTTGTGACCTTGTTGGGTAGCAGTAGTAGCAGCGGAAAAGTAAGTTACGGCAGCACAACTGATTGGCGGAGGCTTGGAGCAATTAGAAGCATGTGGACAAAACCTGTCCAATTGCTCCGTTAGATGCCAACAGTTGCGAGCAAACTTGATGCCACTGTGTGATGTCAGCACTTCTATCGGGAAAGAATTTAGTCAACCATCTGTTCTCCCCGCCCCACCCTGCATCATAGGGAACCGGGTTCAGGACTCGAGCAGATTTAAAAAAAAAAAAGGCAATTTTAAAAAGAGATTTTTTTCTGTATGCAATGGCGTACAATAAGTATGCATGGTTACGCCACTGGGTGGCAGAGCATTGGCAGTAGGACACTGGAATGTGTCATACATAGGCATGAGCTGTGTGCAGGTGATAACGCCCAGTGGCCATACACCTCAGTTGCTCGCATGTGGATCCATCGTCCCTGTGCCACTGCACATGCTCAGTGCTGATGACAGCTGATGCTGTACCCACTCACACAGATCCCAGAAGAGGCATGTTACAGCTGACCTCCCATTCATTTGTATAATCAGGGAACCATGGACACATTATCCATAGTTTGGAGCATACACTGCAAATGGCATTACAGGATACCATACCCCATGGCATCCAGGATACCTCAGCAGTCCGGAGGTGGCATGTTACACAGGGGAATGGGGCAAAGTGTGGGCCTGCAGTGGTGTATGACAGCAGGAGGATACACCATTGACAAGGCATGCATTGGAGGTATGTCAATTCCTCTTACAGTTTGCCAGGGACATACACATGGCTGCATAAACTGGTGGGTCTGCAGCTTGCATAGTGCCCCAATGCATGATACAGCCACTTGCATCATTTTGGTGCAGGTCCCCAGCCCAGGTCCAGTGCAGTCGGTGGCTGGTCATGGCAGGGGTGTGGAGGGCAGTGCCAGTCTCTGCAGCAGGTCGGGTATGGGGAGCGGGGTGTCTATGTACCAAGGTGGTGGGTGGAGGTTCTCTATGCTATGGATATGGACCATGGTTTCCTTTGGTGCAATTGGGTCCAGGGGGCCCTACACTATGGAGCTTTCAGGGATGGAGTTGGATCGATCGGGGATGGGAGGGTCCTCTAGTCCACCAGGGCTGCCAGGCTACTGTGCACCTGAGTGCAGTTCTGCATCCAACCTGTGGGTGGCTGACCAGGATTGGCCAGCTATTCATGGCCTAACTTGTAGGCCGCGCTGCTCTGGACTGTGAGGGGTGCATTCCCACTGAGTATGCCGCAGCACAGCATATGCATGGGAATGCACCCTAGACTTGCACGGCATACTATTTGTGTGCACCCTGGATCATTCCCTTGTGGCCAGCGCATCCCACATGTTTGAATATCACACTGTGGTGCATCATTGGAGTTGCACAGCAAATCTCCCTTTTCTGCTGGGATGCGCCACACATCTCCTTTGAATATTGGGGCCCTGGACTAGGCAATCCTGAAGAAATACATTATCAAAATGGTAAAATCATGACCCTACTGAAAACAAGATATTGCATCTAATCTGGGACATAAATAAGGGTGCAAAAATGTGTAAATGAAGATCCCTATGACAATGAGATGCAGCATCTCCCTGCACTATCAGGATACAAAATATAGGATAAGAAACATTTAAGGAAATCTACTTTGAACTGAACTTCACTGTGTTCACTGATATAAACAAACAGTTTCTTTATTGTTTTATAACATACAGGACTGCAGTATTTATTTTGAATGTTGTGGCCATGATGATGGTGTGTACAGTGTGTGTGTGTGTGTCTGTCTCCAAGGTACAAAATATAGGATAAGAAATATTTAAAGGAAATCTACTCTAAACTGAACTTCACTGTGTTCACTGACAGAAACATTTTCTTGTATATTTTTTAATTCAATATATTTTATTGAGCAAACAAGAAAACAAGGACACATCTTCACAGGATCTGGCTCAAACAGTTTTCACATATACACATCAAACCCTACCCCACATACCTCCCCATCCCCCCACCCCAACCCCACCACTACCACCAGAGTAGAGGATATGGACAACCTAAGTTATGTATAGATATCAACACTCAGATTATAGCTACAACTAAAGAGGCACAGTAAAGGCTGTAGTTGTACTTTAAAGTGATCTAGGGGAAGGTGTCTTAGGTGGTGGCCCATTAATAAGGTGTAAAGGGGATCCCATACATGCTTATATCTAGCAGTGTGATGACATATTCCACTAATGATTTATTTGGCTTGAGGCAAAAATATCTCCCTATACCATTCTGTATAACTGGGAGGAGTAAACCAGCCAATGTCTTAGAATGACTTTTTGGGCTGTTGCTGAAATTAAGGCTATGTGGGCCCATAAGGCCCCTGTAACCTTACCAGAATAATTCCTGGTATATACATCTCCAGACTATATTTATCTTGAAGGTTTAAAAGGGGTCCAGGAGAGATTGAATCTGAGACCAGAAGGGGCAGTCTTCGCACATGACCACAGCATATGTAACAGTGACCTGGGAGCTAGATGGCATTTAGGACACAGGTCTGTAGTGAGATGACCCATTCTATGTAGTTTGACAGGAGTATAATAGAGATCATGATTAATCTGGAATTGCATATATCTGTAATGATCCCACTTAATGGTTGGTAAAGATGCTTCCAGATTAGGAGCCATTGTCTGGGAGAGGAGGGTGATAGAAGGTAGTAGTCCCATGCATAAGCTCTACTACCTTCCTTACGTGCCAAGGCAGCAATAAGGAACTGATATGAGTGAGAGATTAAGTGGGAGGTGGGCAGGAGTCCAGATATGGGTGAATTATGGTAGAAAAATGGTTGTCCCATAAAGTATTGCGAAATGGTGAAGTAACATATGCAAGATTTGGAAATACTTAAATACGTGAGAAGGGGACCATCCAAAAGTGGTGCTAGCAACTTGGAAGGCATTAATTTATGGTTGAGCACCAACTGATCTATGCATTCCATCCCCATAGCAGGTCAGGATAATGACAAGTTGATGGGTTTCCAGATATTAGGAAACTGGAATTACCGAGAGGGGTTGGGAGGTGTTCCTGTGTGGGTCAACTGCTAGAAATGAGGTAAATTGCGCATGTACCTGGAGAGAAGAGCCAAGAGGGGTAGCCTGTACCTGTTTAGGAAGGTGCTTTTTACATAAGAAGGGAAGTGATTTGTAGTCAGTGTTATATTGAGAACATAAACCCTGTTCTATTTCTACCCAGAGAGAGGAATAGGAGTCGCCTGCAGCCATCGGAAGAGGGTTGAACCAATGTATGATTTTGTGAGCGGTGTATAGACAGATAATAAAGGAGAACATTGGGGGCTTGCAGCTCACCATCTGTTTTGAGGCATGTGAGATGGAGGTAGTTCTTCTTGCCTTCTCCCCTTCAAAGGAAGGAGCTAATCTGGTGAACTTGGGAGAACCAGGATAAGCGAAGAACACCACTGAACATCAAAAGCAGGTGCAACAAATGGGGAAGTATGTTCATCTTGAGGATGCTTATACAGCCCCATAGGGTGAGGAAGCTGAGACCATCTGAGTAAATCAGTCCTCATTACCGTCAATAAGGGATCAAGATTGAGCTGCTTAAATTTACTAATCAAAGGTGTAAGAAATATTCCTAAGTATTTCAACTTGTCAGATTTTCATTGTAACCGCAGGTGGTCCATATTCACTCAGAGTGTATACTTGTTAAGGGGCAGTACCTTAGTTTTCCAAAATTTAATTTATAGTTTAAAATCATGCCAAATTGTGCAATAATATGCAGGGCTGCCAGGAGTGAATTGGTCGGAGAAGGCAGATGCATAAGGATGTCATCCACGTAAACTGAGAGTTTATATTCTTGACCGCAGAATGGGATACCCTTCACCTGGGGGGAGTGCTCAAGCTTCCTAATTACTGGTTCCAGGAATAAATTAAACAAATAAGGGGAAAGAGGGCAGCCCTGATGAGTACCCGGCTTTAAAAGGAAAGGGGAAGAGAGTACACCATTGCAGGAGACCCTAGCTGATGGTGAGGTATAAAGAATCTGGATCCATCTAATAAATTCTGTGGGAATGTGAAAACGGGGAAGGAGAGCAAACAAGTAGTCCCATGATACCCTATCAAATGCTTTCTCTGCATCCAGGGGGACCAGCGCTGCCGGAGTGCTGGCGTCCCTAGATGCAGGAAGGAGATAGGAGATTTTCCTCAGGTGCTCTGCAGAAAGGCAGCCCCTAACAAAACCAATTTGTTCCTTACTAATAAGCGCATCCCATACCTGGCTTAATCAACTTGCCAAAACCTTAGCAAGTATTTTAAGATCTGTATTAATCAGGGAAATTGGCCTGTAATTAGAAACCAGGGTGGGATCTTTATCTGGTTTGGGAAGGATTACTATAATAGCCGCAGTGAGGGACGAATCAGAGATACCTTGTTGAAAGAAATACTGAAAGGTGAAAGGTGTCTGGAAGAGTGGGGGCCACTTGTTCTTTAAGAACCTTGTAAAAGTTGTTAGTGAACCCTTCTGGGCCTGGTGATTTATCAGGAGGAAAATGATCTATCACCTAGAGGATCTCCGATAAAGAGAGTGGTGCATTAAGGACCGCCACCTGGTGGTCCTATAATGTAGGAATGGGGATATCATGGAGAAAGGCGTCCAGTTGTGTGGATGAGAAGGGAACCCAGGGGAAGAGTAGAGATCTTGATAATAGTCCTTAAAGGCCTGTGTGATTGCAGGAGGAGATGTGAGTAGATTACCTGAGGATGACCGAATAGAGTTTATAATTTTATCTGAACTTTGGGATCGGAGCGAAGAGTGAGGAGCTTACCTGCTCATTCCTCTGATCAAAATAGTAGGCTTTGACCTCAGCATTACAAATTCGCTCACTCTCCAACAAGTGTGTTGTACTGGGCTCTGAGGGACTCGAGTTGTTCCCATTGTTCTACAGGGGCATCAGGTGGAGTGTGCTCTTCTGCGTGTTTTATCTGTTCAAGAACGGAGGAGAGAGAGCTAGCTAATTGCTTTTTATGTTTGGTAGAAAGGCATATAAATTCTCCTTGAAGGGAACATTTGAGGGCACACCATAATATTTCTAGTCTTGGCATGGAGGGGGCAGTTGTAAGCTGGAAACTGTGAATAAAATGTTGACTATGTTGTATAAGCTCTTATGATTTTAATAACTGACTATTCAGCCTCCACATTCTCTCTTTGCCACTGGGAAGGGAGAGATCCAGATAAAGGGAAATAGGATGATGGTCTGAAATAACTTTGGGAGTGTAGCAACACAAATTTACCCCTCCAATAAGGTCTTTTCCTAGAAAAAAAAAAGTCGATCCAGGAGAAGGCGTGGTCAGGAGGTACATAGAAAGAGTATTCCTTCCTAGTGGGATTGAGTATCCTCCAGGGGTCAATGAGGCCCAGGGAGTACATAAAATCATGGATGGCCCTGGAACTAGGTGAGAGGAGATGCTTGTGGGGCCTGGATCTGTCCAGGGATGGTGAGAGGACTGTATTCCAGTTGCCTCCTAGAATCATGGGTAAGGCAAACCAATCAGCTAGGATGGGAGCCAGTGAAGTAAAAAAAAGCAGGCTCCTCCGAGTTGGGGCCATAAACAGAACCTAGAACGACTTCAGTGTAGCCTAGAAGGGCCCAAATGAAGACTTACCAGCCTTGGGAATCTGTGATTTCATGTAAAAGCTGGAAGGGAATCTTACAGGCAACTAGGATGACTATTCCTCTTTTATGGGAATCCAGGCCAGTGCCAAAAACTTTCCCCACCCAGATTCTGTGCTACAGAAGGAGTTGAGTGACAGAGAGGTGGGTCTCTTGCAAAAAGGCCACATCTGTTTGCAAGGACTGTAAATGAATTTTGGTCCTTTTCAAACGAGACTGTGACCCTTTAACATTCCATGAAAAGAAGTTGTACTGAGCCATCATAATACAGCTGGTATAAAAGGCATGGAACAGTGATATTTAAGTGAGCCCAATACCTGTAGGGAAAAGAAAACATAGTAGTACCCAATCTGGTGGTGTTACCAATGCATGCCTACCCCCCAACTACCCCCAAACCCATAATAACTAGTGAACTAACACCTTGAATGGAATTCCACCTCCTTGGAGCTCTGTAAAGTGAAACTTGAGTAAACATATGACAAGTGTCCCAACCAGAAATAGGTAAGCTCCAGTCCAAACAATAAATGCATGAATGCCATCCCAACAACAACCAACCCTGTCCCCACCGGTCCCACAAATAACACTAAAGTCATAAGAACAGACTACCTAATCAGCTATCTAATTATATATTCTAACTGGGGTCAAGGGTTGAAAGTTGCATTAATAGTCAATACCAAACAGTTAGCAACCCAATTAGCTATTTAGCAATTGACAGTAAACATACCAGATCCATATTAGAAAAATAAAGACTCCCAGAAGGGCAACTACTCATTCTAGGTAGGACTACATAGCCAGACAGGCTGCATAACTAGTACTGCCTTAGGATCAAAAGGAAAGAAAAGAAAAAGGTCGGGAGAAGGAGGAATACCAGGAAAGGGGATGGGGAGAGTAGGGACTAGAATATTAAGAGGTTAATAAAGCCATCTGAAGTCCACATCGGAGAGAAGGAAAAGAAACACAGGCAGTAAGTAAAACTTTGACAGTAAGCCCAGGGGTCGCTGACTCCAGTAGCAGACCAGATGTTCAACGGTCTGAGAATAGGTCAGGGAATAGCGTGAAGAGTTCTTGTGTAGCTTGGACAGCATTCTCAAAGGTTTTCCATGAGTTATTGTAGAGGACAGAAAGCTGGGAAGGGTAAAACATTTTGAATTTAATACCTGCTACAGCAAGCTTCATTACTGCCTGATGATATTCAGCTCTTTTTTGTGTTGTGGCAACCAGGAGGTCCTGAGCAATACGAAGTGTAATGGACTCCCATTTAATTTCCTGGACCTCTTTGATCTTAGTGAGGATTTGTTGGTGGTCCAGATAATTGAATAGGTGGAGGATGAAAGGCCTAGGGCTGGCTCCAAGGGGAGGCCTCAGTCGTAGTCAGTGGTGAGCTCTCTCAACTATGTAGGAGGCACTATGCTGGGGGGGGGGTCCCGCGATTTTAAGGAGCAGCTTTTGAACAAAAAGCATGGGAGAGCCCCCTTCAGCCTCCTCCGGAAGGCTGAATATTACCAAATTATTTCACTGGCTTCAGCCTTCCAGGTCCTCCAGCGTAAGTTCCATTTTGGCCAGTCATTGTCAGTGGTGGGTAAGCTCAGGTTTGATTTTCTTCTGCCAGGATTCTATGGAGGAAGTATGGGCAGAAAAATCACTGATTTTCTTAGGGATTCAGCGAGCTCCCCTTTATGGATTTTAAGTCAACAGCAAAGTCCATGAAAGCATTCTTCAGTGGGGAAGCTCTGCCAGAAATTTGTCCTTGGTGACGGTGGAGCCTGGGCAGTTGCCTGTGAAGCTTTCAGGAGGATTGTGCCTGATTTTGGCTTTTTGGTCTGCTTCTCCGGGTTCTGAGGTGACATGTGAGCTGCTGCATTTCAGCTTCCATCGGATGGCCTGGTAAGGGAATCTGACCACCGTTCACTACAGGGCAGTTTCGGGGAGTTAACAAGTGGGTAGTGTGGTTTTAAGCCATCAAAAATAGCTTTATGATAAAATTAATTAGATATAAACCGAAGTAGGAAGGGGAGCGGGTGAGGCGTGTGGCTCTAGTGAAGAGGCATCATGTGATCTCCTCCAGTTTCTTGTTTTATAACATATTAGAATACAGTATTTATTTTGAATGTTGTGGCCATGAGGATAATGTGTACAGAGTGTGTGTGTGTGTGTTTGCTATATCTCAATATATTTTTTTCCCAAAAAGCATAGTAGAAAATTCCCCCTAATTGCTACATATTTAGTCTGTGTAAGTTCACGAAGACCTGGCATATGCCTGAGACAGTGCTGATCAGATAGTGTCTAAAGAGGTTAAAAAAACAGTGCAAATTATAGATTTGCTTGGAAAGGGATGGCATTTATGAGGTATGAATCTTTCTTGAAAGACAATACATTCCCAAGTGAAACTAGTAGTAGGAAGCTGTTTAAATGCTAAGTATTTAAATGTGCAAGTTACATTCTGAAGGGGATAAATATATCTCCAGTTTAATAGGCAACCAATATTTAGCAAATATTTAACAAGCTGTTTCAGTTTCCTAATGGCATCTGATCAGCAGTTTGGAGTTATGTCTCCAAAATTCTTAACAGAAGGAAGGAGTATTTTATTTCAGTTGGCATGGAAGGATTCATTCTATGCCACTCGAAGTTGCCACAACTTTTAATAACTTTTCACCAACTGCACAAAGTCTCTCCTGACAAACCTACAAACCTCTCCTCCCGCACCTATCCCCCAGCCTGCCCAGCACTCCCCCATGCCACCAAGTTCTCTTTCCATCCGTCCCAGCGACAGAAGTCCTAGCCACCTTATGTTCCCTTAACCCAAATAAAGGAAAATGCCCATTAGGCCTAGATGCTAAACTCCTATACCTATCTGCCCCTGCCATTGCAGCTCCCCTAGCTGCCCTCCTCAACCGTTCCTTCTCCTCAGCCCAAATTCCAACAGCATGGAAGGAAGCAGTAGTCATTCCACTACCAAAGGGTGGCAACCCATCTGAGCCTGGAAACTACTGCCCTATCTCCCTTCTCCCAATCCTGGCCAAATTACAGGAACACCTAGCCCTCTCACAACTCACCCAATTCCTTGATGCCACTTCCTTTTTCACCCCTACCAATCGGGGTTTCCAAATCCCACTCCACCACCACAGCTTTACTAAGACTCACTAACGATATTGCCTCAGGCATGGACAAAGGTTCCTCACCTCAGCTATGTTCATTGACCTGGCAAAGGCCTTTGATACCGTCTCCCACCCCAAACTCCTCACAAAACTGCAGGACACAGGCCTATCCAACCTAGCCATCAGCTGGTTCCATGCCTACCTATCTGGCAGGAAACAAGCAGTAAAAATCGGCCCACACGTATCCCCCCCTCTCCCAGTCACCTTGGGTGTCCCCCAGGGTTCTGTCCTGGGTCCTCTTCTCTTTTCCATATTTCTAAACGACCTCCCACTGGTATGCCCAAACTCTGCTATACAAATGTACATGGATGATACCGTTCTGTACACCTCCGGCCTTTCCAGTGAGGTCTTAAACTCTGCCCTATAGCAGGACTTTGATGCCATCCAAACCTGGCTTAGCTCTAACCAACTCCTCCTAAACGCAAAGAAAACTGTCTCCTTAACTTTCGGCACGCAACCTAGACTCTCCCAACTAGCTGCCCCCACCACTTTCCACACACTAGATGGTATCACTCTGGAATCATGCACCTCTTTCAGGTACCTGGGTATATGGCTTGATCGCCACTTAGATTTCTCCGTCCACATCAACTCCCTTCAGAAAAAACTATACCCAAAACTAGGAGCACTCTACCGTAACAAAGGTTGCCTACCCACCTCAGTCAGGCGGGAGCTAGTACTCAAAATGATTCTCCCTATCTTCGACTATGGTGATGTGATCTACAGTGCAGCCCCCCCAACCACCCTGGCAAACCTGGACCCCCTTTTTCATTCTTTCTGCAGGATCATCCTAGAATGCCCCCCCACCACCCACCACTGCGATCTGTATAACACCCTAGATCTCCCCTCGCTGCACTCCAGGTGCCAGCTTCATTATGCAAATCTCATAGTGAAGCACTGGTCCAACTCCCTCCCTACCTATCTCAGCTCTGTCCTGTCAGCTCAACCCTCCCAGGCATACTCCTGAGGGCTCAGACTCAAGACTTTTGCACATCCCTTTCATGCACACCACAAAGGGCCAATCTGCTTTCAAATATAGACTGCCCAAACTCTGGAATGACCTCCCTGCTGAAATTAGGCTGTCCTTCACCCCAAAGACCTTGAAAACTCTCCTTCAGGCCCACTTCTCAGACACATGTAACTGCAACCTGCAGCCCAGTTCTGTTAGCAAGAGGCTTCGTATCATGCTATAAACTGTAAAAGTGACCTTAACTGCTGCCTCCACCAATGTGTCTCTGTCTGCTCATGCTTTAGTAACTCAGGCACTCTTGAACTAAACTAGTATTTAAGTACCTAATGCATAGTCCAGCCTGTAACATTTCCTGGACCTGATGTTTCACCCTTTATTGTACTCATTCTGTACCTGTTGTATTGCACCATTGCCTATGCTTCAATTGTATGTATGTATGCAACTCCCAGGTGCATCTGGAAGCGAGTGGATCCCGCTCAGTATGCTTATCTGGTAAATATCTTAAATAAATAAATAAATTACCAAGAGCTCTTACGGAGGCATCTTCAGTTTAAATATTTAAAAAAAATCTTAAATCTTACCTCTTTACTTGGCATTTGGATCTACTGTGTATTTTAACTGAGTTTAGTCAATTAATTAATGTAAACTGATTCTTAGAAATAAATAAATAAATAAATAATTTACTAATGGCTGTGAATTTACTTACTATTTTTATGCTTGGCTCTACCGTGTATTTCAATTGATTTTAGTCTACAAAACTATAAGTAGTTTGTGGAATTTTACTTATTATGTTGTGCTATGTAGCAGGTGATGGCTGATGTGTAATAATTTGTAATGGTGCCCTGGGCCTCCGGGAAAGGGTGCCAGAAATAAATAAATCTACTACTACTACTACTACTACTATAACCCACCTGAGGAGCACAGTTTTTCCAGCACAAGTGCATACCATGTTATGTTGTGGTGCCGTGTGTTTCACACAAAGTGGTATCTGTAATGCATAGAATGTGACCCACCATGTATACTGATGAGCTACTTCATTGACTCTCTACATCCAAAATAGAGTTAGTGACCTTGGTTCCCTGTTCTGGGTCCAATATGGTGGAATGAGGTTTTTAAAAACTCTCCCTAAAAAATAGATACCAGTTAGTGTCCTTCGTGTCTGCCTTAAATGAGCCAGACATTTAAAGTTGGCCAAACCTCTGCAAGATGCCAAATTGTGAAAGAAAAATCTGGGCATTTGTACTGCCAGTTTTATCTGTGATAATATGACCACTTTTTTGAATGAAATAAAAGCATACATGGGCAGTAGCTACAAATTAAAAATTTCCAGCACCGTGACCTTGGTGACATTTTACTAGACACATAACGATTGCAAAGCCTCATTTCACAGAATCACTGAGGATGCAAAGTCTCATTTCAATAGAATCATAGTGGTTGCAAAGCCTCATTTCAGTAGAATCATAAGGGTTGCAAAGCTGCATTTCAACAGAATCATAGGGGTTGTGAAGCTCATTTCAGCAGGGACATTGGGGTTGCAAAGCTCATATCAGCAGAATCATAGGGATTGCAAAGCCTCATTTTAGCAGAACCATGGAGGTTGCAAAGCCCCCCCCCCCCGATGAAATTTATGTAGTCAAACCCTTGGTAAACCTTGTTTTAGGGATTCCTAGGGGTAACAATGGATTTGATTGTAGTTACAAACAATAGAGTCCTAAACTGCAACAACCTGACCACTTTAATGGCACTACCTGGGAAGTCCTACAAATCCTTTTTAGAAATCTCACTTATGGGCTGTTCCAGTGGCCCTGCAGTAGCACATTACACTACCATGTTGGTAAACTGGGAGCCCTAGTCTGACCACTCATGGACTGGGGTACTGCTGATAGCAACACTTCCTGGTCCAGGCTAGGGAAGCTTACGTCCCACTCCTGCTTCACCCTCTGCAGTGGGCCAGGTATTTAAGCCTTCCGTATACGGAGGCTGCACATCTTGAGTGTTGCTTGTGGTGCCAGTGGGATGGCAGGAACATGGGAGTAAAAACCTATAGACTGCCTGATGCCGATCCACATGGTATTCATGGGCTAAGCACCATTGCATTATGAAGGGAGAAAAACCCTTAACTGAAAAAAAAGCATATAATCGGGATTCTGGCACAGTTGCATTTAGCGCAGGATGGAGATGAAAAAACTTGCCCAGTAGTGGCAAGGGTTTACTGCTGAAGTGGTTATACTATTTAGGTTGCTAAAACTATCTTTTTTTCTACTCGGCAATTGCAGACACCTGTGGCCTCTCAAGGACCTGCAACTAACAACCAATCAGGTAAGGAACACTATGATCACCTGTCATCAAAGAAACTGATCCTTAAGCAGTCTGCCTCTCAAGTTTTGCACAGTTCAACTATTAAACTGAGGTCTCTTCCATCTGTCTCTGGTTCTGGTCACTGCTCAGCTAGAAGATTCCCATGACACTTATAGAAGAACAGTAGCAGCATTTTATATTGAAATCCAGTAAAATTCTCCAGATGTTCTTCCCTAAGTTAACTAAAAAACTCCTCCTATATCACAGTCTTTATATGTGGCAATACAGGCTTTAGAAGGAGTTAACCTAGACATACTGTCCTCTGGTGGACCTGGTTTAAAATTATATAATTAGACCAGTTCTCTAATAACTAGGACTATGTTATTCAATTACAGTATGTACAACAACTAAATCCATCGACTTTACTTAAATTTAAATTGTAGCCTCCATCTGAATAAACAAGGAAGAAAAATAAGGGAGATTTGCCCCAGCACTCTTATTCTTAGAGCATTTTGACATGACTCTTTCCTTCTCAGCTCTCCAGCTCACCATTAATCCTGTATCAAGAACCTGTTACACATAGCTTCATAAATTGTAAGGACATTAACAAGTTATTTTTTTTTTCTATCATCTCTTTACCTCTTTTACTGCTCCAACTACTAACCTCAAAATGCCTTTAATGGTTGTTTCCTTTTTCAGGCTCATCCATAATTATTGAGATCATCATACGGAAAGTTCAAAACATGCCCATACTACATGTATTGGACTCTTCTTATGACAACCCTGAAGCCCCACACATTTATTCCTCATATTTTAATTTCTGCAATGCAGTCAGGCTCCATTTATTGGACTCATACTCCCCAAATCAAGTCACATACAGGCAATCCCAAAAGCAAATGTGTCATGGACTCAAGACAATTGTCATAAGACTCTTTGGGGAATTATCTCTCTTCTACACCTTTATATTAAGTTTTCCACCACTTCCAGTTTACCATGGCTGATAGCCAACATCATGTCCCATGTAGCATACCATAGCAGCAGTATTTGTTAGTGAAAATACATTTCATCAACTAATTTTCTAGTAATAGTGCATTTCTGGCAAAAACGTTAAGTGTATCCATTTTTCATTTCAAGGTTTTTCACTCCAGAACTGAGATATGGGATTTCAAAAAATGTTTTAAAGTCTCTGTTCACTGGTCTAAGTCACTGTTAATCTATTAGACTCACTGTACCCTGGGCTGCTTTGTATCAGGTTAAGCAATGGATGATTCAGACTTCAAACTGAGCTATTGGATACAATGAGTTTAAACATTTTGGTGTGGTGCTGTGGTTTTATCATAATAATTATGTGTTAGCGCCTCTAATACATCCAGAGTATGAATTTATTATGTAGAGCCAGAAAGTAACCTCAAGGAAGGAGATTATTAAAATTTGTTAGTGGTGCTCATCTTTAATGACTCGAGAGATTATTATGAAATTAGTAATAAAAGCTGTTTTAAAAACAACTGTGAGAAATGTGAATATACTAATGATAAATCTAATTACTGTATGTTAGAAATACATTAATGGTGAAATACTATACCAACTGACAAATACTATTGCTTTAACAAGAATCTGTCCATCCTCCAGATTGGTCAATGTAAATGCCTGTAAATATTTTTTATTTTGGGGGCATTCTTTAAAATTAGCTTTGCTAATAGTTGAAATCAGAACATGTTTATAAAGTATACCACTCTCCTATAATTATCAGAGCAACAGTGATATCCTGTTTCTGAATCAGCTCTCTAACAGGATAGACATACTTTGAAACAGACTCACCTAAATGATCATTCACTGAACCACATTCTTTTTCATCTATGAAGGTAAGATTGTCTTAATCCATTGATTTACCCATGGGACCCAAACCTTATCTGACTGGGACAGTATTAGTTATGTTGAAAATAATAAAAATGCATTGAAAACAGACAGCTGAATTGATCATGTCCAGTCCCCCCTTCTATCGATCTAAATAAGTTACAATATGTTCTTCAGAGATATCATTCAGATATCAGAGGAATCTTGTCCAGTTTCAACCTGCTTCCCCACAATATTTAAAGAGCTACTGATGCCTCAAAGAAAACTTTAAAAAACATAACAATTCGGTACAATTCTGCTTGCATTCCATTTATATTTTGTATATTTCTCCTTCCCATAATTTATTACTAAAGAAATGTGTACAAATACATGATTGTTGTCTCTCATTTTGAGTTCATCTGCCTCTATAGTTTACTCCCTCCTTCATGTTATAATTCTTTGTTGTGACATCACAATCTGTTGCCATGGGAGTAACTGTGAGGTCACAAGCAGTGCTCTATGGCTTCAGGTAGGGAGAAAACAGCAAGAATATATGAACTCTTTAGTAGCAAAGATCCTGTTTCCATGCAAATGACCCCACTACTAAATAATGGGGGAGGAGGAATATAGAACTAATGGGAAATACAAGCTGGACAGTGCCTAAATATTATCTTTTGTTAAAGTTTTCCTGAACATGTCACCAGCTCTTTAACAAACAAACAAAAAAGACTGTATAATTTCTGTCCCGAACCGACACAGGGGCTGGGTGCATGTAGTTAACATTTACAAAGATGGGAATTAAGAGAGTTTTTATTATCTGTACTGTTTTTGTTTGTTTGTTTGGAGAATAACCGATTTTTCCAACATTCAACTTTTCTCTTGCTTGGAACTAACTTCTTTTGTGAATTCAAGCGAGCACCTGTGGAATGCAAGCATAATTCTAAGAGACTGTTTAGCAGTGAAAACACTGGTATTTTTGAGTTGCCAGGGAGAGGAGTCAAAGTTAAAATCTGAACCTGATGATGTGTGAGTTGTGGTGGTTGCCATTTCTGCATGAGGAATTTCTCACTTGTTAGATCTTGCCCACTACCCTACTGTCTAAATTCCTCTCACTGATGCCTGACCTGTTTGGTGTGGGGGGGGGGCAGTACAATGAAGTCACCAGTGGTGACAAAGGTCACACCACCCTCCCATCAGAGTCTGAAACCACTGCTTCCACAGCAGAACCTCCCAGGTCCTACAAGCCTAGTGCATGGAAGGCAACCTTGGGATACAAATATAGGTCTTCCACATGGAAATATACCCTATCCCCAAGGCAACTCACTCCAGGTTGTTTCTTGTTCTCAAACAACATGAAGTCTTGCTGTATTCTGACAGATGTAGTGATCCCCAACCTTTAAACTGCCCTGGAGAACAAAGAGTTAACTTTCTATGCAAAGCATAGAATGCTGAGCTCGAGCTCGGTTGGAGTCTCTGTCTGGAGTGTTTCAAACTCAAACCATCGATTCTTTACTCCACCTCACTGAACGGTCGCTCCAGAAATTTCTCCTTCAGCTTGGTTCAAAAGTCGGTTAAAGTTTCAGTTTTCGTCCTGTTTTAAACTGAAAAAGTTATCCGCATAGTCGGTTCAGTCTCTGTCTGTGGTGCCATGAGTACTAGATAGGAATTGTTCTGTTTTTCTGTGTGGAACTTGTAAAAGTGTGGCTCGGTTCAGCTGAACCGGACATTTGATAATGAAATCTTGTGTTTTGTGTTTTTACTTAGTGTGTGGTTACCGGTCCTTATTGGTTCTAAAAAAAATGTGTTTTAGTACAATTTTTTCCAATACCCGTGACACGGTTAGGAACTGATAAGGGAGTCTTACCTGGTGGTTGCCATAAAAAGGGTAAATTGGTTAGGTTGGCCATGTCTGAGAAACCCAAGAAAAAAACTGGGCCCACTGGGTTTCAACACTGCAGTGAGTGTGGGGAGGTCTTTGCTAAGGCCGATCCCTACACCACCTGTGTTTATTGTCTGGGGTTTGACCACCTCAATTCAGACTGCCAAATATGTAAAATGTTCCCAAATTTACCCTTGAGAAGAGATTAGGTAGACTGAGGGAAAACGAGGCCGAGAAGTCCACTGACCTGGATGGCCAGCCCAGTTCTGTTCCGACTGAACCAGGAGTGCCCTCTGACCAGGGTGATACTTCTTCGGGCAAAAGGAGAGCCTATTCCGAGGGATCGGTTCCGACAAAAAGAAAATGCAAAGATAAATCATCCGGTTTGGATCCAGAGGTTCATGTTCCGACCACCGAAGAGATAGCCAGAGCGATTCAGATTGTGGAATCACTCTGCCCGGTTCCTACCAATCCGGCACCTTCTAGCAGGGGTTCGGTGCGCTTGGTTCCCCCGGTTCAAGATTATACCCTCGAAGATTTTTGTGAACCGGAGTTTGAAGAGGAAGGGAAATTTGAGGATGATGATGGTGAAAGTAAGGGTCTGGATGTGCCTGTGGAACCGGACATCTCCCCAGACCCTCCTAGGCTTTCTGAGTCCCCTTCTCACTTTATGTTCTACAGAAAGGTGGCTGAAACCCTCCAGCTTCCTATGGAGGAGGCTGTGGAGGATCAAGAGGAGCCTGATTATGTAGAAATGATGGACATCCCAGAGTCCAGGAGACTGTCTATTCCCCTCCACAAATCCTTTGGGAAATAGACACAAAAAATCCTAAAGTCTCCTAACGCTATACCTCCTATGGATAGAAGAATGAACAAGAGGTATACACTTTCAGGCTCAGACACAGAGTTCTTACACCAGCAATGCAGCCATGTTGGGGTAGTGCAGGCTGCTGCCTGTGACAAGACAAATATTCCCTTGGCTTCACACACCCCAGACAAGGACTCCAGGAAGATTGATGGCATGGCAAAGAAACAGTACGTGGCATCTTCCTTGGGATACAGGCAGGTGAATTATATGGCCTATACAGCCAGGTACCAGAAGTCCAGATGGGACACTGTACTGGCACTGGCTAAACAGGCCTCCTCCCAGCTAGCCAAGGAGCTGGAGGCGGTGGCTGCAAATGGGACTGAGGCATCTAAAGTTCAGTTTCGCGCTGCTATGGACTCTAATGATGTGTCATCAAGAGTCATGGCTACATCTGTGGCTCTTTGGAGAATGGCTTGGCTCAGATGTACTAGCCTCTCGGAGGATACCCAGGCTAAGGCCATGGATTTTCCTTTAGTGGGTAATTCTCTGTTTGGGGAGCAGACAGAGAATTACATGAAGAAAATGGATGAGTACAGGACCACTTACAGGCGTGCTCAGGCCAAGGAGAGGCAGGCAACTCCTCAAAGGCAGCAGGCTAGGGGCAGGGGCAGACCTTTTTAAAGGCCTTTTTACTAAGCACAGGCCTCTTCTTCCTTTTCATAGAGGGGATTCTTCAGAGGGAGAGGCAGAAGGGGGATGAGCAAGGCTGCATCCACTACTCAGCCTAAAGCCTCTGCCAAGCAGACACCCTGATGGGCCTGCCCGGGTCGACTCTCCTATTCCAATAGGGGGCCAGAATGGGTTACTTTGTCCAGGACTGGATGTCTATTACATCAGACAAGTGGATCCTGGAAGTAGTAAGCCTGGGACTGGTTCTCAGCTTCAGAAAATTCCCAAAGATGAGAGCCAGATCTTTTCCACCTGCAAATCTCTCGGAAACCCTTGCCCTAGAGGCAGAGGTTTCTTCTCTTCTAGCCTTAAGAGCCATAGAGAGAGTACCTACCCTACACTGGGGCAAAGAACTGTACTCCAGGTACTTCCTGACCCCAAAAAATACAGGGGAGTGGCGACCCATCCTAGACCTAAGATATCTAAACAAACATCTTTTAAAACCAAAGTTCAAGATGGTAACTCTGGGAATAATCCTTCCCTCCCTCAGGCCAGGGGACTGGTTAGCCTCCCTGGACCTCAAAGATGCTTACTTTCACATTTCCATCAGGTGCTCCCACAGAAAGTACCTCAGGTTCGAGTTGCCCTCCGGCCACTATCAGTTCAGAGCAATGCCCTTTGGCCTAACCTCAGCCCCAAGGGTTTTCACAAAGTGCCTGGCAGTAGTAGTTGCCTTTCTAAGAAGGCAAATGATTTCCATTTTTCCATATCTGGACGATTGGCTAATAGTGGGCCAGTCTCCAGACCAAGTCAAGTCTCACCTGCAAGTGACCCAACATGTGCTCACTTCCCTAGGATTTCTTCTCAGCCTTCCCAAGTCAGTTCTCAAACCAGTCCAACTTCTTACCTTTATAGGGGCAGAACTGGACACACTCAGAGCAAGAACCTTTCTTCCACTAGAAAGAGCAAGGGTTCTGATGGAATTAGCCTCTTCCTTCAGCCTTCGGGTATCTCGACCAGCAAGGCATTTCCTCCAGCTCTTGGGCCAAATGGCAGCTTCAACAGCAGTGGTCAAAGGGGCAAGATTCCAGATGAGAGACATTCAGTTCCACCTGAGCGCTTTTTGGTCTCAGAGGAAGGATTCCCTTACCAAACTGATCCCAGTGACTCTGACCTGATCCAAGCCCTCCAATGGTGGCAGGATCAGGAGAATTTAAGACAAGGTGTTCCTTTTGCTACTCAGCCTTGTTCAGTGGTTCTTACCATGGACGCTTCTTTTCTGGGCTGGGGAGCCCATCTGGGGTCCCTCACTGCCCTGGGGCTGTGGTCCCCCAAGAATCCCTTCTCCATATCAATCTCCTAGAGCTCAGTGCAGTTTTTCTAGCCCTAAAAGCTTTCTCTCAGTCAGTACAGAACAAGGTGGTTCAGGTCAGAACAGACAACACCACCACCATGTGGTACATCAACAAGCAGGGTGGCACTCGGTCCAAGGCCTTGTGCACGGAAGCCATGAAGTTGTGGTCCCTGGCTTATTCCCTGCAAACCTCTCTGGTAGCAGTTCACCTTCCAGGGAAGGACAATGTGCTAGCAGATGCACTGAGCAGGATCTCTCAGGGCCATCACGAATGGTCCATGGACCCTCAGGTGTTGAAAGTTATTTTTTCAAGGTGGGGCACTCCAGAGATACAGTAGATCTCTTTGCAGCCCCAGACAATCACCAACTCCCTCTCTTTTGTTGCAGACCTCCAGTCTTGGGCTCAGTCCCCCTGGATGCCCTGATTCTGAATTGGGAAGGGAAGTTTCTGTATGCCTTCCCCCCCTTCCCACTCCTGTTCAAAGTTTTAGTCCAGATGAGGTCTCAACCTTGCAAAGTGATTCTGATTGCTCCAGATTGGGCCAGACAGCCCTGGTACCCCCTGTTGCTGTCCCTAGCAGTCCATCTTCCCCTGTCTCTTCCCAGGAATTACAACCTGTTAACATCCTCTCAGGGGAGGACTTGATACCCCAATCTTCAGTCTCTCAATCTCAAGGCATGGCTCTTGAAGAGTTAGAATTTGCAGCTCTGCATCTTTCCCAAGGGGTTCTGGATAGTCTCAAAGCTTCTCGAAAGCCCTGCATCAGAAAGACTTATAACTCCAAATGGAAGAGATTCAGCATTTGGTGTTCTAAGAAGCATATTTCTCCAGATACTGCTGGATTGCCTATGGTTCTGGATTATATGGTCCATCTTAATGGCCTAGGCCTCAGACCAGCTACTTTCAAGGTACACTTGTCAGCTGTTTCTGCATTTTGTCTGTGGGGAGTCTTCCTCACAATCTTCTCATCCTGTGTTCTGTAAATTTTTTAAAGGATTGCTTCACACCAATCCTCCTTTTAGAGACCCTTCCCCTGCCTGGGATTTGAATGTTTGCATTGCTCAATTTATGCAATCCCCTTTTGAGCCTCTGTCTTCAGCAGAGCTTAAGTACTTGACTTGGAAAACTGTGTTCTTAGTAGCCATTACCTCTGCCAGGTGTATCAGTGGGTTGCAAACCCTGTCAGTGGAACCTGATTTTATCTCCTTTCAGAGGGATAAAGTGGTCCTTAGAACCAATAGAAGGTTCTTGCCCAAAGTGGTTTCAGACTTCCATTTAAACCAGTCTGTGTCTCTTCCTGTTTTCTTCACTGATCATTCTTCCTCAGGAGAGAGGAGGCTACACAGTTTAGATGTTAAAAGAGCCCTTAGTTACTACATAGAGCGTACCAAGGGTCACAGGTTTGAATCCATCCAGTTGTTCCTCACTTATGGAGAAGTGGGAAAGGGTAAACCTGCCACCAAAAGATCTATTGCCAGGTGGATTATGTCTTGTATACAATTCTGCTATGAAAAACTGGGAAAAACTCCACCCTTAGGCCTAAGGGCTTATTCCACAAGAGGTACAGCTACTTCCCTGGCTGCTGCCAGGGATATCCCTCTCTTAGAAATTTTCAAGCAGCCACCTGGAAAACAGTCCATACCTTTACCAAGCATTACTCTCTGGATATCCAGGCTAGGAGTGATGCTCGGTTTGGCACAGCAGTACTTCAGAGCCTATTCCCAAAGTAGGTTCTGGCCCTCCTCCATGGAGGTACTGCTTGGTAGTCTGCATCTGTCAGAATACAGCAAGACTTCACGTTGTTTGAAGAAAAATGTTGCAGAAATGTAGCTACTAAGCTGTTGACTGAGATTTTTAAATTTGACTATGTCAGCGTCAGTCCTCCGAGGACTGCACTGATTGCTGATAAGGTCCAGGATTGCCTTCAAGGTCGGATCACTGACCTATAATGCCCTGCATGACCTGGGACCAGACTATCTGCAAGACCTCTTGGTTCCTCATTGCCCGGCTTGCACTCTTCGTTCTTCCGAGGGTTGCCTCCTGGTGGTTTCCAGTGTAGGTTGTGGCAATTTGGAGATTGTGCATTTGCTGGTGCTGCACCAATCCTGTGGAATTCACTATCAGTCTATCTAAGGGAGGCACTCTTGGTGTAAACCTTTAAAAAAGGGTTAAAAAGTATCTGTTTAATCTTTATGAGCTGAATATTGACTGTCATGTTTTAGGTTATATGTGACAGATTTTAAAATTGATAATTACTCTACAAGGTGTTGCTGTAAAGTTTGTTTAATTTATTGAAAGTGTATTTTTAATATGTGTACAGTATCATGTAGACTCCAGGAAGGGTGCTTTATAAGTAAAAGTTTCTGTCTGTCTGTCTGTCTATCGATCTATCTATCTAGCTAGCTATCTAACATTTCTGCCTCAGTGATAACAAGACCACAGTGGGCACTGTTTTAACTAGCACAGAGAAGATTTAAGAAGAAGGCCAGGAGACACTTCCTTACAGAGTAGGTGGTGTCAGGGTGGAATGAACTCCTATCTGAGGTAGTCCTCCAAAAGATGTTGGGGGTCAAATGATGGTGGGACATGGTGAAGGGGAAGGTCAGAGATGGTGGGGAGGGGGACACAGTCTACTGTAATCTCTGGATCAGGGGCACTGCAATCCACCAGACTCAATAGATTGTAACGTCTTTTCCTGCTGGCTGTGTCATATGTTCATGTGTTGATTACTAAAAATCACAATACTCTGTACAACATGTTTTTGCTAATTTTGACAGTAGTTCTCTTTTAAACATTTAAATGGAATCCTGTCCTCTCTACAATTTTAATGCCAAGCCAACCAAGGTTTCATATGACCTTTGCAAGCCATTTATGAAGTGATCATAAACCTTGAGTGTGTTAAATATACTGTACCTCATTAAAGACATCCCATACATCATTCTGCTGTACATACAATAACCACTATTATTATTCTCTGCCAAGGACTTAACTAGCCTTGCTTTCTAACTCAGTATTCCACTTACAGTACCTTTTTTTCTCCCTTCTGGTCAACAGTTTCACGAATTAACAAATTTCATTGTTAACTCATTGCCTCCTCAGGAGCTCTCTGAAGTTGCAGCACTTGTATCCTGTATACTGATGACAGTAAATCCTGGGGCTTTCTAAGCAAAATCAAGCCATAATTGGCATGTCGCAAACAAATGCTAATAACTCAAGAACCATGTGTGCTAGGCACAAAGTATGAGTAGCAAACTTGTTCAGCATAAAATTACCTTTCCAATGATGGTATGCAATTAAGAATATGTAATTTATTTTTTTTCTATGCTGGTCAAAACAGCAAAAAAAATAATTTTTACACGAAAAAATGCACTTTAAGCCTTTTTTTGTTAGAAAGTATGTGACATATCAACACCAAATTCAGCATGCAGAAACTAGATGTAGTTTTAATAATTTGTTTGTTAAAAAGACAGCTATTTCTATAGTATAAAATATATTTTTTTACCATTTTAGTCAAGGTGCTTTGGCGAGGTTTGAGGCATGAATCTGAACCATACACACTATACCATAAACGAATGCATATAACTCCTAAAGTATACATGATACAAACAATATATCAGTGGCAAACTTGTTCATCACAAAATTTCCTTTCCAGCGGTGCTATGCAATCAGTTGTGCTCAATGTGGTTTTAGTTTTATACTGGCCGAGATACCCAGAATGTGTGTTTTATTCAAAGTGCTTTGGTGGTTCTTGATGGACAAAATGTTGGCCATACACAACATGCCATATACAAATGCAAATAACTCCTAAAGTATACATGATACACACAAAATCTCAGTGGAATCAATTATGAACAGAACAACTGTGAGCCTCCATTATGAAGTAATGGAACCGAGTCTTGAGAGCAGAATGGAACACTGGACCATGTGGCTTGGATTGCTGGACCGACCGAGCCTATGTGCACGTAATTGGGAAACAGCATCACCATCCTCTTTATACTCCCCAAATAAACAGCCCATCACCAAAAGGCAGTCCCCCCATAGCCACACACACTGTTCATTTGCCAGTTATTGTTAGGAGCAACACATAATCACTAAGGGCAAATAGGATACCAAACAACAACAAATAATTAGTCAGGGACCCTGTAAATGTAAATGGGTCACAGGGCAAAGTTGAATACAGAGCAAGTGGCTTGCTGGACCAATCACCAACAAAATAATTACCTTACTTGATTATCGGTCCATTTTCTAGCAAATTGCCACATTCTCAGTCAGTAGCAGCAGCCCAGTTGTAGTTCTGTATCACCTGGCGATGTCCAACTGTGGGAAGCAGCATCATGCTTTCAGAGGGCTGGCATGCTTTCCACCCGCAAACCACCACCCGTCCATGACGCTTGCTCTCTGCGGCAACTAACACTGCCGCTAATACCACCAGTAAATTACTTTGTGGCCCAAAAAAACATAGCTGGTAAACAAGATTAACAAAATATGCATGAGAATACCAGTCAGGAGCGCGATCAAGAAGAAGCACAACTTCCTGTTTTCGAGGCTTCTCAGTAACGCGGCTCTTCCAACCAAAAAAAAAACAGCCCAACACAATGACTGAAACAAATAAACTGCACATCATAAAATAAGAATTTGTACCTGAAGGCTGCACAGCAAAGCGGGTTTGTTTTCTGCTGATGGCACACAGGTAAACTTACTGCAGGTCCCGAGCTCACTGCAATCAGCATTCAGCCTGTGGGATAAGACACGCCAGTGTTTACACGCGGTTTTCTACTTTTTTTCAAAGGCGACCCATATAGTTGCCCAGCCACTAAGAGGAGCTTACAATGTGTGCTACATAATACTAGTCAGTAAGCCATAACTGATTGTCTGGCAAGTAATAACATTAAATATTGCCAACGTCCTGACACGAGTCCCAGGCAAACAGGAAGAGCTGTGCTGCCGACTCAACTCGCTCTCGGAGACAAGGGCTCAGCTTTGCTGCCACCTACAGAGACGCTTCCTTCGGAGACAATGAGTTAAGAAGATTTCTCCCTGATGCTAATGCTTACCCTTTCTTCTCTGACTATGCTGTTGACTTAAATTGATTTTAATGTATTTAAGTAATATATGTGCTTTTTGCTTGAGTTTTACCAGTCTTCTTTGGTACAATTCAAACCGGCATAATACCTGTATAGAACACCACATAATACAATATTATATGATCTAGTACCCTTCATTTCATACAACAATATCCTACAGTGTTTCTCAAAGAACAAGCATTTGTCAAAGCCGAATGTTGCTTGCTTCATGTGCTGTTTAGAGTATTTGGAAGTCATTGAGTGCAAATATTGAAAATTCGCGAACTTCACGGCGTCCTGCATGAGGAAATGCACAATACTCGCTCGTAAAAACAGTCATTTTGGAATTTTTCACCAAATTTTAAACATAGCCATTTAAGACCTCTAACTCATGAACAGTGTCACTGTGATTTTCTTAATATGCCCCATACATTGAGTTAAGCACACCATTCATCATTGTCATAGCTACATAGGCTGAAGAAACACATTTTGGGCAAGATAAAAAAATGACAGCTGCACTGCTCATGAGAAGGTGTGGTAAAATGGCAATGTTGAAACTCTGGAGTGAAAATATTGAAAATTCGCAAACTTACAAGCATGCATAGGAACTCATAGCAACACTTGTAAAACAGTCATTTTAGGAATTTTTTCACCAAATTTTCAACACAGCCATTTAAGACCTCTGCTCATGAACAGTGTCACTGTGATTTTCTTAATGTGTCCCACACATTGAGTTCGCACACCGACTGCGCCATTGTGCTACATGGGCGAAACACGTTTTGGGCAGGATGTGAAAAATGACAGCTGTACTGCTCATAAGGAGGTGTGGTAAAATGGCAATGTTGAAAATCTGGAGTGAAAATATTGAAAATTTAGAACTTATGAGTGTGCGTAGGAACTGTGCAATGCAGCTCATAAAACAGTCATTTTTAGAATTTTCACCAAATTTTCAACATAGGCTTTTTGGGAGCCCACCTTATGAACACTGGCAGTGTCATTTCATTAATCAGTCCCGAAAGGTGATTTCGTGCAGTGACCATGAAATCACCCTTCAGGCCTGATTAATGCCATGACAGTGCAAGAATTCATGAGGAGGGGTCCCAAAAACCCCATGTTGAAAATTTGGGGCCAAAATTCCCAAAAATGCCTGAGATATGCAACAAAGTTGAAAAAACCCTATCTATCCCATTATACAGCTTACCGGCATTTCCTCAGTTCGCGGTCGGCTTTGAAGAGTGCAGACGTGTTCCTGGTCCACCGATGATCATCGCGCCGAGCTCTGGAGGTAAGTATGGGGTGAGGGTGGTGTGGGGAGGCAGGGTGCACAGTGGGTGGATGCGGGTTTGTGGGAGGGGCAGGGAGACTGTGAGGACCGTTTTTTTATTCACAGGTTTTTATTTTAAAGAAGACAACACCCGGATCGCTTTGCCCACGCTGGGGTGGCCTGCTGCGGCAGCAGAAAGCTGTCAGGGGACGGGAGGTGATTTGGGGATTGGGCACCCCCATCAGCCAAAACAAGATTTGCCAGGCTGGGGTGAGCTCCCAGCGTGCACACCGGAAAGCTTTGGGGCGGCAGCCTTGAGCCGACGGGGATTGGACACCCCGTCGGCTATACAGTTGTTGCCACGCTGGGGTGGGCTCCCAGTGTGGCACCTGACAGCTGTTGGGGGGCGTGAGCCGACGGGATTGGGCAACCCCATCGCCATACAGTGTATGCGCGGAGCGAATCAGCACGCAATATGCTGCTTTTACATGTGTGTGTGTTGGGGAGCTTTCTCTTTACTGAAGCAGAGCCTCCCTTTCAACTGTATGCCACTGCATTTTGGAGCTGTCATAGACAGCTGCAGCACTCATTGGGGAACTGGGGCCCTGCCTGCAAACACACTGACTGCACTGGAAGAAGGGCTGACACACCTCCGAAAACTCGGATGATGGCACTATGTTTCTTGCACATGCGTGCAAGCAACATAATAAATGGATAAAATCAGGCATCATAGGCATGGACAGTGAAGGCAGAAGTCAGGAATAAAACATTTACTCATACAACAAAAGAAACAAATGGACTTTGGACAATTGAGTTCTTCACCTGCTAACTCAGTGGGTGTAACTTTTTATTCCTTGTTATTTCTTGTTTGTCTATTTACTGTACTTATCTGTAATAGAGGATTATATCTGATAAGATAATTAACACACAGCTATTAGTACTGGGAAATTGCAATATGGGGTAATTTAGAAGACTCAAGTGAAACTGAAAACAAATGGCAGTCATAACATATAGCTAGTGAACAGGACCAATAAACAGGACCGTTTGTAAAACTGGAAGGCAACTCAGAATATATAGATAAGGTAAAACAGTTGGAGTTTGAGGCAGAATTTAAGAGGGAAGGGAACTCTGTAAGACAGAGAGAAGGAAATATATAGACATAGATATAGATACAGATATATATGCAGTGTAGAATGTAGGTGAGAGTCAAATGGTACAGATAAATAATTTAAGCCACTGAAGCATTCTAAATAAAAATGAATACATTAATTATTTCATCGTTAGGTGGGTCATCGGCATTTATTTCGACTTTAGGTGGGTCTAGAGGAGATCTTAACCAATGGGAGAACAGCCTGAACAATGACTGATGACATCACATGGCCTCCACTGCACTCAAAATAGAGTAGTGACATCAAACAGAAACAGTTAAGTCTTCATTGAAAGAAAACTAATGCGATATGTCTGCAGTTTAAAATACATTGTATAAACTGAACACACAATGGCCCCCCTCAGAATGACATTTATCATCACTGCATAAAATCAAATAGAATAGTAGAGATATTTCCAGCCCTGCTTCACCAACCAACTGACAAGTGAAAGTGTCTTAATATTCGTACAGTAGTTGCACCTTAGCTTAGATACAGTACTAATAATAAGATGGCTACCCTAGGTCCTGGGGATTGTGGGGTGGTGTTTGGGTATCTTGAGGGAACATACAGTTATACCTGTAAAATAAGAATAGCAATGGGGTCACAAAGGATCTGTAGCTCTTTAGTAGCTAACTGGAACAAACAAGGTACTGTAGACATAAAACAATACTTATCTGATAACATGGTCATTGTCCTCCAACACCGGGGCTGGCATCTTCATCATTTCACTGGACCTGTAGACATAACATGAAAAATGGGTTAGTATGAGTAGTAAAAGTATTGATTAGCTGTGTTGTGGTTTAAAACTAGATTGATAGGGAGAGTAGATACTGGTACCATGACACAGACTTGGGTTCAGGAACAAACTTGGGTCACTCATGGAGGCCAGCGTGGGGAATGTGGACAGGATTCAGTGTCCTGGACCCACTCTCCTCTTGGGGGTGGGGATCAAAGTTGCTCTGCTCATGGACTACCACCAGGGCAGGATGAAGCTACCACCTTTCGTATGCCTGCAGCACCAACAGGGCGACAGACTTCCAAAGTGGCAGACAGTCAAGGGGGGTTGAAATCCATCCCACTCCTATCCCTATTGGGGTGTAACATAGGCACAAGTTCATTCTGTGAGATAGAAAGTGACTGGGTTGGGTGGCTGACAGCAGTAGGGGACCTGTTGGTGGTGCAGGGCCTACAGCGATCCACCATTCATCCTGATAGATATACTTTTGCCCATTTTTCTTGCCACCCCACTTGCTCCAGTGTGGTGCATGGGTCCATTAGGCTTTGACATGCTTGCCAACCCCTTGCATGGGAAGGCTCCCCAGCCTGCCAAAAAGTGTCATCTATGCTCCAGAATACAGTTTTGTGTCTCCCCATCCCACCCTCCTCACTCACTTATGCACCCACAGCCACCTCCAAAAATGAAATCAGTAGTAGTGAGGCTAAGGAGTGATTGTAACTAGGGCTCACAGCATCTCGGTCATTAGAAACATATTTTGATGGCAGATAAGGACTGCTTAGCCCACCTAATCTGCCAGTTTTCCCTACCTACTATAATACAACAGGCCCTACTCGATCTTTGGCTTTTCCTCCCCTTTCCCCACCACTAAGGTTCCCTTATGGCTATCCCATGCCTTTTGAATCCCATTACAGTTTTGCTTCCACCACCTCTGCTGGGAGGCTGTTCCAGGTATCCACTCCTAATTCTATGAACAAGTACTTCCTTACAGTCCCCTGAGTCTACCCCCCTCCAGCTTCAAAGCATGACTCCCTGTACATCTTTTACTCTGAAAAAGGCTTCCTTCTTGAACCTTGTTCATATCCATGCAATATTTGAAAGTCTGTATCATATCACTCTCTCTCTCTCTCTCTCTCTCTCCCCTTTCCTCCAGGGTATATATATATATTGAGGTTCTTCAGTCCATGTTCATAGGGCTTTTGATGCAGTCCCTGTACCTTTTAGTTGCCCTCCTCTGGACCACCTCAGCTCTGTCTATGTCCTTCATGAGATGTTGTCTTCTGAACTGGACACAGTACTCCAGGCAAGTTCTTACCAGTGATTTATACAGCAGTATCACCAGCTCCCTCTTTCTGCTTGTGATATCCTCCTATTCACCCTAGCATCCCACTGACTCTCCCAACTGTGTTGTCACTCTCTTCAGACACTTTTAAGTTATCAGATATGATTTCCCAAGGTCTCTTTCTTGTTGATGATTGACAGTACCACTCATTCCATTTTATACTCCTCCCCATATTCTGTGCCCCAGTGCATGATTTTGCACTTCCTCACATTGAAATTCAGTTGCCCACCTCTTGACCACTCCTCAAGCTTTCCTAGATCCCTCTTCATGTACCCCGGATGTCAGCCCTATTGCAGATCTTAGTGTCATCTGTTAAAAGCCATACCTTCTGTTCTAGTCCCTCTGCAATGTCACTAATAAAGACATTAAAGAGGACTGGTCCCAGTACAGATCCTTGTGGCACCCCACTGGTCAACCTCTCTTTGTTTGCATGAACTCAGTTTACCACCACCCTCTGTCTGCTATACCTCAACCAATTTCTAACCCAGTTTACCATCTTTGAACCCACTCCTAGGCTGCCCAGCTTATTTATGAGTCTCCTATGTGGAACAGTGTCGAAAATCTTACTGAAAGCAGGGTAGGCCACATCCACTCCACCCTGATCGCTTCCCAGGTCACCCAGTCAGGAAATCTGTCAGATTTGTTTGACATGACCTCCCTTATGAATCCTCGCTGCTTTTGACCTTGTAAGCCACTTGATTCAAGGTATTCCACAATCCTCTTCTTCAGTAGTGATTTCATTAATTTCCCCATCACTGAAGTCACGGCTGACTAGTCTGTAACTGCCAGCCTCCTCCTGCTACCACTTTTGTGAAGTGGGACTACATCTGCCCTCCTCCAGTCCTCCTGACCCACCCCTGCCTGCAGTGAGTGGTTGAACAGGACTGTCAGAGGTGTAGCCAGCACCTCTCTGAGCTCTCTCTTTGTCCTTGGATGTATCCCATCTGGTCCCATTGCCATGTCCACTTTCAGATTTGCAGGTTCCTTAAGGACCCTCTCATCTGTAAATGGACTAGTGTCTCCTCCCCACCATCGATGCCCCTTACACTTATCTGTGGACCCTCATTCCCCTTCATTTGTGAACAATGAACGAAAGTGTTTGTTCAGGATGTCTGCTTTTTCCTGGTCTCCTCCACACACCTTCCCTTCCTCCTTAGCTCTTGCAATCCCTCCTTTGTTTTTCTCCATTCACTTACATACCTGAAAAATGTATTGTCCCCATTCTTTACTGCCTGCACTAGTTTCTCCTCCATTTATGCCTTTGCATTCCCTGACTGCTTTCCCTTCCTTCCTCTGCTTCTCTTGATACATTGCCTTATCCTCCCTCTGTGTCTCCTTATACCTACTGAATGCTAACTTTTTTGTCATTACCTTCCCAGCCTCCTCTTTTGAGAACCATAGCGGTCTCTTTCTCTTCTTGCTTTTGCTTACTTGCTTGACACAGAGGTTTGTTGCCCTCCGTATTTCCGATTTTAGCTTTTCCCACTGTTCCTCCACTCCACCTACTTCCTCCCCCACTGACATGACTTCCTGAGGCATTCCTCCATCTTTGTAAAATCAGCCCTCCTGAAATCCAGGACCTTCGTCTTCGTGTGGTTCACTTCTTCTACAGTTCTTATTTTGGACCACACTGTATGGTGATCATTGGTCCACAGGTGACCGCCACGATAATTTCTGCAACTGTCCCTTACCAGGTCCAGAACTGATCCCTCATGAGTGGGCTCCCCACAAGTTGCCTGAGGCAGCGCCCTGCAGGAGTCCAGTATGTCCTATTCCTAGCTAAAGCTGCAGCTGGGATGCTTCAATCTACATCTGGCAGATTGAAATCCCCACCACCAGCATTTCTCCCTTATTTGCCATCTTCTGGATGGCTTCCATCGAACCTTATCACCCCCAACTAGTGCTGGAGGTCTGTAGCTCATACCAGTGCAAATAGTGGCTCCATTCCTGTCTCCAGTGCGACCCACAGTATCTCTGCCCCACCCTGTGTTCCCTGTATTTCCATTGCTTTTATGCTATCCCTCACATAGAGAGCCACTACTCCCCTGTCCTTCCTGAACAGAGTATAGCCTGGTATGGCTATGTCCCAATTCTAGTTCTCATTGCAGCATGACTCGGTAATGGTGACAATGTCCAGCTCAGCTTCTGCCATAATGGCCATGAGGTCTGGGATTTTATTCCCAAAACTATGAGCATTTGCACATATGACTTTCCAAATTCTGCTTCCACCCTGCTTATCAACCCTGCCTTTTCCTTCTTCCTTTTCTCTTTACCGCTCTGCCCTCATTCCCATCCTCTTCATTTCTACCGCTTTTTTTTCTTGCTATTAGATACCCTTGGGACTTCCTCCTTTAAGTACTCCCTATTGACTACTTCAGCTTTGGGGAGAGATAGTTTATGTCTTCCTGCTTCTCTGCCATACCCCCTCAGCTAGTTTAAATGTTCTCCAATGAAACATTTAAACCACTCACTAAGGACTGTGATAGTGTGGTTCCCTCATGGATGGGTTCAGGCAATCTGCCCTGTAAAGGCCTTTATCCATCCAGGTGAGACCCCAGTCCCAATGTAGCTGAATTCCTTCTTTCTGCACCACCTTCAACCATTGGTTGAAGCTCCTGGTATGGAGTACCTATCCTCCACCCCTGTCATAGACAGACAACACCTCAGAAAAGGCCACTGAGCATGCTATCTGCTTAAGACTCTTTCCCAATTCCTTGAACTCATCCTGCACTATCCTAACCTCATCCCTAGCCAGGTCATTAGTTCTTAGGTGGATGGCCATGTCCAGCTCTCCCTTCTGTCCTGATGCTCCAGCAATCCTCAAGATCCACTGCCCATCCCTCAGAGCAAAGGTGCAGGGTAGGCACCAACCTCCCTCTCCTTCCTGCTCCCAAATCTATCCCCCTCACAATGGAGTCCCCTGCTAGGGACCTCCCTCTTCCTCTTGGGACCTCTGCCACCCTCCATGGGTTTCTCTAATAAGGAGGACATCCACATCCTCCCTGGTCACTGCTACTGGTGCCTCCATGGGGCATTCCCGCTCTTCCAGAGCAGCGTAGGAATTGTGTGGTATGCAGTGAGATTTGTCTCTGATCCACCACCCTCACCGTTACCAAACCCACTTTAGTCGGCT
Source organism: Neoceratodus forsteri (assembly GCA_016271365.2). Classification (NCBI taxonomy): domain Eukaryota; kingdom Metazoa; phylum Chordata; order Ceratodontiformes; family Ceratodontidae; genus Neoceratodus; species Neoceratodus forsteri. Next base: position 171,095,963 of record CM057457.1, on the reverse strand, counting down.
GCTCCTCCTTGGCACCTTTGAGGGTAGCAGTGGTGGACTTGGTAGTCCCTGGGCAGGAAGAAGGCCCCCAAATCCCATCCAGCTCAGCCTGGAGCCTAGCAACCTCTATCCTCAGCCCAGAGAGGTGCGCACAAATGAGGCAGCATCATAGTCTTCCAAAAGTCTCCCTGAAAACTGCTGCCCCCCAGCCACTGCACTGCATTTACCTCCAAGCCTATTTATGATTTTGCTTACTGAAAACCTTTTATTACCGCTATCCCAGATAGGATGTTTCACCTATTTCCAAATTTTTGTATGACACTAACTCTCCTTACTCCTTGTAGTGTGAGATACAACAATAGTTTAACAGGACTCACATTGAGGGCTAGTTGAACATGGACTGACACCCACTACAACAATTTGTTATATCACGACATATACAATCTTAACACTGTAAACTTTTAAAATATGGTGGCCTTCCCTTACCTATATCCCATCAGTGAGTGCAACAACTACAGACAACAGGCACTTACCTTAGCTGCTGACAGGGTCCTCCACTTCCCCGCTTCCTCTGCTGACTCCTGCCGATGCCTAAGATGCCAACCTTGTACCTTTTCCACTCCTTTGCTGTTCCACCCACTCGATGGGACATAAATGTGAGGACACATTAGATAGCCCTGCTTATATCCACCCAGAAGACCCACCTCCCACAGACAAAAACCCTGATAGAGGTCACCCCATCCAGCAGCAAGCTCCCAAATTGAAGCGAGGTGTAAAGGAGGAGCAGAGAAGTTCAACTCCACAGGAAGACTGCTAGCTGACAATCAGCAGTCTCCGAGTGCAGCAGTAGTTGCTGCTTTGGTTTGTTCTTGTTTTTCTACTGTGGCAATCTCCCCCTCACTGTCCAGAGCCCGCAAAGCTCTGCTGCAGCTCACCTCCCACTGCTGCTGGTTACCAGGTGCTTCCTGAACCTTGCAGCAGTTTCAAAAGCCACTCCTTCAATATTCAGTTATGCCCAAACACAGTAGCAAGCTTCTGATTAGAGCAGGGAGCAATGGAGGAGAAGACAAGTCCGGCTCACAGGAAGACTGCTAGCTGACAGTCCATAGTCTCGAGCATAGCAGTAGTTGCTACTTTGCTTGTTCTTGTTTCTTTTACTGTGGCAATATCCCCCTTACTGTAGAAACCATACAGCTCCTGCAGCTCCGCTCCCACTGTTGCTGTTTATCAGGTGCCTACCAAACCTTGTGGTAGTTTCAAAAGCCACTCCGTTGATATCAAGTCATGCCCTCACCAAGTAGCAAGCTCCCGAGTGAAGCAGAGCGCAATGGAGGAGGAGATAAATCCAGCCCGCAGGTAAACTACCAGCTGTCAATCAGTATTCTCTGTGCGCAGCAGTAGTTGCTGCTTTGCTTGTTCCTGTTTCTTTTATTGTGGCAATCTCCCCCCCTCACTGTTCATAGCCTGAATAGCTCCACTCCCCATTCATGAAATAACTCACAGAAGAGAGATAGCAACCAGGGCTCACACTATGTTAGTCATCTATTGTTTAACTTGCAGAGGAAAGATGCCAACTAGGGCTCACACCATCGCAGTTGTCTGCCCTATAGTATGCAAATACTGTATCACTATACCAGAGGATATATAGGGACACACAAAGGTCTAGACTCAGAAAATGCCATTTATCATCATTAGTGAGGAGCAGGGCCAAACCTCATCAGTGGCAGAGCCACAAGTGAGTTATAGAAGTCCTGCCCCTCACAAGTGATGATAAAGTCACTTTCTGAGTGAAGCTATAATGTGCCAATTTATACAATGGATTATAAACTGTCGAACTTTTAGATTAATTTAATGAAGAATAAACTTTCTGTTTGATTTCTCTGCTTTGTTTTAAGTGCAGCAGAAGTTATTGTGATGTCATCAGGCATTGTTCAAGCTGCTCTTGATTGGTCAAAAGCTCCTCTGTGACCAAACCTAAAGTGGTGATAAATGAAGATGAGCACAGGGTGGGCCAAAGCTAAGTAGGGGGACAGCTGTATAAACAGGCCGTGAAGAGCGATGTTTGAGGCAGTCACCAAAGCAGGAAAAGAAACACTTAAGGCTTTAAGTACTGGCTGTGTGCTGAAATTCTTCATTAAAAGGTGAGGTGGCAGCACCTTTAATAAAGAATTCAGCTCAAAGCAGTTGCAGATAGCCTATTGTTCTCTGTTCTTGTTTTGGTAAGTGCCCAAGGTCAAACCATTTTTTATCATACTGTACTTTCACATGGCCGTGCACACATTCCCCAGTGCAGCCATCCTGCCCTTTCCTCATAGTTTTAACTCACTAACTTCACCTTCCTGAAAGTGAAACTTTGCTAAATTATTTGAATTTGTCATAAAGACCAGCCCATGTAGTTTTAGCACACTGACTTTGCAGTTTGTGAAGTTTGAACTTTGGAAGTTTTTTTTTAATTCACCACAATGACTAGACAAAGTGTAGTTTATACAATATTCCAGGCAGCCTGGGTTCAAGTCCCAGCTGAGACACTTATCCTTTCTCAACCTTGTTTGTATGTGTTCCATAAAATATGCACACCACACTCCTGTGTGATTGCTAGAAGTAAATATTTTTGTTGCCATTGGGTTGTGCATTTGAGAAAGAGTAATGTGCCCAGGGACATCCACAGGTTCCAGTTGTCTCAGTGGTGCAGCGTGGTTAGCCAATCAGAATGGTATTCTAGGCAGCCAGGGCTCGAATCCCAGCTGAGGCACTTATTCTTTCTAACCCTTGTTTGTATGTGTTACATAAAATATGCACACCACACTCCTGTGTGATTGCTAGAAGTAAATATTTGTGTTGCCATTACATTGTGCATTTGAGAAAGAGTAATGTACCCAGGGACATCCCAGGTTCCAGCTGTCTCAGTGGTACAGCTGGTTAACGCAATCGGAATGGTATTTTGGGCAGCCTGGGTTCAAGTCCCAGCTGAGGCATTTATTCTTTCTCTCCCTTGTTTGTATGTGTTCCATAAAATATGCACACCACACTCCTGTGTGATTGTACAAAGTGCAGTTTGTAGATATTATCCAGCCCTACTTACTACCTTTTTATTTGCTTGAGCTACCACTACCACTGTGTCTCAACCCCACGCCCCAGCAAGAAGAGCCTAATTTACAGAGAGAAACAGAAGGTAAAAAAACCTGCAGATGTTTGAATCATCTTGCACAGCACTGGTTCAAAGATGATGGTTCTCACCCCATCCATAGCAGCAACAAACAAGAGAGATTAGTTACAAATGGAACGCAGACAAGCAACGCTGCTGCTACCCCTGTGAACAAGCAGAACACGTGTGTAATGCTGCTAGTCCCTACCTATCTACAAACAGGAGTGGATCCCTTGGTATTATTCATTTCACACACAGCTCCACCCGCTTACCTAACAGTCTGGCAACAAACAACTCCCTGGGGTCAAATAAAATTACTCTGGTATGTTACCAGATGCAGCTGTAGAACTAGGGTTGTAGCCTGACAATAAAATGTGTACACTATGACCACGTTTTTTGCTCTAATTGGCACAATAAATACAACCTAATACACCATGGCATTGGTTGTTGCCCCCACCTCTGCACTGATAAGTACAGTTGGTGTACATTGTTCCTCAGACATCCACAAACCACCCTGGAGACCTCAGACACCCACATAGCACCCCAAACCTTGTAATGTATAGTCCCTGAGATGTAAAGACAGTGTTGGTGGCCAACCCTTTAGTTTTGACTTCCAGGAATAAAATTACAGGAAGTTCAGCTGGTTCTGTGTTGTGTTTCATAGACAAAGGCAGCAGTTCAGAGCCTTTTGTTGACCCTTAGAATTGTGTACACCACGGAGCACTAGAGTATTTCTTCCTACATCCATGTGTAGAATGAAGCGCAGAGACATACTAAAGTTCAGGGCTGGCTGGTGACCGTACTGCTACTGCTGACTGCATGTCTCGTGGCATGCTTGTGAGGAAAATATATTGCTAGGAGACAGGCTTTCATTTCCCCCATCTTTGCTTACAGTGTCTGCTGTCACTCAGAAAAGCCATTCAATTAACACAGGGTTTTCTCTCCTGCTCCACTCTTTTTTATATAGAACTTTAAAATCCAGCGGCTTCTTTTCAACTATTAGCAATGGAAAGTCTTTGCATTTCAGAAACACTGCCTAGTCAAACTTTTGCTGCTTCCCCTTCCCACACTTTTCCAGAAATAGAATCAGACAGCTTCTATGACATGAAGTGCGCATGTGCACATGATGTGTGTGTGTCTGTGTGTGTGTGTGTGCATGTGTGTGTTGTGTATAAACTCAGGATGAGCAGCAGACAACTAGGAGGACCTGGAAAATGCTACCCCAAGTGAAAATTAAATGTACAAGTGATACACTGCATACACCTGCCGACATCTGGGGAGGGAGGAGGAAAGATGCCAAGTCAGACTTTGTATTTAAAGGAGGTACACTGGACAGGATGCCTAATATGGGGGGATGAAAATGAGATGGGCCCTCATATTATGTGAGACACAGACAACACCAAGACATGTTTTCCTCAATGGCATCAGTGGATGACTGAGTTTGAGGTTCACCCTCAGCAGAGGAGACAGACATAACTTTCTTTGCACTGTCCTTTTCACTGCCCACTAATTATCTTTCCTCTGATAACCTTTGTTTAGGTGTTTTGGTCTGATATCTCATAACACCAGGTTCTTCTGCGTTCTCATTGTCCGAGTCCCCATCATGCACTGCCTCTGTTTCAGGAATGCATCACTGCCACTGCTATTTGTGTTGTCTGAGCTCACAGACAAAAATGAGTAATGGTAGCATCTTGAGAAAATGGCACATTGTATGCATGCATACATGTCTTTATTTTTCCTTTCCACTTTTGTGGTGCCTGAAGCCACCTTTGCTCTTTCAGTAACTGTACATTTGCCAAATCCACTCTTCTTAACTGCTGGTTCATGAATCAAGCTTTGCTTGCTGTCTCTTAGTTGATTTGTATTTGATGACTGGGTATCACCTGCAGCTGCAAAGCGTGGTGGGATCTCAGAAGACAATAAGGACTTGGAGAATGAAAGCTACAGCAGAGAAACAGGATGCACCTCCTGCAGAAGAGAAACACTTTTTATGGCTGTTTTTTCTGAATTGCTGTCTCTGCCTTTCTCTTACTGATGCTGAAAGCATGTTTTACAGACACATTCCCTTCTATGTTGATATCATTTTCTAAGTTTTAAAATTCAGTTGCTGGACTTCCAGTGATGGCTTGGTTGGTTAGGATGCTTTCTGCACAGCTCTGGTCCTTTGTCATCTAGTTTAATAATGTAAAGCTGCTATACTGTTTTTTATTTTTATTTAAATCGGTCTTATTCCATTGGGCTTCCCTTTTGCTAACCAGTTGAGGCAATATAAGCTAAGTAATATGGATATCAAAATGAAAAGTGCCTATGAAGCACACTCCTGCTGTCAAAGCATGTAGGGAGCTCAAAGCATTCTAAACAGACACAAGAAAGACTCGACTGCTTCTTTTTCCTACCTCAACTGCCTCTTCATCTACCACCTGCCTTACAGTAGAATATTTATGGAAAAAATCACCCAGCTAAAAGAGGTGATTTTAGCTCTTGTGACAGACCCTAAAGTAATAAAAGATTCAATCTATGGTTCAAATAAAGAGTAATTGATGCCAAAAGCCCAGTCTCTTCAATTGAAGACTGAAGCTAAGATCTGAACCAGAAACTTGTCTGCTTCATCAAAAGGTTACTAAACTAGAAATGAAATTGGAAGATTTGGAGGATCATTCCTGTAGAAATAATATTATAATTTACAGGCTGTCCAAGTCTTCAGAGAGTTCGGACCCTATACATTTTGCCCAGATATTATGTGAAAACATTGCCGGTGAATCTCCGAATGGGCAGAGTTATGCAATAGAAAGAGCCCATAGGGCTTTAAGCCCTTTGCCTGCCCTGGGAGAACCTCTGAGGCCATTCGCAGTTAAAGTTTTAAATTTCTTGGACAGATCGCATGTGTGAATAAAACAAAAAGCTCCAACACATTGGTCTGGAAGGTAAGAAAATTAGAATATCTAAGACCTTCCTCAAGTGGTACAGCAGTGTGGAAGACAATTCTTCTCCTTTGTGAACAAATTGATTGCATTGAGAATCAGATTTGAGATGTTATATCCTACCAGACTATTAGTATAGACAGTAAAGACTATAATTTTGATTCCACGGACCATGTGAGGAAGCAACTTTCTCTGCTTTTCCCTGAGCTGTTCAAGCTTGGCTGAAAAGACACTGCACTGGAGATTTAACTAATTGTAATTCTTTTGAACTGGCCATCTATTAGAAGTTAAAGTGCTATAATCTTATAAACTGAACCACACAGTTTGATACTGCCTCTTGTTTGGACTCTCCTCTACTGAGAACTGTGGCAGGGGTTTTCTTTTTAAGCTGGCAACTGTAATTATATTGAGCTTTATAGAACAGTTTACTCACTGGATAAGCGCTTATGTTGTTATCGACGCATTCAAGAGTTAAACTTATTCACCTTTCGAACTTCCCTTTAGGGCTTTGCTAAAAGTGAAATCTAAATTAACTTTAAATTTGCCTTTTTCACCTTCCTTCCTTCCTTCCTTCCTGATTTAGTAAATTCTATTAGAGGAGAAGTGAGTTGTATAGCTGAATATTCGTATTCATTTTTTTCCTAGAATGACCATTTCAGCATTGTTCAATTACTATAAACCAGTGTTGTGATCCTGTTTGAGACAGAAGTCCATCTTCTTCCAAGTTGTGTACAGGGTGTGCTTTTGAAACAACTGAGAAGTTGCGTGGGATATACTATTTTGGACTAAATATCTGTAACTAATCTCTCTCTCTTGCTTACATCTGAGAGAAGTTTTCCTCACTTTCAAAGTGGTATTGCTTTGTGTTTATTTTAGTTTTTAATTCAGGAAGGGTTTTTTTTAAAACTGCTTATCTTGTCAGCATCCTCAGAAGGGCTGAAATAACTGCATATTTGATTTTCCTTTGTGGCTAACAAACCACCAGGCTGTTTTGGGGCTGGAGAGGTTTACCTGTGTCTGACTTGGATGTCTGGCTGGGGGGATACTGGGATGCATAGGGAGAGGCATCACCAGTAGAAAACAGGAAGTTATTTCCCTCTGTACAGACAGCTGGTGAGACTCCATCCGGAGTACTGTGTGCAGTTCTGGAGACCCAATCTCTGCAAAGACATAGACAGGATGGAAGCTGTCCAGAGGAGGGCAACTAAAATGGTGCAGAGTCTGCACGGAAGACATATGAAGAGAGAGACTTAAGGAGCTTAATATGTATAGCCTTGAGGAAAGGAGGGAGAGGGAGACATGATAGGAAACTTTCAAGTACCTCAAGGAATCAACAAAGTCCAAAGGGTAGCATCTTTCAAAAAGAGGTGTGCAAGAACAAGAGGCATAATTTGAAGATGGAGCGGCTCAGAGGTAATTTAAGGAAGTATTTTTCACAGAGGGTTGTGGATGCATGGAATGGCCTTCGGAGGAAGGTTTGTGGAGTCCAGAATCAGTGGTGGAATTCAAGCATGCATGGGATAGTCATAAGGCAATTCTGGGGGTGGGGTAGGAAAAAGTAGGCTGCTGGTTAACTAGGATCTGCAGCTTATCTAGTAGGTAGGAAATGGGCAGACTGGGTGGGCTAAGCGGTCCTTATCTGCCTTCAAATTCTATGTTTCTATGTTCACGGTGACGCAACTGTTCCTTTATATTTAATTCTATATGAGGACATGGCATGTGATCAGGTTTGTTTCTTAAACCAGTTTTTTAATTTATGAAATTTAGAGATTGTTGATTAGTCATGCTTTCTCTGTTAAATTACTGAAGGTATATATACTAATAATAACTAATAAGACTCTGAGAAAACCAGAAAGCATACTCTGGCAGCAGTAGCAGGTAAGAGGACCTTTTGGAGACAAGAATTATGTTAGGCGCATCCCAAATCCCTGTGAAGTAACATTGTGCCATTCAGTAATTTACTTATAGACTGGATGTTATTACGTTGTTCTTTCTATTTTATTATGTGTTGGGTTGGGCGACTGCAGAATTAGTTTTGCTTTCATGTGTTAACGTCCTTTTTCTTCTCAACTATTTAGAAGTAATTTGGTTAGCAGCATAGTTTCACAACTGTACCTCTCTGCTGTGTAGATTCAAGAAATTTCTGTGTTGTATAATTTACTCCTCTCATTACTGAGTTTTGTTTGACAATTTGAGGGCAAATTCTGTTCTTCAAAGATCAAGCAGTTATTTTAAAAATAAGTTAAGATACTGCTAAATGTTCATTATTTTTTTCAGGTTCATTTGTTGAAGAACAGTCTAGTGAGATCCATTGTTCACAGATTGGTTGCATGTTAATGTATATGTGGGTGGTAGTAATATGAAGTGTGCAAAATCAGAAACTTTAAGCTAAGCAAAATATTTTGCATAATTCTCATCATAGGTAAACTTTTGCCTAGGCGATATTAATTTCACTGGGATGACAGTTTCTCATAACCACAGAATTCTGCCAATTTCGCTGATGTTTTACTAATTTCACCTGCTAATGTTTGCTCAGAAGGCGCAATTTGCAGTGCATTGTGGGTAAATAAGCTAAAAGTACACATGTAGGCTTTTCCTGCTGCAGTGCATTGTCTGTTGGTCGAGTGATTCTATCTTGATTGCATCACAGCCAATAAACACTTCAAAACCTCTTTATTTCTTATTTTGAGAGCTAATTGCTCCCAAAATCGAAAGTTTGTTCCTTGTGCTGCTAGTGAACATTTTCTTCTTTTGTAACTTTGGATAATGCTGTTAAACTTAGGTAGTGTTTTCAGTTTTCTCTGAGTCTGTGAAAGAGTTGAGTATGGAGGCCGACTGTGGTGGTGTGTGAGTGTGTGTGTGTGTGTGTGAGTGTGTGTGTGTGTGTGTGTGTGTGTGAAGTTGTGAGTGAGTTTCTGTTACTTCTTTTAAGTATTTATACTTTTGTTTGTGTGCTACTTATTTGTAATATTTTCTTAAGTACTGACCAATTTTTGGGTCACTTTATTTGAACAGTTACTCACTTGAGTTGTTCTGTGGTCTCGGTGGTGGCAGGGCACTATATAACATGATGACTAAAGAGCAGATTCAGGTGTCAATTTTATGTACTATTTTTCATGTAATATTCAATGTTCAAACATAACAAGAAAGACCGACAGAAGGAAGGTCAGGGGTGGTAATTGGCAAAACAGTGGATGGTCAGCAACAAGGTTCAAGAAGGAAGAGAGCTAGTAGTCAAGAAGTTATTTACAAAGAGAAGGAAAAATATGGGGAGCGGAAGAGGAGACAGTCTTGGAGCTGGATTAGAGCAGGGTGACATTACTGGTAAGTCTCAGGAGCTTCAGGTTGGGTCAAACTGAATAAGTTCCACAACAATTAAGTTTCAGTTCTCTGCAGATTATTTTGTTATGTGGGATGGACACCATTTAACATTTCTGGCAAGCTCACAACACACGTTAAGTGCTAAAACCAGATCTATGTTTTTTTTTTTTGTATAAGCTCTCTAGAGCCCTGTAGGTCTCTCAGCCCTTCCTCACCACCTCCCCATGCCCAGGCTCATCAGCGCATCAGTCGGATGCACTGCTGCTGCACTGGCGGCCAGCACAAACCAGATCTATGTTTTACTCAGGAAAATTGCTTGTTTCTGTGCTTGCTGTGTGCTGCATCTTGGAAGGTTGCACACAACAATAAGTGATGCAACATCACATAACATTGTGAAACAATTTTTAATAGGCACGATACTTGATATTTGTGAATAGGAGGAGGAAACGTTAAAAAGCAGCTAATGCCTTCAACATAACTTTCACAAAACATAATATTTATACACATTTCACTCTGGATTGCACATTAGTATGTCTGTTCCACATTATGTATCACTGAAGACATATGCATGAAAACATGAGCTTTGCTCTAAAACAAATGTCATCTACTCCATTGCTTTCTCCATACAGAGGTCATAATGCACTGTTTGTGACATTACAGTTACTCTGATGTCTACAGATTGTGATGTAACAACACACGATTGTGACTTGAAGTAGGAGTAAGCTATGGAGGCAGATGAATTCTAAGGGTTAAAGATAATGTATTCAGACATTTCCTCAGTAATAAATATGTGTGAAGAGAATCTGTAACATACATGATAATGTGGAATGCTACTGAATTGAACCTAATTATCATGTTTTTAAAAGTTATCTTGGAGTTGTCACCAGCTCTAAGTAAAACAAAAAGTTATAAGGTGTTTATTAGGGGTATATGGTAATATAACAAATGACAGGCAGGGTCAGGGGACAAGGGTAATACAATGAGAGAGAGAGAGAGAGAGAGAGAGAGAGAGAGAGAGAGAACTGAATGATATTGAGCATAATATAGTAATACTCAAGCCAATGGTCAAAGAAATAAGTTGTGATACAAAACAAAGAAACAAGAGGACCCTGGGAAGGAAGATTACACATACAGGACACAAAAGATTCTTTTATTGTTTTTATATTTTTTAGAGGGGGAACCTTACAAAGAACTGAAGAGAGGATAGAAAAAGGAAATCAAAAAAAGACACATTAATTATTACTGCCACTGCCAGTGGAACTGGCATGCATTTCAAACAGGATGGCCAGTATTTTATCAGCGTCATACTGAAGTTTAGATCTCTGACTCTGGGAATCATTGAATTACTGTTGGGAATGTATTAAACTCCTGCCTAAGTTGTTGTACTTCAGTTAGAATGGCAGCCAGCCTGCAAGGGTCACTGCTGGAGCTGCCTGTACTGCTGCCAGCTGTGGACATGGGTGGCGGGGTGCAGATGGTGCTGTGTACTGCTGTCTGTGACTGCGAACCCTTCAAGGATGGCTCACAGGCCCAGCCATGCCTCCCTCCTGCTGATCCCCTTCCATGCTATCTCCCACACTACTGTTCACAGCTGCTGCCACCTCCTGCAGTTTTGACTTCCAGTCAGGCAGGTGGTAGTGCATCATGGGCTCCTCTGCCCTAGTACCAAAGTGGAAACCCTGCTTCCCATGCCGGACTGCCTGGCCACACAGATTGCAGGTGACTACTGGGTCACCTGCAGCTTTGATAAAAAAGGCCAGACAGGTGAAGATCTTGGCTGCTGGGGATGGGGGTCTCCTCCTGCTGCCAGGGAGGCACTTTCTCCTGCTGCTGCTGCTGGGCAGTGGCCATGTCTCCTGCTGCTGCTCTGGGGAGGGGCCATGGTCCCTGCTGCTGCGGGAGGGAATGGTCTCCTGCTAGTGCTGGGAGGGACACAGTATCCTGTGGGGTGGGAGCACAGCCTCCTGCTGCTGGGGGTGGGGACAACAGACTCCTACTACTGCCGCTGTGCAGTCCCACTCACAGGCTCCACAGCATGTTGTGGGATTGTAGCCTGACTAAATGAAGGCTGAAATGCCGCCTGTCAAGGCAGCGAACAGTTGCCCCATTGCCTCTTCTTTTACTTCCAATGATGGTTTATCCACCCAACCCCAAAAAATTACAAATAAAGAGAGAGAGTGAGAGAGAGAGAGATGGGGACACACACACTACAGATACAAAAATAGAAATAATAAAAGACACACCAGAAAACTAAGAAAAACATTACAAAGGAAGCATTTTCTAAGTAAATCTGCTTTCTGTGTTCAGGGGGACTCTAAGCTGCTGCCTGCTTCTCTACAGACACGTAGCAAAAGAAATGAATCACTCACTTCCTGCCTGTTTACAGTCACCCATGTGACCTGCAGAGAGTAAGTCACGTGAAAGCCCAATTTCTCCTAGTTTCACCTAATAGTAGTGCAAGGTGCAATTTATAGCAAAATTGGGTGACACAATTCATTCACGTAAGGACTTAATTCGTGAAATGTTTTGTGGGGCAAAATTCCTGATTTACCGAGTTTCACCGGCAAAATAACATTTTGCAACATCTCTACTAATAGGTAGGGTGCCATACTGAACTGTATCTTTCCATATTGTGGGCAAACTCCATAGCTTTTTTTTTGTCTGCTTTTTATATACGGTTGTTCAAGACCAAATGCTAAGGGTAATATTTATTTTTCTCTGAGAGGCCCCACTAGCAGATTATACCTGATTCAATGGGAGTGGTTAAGCATTTTGTAAAGCCCTTGTATTATTCTGTTCCACATCGATCTTAGGACCATTGGAATTTGTACTTTTGGTGATATCCGAATGTACTGATTTTGCAAACCCCAAACCTTGAATAGAATACAATTAAGGACATCTTTTACAGATATGGGGCTGTTTGCCATAGTTTCATTTTTCCTTTTGGTTCATCTCAGAATCATGTTTTAGTTTCCAGAGATGTCAGAAATGTACCCTCCTTTAGTTTCTTATTTATTCAGGTCACATTTGACTTTTTCCAGTCTCTGATTTCCATTTTTCCTTTCCTTTTTTTCTTCCTAAAGTATAAGTGAATGTATTACTACGAGATAAAAACCTTTATTTGTAATGTTTCTTCCTAGTTTGGTCACCTGCCCTCATTTTAAGTAGCTTATATTATAGTTTTATTAAAGAATTTACATATTTACATAATACCATAATTGAATTTACAGGCACACGAGGTCCTTTGTTAATTTCTTTACAAGGTTTTGCAACTTTGATTTTGCTAAGGAACAATTTCCATATAAGTAATTTGTGGTCTTTCTTTCTAATTTTGATTATTTAACTATTTGGAAGCCAACAAATAGTTAAACAATCAAAAATTAGAAAAAAGAGTTAAGGTTTTGGCTAAAAGTTGGCATTTTCTTTCTTGTGGGGAAACAAAGGGATGGTGATAAGAGATCTCTAGAACTCTGCTTTAAAGGTGGCTTGTTTAAATGCTATTATTACCTCTAAGGCTTTAAACACTGCTGCCCAGATATTCAAACTGCTCCCAAAATGTAACAAGCAGAGACAAGCACAATTCAATTCTTGCATATGCGCAACAGATCTGATATTCAAACATGGAGCAAAACAAATTGCGCAAACAGCGTCTGAATATCACACAAACTGCACCATGGCGCAACCAGGAAGGAGAAGGCTGAGCAGAAAGGTTGTGCCATAGCGCAACAAGGCTAGCCCAGCTGAGCAGTCCAGAGGTGCCAAGCTAAGCAGAGCCCCCACCCCAGCAGAGCAATGGAACTGCACAACCAGGAGGCAGGCTGGGGCCCACTGCCAGCCATGCCACACATGGGCACAGGAACACACTGCAGAACCAACAAGACACCCGCACCCCAAGCACAGCATCACTGGGGTGAGATGGATGATCCACTGGCCCATGGGGACAAGCCAACAAAGCACAGCAGGGCCATGACGCCCCAACACAACCACTGGCAGGCTGAGACTGCCACACACAGGGGGTTGACAACCACAGTGCACATCAGCCCCCCATCTGCACAGCACACCCTGCACCGTGACCCCAAGACACCACCCATGTGCAGTGACTGTCACTGCAGTAAACACCATGCATCCCCGGCACACGTCAACCTCGTGTAGCATAGAACCATACAAGCCAGACCCACCCTGTGCACCCAGCAGTGGGCGGCAGCAGATGGCAAGACCGACAGAAAGTCACTGCCACACTGGAGACACCTCCCCATGCACACACACACACACATGCACACACACACACACATACCCAGGACCATACCACCCCAGATGGCATGCACACCACTGCAACTGAGCAACCATAGCCAGCTGCAAATCAGAGACCACCACAGTATTCATAACAAAATATATATATATTTCAAAAATAGAAAGTAGAACAAGAACAATAACAAAACTATTTACAAGAGCGGGGTAGAGGTACAAGGTAGGGGTGGGCAAGGGTGAGGGTGAACAACTGGGAGAGGAAGGCAGGGAGGGAGGATGGGTGAAGTGGGAAGGAAGTCTGTCTAAGGCCCTAGCAGGCTGGTTCTCTGCTGCCTGGTGCCATCTCGGTTGGCTGTGCCGTCGCCGAGCCCACGGCGCTGGATATCCTGGAGGATGTCACGGTTCTCAATGGACACCCTGATCAGCTGGTGGAGGCACGCTCAATCCTGCGTGGGATGATGAGGCCTAGGAAAAGGAACACAGTCAATGGCTGTGACTGTCCACAACCCTGAACACCACCCAACCTGCAAGGCATATAGCCCAATGTCCCGCACCTGTGATGGTATGCACCCACCCACAGTGACCATGCACATGACATGCCCAACCAGGCGGCACCAGCTATGTGCACCACTGCACACACACACACTGCCCATGTCCATCACAGCACAACAAGGCTGTCAAGTGACGTGGCAATGTGGTGGGATGCCAGTTCCACAGCCATGTGCCCAGTGCATGCATGGACCACCAGTGACGCACACACAGATGTGCAGTGACACTGGACAGTGATGACTGTCGCCTGTGTCATGCATGGTTGTGTTGTCCATGGCTGGTGGTCATGCCCACCCCCTCCAGCATGCAATAGCATCCATGATGTAATGATACTCACACTCAGCAAGCAGCTGTGGCTGCTGCTGCTGCTGTGGCCCACCCCTCGCATCACCACCATCTGCCACCTGGGCCCTGCCACGGCCCTCCTCAGCCCGTGCCTGCATCCTCTCTGCCAGGCCTGTGGGAGACAAATGTTGAGAAAAACATCAGTGTGACTCCAAAGCAGACTGCCCCCTGCCCCAGTGAGTGTGCCTACCCACACAGCCAGACCCATGCATCTCACACCTGCACACACTGACACAGCCAACCATGGCAGAGCCATCCCCCATGCACAGCCACCAAAACACACTCACACCCCTACGGAGAATACAGGTGCATAGATGTATACCCACCTGGCCTAGACTGCGCCCCTCCTCCTGCACGTGACCGTGGGCGTTGCAGCACATCTGGCTCCCTCCTGCAGAGGTCACTGAACCTATGCAAGCACTGCTCTGCAGACCAGCACTGCCCTGTGATCCTCACCAGGTCCAGTGGCCACCTGCAACCAGACCTGGAGTGCGAGCCATGGTGAGGGCTCCTCCCATACAGTGCCCCATAGTGGGGCTCAACCAGAACCACTAGGTTGGCCACCTCCACTGGGCTCCATTGGGGTGCTCTCCTGGTGCCATAGTTGGAGTTTTACAGCAGGCAATATGGCGCCCGCAGCACGGCATCCCCACATGGAAATGTTGCGCAATAGACCACCATAGGTTCCAATCCACGCTGTTCATACAGCACCGTCCAGTTCACATAGCACTGTCACCAAACAGCGCCCAATAGGGCCATACACATGGCAGCGAACAGGCGCCAGGGGCAAAGGTCGGACACCAGGTCAGGGGTCTGTAGCGCAGGCCGCTGGTGCCATCCTAGCGTCTATGCATCCTGCGCGCAGCTGACCACCTGCGTGCCAGTGCCACAGTGGACTAATGCGCGGTAGTGCCAGCGCCATATGGTGCCCAGTGCTGTGGGCGCCACTGGCACAATGGTGTGCCATGGCCTGGATTGCCGGTCGCGCAGCACGTCATCAGCCAGCGGCAGGCGCCTGCGTAGCTACCTGGGCATGTGCAATGCAGTGTACCACACAGTCACAGATCTGCACCATTGGCTCAGCCGGCTCAACCATATTGCGCAAAGCGCAATGGCACGATATTCAGCCGACACATGCAAATCATCTGATTAGCCATTCAAAGGCGCAGTGGTGCGATTTGCATCTCATTACATTTGCTCCACTCCTAATTTGCATGCATTGCGCTATAAATGTGCGACATTGGGCTGCGCTGGCCAGATTCGGTTACTGCAGGTGAGAGGTGGGTTGCATGCTGTGGGATGTTCTGGACAATGGGCATGGGATAACGCTGTAGACTACACAGTGACAGGTGTCCACTTCCACCCATACAGATCAGTGACCGAGCAGAGCCAAGGTGAGGGTGAGGATGCGGGCGAGAGGAGGAGGCCCAACTTCACCACGGCAGAGACAGAGGCCCTCTTCCAGGCCTACCTGGAGGAGGTCACTACTGAGTGGATGGCGGGGCACCCCTCAGGCCCGTCGCGGCTGCATGGGAGGGTAGCTCGGGCAGTGAACCTGCATGGAAGCCACCAGCGCTCCATGCAGGAATGCAGAAGATGGGGACAGACACGGGAGGGTGAAGGAGAAGGTGGCAGTCCTCAGGGCGGCACGTGCTGGCACTGGCGGGGGCCAGCCAGCGGTGGTGGAGCTGACCCCGGCTGAGGACCGACTGGCTGCATCAATGCAGTGCAGTGCTATTGAGGGCATACCAGGAGGTGGATTCCAGACAGGTGGAAGCCCATCACTGCATGGTATGACATGGTGGTGGTGTTGGGGGGGAAGGTTGTTCACATGCACTCACATGTCCTCTCTTTCTGTTACAGATCCTGTTCATCTTCAGGGGATGGTGGTGATGGGTCCAGGCAGTGAGGAAGACCTGCTGGACATGGAGGAGGGTCCATCCACCTCTGTCACCAGCCAGCATGCACTGCACCAGCATGCACACTGGGCTGCCAACTCTGGTGTCGGTGAGTCGGGTGTGGGGGGTGCACAGCCTGTGTCTCAGCAGTCTGGCATGCCAGCATGCCAGCATGCTGTGACTGTGGCTGTAGCATACCTGCACCATTGATGATGCAAGGACTGCAATGGGCAGTGACATGTGTGTGTCCCATGGCGGACACACAGCAGGCCAGCACGTGTCCTGGGCCTGAGCTGGTTCCAATGTGTGCCAGCATGTCAGCACAGTCCCAGGCTGTGCCTGTCAGCACCGGGTGGGCAGCACCGGTGGCTGTGCAGGTGTCTGGCACTGTTGCGCCACAGCAGTGGACGAGTGGTCCCTGGGGCACAGCGGTTGGAGGCAGCAGCAGCAGTCACCCACCAGGTCTGGGGGTACAGTGTCCAGTGGTGGCACATGCCTGCGCCCTTTGATGCCCATTCCTGGTCTGGTGAACAGCACCCACCCTCAAGGGGTGTTGAGCAGCAGGGACCTTCCGCTCCCTGGGGACAGGATGCCATTGTGGCAGAGTACCCATTTGAAGAGACACCCACCTGCTGTGGGAATCAGTACAGCAGCAAAGGCGGGTTGCAACATCTGTGGAGGCACTGTGTGCGGCTGTGGAGTGGCACAGCAGGGACTGTGCTCTGGACCATGCAGAGATGGTCCATATGTGGATGGATGTGACCGCCGCCATTGACAGGCAGACCCAGGCATTGGTCGCTGTCGCGGCTATGTTGGGCACACAAGCAGGTGCTCTGTACCACACACCCCTACACGAGTGCTCTCCATTCCCGTTCAGCGTCGTGCGACACCAAACCTGTCGATGCGGGTTCTGCTGTGGGCATCCCAGCACCCTGGTGCAGATATGTTTGGCATCCTACAGATCCCACTGTGGACAAGGTCGCGATCGTGCAGTGGGACCCCTGGTGGTCCATCAGTGCCACCCCATGTGGCCCCTGCTCAGCCTGCCAGTGCTGTTGGGTCACGGCGGGCCACCCAACACATCCTGCGTGGCTGTGGAATGGTGCAACATCGACCTGTCTCCCAGTGCGGGCCCTGTCTGGTGCTGCCCTGTGTGCACTGTGCGTCATGGTGGGCAGTGCACTGGTGGGTGCCCTGCCCATCACGCCGACATACAGACCACCTGCACACCATCCCGACTGCTGTCCACAGGTGCATGTGCATGATGATGCCTGCATTGTACTGTACACCAAGGTGCAAGGGTGCCCAGCATCTGACACACGTGCTTGGACAGTACAGGTGGTGGGTGTGGTCTGTGGATCTGTGTGTTTGCCATGTCTGTTCCTGGTCTGCTGTGCACCTGCCCATGTATGCTTTGTGCCTGGTGTGTTTGTGTGTGTGTGTGTGTGTGTCCATATGACTGTTCGCCCCTCCCTGATAGTGTGTTTGTGTGCCTGGTCCCTTCCACCCCCTTGCCGTCATGCACCCCTGGTGTGTTACTCTGTGTGCCTGTGGGTTGCACCAGGACAGTGTTGTTTGCACATGGCCCCTTGACTTACCTGTGTTGTGCATAATGCTCCTCCGTGATGGTGTCCCGGTGCAGCTGGGCCTGCCGGATCAGTCGGGGGTCCCGCCGTTCAAGGGGGGGCTGCTCATCACCATCAACACAGGCGCCACTGTGTCGTCCCCGCTGTCCCCTCTTCAGCCTGTACAGCTATCCCACAGGCATTGGCCATGTTGTGCAGGATACAACAGGCCAGGAATATCCCACAAGCCTTTGAGGGCTGTACTGTAGGCACCGCCCGAGGTGTCTAGGCATTGAGCGTGCCTTGAGCATCCCAAACACCCGCTCAATGATGTTGCATGTGGCGGCATGTGCCTCATTATAACGTTGCTGCGATGGGGTCATGGGGCGCCGGTACGGTGTGAGCAGCCAGGGATGGAGTGGGTATCCGCTGTCACCTGTGTGGAGATAGTGGAGATCAGTATCATGTTCAGGTCCATGTTGCCCATATCCCTGTGTGCCACTACCATGGCACCTGTGGCATTCCCACCCTTGCCCCGAGTTTGCATTTCCTACATGCGTACTCACCCACTAGATGGCCTGTGGGGATGTTCCCACTCTCGAATCGATGGCACAGTGTGGACTGATGCCATATGAAGGCATCATGTGCTCTGCCAGGGTGTGTGGCACAGACATTGATTACTCGCCCAGTGGCATCACACACCACCTGGCAGTTGACACTGGAAGCCCTTTCTATTCCTATATGTGGCCCCATCGGGCCAGGTGGCGTCTTGAATGGCCACATGGGTGCAGTCTATGGCCCCTAGCATGCCAGGCATCACGTGCTACCCTGTGGAATGCCTGCATGTTTGCTGTGCGCTCTGCCGCAGTGCTGGGGAAATGGATGCTCTGCAGCATGTGGCAGCAGTGCGCTAAGGAATTGGGTGAGGATGCGTGGCGTGGCCCGACTGTGTGATGCCTGTGGTGTCCCCTGTTGGCCTCTGGAAGGTGCCCGTGGTAGCAGGCACATGCAGGCTGTCACCTTGGTCTCCACTGACAGAGCATGACTCCGTCGTGAGGGTGCCTGCATCACATCACTGCACAGCTCAAGAGCCGCCTCAGTATTGCCCTGTTCAGGTGGTACCGGCCCACGATCTCTACATCTGTGTACAGCTCAAAGCTGATGCGGGCACGGTACTGCCTGTTGAGGCGTGCCGCAGACGGGCCATCCACGGCCACGTCCCCTGCACTGCATTCTCATCTCCCTCATTACAGCTTCCATGTGAAGCTGCCACTGTCCATCTCCCTGGCTTGTGACCCCTGGCTGATGTTGCTCTGTTACCCCGCTGTCCTGACTGCTACTTCCACTGCACCGGGCACCCCCCGCTGGCCTCTGCAGCCTATGGCCCACACTGCTTCCCTTGCCTGCCCTGGCCTGTCACTGTCTGTCTTTCTCTCTCTCTCTCTTCCCACTTGGCATCCCTGTAGCGTTCTTGTGCCTCTTCCTTGAGCCTTTTTATTTTGGCTCATTTCCGCTGGGGCGCAACTTCCGGCTGTTCCGCTGTTGCGCATTGCTCAAGTCTTTGGATATCGCATTGCGCTCTTTATGCATGGATCCACCCCCTTCGGTTGCGCATGCCGTCATTTGCATTGCGCTGTTGCTCAGCATGTTTTCGGTGGTGCAACTGCCTCCTGCTGAATGTCGCCAGAATGGCGCGCACCCGGACTTGCGCGGGCGCAACCTATTGTGATGCATGCAATCCTTTGAATATCCGCCCTGCATATTTAAGAAATGAGTAATCTAGTAATTGACTTTGCCATGTGGAATGGCAAAAATAGGGTTTTAGAGTGCACTCTAAAGTAAAAAGGATGCAGGTAATACAGTCTGTTAATTCCTGGAGATATAATGTGTTTTTTTTAATTTTTTTGCAAGAAACTCATTTGTTATCATTTGAATTCTCCTTGTTAAATATAAAACTGCTTTTGGAGAAGGTGATCATATAGCTAACAGAGAAGTATGATCTTAATTGACAACACTCTAAAGTTTCTACCAATTAAAACCATTTCAGATCCTAATGGAAGATATATTTTCACAGCTGATAAAATTCAACTGACTTATTTTGTGTTTAGATTGATTTATGGACCTAACTCCAACTCTGCATCCTTTTTCATGGATTCATTTACAATTATCACACCTTATTTATCTTATAACATAATTTTATGGAGGGGCTGGAACTTACCACTAGATCCTGCTATAGATAAATCAGGGAGGTTAATTCTGCAATATATTCGGACAACAGAGCCCTGAAAGACTTATTGCATCTTTGCAACCTGGTGGATCCCTGGAGATCTTTATTTCCCAATATGAAAAATACTCTTTCTGTTATCCAGTTCATAGATGCTTTTCTATGATAGATTATTTTTAATTACTGAATTTTCTTACCTTCAACAACAATTCCCAAATCCTAGCTAGAACTCTCTCAGTCCACTCTTTAATTAGCTACAAATTAGATTAACATCCTCTTTTCCTAAACATACTATTTGGAGGCTGAATAATTAATTTTTTATTAGTCCTTTTTATGTTTGCTTGTATGCATGCACAAGAAACATTATCACGGCAACTTAGGAGACAAGCAGGTTGTGGAGACGGCACTGTGGTAGCCAACAGAGCACTGCATTTGGGGGCTTGGCACTGGTGGACCAATGGAGTCACAGTGTGCCAATGACACTGATCTCCAAAAGTGTCACCAAGTACAAACATTTTTGCCACTGCAATGAGGGGCCACCTCATCATTGCAGCATCAGCTATTCCACTGCAATAAGGGAGCAACTCCGTCATTGCAGGGTGGTACCTTCCTAAGTATAACAATAAATTAAACATGATAACACATCGGCACCACCTCTCGGCCCCATGAAAACTGAATGGGGGTGGCCAATCCCCCTATCGGCAGCCCCCCTGACCCAGTTAATTTGCTGATGGGGGAGTCCACTCCCCATTGGCATGATGCAACCCCCTCCCCCATTTGTTGTGTGCTGAGGGGGCACCCAATTCCCCTCGGCATCATGTGCCCCCCAAAAAACTGTCTTTGTTTGCCAGCAGGGGCCCCAATCCCTGTCGGTTTCAGTCACCTCCCTGCCAAAGTTTAATTTTCTGACAGGGGAGCCCACTCCCTGTTGGCATAATGCCCCAAAAAAAACAGTTGGTTTCTGCCGAGGGGGGTGCCCAATCCCTCTCGACTCTTGCACCCCCCCAGTATGTTCCACAAGGGTGCCCAATCCCCTGTCAGCTACAGATCCCACAAAAGAAACAGTCGGATGGCACACTGGGAGCCCACCCAGCATGCCAATGCCCCTGTCAAACCAGAAAACTGTCCCACAATGTTTTGTTTTTTTTTAACCTAAAAAACAGAAAATCATCCCTCGTCGAGTCTGGTGGCCCCACCCCAATCCGCGCCCACCGTCTGCACACCTGCCTCCCCACACACCCTCACCCAACTTACCTCTGGAGTGTGGTGGGATGTTCTTGGTGGACCGGGAACACGCCTGCACTCTTCAAAGCCGACTGTGAACTGTAGAAATGCCAGTAAGCTGTATAATGGCATAAATAGGGTTTTTCAACTTTGATGCATATCTCAGGCATTCTGAGGAATTTTGCCAACAGATTTTAAACATGGGGTTTTTGGGACCCCTCCTCATGAATTCAGTCGCTGTCATGGTGTTATTTGGTCATGAAAGGTGATTTTGCAGTCACTGCATGGAATCAACTTTTGGGACCAATTAACAAAATGACAGTGCTGGTGTTCATGAGGGGGACTATCAAAAAGCCTATGTTGCAAATTTGGTGGAAAAAATCCAAGCAATGACTGTTTTATGAGCGTGTGTAGCGCAGTTGCTACGCACGCTCGTAACTTCACGAATTTACAATATTTTCGCTCCAGATTTTCAACATTGGCATTTTTCCATACCTCCTTATGAACAGTACAGCTGTCATTTTTCACATCCTGACCAAAATGTGCTTTTGCACTACCAGTGCACAATAACACAGTCGCTGTGGGAAATCAGTGTTCAGAACACATTAAGAAAAATCACAGTGACACTGTTCATGAGCAGAGGTCCTAAAATGCCTATGTTGGAAATTTGGTGATGAAAGTCCATAAAATGACTGTGTTATGAGCATGCATGCGCAGTTTCCATGCATGCTTCGTAACTCTGTAATTGTAATATTTTCATTCCAGATTTTCAACATTGGCATTTTTCCACACCTTCTTATGAACAGTACAGCTGTAATTTTTCACATCCTGGCCGAAATGTGTTTTTGCACTTCTGGCGCAGAATAGCGCAGTCGCTATGAGAAGTCAGTGTTTGGGACAGATTAAAAAATCACAGTGACAGTGCTCATGAGCAGAGGTGCCAAAATGCCTATATTTAAAATTTTTCGGACAAATGTCCATGGAAATGACCTGTGTTACAAGCGTCACGTTGCACAGTTTTCATGCACCTCATAATTATTGTGCATTTGTAATGTTTTCACTTCAGATTTTCAACACTGGCATTTTTCACACTTCCTTATGAACAGTACAGCTGTCATTTTTCATATCCTGCCAAAAAATATGCATTTACACATCAGCACAGAATAGCGACAATAGCTATGGAAATCAATGTTCGGGACAGACTAGGAAAATCATAGTGACACTGTTCATGAGCAAGGTCACAAAATGCCTATGTTGAAAATTTCATGAAACAGTTCCACTAAATGACTGTGTTATTGCACATGTTTTGTGCAGTTTCCATAAGCCCGAAAGTTCAAGTATTTTTAATATTTTCACTACAGATTTTCAACATTGCATCTCTTCACAGCTCCCTACGAATGGTACAGCTGTCATTCTTCACATCCTGCCCGATCTGTGTTTTCGTACATCTGGTGCAGAATGGCACAGTCACTGTGGGAACTCAAAGTTTGGGACACATTAACAAAATCACAGTGCCACTGTTCATGAGAAGAGTTTCCAAATACTTTCATGAGGTGGTGGTCACAAAAAGGCCATGCTGAAAATTTGTAGTGTAAATACCAACAAACGCCTGGGACGTTAGGGTGTCTAACCATAACGTCCCACCCTGTACAGACTGGCAGGCATCAGGAGTGTGCCTTTGGATTGCTGAATGTAATACTATTGCCATTCTACCCCCACTCCACCACCCTGCAGCCAGTGACAGGCATCGAGGTGTGCCTTGAACTCTTCAGCCCCGCAGTTCACCTCGTTCTCTTATGTTGCACCCATTTCAGTGTATGTCCTTATGGAATGAGGTGACTGTACAGCTGGACACCCCAAGGCACACCTTAATATGTGTCGTTGTCTGCAGGATAGGGTGAAGTGAAATGGCATGAACGTTATGGGCGACGACCAAAATGCATACCCCAGTGCTTGTCCGTCTCTGCAGGGTGAAGGTGGGGTTGGTGTGAAGTTCAACACTTCACTGTCATTCTTATTCTGCATCTCTCTAACTCCTGCTTTTCCAATGCTAATACCAGCAAGCAAACATTTGGCATTGACAAATGCTTGTTCTCCTCAGGGACTCTGCAGGCATATTTTTTTTGACATCCTCCCAAGCCATTATTCCCCATGACTTACCCTTTGTGGGAGGTGATGGGGAATGTCTCAACCCACCAGACCGCATCCAGCTTCAGGGAGATGTCTTCCCAGGGCAGCACTGCAGGGGACAATCATCAGGCTTTTGTGTGGCAGAGGTCTCTTTTTCTGTTTTCGCCCATCAGGGATGGAGCGTGCAATGATGCCAGCAGCGGCAGCATGCACGTTTCCAAGCCCACTCCTCAAGGTGTCTGCTCCATCCCCATCCACATCTGCAGTGCCAGCATGCTACCCCCCAGCCTCCGCTAGGGGCCAGGCATTTGCTGACTGCTGGTAGCCCCCTTCCTGGAGAAGTACAGCAGTCCTTGGGATGCTCGATCTTTCTCCTCCCCTGCTGATCCCCAGTGGCCCGCACTCATTCCTGAACATAGGTTGCCTGTGTGGTGCGAGGTGTGGTGTCCAGTTCCTCAACCCTCAGAAGCACTGGGCCAGCCAATAATAGTTTATTAAAACAAGATTATATTGTGAAGTATATTAAAATTCTCTTGAAAGTGTTTGGGAAATTAACTCACTGTCTCTAGAGAGAACAGATATAGTATGATCTACTGTAAGTATTATGTTAGGGATAGTTTATTAGGTTTGTGGCAAAACATAAACATCAAACACAGGATAAGCGAGTGAAAATCTCTTTCAGGATAGAACAACTGGAATCTGATAATCATGGCTCCCTTTCTGAGAAAGACATTCAAGAGCTCCAGTCACTTAAGGAAGAGTTCCTATTGTTATCTAAAGAAAGAGCAGAATTTATTATTAGGAGAATGCAGGCTAAATACATAGATCTAGGAGAAAAGCCAAATAAAATTCCAGCTAATAAATTAAAACAAATGGAACTATTTAAACATATGGAAGATATTGTTTCAAAGGCAAATAATTACGTAATGACTGATCAACAATGGATTTTGAAAGAATTTTGTGAATATTATTCTAAATTATATGGTCCTATTCAAAACCCACCACTGTCCTCAGAGCTAAACAAATATTTAAGTAAGTTTGTACAGTATGCCCTAAGATAAATAAGTTGCAGGCACAGAACTTAATTTTTCCTATAGCGGAACAAGAGATAAGGGAAGCAATAGACAGTTTAAAAATTAACAAATCTCCAGGGTCTGATGGTCAAACGGTTAAGTTTTATAAAACTTTGAAAGATATTTTAACCCCAATTTTGAGATCTGCTTTTGCTTACATTTCATCTAACAATATTATTGAACCATCCTTGCTAGAGGTGCTGACAGTTTTGTTACAAAACCTAATGAACCTACAAACAAAGTAACTAATTATTATGCTATATTCCTCATAAACTATGATATTACAATCTTAACACATATCCTAGCTGAAAGAATTAAAAACATATGTCATCCCTTGATCTGTAATGATCAAATAGGTTTCATAGCTCATAGACAAGCAGCTTACCATATCAGGAAATTTTCACATATTTTTTATGTGTCCGGGGATTCCAGACGCCCTATGGCGCTGGTGTCCCCAGATGCAGAAAAAGCTTTTGATAGAATAGATTGCAATTTCCTCTGGGCTACTCTAACCAAATTTAGCTTCTCAAAAGTATTTGATTGGGTTAGAACTTTGTATCATTTCCCACTGCTAGAATCAGTTGCAATAAATTACTTTCACTCTCCTTCAATCTCTTCACGGAACCCGCCAAGGTTATGCCCTATCCCCAATTTTATTTCTTATTTAGAACCCTTTTATTTTTTAATAACAACAAGGCTATTGAAGATACAGTTCTATGGAACTCTCCTTTAAAATTGTCTGCCTTTGCAGATGACGTACTGTTACATGTCTCTAATCCAGCATATTCCATTAAAGCAGCTTTATTAACTATTCAAGAGTTTAGATTATTTTCCAACTATAAACTGAACAAAGAAAAAAGTGAAATTATGCCTTTAAATAGCTTTTTATGGAAAGATGCCGTTTTGGATTTAGGCTTATTATGAAAACCATCTGGCATTAAATATATGGATATTTATCTTTCAGTGGATTCTAAACAACTTATTTTAGATGTTTCAGTTTAGATGACCTGATTAATAGATTGCACCTGGATTTGAACAGATGGATCTCACATAGAAACATAGAAATTGTCGGCAGATAAGGACCGCTAGGCCCACCCAGTCTACCCATAGGCCCTATACATTGTATTTGGCCACTGACTCTATGTGATCAATGGCTTTTCATCACTTCCTCCCTCTCAAGCTTTCTCTGTGCCTATCCCAAGCATGCTATACCCTCCACAGTGCTTGCCCCACTACTTCCTGTGACAGACTATTCCAAGCATCGACTACTCTTTCTGTGTGAAAAACTTCCTCATATTACCTCTTAATCTACCCCTTCAATTTCATATTGTGCCCTTTGTTCTAGTAGTTTTTACATTGGAAAGGTCCCTACCTGCACCTTGTTTATGCTCTTAAGGTAATTGAAAGTTTTAATACTGCCCCCCCCACTGTCACCTGTCCTCCAGTGAATACATATTGAGATCCCTTAGTCTCTCCTCATATGTTTTGTGGTGCAGCCGTGCACCACCTTTGTTGCCCTTCTCTGGATAGCCTCCACCTTATCTATGTCCTTGTGCAGGTGTGGCCTCCAGAACTGCACACAATACTTCAGGTGAGGCCTTACCAGTGTTTTATACAATGGCATCACCACCTCCCACATCCTGCTAGTGATAACCCTGTCTATTCACCCCAGTATGCCACTGCCTCTCCCTACCGCCTTTGTGCACTGCTTTGATACCTTAAGGTCATCAGAGATGATAACCCCTAAGTCCCTTTCTTCTTTGGTGACAATCAGCTCCTCTCCTCCAACCTGTAAGTCTCCCTAGGGTTCCTCTACCCAGGAACATTATTTTGCACTTCTTTGCATTGAACCTCAGTTCCACATCTCTGACCATCTTTCAAGCTTCTCCAGGCCCCTCTTCATTTCTGCACCCCTTCTGGAGTTTTCACCCTGTTGCAGATCTTGGTATCATCTACAGACAGGCAGACCTTTCCTTCTAGCCCCTCTGCAATGTCACTACTGAAGAAATTGAACAGGACTGGTCCTAGCACTGATACCTGTGGTACCCCACTGGTCACCTCCCTCTCCCGAGATTATACTTCATTTGCCACCACCCTCTGTCTCTTGTCTGTTAACCAGTTCTTTACCCAGTTCTCCACTTTGTCTTCCATGCCCAGACTACCCATCTTCTTAATCAGCCTTCTATGTGGGATGGTGTTGAAGACTTTGTTGAAATCTTGGTAGGTGACATCTACCTCCCCTTCCTGATTTATTTCCCTAGTCACCCAATAAAAAAATCTATTAGATTCATTTGACATGATTTTCCTGCTGTGAATCCATGTTGCCTCAGATCCTGAGCACCGTTGGATTCCATATGTGCCACTGTCCTTTCTTTCAGCAGTGTCTCCATGATCATTCCCACCACTGAGGTGAGGCTGACTGGTCTGAAGTTCTCTGCCTCCTCCCTACTGCCGCTTTTGTGCAGTGGGACTACACGTGCCAACTTCCAGTCCTCTGGAATCACACCCATGCTGAATGACTGTGTGAACAGAGGTGCTGCTAGTTCTCTATGCAGCTTCTTTAATATCCTCGGGTGGATGCCATCTGGCCTCATGGCCTTATCCACCTACAGCTTTGTGAGTTCTTCCAGAACTCTCTCATTGTGAATGATCTGGTGTCCACTTCTCCCTCCCATTGCCTCTGCAACTCAGCTGTGCTCCTTGACCATCCCGTCCTTAGTGAATACTGAGCAGAAGTATTTGTTTGGTATTTTTGCCTTGTCCAGATCCCCTCCTTACACTTTCCCGTCTCCCCTTTGAGCCTCATAACCCCCAGTTTTCTTCTTTCACTGATGTACTTATAAATGCCTTATCCACTTTGCTTACAGATCATGTTAAGCCCTCTTCCTGTCTGTGCCTTCACCCTCCTAATAGCTTTCCTGCTTCCCTTAGACATTCAAGGTACACCTCCCTGTCCTCCTCCTTTTGCTCCTTATATTCATGAAACTCAGCCTTTTAGCCTAACTTTATCCCCCATCTTTGGAGAACCATAGTGGTTTCATTTTCTTTTCCTTTGACCACCATCCTAGCATTTTTGTTATATCCACTATGGCTCCTTTCAGTTTCTCCCATTGTTCTTCCACCCTCTATTACCTCTTCCTTCCCTAGGACAGCTTGTATACATCTACCCATTTCAGTGAAATCCACCCTTCTGAAATCTAATACTCTTGCCCTTGTGTGGCTTAATCGAGTCCATGTCTCCATGTTGAACCACACCATGTGGTGATCACTGGACCCCAGGTGCCTTTCCACCTGCATTTCTTCGACTGTGTTCCCATTGGTTCATACCATGTTCAGAATTGACTTGTCCCTTGTTGGCTCATGTAGCAGCTGCCTGAGTCCAATCCTCTGCAGGGATTCCAGGATGGCTGTGCTTCTGGCTGAAGCAGCCACCTGGGTGGTCAAACCCACGTCTGTCAAATTGAACTCCCCCAGTAGCAGGATTTCACCTTTAGCTGCTATGTCATGTATGTTCTCCACTAGTTCCCTGTTTACTTCCTCCCTCTGTGCCGGAGGTCTGTAGATTACCCCTGTGCATATTGCTTTTTCATTCCCTCATTACCTCAGCCTTCCCCTGTTTTCCCTGAACTTCTGTAGCCTTTATAAATCTCTGATGTACAGGGCCACTCCCCCACTTTTTACCCTTCCTGTCCCTCCTGAACAGTGTATAGCCTGGTACACTGACTTCCCAGCCATGATTAGCAGAGAACCACATCTCCGTTATTGCTGCTGTGTCAAGGTCTGCATTTGGCAAAAAGGCCTCCAGATCTGGAACCTTATTTCCTAGACTATGGGCATTTGTTAGCAAGACCATCCATGTTTTACAGTCTGCCCTCCCTCTGCTCTTGTTCTCCCTCTCCAACACCTTCCCCCCAACCTGGTTTCCTTTCCTATGTGCTCTTGCCCCTGAAACACTCTTTATACATTCTTCATCTGCCTGCCCCTTCCTGTCTGCTTTAGCTGTTCCTGTAGTCAACTTATGTTCCTTCATGTTCCCATGGGGGGTTGTTCCTATGCCTCCTGATCTGCCTGACTTTCCCCCTTGGCTAGTTTAAATGCTCACAGCTGAAGCTTCTCACCACTGACCTATGTCCCCTTCTCAGACAGATGCAGGCCATCCTCCTTATATAAACTTGTATCTTCCCGGTCAGCTCTTAGTCCCCTATGAAGCCAAAACCCTCCCTTCTACAACAATCCTTCAAGCAGGAGTTGAAGGTATGGATGTGGAGTGCCCTAGCTTCCCCTGTGCCCTGGACAGGTAGCACCTCCAAGAATGAGACGTAACACGCTATCTGTTTCAGATATACCTCCAGTTTCCTAAATCCTCCTGGACTCTGGCTAACTCCACCCTTCTCCTGGCCAGGTCATTGTTCCCCTGGTGGACAATGACATCCAATTGCTCCATCCTAACTATTGCTGTAGCAATCCTATGGATCCACTTCTCATCCCTCCAAGTAGTGCTTCCTAGGAAGCACTTGACCTCCATCTCTCCCCTGCTATGTGTCCCTAACTCCACTCCCTGGACAATATAGTCTCCTACCAGGAGAAGCTTCCCCCTCATCCAGGGTCCCCTGCCTCCCTTCACTGGGGTTCCATCCTGGAGGACCCTCCCATCCTCCCTGGTCCAAACCTCGGATTGCTGAGTGGGGTTTTCCCATTCCTCCAAAACAGTGTAGGAGTTACTAAGCAGGGTCAGTTGAGGTATGTGCAACCCCCCCCCTCACCCTCCCTGAGCCCACTGTAGTCCAGTAACTCCTTTTCCCTGGCATCCTTTGAGGTACAGGTTGTAGACCTGTTAGTCTCTGGATGGGGGTGGATGTTGGCTTCAGTTTGGCCAACTCTGCTCAGAGACAGGCAACCTCCTCCTTCATCCCAGAGAGGTGCCTGAAGATTGGACAGCATTGTAGCCGCTAGAATGTCTCCCTGAAAATAGCTGTTGCACAACCACTGCACTGCAATACTTCCATTATGTCTGTTTCTTCCTCAATCAACTGCCTGCTTAAGATGGCTATTTGTTATCTCTCAAATATTTGTTTATTTTGTTTGCTTATTGTTATGCTTTCTCTTTGCTACTTCCTGTATGGATGCAGGATGTTGCAAAGCCCTGTTGGACCCACCCTTTAAATGTAGGGCAAACCCTAGGGTGGGTGGGTTGCGGGGTGGTAGGCTGTGTCGAAAAACAATCAGCCAAGGAGTCCTCTGGCATGGCTATCCACTCCACTAACCATGGTCCAGACACAGCCAATTACAAACACACAGACACAAACTTATCAACTAGAATCCTTCAATCCTGCCCAAACTAAATGGAAAAGCACACAGAAATGGCAGTTAAGAAAATACCTCAAATTCAATTACAAACACACAGTCACAAACTCACCAGCTAGGATCCCTCAATCCTGCCCCAACTAAATGAAGAATCAAACTGAAATGGCAGTTAAGAGCTCACATTCAAACTGCATAATCCTTGTAATATGATGCCTGCACTTAAAGTTCAGGCACAGTCAATTACAAACACACAGTCACAAACTCACCAGCTAGGATCCCTTAATCCTACCCCAACTAAATAAAGAATCAAATTAAAATGGCAGTTAAGAACTCACTACCTATTTCATCCTGGAAGAGTCAACATTATCATAATGAATATTTTTCCGATTGTTTTACCCACTGAATATGTTCTTTTTTTTTACCTCTTAAATGGTTTAATCATATTCATTCAATTATTAATAACTTTATCTGGCAATGGAAAACCCCTAGAATCTCTTTAAAATAGTTAATGCTATTGAGACAGCAAAGAGTGATAAACGTTCCTAGTTTCACATTATACTATATGGCAGCTCAGATCAATAAACATTTTAGAGGGCTTCGAAATCCAATTCATCCTAACTTATACTCTCATTACTGGCTGATATAGAACTAGATTTGATAAAGAAATATAAGTTGAAACCTGAAACTATTCTGTACTTAAAACTTAAAAATATTCCCATAGCAATTAAAAATACAGTTATAGGAACTACTTTAAAAATTTATAACCAATTTTGTAATTTTCTTACTATGACTCTTCACAATGATATCACTCGACCTGTACTATACAACTCTAACTTCTCACTTAAAGGACAATCTTTTTTACCTCTTCTTGGTTACCACGTGGCCATAATTGCACCATAGCCTCTTTGCTGTCTCAAGGACAGTTATTACAAGCCAGGCCCCTGCCTAACAGGCAGAGGGCAGGCTGGTAATGGAGGAGGTCTTCCTGGGGGGGGGGTCATGGGCAGACTGGATGGGCTGTGGGGTCCTTTTCTGCTGAAAGATTTCTATGATTCTATGATTTCCTCTCAGTGAAATTTTGGCAGATCAGAAGTTGAGTAGAATATATCTTAATAATCTACTACTTATCAAAATTGCTTTGAAGGCTCACTTTGGTTCTTTTCCTTGAGTCCTAAATTTTATGGAGGTCATTAATGGGATTAAGTCCAGTATTGATAACATCCACCCTATATCAAACATTTACATAGCATAACTATCATTTAAATTATCTGATAATCCTATACAAACTGCATTTTGGCAGAACAAAATGAATGAGAACACAATAAACTAGTCCACGTTGTGGAGGAATATTTATAAGTTTATCCTGTTAGACAATCTGAGATTTAGTCAATATAAAACATTACAAAATGCTTATAAAACACCTTGCAAGTTATGTAAATTTGGTTTCACTACCTCATATATCTGTCTGAGATGTAACAAGGACAGTGGCTCACTTTTTTATACTGTATCTATGACACTGTCCTTCTCTGAAGAATCTTTGGTATGAAATTAAGTCAAAAATCATTAAAAAGTTTAATTTGCAGCATGCCTTTTATCTGAAAAGCTGCATTCTAAATTATTTTGAAGATTTTACCTCCTTTGACAAGGCTGTTTTATGCCTGATTGGAATTTCAGCCAAGCATAACATTTTAAAGCATCAGGTAGATATGGACCCTCTTTCCTTTAAGGAATGGCTTACTAATATTTGACATAATCTATTAATAGTACACCTAATCAACTCTTTCCATAATAAGTATAAGCATTTTCTTTCCACTTGGGGGAAGTTATATGAGTTAATTCTGAGCATGTAATTTCTGTAATTTTTTTACTGTATACTCATAAATGTATAGGTATTAGTAGTGCTCTCCTTAAGATTTCAGTGTTTTACTGCACTGAGCTATTTGGAGATTTAATATATTCTCAGTGCTGCTAAATTTAGTAATGTTGCACCATATATATATATATATATATATATATATATATACATTTAGATCATTATACTTCATTTTTGATGTTCCTTTCTGTCTTAGCCACTATGACAATGTTACATTGTTAATGTAGATGTCCCATATTCTTGCTTTCTTTTTTTTTGGGGGGGGGGGTGTTGCTACAAGCTGTTTATGTTTATATGTTTTGGCTTTTTCGCTTTGTATTTGTATGCAGTATTTTCATTATCAATGTTCTCTTCCTTGTTAACAATGCAGTTTTGTAAAATATTAATAAAGATAAGAAAGTGAAAAAATAATCAGTTGCTGATCAACTACTATAAGCCAGCTCCTTCTGAAAAAAAAAACAGTTCCTTCCTCAGTCACCTTGGTGAAATAGATGGCAGTTCTGAGTGCAAGTCCCAAGACAAGGTTACAACTGGCTAGAATGTCAAGCCGACAAAGTGGGGTTCTAAACTTCCAAAGGCTGCCTCTTCTTCACACTCAAGACTTCACACAAGATGCAAGCTTGTTCCAGCTTTGCTTGTGCACTTCAGTTTTTTATGGAGTACACAAAATAAAACTATTTCTCCTCTCTTCTTTTTTTTCCCAATTTATTATGCTTTATTGAACATTTTCGCATATCACATAAACAACATACTAACATATGCCATACATCAATAGACCCCCCAATCCAAAAATAGAATTAACCATGCCAATGAGGAGAGCTACAACCATAAATCTGCAAGGCCTGATAAGTATGGAGATCTCTTTTATCCATGGGTTGGCCTGGTAATGTTAAATTCTCTTCTGTTCTTGCTTGTGTTTGAAATGGCTGCTAATGCTACAGACAGGGGCTACTACACAATTGCCAAGAGCTGTCCCTTCCAACAAAAGGCTTCACCTGTAACCCAGATTTGTACTGGCTCTGGTTGTGCACATTATTTTTTAAATGAAGGCTTTGTTAGATGAGTGGTGTCTTTCATTTATACCAAAGCATGCTTTAACATATATAAATAACAAATACTTCGTAGACTTCTATTGGGCATGCCCCCATGCTCTCCTAGTTAGATATTACAAAATGTCTGAGCAAAGGGTAGGGCTAGTACACTGGGATGTGGAAAGGATAGACTGGTGATCTACTTGGGGCAATTTACAATCCTTTTCCTTCTGAGGGAGATAGCAATAAAAGTATAATTTCTACCACAGATGATTTCCCAGTGCCAAGGTAAAATATGGGTTTAAAAGAGCTCACTAGGTTGACCCAAATTATTTTAGAACATTCTTTTTGGCCTATTACTCAGATGTACCCCAGAAGGGATTTGGCTACCTTCAATCTAAACCACTAAATTTACATTGCTCAGGAAGCAATGAAGCCCTTCCACAGCTATAAATTTGTGTAGTTACAGAAAAGTACTTACATTGCAATGCCCCACACATATAGCAATAAAGTCTCAGCCCAGATAGGGGTTAGGCTATCTTCAATAAAAACACAGTTTTACCCTGCTGTTTTAGCATGCTACAAAGTGGTCTTACCTTATTGGTTGCTTACCCTTTTGCACCCAACCAGTGAGCAGAAACCTCACAGGAGGCTACACCCTGACATTACCCCAACAGAATACCCAGTGGAACTACAAACTTTCCTACACAAAGCCTTGCAGATTTCATCCATCTTGTGATTCTCCCTCTTGAGGATGCTCACATGAGGGGTTGTTTGAATCTGGCTCCCTTGTGAATCTACTCCAATTATCTACTTACTATCCTCTCCTGGGTTTGGTTCCCCCTAGCTTCCTTACTAGTCCTAACACTTTGGAGGCAGCAACTCTGTTTTAAAATTACTGTAATCCACTTGCTGGACAGTGCATTGATAATATAAGCTAAATTAATCAGTGACTCATTCTTTACCTTTCAGGATATCTTACGCACTCCTGAGCGCAGGCTCCATGAGGACAGCAAAACTATCCCAATAACAGTGAGCAGTGGGAAGTCGGGCAGTAAAAGAGTTCTGCTTTTTGATGATGTTCTAGTACTCTTTCAGGTAAACTGCTGTCTGGGATAGAAACAAGCAAAGCTGGGGCTTGATTGGGATTGCACTGATGCCCCTGAATTTTGTTTATTGTGATCAGGTTTATGATAATCAGATTTTCAGATATTGTAGCCCTTTTTTGATTTTCATCACACTGAACATATGGCCTTCATATACAGCATCTAGCAGAACAGTACACTGTGAAGTGTGTCATTTCTCTTATAAAATAGTCATAAAATAGAAAAAATATATATTTAATGAATAATCCACCATAAGACCCAAAGTGTCTGAATGTGCTGTGATAATCAAGACAGTCACATGATGCACTTGGCCAGTCAGACCAATAGGATTTCTTATTTATTTATTTATCTACTGAATTTTTTTGACCGGGCAAACCCACTGGGCCTCGGAGAGTCATGTTTTCAGGGCAACCTGGGATTACTTACATGAATTAGAAAACAGGAATACAAAATAATGAAATACAGACAGTGGCCGTCAGTGGGTAGTACAATATAGAGCAGATTACTTGACAAAGATAACGAATTGGTTAGCGATGAACATACATTTAGGCTACAGTATGAGTTCACATCAGTTCACATACTGAGAACAGCAATGTTAAAGCAGACAGGGACAAACTGCAGTGCTGTCACTACTGAGCAATCCCATATTTGGGACATAGGTAACAAAGATTGACCTATTTTATCAATAATCAGTAATGGGTAGTCAACATCTATTCACAGTACAATTCAATAAAATACAATTTTATTTAGGACTTTTCATGCAAATGTATAATATGTTTTACAGCTGGGATATACAAAAAAACATCAAAAAGAAAATATAAAATGATACAAAAACAATCAATTAAGAAATGAGAACATGTGGAGTGTAACCAGAATCTCATCCACTTTTGGGATTTACCCAGCTTAATCTTTGCCATTTAGCCAGCAGCCAGGACAGGCACACTGTGCAATGGCTGCACTGTAGCTTCCTCAATGTTATAGCCCCTCCCAATGATAGCTCCTCGCGGGCTAGAGCCCTTTAGTTTTTAAGATGTTTTGCATTTGTTTTCTTCTCTGTGTGAATTTTAGTGCTCATGAAATGTGCTGGATTGACAGCACTGGGACCTGTTTTTCTCTGTTTATCCATATGACAGGTACAGCACTGATGATCACGGTGCAAGCTTCCCCACAGTGCCCCACCTATGTGTCTCAATCCTGCCATTGAAGGACCACCATGTATGTGAGAAGGTAGTTCAGAATCCATGCCATGTAATCCTTGGTCTCTCATGTGAAAATACCAATGGTGCCAATTAGTGCCAGTTGTGTTGGTGTTTTTGTGATGTCAACACCTGCCCACTGGGAAATGGACTGAGACAAATACAGAAACATCAATTAAAGAGCAAATAATTTAGAACTGAAAGGAGAAGATCATGGTTCTTTCAGAAAGCATTGGGAATTTGTAATGGTTTGCCCTCAGGGTTACTGGAATGTTATACCATCAACAATTTCAAAGGTGCATCTAGATAAACACCTAATAGATAGCGATCAGTGGTTCTTCCCATTGAAAACAGTGGACATGCTTGATGGGCAGTATGCCTCCTCTTGTCTGATTGTTCCTATGAGACCACCACAGCTCATTTCACATAGGCCTCTGAACTGCCCCCAGGTGGTAATGGCTGTCTTCTTTGAGGATATCTCTTTCAGCAGGTCACACCTTCGGAACTATAGCCACCAGTCACTAGGACCACATGGAAACTCTTCTAGCTCGCAGTCTACTGGAGCCACCCATGATGACCTCATCACATCAACATCCTCCATATATAGCCATGGGTGGCCCTGCGCCCTCTTCAGTTCTTTTCCCATCATCGACCACCACACATCAGACTCCATGAAGCCTCTCACGTTTCAGTTGACTGCCACAATTTCTCTCATTTAAAGCCTCCTATCCACAGTCCGTCCCCAGCCTGGGACTTGAACTTTGTTTTAGAAAAGCACACTTGGGCCCTTTTTAAGCCAGGAATGACTTGTGAGCTATGCTTTCTGTTGTGTAAAGTGATATTTTTAGTTGTTATTACTCCTGCTCATTTAATTTCAGAGCTGCAGGCTCTAATGAGTGAGCAGTCTTATTTGATTTTCCACAAAGACAGGGTGTCTTTGCATACTTATCCTAAGTTTTTACCAAAGGCGGTGTCTGAATTTACTTTAAATCACACCATCCAAATGCCTGTTCATTATCCTGAACATGCCAATCCAGGGGAAGAACTGCTTCACATTCCAGATGTGCATAGAGTACTGTAGATATTATGTAAACTGTATGAAGTACTGCAGGATGTTTTCACAGTTGTTTGTTTTGTTCACCCCTGGGAAAGAGGGCATTCCAGTTTCTAAACAGTGTTTGTCCAAATGGTTGACCAATGGTATTATTTTTTGTTATAGGAAGTATAATAAGGAACTTCTTGGTGCAGTTAAGGGCCACTCCACCAGAAGTATGTGTAGTGCCCCAAAGTTGCGGGGCACAGCAGAAGTTAATTAAATAAATAAAATGCCCCTTGGGTCCCTAGGTCAGTGTGGACAGGGCAGGGGTAATATGTAGGGCCTCTCCTTCAGTGTGTTCCCAACCCATCGTAGAGAAGCTGCTGCTAAATTGATAAAAAAAATAATAAAAAAAAAATGTTTTCCCAGGCTGCCTGCTCTTTGCAGACACTCACCCCGCAAGCAGGCAGCATGAGCCTGGGCGCCCATGCACTGGGACTGCTGTCCCTGCCCAGCACATGGTGCTTGTTTGTGTTTAAAAGAAAAGAAAAGAAACAGTGGCTGGCAGGCCCAAGCTCAGGGTTCCAGAATCGAAAGCCCAAATGCAAGTTTATTAAAAAAGGTATTGTTTTTAGGGAGTTCGAGAGAGCCTGGATGGAGTGAGGATGCAGAAAGCAGGTGGGGACTCGTTTGACTTACCTGGTGGGTTGAAGCCATCCCAGTGGCTTGTCTGTGCTCCTCAGCTCCCCAGGTAGTGTTCTCTGATCTGTACCAGTGGTTCATTCCCCTGTTGTGCGATCACCAGTGCCATTGGGACACTGGAGGAAGAAAAAGAGTCAGCAATCACAGTGAGGGCTCTGTCTTGCCCTTTTTGTTATTTTTTATTTCGTTTAAAAGTTATCTGGTCCCTCATCAGTGGCAGTGCCCCAGAGCTGCATCGGTGTGAGGAGGATGAGCTCCAGTAGGGTCTGTTTCCAGACATCTGCCTCCACACCTGTCTTCAAGTTCCTCACTCTGCTGCAACCACCTGCTCTCATTTCCCTGTCTTTACCCCAAGCCAGGCGTGTGAGTCAGGCAGCACAACATTCAGAGTGCTAACTACCTGAAGGTAACTGAAAATAAATAAAAGTTTTTTATTGTTTAAAGGTACCGAGGGCAGGAATGGCCAGGAGCTGAGGGAGGTGGACAAAGGGCCTGAATTAGAATAAATAAATTTTCATCGAGCATAGCGATGCTCAGGGGTGGGACTTCAGGTATAAAGGCCCTAGAAAAAATTAATATTTATGAGTAGGCTCCCCAAGGGAGAAGCTAAGGGCAACAGGCATTAATCAAAATAAATTATTATTTAAAGGGCAGTCTCTGGAGGTTAAAGGGGCAAGGCAAGCACCAGTCACATTAAGAAACCCAGAGGGCCAGGGAGAAATGAAATGGTGCAGAGCAAGCCCCTTATCTTAAAGAACCCAGGTGGGCTAGTTGGGCTAGGTGTCAGTAAACCCAAAGTGTGTATGTGGCCCTCTAATTTAATGCTGCATAGATACTGCCCCAGGGTTTTATGTGAGCACCAAGAAAGCATTGGTGGGAGGGAATTAAAATGTTTTCTCCACCTTGGAACTCACATAGAAGTGGCCGAGCTCTAGTGTCAGCTAGCAAAACCCCTGTCAGGTCTAAGTACAAAGGGAAAAAGAGCAAGATAGCAGGGCAATAATGCTGTACTGTAACTAAATTTGTGAATTGTGCAATTTCCCTGAACTGTATTCTTTTGCTTATAATTGCCACAATTGTGTTCGATTGTCCTAAGCTAGGTTTGGTTGCCTGCAGTTGCCCGTACTGTGTTCTGTTGTTTGCAATTGCCCCAAACTGTGTTCCATTGCCTGCAATTACCCCAATCTGCAGTTTCCCTAAGCTATGTTCTATTGCCTCCAGTTGCCTGTATTGTGTTCTATTGCCTCAATTGTTGAGTACTGTGTTCTATTGCCTGCAGTTGTCCTGATCTGTGTTCAGTGTGTCCTATTGCCTGTAATTGCCTCATACTGTGTTCTATTGCCTGCAATTGTCCTGAACTACGTTCCATTGCCTGCAATTACCTCAAAGTGAATTCTATACCCATAATTGCCCCGAACTGTGTTTCTAGTGGCTGCAATTGCCTGAACTGTGTTCTATTGCCTGCAATTGCCCCCAAACTGTGTTCTTTCACCTGCAATTGCCCCAACCCTGTTCCTTTGCCTGTAACTGCCCTGTGGCAGCTTTTTATACACAGTCTTCAGAATCTGTCTTCAGCAGTTCCACCGTGTTCAGCTGGTGCATCCACACCTTCAGTATCCAGCCTGAATAGTGCAGCCTTGCAGAGTGAAATCTCCTGGAAGAACATCAATCACATTTTGTACCCCTTTCAATGTCACATTTTTTTTCCAGATGGTACTAGGTTACATTCAGGCCCTGTGCAGATCTTGTCTGGTTTGTTGCTTTCTTTTCTCTTCACAGTTTCTTCAGGATCTTCTGCTCCATCTCCAAGGCAATGCCCCAATTGTTATTTTGCATTCTTCCCTGACTCATCTGGCCTTGGCACCCAGAAGCCCACCATCTGGCTTCTGAAGATATCTTCATTCTGGTCCTCAGTTTCCATGGGCTCTTCTTATCCATCCTTGCACCTGTTGTCCCATTCCAGCAGTCCCCAGAAGAGCTGTGGCTGGGTTGTTCCTGCATCTGTCATCTGATCCCAGCAGTCCACAGGAGGGCTGTGGCTGGGTGGTTCCTGCATCTGTCGTCTTGTCCTGGCAGTCCACAGGAGGGCTGTGACTGGATTTCTCCTGCATCCGTCGTCTTGTCCTTGCAGTCCACAGAAAGACTGTGGCCAGAATGTACCTGCATCTGTCGACTTGTCCCAGCAGTCCACCAGAGGGCTGTGGTCAGATCATTTGTGCTTGTTCCTCATTGCTACATTCCAGCAGCCCAACTGAGGGCTTGTGCCAAGGAGTCCTTGTGCTGGTTCTTTCTTTCTGGCAAGCCAGGAGAGGGGTTAGCCAATAGACCCATAGCCTATCAAAAAGCCTCTCCACATCCCTATAGCCCCATGGAAATCCCATTGGCCATGCCGGCCGGCGAGCCTGTCTGCTATCATTTCATGAATTCTTCTTTGTTTAACTCTTCTTACTGCACAGATTGTCCAACATATGAAAAGAGACTTTGAAAGTTGCAAGTATTGTGAATTGTATTACCTTAGAGTCTAGCTACAGAATATACAATAGTATTATTTCTTGTGCCTGGAGTACTCCAGAGGTAGCCCCAAGTGGCAAAGGTGTACCTCAGGGTTGGGGTAAAGCTAATTATACAGTCTATAGAGTTGCTTATACAGTATTCATAGTTGCTTATACAGTCTTTACAGAATTTAGAGTACTTTGAGTTTTTTCTTAAAAGAACTATGGAGTGCTAAGTTCTCCGTGACCATGTCTTCTTCCTCCTTTGTTGTTAATAAATACAGGGCAGCATCTGAATCTCATTCTCGACTCCTGCCTCTCTTTGTCAGGTGATACTACCCACCTTTACAGAACCTGGAGTGTCCTCCCACCATTCCACCTGTTGGGAGTGACACTGGTGTTGGTAGATATTGTATAACTTACCAGGGTCATCACAACACCAGAACACTCTATGCTCTAAACACCCAACTACAACATCTCACATGTGGCCATTTCAGTTGCTTGTTTCAGAGGTGTCTCAGCTGCTGAGATCTGTGCTGCTGCAACTTGGAATACTATCCACACTGTCACAAAGCACTACAGTCTGCACATTGCCTCTAGAAGGTGGGCAGGTTTTGGTCTAGTTGTCTTCAGGGTCTCCTCTCTTGAACCTCTACCTTCCAACCACCCAGACTGTGTTCTGGTATGGCACTGCATGAAACTCATTCCAAAGGTGTGACCAGCTGAAAGAGAAATCCTCAAAGAAAGATACAACAGTTATTTAAGAACTTACCGTAACAGAGTAGATCTTCAAGAGAATCTCTTTCAGCAGGTCATGCTCCATCCTCCTTCCCACTTGTTCTCTGAGTTTCTTCTCTCCTCGCTCTCTCTCTCTCTCTGTCTCTCTAGGATGGTAGACCTTCTGTGTCCGTTTTGACATCTGACAGATACCTCTAGGTCTCCCTCAGTTCCCTCTGGAGCATAACCTCAGTGGATTGTCTTGTGCAGGGAACTAAGGAGGGTGCAAGCTATATATGGAGGACATTGATGTGATGATGTTGCCATGGGAGGCCCCAGTAGACTGCTAGCTAGAAAAGTCTCCATGTGGTCCTAGTGCCTGGTGGTTATAGTTCCTAAGGTGTGATCTGCTGAAACAGATTCTCTCAAAGAGCTACTGTTATGGTAAATTGTTATGCAACTGTTCTTTTGGCTACTATGGACCTGTGCTGGACTTAAACCTGTGACCTAGAGGTGAAAGGCTCCTTAACCCTCTATCAATCCACTAAGCCATCTGGGCCATTTTATGAACACAACATAAAGTATTCATTAAGCATCTCAGCTGTCACAGGGCCGTTGCCAGCTGGGGTTCTGTTTGTAATCTCCTTTTTTTTTATAATTTTTCTTGTGTACAACTCCTGTCCCTTTAAGAATTCAAGGTGGTAATGCTTTAAGAGTGTCATGCCCGAGCGGTTTCCTGAGTCTGACATGTGCTTCCCCCTTGCCACTGCATATCAGCTCTGTATAGTGGACTGGTCGTAAGCTGCCCTGTGAGGCCAGTAACAAGCACTCCCTCATCCAATCTGCCAATTAGATCTTTACACTTGCTAGTACTGCCGAGCTGCTCCACTGTGAAACTTTCATGCCACTGCCATTCCCTAGTATTGGCTGGCCAATTGTGTGTGATGATGGATGTAAACAGTGCCCATATGCAGCTCTGCACTGCCCAAAATTCACACTGTGCCACTGAGGTCTGCCTGCAAGCTGAGATGGGGCATGGAGGATACAAGCCTGGTGAGGGATGTTTTACTGCCCAACAAAACTGAAAAACATTTCTGCCATGGCTTGAGCTATATGATCCCCGAGGTGCCAGCAGACCTTAACTTTCATTCTTTGAGTAACTGCAAATTTTCTTCCACCTTACATTTCTTAACATATTCGCTAAATTTGTTTGCCTCTGGTCAACCCATCCCAATAATATTTGTTACCTTAATGATATCAGTTAGTTTTATGTTCTCTTTCAAAACATGTGAACATATTGGTATTGGTCTGCTGTGAAAGGGCTTTTGGGCACGTGTCCCTCCTCTATCTTTCACAGCTTTAGAATACCAACAGTCCTCAGCACACTTTCTGGTTTTCTCCTCAAAACATAGAAACAGAGAATATGACAGCAGATAAGGGCCACTGGGCCCACCCATTCTGCACATTTTTATAAACCTCCATTTTTTGCTGCTGACCCAACACGATCTATGGCTCCATCTATTCCCCACTCTTTCTTATCCCTATGATTCCCTTGTGCCTATCCCAGGCATTTTTGAC
The DNA here is from genome assembly GCA_016271365.2 of Neoceratodus forsteri. Lineage (NCBI taxonomy): Eukaryota > Metazoa > Chordata > Ceratodontiformes > Ceratodontidae > Neoceratodus > Neoceratodus forsteri. The sequence continues at coordinate 171,054,306 of CM057457.1, read as the reverse complement.
CCTGACTATTTTCACCCACTACCTCCACTGGAAGACTGTTCCAGGCATCTACTGCCCTTTCTGTGGTGAAGTACTTCCTCATAATGCTCCTGAACTTACCCCAGCACCAGCTTCATAGCATGCCCCTTTGTTCTAGAGCACTTTTCTCTCTGAAACATACCCCTCCTGTACCTTATTAACCTCCATGAGGTATTTAAAGCTCTGTATCGTATCTCCCTCTCCCTTCTTTCCTCCAGGGTGTACATATTTAGCTCCTTATGCATTCATAATCTTTCCCCTCAATTGGAACTTGAATCCCCCCAGTCCCTGCCTTTGGAAGCCATTGCCTTATCCACTGTGCCATTGAGCCTCCTGTGCCCTTGAAGGTCATTGAAGTCCTTGCCCAATCACAAGGATGGAAAAAGCAATCTATATGGTTCTTGTGTAATTCCTAATTCTGACTGCTTGAAACCTTACCTCTGCTTCCTGTTCCACATATGTGCTACTGATTACTTCTTTCCTATGCAGTGAAGTTTAGTGCTTTGTTTCTCAAAGAATGACAGAAATGTTGCACAGCTTATATCATTTGCATACACATGATGCTGTGCTTACAACTCATGGAATTAATGCATTCTCTTACATGGGGAAAAAGCAAGTAAAACATGTTCTAACATGTTCCAGCATTCATTGACCAATTTAAGGTGCTGTGTTACTCTGCTTACCTGTGTTTTGAACACTATAATTAATGCATTTGGTCATTAGAACATAAAATAAACAAGGCTTAACAAATATACTCCAGAAGCAAGCTGACCATGTTTGCTTATAAAGCTTAGGACTACATTGGTATCAGTTTTAGCTGTCAGAGGGCTCCTGAAGGGGGAGTTCTTTCTTCAACTAGCACAGCTCTTGAATACTGAATCTCTATCCTAATTTCACTCTCTCTCTGCCTTCCTCTTCTTTGGAAGACCTTGCCCAAGCCTGGAAAATGATAAGTAGGATGTTTTCTTGTACAGTTTCGAAAAGAAGCATGAAAAGTTATCTTTGCTTTTTGTTCCACATCTGTGCTTCTGTCCACACGTTCAACACACTGCACTGCGAGGAACCCACTGACCAGCATTCTCCACTAGTTTACATTTACCGCTCAAAGGCATTTCATCCTTACACCCATACTCAATCTCTGCCATCCCTCCTGTGAAACACAGAATCTGCTCTGTCCCATTTGCTGTCTATCTTGCCATGCTCTTTGACTCTCCCCCCCAACACACACATGCACAATACATACAATACCACCATGGTTCATATAGAAGAAGAAGAAAAAGAAGAATCAGCATTTATACAGCACTTTTCATACATCCAAAGCGCTTTACAAGCAATGCTAGACTGGTAGAGAAGTGACTGAATGTGTGGTGGCGGCCATATCGCACATCATCACCCACACACAGCCTGGATAATTGCATGAACCAGTTAATGGGAAAGGGAATGTTGGCCAAGACACCGGGAATGTTCCCTACTCTTTGCAAAGAGTGCCCTGGGTTCTTTTACTTCCACCTGGACACCCACCAGGATGGGCAGAAGGGACCTCGGTTTAATGTCTCATCCGAAGGTCGGCACACCCCAGCAGTACAGCACCCCCCAATACTGCACTCGGATGCCAGCGATTTTTAGGTGCAAGTCCAATCCCGGTGTGGGACGAGAACCCACAACCTTCTGGTCCAGAGGCAGATGTGCTACCAACTGAGCCACGCTGACACCCTAATAGACTATAGACCTATAGACTTGCCGCTCTACAGCAATTGCTGTCTCCCACACTCCATAATCTATTGCCTGACAAAAAATGACACCATTTCCTGTAATTTTATTACTGCCTGTCTTACACATGCTCGTTTCTCTCCCACTCCATGATCTTTGCCCTTCACAATATCTCCATTACTGCTGAGTCAAATTATCTACTGTATGCCGTGGTCTGTATACCTCCCTAAATTGCTACTATTCTCTGTATACATTAGTTGCTCTGTGGCATATACTGTCTCCCACCCATTTGCTCTGCATTCCCCCACCACCTTCACCTAACAGACTGCTATACACTGTATACATAACACTTTCAAGTGCTATCCTGTTCTGCCCCATCTCTGATCCTCCCATGTTGCTATTCTCTGTATACATTTGCTACTCCGTGGCTTGTTCTTCTCTGCCTGCCAATATCTACCCACCAAAAGTGCCCCATTCCTTCATCATTTAAATTATCTGCTCCTGAGCACTTCTTCTGTCCTCCCTTTTCAATATCTGCCCCATTTACCGTAATTCACATTGGCTGCTGTGCACCACATATGTATCCTCCCTCCCCAGTCTCTGCCCCCTACAACATGCCAACATATTTCCTATACATTAGCCACTCTGTGGCACTTGGTGTCCCCCTCTCTGATCTCTTCACCCAAAATGTTGCCATTCAGTGTTATTCATGTTCGCAGCTCTGCAGCACTTACTTCTTATTCCTCCCCTCCCAGATATCTGCCTCCCAAAATGCCAACATTGTCCCTACACATTAGCTGCTCTGCTGCAGTTACTCTCTCCCATCCACTCTCAAATGCTTTGCTACTCTCACTTCTTCATACTACCCATTCTGTGCCATTTGATCTCTGTTCCTCCCCTCCCAATCTCCCTCTGCATACTGCCATTCTCCATAAACATGAAACACTCTTTGCTCTATCCCTGTTATACCTCAACTCTGACAACTCCAATATGCCACCATTCTCCATATACATTTGCCACTCTGTAGCTCTTGCTCTCTTCCCACCTTCCCGATCTCTACCCCCCTCAAAGTGCCCCTATTCTCCATCATTCACATTACCTGCTCTGTAATGCTTGCTTTCTCCCCCTTCTTGATATCTGCCCCCTCTAACTCACGCCATTCACCATAATTCATATTAGCTGCTCTGTATCACTTGCTCTATATCCATCCCCTCCTCAGCCTCTGCCCTCCCATGACTGCCCAACATTTTCACTATAAATTATTGACTCTCGGCACTTGTGCATTTCCCTCCCCAATCTTGCTTTCAAAATGCTGCCATTCACTGTCATTCACATCAACAGCTTTGTGGCACTTGCTCTCTGTTTCTCCCCTCCCAATATCTACCCCACAAAATGCTGGTCCCTACACACTAGCTGTTCTACAGCACTTGCTGTATCTCCCACTCACTTTCAAATGTCTCACCACTCTTGGTACTTCATATTACCCAGTGTGTTATTTGCTCTTTTTTCCTCTCTTCCCAGATCTCTCCCCACAACATTCCACTATTCCCCATAAACATGATATGCTGTCCATCTCTATCCCTGTTCTGCCCCAACTCTGGCCACCACAAGATGCCATTGTTCTCCTTATACATATGCCACTCTGTGACACTTGCTGTCATCCCACCTCCACCATCTCTGCCCCCAGCATGCCTGCATTCACCATCATTCACATTACCTGCTCTGTAGAACTTGCTGTCTCTTGAGCAGCTGTCCCCAAACTGCTGCCATTCACCGTAATTCACATTAGCTCATTTTTTTTGCACTACTGGTACAGGACCCCTGCACAGTTAAAGAGAATGGGCCTCCAATCTCAGGACAGTTGCTGGAGATGCAAGGCCCCAGCAGCTGACTTGCTGCATGTACATACTATGGGCTTAGCCTCCAATCCAGAATTACTGGACTAAGATTATAGATCACTGCTCCAAAATTCTCCAAGCCCAAGACCCCTCATCCACTTAGCTCATTCTGCTTGGGATCCATGATCCTGTAGCAAGGCTCCCACACTCCCAGAGAATGTGACTTATGCTAGCCTCTATTAAAGCTAAGTGCCTTCTGCTTCAGAGATAGAGAACCACAGCTATACCATCCTATCGAGAGTGGGAATCTGCGCTGGTTACATTATCCTCTGATGCAAGGCTGTCCCACTTCTTTGTATAAAAAAAAAAAGAACTTTCAAGATATATGGCTCCATACTTCCAATTTACAATGGCCTCCAGTACCTCTTTGCATAACAGCCATTCCAGAGACCTTTTTGCCACCCCTCCCGACTTCTGATGGTGGATGGCTGTCTGGATTCCTTAATATGTTTACCTTCTTAGTAGCAAGACAAGTCTATGATTACCACTGCTCTCCATGATATAAGCCTAGACTATAGCAAATGCATCCAGTATCACCCAAGTAGATATACATCTATATACTGTATAGTACTTGCAATTCAAATCCTGGTTCTAGGTTAATGTATTACCATAACATGTATGTCCACACTGACTTATTAGTCCATTTTGTTGTCTCTTGTCCATTTCCATGCATATTATCTGTACTTGTTTTCTGTTTCTCTGTTGTGAACTCAGTAAAACAAATTAACTGCAAAGGCATTAGCTGCTTTGTGCCACTTGCTGTGTATCCATGCTGTCTCTAATCTCTGCCCCAGTACAACATATAAACATTTTCCCTATGCGTTAGCAAATTTTTTTTTTTTTTTTTTAGTCTTTGGTAACGGGTGAGGCCCACTAGGCACAAGTGCCAGTTTTCAGGGGCGACCTGGGAGCACTAGGTGGTTAAATGACTTGCTCAGAGACACACAGAATGCAAGTGGAGGTTGTGAGAATCAAACTCAGGTCTAGTCTGCTGGATGTACCAAGCTCATTCACAGCTCATTACTCTAACCTCTAGGCTATACTGCCAGCCCAATTCTGCAGCACTTGCTCTTTTCCTTGCAAATCTTTGACCCTAAATGCTGCCTTTACTGTCATTCACATTAGCAGCTCTGTAGCACTTGCTTCTATTTCTCCCTCCTGATATCTGTCCCAAATTGCTGGCATTATCCCTATACCTTAGTCACTCTCGGCATCTACTCTCTCCCACCCACCCTCAAATATCACACCACCCCAGTACTTCATTATACTGCTGTGTGCCATTTGCTGTCTATTCCTACCTTCCTGATCCCCCCAAACATCACATTCTCCATACACGTGACACCTCTCTCCAGCTCTATCCCTGTTCTGCCCCATTCCTGACCACCCCAACATGCCACCATTCTCAGTATACATTTGCTGCTCTGTGGCATTTCGTCTTCCTCCTTCCTCAATCTCTGCCCCCTCAACATGCCAATATTTTCCCTTTTCCCTATTCATTAGCTGCTCTGTGGCACTTTCTCTCTCTCCCCCTTCCCAAGATTTACCTCACAAAATGCTGCCATTCGCTGTCATTCACATTTGCCATTTTTTGGCACTTACTATCTATTCCTCCTTTCCACTTAATCGGCCTCCCTGCAAAATGGCAGCATTGTCCCTATACATTAGCCACTCTGTGGCACTTACTCTCTCTCCTCCTCCTCCCTGATCTCTGCCCCACCCCAAAACTTGCTGCCATTCACTGTCATTTAAATTAGCCACTCTGTGTCACTTGCTCTTTCTCCTTTTCCCAGATCTGTGCTCCTCGGGCCAGACCTGCTCCAAATTATCATCCTTCATATCAACCAATCTATGGTCTTGTTCTCTGTACCTCCCCTTCCAAATGTCTGCCCCAGCTCAACATGCTGGCATTTTCCTTATGAATTAGCTGCTGTTCATCACTTGCTCTCCCCCTCCTTAATCTCTGCCCCCGATATACCACAGTCACTGTGATTCCCTTCAGCTGCTATACAGTATTCAATCTCTATCCCCCTCCCCAATCTCTGCCACTTAAATATGCCCGTATTCTCCCTATACTGTATGTTATCCACTGTGTGGCAGTTCCTCAGTCCTGCCTCTCTAACCTCCAGCACTTGCTCTCTCCCCCTTCCTCAATATTTTTCTTCCCCCAAATCTGCCAACATTGAATTAATTTCTCATTAGTCACTCTGTGGCACTTGCTCTTTATTCCTCTGCTCCCCAATCTTTGCCTCCATGCTGCCATTGTTCATATACATTACCTGTTGCTCTATAGTGCTTGCTACTGTTGTTTGTGATGTTTGTAACACATTAATACTGCTTACATTCCTTTTTTCTTTACATTTCCCAGTACAGCACCACCACATGCTAGGCACACCTGCTTTTGTTTCTCTCTACATTTCTCATGTTGACCCATTTAATTTGTTCTCATTTGGTATATTTCCATTGCTTATATGTTTCCCTTATTCCAGTTAAATGTTCTTTTTCTGTTTCTGGAACAATGTGCATACCCTACCTTTTTTTTAATCCAACTATAAAAGCAAAACTAATCTTCTTCATTACTCTGCCTGCAACCTGATCCCTTCATTATAAATTTAAAAACATCAGTACAGGTCTATATATTTCAATTTTTATTTCTGCCCACCACATCTCTCAACTAATCCCCCATCTCCTCCTCCCTTTGTCTTTATCATCCCCAACACTTCTTTGTAACAGAGTGTGTCATGAACTTGCATAAAAGTGGTCCAAAACTAATTTGCAACACATCAGTATACAATTTCATAAATGTTGCATTATTTCAGTGATTCAGTCCAAATGCAACTAATTTCATCCTTGCCATGTTTGTTGTTGAATATAATCACCATACAGCCACCACCATTTATTTCTACATTGCTTCTCATAATTTACATGTTCTCTATGTAATCATACATAATCCCTTAAGTACACAGTTGTACTAATAATACCACTGCAAACTCTCATAGATACAGTCTGATAATTTTTTAAATAATGACTGTATCAGTTACATGGCCATTGAAGTGCATCATTCTGCTTCATAGCTATCTTGTGCCTCACCCTATATTTTCTTACTGAGCTCTTGACTGTATGAACCCCACTGGTATGTTCATAAATTAAATTTTGTCTTTGTTTTTATTTTTTCATCATATATATACTCTACAAATGTATACAGTGCATATTCATGAGACAGATTCACATTATTTGCTGTACACCACTTGATTGCTATCCTTTTCCTCACCGATTTGTGCTCCACCCAAATTGCTGCAATTCACTGTATACTTTAGCCCCTCTGTAGCACAGCATCTCTCCTCCCTTCCTGATACTTCCCACATCCCCCACCTTTCAGCCCCAACAGCATGTGATCATTCTTCATATACATCACACAGTCTCCAGTAGTTGCTCTCTCCACCCATCCCCAATTGCTCCCTCCTTCCTCCTGTTATTTCCCAGTGACATGTCAATTTGTTCCAGTCAATATGCTCTGTGACAACCCACACTGGGTTATTAGCTCCAGAGTCAATTGGCTTCCTGCACATTTGTTCCCAATTTGCTCCCCTGGAGTTTATTTTATAAATTTATACAGGGGCAAATTGTCAGAGATCAATTTGTACAGGGGCTGATTGATGCTGGAGCTAATAGTAGAGCACAGGATATTGTGGGACCACATTACCTGAGTGGATTGACATGTTGCCTCTATTTCCTGTACTTTATAGTACCTGCTCTATGCCACTTTTTCTTTCCCCATACCATGTTTGCCCCAGCCACATTTTCAACACTACTTCATATTACCATCTATGCTCCACTTCCTCTCTATCTCCTCTGTCCCAAATCTCTACCTTCAGTCATAAAATGCCACTATTATTATTGTACTATACATTAACAGATGTCTGCATTTACTTTCCATAAGTCTTCTACTCCATCGCTGAACTCCACCAACATCCTGTCATTCTTGATATCTTTGCAGCTCTGCACCACTTGCTTTCTTTTCCCATTCCTGATCTCTGCTCTTCCAAAACCATGCCATTCATCATTATTCTCATTACCTGCTCTCCCTTATTTGATTTCTATCCCTTCACTCTTAATCTCTCCTCCCCCTAACATGCTGCCATTGTCCCTACAATTACTTGGTAGTAGTACACATTTTATTCATGTAATATAAAAAGGAACCTCAGCTGAACCAGACTCATTTCCATTGGCATCCTTGTTACAAATAGGCTACAAGATATTACATAAATTCGTATCAGATTCATAAAAATCTACATAAAATTTGTCAGCTTAAAAATGTATATATTCAAGCTAACAGAACCCACAACATTTGCACTGTTGATACATACATTTATTACATACATACATAACATTTGTGGTTCCTGGTTAAACAACTAAATAAATAAATAAAAAATTAAAAAAATACAAAATATCAAAAGGGCACTCATTCAGGTCTACACAGTAGATCGAGTATTGTCTTGGTCAAGCCATAAATTAAACAAACTCCCTATAAGTATCAGCCTGTATCTAGATTTTGGCAATATGTTGTTTTCCCTAATGCTTGATCATGAACTCTTTTTTTTTATTTTGCTCATATAAATTTTACCTTGCAGGGGTCTTAGAGAGGATGGCATATTATTCCAAATATTAGGGTCCATACTGTAAAAATATGATCTTCCCACTTCTAAGCATCTCTTTGCTGGTTGGAACTTTGCTACACTTGCTGATCTGAGACTAAGTTTTATACTTCCTTTATTCAAATTTTCCAGTACATAGTCAGGTGCATCTTTTATGCAACATTTGTACATGTAAGGAAGAGCATAATACCTTCTGTGCTCCTCTAATTTTAACCACTCTAGATCTCTATATTACTCACATCTGTAAATCATACAGGGTCGTCAAGGATAAAGTGAGCAAACCTGTTGCATAATATCCAGCTTCACCAACTCCATCCCTGATGCACCTGCACACATCAAGTCACCATAGTCAAATATAAGCAAAATTATAGTGTTTACTACATGGTTTCTAACTTATTTGTTCATACAATATTTGATATTATGCAATGTACCTAAATTTCTTCCCAGATTTTCACTCGATAATCATTGTGAACATTCCATGTGATTTTCCCATCAAGCAAAATTCCCAACTATCTGTAGGTCTGAACCTGCTGCAATACTTTATTATATACAGTTTTAATTTGCAAGGCTTTGCTGTTTGGGTCTTGACTTCATCTCAACTAAAATACATGATTTAAGCAAGTCTTGATTTAAGAAAAAACTTTGTAAGTTATCAAAGGCCTACTGCATCACTACCTTGATCTAATTTGTGGATGGTGTTTCTATATAAATTATGGTATCATCTGTGTATAAGTGGTACTTTACTTGTGGATATAATATGGAACATCTGTGCATATAAATATTGAACAAAGCTGGTCCTAAGACTGAGCCCTGTGGTCCTCTGGAAATTATGTGGGCCAAATTGGATTTAAATTCATTTACAGCTATTAACTATTGTCACCCTTTCAGGTAGATTTCAAACCAGTCCACAGTACTCTCAGACACACCCACATTTTTCAGTCTGGACATGAGGATATCATTGTCCAATGTATCAACTGTTTTTGACAGATCTACAAATATTGTTCCAATATCCAGAGCCTCCTGGATATCTCCAGTTACCCTAAATAGTGCAGAGGTTGTGCTGTCGGGATGTCTGAATCCTGATTGAAATGCAGTTATCAGCTTACCACTTTCCAAAAACTTTTTTAGTTGGCTGCTGACCACTTTGTTCCAAAAATATTTGACAAAATGGGCAAAAAATAAATTGGCCTATAATTTTCAGTTTTGTTTTTCTGACCATTTCTAAAAACAGGTATAATGTAAAACTTTGTTCCACTCTTGTAGAGACTGTCCCACAGTAAGTGATAAATATAAATGCCAAAAGGGAAGTTATTAATGGGACTGCAGATCTAAATAAAATTGATAGGATTTCATCAAGGCCTGCTGGAAAGTCCTCATGGTAAAGTATAAGCAAAATCATAGTATTTACTACACATTTTCTAGCTTCTTTGTTCATACAATAGTTCTTATTATGTAGTGCACCTAAATATCTCCCCAGACTTTTCACTAGTGAATCATTGTGAACATTCCATTCAATTTTCTCATTAAGTCAAATTGCCAAGTATCTATAGGTCTGAATCTGCTGCAGTACTTTATTATCTGCAGTTTTAAATTGCAAAGTCTTGCTGTTTGGGGGCATGACATTATCTCTACTAAAATACATGAGATATGGGGTGGAGGCTCGAATTTAGAGCAGATCTTGATTTCAGAAAAAAGCATATAAATTATCAAAGGCCTTCACAATACTACCTTGATCTGATTTGCAGAAGGTCTGTCTGTATAAATTATGGTAACATTTGCATATAAGTAATACTTTACTTGTGGATCCAATATTGAAAATGTGCTAATATAAATGTTGAACAAAGCTGGTCCTAAGATTAAGCCCTGTGGTACTCCAGATATTATGTCTACCAAATTGGATTTATATTCATTTATAACTACTAACTGTTGTCACCCATTAATGTAGCTTTCAAACCAGTCCACAGCACCCTCAGACACACCCACATTTTTCATTCTGGACAAGGGGATGCTGAGGTCCAGTGTATCAACTGCTTTTAACAGATTTACAAATATTGCTCCAGTAGACACTCCAGTTACCTTAATTAGTGCCACGGTTGTACAATGGAGATGTCTAAATCCTGACTGAAATGCAATTATCAGCATACCATTTTCCTAAAAGTTTTTTAGTTTGCTGCAGACCAGTTTTTGAAAATATTTGACACAATGGACAAAACAGAAATTGGCCTCTAGTTTTCATTCTTGTTTTTCTGACCATTTTTAAAAATAGGGATAACTTTCATTTTTTTTCCACTCTTGTAGAAACTCATCCCTTGTAAGTGATAAGTTAAGTATAGTTGCCAAAGGGGAAGCATTACTGGGCAGTTGATTTAAATAAAATTGGCAGGATTTCATCAAGGCCTCCTGTTATGCTCAAATCCATTTTAATAATTTCATCACAGACCTCATCTACTCCAATGGTTACAGATTTAAATTTCTTAACTACAGGGATGTCTTCAGCTTCATCTATTTGGGACAGTTTGGGAACTTGACCTAATACATCAGTTCCCATATTTATAACATGCTAATTAAGCCTTTCAGTTAAAAATTACTTAATGGTATGTGCTGACCATCCAAATCAAAGGAATTGGGTATTTCTTAGGTAGTATGACTTTGTAATTGGAACCCAATTTTCTGAAACTCTTTAAGAGCTGGTTTAACATTATTCAAGAGCTCTTTTTTTAAGAACGTTTGGCTTGTTTTCCTTACCGCCTATATGTACTTGTTTCTCATTTGTCTTTAATTATTAAAATCCTGGGGGAGCTGGCTTTTTACCTTTTCCAAAAATTCTCTCTTAATTTTCTTAATTTTTGAATATGAGAATTAAATCCAGGGGGCATGCTTATATTTTTCTTTCTTAAATTTCCCTGGAGCAAATTTGTCACAGCTGTCCATGAATTCCTGATTGACAAGGGACTAGGCTTCATTTACAGTTGGGATCAAATTTATTCTGCTCCGGTTTTCATATTCCAAGTCCAACATAAAGCCAGTATAATCACTTTAGCCATCTGCACACAGTGCTCACAGCAGGGATAGTGGGGGACAAGGAGCCCCCTAAAGGCTGACCTGGAACCCCATCCCTCTTCACTTTATCTGCCTGCACACAGCACTCACAGTGGTGATAGTGAGGAACAATGAGCCCCCTAAAGGTAATTCACCTCCTTCTCCTGCAGCCTTTGGAGAGGGCATTAAGGGCATTTCTGCCCTCTGAACTGGACAGATTGTTTTTTCTCAGCTGAGATTTGGTCTAGGACTGAAGTCCGCCTGCTGTTGTTACTGGAACTTTAAGTACCTTCAGAACTGCTTTCCCAACTATCTGCTGTGATGAATTTATCCCTGCATTACTGATTATACTGTATTGCCTAGATTCTGGTTTACTTCTCTCTGACAACTGCTAATGTTATCTCTGCTCTTGACTAGCCATTACTTGCATAGTGACTTTATACGTCTGGTACCTGTACTCCCAGGGCCTGAGTGAGGCCTACCACATGGTGGTAGCATGCTCCTTGGTGTCCTGCTGAGCTCCATCTTGGCTTCCTGTGCTGCTGCACTTACTGCATGCCCAATTCACCCCCTACTTACTGAGTGTGAGGTGGAGGATCCTCCCCATATCTTGCTGCATACTAATATTCCCTTTTGTGTTTTCTCATACTTAGGCTGCCCTGAAACCCAACCCTCTTCACTTTTGCCACCTGCATACAGCGCTCACAGCAGGGATAGTGAGTGAAAAGGAGCCCCCTAAAGGTAATTCACCTCCTTCTCCAGCAGCCCTTTGGAGAAGGTGTTAGCTCATCAGTGCTTCATGTTTACTGCCCCACCTGCCCCAGCCACCCTGGGGTATCCTTTAATTTGATGTCCACTCTCTTTTTCTAAGTGACTGTTTCTCCATTAGCTCATTATACTGGATGACCACTAAGAGTCAGTGTGGCTTTTCCCTTGCAATAGTGTTTCCCTTCCCAGTCACTGTAGCCCTGCTCCAATTCTCCTCTATCGCACTTCACCTTGTGTCCTTTTTCGCTCCTCTGGAATTCTTCTGTCATGTCTCCCTCCCTCAGACTTGAACCCTGCACCTTCTACTCCCCAGTCCATGACTCTACCGCTGCACCAGGTGAGCCACCCTATTACTGAACACTCCTTATTATCACTTATTCCAGCTCAGCCCCTCTCTGCCCACTTTTTATTTATTTATTTAGTTTTTGTTGACTGGGTAAGTGCACTACACAAATCCTGCCTATTTTCAGGAACGACCTGGGGGAGGGGGATATAGAGCAATGCCAACTGACCTTGAACCAGATTAAGCTGTTGGTGATATTTTTAGTGAATGAGGGAAATTTGGCCAGGACACCGGGGAAATTCCCCTACTCTTTTCAATAAGTGCCATGGGATCTTTAACATCCACCTGAACTACCTCCAATCCAGGCAGATGGGACCTCGGTTTAACGTATCATCCAAAAGACGGCACCTCAGAAGTGCAGCACCCCTCTCATGCTGCACTACAGTGTTAGTACTGGGATATTAACCCAAGTGCCAGATGTTGGAACTGAACCCACAGCCCTCTGATCTCCCGGCCTCAGAGGCGAGTGCACTACCTACTGAGCCACTGACACTGACTTACTGCTGTCTGCGGTGACTCCTGCCTTCAGCTGGTACCTTTACACTTCAACTATGACTACTGTTTCCCTTCTGCTCTATCATATTTTTCTGTCTAAGCCCCCTCTTGGCCTTTGCTCCCACCTCGGCTCCTAACACCCTGGACCGGTTTATCCCCTGCCTTGCCAACACTGCTTTTATCCACTCTGCTACCACGGATGCCTCTCCATTACCTCCTCTCCCCCTCCCCATAATCTCCCCCTCCTCATTCCAATCTCCCACTTGCCCCCTCTCCTCCATGCCACACCATGTATCCTAGCTCTCCCCATCCCTGTTGTCAGCTCCAAACTAACTCACGTAGCCCCCTAGGTCCTAGCCTCAGTTATCAACTCCAGTTTACTTTTCTTAGGGTCCTTCTACTACTATTTCTGCTATCAGGGAACATACACCCAAACTCAGGACCTATCTCTGCCCCCAATCATACCTGCCTCCCTACTAATGGGCTTCGCATAGCATCCATTAATATCTGTAGCTTGCAGAACAAATGTGATTGTCTCCAGGGGTGGATGGCCCAACACCAGCCTGATATTTTCTCCATTGTAGAAACATGACTCTCTAAAGATACTCTGATTCTGCGGTGGCCATCTCCGGGTATTACATCTTCCATGCAGACAGATGGGGAAAACATGGGAGGGGGGCTGTGCTATTTACCTCCAGGACTCCCTTCTGACTCAAGCTCCCCTTCCTGCCCAACTGGAAGACGGTGCCCAAGCTCTCACCCTGAAAATTAGTGTGGGGAAGGCCACAGCCCCCCTCTTCATCACCTAGGTTTACATCCCTCCTCAAGACCAAAAACCAACATTTCATTCTGTGCAGGACTATCTCTCCCTCCTGCCTTCTAAGACAGAATGTATACCACTTGGGGACTTTACATCAATTGGCAGTCTAATTCTGTGGCCCCTTATAAAGATGCTATAGCTGCCTTGGACCTCTCACAAGTAGTCTCCTCCCCACTAGGCTAAAACCTAAGACTGGTTCAGCCACCCTGTTTGATCTGGTACTAACCAATCACCCCACCAGGATTTCAGGTGTCTCAGTGCTCCCTAATGCTCTGAGTGACCATTTACCTGTGCTCTGCACCTGGTCTTGTAAGGTAAATAACCCACCACCTAAAATTATTTACCAAGCTGAATTAAACCTGGTAAACTAAAATAATTAAAATACCACCTTACTTATTTGGATTGGTCCCCATTAGCTATGCCCCAGATATAGACTCTGCTCTTGACTACTTGATTAGCTCATTTAACTCAGCCTGCAACATATTTGCCCTTCTTGCTAAATGCATTGTTAAAGGTACTTCTACCCTTGGATCCCAAATCTCTCTTAGATCAGATGCATCAACGTGACTCTCTCTGGCATGTAGCCCTTGAAATGGGTAAACCTGCTGACCAGACAATGTTACCAGGTTGCAAGAAATAAGAGCACATGAGATATACAAAAACTAAGGCTGCACACTACAGGGTATCCCTTACCTCCTCCTGGGACTTGGACAGAAAGTTTTGGGATAATCTCTAGGAACTTAATGGGAAGTCAGTGTCTGCTCCCCCCACCCAAATTTACACCAGTGGCAATGTCTCCACTGACCCGAAACTCATTGCCAACACCCTAAACTCCTCCTTCTCGGACCTCAGCAGAGTGCTTCCTCTCCAATTTTTTGATCCCCAAACTGCACCCATACCCCCTACCTCCCACTTTGCACCTCACTTTCACTTCAGAACTCTTGCACCTTGGAAGGCTAAGCCCTACCTACTAAAATACCTAGGGGTTCCCAGTTCAGCAGTGATACTCTGGACCTTAAACTTGTGTGCCTGACCCTTGACTTAGTCCTCATCTCCCTAACCAATATTCTTAACTGCTCCCTTTGCCTTGGTAAATTTCCAGCCAAATGGAAAGCCACCATCATCACTCCCATTCACAAAAGTGGTGACCGTGCTGCTCTGGGAAACTACTGCCCCATCTTTATACTCCTCCCACCCCCCAAGGCTCTGGAAAGAATCATCTCAGACCAATTCACTGAGCACCTCATTAAATATGATCTTCTGTGTAGGGAACAACATGTCTTTTGAATAGGCCACAGCACCACATCTGAACTGCTGGAGTTCTCCAATGCTATCCACTCTGCCCTTGACAAAGGATGTCTGGCTGGACCGGTCTTTATTGACCTGTTAAAAGCCTTTGACACTGTAAACCACTGCCTCCTCCTATCTGTCCTCACCCCTCTCTGGTCTCTACCAGGATGCCACAAATTGGTATACTGACTACCCTACAGGTATGTCTCAGCAAGTCAAGATAAACAGCATGCTCTCCACCAGTGTCCAGGTTAAATCAGGGGTGCCCCAGGGGTCTATCCTAGGGCTCCCTCTTTTCAGTTTAACTGGCTCAGTTTTTGATGGAAGGCTTAAGTATCAAACTTACCTCCTCACCAAAAACTTCTCCACTGGGCTTTCTGACCCAGGTCTCTCCACCCTCCTGCAGCCTGCACCTATGTTAAAAACCACCCACAGCTCCTCCAAATCTCCCTTCTTGATCCGTCAGTGCAGAACTACCCTATGCCAGGGAACTTTCATCTACAGGGCCCCTCTCTGGATGAACACACTTCTCAGTGCCATAACTACTGAAAGCAGGCTAGGCCACTTCAAAGCCCTCCTCAGAGAACATCTCTGTTCCACTAGCACCTGTCTAGCCATCTGGGGCTCTCTGCCCCTCCTACTACATTAGGAGGTGCCACTACCCCCCCAGTTATCCTACCTTCTTGACAATGGATTCACATCCTGCCTTACATTCTGTCTTGTTATTTGTTTGCCTAGGTAACCCCACTCTTGTCCTTGTTATGCCTCATACAGTGTATAACTCATGCCTGTAACCCCCTACTCTGTATTCCTAATGCATTTCATTACTGTACAACTGTTTTGTTTTATGACGTGCAGCCTTTGTAAAGGAGTCTCTGACTCAAAGGTTTGCAATTCTGATATGTTCTATAAATAAAATAATCAAAATTCCAGTAGAACCTGTACTTAATTGTTTTCTCAGAGCAACAGGGTAATTCCTATTATATTTCCTTATACTGAAAATGACCTGGTAGTTGGAAAAGGAGTTAGCTAGAATTGTACTTGATTAAAATAGATCTGGATGTGTAGTCATAATTATATCTAGCATGACTGAAGCATTAAGATCCTTACCATTTATTCTAGTGACTTTATTGTTTGTGTCATCCCTACATTTGCCATTAGGTCCACTAAATTGTGTTTCTCAACATTCAAATCACTTAAAATAATCAGTTCATTGCTCTTTACATATAATCTTGTAAAACATTAAAAAGAAACTCAGGCTTTGATTTTGTGGGGTGGTACATTACAATTAACATAATTGGTTTAGTAAAAGGTAATGGCATTTCTAAGGTTAATACTTGTGAACCCAGCCAATGCCTTACATAGATACATAGATACATAGACAGTGTCGGCAGATAAGGGCCTATGGCCCACCTAGTCTGCCCATTTGAGCTTGTAAGTTCAGTTTGTTTTCCTAGAAGTCTATTTCCCCTTACCCCTGACCTCTAGAATTCCTTTATATCTATCGTGCATTCTTCAACCATTGATTGTTTCAGCCCCCCACCACTTCCTCTGGCAGGGTGTTCCACTTGTCCACCACCACCCGCTCTGTGAAGAAATTCTTTCTCATGTTTCCTCTGAATCGTCCTCCCTCCAACTTCATCCCATGCCCTCTAGTCCTGAAAACATCTTTTTCGCTTAAAAATAGTGTTTTCCTGCACCTGTTCCTCCTGTAAGATACCTGCATGTCTCTATCATATCCTCTCTCCCTCCACTCTCCTCCAGGAGTACATATTCAGTTCCTTCAACCTGTCTTCATAGGATTTGTGATGCAACAGCACCATCTTTGTTGCCCTCCTCTGAACCTTCTCTACCCTGTCTATGTCCTTACATAGGTATGGTCTCCAGAACTGTACACTGTACTCCAGGTGGGGCCTCACTAGTGTCTTGTATATTGCAGTACCTATCTCTTTAATTAACATATCCATTTTCCTATAGATTATAACTCCCCCACATATTGATCAGATTATCTGAATCTTTTTCCAAAAGCCGTGATACAGATATCACCACTAAGTCAGGTTCAGAACAAATGGTCCACTCTCTAATGTGATCAGTTTTGTTTAAAATACTTCTAGCATTGAAGTGTATAAAACTCGACTATTCACCTTTTTGTTAAAAAACTCTTTTTTTTTTGCAACCTTCTTTATTGAAGTTATGCAATAATTTTCAAGACAAGGACATATACACATATATCCCGAGGCATTGCAGGCCCACCTCCCAAACACAAGTGAAACTATGTACAACCCTCAACTATATACATACAGTTACAATAAAATGCTCACAAGATAGCAGACCATTCTACTCAGACTTTCCTCACTTCCAACATAAGCGTTCAGTTGCTATTTACATCTGTCCCTTGAGTAACTGTGCCCTAGGAAAGAGAGAGAACTCCGAATTTCAACCCAGAAAAGACCAAACCTTTAAGCTTAACTTCCAACCAAGTGCGAGACTATTCACCTTTAAGAATTTCAGCTGAGTAACTAGTTCTACTGTATATGGCTTGCCAGAGCCTGGATTAGGGTGAACATCACTGCAGATAAGTAAATAAACCTCAATAGCAAATCCACACCACTTAAAGTAACAACAGTATCTTCAAAGTGTATAAATTATTCCAGTTACCTCAATAATTAATTTCACTAGGCCGTTTCTGAAGGTTTTTGATGTCTCTCCAGCCATCTGTGGGAAAAGCAGACAACAAAACAATTTTAATCAAATCCTTGCTAGGTTATCTTTGAAAAGGAAAGGCAAACTAACTTTGTTCCATGCTTCAGATCTAGCATAACTCAAAGTCCCTCTTCCATAAGTCTCCTCCCACTGCAAATTATAATGGTTGCTACAGCTGGCATCCCAAACAAAAGGATTACACTCTAGTACTCCAAATCATATCAAATATACAGTATATGACCAAAAATAATTCAGACTATACACTGTTATTCTGCAAAATAAAATATGACAGTAGATCAGTGACAATACTTTTAACTAATTGTGCGCAGTTTTCATTCATTACATGTTAATGTTAATTAAGCAATAAGGCACAACAGGGTGTGGGTTATTGAGGTTACCCATGCCTTGTGTGGTGTGTCACGAGGCACAGCCAGGACTTAACCACAAGAAGTGGTAAATCGCCCAATAACTCACACCTGGAGTGCCTTATTCGATTATACAATGGACCCATGTAAAATAAATTTAAAATGTGTTTAATTATGATTTTTATAAATGCCATTTCTCAGCCTGGGTTATGCAGGATTTACCCTGGTCATGTGACATGTTTTGACCAATGAGGTTACAGGATTTTCATACACCATTGTATAATTAAAATTTTCATATGTTTTCAAATTAATAAGGCTACTGTTATCATTTTCTTTTGCATAAGTGTAAACCCTGGGTGGCGCTATCCCAAGGGCAACTACCCTGCCTGCTTGACTAGTAGCAGGTTAAAGGGCCTAGGTTCAGTGACAGGTGCCTCCACCCAAAGGTCAGGGTTGGTATTAGTCTGGCTAACCAGGCCACAGCCCTCTGGGACACTGTTACCCCCCTCTTTTCCCACTAATGGCCCACACAATACACAATATTCACCTTCCTAACACCCCAGATATGCTTTGTACATACACTTGTATTTGGCACTTACCCCCAGGATGGGTTCCTTCAGCTTGGCTCTGGGGACCCCCTGTAAAATAAGGTGATGCAAGACAAAAAGCAATTATACAATGGGGTATGAAAATCCTGTAACCTCATTGGTCAAAACACATCACATGATCGTGGTATATCCTGTAATAACCCACAGCTGAGAAATGGCATTTATAAAAAACATACTCAAACACATTTAAAATTTATTTTGCACATTGGTCCATTCTATAATCACAATAAGGCACTCCAGGATGTGGTTTATTGAAGTTTACTCACTTCTTGTGTGGTTACATCGCACTCTGACACACCACATAAAGGCAAGCAATCCCCAATAACCCACACCCTGTCATGCCTTATTGCTTAACTATACAATACCTTAGGCATAAACTGACACCACAGTCAATGTAAATTGCAGAAAAAATAAATCTGATTTATTCAGGGGACTATAACAAGGATGGGGGATAATCAGGCTAATTGGTTTATTCACACTACTGTGCATGCAATCAGATTCCCATTCAGTCACACTCTCTGGGTACCCAGGGTGGGGAAAAAGTCTAGCCAGGACCGTTGCCCAGGGTAGGCCAGCATTGCGGCTGGTTGGGGCCCTGTGATGGAGAAATAACATGCACACACACACAATTTG
Organism: Neoceratodus forsteri; assembly: GCA_016271365.2. Classification (NCBI taxonomy): domain Eukaryota; kingdom Metazoa; phylum Chordata; order Ceratodontiformes; family Ceratodontidae; genus Neoceratodus; species Neoceratodus forsteri. The sequence goes on along the minus strand of CM057457.1, from coordinate 171,034,964 downwards.
TAATCCGGAGCCGGAAGGCTCAGTTCATGAAAAAAACACAACAAGATAATTAGGTGGCACACTTTTGACTTAAAAAGTGGTTGTAGGGAGCTACCCTGGTAATTACTCATGATACCAAGACTGGACACAGGATGGATGGCAGTTGAGATGATGGATGGGTGTTCTGGATTGCCAGAGGAAGCAGGCCCCACTCAAGTTGCTTCAGTGTCATTCCTTGTCAGGCATGGAGCAGGGAGCTGATCCCCTGGCAGGTCCCTCATCGATAGATCTTCTCTCTGCAGTAGGGTAGGGTAGGGAGACAAGACCCTCATGGCAAGGCCTATCTGCTTTAAGCAACAATGGATTTAGGCTGAATTTAGCAGGGAACAACTTCCAGCAACTAGTACACAGTTCACAGCAAAGGGGAATTAGATCACGATCCCCATCCAGCACATAGTACATTCATATGTAAAGAAAAAGGTTACTGTACCAGGCAGGCTGTTCCTCGATCCCAATCGCAAAATCACTGCTAAACCCGGGAACACAGAGGTAGCTAGAGTTCCTGACAGGCACGATCACATTTGAAATCTACAGTCTTCTACAGGTTGAGCCTGGTTTCTCTTCAGCAGCTTGCTCACAACACACAGCCAGTTCAGTCCGATTCAACTAACTCTCTCTGTCTCTCAGCAGAAATGGCAAGCAGGCGAGTCAGGCCTTCCACAGTTCTCCCGCATGAACTACTATGCACCACGGCTGCTCAAACAGAGAAAGCTCCTTCTCTCTCAACTTCCAACTCAAATCTAGCTTCTTTCTGTCCTTCTCTGCTCGTTGTGCCCATAACTCGGGGCACAATGAAAGAATTCGGAGACATGGTCTAAAATAAAGCTCTTCTTTTCTCTCCACGCAGGACAGCTGAATGCAGGCAGGTCAGACTCAGCCTTCCCGCCAAGTCCCCACACTGCCCATTGGGGCAGCAGCTCCACAAGCTGCTCACTCTTCCTGCTCCATCTCAGTTCTGACCTCATGCTGCAGGCAGCTGGGGAATTTCCCTTTGTTCCAAAAAGGTTTGGTTGGCTGATTCAGCTGTCAGTCACAACATGCTCCCCCTATAGGTGCAAAAAGGCCCCAACAGTTAAAAACTATGATTCCCAGAGGCTTGCTCCATATCCCCTTCAGTTGCAGGCTCCATTTTAGAGTCCTCCAGTACTGATTGGTCCATTTCGGCAGCTCGGGACCAAAATGGTGGAGCTAAACTGAACAGTTCTTGCTGCAAATAAGGTAGGTTAGAACAAACCACATTATTATTACTACTCTAAATGATTACCAGCAATTAGTCACATCTTTTAGCAGGGCTCCCTCTGCACAATTAGTGATGGCAGAAACAGAGCAAGTATTCAGCAGCACAGGCGGGACTCGAGCATGGAAACACACAGTCACTACCCAGAACAATTACATGCTGCAAAATAGGCAGCTCTTAAAAGACAGACACAGATGCAATTAAGCACTCTCATGCAAGTTCTTTTCAAACAGCTGAAACACAGGACACCATCCTGGCATAGGGTATTTAGGCTCACCAAGGAAGGCTTTTCAGGAACCCCCATTTGTGGGGGTTATAAGTATATAAATAGTCTCTGATGCCATCTGTACTGATCTCCACATTTTTATTTTCAGCCCGGCCTGCTCTGATTGAGTCTGCCATTAACATCAAACAAGGACTGACATTCAGCATGGCAGCATGAGTGAGATAAACTGTTCTTAACAGACTGCTCATGCTGATCAGTCTTTCTCTTGGCAACATTTAGTATCCTGTTCGCTGTGATGCTTTGTGGAGGAGTTCATGTACAATATTATGATAAATTAAAAAATACACTGTTGTCTTAGGTTGTTAGTGCTGCTTCTTGTTTGCAGCATGCCTGCAACTGTTAAGACCCCTGCTCTCGAGAGCTCAGTGTCTCATGATGGCCAGAGTTTGGTGTAAAGAAAATGGCAAAATGTGCTTTAATCTAGCTCTACTAAATAAATACGCCAGATCCATTTTATATTATACTGATATTATATATGAACTCCTCCAGAAAGCATCACAGTGATCTGGATACTTAATATTGCTGGGAAAAAGACTGAACAGAGTCAGTAGTCTGTTTAGATTAATTGATCTCACTTGCACTGCCACAGTGAGCATCACTCCATGTTTACTTTCTGAACCCACATTTTCAACAGTCATTTCTTACCCTATCTCATGAACATGGTGAGTTGTCATTTGCAGCTCCACCTCGAAACCTATCCATGGTTGTTCTGCAAAATGATGTTTCCAGTGGCTTTTGATAAATGACTCTTTCATGTTCATATGCTGGGAAATAAAAATAGTGTGTTGACAATCTAGGATCACAGTCAGAGAAAACAATGTTAGATGTGAATCTCACCATTTCCAATCATGGCAATTTCACAACCATAACTCCTGTCATTAATCTGAACTGATGTCCTATCTATGCCCAACAGCTACACAACAAGTACAAGCAAACACACATTGTGGCCAATGCTTGTTTATTTGATAATGTATTCATTAAAAACACCACCAAGAGCTTAATCTGGTTCACTGTCAGTCGACATCCATCTGTATCCCCTCCCGGGATGAGGCTGAAAATAGGCAGAATTTTCTAATACTCCTTTCCTGGTCAACAACAAAAATTAAATAAATAAATGTGCCTTTCAACTAGCTCAAAGCATTATGCAGTCATTTACAACTAAGGTTCCCCATTAAAATGATGCAAACCATGCAGGAGGGTGAGAAGGGACAGCACTACGGTGTGAAAATAAAAACCAGCATTTCAAATACATAAAGTGCAGCCATTTACAAAATGATAGGGACTAGAGTAACTGCAGAAATTTAAGCTGCATGTAACCCCTAGGTGGCACTATCCCAAGGGCTACTACCCCTGCCTGCATGGCTAGGTGCAGGTTAAGGGGCCTGGGTATGGAAAACAGGTACCTCCACCCAGAGGACAGGGTTATTGGTAGTGTATCTGACCTGGGTACAGCCCTCCGGGACACTGTAACCCCCATCTTTCCCCTCTAGTTGCCTAAGCCATGTACAACAGACACAATTACAATAACCCCTAATCAGTATACAAATCCCCACTCTGTTTACACTTGCTACCAGGTCTGGTTCCACCAGTCCGACCCTGGAGACACCCTGTAAAATAAGGTTAGACACAGCAGGTAACAACAGTACAGTGCTTCTGGTACAAAATGGAACCACAGTCAGGTTAATGCAAAAGAATTAGATCTGATTTATTCAGGGGAATGAACATGGGAGGGTGTAATTTGGCTGATTTGTTCTGTAACTGGTTCAATCAGGCATTCATGCATGCACTTTAGAGTCCCTTCACAGTCATGCACTCTGGGTACCCAGTTGGAACAAAGGTGGGCTAGCCTAATTCATTGCCTGGGGTAGGCTGGCATTGCAGCTGGTCGGGCCCTGTGATGGAAAGAAGAAACATGCATAACCACACACAATTGTAATCCTGAGCCTGGAGCTCAGTTCATGACAAGGAACAACAAAGAAATCAAATGACAACACTTTTGACTTAGCTGAGGTTGCAGGGAGCTACTGGGGCTTACTCAGCTATCCAATACGAGACATAGGAGGGATGAAATGGAGACTGCAGCTTGACAAGCTGGTATGCCAGGAGCAGCAGGGCCCACACGAATCACCAAGGTGACATTCCTGCTTGAGATGGTTGAGCAGGGGCTGATCCCTGGGTGAGTCTCTCATCGATGGTGATCTCTGTACCTGGAGTAGCTGGCTGGGTCAAGGTGGCAGGGCTCAGGCCGCGTGAACAGTTCGGATTCAGCCCGGTAAATGCTAGATTCAGCTTCCAGCAAGTGTGACACAGGCAGGCAGTGGGGAACCAAATCTTGACCCACTAACAGCATTCAGCACACTTACAGTAAGGCAAAACACAATACCACAGGTCAGATGACAGTACTGTTGCAATTTCAGCTTTCCTGAGCAAAACCGAGATCTCTGTGGTGTTTCAGACATCCTGACAGGCCAATTGCATATAGCAAATCTTTGGTCTTCTTCAGGCAATGGTGCAGTCACAATTCAGTGGCTTTTTGTCACAATTGGTTCAGACACAGTCCATTTATTTAAGCACTCTTTAAAGATCCCTTTGGAGGGACAGCAGGCAGACAGGCCAAACTCAGCCTTCCAACCAGGTGCAGCGTGATGCAGGAGCAGCCGCTCGAGATATCTCAAGCTGTTCCTCTCACAACTCAAACTCCGACCGACTCTCTACTCATCATGCCCATTAATCAGGGCACACTGGAAATGTTTCAGAGATGTGGTCTGAAATAAAACTTCTCTAATCTCTCCATGCGGGAGGCTGAAGGCAGGCATGCCACAGTTAGCCTTCCGCCATGCCCCATGCTACCGGCTGGGCAGCAGCTCATCGAGCTGGAGCTGCTCACTCTTCCAGCTCCAACTCACTTCTGCCTCACTGCTACAGGCAGCTTGGGGATTTCCCTCTGATCCAAAAGGTTAGATTCGTTGATTCATCTATCTGTCTCAACAAGGGCTCCCCCTCCAGGTCCATATAGGTGCCAAAGTGGAAAAGCTACAATTCCTACAGAAATTCACTCTCACATGACCCCTGGGGACAGACTCCATTTTAGGGTCCCCAAAGGTACTGATTGGTCCACAATAGCTGTCCACAACCAAGATGCTGGTGAAATAGCAGAAATGTCCATGCTGCAAAGAAGGCAGGTTAGACAAACTATGATATCATTACTATGATAATAGGTAATCAGCGAATAAGTACAGCTTCTAACAGAGCTCCCTCTGCGCAATTAGCGATAGCAGAATGGAGCAATTATCTGGCAGCCCAGGTGGGACTTGAGCTTAGAAACAATCAGCCCCCACCCAAATTAATTATAAACTGAAATATAGGCAGCTCTTAAAGAGACAGAACACAAAGGCTATAAAGGCACTCACAGGAAATAGCGCTTAAACGGCTAAGACACAGGATACCAGCCTGGCAGTGGGCATTTAGGCACACCCAAGGAAGACTTTCTGGAACCCCCATTTGTAGGGGGGTTACATGCATACATAAGGTCCCTTGTGAAAAGCTTGCTTCATGAGACATTTCTTCAGTATGGATTTAAAGAAGTTCCATGAAAGGTGCTGGTCTTTCCCTATTTCATTAATGGACACCTGTGCAGTCATATATGTGTAATTCTGTCAGGGTACTGTAGGTGATGAATCTTGCGGACATTTCTGTATTTCTTGAAAAACATTTTGCTATAAAGTAAGTATACGTAATTCCAGTGACAAGGAGGTTTCAACCATCATAAGTTATCTTGTTTTCTGTTGCTTTTTTTTTTAGGGTAGCCATGACATTACATGCTATGATCTTAATACTGTCTGGGTAGATTCCCTACCCGAAGAAGATTCAGACAGGTAAGTGAAAAGAATAGTGTATTATGACAAAGAAATTAAAAACTTTACAAACCTGTTACAGAAGTGCATTCCTTTCCTTCATCCTGGGCACTGTTACAGTTGTCCTAGTTAGAAATCAGAGTGAAGATACCTAGCACTTTATTGCTGAAGTTCCACTTCGTGATCATCATCCTTTTTAAGTGTGGACATTGATCGACCGGGAACTGAACTGAGCCCATTAAAACCCATTTTACATAGGCCAATAAGCAGTCACCAGATAACTGTCTTTTCTTTCCAGTCACTATCAGTGTGAGCCAGATTTTAAACAGTGAATCAGAAATGAAAAGCTCCATGGCCCACTTTGTACATTCTCCTTTTTTTAAATTTTCTTGTTATCCCCCAACCTGAGTGGCTGCATACTTTAGTCCTGACACAGTTTCCAATTCAGACACCAACCAGTGATCCTTCAGGGCCCTTTGGATTACTACCACCTTGTGTGCAACCCTGCCGCTCCTGTGAAGTGAGTCTTCTGTTATGGTCCTTCAGCATTCTGCAATGGAAAGTGGCCTGCCAGAGTCTGCCATTGGGCTGCTGGGACATGAATGGGTGGAACACCACGCTGCCCATAACTTGAAGTCTGATGAGCTACAGTGAATGTCTCTGTGCAAGCAGAACTAGTTTTGTTTTGTAGCCCAATCAAAATAAATTGCACCAAGCTCGGTATAGGCTTGCATTATGTGTGAAGCCTTTTCTGGGAGAGGATATATACTGCTGGCAGTTAACTAGCCCAGTGCTTGTAATCTCACTAGTCAGTTACCAGACTTGCATCACTGTTGTAGATTTTTCTAGACTGAGGTCATATCCTTTTGCAGCTGAGTACCCATAGCTTTTTGTCTTACTAGCCAATTTCCTGCATATAAACAGGAATGTTTTTCTTTTGTACCCAATCAAAATACAGTAAATTGTATTAGACTTGGTATAGGCTTGCACTGCATATAAAGCCTTTTTTTGGGGGACTGTGTGTCCTCTCTGGCAGCTGAGTAGACCATATAGCTTTTATGCCTCAGTGTTTACGCAGAGGTGCTTAGTCTTTTAAATAGTTTTTATTTTAATGGGTTCACCACAACATATCCAAGACACATTGTCTTAGGGTAGCTGGTCCATTCCATTGGGGTGTCAAACAGATGAGGCATACTGATGAGTCCTGGTAGGACGAAACACGTGTCTGTGTCTTCTGTTAGCATCCTTTGCAAACTGTGTGAGAGGCCTTTCGGCACCATGCAATTCTGCTTAAAGTTGGACCAGCATAACATTCTGTGGTGATTTGCATATGCAGCCCATGATGCTTTGCATTGTGTGGGCATGTGTGATTTTGTATTATCATAGCCTAAAACAGCAGACTGTGGGAAGGGAGCTCCTAAGGTGAACAGAGCAAGAGGGGAAGAAGAGGGGCAGTTTAGAGGTGCAGTCAGGGGAAACTCGGGTTACTTGATGGAGGCTGACATAGAGTGTCACAATAAATTTGAGCTACTAAGCAACCTAGAGGGAGGAAGGGGTTGGTGGAAATGAGAAACTTATACAGAGGCGGGAGGGAGTCGGATACCCATAGGGCATCACAAACCGGCTATGGAAAGGATAGAAATAGTCCCAGAGGGAGAAGGGGAAACATATATGTTAAGCAAATGGGGGAGATGCAACATATTCCAGACATGAGGGAGGAGAGCATGATTGGAGAGAAACTGGGAGACAAGGAGGTGGGAGAGGAGCCCCCTATCAGCAGAGGGGTCAGTAGCAAGGATGGGGCCCTAGCTAAAGGGGACCCACAGAGAGCCTCTGGAGGCAGGGGTACTATTACAAGGGAGGAGGATGGTGGTGTGGGGGAAGGGAGGGAAACCATCAGGGCCAGGATAAATGGTTTGGATAAGAGAGGTTAAAGGGACACCTATTCAGAGGGGTTTGAGTTAAGTGGGCAAAATAGCAGGGAGGCGGAAAGGGAGGGTGACAGGGAGTCTCTAATAAGGCAGGAAGACTCCCAAAATTGAGATCATGAATAAGGGGAAGGGGGCTGAGAGGGCATAGTGGAGGTAACCATAAGGATGATGGCGGTGTTAAGGTTCTGTTATTGGGAGACTCGATGCTTAGGGGTATCCAGTGGGAGGGACAGGGGGGTGGATGCCATAGCCAGGTGAAGGTAGTGAGTATCTCTGGGCTGACAGTGCACAGAGCAAAGTACATGGTGTATGAAATGGTTAGGGATTGTGGAAGGAAACCGGATTTCCTGGTGCATTTGGGAACTAATGATCTAGAGGGAAATAGCATTTTGGAAATCCAAGAAAGGTTCCAAGAACTTGCCAGAGTCTGTCGGGATAATGGATGCAACATTTCCTTTTCGGAGATATTGCCAGTACCAAGGGCCTCAGTGGAGAAAAAAATGAAGCTCACAGAGGTTAATGACTGGCTCAGGAAGTGGGGTGAAGAGAGTGGGTTGGGGGTGTTAGGGAACTGGAATGGAGTTTGGGAGGATAAGGGACTATATGCCAAGGACAGGTTTCATCTTGCTCCATTAGGAAGGAAGTCCTTAAACAGGGGATGACTACATACAAGAAAGGTGGGGTTTAAACTTGTGAGGGGCGGAGGGATAAGGAGGGCTGACCAGCTCTCTCCTCCAGACGGGGAGTAGCTCAAGCCCAAGTGGGGGAAACAGATTGTAGGTGGAGGTTTCAGGAGGAGCAGAGGGAGGATGGAAGTGTAAGGAATCTGGGTGGGTTTGACAAAGAGGATCAGGATAAGGGGTGGGGTTGGTGTTAGTAAATGCCAGGAGCTTGGGAAACAAGTTGCCAGAGTTCCAGGCCATACTGTTCGGGGTGGATGTGGAGGCGGCCGTCACGAAACATAACAACAAAACATGACTGGGACCTAAACATACGGGGTACACTTTGCTTAGGAAGGATAGAAAGGAGGGCAGAGGGGGTGGAGTGGCTATGTTCATTAGAGATGACATAGAAATTGTTTGTTGTTTGTTTATTCGCTTAACAGGTAAGCACACTGGAAACAAATTCCTTTTACAGGTGCGACCCACATATATTGCAAACAGACAATACATAATCAAACATACATATACAATGCAGCAAATTGCAGACAAAAATGTCTTTGTTAAGTATAAAATTCATAAAAAAAAATTCATAAAAAACAGTTACAATTAAATTGAGATTCGAAATACATCCTTAATGCATCGCCAAACTTTTTGACAGAACACAACCACCTAATTTCTTGAGGAATTTCATTCCAAATAAATGGAGCAATATAAGCAAAGGATCTTTGTCCACTTTTAGATTTCATAAAAGGAAAAATAAATTGCTAGGGTAGAAGAGGCAGAGGGAAACGTGGAGGCCTTATGGGTCACCTAACGATCCCCAGCAGAAGATAAAGTCAAGCTGGGTGTAGCATATAGGCCCCCCGGGATGAGTGATGTTCTAGAGGATGGTTTGCTGGACAACATCATTGCCCAGTGTGGACCAAAAGGGGAAGGAGTGGTGTTGATGGAGGACCTTAATATGCAGTACAAACTGGGGAACCATGTCCTCTAAGGTGGCCAAGGAGCAGAGGCTGCTGGATGGCTTCCAGGATGCGTTCTTAACACAGCATGTGATGGAGCCCACAAGGGAGGGCATGTCCTGGATGTGGTTCTGGCAGATGGGGATCTGGTAAGGACATGGTTGTACAAGACCTCCTGACTGGGGCGACCACAATACTGTCTGGTTTCAAATAAGCATGGGGAGAGGGTGAGATCTAGGACACTGGCAGTGGACTACAGGGGAGACTTTATGGGCATGGGAAATATTCTCAAGGATCACTTGAAGGATTACCTCAATGACAAGTGTGGAAAGGAGATGGGAGGTCATAAACGGGGACTTCATGAGGCAGTCAGGATCTGCGCTAAGTTGAAGCGTGAGGGAGCAAGGTCACATAAACCATGCTGGTGGTCCAGTGAGGTACAGGTAGCAGTCAGAGAAAAGAAGCGGCCTACAAAAATATAAAACAACAAGAGGGATAAGGATAAGGAAATGTACCAGCTTGCATCTAGAAAAGTCACCAGTATGGTGAGGGAGCAAAGTCCAGTAAGAGCAGCGGCTGGCACAGGGATACATGGAGGGAAAAGGGTTCTTCCGGGTACATAGGGAGTGGAGAAAAACTAAGGGCCATCTCAGCAGATTGAGATCAGAAGGAGGGTGGGTGGAAGAGGCGGGGACCAGGCAGAGGTATTTAACAGTACTTTGCCTCTGTGTTCACTAGGGAGGGGATGGGATATCTACAAAGCAAGGCCTGAAGGGATAGAAATGTCAGTAAGTGGTATCAGGGGAGCAACAGAAATGGAGCAGGAGGGAGAGGTACCCCAGGGGTGTCATATCTGGGTAAGGATAAAAAGGCCAGTAAGGTGGAGGGGATGGATGATGCTATCTCCACCAAAAGGGTGTGGTTAGCCCTCAAGGCCCTAAAGAAAGTCAAATCTCCTGGGCCGGATGGCATTCATCCGAGAGTACTATGGGACTTGGCGGACATACTGGCTGCACCCCTGGTGGAGCTTTTCAGCAGGTCACTTGAGACAGGGAGGGTACCTAGGGATTGACGAGAGGCACGGGTGGTACCAATCCATAAAGGGGGGTCGAGGAAGTACCAGGTAACTATAGACCCATCAGTTTGACTCGGTGGTGGCAAAATTAATGGAGAGTATACTAAAGGAACGATTGGGGTGCACTTGGAGGAGGTGGGAGGTCTGATAGTCGGCAACATGGGTTTGTGCCAGGTAGATCATGTCAAACCAACCTTGTGGAGTTCTATGAATGGGTAACATCAGAACTGGACAGGGTAAGCCTGTGGATGTATTATTCTTGGACTTCAGCAAGGCATTTGACTCTGTCCCTACAATGGTCTGGTGGAGAAACTGATGGGGTTAGAGTAGGCCCTTTGATGGTCAGATGGATTGAAAACTGGCTAGCAGGACGCACTCAGAGAGTGTGGTCTGTGAGGGGCTCGAACCTATAGAGGTTGGTAGTGGAGTACCACAGGGCTTCGTCCTGGGTCCGATCCTGTTTAATGCATACATATCGGACATCACGGAGGGTATAGGGTGTGAAATGAGTCTCTTGGGATGACTCCAAGATGGGAGCAGTAGTTGAGGGAGAAGAGGTTGACCCTGCAAGGGACCTGGACACCCTGGAAAGCTGGGCTCACACATGGAAATTAAATTTCAATATCACCAAGTGCAGGTGTTGCATCTTGGTCGGGGAAACCCTAAACACAGGTACACCCTGGGAGGGGAGGCGCTGGAGGCCTCCATAGGGGAAAAAGACCTAGGGGTCATGGTGGATGCATGTATGAATAACTCTGAGCAGTGCAGGAGAGCGGCTAGCAAGGCAAACAGGATGTTGGGATGCATCGTAAGGGGGATCACCTCTAGGAGCAAGGAAGTGATTCTGCTGCTGTACAATGGACTGGTTAGACCACACCTTGAGTATTGTATACAGTACTGGAGACCACACTTGAGAGGGACATACAGCTCCTGGAGAGGTACAGAGGAGGCAACAAGATGATACGAGGGCTAGGGATTTGGCGTATGAGGACAGACTTAAGGAGCTCTGCCTGTTTTCACTGGAGGAGAGGAGAGACAGGAGGGACATGATTGGGTCTTCAAGTACCTCAAGGAATAAATAGGGTAATCATGGAGGGATCTTTAGACTAAAGCAGGGAGGTATCACCAGAGGGCATGGTTTGAAGTTGGAAGGTGGAAGGGTGAGGGGAAAAGAGGGGAGGTTTTCACTGAGAGGGTGGTGGACCCTTGGAATGCACTGCCTGGTGAGCTGGTTCAGAGATCCACAGTGGAGGGCTTCAAGAGAGGGTGGGACAGACACAGAAAGTTGATGTATCAGATGATGGCCTGTCCCAGGGGGTGGGGATGGATGATACTGGTTTCTGGAGCACAAGGGATGGGAGGTCTCGCACCCAACTAAGGATCTAAGGTTCGAGCAGACTCGAGTAGACCATAAGGCCTAATCTGCTGGCAAATAGTATATAGCTTTTTAGCTTTGCTAGCCAGTTGTTACTGGCCCATGGTGTACTATTTAGCCAACTTTTCTACCCACATAGTAATGAAGGATAGCTGGGGCTTTCTCAGAAGGGATCTGACTTAATTGCTCAGCAGCTGTCGATTGATCTGATTGTTTTAAACTATACTAAGATGTAAAGGTGTGTGCCTGTGAAACAAACTACCAGCATCAGTAAGAACAAGAAAAAGGTGGCAGTTCAGAAGAAAACACCACACTGTCACAAACTTGCACTAAAGTGCTTCTTCCACTGCAGGGGGTGAATCCCCTTTCCCTACTGTATCTTGTAATCCTCTGAGTCACTGCTCCTAGAGATTCCAGTATGTTGCTTGCTTGCTGCTGGAAGCGATGCTCAATCAAACACAGGCTGATGAAAAGGCAACAAATAAAGCTTTGTTGGTGAACCATCAGTTTAGAAAAGTAGGTTTTGCAAATGTACAGGCATTCAAAAAACAAACCCAAATACAGTTGCAGGAACTACACATATTGGAAAGGAAAGAATAAACATGCATGCGTACAATGTATCACTTTCTCAAGATTCTGTTTTTCATTCCTCTGTGGGCTCGTCAGACCATGAGATCAGCTGCAGTGATTACATTCCAGCAGAAGATACAGTGCATAATGATGAGGACTCTGATGATACGGACTCAGTGAAATCTGCTGTTGTGGGAGGTCAGACTAAAGAAACCTGAGGAAAGTCCATTAAAGGAAAAAGTAGTAATTAGGGTCAGTCAAAGTTCTAAGGAATGTATGCCTGTCTCCCTGTTGAGGATGAGCCTACTCACACTCAAACAGCCACTGAGGATGAAGAAGAGGAAAGTATAGAAATTCATATAGACATGCCAGATGATTTGCAAGTTGCAGTGCCACGGGCTAAAATGAAAAAGACATCCTCTGTAGCATGCCTCTCAACTGTCCCTGATTTTCAGGGATGTCTCTGAATTTGTCTCAAATGTCCCTCATAAAATGTATGTTTCTATGATGGAACAGTGGATATTTTAAGCACAAAATAATGCCAAACATTAAAGTTACAGACTTGTTTTTTCTTAAGAAAATACATCTGCTAATTCCCTTATTCTGTCAGTTTTCTGAGTGAATAGCACCAATTTGTAGGATGTGTCCCTGATTCTGAGTCTTTGTCACTGATTTTTTTAAGCCATGTCCTTGATTTATGAGGCAACAGGTTGAGAGGTATGCTCTGCAGTTTGGAGGTTTTTCCACCATGATCCAAAGAATGGCCTGCATGCAGTATGCTGTCTGTGTAAGGCTTAGTTTATCAGACTTTTATAGGCAGGCAATCTTAGCACTTCAGCCTTAACAAGACACTTATGGTGAATACATCCATTCTGTGAGCTAGACATTGTATGTCACCATGGGACATGGAAGAGTATGTTGCAGAGTTTGACGGTGGTACAGTCTATAGGTATACAGTATGTTTCAATCCCCAGCACAAAACACCTCAAACGCCAAGCAGAGCTTTGAATTTGACCACCATGTCATCCCCTTAATCTACAATGTCTTTATCAGGAAAGAGAAGGCTCCCCAACAAAAAAAAAAACAGAAAGAGGTCTTCTTCTCCTCCACCCTTTGTGCCAGCAGCACCTCAAAATCAGTTAGCCATGTGCCAGGCTTTTGAATGGAAAAACAAATGTGACCAAAGTCATCCAACTGCTCAGCAGGTAAAGAAAGCAATAACTGCAGTGATAGCACAGGACTTGTGACCCTTCACTGTTGGTAACTTCCCTGGTTTTTGGGAGGTTGTCAAAATTGCTTCCCCTTGGTACCAGCTGCCATGCCAATCTTTCCACAAAGGCTGTGCCAGCTCTTTTGTAGGAATGGTGTTACAAGGGGAACATTGCCTTGTAATCATTAGCTAATAAAAAAGCGCATATAATATAACAGCTTGTGAGGCGTGGGATTAAAGAGAACACTTGCTCAAGCTGAAGTTGCACAAAGGAAATTTATTTTACAAAACAAAAATTAAGACCAGCCGGACTTTGGGCGCTTAATACCAAAAAAAAAACATCAACTCAGGAAACATAACAACAGTCTCTTGAAACACTAGAATGAGCTAGTGTAACACACTTCGAGGTCAGACTAGGTCTGTACCTCCAGGCTATCTGACTAACTGATTCAGGTACCTGGATTAAATACAAAAAAATGGTCAGGTGACTACCTAACTCACCCCTATACTTTATATTTTATTTCCCAAAGATTAAATTTATTTACAAACAGCATATCCTTTAAATCAGAGATAACATATATTGAATCTTTCTAATACATTTACACCTTTTGAGGTTTTATTTCAAAGTTCTGGCATCTGAAAACACCACCTCCCTTTTATGGTATAAATCTGTCCACATTGAGGCCGGTCAGCCCCTAAGGCAAGGCTGCAGCAGAAAGAATCCTTTTTGAGTGTCAGTTTGAGCTGAAAAATGCTTGTTTTACAAAATGCCTTAAATCCTCATACAAATGCCCCAAAACGGATTTGGGAGGTATGTGCATTCAAATCCTGTTGTTTGTGGGCAGAGAGAAGTGCTCTGAGCCGTAATACTCCACAGCTAAATGCCTTTCTTGACGTTAAGCACATTCAGTGACAAAATACACATAAAGTAGGGATTTAGTCTATTCATAAAGGCGCTTTTACAGCGTTCTACTTGTCGGGAGAGGATTTAATCTTTAGGAGTTTTCTCTGGCCACAAATATAGCATATTTTCATAGAAAAAGTCAAGGTTTACAATGAAGCTTTACATTCTTATTTATGCAAATGAAACCCGAGGGTCACAACAACGGGGGGGGGTCTATAACTCTGTATAACAGAGTTTACATTCTGGCAGCATTTCTTTTTACAGCTTTCCATAATGTGAAATGACTTAACACTCTATTACATTACTTGGGGGATATCCTATCATGAGTGGACTGGAGGATTATTTTCATATGTATCAGAGCTAACAAAAATAAATAAAAGGGGACAGGAAGAAAGAGAATAAAGGTGGCAGCCTATATTAGAAAAAGGGGGTTTATAGAAGGAAGAGAAGGAAGGGTTTTTTTTTTATCACACAAAAACGAGCTGTTGCAACAGACTGGGAAAAAAAAAATGTTCTGATACACATGATGTGTCCTCTATCCTTTACACTGCTCCCACCTCAAGAGGGAACCAATAGGAATTATTTACCATTGGTTTCCTATTACTCTGATGATGAATACATATCAGATCTCCCTTAAAATAATAAGGGGAGATGGAGTTTTAGCCCTTCCACTCCTAAAACTCCACTCCAGGGTCCCTTTTAGTATATGATTCCATAAGTGGTTTATACATACTTTATGTATGTAGAAACGAAGGAACCAAGAAAACACAAAAATAAAATAAACAGTTATTTAATCATTACTTCACTTTCACCCTGGAGTCTGATGTTAATTTATAACTGTCATCCGCACCATAGCGTGATAAGTAATCAGCGTTAAAGTGTTTTTTGCCTGATTTGTGTTGTATTGTAAATTTGTAGGGTTGAAGGGTTAAATACCATCGCAAAATTCGAGGTTTTTGTCCTTCATAATATAAACCAACACAGGGGGTTATGATCTGTGATCACTACAAATTCTCTACCCACAAATAAAATTTCAGGGCATTGATAGCCCACCGGATAGCTAAACACTCCTTCTCTATTGTAGAATATTTAACTTCTCTTTCATGCAGCTTCCGACTAATGTGTATGATAGGGTGTTCCTCCTCTCCATCCATTTGGACAAAACAGCCCCAATACCTTGATTTGAGGCGTCAGTTTGTACCAAAAGGGTTTTGAAAGTCTGGACTACGTAATATAGGGTGAGAGCATAATTTAGCTTTCAATACTGTGAAGGCCTCTTCACACTGTTTGAGTCCAGCAGACCTTGTCTGGTTTAATTTTTGTAAGTTCGGTTAATGGACTAGCAATGTCTAAAATTGGACCGAATGAAAATAGTAGCCAGCCATCCCTAAAAGGCTCTTACCTGTTTCTTTGTTTGTGGCTGGGGCTGTTTGCTATTGCATCAACTTTATCAATTGCAGGTTTTATTTTGCCCTGTCCAATTATAAACCCCAGGTACTTAGTTTCTTGCATACCCAGTGAGCATTTGCTAGGATTTATGGTTAAGCCTGCCTTCTGTATAGTAGTTAACACAGTTTTAGGTGCACCATATGTTCCTCCCAGGATGGACTAAAAATAATGACATCATCCAAGTATGCAGCACTGTACTCCATATAAGGGTGTAATAGGTGGTCCATACATCTTTGAAAAGTTGCCAGGGCACCATGCAGACCAAAAGGCATTTTAGTGAATTGAAACAATCCCAAAGGGGTACTAAAAGCAGGTTTACTTTGTGACTCCGAATCTAGGGGGATCTGCCAATACCCTTTTGATAAATCCAGCGTACTTATATACTGTGCGTTACCGAGACGATCTATAATATCATCAATATGGGGCATCGGATACCCATCAAATTGGGATATTGCATTAAGTTTATGGAAGTCTATACAGACTCTTATTCCACCATCTTTTTTATTAACTACGACCATTGGAAAACACCATGGACTTGTGGAAGGTTTAATAACCCCTAATTGTTCCATCTTTTTTATTTCTTCAATCACCTCTTCTCTTAACCATTCTGGTAACCGGTAGGGCTTTTGTCTAATGGGTACTGTAGAATTTAGTTCTATATGGTGAACAATTCCCTCCACCTTCCCAGGTATCGTTGTGAAACTATTTTTGAAAGTACTTAAAACATCTTTTAATTCTCTCAATTGTTCCAAACTCAGGTTGTCATTGATTTGTATGTCCTCTATTTCACCTTTTGTGTTTAGACATTCATATGCTTCATCTAGTTCACTTGTAACTGGTTCAGGGTGAACAAAACATACTGGCTTATGTCTATCGTGCCATGCTTTTAACAGATTGGCGTGGTAGATTTTATATTTTTGTCTTTTCTCTGGACATATGATCTCATAGTTAACAGCGCCAACTTGTTTATGTATGGTGTACGGTCCCTGCCATTTCATTAATAGCTTATTTTCCGTACAGGGTAACAAAGAAGAACTTTATCCCCGGTTGAAAGGATTTAGTGCCCACCCCTTTATATAATATTTTTTTGGACGTTCTGGTGTTCTATATTACTAAGTTGAGCTTTTTTGAATATTTTGCTAATTTCTGTCTCAGTATGGTAACATATTCTATCAAAGGGATAGGTACAGTGATTTGTTTTGTACCCTCCCAATTCTCCTTTATCACATCTAATATTCCTCTTGGGTTCTTCCTGAACAATAATTCAAATGGGGAATATCCTGTAGATGATTGTGGAACCTCACGATAGGCAAACATAAGATAGGGTAAATATCTATCCCATTGCTTGCCTTCATCCTGTGTAATTTTTTAACATCTGTTTTAATGTTTTATTAAATTGTTCCACCAATCCATCAGTTTGAGGATGGTATGGGGATGTATGTATGGAATGTATACCTAAAGTATGATAAAGACGCTGTAAAATCTGTGAACAAAAATTACTGCCTCTATCGGTCAGGATTTCTTTGGGGATACCCATCCTAGAGAAGACCTTTACTAGCTCTTCGGTTACTTTTTCAGCAGTAACTGTACGCATGGGTATAGCTTCAGGGTATTTGGTAAAGTAGTCACATAGAACCAGAATAAAACGATTCCCTTTGCACTTTTGGGTAGGGGTCCTACTATATCCATGGCAATGCGTTCAAAAGGGGTGTTTACTACAGGTAAAGGCTGTAGGGGTACCTTATCTTTTCTTACCATTGGGGCCACTTTCTGGCATTGTACACAGGACTTACAATGTTCCATTACTTGGTCCTGTATACCAGGCCAGTAAAACCTATACAACAATCTCTGCAGTGTATTCCTTCCTTGATGACCAGCAAATGGTATATCGTAGGCAAGAGATAACAATCGTTCCTGTAAATAATGGGCACCATCAACTGTAGCACACATTCCCAGTTTTTGGATTATCACATTGCCTATACAACAGTCCCTTATGTAATATCAATTTATGTCCTTTATCATTTTGTTGCCCACCTGTAAAAAAGAGTTTTAAAGATTCATCATTTACTTGTGCTAACCCAAAATCTGATTGCACTTTAAAGTCTTCTAAGCTAATAATGTCTTTAGAGTTCCGATGAATTTGTTGCCATGTTTGTTTATCTTGACGTTTTTCATTCTTAGTCTTTCTTGTTTTACCAGGTGGCTCAAATAAATCATTGTCGAATGAAAATACACGTTGCAATTCAACATTTTTTTCTTTCTTGGGCTCTAGTAGTAATGGCACCTAGGTTGGTAGCAGCTGCTAATAGATGGGTAAAGTCTGGATGGTCATGTCCTATTATAACAGACACTGGCAACTGTGATACCACACCAACTTTCATACTTCTGGTATTGGACTGTACTTGAACCTCGACTTGTTGCATCGGATATGTATGGGTATCACCATGGATGCAAGTCACATGTGTCTCATCTGGGGAATCACAGATATTGGGTAACATAGAGGCTTTGACTAAAGTTTGCCGACTATCAGAATCTAATAATCCAATCATGGTTTTCCCATTGATTTTGACTGGCGTAATATACTGACCCCAGTTAGCCAGGACCAAGTGGGTAGGGGTAGTTTTTTTTTTCTTCTGGCAAAACCTAGCAATATGTCCTTTCCCTTGACAAAAATGGCACACAATCTCTGAACTATGGGGTCTAGGAATATTGGTGTTTTTAGCAGTTCCACTAGATACAGTATTTGTAGAAGGTGAAGATCTTACCATAGGGAAAGTTGTGCCAATTCGAGTGTCCTTTATGCCTGTTCGGCCTTGCAGCTAGGTAATCTTCTGCCAATTACTGCTTTCTCAGCTGTCTCAGGCATGTTCCCGAACCCACATTTGAGCGTCCTGTGGTAATATCACGTATAAACTGTTCAAGCACAACAGCCTCCTGCATCTGTTCTTTGGTGTTTTTGGTGGGTTGCAACCATTTGTGGCATAGGTCCCTTAACCTTGTATAAGCATCCTGTGGGGTATCTGAGGACTGGAACCTTAAGGCTCGGAACCTTTGTCTATATGTTTCAAGCATATGTCATACCGTTTTAAAATAGCCTCTTTACTGTATTATAGTCTTCACTCATGGAGCTGTCCACATGACCATAGGCCAACTGGGCCTTTCCTGTTAAATAGGGGGCCAGACATGTCACCCATTGTCCTCTGGGCCACTGACAAGCTCGGGCAATCCATTCAAATGTAGTCAAGTAAGTTTCTATATCATCCGTTTCACTTAGTTTTGTCAACTTGATGTCCTTGGGGTTATCACTCGATGAAGGTGGCCTGCTAACACCCAGGTCCTGGATAGCTCTCAGGGTGTCTGCCCACCTGGCCTCATTTGCTGCATCTCTCTTACTCTTTGCTTCTCCCAGGCTACTTGTTGTAAGCACAACCATTGTAGAAAATCCTGGGCATCTCTACTAGGGGGACCTTCTGCCACCTCCTCTTCTTCACCAGCCTCTAAGGTCCCACCAATCACACCGTCTCCTTCCAACTTGGTGGATTTGCATCGAACATCTGGTAAACCAGACATCAAAGGTTGTCCCAGTTTGTCTGCCATCGTTCAGGTCAACACTCCAGCGGGTCTCTCCTCTTGGAAGATGCAGGCTCTCTTCCAATACTCAGAGCAGTATTGTTCAAATCCCACCACTGCCACCATGTGTGAGGCATGGGATTAAAGAGAACACTTGCTCAAGCTGAAGTTGCACCAAAAGGAAATTTATTTTACAAAACAAAAATTAAGACCAGCCGGACTTTAGGACGCAATACCAAAAAAAAAACCATCAACTCAGGAAACATAACAACAGTCTCTTGAAACACTAGAATGAGCTAGTGTAACACACTTCGAGGTCAGACTAGGTCTGTACCTCCCAGGCTATCTGACTAACTGATTCAGGTACCTGGATTAAATACCAAAAAATGGTCAGGTGACTACCTAACTCCACCCCTATACTTTATATTTTATTTCCAAAGATTAAATTTATTTACAAATAGCATATCCCTTTAAATCAGAGAGATAACATATATTGAATCTTTCTAATACATTTTACACCCTTTTGAGGTTTTATTTCAAAGTTCTGGCATCTGAAAACACCACCTCCCTTTTATGGTATAAATCTGTCCACATTGAGGCGGTCAGCCCCTAAGGCAAGGCTGCAGCAGAAAAGAATCCTTTTTGAGTTTCAGTTTGAGCTGAAAAACGCTCGTTTACAAAATGCCTTAAATCCTAATACAAATGCCCCAATACGGATTCGAGAGGTATGTGCATTCAAATCCTGTTGTTTATGGGCAGAGAGAAGCGCTCTGAGCCGTAATATACTGCTAAATGCCTTTGCGAACGTTCGCACATTCGAGGCTGCAAAATACCGCAAAGGTAGGGATTTGGTCTGTTCGCAAAGGCGCTTTTACAGCGTTCTACTTATCGGGAGAGGATTTAATCTTTAGGAGTTTTCTCTGGCCACAAATATAGCATATTTTCAAAGAAAAAGTCAAGGTTTACAATGAAGCTTTACATTCTTATTTACGCAAATGAAACCTTAAGTGTCATAACTAACGGGGTCTATAACTCTGTATAACAGAGTTTACATTCTGCAGCATTTCTTTTACAGCTTTCCATAACGTGAAATGACTTAACACTTCATTACATTACTTGGGGGATATCCTATCATGAGTGGACTGGAGGATTATTTTCATATGTATCAGAGCTAACAAAAATAAATAAAAAAGGGGGCAGGAAGAAAGAGAATATAGGTGGCCAGCCTATATTAGAAAAAAGGGGGTTTATAGAAGGAAGAGAAGGAAGGGTTATTTTTATCACACAAAAATGAGCTGGTGCAACAGACTGGGGAAAAAAAAATGTTCTGATACACATGATGTGTCCTCTATCCTTTACACAGCTGATACATGGACAAGTGGCCAGACAGCAGACTACATGACTGTCACTGCTCACTGGGTCTCATTTCCATCCTCTGTAACATTTTCTGCCACCATCAGGGACCCACAGCATTCTGAACAAGCTTTGGGCAGGGCCAATCATGACTGCTAATGTATTAGCCTGACAAGGTATATAGAATACTGTGTGGCTTAGTTGTAATTTACTTTCATTATTGTGACGTGAAAATCCCACATTTACTGGACAGTGGGGAAAATGTTTATGGGGCACAGATTCAGCTACCCTTTGGGTACTACTTGAAATGGGGGAAGGGGGTCAAACAGCTGGTATGCAGTGGTATAGATTCCTATGCAAGCTATAACATTTCCTTACAGCTGTGCTGTGGCCGGCACCCTGCTGACCTTTTAACTTGGAGGGGTTAAAACAGTAAACTTCACTTTTTCCAGTTTTGGTCATGCTTAGTGGACTGCTAACAAAAGTCTGCTTTCAATGTCGGAAATGGAAAGAATCCACTTAAGGAACATGTTACCTTTGATCTAGTACCAAGCATATCTGACAGGGGGTCTGGAGACATGTTTCTTCATTATACAGTATGTTGCATTTGTATACTTAGTCAGTTTTATACTTTTAGGAGTGTGCATTTTACATAGAAGCAGTCCTTCCTCAGTTTACTCCTGGAACTGGGTCAAACCTTTCATTTTCCCTGGTCCCTCCCACTTCCACTACTGCCTGCTTTAAGCTTCACTAAGCAGCCTTGAAAATGTGATAGAGATGGTATTAGGCTCTAGTGCTTAGATCACAGGCTTGAGAACCAACAAGTTCAGGTTTGAATTTTGCCAGAGACACTTACGTTATCCTGAGCAAACTGCAGTAGCTCTGTGTACAACTGCAAGATTCAGGAGATATCAGGAATTAGTATGGTGTTTTGCAACAGGTTAAACTGGGTTTTGCTCTGCTTATATTGTTTTTTTCATCTGTTCTGATGCAAAGCAGTGTAATTAGTTGTATTATGGTCTTGAACTGGTATAGTTCCTTGATAGGGATCTGACATGCTGCAATCACAGTTGTAAAGTTTCAGTTTGCATTCCCAGTCACTGCGTACCTGTAAGGTTAGAGCCATTATCAACATAATGGCAGCACGTGCTTGTCTGCTCATCTCCACTCATGTGTCTGTTTTCTCAGTACATACTATGGAGGCAAAATAAATTGTTTCTGCTATTTCAGACTTACATTAGCTGATGATAAAATTGTTCTTCAGTCACTGATATTTCCCCTGCCATGTTAGTGTGTAGTCAGCAGCATCCTTCCAGCTGCATATGTGACACAGAAAACAGAAAAAGCACCACAGCAATAAATCCACACTGTACATGGTCTAGGTTCTTATCATTCTGTGTAATGCCCTGTGGGGTTATCACCCCAGGGGGTCAAATATCCTGCCTCTCCTCTACCCACTCCCCCTCCTTGCTTCTCACCCTTTAACCCTCCTTTCCTTCTCTGCTGTTCCCCTTCTGCTCCAAGGAAAGTGCCTCTCATGCCTAAGCTCATCTTAATTGTATCTATTTAATTACTGGATATCTGTATATGCTGGTTGTATGCTCAAACTCTTAACTGTGTACGACTGTTCATTGTTATCTTGCATCTATTGTAACCTCAAATATTGTATTATATTGCTGTGCCTGAGCCACCAGGGTCATGGCATGGTCAGAGGGCAGAAACTCCCAAACTATTCCAGTGTCCAGTATGGCTCCGATGTACTGGAGCCTCTGGCAGGGGGTAAAGACCTACTTTGACTTGTTGACAATACGCCAAGTTAGTCGAACAATTGTCAGGTTCAAAACAATGTATATGCAATCGTTTCCCGAGATGGGGCCTTTAACAGCCAAGCATCTATGTAAGGGAAGACATGCAGTCCCCACCCTGCAGAGGGCAGCTGCCACTGTGGCAAATACTTTTGTTAAGACACATGGTGCAGAACACAAACCAAAGGTCAAGACATGAAATTGGTAGTGTGAACTCAGAGCATGAAAGCATGGGTATTTTCATGTGACTTGTGTGTCTTGACATGAAGTCGTCCTTCATGTCCAGCACAACCATCCCATCTTCTTTCAGTAGTAGGGAAAGAAGAGATTGCAGGAGACCATACTGAACTTTTGTATTCTATGACAAGGTTGAAATTGCAAAATTTAGTACTGACCTTACATCCTTAGTCCATTTAGGAACCAGAAAGTATTGGGAGTAATACCCATTTATTTCTGAAACCAGGACTAACTCCCCAGCAGTTTTATGAAAGAGGGTTTGAACCTCCTCCATCAAAAGGGCAAGATGTCCCAGGGATATCTTTTGGGCAAATGGGGGGTAACTGGAGAAATAGTGAGGAGCACTAGGACATGTCCATGTTGAACCACTTCTGGTATCCAAGCATCTGTAGTGGTCTTGCTCCACTTTGGAACAAAGATGGAGATGCAGCCTCCTACCAAAACTTCCTGAGGCAAAGAGGCTGAAGGAAGGGGAGGGAAGTCAGAAGGCATTGGGGGCAGCAGGGGTGCCAGTAATGGTTTGATCTTTTGTAAGTCTGGCATGGGCACTTGGGTGCAGGTTTGTAGCCTGGGAAGCAGAAGGCTGAGGTCTATGGGAGCCATGACAGGAGCCTCATGAGTAACCACAGCCTGTACAGGCACAGGGTCTTCGAAAAGAACCTCAACTCTTTCACTGGGGCTTAGGGTTTTAAATATAAAGGGATCGCAGAGTTATTCCAGAGGACTGTAGATATTTAAGTATTTTCTGCTTCAGTACCAAAACAGTTGTTTTCCCATGAAAGGAGCATTCTTCACAGATTGTTGCACATCAGAGGCACATCCAGCCATCCTTAGCCAAGCATGGCAATGCAGGAATATCCCAGAGGCAGCAGCCCTGGCTGCAGCATCACAGGCATCATAAGCTGACCTCGGCAGGAGCTTACCAGCTTCCTGGCCATTAGCTATAGTTTGCTGAGCCAATAGTTTACCCTGGCCTTTTGGCAATTTTTCTGCCATGGTGGCCTTACACTTTCAAAGGCAATTCTGATATTTAATCATATATGCCTGATAGTTAGCAGTTCTTAGCCCCAGGGAAGCAGAGGCAAAAATTCTCTTCCCTATCACATCCAGCTTCCTCGACTTCTTGTCAGGAGGAAGAAAGCTCATGTGTTTTGAAGCTTTGGGTCTGTCATAAGTAGTCATGATTACCACAGAGTCTGTTTCAGGCTGTGAAAAATAATAAGGCTTTGCAGTAGGGGTTGGATATTGTTTATCATCATTCCTGGGAACTGCAGGCAGTTCAGCAGGCCTGTGCCAGACTGCTAAAGTAGCATACTCGAGTGCAGAATGCACAGAAGGAATAATCACTGCTAGAGAGGCAGATGCCTCCCAGATCTTAGAGATTTCTCTTTGAGGAATCCTCCTCTTCTGCTTCAACCCCCAGTTTAGCCTGAACCTGTTTAAAAAGCAACTCTTTATTATAATAAAAAGGTTAAAACACTAGATTTACACCAATTATGTTTTAACGTTATTGTTTTGTAGTTTTTTTTACTTCCCTGCTGTTGGTCTACTAGATATTGTAGATAATGCAGTACTTATTTGACTGAGTCTTTCAAAATGTATCTGACTCTCGCCTGCAACAACACAATTGCTATTTGTGACATCACAGGCTGTTGTCATGGTGAGTACTATGTTGTCATAAACAAAGTTGCTGTGAGGCAAATAGGGTAGAGTCAAATATTTTCAAATGTTTTCTATACAGACTTTTAGATGGACTAACTAGAAATGCTGTAAAGTCTTGAAAGAGACATTGAAAATGGAAAATGTATTCTCTAGACTTAAATTTTAACACCTGAAACATCTTATTTATGAGGTACTTGCTAAAGTGCAGAGTCTCTCTTTAAGGAAGGCTTGAAAAGAGTCATCTTTAGGAGGAGATCATGGAGTTTTTTTCACATTTTTCTCTGAGCAAGAAGATATAGTTAAGCCTGACCCCGCTACATGTATCACTTATTCTTCTTTGTCCATGGTCTCCTTCTCCTTTATTCTGGATTATACTCTAGTTCATTGTTGGTGTCAATGGCTGAGGGTTGACAGGATGAAAAGACAAATGAGGAGG
This sequence comes from Neoceratodus forsteri, assembly GCA_016271365.2. Taxonomy (NCBI): domain Eukaryota; kingdom Metazoa; phylum Chordata; order Ceratodontiformes; family Ceratodontidae; genus Neoceratodus; species Neoceratodus forsteri. The sequence goes on along the minus strand of CM057457.1, from coordinate 171,010,347 downwards.
ACCCAACAATGGGAATCCCATTGCTGGCAGCCATTCTGGGCCCAGCAGTGAAGTAGGGACCAAGAACTGGAGCCTCAATGGTAATGTTGATGATGAACAACCTGGAAGCACCGATAGAACAGGCATCAACTGCAGCAGCATGCACTGAAAAGAGCAGTTACTTAAGAACTTACTACAACAATAGATCTTTGAGGGGATCTCAGTCATCAAGTCACACCCTAGGAACTTCACTGCCAGTGAAGCAGGATCCACATGGAAGATTTTCAGCAGTACCACTGGGGCCACCCACGCTGATGTCACTTGTCAACATCATCAACCCTATAAAGGCTTGAGTGGCCCCTTTCCATCCTCAGTTCATTCACCTGGAGATTAAGGGAGTAAACCCATGCCATAGGGGTCTGAGGAGTGAGAGAGGTGCCCATGCCAGAATAAAAGGCTGGACACACCAGTTAGTCAGTTCTGAGAAGAGAGCCCCATAAGAGGGGGATGGTGGGAGGGAAGACAGACCTGATGACTGAGATCCACTCAGAGATCTACTCTTACAGGATGTTCTTACTCAACTGCTCTATTTTCTTTGGGGGTATCTCAGTCATCAGGTCATCCCATAGGAATGAGTCCCAAGCAGTTACAGGAACAGCAAAATAGTCTCAGAGGAAGGCCAACAGAAGACTAGGACAGGAGACCCTGCAAAACAGCTTGGCCAAGGGCTGCTTGGGCTCTAAAGCAATGTCGAGACTGTAGTGTTTAGTAAGAGTATGGGCGGTACTCCAGGTGGCAGCAGCACAAATGTCAATGGCTGGACCCCTATGAAACAGGGCACAGAAGTAGCCATACCCACTTGTGGAATGGACTTTCACAATTCCTGGCAACTCTTTGCCATGCTTGTTGTAGCAGAATACAATACAATTTATTTATTTAAAAGTTTTACCAGGAAAGGCATATTGAGCAGGCAGCTGCTCAATTCCAGATGTGTCTGGGGGAGGGGGACGGAGGGACAGAGGAGACAGTGCAGCAGTATACAACAACAATGTGAGAACCAGCACATTATATACAATAACTACAGTACATGCATATAGGGGTACAATGCAGATATACAGAGCGCTTATTACAAAATATAGACATATAGTACAATATAATACAGTCGCCAATGCTAACAGTGAAATAATATGACACAATCAGTGGATTAAGCATAGTAACATAGAAACAGAGAAGCTGACGGCAGATAAGGACTGCACGGCCCATCCAGTCTGCCCATTTCTTTTTCTACCTTATATATGTGCCATCGGCCTTTGCTCTGTCAGTGGCCTATCTATTCAACAAGCAGACAGCAGGGACTGCCATGCAAAGTCAGGTTGAAGTGCTCAGGCCTAAGGTATACACCATCATAAGTCTGGAAATGGGAGGGTTAGGTGCATTCACAGGTGAAGCAGAAGTGGGCTCTGAGGAGAAAGTTGAGGCAGTGAGCAGAGGGCGCATGCCAACTGGCTGGGGGGAGTGAATCATTGAACCAATCATTAGGACAAACATTGTTTAGAAACCTCGCCTCCCTCTTCCTGTGGCAAAAGAAACATAAATGCTGCTTTGTTTTCTGTAGTCCTTGGCTCGGAGCAGCTAGTATTTCAGAATTCTGTGCATATTGGGAGGCTTTAAGCCCGAGGTTCAATGGGTGGAGCAACAACGTCACTCCGCCATCAGGTCTTAAAAGGTCACTCCTCCTGGACTGTTCCAAAATTCATGTCTCGTTGCAGCCGGAGGCTCTGTTGGCTATTTCTCCCTTTTGCAGCATATCTTTGATCTCCTCCAGCTACCTTCTCTGTTTTCCCTGCCTTCCCTTGCCCTCCCTCATTCTACTGTCATTCCTCTGCTTCATAGTTCACTTGTGTATACCGCTGCCAGGGTGGGGGATTGCTAGCTCTCTCCTTGTCTGCTGCTCACTTGGCACTGTCATTGCCTCCCCCCTCCTCGTTGTACCTCCTGGATTTTGTCGCTTCGTGTCCTGCTTCTGTTTCCTGCCTTCCCTCTGGTGCAGTCTGGTGTTCTTTTGCATTCTACCACTGCTCCTGCCCCATTGCTCTACATTCTCCTCTTCCACCTCTGGGCCTCCCACCTGCCCGCTCCTCCTCGCCTTCACCCCGCCGGAGATTCGAGTGTGCCTTCTGCCCCCTGTGCCCTCTGCTTTGGTATTCCTTTTTCTGGACAGTTGCTCTGTTCGTCCCATTCGTCTTTTCTTTTGGGCTTTCCTTCCATTTCACATCCTCCAGTCTATAACTGTGAGAGCTCTTCCAGGTATGGCATCATCCCCCAGTGCTCCTTTTCCCCTGCTCCTCAACTCCCCCACTACTCCATCTAGACTTCCTAGCAGCGTTTTTTTCCACCAGTTCTCCCTACGCATTCACTTTCAGGTACGGTCTCAATCGACGTCATGCTGACCCATAATTCACCCTTTTAAGATCACACACCACTATCTTGGACCCTGCTTAATATCTGCTGTTTTCAGTTCAAATCAAACAGTGGCATGATCACTGGTACACAGTGGCTTCTAATTTCAACTCCCTCCACAACCCATTTATTTCATAGTACCAAGTCTAGAGTGGCTTCTTTCCTGGTAGGAGTCATAACTCACTGCATTAATAAGCAATCCTGCATGATGTCTAACACAGCTTCCCTCGTCCCACTTACAGGACCCTATGGGGCCCTTCCCTCGGGGGTCTTTGCCCTTCGTCGCTATTGTCTCTTGGTTACACCATGCTGCACTTTCTATATTTCATGCTGATTGTGCCTTCCTTCTCACGTTCCTCCCTATGGTGGGTGCTCACCCTCCTCCTCCTCCCGTTCCCTCCACCCCTTTCCTCTCCTTCTTTGACCTCTGCTTTCTTTTGGGGGTTTCACTATCCTGCCATCGCACTATTCCCTCCTGCTATCACTATACCCTACTCATTCACATCACCTAATATTCCCTCCTGCATGTCGCCCTGCCTATGTGTCTCATCCTCTGACCCTATTCCCTTGTTCTAATCAAACCTATTCAGATGTCCTCCTGGTACTACCTACCTCACCATCAGCTGCCAGCTTCACCTGGCCACTCTCGCTCCTACCTTCATACAATTTTATCCATTCCTAATTTGGCTCTCAATGGACCCAGTTTGCATGCACTCCCATAGTTACCATTAACGGTAGCTTACTCATGACATGAGCCTGGTTCTCCTTCACTCGGTCCAACCTCAGGGTCTACTGATTTATATCAATTAATCAAACAATTCTCTCATTGGGTCTTATGCTACCTCATCGTTCTGCTCTCCACTCGAGACATGCCTTCCATGTCCATTGCTCTTTGTCTCGGGGCTAGCCTATAGCTGACGGTCTTGATCTGTACCAATGAAGCCCATGTCTAGAGTATGGGAATCTTGGAGAGGGTCCTTCTCCCTGGCCCATAGCAGGAATGTCTTCACTCTGGATGGACCTTCAGTCGTCCCTCATCTTGGTGACACCTCTGGATGAAGATTTATGACTTCCAGCTGTAAGGGGTGGGGCTGTCATCATTAGAGCCCCTTTGGCTGCCTGAGCAGGTTCGGAGGCATCCTCTACACTATTCTCCATCAAGACCACCTCTGGTTCACTGGTCTGTTTCATAGGCTTGCATAGGCCAGCTGAGTGCCTCAGCAGTCATTTCTCTCCTCTCTTGCTTTTGAATGTCTAGTTGCAGAGACATCACTTGCAAACCACTACTGCTGTCCATTTAGAAGGACAGAGTGAGAGCTTCCTCTAAATTGAAATACTTTCCTCCTCCCTCGATCTCAACTCTAAATTGCAGTAGCTGAGCTGTCACTAATCAAAGCATCCTTCAGCCTGCAGGGAAGGTGATCTAGGCCTTTGATCCCCAGAGGTTTCCTCCTCAAAGGGTGTTTTTCCTCTCCTCCATGCCAATGGTTATAATATTAGTCAGGGTTAGTGCTCTCATAGGTTCCATAGTTAGGTTCCACTGTTGGATGGAGTCGGATGGTGGCCTCGGCTGTTCCCTCTCTCCTTAGGAAGTCCCCTTCTGCATCTTTTTTTTTTTTTACAAATTATTATACTTTATTAGTTTTCAAGTTTATAAGGAATACATCTAAAGGAAAAGAGAAACTGACCATACAACAAAATAGTCCACCACAATATACAACTGTCTTTCAGCAGAGGCATAGGAAAAAAATTTGTCCATATTCAGTCTGGCCAGCTGTCAGCTGAGTAAAGGAGAGGCACCAAACTGTATAAATCACTAAGTGCCAGTGCAAAATTAAGGGAATGCAAAGGAAACTTATCACAACCATAGTAACAGTAACTACCTCCCCACCTCCACCCCACCATCCCTCACCTGGAGCTATGATTAATCAACAGAGGCAGTGACCTAGGAAGTGTTTGAGTACAATTTTCACTTCTGCAAAGGGCCTAGGACTGGAGGCTGGGGCAAGTTAATCAGCCTGAAAATGAAACCCTGCTGAGTTCACCCCTCTCCATCCCCCTGGGCAAGTCAGTTGCATGCCCTTCTGCATCTTATCAGATTTTGTTTTGTTCATTGTCCTTGCCTTATAGTGTTCTTCTCCTGTTCTTCCTAGCTCTGTCTGTCACATTTATGTCTGGTCTAGATATCTTCTGATTTCTCGTCTCTCGATGCTCAACATCCCTTTTGGGTATTCATTTTGGGCTTCTTCCTAAGCTACCTTTAGCCAAGGAATTATTCCCACAGCACCTATGGAGGGGCCCTCCTCTAGGGTTCCTGCCCTGCACTCCTACAGGATGGTATATCTCATGGATAGAGAGGAGCACAACCACAATGTATCAAAGTCACACAAGCATACATCTCATCCAGTTGAGTAAACTAAATTGATGTTCAATGGGCACAGCAACAACATCACTCCCCATCAGATCTTAAAGGCCACTCCTTCTGGACTGTTCCAGGATTTGTTGTTGCCCCAACATCCACCCCTCCTCCTCCAGCGGCTCATCTCTCTTCCCCGTGGGCTTATTCCTAAGCTACCTTTAGCCAAGGGAATGATTCCCATGGCACCTAAAGAGGGGAACCCGCCTCTAGGGTTCCTTGTGTCGTACCCCTACAGGGTGGTATATCCTATGGATAGAGAGGTGAACAGCCACAATGTATCAAAGTCACACAAGCATACATCTCATTCAGTTGCACAGGCACAACTGAACTAAAGTATGGAGCAGTTTTTCCCCTGGATTGGCATGCTCTGGAAGATAAACTGGAAGGTGAATTGACTGGTTCATGGTAAACTCAGACACCACCTTAGGGAGAAACTTAGGATTCGTGGACAAAGACACCTGTCTGTGTGAAAAGGCAAATCTGAGTCTTCCACCTGAGAGCCTAAAACTCAGAAATCTTTGTGCAAAAGCAATCAAACAATAATGCTTTCCAAGAAAGAAAGTGGAGTTCACAAGTCACGGCTGGTTCAGAACAAGACAGGGTCAACTTTTCCAAAATAAAGTTTAAATCCCAAGCCAGGACAGGGGAACAGATTGAAGGTTTCAGATGCAAGATGCCCCTGAAAGAGGTATGGGACACCTCTAATTGAGCCACGGTACAGTGGTCAACAGGCTTGTGAAAGGCATAAATAGCCGAGAGGTTCACCGTAGGAGACAAGTACTGGAGGTCTGAGTCTGACAGGGAGATCAGGTAGTCCAGAATATGGCTCACTGGATAGGTGAAAGGGTCCAGATGGTGCTTGACAGCCCAGGTAGCAAACCTCTCCCACTTCATAGGGTAGGTGGCCCTAGTGGAGGGCTTCCTAGCAACCCTGAGGAAGTCAGCCGCCTCTGGGACATCCCAGCTCAAGCAATGGCTATGTCCTCAGTAACCAGGCATGCAGATAAAGGGACTGGAGGTGTGGATGGAGCAGGGTCCCCTTAGTCTGCTTCTACAGATCCCTGCAGATGGGCAGAGGCACTGGAGGTTCTGCTGCTAACTGTTGCAGTAATAGAAACTATATCTGCTGTAGTCAATGAGGCACCGCCAGGATCATGCTAGCCCTTCCACTTGCAGCTTGATTAGCACCTTCTGAATGAAAGGAAACATAGGTAAGGCATAAAGGAACCCTCACTCCAGGAGAGGACGGTGCATCTCACCAGAAAATGCCAGCGCTGGATCTAGCGAACAGAAACTGGGCAGTTTTGCATTGAGTGGGGTTGCAAAAGTCCAGCTCTGGATGTCCCCATCTGATGAACAGATCTGTGACAGATGAGAGAAGTTCCCATTCATGCATTCTGGACTGAGTCTTGCTGAGGCTGTCTGCCAGAGTCTTCAGCATGCCTGGGATGTGGACTGCCACTAGGACCAGGCCGTGACTCCTAATACCAGAGTATCATAGCTTCCCTGCATAGTGGGTAGAAACGCATTCTCCTTTGCTGGGTGATGTAATAGATAACACTGTGTTTGTCTGACTGGACCATCAATTGACCGAAGAAGATGGTTCAGGACTGCCTACATCTCAAGGAAGTTGATATGTAAAGGCATCTCAAGTGGGACGCATCCCTGAGTATGAAAAGAACCCTGGTGTGCAACTGAGTCCAAACTGGAGGCATCCATGGTGAGAATCTGCTGGGTTAGCAGATCAAGGATGGGCCCCTCATAACAGGTTCTGGGGGTCCACCCCACTGAGGCACCTTGTGGACTTGAGAGGAAGCCAGCACTGGCTGCTCCAGGTTGACTATGTGTTGATACCACTGCATCCAAAGGGTCCACTGGAGCACCCTCATGTGCAGTTTGGCCAGAGGACCATGGCAGTGACAGCAGCCATAAGCCTAAAATAGTCTCAAGTATACCTAGTGGTAACATAGCTTTGGACAACCTCCGGAGCACTTCTCACTGTTTTGAGGAAGAAGGCCTTACCTATGCTGAGTCAAGGACCACTCCAACATACTGCAGCCTCTAGGATGGAACCAGGACCAACAGGCAGTTTTCAGTGATGACCAGGGAGTGAAATGGCTGGAGGATCCCCTTCTGTCTGGAGGTCTGTAGCTACTGCTCCTTAGCATTTTGTGAAGACCTGTTGCACAAGGATAAGTCAAGGGCAAGACTTTAAATTGGCAATGTTCACCCTAAAAATAAACCAGAGAAACAGCCTGTGTGATGGACAAACCGAGATATGCAAGTAAGCGTCTTGCAAGTCTGAGAGCATGCCCAATTCCTGTTAGTATGAGCAGCAGGCCTGGCAGAGTGACCATGCAGAATTTCTCACACTAGATATAAAGACTGAGGTCTTTGAAATCTAAAATAGACCTCAGATCTCTGGTTCTCTTGGGGACCAGGAAGAACCTGGAATAGAAACCCCTATTCCTCTGCTGCCTGGGCACTGGCTCAGTGTCGTTTTTCTGCAGAATGGACTGTACTTCTTTCCGAAGAACCCTAACATGGGCCGGAGGACAGGTGGAGGGCAATGCAGGAGTCTCTGGGGGCCATTCTACAAGTCCCAGAGTGTAATCCCATTCTACAATCTGAAGAATCCAGGCATCTGTAGTTATGGCTCTTCATTGGTTGAAATGGAGGGAGAACTGGCCTCCAACCACCACCTCTTGGCCAGAGACTGAGAAAAGCAGGGTCTGGCTAGGAGCCAGAAAGAGGCAGACTGGCCACTTGGGCTGATCTGTCACTTCTGGGGCATAGTGTTTGAGCCCAGGAGGAAGGGGTGGGTATGACCGAGGAGACTTTCTTATTCCTCAGGACAGAGTCTGCTTCAAACTTGTGGGACACCTTGTAAATGGGCAGTCACTGTCTGCTTCTAGGCTGGATATGGTACAGCATGTGGACAGACTTAATAGCCCTAGAAGATGCCTGGAAATCATTACTGATGTCCTGGGCCTCCAGCCCAAAACCATTTTGAGCCATTAAAGGGGGCATTCAGCATCTTCTGCTGGACAGCCACTGTAAAGCCTGAGACCCTCAGCCAGGTGTGCCTACAAAGCCAAATGTCTGTGGCAGTAGCCCTGGCCCGAGTATAAGAAATATCATACAAGGCCCTGAGGAGGAACTTACTGATGTCCTCTTCAGCTTGTAAAGATTTGAGAACCTCCTGTTTCTGGAAACATTCTGGGAGGGTTTGGGCAGCCACCTTGCCATTCTTCCAGATGGTGTTTTGGTACTTGACTACATGTGATTGATAGTTGGCAGTCCCAAAGTGGAGGAAGCATTAACCCTCTTACCCCAAAGGTCAATCCGCCTGGATTCCCTGTTGGGGGGGAGGGATCAAAGATGCTTAGGCAACTTGGACCTGTCATGTGCTGCTTCAATGACCATGGCATTGGTCTCAGGTTGGGCAGCATAATAAGGCAGGACCTGAGGGGCATGACAGAGTTTATCTGCCCAGCAGGGCATGGCAGGAACCATGTCTGTATGGTGACAAATTGCAACTGTGGCATTCTTTAGAGCTGGGAGGATAGGAGGAATGACCTTGGTGGGGGGAGATTCTTGAATCTCCAAGAAGTCCACCAGTTCTCTCCAGGTGGCATACCCTTCCTGAGTATGAAAGCCCATAGCTGCGGACAGCTGCTTCATGACCTTAAAAAAGGTAGGATCCTCAGGAGGGCATCTGGGAGTATGTTTAACAGAGTCCTCACTCACTGAAGAAGTGGTAGACCTATCAGAGGAAAGAAGTTCCTCTGCCTCCTCTTCCTCAGGGAGGAGGAGGCCAGAGTGGTACTCCTCCTTGACATCAACCTGTTCAGCTCGGGGTCCAATGATCGAGGGCCAATGATGGCCTATGGGCACAGCTCAGAAGGACAGTGACATTGACATTGGGGCCGTCAATGGTGCCAGGGCCCTAGGACTGTAGGAGCCCAACTGATAAACTAGTGCTGTAGTAATTCTGGCCAAAATATCACTGATGTTGAAAGGAGGAGGAGGGTGCATTGATGGTAGAGGAGTCACCGGCACAGGGGGTGCGACGAGCCCATCGACGAGTCATAAGAACCTGAGGACCCCAATGTCAGAGGTTCTGGAGAAGCATCAGGCCACAATGGAGGTGCTGTTGCTGATGATTTGAGGGTCAATGAACGGAGGGGCCAACGACCCGAGGGTTGACTGACAGCCTCCATGAGAAACAGGAGAAAGTGCTGTTGGTAGAGGCCTAGGAGAAGCAGATGCCTGGCTAGAAGAGTGCATCAGTTCAGCAGCAGCAGTAGCCAATGCAGTGCCCCCAAAGAGGAAGAAGAGGCTATCGGGGATTGGGAGTGCTGCTGGGAGGGAACAGTCCCGTTGATGGTCTTTTTGTGACTTTTCCCTGAGGACTTGTCTTGGATCTTCAAGGCCAAGGAGCTTGACAAATCCACTAGTAATTAGGAGTGAGGACCCAGAGAACCCCTGCCCAGAGCTAGCTATCTGCTGTGTCATGAGAATTGCTTCAAAACCTTTTGCATTGCCTAAGGGTCATCAGGATAAGTTTCTGCCAGAGCTCCCAGTAAGAGGCATCATGGTCAGGCCCAAGACAGCAGATGCAGAGGTTGTGGCTGTCAGAAGAAGCAATCTTCTTTCCACAGCGGCAGTGATGGAAGAGAGAAATGAAAGGAGAGACTTTAGGCATAAACTGGGTAAAGGAATGTCTTGTTTAAAAGAGATTCCTAAAAGCTAAGGTAAAAGAAACAAGCATATGCAAAAATGGTACAAACTGTGTTGGAGCTTCCAGTAGACCCATGTGATCAGAGTGTCAAAGGCAGGAAATAACTGAGGAGGGAGTGGGGCCACTTATTCCTTTATAGGGTTGATGATGTCAATGAGTGACATCAGCATGGGCAGCACCAGTTTTACTGCTGGAAAATCTTCCATGTGGATCCTGCTTCACTGCCAGTCAAGTTCCTGTGGTGTGACCTGATGAATAAGATACTCAGAAGAATATCAGCTCTGAGATTGTTTGGTACAATGCCTGTGCATCAACAGTGCCTGAAGGGGTTGACAATGGCTGAACCATTGAGAGGACAGTGCCTGATGGTATAATGGGCTGTGAATCCCCAGTGGGAGGCAAGCCAAAGCTGGACCTGACCTTGATGTCTAAGAGACAGTCCAGGGTGGCAGGACCCATGGCCATAGCAGAGGACCCATCTTTTCAATAGACTTACCAAGTCTGATAAAACATAGACAATAAGGTGAACGGAATGATCCAGAGAAGTGGCCCTATCCATCTACTACTTATACTTTTCAGAATGATAGTGTTTCTCTGCCAATTTTAAGGACCTATCCTTCGTCAATGATTCAGTAATGACTGCCATCGACCGCAGGGATCTATGGGCTGCCAGTGAACTGGGAACATATGTGGTTGATAATGGTGAAGCTGCCTTCACAGCAACCAGTTTCTCTATTTCAGGAAGCTTTAGAAAAACACATTTAAAGTTTTTTGCAACACAACATCTCCTGGTTGCCTGGTTAAAGCTCTGACAAACTGAGCAGGATTTAATGTCATGGTTTGTACTGAGGCAACAGATACAAATGGAGTGGTCATCATTTTTAAAAATCTTAGTGTTTCCACAATGGCAATTATGGAACAATGGTTTCTTGTCTTTTGGCAGTGGCAAAAAAGAAAGTTTTAAAATAAACTTAGGGAAGTAGTAATATTAGTGAACAGTTGGAGAAGTTTAATGGCATTTTTCAGTAGCGGTAGACTGATAAGTTGTTAATGGCAGGAGAAAGAACTGAGGTATGCTGGGGATGCTCACTTTATATAGGCACCAGCAAGGTGCAGTAACATGGATAGCCCCAGCCTGCAAAACATTTCCAGGTGGTAATGACATCGACAACTTACAGTTCGATGATGTTGCTTAGTGGAGGGAAATATCCTCCAACATTAGGTTTTCTCCCATTTGATGTCTATGGAAATCATCTTTTGAGGATAAGTCCCTTAGTCCTTTTCTTCCAGTAATGAAAAAAATAAAGAAGAAATGACAAAAATACTGTTTACATGTGCATCATTATCATTCATGAGAATAAAAATTATACATTTAAAATGTGGAGTATATTACTGACAAAAACCAATTACAAAACTGAAATTACATGAAGTCATAAAAGGTGGGTGAGTTAAACGTACTGTACTGTCCACCAGATCAGTCACTTTGTCTTAGATATCACAGTTTACCATGTGACAAACAGGAGTAACTGTCATTAGTTTACATCGAGTTCCTGCAGTATCCTGCAAGATATCACAGGAATGACTGAGAGAAGAGCACTTGATCCTGACAAAGACACTGTACTACATGTGCTTGCAGCTTCACTTAATGTGTTGCCTCAGCCCATTACCTGTCATTCAGTGTGTTCTGCCACCCTTTGTTTCCAGTTACATTTCCCAGCAGACAACTGGCTCATAAGACTATATAAGACAGCAGCTATTCGTTTTATGTCCTCAGCCGATCTCCTCTTCAGTGCTTTTATGCTACTTCAGCCTCTTCATCCTTTGGGTCCTATCCACAAAACAGTTTCTCTCCTTCTGTGCCTATGGAAAAAGATGCTTTGTGGCTAAGACCCTTAGTCCTTTTAATTCAGTGATGGAAAAATAAATTAAATAATGTAAGACAAAAGGGTGTAGTGTGCATGTGCATCATTACCATCATTCTTGAGAGTAAAAAATATTCATTAAAAATGTGCCCATTGTCATCAAAATAACAAACTGAGCTTACCAAAAAATGTCATCAATTCATAAAGAATGGGTGGAAGGCCTAAATGTACCCCATGCTCACTGCGTAGCATAACAGTTGCCTCAGCCCTTCACCTGTTATTCACAGTGCTCTGTGACCTTTCAATCACCAAGTCACTTTTACCAGCAGATAACTGGCATACAACACTATACAAGCCTTTGACTCCTCAACTGTTATGATGCCTCAACCTATCCCCGTGTTATTTGCTTTGTTCTCTCTCCTGTCATCTATTTGCCTTGTCTCATGTCGATAACCATATCACTTTACTCATGTAAGCAGATGGCTAGCTAGCAAGCAACAGTACAAGTTAAGTGTGACTCAAGTTCTCAGTATAGCTCATTAATACTTCCAGGATGGTATCTCTACATGGCTGGTGTTTGCTTGTTGCCATGCTTATTACCAGCCTGTTTGTTTCTTAACATTGTTTACTTGTTTTACTTTTTATCATACTCTAAAATGAAGAAATTGAGGAAATTTTATATTGGATGCATCTTATTGGCCATGGATCCAAAATCAAACCTCAACCAAAACTAGGGTGATTTGACAAAACCAGAAACACCTTGGTTTTGCACACCACTAGTCATGTACCAAAACAAATAAAATTGCCATTTACCTTGTAACTTTATCATTTATCTGCCCCTCCACACACACACACATGTACAGTAAACTGGTTCTTCTCAGGGAGGTTTTCTATAGGTCATGATCTGATCAGGTATGGATTCAGGTCTTGGGATTTCAGGAACTCAGGGAACAATACTCAAATTCACAATATACACTTAAATGCAATACAATGTTCCTTTTCAAACAATGAATCAATGTCAAGCAGTGAAGAATTTGTCTATAACAACACCACACACAACACAGATAGTTAACATTTTGGCTGTACCATCACAAATGCTATTTTAGCCCCACAGGGCTGAAGGCAGGAATGTCAGACAGCTAGGGGCTACTTAGAGGCCTGGGCTGGGGGCCCCACCAGACATCCCCTCCAGAGAACCCAGTTACGAAATGGGCACTAAAACTGGTGAAAATGAGAAAGTCCTATATAGACTATTATTTTTTTTATTTTTATTTATTTATTTTACATCAGTTTACAACCTTGAGCCAGAGGCTCGTTTCCAAAGGTACTCGCCACAAAGAGGACAAAACAAAACAACATTTCATTACTTCATTGCAGATAACAGCATTTTTTTTTTTACATCATAGCAGGCAACAGTTTAGGCAGATATATGCTGTAATTACTTTGTTTACAATAACAGTGTAACAGGTTAGGTATTCACAGGTTAATACAGTTATTCAGATAGGATTGAGAGGGTAAGCATACATTGGTTAGGCAGACAACTAGTCTAGTTATACCCTTGACTAGTGCAAATCTGAAAATACTTTCAACTGTTCAGTGTGGGATCCTACCACCTACATTTATAGGCCCCCAGTAACATCAGGAAAATGGACTTCATCAACTGACTCCTGGATACAGCAGCCGACCAGGATGCCCCTTGCTTTCCTCCTCTTATCTTCCTTCATCCCCATTGTGTATGGTGGCATGAAATCCACAAGGGTCTGCAATGCATCCTCTTGACGAGAGAATTCCCTGCCACTCAGTCTCCTGCTTCTCTGCCTTTCTCCTCTCCTCTCTCTCTCCCACCATTCCTATAAATGGTGCCAGTCTCCTCCATTTATGCATGGCCAGGAACAGAACTAACTCATAATTACTGGCAACCTCCTTTATCAAACTGTTTTCAAGCATCTTAAAAATGCTGTAATAACTCAAAAATGAGTTATCACGGCATTTGCAAAACCACCTGTCTCCTCTGTGTGTCACTCATCTGTATTCTGCTTTTTCATTGGTTTGCACTCTGTGAGTGGGCAGGCTGAATAGCTTTAAAAAAATGGCGGCTCGTTTTCTCGCTTGCCGATGAGCCGTTTTTATTTACCACCCTCCCGATCTCTATTTGATTTTTTAAATGTTTTATCTGGTTGATCCCACCTTCCAAATAGAAAAGGACTATCTGGTTGATCCTGCTGTGTCTCGGATCGGAGATGCTGTCGCCAGAAAAGGTCAGTCTGAAAGAGAAACGGAGAAATTGTGTGTGTGTGTGTGTGTGTGTGTGTGTGTGTGTGTGTTTGTAAATAGCAGATACTGAGACAGTGTAAACTGTGCATTTTAAGATGCTTGAAAACAGTTTGATAAAGGGGGTTGCCAGTAATTATAAAAAATTAAAAATAAGCAACTGTGTGTATGTGTTTTTTTTTAACACACCCTCGGTGTGTGATTACCTCATAAACCTCTCGAGCTTCGCTCTCAAGGTTTATGGGTTATCACACACCTTGGGTGTGTAAAACAAAATCCATAACACACAGTTGCCTATCTATTATTCTCTATTTAACAGGTAAAAACAACCCTGAGGAGAAATGAATGTCACATAGCTTCTTGTTAACATGGGGGATACACACACTCGTGTCAGCGGTGAGAGTAGAGTAAACTGGAAACTTGATCTTTTCACAATTAGCAGGGGTTAGAAATTACACATTTAAAAAGGGAAACTAGTCAGATTATGTTAACTAAGGCACAAGGGAAAGAACTGGAGTCAACCAGTTTACAGAAATCAGCATAACTATCTCTTCAGCTATAACTGTTGAAATACTTAACGGTTCCCAGACAGCATATTTGTAAGTTTGAAGGGCCGGGGTACAGAACTACAAGCATACATAATAAAACATTATTAGCGAGAGTCAAAGCATCACTGGGTGCTACTGAATGCAATTATATCTTAAGGACAGTAAAACTGGCCCTCGTTGCTCTACAGTGCAAATAGCAATTTTAATTTTGGGTACATAACAACTGAAATTAGTACTGAGATGATGCATACTGAATCTGATAAATGGGCATATGCTACAAAGCTGTTAAATATCATTCTTACAATTCCAGTCCCTTTAAATATTTACAATGAACTATTAAAATACATTTGCACACTCTCAAGTTGTAAATACAGTTCTGCAGGTAGAGAGGTGTATAACGATCATGCTTTTACATTTCCTGAAGCCCATGCGAGCTGTTTGATGACTTTCCTTCTACCCTCTAAATGGAGTCTTGCAACAACTTTGATGCATGACAGTACACTGTCTGGCAGAGTCCTGCTTTCTGTTTTCTGATTCCTGCTTTCTGTTTGCTGGTTCTTTCAAAACACAACAACTTGAACAGCTAAGTTCCAGAAACTGCAAGAAGAGACTAACAAGATCAAAAGGAAAAAATTCAGAGAGCTCAGGTCATGGAATGTATGGAGGCACAGATCTTTGTTGTACAAATTAACAAGCATTTGTCAATGCTGAATGTTGCTTGCTTCTATGTGCTGTTTAGGTATTTGTAAGTCATTGGAATGCAAATATTGAAAATTTGCAAACTTACGAGTGTGCGTAGGAACTGCGCAATGCATGCTCGTAAAACAGTCATTTTTAGGAATTTTTTCACCAAATTTTCAACACAGGCATTTTAAGACCTCTGCTCATGATCAGTGTCACTGTGATTTTCTTAATGTGTCCCATACATTGAGTTCACACACTGACTGCGCCATTGTGCGCTACATTGGCGGAAACATGTTTTGGGCAGGATGTGAAAAATGACAGCTATACTGCTCATGAGGAGGTGTGATAAAATGCAAATGTTGAAAATCTGCTGTGAAAATATTGAAAATTCGCAATCTTACGAGCGTGCGAAGGAACTGCGCAATGCACGCTCGTAAAACAGTCATTTTTAGGATTTTTTTCACCAAATTTTCAACATAGCTATTTTAAGACCTATACTCATGAACAGTGTCACTGTGATTTTCTTAATTTGTCCTGTACATTGATTTCACACACCGACTGCGCCATTCTGCGCTACATGGGTGGAAACACATTTTGGGTGAGATGTGAAAAATGACAGCTATACTACTCCTAAGAAGGTCTGGTAAAATGGCAATGTTGAAAATCTGAAGTGAAAATATTGAAATTTCGCAAACTTACGAGCCTGCGTAGGAACTGTGCAACGCACGCAGAAACAGTCATTGTTTGAATTTTGCACCATTTTCAACATAGGGTTTTGGGACCCTTCTCATGAATGATGTCACTGTTATGGCGGTATTCTGGCCCAAGGGTGATTTCGCGGTCACGCGCAGTCACCGCGCCAAATCACCTTCGGCCTGAATAACGCCATGACAGTGACATCATTCATGAGAAGTAGTCCCAAAACCCATATTGAAAACTGGTGAAAATTCCAAAAATGGCTGAGATATGTAATCAAAGTTGAAACCCCAATATCTAGCCCATTATACAGCTTACCAGCATTTCCTCAGTTCATAGTCGGCTTTGAAGAGTGCAGACGTGTTCCCAGTCCACAGAGTCCGGAGGTAAGTATGGGGTGGGGGTGGGGAGGCTGGGTGCACAGTGGGTGGGTGCGGGTTGTGGGAGGGGTTGGGAGGCGTGTCATTGGACCGTTTCGCTTTCAGGTATTTAAAAAAAAGATGGCGTGGGACCCTTTGCCACGCTGGGGTGGGCTCCCAGCATGCAGCGAGGATGTTGAGGGTGTTCAGCCGACAGGATTGGGCACCCTGCGGCCATAGAATTTGTTGCCATGCTGGGGTGGGCTCCCAGCATGGCAAAAGGGAGCGTTCAGCCGATGGGGATTGAGCACCCCCATCGGCCATGGAATTTGTGGAGGGGGGCATTCAGCCGATGGGGGATTAGGCACCCCGTCGGCCAAAGGACCACTTGCCACGCTAGGGTGGGCTCCCAGCCTGGCAACTACTACTTGAGGGAGGGGATGCAGCTCAGCCAGCAGGGATTGTGCACCCGTCGGCTATACAGTGCGTGCTGGGGCGCGCTGCCTACGCAGGTGGGGGGGGGCTGCGCATGATCAGCCTCTTATCGGTGCTCACTGCCGTAGCTTCCCTCAATCAGAGTGTTGCTGCATTTTGGAGCATGTCATAGAGAAATTAAAATGCATTGGCTTACAGGGTCAAGCCTGCCAGCACACTGACTGAATTGGAGGAGGAGCTGACACACCTCCGAAATGTCCATGATGGCACTATGTTTCTTGCACATACATGCAAGCAAACATAAAATGGGATGTGTTAGGGTATGTATAAATATGTGGCTTACTTGCCTTCCTGTAAAACTAAATCTCTTTTCTTTGTCTATCTCTCCTGATGTGTGCTGCCTGCTGTCTCCCTTTGGCCTCCCCTTCTCATTCTAATAGTTCATTTTGCTTTCATTTTAAAGCCCTCTATCTATAAAATATGCCCTCAGTTCTCCAGAGAGGACTTTGTAAAATACAGAATTCATCAGGAACTAAAACATGCTTGGAACTGGAATGGATCAATCCCAATGTTCAAAGAACTGATATATGTTAATATGTCCCTCAAGCCACTCCTTGCTGTATAAGAGTGGTTGCAAGTGCTTTCTGCTGGAGCAAGAGAATTGAAGCAAAGAGAAGCTGAGCTGTTCTGGCTCAAACTGAACTCAATTAAAACCACTCTCATACAGCAATGAGTGGTGATGGGAACATATTAACATATTAATCGAGCTTGATCAATAATATATTAAATTTTTTTTAAACTGTCCCAGATTGTGCCCATTTCCAGGGTATCTGCACATGAGATACTCTTCACAGAATAAGAGTGTCTCACACACAGAGGAAATTAGTGCTTTGATTGGTCAGGAGCGCTCCCTCAATCTATAATAAAAACCATGATTCCAGAACCATAATGTGAAGCGAGCATAATGAACCATAGTTGTTCCAGTACTAGAATGCCGAAACCAGCTAGAATGCAATAATGCATCTGAAACTGGTGGTTCCATAAACGAGTGCATCCAGACCATTGTAATACAGAAATGGGTTGCATCATTCTGGATACATTCCAGTTCTAGGTACATTCCAGGTGTGGAAAGACTTGCTGCATTCTAACTTTTTTGACACACTAGTTTCAGTACTGTTTGAGTTCCACATGCCTGGTTCTGGGTGCATTCTGGTTTTTGAAACCATTCCAAAACTTACCAAGTCACAAAAAGCCAGTATAATACAGATGTTTTCTGGTTCCAGATGAAATCTGGTCTTCCTGCATATAGTGGTGCCAGGCAGGATGCAGTAAAGCTGCAGTATATCACAGCATGCTGCAGCATACTGATGGATACTGATGGGAACAGTGTAATTCAATTGTAATCAAACCCTTTAGTAATGCAGCATTTTGTGGCATGTCACTTATTGTAAGTTACTGCATTGCGTCATGGATGGCTCTTCTGTACCCTATTTAGAGCGCCAAGGTGTTTTTTTAATCCATAAAATTTCTAGTTATGCCAACTGGTATTTTCAAAATCATAAAGTAGGCAAAATTCCTAGTTTTGTCCGGTGGTATTTTCAAAAGTCACAAAATGGATGCAACTCCTAGTTATGTTCATATCAGAGACTGCTTCATGTATAGGCTAGGACTGGGCAAAATTAGCAAATTCTGCTTTTATAGAATTTTTACAGTTCTACACATTTCATGAAATTACAGAGAACATTGTGTGATTTTTTTTTCAATTCTTTAATTAGACATAACATATTCATGCATATAGCTGGAGACCTGATGTTTGCCATGTGTACTTTTGTGTAAGGGGCCTTATGGGTGCCAAGTCTTAAGACATTTGGTAAGGGGTGTGGAACTTTCAGGGGCTAAAATCTGGCAATTTATTTTTGTGAAAATATCTTAAATATTTTTTCTGCTTACAATGTAGCCACCTTTGGAGCTATAGTAGGTATTTGAAAAAAGTTTATTTGAAAATGTAACAGGAATGAGTGCTTATTGACAGACAATGTACATCTGAGAAAAGACATGGGCACTTACCTCTTCTCAATGACAGCACTTCAGATTTCGCTCTGTGATCTGTTCTCCTTATTTATGCATTCCAAGGCAGGACAGAGTGGGGGTCTCTGAGTTCTGACATTTGTACATTATCATCTTTGTACATTATTCCTTTACATGACAGACATGACCTACATGGTTTGCTTTTTGAGCACTAAATGCACAAAAAGAACAGATAACTGAGTGAAGTCTGGAGTTCTATCATTGAGATGTGGTGAGTGCCCCAATTTTGCTTGTCTCAGCTGAAAATGTATATGCATACTTTTTTGGAAGGATCTTAGAAACTGATAAATAGGGAGGTAGTTGGTTAATTTCTAGTACATTATGAGCTCATACTTTCACAGTTTATTTTTTAAATGTTGTGAACATGTTCAAAATATTTGGATGGTTGTAATTCTGCTACTATTGCAGGTATACATCCCAAATTTGGTATGCATACCTGATACCAACAGGACCTGGAATCTAATAAAGCTGTATAACTGTGGTTTAATAGGCTAACATTTACCATGGAAATTTCAGAAGATACTTGGCAAAATTTGCTCAAAAATTGATGGAAACATAAATGCCACTAGAATTCCACTTGTGGAATTTAACTTTCACAAAACAGTTATCATCACTGAATCCATTTAGCTATGATGAGTTGGTTGCATTGCTGCAGTTTCTTTCTGGGTGACTGTTTTTTTGACCCTGTTTTTTTACTCTGAGCTTGACCAGATGGACTCTTGTGGACTTGTATGGCACACACATTTCCTCCCTGCTTTTCACAGACAAGCTCACTTTAAAAGAGAGCCACCTACTCCTTTTCCTGTAGAAGCTATCCATTTGGAATAGCCATAATTTCTCCTTCTTAGTTTCCCAGTCATTTCCTCCACCAGGTCTCTTTGAGTTTCTCTAAGTTCTGGGCTTCCAAGTGTATTTGGTGCTCAGACCAGTTGATTTTGAGGGGCTTAATTCTCATATGACCTGCTTGCAAGTGAGAATTGTCACTGTACTTCTAATCCTACTCCTACCCCATCTCTCCCTCATCCTACAGCCTCCCCTTCCCTCCTGTTTTGCCCCTACCCCATCAATCACTTTTTTGAGGCCTGACAAATGCCCATGGCTGAACCACTCTTTTTGTGTCCATTCCAAGTCTCAGCTACATCTAGCTACCCTGCCCCCCGTACCCACTTTCCCTAAATGTAATGTATTTCAGCTGCTTAAAAATGTCTGTACACATTTCTTCATTGTTACTCAATGCTATTTAATGTTTGTATTATACCTTAATTGACGTGGGACCTTTGTAAAAGAGCCTTGCCTCAAAGGTACTTGTAATCCTAGACTCTAAATAAAAAATATAGTTCAAATCCCCTTGACTTCTCTTTATATTGACATGACCATGCCTCCTCCCCAGCCCCTTGCAGAACTTCAGTCCATCTTGGCTTGGCTGTTGATCACATTCATTTGACTTGTACTGCAGGCAGCAACTCGCCTTACCTGACCTAGTATCATGGCCCTGCAGTAGTTCCTCATTCATCACTCCTGTGAAGGTAATGTCCAGCATTGTGCTCCATCATGACTAATGATATCCAGATATTTCTGTCACAATGGTCTCAGTCATAACTAGAGTTAATGCTTGGCATCCCTTGGTGCCACTGTTTTTATGTTCTAAGAATATACATTGTTATATAGAAGGTTGTTAAAGGGTCAGCAGATGGCTTTGTACAAAACAATGCTATGCATTCATGTGCTTCTGTAAGTCTTTTAGTCGGTGAGCTTCAGTTGTTAGCTGGCATATTACAAGAAGGCAGGCTAGTGCAGAGTGAAGTCCATGACTATTCTTTGTGGTTCTTCACTTAAACTACTGACCTAGTGTTTGGTGCCACTATACATTACTTTTACTGAGGAGCCTCCTAGGAATGCTACTCTATTGCCACTGTACCCAGCCTTTTCCTTCCTCCACAGTGGCATGTCAAGTGTGCAACTGTGCCAAATGTATGGATATGGCTTCGATAAAAGCATCACAAAATTCCACAAGTTTTCACAAAAGCTCATTCAATTCAACTTTAACTACTGATGTTATTTTACAATCTTTTGCTGCTTATAATTTGGTCAGCCTTTGAGAAAGATATTAGTTGACACACACAACCACATTTAGGGGCAGTGAACATGCGATATGATATTTTCTGCCAGTCTTTGTGTTCTCTAGTTTTAAAGTTATAGAGGCCTAAATTCTGCAGTTTACATACTTAATTTTTATTTAAAAGTTTGGTGACCAGGAGAATCCGTTATGTTATCCATTTCCAGTACCACTGGTCTCGTTGGCAACTGGCACTCATCACGGCCAGCAGCTGGCTGAGCGCAGGTTAGCTACTGCACACACGTGCTCAGATATTACTTTCTGAGCAGTAGTGCTAACACTGCACTCAGTCAGTGGCTGGCCAGCGGGAGGAGTGGTGGGCGTGCCAGTCGCTGGCTGGGGACAGGTGGGGGTGCTGGGTGGCTGTCACGGCTGGGTGGGGGCCACTAGACTACCTGGAAAATGGATCTCATTATTGATTATTATACTGTTTGTGGGGAGCACTAGACTACCAGGGAAATGGGGATCTCATTATTGATTATTGTACAGTTCAGAGGTGCACTAGACTACCAGGGAATACTGGATCTCACTATTGATTATCATGCAGTTTGAGGGGGCACTAGACACCAGGGAAAAGGGGATCTCATTATTGATTACAATGCTGTTCAAGGGGGCACTAGACTACCAGGGAAATGGGGATCTCATTATTGATTATTTTACAGTTCAGGGTGTACTAGACTACAAGGGAAATAGGGATCTCACTATTGATTATTATACAGTTCGAGGGGGGCACTGACTACCAGGAAATGGATCCCATTATTGATTATTGTACAGTCTCAGGGCACTAGACTGCCAGGGATATGGGGATCTATATTTTTATGTTACAGTTCAGGGAGCCACTAGATACTAAGGTCTGGCTTTTGCCGCATATGTGGCCAGTGACTAGCGGTTCAGGGCATGGTTGGGGGGATGGCAGCGCCTCTCTGCAGAGCTTCTGCCAATGAGTG
The DNA here is from genome assembly GCA_016271365.2 of Neoceratodus forsteri. NCBI lineage: Eukaryota > Metazoa > Chordata > Ceratodontiformes > Ceratodontidae > Neoceratodus > Neoceratodus forsteri. Next base: position 170,988,739 of record CM057457.1, on the reverse strand, counting down.
TTTTGGGGGGCTTAGGGTATGGATATCCCTGTGAAGCCCCACTGGGGTGTGCTGGGCATGGAGGAAAGGGAAACTGTGCACTGTCAGCTGGACAGCCAACGGGTCTACAGGACCCCAGGGGCATCCGTAAGTTATACCAGCTAAATGCTGGTATAACTTATGTTGTTGGATCTCCTCTAGGGTTACTTGTAGAATCCCAATGTGGGCACTTTATGGCTGCCCTTATAGAATGGGGCACAACTGCTGCCATAAACCCCCTAGTGCCATGTTGCAGGGGGTTTATGCAGTGTAACTGCTGTTTGTTGCAAGTGGCCTGCGCCATGTCGCAGGCCACTATGTAGAATTGCGCATGTCGCAACTGCTGGTGTAATTTGCTACATGTGCCATTCTACTTGGTGCAACTGCAGTTATGCCAGGTGTAAACCTTCTAGAATCAGGCCCCTAGTGTATTAAAATGAGTGTGAAAATTCTTCAACACTCACCAGCTTTGCAGACACTAAATAGGAGTTGCTTTTTTAATCACATTGAATAGGCATTTAATTCTCAGCCTACTTTTTGACTTTCTATTTTTCTAAGGAAGAGGCTGAGGTGTCTTTTGCCATTTACCACTGAGATCAGAAGTGACATTGTGGAGGGTTGTCAGACAGATCTCTGTATTTCCAATGGTGATTTTGGTTTGCATGAACCTTGTGCTGTTAAAGTCTCAGAGAGAAGTGTTTACATGTTTTGCATGTGAGGTAACAGTCAGTGTGTTCTTTTTGCTGTCTAGTTTTTCACTGTCAGAAAAAAACCTTTGGAAAGCTCTCTATTCAGTCTTTGGACTCTCTGATATGAAAGGTATTACGTGCCTGCCAGTGTGGTTTTCCCTGTAAACTTTCATTTAATACTTTCTGTATGAGGCTGCATGATCTTTTTATTTTTATCCTAATGCTGAAATACTGTGTTATGATCTATCTATGGTTACCACAATGCAATTATAATGTTAATATAGTTTTGAACAAAGCTGAGAAAGCCATGGGTCGCTTGTATATATGAAGATACAATATTTGCACAGTGATTTTCAAGATTCTCATTCAAACTGCTAATTCCCCCAAATGTTGTTTTGTCATGCAAGTTAGCCCTGCATAACTTAATTTGCTGAATGTGACCTAATAGACTGTGTTAGCAATAAGCACAATGAACTGCAGTTTTTTTTCTGTACCCTTTTACATCATAAGTCTGTGAACAGATGAATGTGGATGAGATGGGACAATGGGTAGGTGGTCAGCCATCCAGTACGAGTATTGTCATGTGACTGCCAAAGACATTATATGGTCAAAGCTAGCATCAGCTCCAGTTCGAGTTAGCACTCCATTAGTCTGGTTCCAGTTCCATTTCTGATTCTGAGTAGTTCCAACCCCAGCTTCCAAGTGCAGCTGCTGATCATCTGGTTGTATTTGCTCGGTACCTACTGGAATAGCTTGTGGATGCCTTGCTTCCTCCTCTTTATGATCAAACTGCAGAGCTCTCTCTAGCCCCTATGCTAATACACATATGAAATGGATCTGCCCTGCCATGGGGATAGTTAAATGGGGGGCAAGGAGCAAGGGAGGAAGCAGCATATAAATGGAGACAGATTTATTTTTAAATGATGAGGCAACTATGTGTGTAGGGGGGGATTCAGCATTAAATGAGATGACAACAGTAGAAGACTGAAAAGCCACTGACTGCAATAAGCATGTGTAGGGAATTGGATTCTCCTCCAACATACCAAGATGGCATTAGCATTTGAACTGCAGTGCACTCTATTTTGGGTAACCGGATCTGTGAGCAACATAATGCATTCCACATATAATATTTGTTAAAGGCTCATACAGGTTAATAGGGGTGGGTGGTGTAACAATTCAGCTGCGAAGAGTGAACCCTTCCAGCAAAAGCAAAAGGAGCAAGCGGGAACAATCAGTAAACAGTGCACTTATTTAAATTCCATTATCTGGAGCACATGAAGTGGATCAGCCCCTGCCATGGGGGTAGTTAACGGGGGGGGGGGCAAGGAGCCATGGGGGAAGTAGCATATAGAGGGAGAAGATATAAAGTATGGCTCTTTGCAGATGACACAAAGATCTGCAACAGAGTTGATGCACAAGGTGGGGTGGAAAGAATGAGAAGCGACTTGTCAAGGTTAGAGGAATGGTCAAATGTATGGCAGCTTGGATTTAATGCTAAGAAGTGCAAGGTAATGCACCTGGGAAACAAAAACCCAGGGGAAGAGTACACAATGGGGTGAGATACTAACAACAACAAAAATGGAAAGGGACCTGGGGGTAGTCATATCAGATGACTTAAAGGTGGGCAAGCAATGTGAGAGGGCAGTATGGAGGGCTGAGGGATACTGGGATGCATAGGGAGAGGCATCACCAGTAGAAAACAGGAAGTTGTTATCCCTCTGTACAGACAGCTGGTGAGACCCCATCTGGAGTACTGTGTGCAGTTCTGGAGACCCAATCTCTGCAAGGACATAGAGAAGATGGAAGCTGTCCAGAGGAGGGCAACTAAAATGGTGCAGGGTCTGCACCGGAAGACATATGAAGAGAGACTAAAGGAGCTTAATATGTATAGCCTCGAGGAAAGGAGGGAGAGGGGACATGATAGAAACTTTCAAGTACCTCAAGGGAATCAACAAAGTCCAAGAGGGTAGCATCTTTCAAAAAGAGGTGTGCAAGAACAAGGGGCATGATTTGAAGATAGAGGGGCAGCTCAGAGGTAATGTAAGGAAGTATTTTTCACAGAGGGTTGTGGATGCATGGAACGGCCTTCCAGAGGAGGTTGTGGAGTCAAAAACAGTGACTGAATTCAAGCATGCATGGGACAGCCATAAGGCAATTCTAGGGGGTGGGGGTAGAAAGAAGTAGGCTGCTGGTTAACTAGGATCTGCAGCTTATCCATTAGGTAGGGAAATGGGCAGACTGGGTGGGCCAAGCGGTCCTTATCTGCCATCAAATTCTATGTTTCTATGTTTCTATGAGAATGATATTTTTTTTGATGACGAGGCAACAAAGTGTGTGTGTGTTGGGGGGTTGGAATAAAATAAGACAACAACAGTAGAAGACTGAAAAGCCACTGACAGCAGTCGGTATGTGTGGGGAATCCGATTCACCTCCAAAGTATCAAGATAGCATCAGCATTTGAACTGCAGTGTACTCTATTTTGGGTAGCCAGTTGTATGAGCAACATAATGCACAAATAATACCTACTACATAGTTTGTTTGCATACTTCATAAAAATGTTCTCAGGCATGAAGTGGCTATTTGTCTGGAACACTCACACAGAGCTTCCTGATTCTTGATAATCTGTAGTTCCCTATCAGCACCAACAGACTGATCAATGTTTTTTTAAGACTTTTTATTTTTATTTTACATCTTCTCATTTATGTAACTCATGATGTAAGGTGTTGGGTCAAGTGGTTACCATGTGCCCCACCCATGGCTTATTTCACACAAGAGTGCACTGACATCTGACTGCCACTCTAGGTGCTCAGCCCATGGTGCCCCATGTGCCTTCCTTATTCATTGCCCTAGCTCTCACTGTTTATTCTCTTTGTACCTTCCTTCCTCATCACTCAAAAAAAAAGAAATTAATTGAGAAGACACAACTGAACCGTGGCCTGTTTGCAGAGTTATGTAGGGATATGTGTGTGTGGGAGGGAGGGTGCATGCCAAGAAGCTTCACCTTAATCTACATGGACTGCAGTCTACAGGGAAAACAGAGGTCTGGGAAGCTCCAACTGATGGGAGGGCCTGCTGTACACAAAGTTTTACTTTGTTTTGCATTCTAAACATGACACTAGCTAGCAGCTGTAGAGTGCCACCACTCTACCCTTTCATTTTTACAACTTCTTTTATTGCTCCTTAGTGAAGTACAGTTTGGTGACAGTTTGTGACTTCTTTCAAACTCCTTCCCCTGACTTTGATGAAGTAAAGGTTAAAAACATCCTGACTTCCAATACATCACCATCGCCAGATACCTGCTGCTGCTTTGGCTGCTTTAGTTAAGACATATAGACCAGATGCTATCCTCAAAGCAGTTCCTTTAAATGTTTTATCATCCTCATAACTCAATGCTGCAATATTAGTTTCCACTCTACTGGCTCCATACTACAGTCGCAGTAACCACAGCATCTAACAGCATCCTTCTCTAGGTCTCTTTTGTCTAAGCATGTGAGGGGGGGCTAATAAAAGCAAAGTGGCGGAATCATACTGGGAGTAGTAAACAGGAAAAAGGTGTCGGGGCTCAGAAAGAATTGTGATTTCAACACTTTCATGGTCAGACCAGTTGAGTTTGTTTTGCAAATAGCTATGTTTTGGTTTTATTTTTCTATCAAAGCCTGTGAGTTGCTTTTAAAAGGGCGAAGTGAATCTTTATTTTTATAAAGCTAGGCACATGCCCCAGAAAATTCTATTCACCCTTTAGCAGATGGAGAGACCTGCGAGGGACTAAGGTGGAATTTTATTTTTATTTTGATTTAATTTCTTGCTGGAAAGAAAGAAATGGAAACTGGCATGGATACAGTAAGCAAGTTCACATACTCAAGCAAATTCAGTTACCCTTGTAGATGAAGAGAACTGTGATGGACTAAGGAAGGGATTGTATTTTTTGGCAGAAGAAAGAAATGGAAACTGTCATAGACCCTATAAGCAAGTTGTCATCACTTGTCCAAAGAAGGTGAGTCTGCCAAAGAGAAAGAGTGCAAACTATCGTATGCTTGTTTCCTTGCTGGGGAGGTGCCAGAAAATCAGCCGCTCTCAAAATTAAATTAGGCTGCACAGAAGTAGAGATCTGTTAGGACAGTATTTAATTTTTCTTCTAAATAAACCAGGCAGTCACTCTGATCTGGAGCATGTATAATTAAAATAACTGTTGCCCTGTTCACCTTCCATTCTGGGCTTCAAAGGCTATAAAGCCTTGGGAATTCATCTTTGTAGCCCTAACTAGTGCTTTGTGGACATCAGGGTCACTGAAACACAAGCAAGCACATCACCAAAAATGGTCAGCCTCACAACTCTGTTCAGAAAACTGGACAAATGGATCAAGAAAACCATATTGCGTGGCTTCTCAGAGCTGTTTGCTACTGCAAGTAACAGCTGCATAACCCAATTGCGGAACACAGGGAAGACAGCAAACAGAGACAGTGACTTTGTCATGTCAAGAGCTCTGCCAGAGGTCTCCTCACTTACACTGCAGAGCACTACCATGCAAGGCTGAAAATTGTTATACCACACTGCCACTTAAACAGTATCAGTCTAATCACTGTACACAGATCAGAATGGCAAATTGGGTCATACAGGAGGAGACAGAATCAAGAGTTAGTCAGCTAGAGTAGTGGGTCCTGCCAGCCAAAAGATGAGTCACCACTGTGGAGAAAAAAGTGTGACTGCAGCGAGGAAAGAGAAAAAGGTAAATAAAAGTAAAGACGAGGCGGGACAGGTGAGTATTCAGTGGTCACCAGGAACAGAAAAACAAATGCTGCAGTGCAATTCCCTACAGACATAGAAAGCATGCATGTTGGACACAAGGAGGATGTTCATAGTTTTGCTTTATTTCTGGTGGGGGCAATACAGTACAGTGGTGGTTGGGAGGCTTAAAATGAGTTGGGAACAGAGGACTAGGGTGCTACCACACACAGTGGGTGGTTGTCGGAGGGTTTATGCAATTTGGCTTCTTAAAATTTTAGGAAGGAATGCCAGAGTCCCTTAACTCATCGTAAAAGGTCTGCAGGGCTACACCCACTGCAGCCCTAAAAAGGCAATACCAATACCCAAATGACAATGAGATTTTGGAGGACTGACTCTAAGTAACTGCTCAGTGAAGATTGACTGTAAACAGGTGCAAAAAACACTGTTTGAAAAACTACTGCATTTCTATCCTTGTTCCAAAAGAACTTTCAGAATCCTACTACCTTTCCCAACTCTAACATCCTACCCTACTTTTCTTCATTCATTCTGCAATTATACAATACATATTTCTATTAAAAAAGTATCTAGCACTTCCTGCACTATTAGAGTTGATGTTGCTGTATTTCAGATTAGTAATGCTATCAGAAATGTTAAAATGTGTTACGTGTTCAATAGTTAGCTAACCTAGCACAAGGCATGAACACTGCAATAAAAAGTTTGAATGTTCAATACCTTGTCATGCATGTGTCCAACTAGAAAAGAAGTTCAGAAACCAAAGTGTAAACACATAAATAAAAATTAATACACAAAGGTAAACATTGAGACTCTTCCAGTCATAATCCAAAATTAGGAAAAGTGTTGCAACTCTTCAAGTAGTGATCCAAATGCTTAGCAACACCCCCCAAAAAAATCACAATCCAAAAAAAAAAAATGAAAATCCAGGATACAAATCTAGAAGAAAAATCCATCCATCATGATGTGAAACCAGAAGAAACCATAGGAATTACAGAAACCCAAGCAAAAAAGCCATGAAATACTCTAAAATATCCAAAGGTAGTAATCCAAGCAGGACTGAAGAAATTACCAACAAACAAAGCCACATGCCAAGATCCAGCATGACCATTCAACCACCGTGGAAGAAAAAGCACAGAAGTCATTAAAACAGACTGCTGAAATCACCGAACTCCCAGTGGAAATCCAGCCGAAACCATGACTCCTCTCCAGCTCTCCTGAACACACCACACTGCTCCCTGAAGTGCTCCTCCAACATGCCATAGCTGCCAATCCTTTCCAAACTGTACCACAAACCAAAGATCCATTCACGGTCAAATAAAAGAGCTAGGAAAAATACAGACATGCCCACCTACCCACCAATCGAGATGCTGCACACAGTAGCCACACACTCCATCCAGTCACATCATGTTCACAGCCATCACTCAAACCAAACAGGAGCCACACCTTCTTCAACAAAGCAACCAATCTGAACCAACATTTATAACAGAGCCCACCAATCAATTTACTACATTACAATCCCCACCCAATCAAATTGCCACATTACAATCCCATTGAAGCCAATACTAAAATCCTCATAAACAACCATGGAAGAACCACATGTGCAACAAAATAGTTCCACAAAGTTACCAATAAAACAAAAAAATCTATGCACTTCAGAAAAACACCACCACTGACAAACAAGAGGCACCCATTGCATAAATCAAATATGTAGAGAGTTATTATGTGATCATGCATTTATCTATTACAGTTGACAGTGGCTTTGCATCACACTTACTCATGCCTTCAGCACTCATGAGGTTACTTGAGGTCACTGTAAACTGTACTAGATAAATGCATTATCACACACTGACCCTCCACATATCCTATATATATATATATATATATAGAGAGAGAGAGAGAGAGAGAGGCATGGTTGCACTTTCATAGTTAGGGTTGAGTAAGCAGTTTAATGTTAAACATCATTTTTGCACCTTAATAACTTTACAACTGTGCAACAGATTTGCACAAAATTTGGTATGCATTATCCCTTGGTGTACGTCTCTTGACTTTCCAAGTTTTGTTTTGATCAGGTATGTGAATTTTGAACAGCCCACATTGAAAATAGTGTGTTTTTCACTTTTTTCGCCATTTTTTTCCTGATTTTTTTCTCATTTCCCTGCACCCACGCCATTACAAAGTTTAGCCAGAACCTTTCAGGGTAGAAACAAATTACCCTATGTAACAGGCCAGTGTTAGTTTGGTGAAAAAATATTATTATTGTGATTGAGGTTGCTGCTGTACAAAAGCGTTCAGCTTATGTGCTACTCCTGGTTAAACAAAAAAATAAAAAAAACAAAAATTTTGAAAATTCAGGTTCTGGGCATGCTCAATTCAGTCTTTTGGTTAGATGCACAGCTGCAGACAAGGATTTCAGCTCACAAATGGGAATTATTGACAGCACACAAATGGGGATTCATTAAATCCCCATTCATGAGAAAAAAATCCTTGTCTGTGAGCCATCTTGTTCTCACTTTTAGCCCAAAACAAAATGTTTTTTACTTGCCCCACAAATGCATTTTGCGAAAACAAATGCATGGGTTTTGTTCAGGATGATGCCTTGTATAAAACTATGTGTTTGGTTTCCATCAAATAATAAAGAAAATGGCCATTTTGGGAGATCACGTGATGCAGAGTGCTGAGTAGAAGCTCCTTCAAGAAGCTCCTGCCTCCCGATCACTGAATCGTCTTTTTTGGATGTCTGAATTTTCCCATTTCCTCTGCTTTTGAGATTCAGAGCTGTCTGAACACTTTGGAAGCCTGGTTTGAGTGTTTAATCGGTGGATGGAGGCTTACACGAAGAAAGCCCCAGAAGCACTCTCCTGCTACTCCCGAAAAGGCCTCCAAGAAACCAGGGCCTCGGGTGGGCCTGAGAGGTCTGATCCTCTGAGCCAATTCGGAGAGCAAGAACCTTTAACACTCATTAGGTTCCTTGAAGAGTTTAAGCCCTTTCATGAGGAAATGAAAGAAATTGCGATGGATCTGAAGACTCTCTCCAGAAAACTGGATGAAGTTTCGCTAACTGTCTCTGATAATACAGCTTGAATAGTCTCAATGGAGAAAAAGTTAGAAAATCTCTATCCCGATCTGGTGTCTATGCCTCAGAGGTTATCTTGTCTCGAAGCCAAGCTCTAAGATTTAGAGGCCGCAGCCGCGAAACAATGTTGTGATACTTGGGTTACCAGAGGGAGAAGAAGGCCAACATGTTGTGGCATTTGTACAGAAGTTGGTGGAGCGGGTTGCTGACTCTTCTCCTTTAGCCCTGTCTATATTATAGAGCAAGCTCACAGGTCCCTGCGACCTAAGCCTTCTCTGGAGGACCCTCCCGTCCCATCATCTGTTGGTTTTAACTACCTAGAGAAACAACATTTTCTGCAGAAAGTGAGGGCTTTACAAGAGGTTCGCTGGGAGAACATGAAACAGAATTTCACAAGATTTGCCGCTCGGTTCGTCTGAAGCAGAAAGCTGTCCATCCCATTGTCTCTAAGATAATTCGACTGGCCTGAAATTTAGGATGGATACAAGTTCTAGTAAATGGATCCTGGTCCACTATGACGATCCTGCAGCTGTCCTAATGAGCCTTAAATCTACGCCACGAGATCTGTTTTGGGAACCCTGAGATGCTGTGTTTATAGGATGAAGAGCTGCTTGGCGCTGAGAATTAGAACTTTTGTTTTTTCCTTCTTTGAGGAGCCGTTCAGTGTGAGTTGGATGGGAAACTTCTCCTGTTTAGCTTGTACTGCACAAGGCGTGCTTGCTATTAGTTTCCTTGGCTTCAATTGCAGTGGGCCTATGCCAGTTAAGGGCAAAGGACACTTATGGTCTCGGGGTTTGTTTACAGGGGGGAACAATGTCTCAAGTTTCAGTGTTCTCCACATTGTAAACAAAATAGAAAGGGGAATTGGTTTTGCTGAGATTTAGATTTAGGTTTATCTCTTCTGGATTGGAAATTAGAGCGGTCTTGGGCTTTCTCTGCAGTTCACTTTCACTGTACTATGACCTGGAACTGGCCACTAGAGGGTGAACCAGCATTAGTAACTCGTGGGGTGCAGCCTTCAATTTGAGGAGGATCTCTTAATCTTCTCATTAGACTCGAGTGCAGGACAATTAATTCTTGCAAGGAGAGCCTTGCAATTAGGGGCTTTGTTACCTCTGGGAAAACATGTTTTTCAGTCTTCCTTTCCTGAGTTCTGCTTACTATCTCTTTCCGATTCTTGCTCTCAGTCTGTGGCAGAGGTCACTCCCTCACTGGGTTCCTGATCTGGCTTTAGTTCCTGCATAATTGCCTCATGAGGCAAGGTTGATTTCAGTTCTCACTCTCAGTTTCATTCGGGTTTTCATGGCTACCTGGGATATGTATGGTTTTCGCAGCGACCCTTTTCTAACAGGTTCTCATCATATTACACTTGGGTGTGGTGGCACTGAAAGCCTAAGACTGTTCTCTCATTTTCTGGGGGTAATCATCACTGTTTTGTTTTCTCATATGAGTATAGTGGAATGCAGGATTTGTCATTAGCAGAGGTGCATTATCGGTAGGCAGGAAATGAAGGAAAAGTGCCAGTCCTGTGCTGAATGTTGCTTATGACAGTTTAGAGGGTTGGTGGTGGGTTTTGGGGTATTGTTGGAGGGTAGGGGGTGAGTGGGGGTACTGGAATAGACTTGACTGTGGGGGGGTTAGGGAGAAGGGAGGGCTTACTGCAGTAACCATGGGTGTAAGGTTGCAGGTATTATGTATCCCATATGCTGAGCTGAATACATTAAGTCTAACTACTACTACTGGATGGCTAAAGAAATAACTTTTGCGACTTGGAATGTTAAGGGGATCAGGAAAAAGCACAAACAATTTCCGGCTCTTAAACATTTAAGCTTACTACATTCTCAGATAACTTTTCTAGCGAAAACCCATTTATTAGAAGCAGAAGCTTCACAGTTAAGGAGACAACAGGTGGGTCTGGTTTACAATGCCCAGGGATCTACAAATAGCTGTGGGGTCATGCTCATGATTAATAGGGGCATTCCCTTCATTTCTACACAGGTGATTAATGACCCTGAGGGAAGGTTTATCCTTGTTAAGATACTCTCTGGTCTGTTCCATTATTACTTGGCATTATCTATGGCCCTAACATAGATGACCCAGGATTTTTTGCGAGACTTATATGTGCTATTCTCCCAATGCTTCGCATCAGAATTATTTTGGGTGGGGATTTTAATCAAGTACTTGATTCTAATTTGGATAGGTCAGGTAGAGGTCTGGGAGGGGTCACTCTGGGGCAGAAGGCTTTTAAAGACCTATTGGACCAATGCGGTCTCTGCAATGTCTGGCTTGTCTTGCATCCTGATTCTAGGGAGTTTATCTTCAGGTCAATGGCACACGGCTCGCAGTCCTGCATTGATTACATATTTATTTCTCAGTTTCTATTACCTGGCATTAAGACTTCCTTGATTCAACCTGGCCCAATCTCCAACCACTCACTAGTATTATATCAATTGGTATTTCTTAATTTACCTAACAGGGAAACCAGATGGAAACTTAATGAACAACATCTCAAAGATGTCAAATACTGCAAACTTATACGGGAGCAAAATGAATCCATTTTTTCATCTAACCCTTTAGATAGTGCAAAGCTGGATATTTTGTGGGGGGCCTTTAAGGCCTTCATGAGAGGGATCCTTATCAGCATGGCAATGGGCAGGAAAAGGGCACAGGAGAAGGAATTAATATCTTTACTATCTCAAATTAGATCACTTGAAAATAATTTCTTGATTAATCCTCCTGATGAGGATAGGAGGAAACTCTTAGTGTTGAAAGACAGATATTTGGAGTTACTCCGAGACAAAGCAGAATTAGCTATTATTCATACAAGAGCTAGCTACACTGACAAAGGAGAAAAGGCGGGACACCTACTGGCACTGCGATGCTAAGCAACAAGAATCAGTGAGATTTATCCCTCCTATCAGAGCAATGACTGATGGATCCTTAAAAGTATCTTCCACTGAAATAGTCCAAGAATTCGCCCATTGCTATACAAACTTGTACAGTGACATGGAGCATCCCCCTTGCCCTGGGAGTACAGAGAGCTATCTGAAGGACTCCCACTTGCCCTCTCTCTCTGACTGACACAAGGATTTTCTGGTTACTCCTATTTCTCAGGAAGAAATTACAGAGGTTATTAGCGAATTGCTGGCAGACAAGGTCCCAGGCCCTGATGGATTTTCCTCCTTCTTTTACAAAGTCTTTCAGGACCTTTTATTACCAGTACATTGCCATTTATTTCAATATATTTTAGCTGGGGCAGAGGCCGATTCTCACCTTTTTGAGACCTTGATTGTTCTTCTCCCCAAACCAAATAAAGACCCTGAGCTTGTTCAGAGTTACAGACCTATCTCACTTTTAAATCATAATATTAAAATTCTCTCAAAGATATTGGCTAATAGGTTAATGGTAGTTCTTCCTGAGTTAATAGGTACAAACCAGATAGGATTAATGAAAGGGCGTTCATCTTCTGACCACTTGCGTACCTTATCACATCACTTCTCGGCTACCAGGGATGCCGAGTTCCCTGCAGGACTGGTCTCCCTGGATGCCAAGAAGGCATTTGATTGAGTGAAATGCAACTTTCTGTTCCGAGTTCTGGAAGCTTTTCAATTTCCTTCTCTGTTTATTTCCTGGATTGCCCCACTTTATAAAAACCCTACCGCAAGAATCTCTGGGAATGGGGCTTTCTCTAAGCCCTTTTCACTCCATTTAGGAACTAGGCAGGGTTGTCCATTATCTACTTTGTTATTTAACTTATATTTGGAAAATCTCTTTCAAAATATTCTGAATAATTTTTCTATACAGGGTATTAGAGTTGGGCGGCATGAAATCAAAGTCACTGCATACGATGATGACTTGCTGATACATTTATCTCACCCTGTATCCTTTGTTCCAGCTTTGCTAAGGGAAATAGCAAGATTTAGTGACCTGTCTAATTACAAATTGAACGCTAGCAAATCCTTATTTTTCCCATTAAACCATAAAGTTTTCAAAAATGACATTAGTCCCCTAGCTTTATGCTGGACTTCCAGGTCATTTAACTATTTGGGTATTAAGCTTTCTCGTAACCCTCTAATATGGTTTAAGGAAAATCTGGATTCCCTCTCACAGTTGATAGCTCACGACCTCAAGAGGTGGTCCAAACTTCCCATTTCATTATGGGGCCAGATCAATATAATTAAGATGAACATATTTCCTTTTCTATCCATTATCTCTTCTCAACACTTTTATTCCTTTACTCTGGTTTAAAAAAGATACATGGCATATACACCAGATTTATCTAGGCTGACAGATATCCTTGGTTGGCTTATCATAAACTGCCAGCCCCAGACATGGAGGGGGGGTTGCGAATTCCCCATCTGGCTATATATTACTGGGCTAGTCACTTAGCAAAATGTCTGAGATGGGTATCCCCCAGCCCAGAAAAAGAGCAACCGGTTTGGTTTAGAATTGAACTGGATGCAATCAAGTCCAAGAATCTGTACCCCCTTACATTATTTTTTCTTAAATTCCCCCAGGTACGTATGACCGAGGAGTGCCCCAAAATATCAACTTCTTTAAAGGTTTACTTACAAATGTGTTCATTTTTGCAATATTCTCCTCACTGGCACCTGGCCCAGTCTATCTGGAATTCCCCATCTTTCACTATTAACAAGAACCAGATTTCCCGTCAATGGTTGTCCCAATTGGGAGATAGGAAGCTTCTTTCTCTTACGGATGAAGAGGGACATTGGTTATCAGTGGGAGATATTATTAAGAAATTTCTCATTCCCGGTTTCCTCTCATTTCAAAGTTATACAATTAAGGCATTTACTAGTAATTAATTTCAGTAATACTCCCCCCTCCCAGACCATCACTTCCCTGACACCTGAGGTTTCCTCACTTTCCGTATATTCAGGTGTAATATCTAAATTATATCAGGCTTTGTTTCTCAAAAATACAGGGGTCCCTTTGGACCTACAAGATTCTGCAATAATTTCTTCCCTCAGCACTATTTGGATTGGCAATCTCTGTGAAGATCATGTCATAAACATATTTCTCAAGACAGACTGTGTCTCATGCAATATCATATTTTACATAACTTGTATTACACCCCGTTAAATTACAGAAGTGGGTTATCTGAATTCTAATATATGCAATAAATGTTTGCAGGAAGAAGGAACACTTTCCACATGTTTTGATCCTGTCCTAAATCTCCCTTATGGGATTCAGTTAAGACTTCCTGGATCCTCTGCTGGGCCTTCAGGAGTACTTTACTCCCAAGATTTGTCTGTTAGGGGACTTATCCTCTATTAGAGTTAAAGTAAGAAAGTTTCACATTTCTATGATTGCCTTATCAGCTATGAAGCTCATTTTACGCCACTGGAAAGATAAGTCCTCTCATCTGTCCAGGAATGGGTAAAAGAAATTTTGTCCAATCTGTACAAGAAAAAGCAATTGCCTGTCTTCACAATAGACTGGCAGTTTATACAAAACTGGGATCCCTCTCACTCTAATTTCTCTGGCTCAGGTCTAAGTATATCTCAGGCTACACTGTCATGTAAGACCTTAAGTAAAGTGCTTGGCATTTGAGAGGAATTAGGTTGGCTACTGCAGCAAGGGAGGGAAGGGTGGATCAGGTAATTATCCCTTTACATTGTATTGGAATGTCAATGTCACTGTCACTTGAACTGCCTCTTATTGTGGAAAATTTACCAATGAACTTAATTAAAATTAAAAAAACATTTTTATATTTGAAAATCCCCATTCGTGACTCACTTCTGATCCCAGTTTGAGAGGTGTCCAAATACCATTCATGAGCCAATCCCATTTTGTGAGCTGTCAAAATCCCGTTCATGATATCAGGACTAGATGGCCCCTATATCACGAATGGAATTGGCTTGTGAATGGTGATTTGACAGCTCATGAATGATTTAGTTCTAAATGGGGATTTTGACCTGAGCAGGGGATCATAAAAAAAATCCTTGTTCGTAAGCTGTCAAAATCCCTGTTCATGAGCTGGAGTCTCCATTTATGAGCTGTCAAAATCCCTGTTTGTAAGGCGAGCCAGATGGCCATATCTTGCGAATAGGAATCCCCATTGATGAGCTGTCAAACTCCGGCCTCAGAGCTAGCAAAATCACCATTTGTGAGATGAAGACCAGATGGCCCTATCTTACGAACAGAGATTGGCTCACAAATGTGGATTTTGACAGCTCATAAGCAAGGATTTGTAAAATGTAAAGTTCACTGCTAAGAAATGGTAAGGACTTTTGGCTTGAAATTTGCTGGGTGTAAATGGGGTGTCCCACAGATGTGACATGTGCTGATTTGGTGTAAAAAACTGCATTGGTTACATACTTATGACATCCCAAAGTTGAGACATTTCCCATAGGATAACATTGTGATGCCCATGATGCCTTTCAGCACTTGTATCTCAAAATGAAACAAGATATGTGTTTTTCTCCACCTGAAGCTTAGATCACCTTTATGTGATCTAACCTGCAGAAACACCTTTGGAAATCATAGATTACATGAGCAGTGACATTTTTTTCCTACTTGATATAGTTACAGAGATATTGGCACATTAGTGTCACAAGGATTCCAAGGCTGCCTTTTGAGTACTTTTTGGTGCCCGTATCTCATAAACGATGTGAGATACATATTTGGTTGATCTTTTTTCACAATGAATTTCCTCACTTTTTGAAAAAGTGTAATATAACTAGTAAACAGCATGTGTTGGTGTGAGCGCTGGGCCCCACCAAGCTGCCCATTTCTGCATGACAATATGCATCTGTGGGAGCATGGGCCATCATAAAACTAATTTGTCAATATCTCGAACTGTAGCTGGTAGAAAAAAATTCAAGTGTCATTGTAATCAAAATAGCAAGACCTCTATGAGATATGAGCTGATGGAATCTACATCTCACATAGTTTTGAGATATGGGTGCCAAAAGGCACTGTGGGTGCCATAATTCAATGGATGAATGTAATTCAGCCATTTTAGGATATTTTCACCCAGTTTTAAACATGGCATTTAGGGACCCTCACCTATGAACAATGTCACTGTCATTTCCGGATTTGTCCCAAAGTTGATTTTGCACAGTGATTGCGCCATTCTGTGCCACAGGTGCAAAATCATGTTTTGAGCAAGGTGTGAAAAATGACAGCTCTATACTGTTCATGAGGAGGTGTGGCAAAGAGTAATGCTGAAAACCAGGAGGATAGATAGATAGATAAAGTGCTGAAAACCAGGATGATAGATAGATAGATAGATAGATAGATAGATAGATGGATAGATAGATAGATAGATAGATTTGGTGTTAGGGTTACCACCACTCCACCCCACCACCACCCTCCCAACCTCCAGACACCACCAGGCATCGGGTGTATTGGAGTGGTTATGCCTAACTCTTGCCTCATTCTCTCTATACTGCACCTCCACAGATTCTTTACAGATGGAATGTGGTGAGAGTTAGGCACAGCCACTCCAATGCACACCCCAATGTCTGGTGGTGTCTGAGGGTGACAGGGTGGTGGGGTGGAGTGGTGGTGACCCTAACACCAAATTTCCACACTTTCATCACTGTGGCAACAACCATAACTGATGGCTAATGGATTTCTTTGCAATGAATTTCCCTTCTTTTTGAAAAAGTGTAATCTAAGTGGTAAATGGTATGTGTTAATGAGAGCGCGGGTCCTCCAGGCCCCGCGCTCCCTTCACATTGTTGATTTTTTGCATAATGAGATGCATATGTGTGATCATGGGCACTCTGGGCCCTGCGCTGCCACTCACACTTCACAAAGGAGCCATACAACAGCCATATCAGCAAGTAACCCTTGAAATACAAATTTGCCGATATCTCAGGAACCATAGGAGCTATCAAAAAAATTCAACTGTCCCTGTAATCATGACAACAATCACTCTCACAGCCATAATTGACTGAACCCATATCTCACATCGTTTAAGAGCTATAGGCTGTGGAATGCACTGAAAGCCACCTTTAGAACCCTTGAACATATTTTTTGCCAATATCTCTGTAACCATTGCAAGTAGGAAAAAAAATCCCATGCAGGTGTCATCTACTATTTCCAAACTTGTTTCAACAGAATAGTTCACCTAAAGGTGAACCAAACTGACAGTAGAGAAACCTCCATATCTCGATTAGTTTTCAAGATATGGGCACTGAAAGGCGAGATGGGTGCCACAATGCTCAACTTTGGAACACTGTAACTTTGGGGCCCTTGAATGCTTTGGCACCAAACCACCAAAAGGCACATCTGTGGGACCGGGGCTTGCTACCCTGCACATTTCAGCCCAAAAGTCCCAAATGTTTGGTTGCAGAAAACTGGCAAAGATTTGCAGTTATTTTCAGCATACTTTCACAAATCACGAAAGTTTTTGCCAAATAAATCATAAAACTTTTGCATTTGAGAAAGTATTTTACAAAAGTATTTTTCAGAAAAAGTTTAAAAAACATATTTCGGGGTAAACCCCCAAAAAATATATGGCTAGAATCCTCTGGACCCAACTAGGTAACCACAGCAATCAGTGTTTACCTAGAGAGTCCAAATTTTAAATGCCAGGCATTTTTCTGTGTCACTAACTGTAAACAAGATGGCTGACTCACGAAAGTAAAAGAGCCATTTGTGACAGTAAAAAGAGCCTCTCATGAAAGTTTCATAATTTTTGTTAACTTTTCCCATTGACTATAATGGGAAATTTGTTTTTTGAATAACTTTTGAGTGGTTTAATATTTTTTCACCAAATCTTCAAAACGCACATTAGTTACTAAGGCTGCATCTTTTCTAAAGTTTTCAGACTGAATGAACTAACCGTGCGGGTTGCAGTCGTGAGCAAAGAAATGTGGAAAGAGTCATTATTTTTGCATTTTTTGGTGTTCTATAGCTCTGCAACAGTACAGCCAACCATAATGCAACCTGGCAGATCCAGAGACCTATGGGACAATGCATGCAACATTTCAGGCAAATCTGTTGTAAGGTGGCAATGTTATTAAGGTGCAACATTTGAGGTTTTGTAACAAAGGGGCTACTCAACCCTAATGATAGTGCCACTACTGTGACACTATAATATGTATATGTAGCATGTTAACCTGTTTACACATGGAATGGGGTGAGAGTTGGGCCTCCTGATTCCATAGCACACCCCAGCATTTGTCGGTCTGTGGAGGATGGTTGTGTGGTGTGGTGGGGGGATTAGAGGCTTTACCTTAACATCTCATTTCCCAAGTTTTGTTGCTTTAACCCTAACTGATGCATTAAATGAAGTTTTTTGCAATGAATTTCCTTACTTTTGCAAAAAGTGTAATATAACTAGTAAATAGCATGTGGTGGTCAGAGCGTGGGGCCCCACCAAGATAACTATTTCTGCATAATAATATGCATATGATGTGTGAGAGCATTGGCCCACTGAGCTCTGCAGTCCCACTTAGGCATAGCTACAGAGCCATATTGCAGCCCTATGGGACAAGGAGCCCTTGTAATACTAATCTGCTAATATTTCAGGAACTGTAGCAGGTAGGAAAAAAATTCAAGTGTCATTGTTATCATGACAGTGAGACCTCCACAAGAGTTGAGCCAATGAAAGCCATATCTCACACAGTTTATGAGACATGGGTGCTAAAAGGCACTGTGATTTTTGAGACCTAACCTCATGAACACTAGAACTCTCATTTAATTAAAGAACACCAAAGACTGCTCTGGGACTAAATAAATACATCAGAAAAGTTGTTCAAGCATATTAATGAGCTAATTATGAATATCAATGGACTGCATTAATATTGATGAATTGCTCATAAAGATTAATGACCTCCATTAACAAGAAGCTCATATGTGTGTGTGTGTGTGTGTATATATATATATATATATATATATATATATATATATATATATAGCGCTATATATATACATATATAGATATATATTTTTTATTATTATTTAGTTGTTTAGCCAGGTATAGCACACTAAGCTGAAAGCTTTTACAGGAGCGACCTGGGAGCACAAGAAGGTTAAGTGACTTGCTCAGGGTCACACAGTATGCAAGTGGAAGCTGTGGGATTCAAACCCAGGTCTGGTCTGCTGGATGTCACCAAACTTGCAGCTCAGAGCCTTAGACCATCATACTATACAGCTATATATATATATATATATATATATATATATATAGTGTATATATATTACAAAAAGCACTATGTAACCCATAAGTTAGGTTTCGCGACAAAAGTGGGGAAATTAGACATTTTAGGTTGAGTCCCAAAACCTCTCTACCACCTCCCCCATCCTTCACAGACCAATAGATGCTGGGGTGTTCCATGGGGACATGAAGCCTAACTCTCACCCCATTCTCCTTTACTGTAGCATGTCACCCTGTTTACACACGGAATGGGGTGAGGTTGAGCCTCCTGAAACCATGGCAGACCCCAGCATCTGCCTGTGGAGGATGGGTGAGGGTGGAGATGATTAGAAACTTAACATTAATGTCTCATTTCCCAACTTTTGTTGCTTTAAACCTAACTGATGCATAAAATGAAGTTTTGTGGAATGAATTTCCTCACTACTTTTTGAAAAAGTGTAATATAACTAGTAAATGTGGTGTGGTGGTGGGAGTGTGGAGCCCCATCAACCTGCCCATTTCTGCATAATAATATCCATCTGTGGGAGCATGGGTCCTGTGGGCTCTGCACTCCCACTTATGCATAGCTACAGAGCCATACTGCAGCCCTATGGGGCAAGGAACCCTTGTGACACTAATTTGCTAATAACTCAGGAACTGTAGCAGGCAGGAAACAAAAAATTCAAGTGTCATTGTAATCATGACCTTGACGAGAGAGACACAGCCAACAAAATATATATCTCATATAGTTTTTGAGATACTTGAGCAGAAAGTCACTGCAGGTGCCACAATTCAACAAATGCATGTAACTCAGGCATTTTTAGGATTTTTTTACCAAATTTTCAACATGGCATTTTGGGACCTCACCTCATGAACACTGTCACTGTCATTTCATTTTCCTGTCCAAAAAGTTGAGTTTACACAGTGAATCTGCCATTCTGCTCTATAGGTACAAAATTATGTTTTAGGCAGGATGTAAAAAATGACAGCTGTATAATGTTCATGAGGAGGTGTGGAAAAGGGTAAAGTTGAAAACCAGAAGGGAAAATATGAACAAATGGTGAAGTTACAAGCATACGTAGGAACTGCATCTCACACTCTCGTAATGTGGCAATTTTTGGGAAATGTTTAACCATTCAGTATTTTCAACATGAACTTTTTGGGAAATCCCCTCATGAACACTAGCACCATAATTTCATTAATCCATCACAAAAGTTGATTTTGCATAGCAATGCCCCATTCTGTAGCAGAGGTACAAAAATAATTTCGGGCAGGATGAGAGAAATGACTATTGTACTGTTCATGAGGAGTTGTGAATAAATGGCAATGTTGAAAATCTGGATTGAAAATATTAAAAATTGGTGATGGTATGCATGTGCATTGAAACTGTGCAACGCACGCTTGTAACATGGCAAATTTTTGCATTTTTTGCAACAAACTTTAAACATGGCCTTTTTTGGACCTCCCCTCATGAACACTGGGACAGTCATTTAAGAACACCAAACACTGCTCTGGGACTAAATATATACATCAGAAGAAGTTGAGCTACTTATGAATATCAATAGACTGCTCATTAATATTGATGAACTGCTCTTTATGGTTAATGATCCCTCAATTAATGAGCAGGTCATATATATATATATATATATATATATATAGAGAGAGAGAGAGAGAGAGAGAGAGATTTATAAAATGGGTAGGAAATTGTTGTTTTATTGGATGATGAGCATCACATGACCATGCATATATCAGAGCATGACCACACACCTGCACTTTTACCCCTCAAAAACAATTTTGACATTTTTTATAACATAGATAAACCACTCTGGGGTGTGTGGTGGCGCTTTGATGTCGCACACCTTGGGCAAATAGCATGATCAGCCTGCGGCCTCCTGCGTATAACACACACCATGCTAGTTTATATCAGAGAGTGACCACGCACCTCAGAGTGGTATATCTGTTATATATAGGTGCGTGTGTATATATATAAATATATATATACAGTTAAAGCCATTTATATCATCCTCTGATTAAGCGGGCAGCTGATTTAAGCAGATGAAAGTCTAAACCCATTTGCCACATGCTGAGGAACCCATTAAAATAAACACTGTACCTGTATTGCGATCGTTGCACTCTGTCTATTTTGCCCACTTTTTAGCATCATTGTTGACTGCAAATCCTGAAATGGCTTTGTAATGTAACCAGACTGTAGCCTTAATTACCTGTACCTGTGACTGTAATTGGATGCAGCAGACACCAAATGCATTTAACCCCGATGTGGTTCCATCAATCAACTTGCTCATGTACAGTGCTTTGCAGTGATGGCTATGGGAGGGAGTAAACATAGGGCTTTTTTACTTTCACAGAAGGTGGACCTTCTGAATAAATTAAAGTGCTGCTACGGATGAGTCAGCATGATTTGGCACAGCATCTGCTGATGCCCAAATCAAGCATTTCTAACTTGCTGCACCAGAAGGAACAGATCCACTCAGAACTGCATTCTAATGCCAATCCAAACAAGAAGAGACAATGAAAGGGGAAAGATGGGGAGACTGAAAAGGCACTCCTATGATGGTTTGAGCTTGCCAGAGGGAGAGAAGCCATGATAACCGGCCCATTGCTAACTGAAAAAGCAGAGCAGCTTGCCTCTGTGTTAGGTCTTACAGACTTTACACCCTCTGAAGACTGGCTTGGCAGATGGAGGGCTCACAATAACATTGTCTTCAAAAGAACACACAGAGAGAAGCTGAGTGATACTGCTGCCAGTGCACAGCAATGGGTATCAGAAGTTCTCCTTGATCTGTGACAGGGATATGAACCCCGTAACATTTACAATGCAGATGAAACAAGCCTTTTTTTTAGGTGTGTGGGATATGGCACACTGGCTTTTAAAAGCAACAGTGTCTTGGGGCAGAAAAGAGCAAAGGAAAAGGTCCCACTCCTGGCACACTGCAATATGGATGGGAGTGACAAGCATGAGCTCATGGTCATTGGCAAATCTGTCATGCCATGCTGCCTCTGCAATGTCCATAATCTCTCTGTCATCTATTACTCTAACTGCACAGCGTGGATGACAGGGACATCTTTACAGACTGGGAACGGTAATGGGATAGGCAGCTCAGAAGAAGAAAGATTCTCCTCATTCTGGACAATTGCAGTGGCCACCCATTAATCAGTGGCCTCCGGAACATCAGACTAGTCTTTCTGCCACTGAACACTACATGCATTATCCAGCCTTTAGATCAAGGCATTATTTACTACCTTAAGCAACATTATGCAAAGTGCATGAGGCAGCGGGTTCTTGATGCAATCAGTTACAGCACTGACCTCACTGCTGGTGAGTGTGTTGAGCACATTTCCCTACTTGATCTGGTGAGACATTCTGAAGCAGTCATGGGACCTTGTCACAACAACAAACATTAAAAATTGTTTCCATAAGGCAGGTTCTGAAAGGAAACTCCTGAGTATCCTGAAGTGGAAGAGGAAGAGGAACCATAATTGACCTTTCCCTGGGACTTACCCATGATGAGTTTAGTCAGCTGTGTCATCTGAGAGACTCAGAAGAAGAACAAGAACAAATGCTGGCTGAGTTGGAGTCTGTTGTGGTATCTATGTGACCGAAGCAGGAGGAAGAGGAACTAGATGAGCAGGGAGACGAGGGAGGCACAGAGGAAATCCTTGTAGCACCACATGATGTCCGTGTTGCTTTGTTAACCCTGTGTCGTGCTGTGGAGCAGAGTCAAACTGTCATGCTGAATTGGATTTAATTGCTGAAACAGAGAAATGGGAAGCCCTACTGCATTAAAAAAACAGTTCAATGCAGAATCACAGACTTTTCAGAGTGGAATGAAAACAGGCTGAAACAAATGCAGTTAACTATGATGATTTGGTTTTTCGTTGTTTGTTTGCTATGGCAAAGGGTATCACATAAGTTAAAATTTCAGTGAACTGTGCCAGCCTACGAGCTTAAATAAAGTACTGTCTTGTGATATAATTGCACACTATTGACATTTTTTTCTTTATTTCGACCGGGCTTCAGAAAAGCGGGCAGAGAGGCAGAAACATGATTGTGCCTGATGTAAGTGGTTTTAACTATATATATATATATCTATAGAAACATAGACGTTGAAGGCAGATAAGGACTGCAAGGCTCATCCAATCTGCCTATTTCCTTACCTTATAAATGTGCCATTGGCCTTTGCTCTGTCAGTGGCCTATCTATTCATACTCATCTGTATTGCTCCCTTATGCCTATCCTATGCATGTTTGAAGCATTGCAATGTATTCATATCCACCACTTCCAGAGGTAGGCTGTTCCATGCATCCACCACCCTTTCTGTGAAAAAGAACTTCCTCACATTACCCCTTAATTGGCCTCCCTCTAATCTCATGCTGTGTCCTCTTGTTCTGCTATTTTTCTTATATTGAAACATGTTAGACTCTTTCACCTTGTTAATGCCCTTATGGTGTTTGAATGTTTCAATCATATCACCTCTCTCCCTCCTTTGCTGTAGGGTATATATATTGAGCTCCATTAATCTGTTCTGATATGTTTTCTGATGCAGTCCCTACACCATTTTGGTTGCCCTTCTCTGGACTGCCTCCAAATTTGGCCTAATGTCATGCAGAGGTGTGGCTCCCAGTGCCTTGGTACTCCAGATTGGAGCATAACCAGTGTCTTGTAAAGAGAGATTATTACCTCCCTCTTCTGACTTGTGATACCCCTACTAATACACCCAAACATCCCCCTAGCCTTACCTACTGCTTTATTGGTCCGATTGGATGATTTCAGGTAATCTGTGATGATGATGCCCTAGTCTCTTTCTTCTCTTGTGACTGCCAGCAACTCCCCTCCCAGCCCATAGGTGGCATCAGGGTTTCTCTTCCCTATGTGCAAGATCTTGCACTTCTTTGCATTAAATCCCAGCTGCCACTGTTCCGAACATTTTGCTAGTTTATCCAGATCTCTTCTCATTCTGCCCACCCCATCTAGATCATTTACTCTGTTGCAGATCTTGGTGTCATCTGCAAACAGACAAACCTTATCCTCCAGTCCATCTGCAATGTCACTGATGAAGATATTGAAGAGGACTGGCCCCAGGACTGATCCCTGAGGTACCCCACTTGTCACTTGCATCTCTTCTGACTGTATACCGTTTACCACCACTCTCTGTTTTCTGCCCGTCAACCAGTTTGCCACCCAGTTGACCAATTTCTGACCCACCCTGAGCCTACCCAGTTTATTAATCAATCTTCCATGTAGAACATTATCAAAAGCTTTGCTGAAGTCAAGGTAGGTGATATCAACTGCTCCCCCTTGATCCACCACTCTGGTTATCCAGTCAAAGAAATCTATGAGATTAGTTTGACAGGATCTTCCTTTTGTAAACCCATACTGTCTTGGATCATGTGCTCCTATGGATTCCAGGTGTTGCACTCTCCTTTTCTTAAGGAGTGCTTCCATAATCTTGCCCACTACTGAGGTAAGACTGACTGGTCTGTAGTTCCCTGCCTCCTCCCTGCTACCACTCTTGTGGAGCAGGACCACATGAGCTATTCTCCAGTCTTCTGGGACCTCTCCTGTGCTCAGAGACTCACTAAACAGTTCTGATAATGGCTGTACTAGTTCCACCCTTAGCTCCTTTAGTACCCTGGGATGTATGCCATCAGGTCCCATTGCCTTGTCCACCCTGAGCTTATCGAGTTCTTGTAGGACCCTTTCTTTTGTGAAGGGACTAGTGTTCACCTCCTTCCTCCCTGTGTCCATGATGCTGAGCTGTGGGCCCTGACCTACCTTCTCTTCAGTAAATGCTGATCAGAAGTATCTATTTAGGATAGATGCTTCTAATTGGTCCTCCTCCTCACATGACCCTTATCTCCTTTGATCTTAGCAATACCTTCTATGGACTTTCTCCTTTCACTAATATATATCTATAGAACATCTTGTCACCTTCTTTTACTGTCTGTGCTAGTGTTTCCTTGGTTTGGGCCTTTGCCTGTCTTATTGCCTTCCTGCTTCCCTTACAGAAGTTTGGTATGCTCCTATCTTCATCCCACTTCGTTCCTTATATTTTCTGAAGGCCAGCCTTTTGGCTCTGACCTATTCTGCTACTGTTTTTGAGAACCAAAGTAATTTCTTTCTTCTTTTGCATTTCCTTTTTTCTCTAACACAATGGGATGTTTCTTTAAGTATTGCATCCTAAATGTTTGCCCACTTTGCCTGTACCCCCTCACCTGTATTTCTTTTGGCCAGGGCTAGCTTAACTCTGTTGGCCATCTTATCAAAGGCAGCTCCTCAGAAGTCCCATATTTTTGCCTTGGAATGGGATGATTTAGTTGTAGTGGCTAAATTGAACCATACCATGTGATGGTCACTTGCCCCCAGGTGACCTTCTACCTGGAGATCTGTGATCCTTTCCCTGTTTTCAGTACTAGATCTAGGATAGCCCTTTCTCTTGTGGGTTGTTGTACCAGTTGTTTGAGGCCCTCCTCCTGCAGGAATCCACCATGTGTCTAGTTCTGGCAGATGACCCTGCTGGTATTGACCAATCTGTATCTGGCATGTTAAAGCCTCCCATTATCAGAACCTCCCCTTTAGCTGTCATGTTTTGTATATCTTCTAACAGTATTGTGTCTATGTCCTCCTCCTGGTCTGTGGGCCTGTAGACAACCTCAGTTCTTATGGCTGTCCCATTTCCTGAATCCAGGGTGACCCACATATCTTCTGCCTCCTTATGTGTATTCTGAATTTCTGTAGCTTTGATATTTTCATTGACATACAGGGCCACTCCACCCCCTCCCATTTTTGCACCTCAGTCTGTTCTGAACAGTACATAGTCAGGTACTGAAGTCTCCCAAGTGTGGTTACTGGTAAACCACGTCTTGTTAATTGCTACTATGTCCAGTTTAGCCTCTGTCATTATTGCCTGCAGGTCAGGGACCTTGTTTCCCAGACTGTGAGCATTTGTGAATATGATTTTCCATTGACCAGATTTCAGTGTGTTAGTTGTTGGGTGAGGTCTGGCATTTCCTCTGTGTGTCACATGGGGAGCTGGACCTTTTTCCTTACCTGGTGATGCAAATGAACTGCAAACATGCTGAACTCTGTTTGACCACTAGCTGAGGGGGGAGGGGTGTTCTTCCCATTCGACATATAGGGTGCTGCACCCCCTGTCCCTATTTGCTAGTTTAAATATTCTGCAAATACGTCAAACTTCTGCCCCAATGCACTGACTCCTCCTTAGTCAGATGTAGTCTATCAAATTTAAAGAACTTTCACTCCCAAAACTGTTGCCAGCTCCCTACAAATGTATGTCCTTTTTCCTGGCTCCAGTCATTGAGCCACATGTTTAGCTCCCCTATCTCCCCTTTTCTTACCTTCTGTCCATCTGCCCCCCTCTCCCAGACTAGTAGGATCTCAGAGAAAAAGATGCCTGACAAAATGGATGATAGTTTGTCACGCAGCCTGGTCAGGTAATCCTTGGTCTCCACAACTGACTGGCTGGAGAGATCATTACTCCCTATGTGTACCAGGACGTCAGTGTTTTCCCCTGCTTCCTGGACAATTTTAGCAATGCAGTTAGTGTCTCTCCACACTGATGTACTGGGGAGACATCAGACCATTAACCCTGACTGGAGATAGGTATCAACTCCCTGAATCATGGAGTCTCCTATGATCAGAAGTTTTTTTTATTTCCTTTTTTTTTTTTGGTTCCTGTTTTGGGTGAGTTTTGTTGTGCTAGCTCCTGTGCTACAGTGTCCTGCTCTGCAGTGTCCTCTGCCCTTTTGTTTGATTTCAGAGATAGAGGCAGATACCTGTTTGTAGTTTTGATACAGTTTGTGGATGTAATGTGTTGGAGAGCACCAAGTGATGGGGCACCCAATTTGCCCCTCTAACCACCAACTTCGGACCAACTACCTCTGCAGTCGAGGTGCTTCTGTTGGACTTTGGGGAAATGGAAGGGGTTCTTATAATATATTTCCTCTTGAATATGAAATTTGAGGTGCACAATCTCTGCCCATTCTGCCTGGAGCTGAGCCCAAGATCTCCAATGGCCCAGCATGTACGACAGTGTACTAAATCCGTAAAACTGCCCTTCTGAAAAGTGATCTGCAGTACCTACAGTTAATGATATCCATTCCAAATAATTTGCTGGGTTTATAACCTGGTCAGAGTAATTAGAAGGAAGAAAATGCAAGCAAAAGTTTGATTTTTGTTTTGGTTTTTCTATAACTTGTTATAACAAGTTAAATTACTAGAGCCCCTGTAAATGAGGTCACTGTGTGGATTCCTCACTGATCTGCCCCTTCCTGCTTTGCCACAGGAAATGTCATGACTGTGCTACCCTATAAAAGCAGTGTATTGTGGAGTGGTTGGGGATGGGGGTGGGTGGCTGGGCCCTTCCTCTGCCGAAAAAGAAGAACCATGGATGAAAGAAACAAAGAGTAAGAGCAGAAACAATTGGTCAGCAACAAATGCAGTAACCCTGAAAGCTTATCCTAATGACAGATAAAACTGTAAAACCTGTAAAGCATCACCTGTAATAATTTCACAGAAGAGATACCCTGTAAGAAACACTTTGCTACAGAGAAAAATAAAGCAGTAACAGAAGATTTACCTTGCAAAAGACAATTTGAATCAGAAGATTACAGCAGTAATCTGTTAGCACACACCTGTAGGCACACTTTGTAATAATGCAGCAGAAGGTATACCCAGCAACAGCAATTTGAATCAGAGAAAAATAAAGCAATGAAATGTTAGCAACAAACAGTAACAATCCCTGTAAGTATAAAATAAAAACAACAACACACAGTAAATCTGCCTAGCCAAAAGAAGTCTTAATCCTTTCCCTTGGTCTAGTAAGTTTCTTTGCTTTGTCCTTTCAAGCAACCTAGAAAGAAAGAGCTCAGGTGGAGCTAGGTGCCTTGGCCAGCAAACCTAGCCTTCCACCTCAGGTTGTATATATACATTGCAAAAAACTTTGTTTAATAATGCATCGGTTAGGGTTAAAGTGATAAAAGTCAGGAAATGAGATCTTAGGGTTCAGTCCATAACCACCCCACCACCTCACTCCCACCCTTCAAAGACCAATAGATGCAGAGGTGTTCCATGGGGTTATGAGGCCTAACTCTCACCCCACTCTCCTTTACTGTAGCATGTCAACCTGTTTAGACATGGAGGGCCAGATATTCAAAACTTTGCCCCTGGGCAAAATTAGCACTGCCCAGTGGGCAAACTTAGTCCGGAGCACAGAGCAAGCTATATTCAAAAGGAATAGCCAAGGGCAAACAGCTTCTGAATATAGCATGGGAATGAGGCTGGGCAAACTGGGCTGGGAGTGCAGGGCAAACTTAGCCCTGGAAAAGACAGCTCTGAATATGGCAACCAGGAAGTGCAAACCACAACAGCAACACAGTGCACAGCAATGTGAAGGTATGTAGAGATGAACTATGTGGCCAATGTGTGTGCCAGCAAATGTGTGTACCCAGTACAGCTGCAGGCAGCAGTGTATGTGAAAGTACAGTGTGCAAAACTGTAAAATATTCCCCGAACTGTTAAGCATGGAAATAACACGTTTATAAGGTTTAGTGCAGAGCTAAACCGTTAGCCAGGAGCAAACACGTTTGCCCGGCGCTAAACTTTGCCATATTCAAAACTGACATGCAAATGAGCCTACTTAGGTAGTCTATGGGCAAACATCCAGATTAACATCTCATTATGACCTGATTTGCATGCAGTCTGCACTGGACTAACTGTTTAGCCCTGCACTAAACCTGCGCAAACGTGTTAGCGCTGTGCAAACAGCTTGGGGAATATTATACAGTTTTGAACACTACTTCCACATGCACTGCTGCCTGCAGCTGTACTGGGACAACACAGCATAGGCACAGATGGTGGTGGTGCTGCATGCAACTGTCACATTGTAGGTCATGCTACAGTGCACAGCAGAAACTACAGTAGCAAGGGGGCCAGTAGTGTGTGGACACAGCATTGCCTATGGTGTGTAGGGCAGTGATGATGACTGCACTATACACAGTGAGAGGCCCAACCTGCAGGTGTTTACTGACAGTGGACATTACTGTTACGCTGTTGTGTGACCCACAGATTCTGTACCTGTGGCATGGGATGCTCACAGTGACATGTACATTTCTGGCTTTGTGTGCTGTGGCAGTTGTACAGCTGTGTGGTATGTGGCCGGGGCATATATTATCCGCAAGGCACACTGGTGTTGGGGTATTCCCAATACTGGCCCATGTGCACTGCATGATGTGTCCCAGCCTTGCGGCCACACCTGGTCTGTGGCACAGCCTCGCCACCCATACATACTCCCCTCAGCATCCTCCATGCCCACAGTGCTGCATGTGTGTGTGGACATCTGTTGGTGTCCACAGAAGTGTGGTCCACAGGTATGTGCTGTATGGCCACACTGCTATGCTGTCCATTGGCAGCAGGGTCACCACTTACTGCCTGGCATGGTTGGGACTGGTGGCAGATGATGGCATCATTGTGATGCCATCAGTTAGCAGCATGCTTTCTTTATGTTTGGCTTTATCTATGTGTCATATTTCTTTGTTAGGGTCAGGCA
The DNA here is from genome assembly GCA_016271365.2 of Neoceratodus forsteri. Classification (NCBI taxonomy): domain Eukaryota; kingdom Metazoa; phylum Chordata; order Ceratodontiformes; family Ceratodontidae; genus Neoceratodus; species Neoceratodus forsteri. Next base: position 170,959,522 of record CM057457.1, on the reverse strand, counting down.
AAACCCACGCTAAACCCGTGAAAACACCACGCAAAGCCATATAGTGTTACGCAAAGCTGATTGCCCAGGGTTAAGACAAGCTTTTTCTGGGCGGTAATGTACACCGCGCTAAGTGTCACGCTAAGTCACACAAAACCACTTAGCGCGCTAGTCACTGAATATAGCATTGCGCCTGTATTCATGTCAGTTTGCCCCTTGCATACATTATAATTTTGCCCAGTGCTAATGCAGTTTTCCCGTACTATTTGGCCTTTTGAATATAGCAGACCCGCTTTAATCCCACGCTAAACCTGTGCAAACGGTTTTTGCCCGGTGCAAAGTTTTGAATATCTGGCCCGGAATGTGGTCAGAGTTGAGCCTCCTGACTTCATGGCACACCTCAGCATCTATCGGCCTCTGTAGGAAGGGGGGCTGGGGTGCTGGGGGGTTAGAGGCTTAACCTTAACATCTCATTTCCCAAATTTTATTGCTTTAACCCTATCTGATGCATTTAACAAAGTTTTGTGCAATGAATTTCCTTACTTTTTAAAAAAGTGTAATGTTACTAGTAAATATCATATCTTGGTGGAAGCATGGGGCCCCACCAAGCTGCCCATTTCTACATAACAATATGCATCTGTGGGAGCACTGGCCCTCTGGGTCCTGCGCTCCCACTTACGCTTAGCTACAGAATCATCCTGCAGCCCTATGAGGTAAGGAACACTTGTAACACAAATTTTCCAATATCTCGGGAACTGTAGCAGGTAGGAAAAAATGTAATATGTCATTATAATCATGACAGAACGACCTCCACGAGAGACGAGCTGCTGAAATTTATATCTTACATAGTTTTTGAGATACAGGCATTGAAAGGCACTGCGGGTACCACAGTTTAACGAAGCACATAACCCAGACATGTTTGGGATTTTTTCCTTCCAATTTTCAACATGGCATTTTGAGGACCCTACCTCATGAACAATGTCCCTGTCATTTTGTTAATCTGTCCCAAAAGTTGAGTTTGCACAGTGAATGTTCCATTTTGTGCCACAGGTGCAAAATTATGTTTTGGGCAAGATGTGAAAAATGACAGCTGTATACTGTTCGTGAGGAGGTGTGGAAAAGGATCATGTTGAAAACTAGGAGGGAAAATATGAAACATTAGTAAAGTTATGAGCTTGTGTAGGAGTTGCATATCGCACACTCATAACGTGGCAATTTTTGGGATGTTTTAACCAAATTTTATGCATGAGCTTTTTGGGAAATCCCCTCATGAACGCTAGCACTGTGATTTCATTAATCCATCCCAAAAGTTGATTTTGCAAAACGATGCACCATTCTGCAGCAGAGTTGCATAAAAACATTTCAGGCAGAATGTGAGAAATGAGAGCTTTACTGTTCATGAGGAGGAGGACTGACAAAATGGCAATGTTGAAAATCTGGGTGAAAATATTAAAAAGTGACAATGTTACGAGTGTGCGTAGAAACTGCACAATGTGCTCTTGTAACACGGACATTTTTGGGGTCAAAGTTTCAACATGGACTTTTTGGGACCTCCCCTTATGAACACTGGGACTGCAATATAATTAAAGAACACCAAAGATTGCTCTGGGACAAAATAAATACTGTACATCAGAAAAAGTTGCTCAAGAATATTAATGAGCAACTTAAGAATATCAATGGCCACTCATTAATATTAATGCACTGCTCATTAAGATTAATGACCCCCATTAATAAGCAGTATATATATATTTATATATATATATATATATATATATATATATATATATATATATACTGTAACTGTATATATATGTATATATATATATATATATATATATATATTGCAAAAACTTTGCATAAAGTATCAGTTAGGGTTAACGCGACAAAAGTGGGAAATTAGAGATTTGGGTTGAGCCCTTACCCCACCACCACCACTCTACCCCATCTTAAACAGACTGATAGATGCTGGAGTGTGCCCTGGAGTCATGAGGCCTAGCTCTCACTCCTTTCTCCTGTACTGTAGCATGCCAGCCTGTTTACACATGGAATGGGGTGAGAATTGGGCCTTCTGACCCCAAGGCACACCCCAGCATCTGTCTGTCTGTGGAGGATGGGGGCTGGAGGGGTGAGGTGGTGGTGGGGTTAGAGGTTTAACGTCTTATTTCTCAACATTTGTTGCTTTAACCCTAACTGATGCATTAAACAATATTTTTTGCAATGAATTTCCTAACTTTTGGAAAAAGTGTAATATAACTAGTAAATAGCATGTGTTGGTTGCAGCATGTGGCCCTCCAAACTACCCATTGCTGCACAACAATATATGCCTTTGGGAGCATGGGCTCTCACTTAGTTTCCAAGATACGGGTACTAAAAGGCACTGCAGTGCCACAATTCAGTGGACGCATGTAACTCAGGCATCTTTTGGATTTTTTCCATCCAATTTTAAACACGTTATTTTGGAGACCCCAACTCATTAACAGTGTTACTGTCATTTCGTTAATCTGTCCCTAAAGTTGAGTTCGCAAATCAAATGAGCCATTCTGCACCACAGGTGCAAAATCATATTATGGGCAGGATGTGAAAAATGACAGCTGTATACTGTTCATGAGGAGGCGATGAAAAGGGTAATGTAGAAAAACAGGAAAGAAAACATGAAAACTGGTGAAGTTAATATGCATTGAAACTGCATATCGCACACTTGTAACGTGGCCACTTTTGGGAAATTTTTAACTAATTTTTCAACATGAGCTTTTTTGGAAATCCTCTCATGAACACTGGCACAGTGATTTTGTTAATCCATCCCAAAAGGTAATTTTGCACAGTGACGTGCCATTCTGTGGCAGAGGTGCAAAATAACATTTCAGGCAGGATGTGAGACATTACAGCTGTACTGTTCATGAGGAGGTGCAAAAAAATGTCAATGTTGAAAATAAGTAGTGAAAAATATTAAAATTAGCGATGTTAAGAGTGTGTACAAACTGCACAACGGAAATGTTTTGCATTTTTGCTCCAAAGTTTCAACATGGGCTTTTCGGGACCTCCCTCATGAATACTGGACTGTTAATTAATTAAAGAACTCCAAAGACTGCTCTGGGACTAAATATATGCATCAGAAAAAGTTGCTTAAGAATATCAGTGATCAACTTATGAATATCAATGGACTGCTCATTAATATTGAACTGCCAATTAAGATTAATGACTCCTATTAATGACCAGCATAGATACAGATATATATATATATATATATATATATATATATATATATATATAGTGAGAGAGAGAGATTTCTACCACTGGGTTGAGGGCTCCCCAGTGCAATAAACAGTGATATTTTCACTGGCGTGAGGAGAAATCCTGATGACATCAGCAGAGTGAAGATATCACATTTGTCCTCAATCTGGTGATGTCACTGGAGTAAGACTATCACATTTATCCTCACTTTGGTGGCAATGTACTAAATTAGCTTTGCAAAACACCTCAGCTCTGTCCCACTGAGTTTCTAACACTCCTATCCAATTACTGTGCTGATTTGACCTTCCAAACAACCTGCATTCAAAATGAAACTGTTTTACAAAGCAGTTTCTCTCTCACACTGCTACCTGAAGCAGTTTGTCTTTCTCACTGAGCCTCTGACTCACTCAGTTATCTTTGCAAAACACAGTCAGCTGTGTCCCACTGAGTTTCTGACACTCCTAGCCCATTACTGTGCTGAACTCAGCCTCAAAACAACCTGAATTCTAAATGAAGCTTTTACAAAGCAGTTTGTCTTTCTCAGTGCTACATGCAGCAGTTTGCCTTTCTTAGTGAACTTCTGAATCACTCAGTTAGTTTTGCAAAACACACTCAGCTGTTTTTCTCATTCCCAGTCCATTCAGAACACACACACACACACACACACACACACACACACAATGAGCAGGAAACACACAGAAACAGAAAAAATGTTCCTAAAGCTCTCACCCCAGTGTCATAAACTGCACACATGATGTGCAGATCATGGGATATGGAAAATATTCTGATTCCTGCATTGTGAGCTGTGCATTCTCACTCATGCCTTTGGCACTCATGAGAATACAGAGCTCACTGTGCAGGAGTCAGAATATTTCCATATTCCACTCCTGCCTATCACGTTCATACATATATATATATATATATATATATATATATATATATATATATATATATATATTAGAGGCAAAAAACTCCATTTAATGTATTAGTTAGGGTTGTTCCACAGTGACAAAAGTGAGGAAATTCGCTGTTCCGAATTCACCCCCCAGCACCACACACACACAGACATAGACACACACATGCAAGTATGGGGGAGGACCAAGTCAACACAACCAATGACAGACATCCAGCAGCAGGTGACAGAAATAACAAAATTGTCTAAATGTACTACGAGACATCCCCACCCACCTGACCAGGTATTGCATGTTCAGTGGATCAACAGCAAAACTGAGGCCATGTACACCAAACGTACATATCCCTGATTGCAGCTGCAAACAACATACCACACTTAGTAGTTGCATGGCCTTACCTACCGATGCCCCACACCGGACGACACCACATGTGATGGGCCACCTGAGCAACAGAGTTGAGCAAAACCAAGGAATTGTACAGGTATAATATTTCTGATTATAACAATGGTTTGAGAAATGCAGCTTTCTAACTGACTGTAAACATTGTAACAGCCTTATGTTTAGTTTTAATAACAGACATGTAGAGCCTAACCATATGATGAACATGCTTTAATGTTGTTCAAAAACAGTTTTATTATGATAGCAATAAGCCACTCCCAGGTATTATGTTAATGGTCAGTTTATCACTATCTATCAACACGTGGCACTTCGCTCCTCGTCAACATTAAACCCCTACATGGTGATTAACAGACCATTTGACATAACCGCGGTCATGCCTTATTGCTTAATTGTCTTTATGACTAGATACTCTCCTCTGCTAGGCATTGCAGGAGTTTTGCAACTCAGTGTCACATCCAGTTACACCATACTCTGTCTACTTACTGGAGAATGGCTGTGAATATGAACTCGTGAAGATGAACAGTGTAACTTGATCATTACAGTCATTGAAACCTTAGTGTGATTATAACTGATTGAGTCAGTGATAGAGAATAACCCTTGCCGTCCTAGTACACTTATCCCATTGTGAGTTAAATCAATACTAAAAGACATTCTGTTTATATCTACACTATACCTACTTGATTGCTGTTGTATCACAATTTACATAGTTATCACTTTGATAGCATCAGTGACAGAAGTGTGGCAAACCCAAACACTATGTATACAGCTTGAGTATGAAACAACTGTTAAAAAAATTACGTTGTGTCCATAAGTAGCATAGATCACTCATTGCAACAATAGTAAATGTATCATTATTTGAATAAGTTAGTCATCACAGATGCAATGAGATTGTCTTTATCAGGTACGACATACTGAGTAAGTGCATAGGAAAATCTATCCTATAGACATCTCCGATACAGGTACGTCATTGTTGGCTCAGTAGTCCTATGATATTTAGAAGTTGCTTGGCCTGATCCATGCAATTACACTGTTTCTTACAAAGAATACTTACTGCACCTTTAGTATTGAAACACACTGAAAGTCTATGTATGTACATTAGCAGTACAGCTTCATCAGTAAGAATGCATCTGATACTGGCAGTACGAATTTCACAGCATTGAACAGGCAATGCTTTTCCATACGTTTACATCAGCCTCTCTATCTTCAGTAAACAGTTGCAGTAAATGTACTACTATGAAAATCACATACTAAATGTAACACTACTTTTATCTTGAGCATGCTAGTGTCTTGTAGTTAATTTATGTACTTCTCTTAATTAATGTATACTCAGTAGTGTTAAAACCTTTCTACAACTGTGATCATGCACCTTTAGCATTTATATTGACTAACGGCACAGTACCAGTTGTCATGTGGTGTGGGGCATCGTTAGGTAAGGCCATGCAACTACTAAGTGCAGTACGTTGTGTGCAGCTGCAATCAGGGATGTGTCGTTTGGTGTACATGGCCTCAGTTTTGCTGTTGATCCTCACTGAGCATGCAGTACCTGGTCAGGTGGGTGGGGATGTCTCGTGATACATTTAGACAATTGTTTGTTATTTCTGTCACCTGCTGCTGGATGTGTCATTGGTTGTGTTGACTTGGTCCTCCCCCATACTTGAATGTGTGTGTGTGTGTGTGTGTGTGTCTGTGTGTGTGTGTGGTGCTGGGGGGGGTGAATTCGGAGTTAGGGTTTTCAACCCTAACAGCGAATTTCCTCACTTTTGTCGCTGTGGAACAACCCTAACTAATGCATTAAATGGAGTTTTTTGCCTCTAATTTCCCTTCTTTTTGAGAAGGATAACAAGAAATAGTGAATGTAATGTAGCGGTGGGAGTGCGGGACCCTCCAGGCCCCGCGCTCCCGCCACATGATGTCTTGTGGCATAGTAACAGGACAGCAACGCAAACAGAAGCACTAACAGTGGCGCACATGGTAACACAAGCATGAATGAGAACAGAAAGGGTAACGCACACGGTGGCATAGACGGGAATGGTCTGCCACGTGATGTATTGTCACATAGTAACATGGTGCCTGCAAACGGAAATGTCAATGGGCATGGTGATGCAAAGTGAAACAGAAAGAGAAACAGTACTGTAGACACAAATGGCAAAAAATAACAGAAACGCAAGCACAAATGAAAACGCACAGGATAACGCACATGGTGGTGCAGACGTCAACGGTAAGTGAAACGGGTACGGAACCACAAGCGGAAAGGGCAACAGTAACAGTAATGTAAGGGCACAGGCTGGTTTTCCCAAAACCTGCATAGAGAGAAAGACAGTGAGTACAAATAATGTATGCATAATAATGAGTATCAGAGCAGAAAATGAGAACTTGGACTACTAAATAGGTTATATCTCAGGAACCGTCAATGTAGAAAAAATGTAAAAGTCATGATGATTTACAACTGTCCTGGCTAATTTTTACTTAGCCCCCATTAGGAAGCTAAGCACTTTACCAACAAAAGTCCATATTTCTACCGTTTCCGAGAAGCGACCTTGAAAAGAAGCGTGACGTCGAATGTTATCCTATGGGAAAAAAGAGAAGTTTGAGTGCCATAACTTTGCCTCCCTGCACAATTTTTCACCAAACCACTGAAAGGCACATCTGTGGGCAGTTGGCTGTCTTCCTCCAAATTTCAGGAAAAAGACTAAACCGTTATTTTGCAGCAGGGTGCCAAAGGATTCCTGTAATGTGTTGGCACAGTAATGTTATCCTATGGGAAAACTGTCAACTTTGGAGTGCAGTAACTTTGCCGCCATGTAATATTTTTTCAATACAACACTGAAAGGCACATCTCGAGATATCATCTGTGTTACCACCAAATTTCAGCCAAAACTCCCAACCATTCTTTTGCAGCGGAGTGCCAAAGAATTACTGTTATTTTAGGCATAGTGTATACTAAAGATAGTGTATAATTTGCGAAAGCTTTCACAAAATATTTGTGACACTTTTGTGAGTACGACACTACTTTGTGAAAGTACTTTTTCCAAAAATCTGAAAAACATATTTCTGGGGTGTTTTATCCCAAAATAAAGACATGGTTAGCATCCTCAGGGCCTGACTAGGTGAATACAAAAAGAATTAGGTTGCCAGAGGGTCTCAATTTTAAATGCCAAGCATTTTTCTGATCGCTAACTGAAAACAAGATGGCAGATTTGCGACAGTAACAGGGCCATTTGCGACAGTAAAAAGTGCATTTGCGACACTGTCGAACTTTTTGTTAACTTTTTCCGTTGACTTATAATGGGAAATTGTTTTTTTGGATAACTTTTGAACTGTTTAATATTTTTTCGTGAAATCTTTAAAAGGCACATTGGGGACCCAGGCCACACGTTCCCTGAAGATTTTAGGCTGGTCACGCAAACCGTACGACCTGTAGGTGCCACTGTAGAATTCCAGAAAAAGATCATGCTTAATAACTCCACAGCCGTATATTCGACCGGTAAAAAACTTGGCAGATCCCAAGGCCAATGGTTCTTGATCATGTATTCCAAATTTCAGGCAAATCTGTCAAACAGTTGCAAAGTTATTTAGGTGCAAAGTTTTGGGGTTTAACATAGAAATGGCTCCTCAACCCTAACTAGTGCTACGTAATATATATATATATATATATATATATATATATATATATATATATTCAATGTTAGGTTGAAACCCTTGCACCCCACCACAGCCCACCCCAACTGGAATCAGGGTGCGATTGGGTCATCGGCCTCTAAGTGTCACCCCATCACATGTGGAAAGAAGCTGAGGAATAGGAGAATAGGGTGACAGTTAGGACCGATGACCCCAATGCACACCCTGATTCCAGTTGGGGGGTGGGCTGGAGGGGTGCAAAGGGGGTTTCAACCCTAACATCGAATTTCCTTGCTTTTGTTGCTGTGGAACAACCCTAACTGATGCATTAAACAGAGTTTTTTGCCTCTAATTTGTCTTCTTTTCAGAATGATAATGAGAAATAGTGAATGTAATGCAGCGGCGGGAGCACGGGGTGCTGTCTTGTCGCATCGTAACATTTTTCCCGCAACGCAAATTGTAATACGCATGATGACACAAAGTGAAACAGAAAGAGGAACAGTACTGTAGACAGAAATGTTAAAAACAACAGAAACGCAACCACAAATGAAAACGCAAAGGGTAACGCACATGGTGGCTTAAACATGAATGGTAAGTGAAACGTGTACGGAACCACAAGCAGAAACGGTAATGGTAAGAGTAATGTAAGCACACAGGCTGGTTTTCCCCAAAAGCTGTACAGAGAAAGACGATGAGTAGAAAGAATGTATGCAAAATAATGACTCTCGGAACACAAAAATCAGTAGTAGTAATAGTAAATTGCTTATATCTCAGTAACCGTACGACATAGAAAAAAATGTAAAAGTCATATGTATTATCACTTTCCTTGCTAGTTATATATGTAGCCCCCATAAGGGGAGGCTAACATTTTTCTACAAAAGCTCCGTATCTCGCACTGTTTTCGAGATACAGGCCCTCAAAGGTGCGGCGAACGCCGTAATGTTATCCTATGGGGAAAAAAAACAGAAGTTCGGACTGCAATAACTTTTGAACAGTTTAATATTTTTTCACAAATTCTTTGAAAGGCACATCGGGGGCCACAGTTGCACATTCCCTGAAGATTTTGGGCCGGTTGCACAAACGTATGCAACCTGTATGGTCTTGACAGTGGAATTCCAGAAAAATGGAATGCGCAAGAGATCACGCTTAATAACCCACAGCTGTATATCTGACTGGTACAAAATTTGGCAGATCCCAAGGCCTATGGCTCTTGATAGTGTATTCTAATTTCAGGCAAATCTGTCAAACAGTTGCAAAGTTATTAAGTGCAAAGGTTTGGGGTTTAACATAGAAATGGCTCCTCAATCCCTAATTCATGGTAGCACTCACCGCGTTACCATTTATTTATTTATTTATCAAGTCTAGGATTACAAATACCTTTGAGCCATGGCTCTTTTACAAAGGTTTCATGTCAGAGAAATACAAATTATGGGGAACATCAAGAAAGGCATTACAACAATGTGGACATTGCAAACAGAGTACAGATTAATACAGTTCAAGGGTAGCATTGTAACAAGGCAGCCAGCGGCATTTGTCAGAGAAGACAGACAACAGATAAGAAGTGCCAGAGTCATAGAGAGAGGGAAGAGGGTAGGGGGGGAGAAGGAATGTAGGAAGGGTGGCAAGAGGGTGAAAAGTGCAGCATTGGGTATACCAAGATGTGAGGGTAGAATCCAGTGGGGGCAACTAGAGCAGAAAGGGAAGTGAGAGCAAGGTTGTTGGGAAGTCACAGGAGCTGTTGGTAGTGAGATAGTCCTGGAGCCTAGTTTTAAACATACCAATAGTTGGGGCAGAGGAGATGGTTGGGCTGAGGCCATTGAACCAGGGTGGCCCGATAAGCAAAAGCAGCTGTCCCTGTGAAGTGTGACAGTGGGGACTTTCAGTAGCTGTAGCTTGGATCTCATAAGGTGCCATTTGTTAATTCGATGTTGTAACAGAGTTGAGACCCCAGAAGGTGCAAGGCCAAGGTAGATTTTTTTCACCATGGAGCTGGTGAGAAACTTGATGCGGTTTGATAGTTGGAGCCAGCGGTCTGAGTGTACAGGTCACATGTGTGGGTGAGACGGTGAGCACCAGTGATGAGCCGACATGCTTTTATTAAGGTAGTTGGAGAGGCATCTAAGGGTTGTGGTTGTGGCAGAGCCATAAATGATGAGACATAGTCTATTACAGGAATCGCAGAGCTCTGGACTGCAACCTTCAAAGCTTCATGTGAGGTGTGGTCTGTGTTTGTAGAGGAGACCAAGCCATGTATTAGCAGCTCTAGCTACATTATCTACATGAAGTCCATAGGAGAGATTAGGGTCAAGCTGTATCCCTAAGTATTTGAAGGACCCCACCTGATCTAGAGTGTTCCCCTGGGTGGTGGAGATAGCCAAGTGGTGTAGCTTGTGTGGGTTATGAGAGCTGCAGAAGAGCATAGATTTGGTTTTCTTGTCATTGAGGACCAGTTTATGATTAAAAACCATGTCTCCACAGAACTGGAAACCAAGTTGAAGGTTGTGTTGAAGAGCTGCAGGATCTTTTGTGAGTGGAGAATACAACGCATCGGCATATAGTGTGTATATATATATATATATATATATATATATGTAATGCATCAGTTACAGTTAACGCGACAGCTAATGTGCCAATCTGTGCCAGAGGTCAAAATCATGTTTTGGGCAGGATGTAAAAAATGACAGCTGTATACTGTTCATGAGGTTGTGTGGAAAAGGGTAATGTTGAAATCCAGGAGGCAAAATATGAAAAATTGGTTCATTCACATATTGGTTCATTCACATATCTTGTCCTGTGCAGTACAGTATGGTCTGTAAGCCCACTGGTCCACACTGTGGACGATATGCATACAGATCATACTGTACACTGTCATTCAGTGGGTGGACAGGTGGTATGTAGGAGGGGTGCTACCATCACCAATGATGGGGTGTGCTGTGTGTGGCCAGGGGTGCTCTGTGGGTGGGTGGGAGGGGAGGGGGTGCCACTGGACCACCAGGTTATAATGCTTTCCTACAAAAGCCCGTGATCAGGCATATGGGGAGGGAACCACTAGACCACCAGGTTAACATGTTATAAAACAAAAGCCCGCAATTTGGCACACGGGGAGGGAGGGTGGTCGCTTTGACTTTCAGGGAGGGTCAGGTGCTTGTGGATCATGTTCCTGTTGGGTGGGTGGCCACTCACAGCTGGTGGCTGTTGTATTGCACCTGGCAATACAGCTGCCTGCCTGTAGGTGACCAGCATCTGAGTCTTTTATTTTTGGTTCAACTTTGAGCACCAGTGTGCGGCACATGAAGGGGTTGTGCCAGCATATGCGCTGCTCATCCCGAGCTGAATATCAGAATGTGCCGCATATGCATGGTCATGCCCCCTGCTGTTGCACTGCACACATTTACAATGCAGACCGGTGTATCAGGACTTGCACCAGTAAGCCACTTTCTTTTGAATATCGTGGCTGTGACACATTATGGGATTGCACTGAAAGTCGGTTACACCAAGTGCAACCTGCTTGAATATTTCCTCCCAGAGTGAAAATAATAAAATTGATAATGGTACAAGTCTGTATAGAAACTGTGCAAAGCGACTTGTAACACAGCCATTTTTGCACTTTTGCACCAAAGTTTAAACAGTGGCTTTTTGGGACTTCCCTCATGAATACTGGGACTGTCAGCTAATTAAAGAACCTCAAAGACTGCTCTGGGACTAAATATCTAAATATATACAGTATATATATATATATATATATATATATATATATATATGTATATACACACACATGTGTATACATATATATATATACAGTATGTATATATTATGGTAGCACAGTAGTGCTACCATAGTTAGAGTTGAGGAGCCATTTACATGTTAAACCCAAAATTGTACACCTTAATAACTTTGCAACCGTTTGACAGATTTACCTGAAATTTGGAATACACAAACAAGACCCATACTCCTTGGGAACTGCTAAGTTTTGTATCGGTCAGATATACGGCTGCGGAGTTATTAAGCGTGATCTGCGAGTGTGTTTATGCTTTTTATGGAATTCTATGGTCACAACTACAGGTCACATGGTTTGCACAACCAGCCTGAAATCTTCAGGGAACATGCGGCCAGGGTCCCTGATGTGCCTTTTGAAGATTCTGTGAAAAAATATTAAACGGTTCAAAAGTTATTCAAAAAAACAAGTTCCCATCATAAGTCAATGGGAAAAGTTCAAAAGTTCAAAAGTGTCGCAAATGCAGTTTTTACTTTCACAAATTGCCCTTTTACTGTCGCAAATTTGCCATTTTGTTTTCAGTTAGCAATCAGAAGAATGCTTGGCATTTAAAATTGGGACCTTGTAGCAACCTAATTATTTTTGTATTCACCTAGTCGGACCCTGAGGATGCTAGCCATGTCTTTATTTTGGGGTAAAACACCCCAAAAATATGTTTTTCAAATTTCTGAAAAAAGTATTTTCACAAAGGGAGACTATGACATCCTCAGTGACCAGGGAACAGAGGTTGTTGGATGTCTTTCAAGACGCGTTCCTAACTCAGCAGGTGAGGGAACCGACCAGGGAGGCGCGGGTACTGGATGTGGTCCTGGCAGACAGTGATGAGATTGGAGGCCTGGAGGTAAGGGACCCATTGGCGGGGAGTGACCATGCCATGGTCTGGTTCTGCCTGGACCTAGGAGGGGTAGAAGGCTGCACAAAGACGGAAGTAACCGACTTCAGGGGGGCAGATTTTAAGGAAATGGGAAGGATCCTTAAGGAGCATTTGGATGGGATTGGGTCAGACATGGACGCTGATAGTAGGTGGAAATCATCAGGAGAGGGTGCAGAATGCTACCAGCACCTGTGCAAGAGTAAGACAAAAATGCGGTGGGCCCAAAAACCCTGCTGGTGGACCAGGAGGTCCAGGAGGTGGATGCGGGGAAAGAAAGCAGCCTATAAGCAATTCAAGTGCTCAAGGAGGAAAGGGATCGAGGGGAGTATGAGCTGATGGCTAGAAGGGCCACTAGAGTGGTGAGGGCGGCTAAGGCAAGGAAGGAGCAGAACCTGGCCAGGGAAATTAGGAGAGGGAACAAGGGGTTCTTTAGATACATTGGGGAAAAATGAAGGGTGAAGGGGCAGATTAGCAGGATTAAATCAGGGTAGAGATAAGCACAAGACCCAGGGGAGCAGGCTGAGGTACTAAATGAGTACTTCACCTCAGTTTTCACCAAGGAAAATGGGGGTGCTGCATCATACATGGGAGGAGACAGAGATACTGAGGAGGGAGGGACCCCTACCGATCAGCGGGTCTGGGGAGAGGGGGAGTCATCACTGGCAGGTGGGGGGAGGGCTAAGCAGGGAGAAGAGGTACTGGAAGTGGAAATCACAGCAGAGAGAGTGAGGGAAGCCCTCAGCTCCCTTAAGATGGAGAAAGCACTGGGCTGGATAAATTACATCCCAGAGTGCTGAAGGAACTGCTGGATGTCCCGGTGAAACCCTCTAGCGGAGCTTTTCACCATCTCTCTGAGGACAGGGTGGGTGCCCAAGACTGGAAGGTGGCGCATATAGTGCCTATCCACAAGGGGATCAATGGAGGTGGAGGGAACTACAGGCCTGTCAGCCTGACATCGGTGGTGGGCAAGGTGATGGAGGGCATTGTCAAGGAGAGTTAGGGGGGACCTGGATAAGTCAGGATGCCTGGATGATGACAGCATGGATTCATCCTGGAAATCATGTCAGACAAACCTGATGGAGTTCTATGACTGGGTGACAAGTGCCTTGGACCTGGGTAGACCAGTGGATGTCCTCTTTCTAGACTTCAGCAAGGCATTTGACTCTGTTCCTCACGTGGGCCTGTTGGATAAGCTGGGAGAAATGGGGGTGGGGAACCATATGATCAGATGGATAGGCAATTGGCTCCAGGACTGGACCCAGAGGGTCGTAGTTGGTGGGTTAGTCTCATCCCCAAGGAGGGTCATTAGTGGGGTCCCACAGGGATCAGTCCTTGGGGCCCCTTCTGTTCAACGCCTACGTCTCTGACATAAAGACAGGAATCAGGAGTGAGATGAGTCTCTTTGCAGATGACTCGAAACTGGGGGCGGTGGTGGATGGGGAGGAGGGGAGGGTGGCCCTACAGGGGGATCTGGAGGCTCTGGAAAGATGCTCTAGAAAGTGGAAGCTGAGGTTCAATGCAGGGAAATGCAAGGTACTCCACCTGGGGGCCAGAAACCCAGGCCAAGTGTACACCCTGGGGGGGGAAATGCTACAAGTCTCGATGGCTGAGAGGGACCTGGGGGTGGTGGTGGATGTCAAGTGAACAACTCTGAGACTTGTAGGAGGGCAGCAGCCAAGGCCAACAGGATGCTGGGATGCATCACTAGGGGGATCACCTCCAGAAGGAGGGAAGTGATACTCCCTCTGTATAACTGCTCGGTGAGGCCGCACCTTGAGTACTGCTTGCAGTTTTGGAGGCCACACTTAAAGATGGACATTAACCTCCTGGAGAGGGTCCAGCGAGGGCAACCAAAATGATTTGGGGGCTTGGGGACAGGACTATGAGGAGAGGCTCAAAGAGCTAAATATGTACACATTGGAAGAGAGAAGGGACCGGGGGACATGATAGAGGTCTTCAGGTACAAGAAGAGGGTAAATAGGGAGGAACAGTCAGGGTGCTTCGAAGGAAGGAGGAGGGGACCACTAGAGGGCACGGGTGGAAGCTGGAGGGGGGAAGATTCAGGGGAGAAAGGAGGAGGTGCTACTTTACTGAGAGGGTGGTGGAGCCATGGAATGCACTGCCTAGGGGGCTGGTGGAGGCAGAGACAGTGAAGGGGTTCAAGAGGGGGTGGGACAGGTACAGGGGAAGGGTTCTGGAAACAAATTCCAATTCAGCAAGAATATCAGGAACTGGGAAGGGAGAAGCCGGAGAAGGCGAGGGGTACAGCAAGGTCAGCACCCAGGGTGGGGGCTGACCAAACGAGCAGACACGAAAGACCATTAGGCCTATTCTGCTGGCATTTTAGTATGTTAGTATGTTAGTAAAGTACTTTCATGCTCACAACACTGTTGAATGAATTTGCAAAAGCTTTCGCAAACTGTGACAGTACTTTTCTAGGCTGTGGGAAAATGACAGCAATTCTTTGGCACCCTACTGCAAAAGAATGGTTTGGTATATTGGACTGAAATTTGGAGGGAACACAGCCAACATCTCACATTTCAGTGTTTCATTGAAAAAATATTACATGGCGCCAAAGTTACGGCACTCCAAAGCTGACGCTTTTTCCCACAGGATAACATTTCGGCGAGTGACACATTACAGGAATCTTTGGCACCCTGCTGCAAAATAACTGTTTGTTCTTTTTCCTGAACTTTGAGGAACACAGCCAACATCCCACAGATGTGCCTTTTAGTGGTTTTGGTTAAAGAATATTACAGGGAGCCAAAGTTATGGCACTCGAACTTCTCTTTTTTCCCATTGGATAACATTATGGTGTTCGCGCTTTCAGGTCCAGTATCTACATAACGGTGCGAGATACAGACTTTTCATCAGAAAAATGCTTAGCCCCTAACAGTGGCTAAGTTCAAAACTAGCCAGGAAAGTCATAAATCATATGATTTTTAATTTTTTTTTCTATGTCGTACGGTTCCTGAGATATAAGCCATTTAGTATTCCAACTCCTCATTTTCTGCTCTGAGAACCATTATTATGTATACATTCTTTGTACTTACTGACTTTCTCTATGCAGCTTTTGGGGAAAACCAGCCTGTGCGCTTACATTACTATTATCATTACTGTTTCCGCTATGCTCCATACCCGTTTGACTTACCATTCACATCTACGCCGCCATGTGCATTACCCTTTGCATTTTCATTTGCACTTGCTTTTCTGTTGCTTTTAACATTTCTATCTACAGTACTGTTTCTCTTTCTGTTTTGCCTTGCGTCATGATGCGCATTACCATTTGCGTTTGGGGGTACCGTGTTACTGTGTGACAACACATCACATGGCGGACCGCTCCCGACTACACCACTGTGTGTGTCACCCTTTCTGTTCTCATTCATGCTTGTGTTATCATGTGCACCGCTATTAGTGCTTCTATTTGTGTTGCTGTTCCTGTTACTATGTCACAAGACATCACGTGGTGGGAGCGTGGGCACCACATTACATTCACTATTTCTCGTTATCATTCTCAAAAACAAGGGAAATTAGAGGCAAAAAACTCATTTAATGCATTAGTTAAGGTTGTTTCACAGCGATAAAAAGTGAGGAAATTGGTGTTAGGTTGAACCCCCGACCCCCAGCCCAATTTCAATCATTACATCGAGGTGCGCATTGGGTCGTCAGTCCTAACTCTCACCCCATTCTGCTATACCTTTGCTTCTTCACATGTCACAGATGTACCTTCTTCTGTTTCATTAAAAAAATATTACACGGTGGCTAAGTAATGGCACTCCAAAGTTGATGCTTTTTCCCATAGGATAACATTACGGTGACTGACGCATTACAGGAATCCTTTGGTACCGTGCTGCTGAATAATGGTTTGCTCTTTTTTCCTGAAATTTGGAGGCAAGACAGCCAATATCCCCCAGATGTGCCTTTTAGTGGATTGGTTAAATAATATTACATGGAGCCAAAGTTATGGCACTCCAAACGTCTCTTTTTTTCCCTTAGGATAACATTACAGCATTCACCTCGCGCTCCTAATTTAGAGGCAAATAACTCTATTTACTGTATCAGTTAGGGTTGTTACACAGTGACAAAAGTTAGGAAATCCAATGTTATGGCTGAAACCCACTTTGAAACCCTGCAGCCCAGTCCTCCACATTAAGTGGTGTGAGCTGGGACCTGCGCTGCCACCGCTGCATTACTTTTACTATTTTTTTGTTATGATTGTCAAGAAGGAGGCAAATTAGTGGAAAAACACTCCATTTACTGAATCACTTAGAGTTGTTCCACAATGACAAAAGCGAGGAAATTCGATGTTAGGGTTGAACCCCATTTGCACCACTTCAGCCACCCCACCGCATTATGTGGCAGGAATGCCGGGCCCGGCGTTCCCGCTACCACATTATATTCACTATTTCTTGTTATCATTCTCTAAAAGAAGGGAAATTAGAGGTAAAAAACTATGTTTACTTTATCAGTTAGGATTGTTCCACAGCAACAAAATCAAGGAAATTCGATGTTAGGGTTGAAACCTCCTTGGCACACTTCCATCGCACCCTGCTGCATTACTAGTACATTTTGTATTTCACAGTACTGTATATGCTTGTGTTTTGTGTGGTGGGAGTGTGGGGTTGTGGAAGATCCCTGTGCTCCCGCTGCTGTTTTACAGTTTAGTATATTTTTAACATTTGTGTCTACAATACTGTTTCTGTTTGTGTTTTGCTTTGCATCACCATGTGCATTATGGTTTGCATTTGCGGGCACAATATTACTATGTGAAAAAACATCATGTGGCAGGAGCGCATCTGCTGCATGATGTGCTAGGAGCAGTTTGTGTTTTGTGTGGTGGTAGCATGGGGTTGGAAGGGCCCTGCACTCCCACTGCTGTTTCACATTTACTGTATTTCAGTACTGTTGATGTTAGTGTTTTGTGTTGGAGGAGCGCAGGGCCTGAAGGGAACCGCACTAATGTCACTCTATTACATTCAGTATTTTTCAGAATTGTTTATCTTTGTGTTTTGATTTGTGCTACCATGTGCATTTACATTTCTGTTGGTGCCACTGTTTTAATATGTGAGAAGACATGACATAGCACATATTCCTCCTGAACAACAGTGGCACACAGAGAGACAGACACAGATGGATGTGGGGGAGGGAGCCATGGTAACAGGAAAAATCACAGACTTGCTGTATGTTGAGAGAAGAGCCAGAGGCAAAGAAGGATGGTGCAGATCAGTTGTACAACTCCTTGATTACAGGTAAAGTGTAGTTAGCATTGTCACTTGAATGGCTTCAGCCAGGTAATGTCTCTTCAAACTGCAACACCAGGTACTGGATCCTTAGTAGAGATGCACAGCACAGCTGAGTGTATGGACATCAATGGTAGACATCAGTGATTTCAGGGACACTCAAGTTAGGACAGTTAGTGTTTTGTGTTGGCTGACACAGGGAATAACCCCCTCTCCCAAATTTTGTACTGCATCATGAGTGCTGATGCAGCAAGAATGAGCCAAGGAACATCAATGGTAAAGTTCAGTAATTGTTGCTACACACAACTTAGCACAGTTAGATTGCTATGGATTCACACAGGCAATTTACACACGCATACCAGTTACTGATACTGACTGTGCAGTCACAACTGCATGTGCTTAGTTTGAGTGTCACACAGCTCTCTAGACCAGGTATTGCACTCTGACTGTAGACTGACAGTAGATGTAAGGCGGTACATGGTAGTTAACTAGTTAGGAATTACAGGAGATCTATAACTCAATGTATGAACACCTAGCCCACATAT
This sequence comes from Neoceratodus forsteri, assembly GCA_016271365.2. Lineage (NCBI taxonomy): Eukaryota > Metazoa > Chordata > Ceratodontiformes > Ceratodontidae > Neoceratodus > Neoceratodus forsteri. The sequence goes on along the minus strand of CM057457.1, from coordinate 170,940,950 downwards.
TGTACACTGAGTTGACAGTGCAGAACAGAAACAAACATGGAGATTAACATTGTGATGGGGGAACTGTTGTTTCACAGTACTTGCTGCATCCTAAGTAACAGCCACAGGAAATGATATGCAAGGTACATGAGTTGTACAGCTCTCTGAATACAGGAATAGTCCAGTTAGCACAGTTGGCATTTGAATGGATTCAGGTAGGCAATGTGTCTACAAATGTGATGTTAGTTACTACATTGTAAGTGGAGATACAGAACACAAGTTAGGGAATGTACATGTCAGTCCACATACACAACACAGGTGAGTATTTGTACGTGACTGGCACATATCACTGATTTCAGGTAAACTGACATTAACCTAGTTAGGATTTGCATGGATTTAGGCAGCTAGAGCTGCTGTGCCTCTCAAAATTTGCAGTGTATTATGACTGGTTATCTATAACAACCATAGGGTACTGGAGATCTATGGCACACCTCTGTAATTGTAGTTACAGTGACGTTGCCACAGTTAGGAGTTGCAGAAACTTAAGCAGGGAGTTGAAGTAGACATAGCAGTGACTGCAAACTAAGTGTATAGTCACAGCTGCATTGTGTTAGGTAGTGATGTGTGGCACCTTGCTGCAGTAATAACTACATGCTGAATGTAGAGGCACAGGAAAAGTAAGTGCATTGCAGGGTTTTTTACACTCTTAGGAATTATGGGAAGTGTGACATGCAATGTGCCACATCGTTGCCTATGTAGTGGATACTGAGTGGACAGCACAGCAGCCAAAAAATTCATGGACACATAGTTATGGCACTTTTTGTTGCAGTTGACTTGCATGCTTAATAGAAACAACAGTTATGTTCTAACATCATTATGCTATTTTCAGTAAAGACTGAACACAGGTGGTTATGTTTTAAGAATATTTATTGCCAATTGGTGAAACAGAAAAAGGCCCAATTAAGAGTGTATTAATTTTACAAAATTAGTCTCACAATACAATCCTTGTATGTGTGTAATCATTGCTTGGAATATATGCAAATGTGTCACATTAATAGGAACTACATTATTTGAATTGGAGCAAGTATGTGATATTGTAATATAGTATAGAGAGAAGGTGGCATAAGAAGGTACTTTGTTCTATTTATTGTGATTGTGTTACAGGATAGACATCCTAAGGTTAAGTGATTGCTATCCCTGCAGTGTTCTCCCATCTTTTGCTGGTGGGGTTGTTATCTACTGTACCTTCTATGCATATACCTGGTTCTTTAATTGCTGTTCACTGTCTTTAATTAGGTGTTCTGTGTTTACAGTGATGTTAAAGTGTTCACTACTCTTTCTGGGAAGAAGTGCTTTCTGACATTCCTCTCGTAGTTGTGACAGTCAAACTTTACTTGTGGTTCTTCATTGTATATTTGATACCAATCTTGAAGAGACTTTGTCTAAGAATGTTGCCAGTTTTTAAAGAAGTTGAATATTCTAGTTATGTGTCGTACATTACTTTTGTCCTGTGTTAATAAAGGTATGTCAGGATCTTATAAGCAGTGATTACACACATGAAACAGAAATGTGTATTTGTTATTGTGTGACTGATAATGTGGATGTCCCTGTGGTGGGCAAAAAACCATACACTAAGGGCCAGATATTCAAGGGTTTTCCCCTGGGCTAAATTAGCACTGCCCGGCGGGCAAACTTAGCCTGGAGCACAAAGCAAGCTATATTCAAAAGGAATAGCCCAGGGCAAACAGCTTCTGAATATAGCATGGGAATGAGGCTGTGCAAACTGGGCTGGGAGTGCAGGGCAAATGTAGCCCTGGAATAAGACAGCATTGAATACAGCAACCAGGAAGTGCAAACCACAACAACAACACAGTGCACAGAGACGTGAGGGTAGGTAGAAAGGAACTATGTGGCCATTGTGCTTTCTGGCAAATTCAGGGACCCAGTACAGCTGCAGGCAGCAGCACACATGAAAAAACAGTGATCAAAACTGTATAATATTCCCCGAACCGTTAGCGCTGCACTAACACATTAACGCGGCTTTAGTGCGGAGCTAAGCAGTTTGCCCGGTGCAAACACATTAGCCTCGCACTAAACTTTGCCATATTCAAAAGAGACATACAAATGAGCCTACTTAGATAGTCTGTGGGCAAACAGCCACATTAGCATCTCATTATGTACTGATTTGCATGCAGTTTGCACAGCGTTACTACAGGGTCCCACAGCTCCACCTGTAGGTCAGTCTGGAGGTACAGGGGCTGGCCAGGTCCAACCGCAGCTCCACCTGTAGGTCAGTCAGGCAGTGCATACTAAGTGTGGAATGTTGTGTGCACCTGCAATCAGGGATGTGTATGTTTTGTATATATATATATATATATATATATATATAGATAGATAGATAGATAGATAAGATAGATATTATAGTGTAATGCGGTAGTGCCACTATAGATAAGGTTGAGCCATTTACATGTTAAACCCCAAATTTTGCACCTTAATAACTTTGCAACCGTTTGACGGATTTGCCTGAAATTTGGAATACCCATATGCCTTGGGATCTGCCAAGTTCCATGCCAGTCGGATACACAGCTGCAGAGTTATTAAGCATGATCTGCGTGTGCACTTATGCTTTTTCTGGAATTCTACAGTCGCACTGTTTGCGTGACTGGCCCAACATCTTCAGGCAATGTGCAGTCAGGTTCCCCGATGTGCCTTTTGAACATTTCATGAAAAAATATTAAACGGCTCAAAAGTTATTCAAAAACAATTTCCCATTATAAGTCAATGGGAAAAGTTAACAAAAAGTTTGACAGTGTCGCAAATGCAGTTTTTACTGTCACAAATGGCCCTTTTACTGTCGCAAATCTGCCATTTTGTTTTAAGTTAGTGATCAGAAAAATGCTTGGCATTTAAAATTGAGACCCTCTAGCAACCTAATTCTTTTTGTATTCAAGCAGTTGGGCCCTGTGGATGCTAGCTATGTCTTTATTTTGGGGTAAACACCCCAGAGATATGTTTTTCAGATTTCTGGAAAAGTACTTTCACAAAGGTGTGTCACACTCACGAGAAGTGTCACAAATTTTTCACGAAAGCTTTCACAAATCACGACACTACTTTGCGACACTATGCCCAAAATAACAGTAATTCTTTGGCACCCCGCTGCAACAGAACGGTTTGGAGATTTGGGCTGAAATTTGGGGGAAACACAGCCGACATCTCACAGATGTGCCTTTCAGTATTTCTTTGAAAAAATATTACATGGCGACAAAGTTATGGTACTCCAAAATTGACACTTTTTCCCTTAGGATAACATTACGGCGTATGACGGGTTGCAGCAATCATTTGGCGCCCTGCTGCAAAATAAAGGTTTGGTGTTTTGGGCTGAAATTTTAAGGGTACACAGACAACATCCCACAGCTGTGCCTTTCAGTGGTTTGGTGAAAAAATATTACAGGGAGGCAAAGTTATGGCAGGCCAAACTTCTCTTTTTTCCCATAGGATAACATTACAGCATTTGCCACTCCTTTCAGGGCCCGTATCTCAAAAACGGTGCAAGATACAGACTTTTTGTCAAGAAAACTCTTAGCCCTTTCACAGGGGCTAAGTACAAAACTAGCCAGGAAAGTGATAATTCATATGACTTTTAAATTTTTTTTATATCGTACAGTTACTGAGATATAAGCAATTTACCATTCAAGTCCTCATTTTTTGTGTTCAGAGTCATTATTTTGCAGACATTCTTTGTACTCAATGTCTTTCTGTATACAACTTTGAGGAAAACCAGCCTGTAAAACACATTACTATTACCGTTGCCCTTTCTGCTAGGGGATCCATACCTGTTTCACTTACCGTTGACATCTACACCACCATGTGCGTTATCCTTTGCGTTTTCATTTGTGCTTGCGTTTCTGTTATTTTTTGCCATTTGTGTCTACAGTACTGTTTCTCTTTCTGTTTCACTTTGTGTCATCTTGCCCATTGACATTTCCGTTTGCAGGCACCATGTTACTATGGACAACACATCATGTGGCAGATCATTCCTGTCTATGCCACCGTGTGCATTACCCTTTCTGTTCTCATTTAGCATGCATTACCATGTCTTGCCACTATTAGTGCATCTGTTTGCATTGCTGTTCCTGTTACTATGCCACAAGACATCACGTGGCAGGAGTGCGGGGCCCGAAGGGTGAGAGTTAGGGCTGACGACCCCAATGTACACCCCAATGCCGGTTGGGGGGTGGGCAGGGGGTCCAAAGGAGGTTTTCAACCCTAACACCGAATTTCCTCACTTTTGTCACTGTGGAACAACCCTAGCTAATGCATTAAACTGAGTTTTGCCTCTAATATATATATATATCTACAGTATGTGTATATATATATATAGGCCCCGCGCTCCCACCTAGCTGCCCAGTTGTGCATAATGATGCAGAACCACAAGCGGAAAGGGCAATGGTAACAGTAATATAAGCACACAGGCTGGTTTTCCCCAAAAGCTCCATAGAGAAAAACAGTAAGTACAAAGAATGTATGCATAATAAAGGGTCTCGGAGCAGAAAATGAGGAGTTTGAATACTGAATTGCTTATATCTCAGGAACTGTACGATGCAGAAAAAAAATTAAAAGTCATATGATTTATGACTTTCCTGACTAGTTTTGTACTTATCCCCTGTTAGGGGGCTAAGCATTTTTCTGATGACGAAAAGTCCATAACTTGCACTGTTTCTAAGATACGGGCCCTGAAAGGCGCGGCGAATGCCGTAATGTTATCCTATTGGAAAAGAAGAGAAGTTTGAGGTACCATAACTTTGGCTCCCTGTAATATTTTTTTTACCAAGCCACTAAAAGGCACATCTGTGGGATGTTGGCTGTCTTCCCTCCAAATTTTAGCCCAAAAGACCAAACCGTTATTTTGTAGCAGGGCACCAAACTATTGCTGCAATGCATCCGACACCGTAATGTTATCCTATGGGAAAAAGCATCAACTTTGGAGTGCTGTAACTTTTCTGCTGTGTAATATTATTTCAACAAAACAGTGTAAGGCACATCTGTGAGATGTCGGTTGCGTTCCCTCCAAATTTCAGCCTAAAACACCAAACTGTTCTTTTGCAGTGGGGTGCCAAAGAATTGCTGTCATTTCCCCACAGCCTAGAAAAGTACTGTCTCAATTTGTGAAAGCTTTCGCAAGTTCCTTCAACAGTGTCACAAGTGCGACAGTACTTTGCAAAAGTACTTTTCCCAGAAATGTGAAAAACATATTTCTGGGGTGTTTTACCCCAAAGTAAAGACATGGCTAGCATCCTCAGTGTCCGACTAGGTGAATACAAAAATAATTTGGTTGCTAGACAGTCCCAAATTTAAATGGCAAGCATTTTTCTGATTACCAACTGAAAACAAAATGGCAGATTTGTGACAGTAAAAGGGCCATTTGGGAAAGTAAAAACTGCATTTGCGACACTGTCTAACTTTTTGTTAACTTTTCCCATTGACTTATAATGGGAATTTGTTTTTGAATGACTTTGACCTGTTTATATTTTTTCACAAAATCTTTGAAAGGCACATAAAGGACCTTGTTCACATGTTCCCTAAATATTTTGGACTGGTCACACAAACCATGTGACCTGTAGGCACGACCATAGAATTCCAAAAAAAGTGTAAACTCCCATGCAGATCATGCATAATAACTCTGCAACCGTATATCTGACTGATACAAAACTTGACAGATCCCAAGGTGTATGGGTCTTGATCGTGTATTCCAAATTTCAGGCCAATCCATTAAATGGTTGCAAAGTTATTAACGTGCAAAATTTTAGGTTTAACATGTAAATGGCTCCTCATCCCTAACTATGGTAGCACTACCGTACTACCATAATATAATAGAATAAGCCACTCTGAGGTGTGCGCTCAAGCTCTGATATACTCACACCTTGACATGCATATATCAGAGCACAACCACACCTCAGAGTGGTTAATCTAGCTTATAAATGTCAAAATATTTGGAGGGGTTAAAAGTGGAGGTGTCTGTCATGCTTTGATATACACATGGTCATTTGATGTGTTTTATACAATCTGACGACTGGACTAGGATATTCTTTTTTCACCATTTTATAAATATATTTCAAAAACTTTGTGCAATGCATCAGTTATGTTTAAAGCAATAAAAGTGGGGAAATTAGATGTTTGGGTTGCGTCCCAAATGCCACCACCCCAACCCCCATCCTAAAGAGACCAATAAAAGCCTGGATGTGCCATGATGTCTTGAGGCCTAACTCTCACCCCATCCTCCTTTACTGTAGCACATCAACTTGTTTACACAAGAATAGGGTGAGAGTTGGGTCTCCTGACCCCATGGCATACACCGACATCTTTCACTCTGTGGAGGATTAGGGTTTAGGGGTTGGGGGATGGGGCAGTTAGAGGCTTAACCTGAATGTCTCATTTCCCATTTTATGTTGCTTTAACCCTAGTGGATGCATGATGCAAAGTTTTTTGCAATGAATTTCCTAACTTTTAGAAAAAGTGTAACATAACTAGTAAATGGCATTTGTTGGTAACAGCTTGGCCCCCCCAGCCTGCCCATTTCTGCATAACAATATTATTCTGTGGTAGCATGGGCCAGTTGAGCCCTGCACTCCCAATTAAACATAGCTATAGAGCCATACTGCAGTCCAATGGTGCAAGGAATCCTTGTAATACTAGTTTACCAATATCTAGAGACCTGTAGCAGGTAGGAAAATAACTCAGTTGTTGTAATCATGACAGCAAGACCTCTTGGAGAGATGCAGCCAACAAAATCTATATCTCACATAGTTATGAGATACAAGCATGAAAAGGCACTGTGGATGCCACAACTCAGTGGATGCATTTAACTCAAGCATTTTTATAATTATTTCACACAATTTTCAACATATGACTTTGGGGATCCCATCTTATAAACAATGTCACTGTCATTTTGGAAATCTGTCCCAAAAGTTGAGTTCACCCAGCAAAAGTGCCACTCTGTAATAGAGCTGCAAAATTATATTTTGGGCAGGATGTGAAAAATGGCAGCTGTATACTCTTCATGAGGAGCTGTGGAAAAGGGTAATGTTGAAAACCAGGAGGGAAAATATGAAAGACTGGCAACGTCACAAGCTCGTGTAGAAACTGCATATCGCATGATTGTAATGTGGCAATTTTAGGGAATTTTGTAACTATATTTTCAACATGAACTTTTTGAGAACTCTCCTCATGAACACTGGCACTGTGATTTTATTAATCCATCCTGAAAGTAGATTTCGCACAGCAACATGCCATTCTGTGGTAGAGGTGCAAACAACATTTCAGGCAGCATGTGAGAAATGAAAACTGTGCTGTTCATGAGGAGGTGTCAATAAATTGCAAAGTTGAAAATCTGCAGTGGAAATATTAAAAATTGGCAATGTTATGAGTGTGCATTGAAACTGTGAAATGTGAGCTTGTAACAAAGCCAATTTTGCATTTATTTGCTCCAAAATTTCAACATGAGCTTTTGGGGCATCACCTCATAAACACTGGTACTGTTATTTAGTTAAAGAACACCAACGACTGCTCTGAGTCTAAATATATACATCAGAAAAGTTGCTCAAGAATATTAATAAGCTACTTATGAATATCAAAGGCCTGCTCATAAATATTAACGAAATGCTGATTAAGATTAATGACCCCCTTTAATGAGCAGCTTATATATATATATATATATATATGGGAAAAAACTCTGTTTAATGCATTACTTATGGTTGTTCCACAGCAACAAATGTGAGGAAATTCACTGTTAGGGTTGAAAACCCCTTTGGACCTACCCACCCCACAACCAGCATTGGGGTGTGCATTGGAGTCGTCGGTCCTAACTCTCACCCCATCACATGTGTAAAGCAGCAGAGTATAGGAGAATGGGGTGAGAGTTAGGACCGGCGACTCCAATGCACACCCCAATGCGGTTGAGGGTGGGCAGAGGTCAAGGATTTTCAACCCTAACAGCCAATTTCCTCACTTTTGTCGCTGTGGAACAACCCTAAGTAATGCATTAAATGGAGTTTTTTGCCTCTAATTTCCCTTCTTTTTGAGAATGATAACGAGAAATAGTGAATGTAATGCAGCGTCGGGAGTGCGGGGCCCTTCGGGCCTCGTGCTCCCTCCACATGATGTCTTGTGGCATGGTAACAGGAACAGCAAAACAAACAGAAGTGCTAACAGTGGCGCACATGGTAATGCAAGCACGAATGAGAACAGAAAGGGTAACGCACATGGTGGCGTAGATGGGAACGGTCTGCCATGTGATGTGTTGTCACATAGTAACATGGTGCCTGCAAGCGGAAATGTCAATAGACATGGTGACGCAAAGTGAAACAGAAAGAGAAAGAGTACTGTAGACAAAATTGCAAAATTAACAGTAAGCATAAGTAAGAACATAAAGGATAAGCAGCAGATAGGCCCGTGCTCCCACCACGTAATGTGGCAGTGGGAACATGTCTTATGGCATAGTAACAGGAACAGCAATGCAAACACAAGCATAACAGTGGCTCACAAGGTAATGCAAGTGTGAATGAGAACAGAAAGAGTATGCATTGCGGTGGTGTAGAAGGGAGCGGTGTGCCACGTGATGTGTTGTCACATAGTAACATGGTGCCTGCAAACAGAAATGTCAATGGGCATGGTGATGCAAAGTGAAACAGAAAGAGAAACAGTACTAGTAGACACAAATGGCAAAAATAACAGAAGCATAAACACAAAAAGAAAAGAAGGATAATGCATGTAGAGCATGCAACGGTAAGTGAAACAGGCACGGAACCACAAGCAGAAAGGGCAACAGTAACAGTAATGTAAGTGCACAGGCTGATTTTCCCCAAAACCTACATAGAGAAAGACAGTGAGTACAAAGAATGTATGCATAATAATGGGTATCGGAGCAGAAAATGAGGACTTGGAATACTAAATAGGTTATATCTCAGGAACTGTATGATGTAGAAAAACAATTTAAAAGTCGTATGATTTATGACTGTCCTGGCTAGTTTTGTACTTAGCCCCAGCAGGAGCTAAGCACTTTTCTGATGAAAAGTCCATATCTCGCACGATTCAAGATACGGGCCCTGAAAGCGCGGCAAACACCGTAATGTTATCCTATGGGGAAAAAGAGAAGTTCGGATGCCATAACTTTACCTTCTTGTAATATTTTTCATCAAACCACTGAAAGGCACATCTGTGGGCTGTTGGCTGTGTTCCTCCAAATTTCAGGAAAAAGACCAAACCGTTATTTTGCAGCAGGTGCCTAAGGATTCCTGTAATGTGTCGGGCGTTGTAATGTTATCCCATAGGAAAAACCATCAACTTTGGAGTGCTATAACATTTCAGCTGTGTAATATTTTTTCAATACAACACTGAAAAGCACATCTGTAAGATGTCGGCTGAGTTCCATCCAAATTTCAGCCCAAAACTCCCAACCATTCTTTTGCAGCGGAGTGCCAAAGAATTACTGTTATTTTGGGCATGGTGTCGCAAAGTAGTGTCGCAATTTGCGAAAGCTTTTGCAAAAATTTGTGACACTTTCATGAGTGTGACACTACTTTGTGAAAGCACTTTTTCCAGAAATCTGAAAAACATATTTCTGGGGTGTTTTACCCCAAAATAAAGTCATGACTAGCATCCTCAGGGCCCTACTAGGTGACTATAAAAAGAATTAGGTTGCGAGAGGGTCTCAATTTTAAATGCCAAGCATTTTTCTGATCACTAACTGAAAACAAGATGGCGGATTTGCGACAGTAACAGGGCCATTTGTGACAGTAAAAGTGCATTTGCGACACTGTCGAAATTTTTGTTAACCTTCCCATTGACTTATAATGGGAAATTGTTTTTTGAATAACTTTTGAACCGTTTAATATTTTTTCACGAAACCTCCAAAAGGCACATCGGGGACCCTGGCTGCATGTTCCCTGATGATTATGGGCAGGCAGCGCAAACTGTGCGACCTGTAGGCGCGTAACCAGAAGTCCAGAAAAAGCGTACATGTGCGCACAGATCATGTTAATAACTCCGCAGCCATATATCCGACTGATACATAACTTGGCAGATCCTAAGGCCTATGATTCTTGATCTTGTATTCAAAATTTCAGGCAAATCCATCAAACGGTTGCAAAGTTATTAAGGTGCAAAATTTTGAGGTTTAACATAGAAATGGCTCCTCAACCTAACTATGGTAGCACTACCGTGCTACCATAATATATATTTGTGTATATATATATATATATATATATTCGATGTTAGGGTTGAAACCCCCTTTTGAACCCCTCAGCCCAGCCCCCAACTGGAATAGGTGCGCATTGGGGTCATCATCCCTAAGTGTCACCCCATCACACATGGAAAGAAGCTGAGGAATAGAAGAATGGGGTGACAGGACCAATGACCCCAATGTACACCCTGATTCCAGTTGGGGGGGTGGGCTGAAGGGGTGCAAAGGGGGTTTCAACCATAACATCAAATTTCCTCGCTTTTGTTGCTGTGGAACAACCCTAACTGATGCATTAAATGGAGTTTTTTGCCACTAATTTGTCTTCTTTTTGAGAATGATAATGAGAAATAGCGAATGTAATGCAGCGGTGGGAGCATCGGGTGATGTCTTGTCGCATTGTAACATTGTGCCCATAAACGCAAATCATAATGCACAAGATGACACAAAGTGAAACAGAAAGAGGAACAGTACTGTATACAGAAATGTAAAAAAAGGAAATGCAACCGTAAATGAAAGCATGAGGGTAACACACATGGTGGCGTAGACGTGAACGGTAAGTGAAACGTGTACGGAACCACAAGCAGAAACCGTAATGGTAAGAGTAATGTAAGCGCACAGGCTGGTTTTCCCCAAAAGGTGTATAGAGAAAGACAGTGAGTAGAAAGAATGTATGCAAAATAATGACTCTTGGAACACAAAAATCAGTAGTTGTAATAGTAAATTGTTTATATCTCAGTAACCGCACGACATAGAAAATTTTTTTTAAAGTCATATGTATTATCACTTTCCTGGCTAGTTATATGCATATCCCCCATAAGGGCTAAAATTTTTCAACAAAAACTCTGTATCTCACACCGTTCTCGAGATACAGGCCCTCAAAGGTGCGGCAAACACACGTAATGTTATCCTATGGGGAAAAACAGTTTGGACTGCCATAACTTTTGAACAGTTTAATATTTTTCACGAAATCTTTGAAAGGCACATCAGAGACCACAGCTGCATGTTCCTGAAGATTTCAGGCGGTCGCGCAAACTGTGCAACCTGTAGGCACGACCATAGAATTCCAGAAAAAGCGTAAACATGTGCACCGATTACACTTAATAACTCCACAGCTGTGTATCCAACCAGTAAAACACTTGGCAGATCCCAAGGCCTATGGTTCTTGATTGTGTGTTCCAAATTTCAGGCAAATCCGGCAAACGGTTGCAAAGTTATTAAGGTGCAAAGTTTTGGGGTTTAACATAGAAATGGCTCCTCAACTCTAACTATAGTAGCATTACTATGCTACCATAATATAAAAAAAAATACATATATATATATATATATATATTTATACAATGTATGTTTTGAGATAAATGTTTGTATAAAAAATGATATCTCAGCTAGGCAGTGAAGATAACACTGATATCTCCACATTCCGATACATTGTACAAATATCTTCACGCTCCTATACGTCATGCATAACCCAATCAAAACAATATTACCACCCAGATGCTTCTCAGTACACATTGCGAACACTTTCACTTTCACATCCTGCTCATCTCCTGGCTAGAGTCCCACCACAACACATTATCCCGAGACAAAAAATGATTTCTCCATCAAAATACCATTTAACATTTAACATATTCTTCACTAATTCTAATCCCAGACTACAAAACAATTTAATTTACCACCTCCATAAGATGCAGCATGACCGAATACTATGATCTCAAATGTAGCGTGAGTGAGCGCTAGCAAGATTCAAACGTGAGTCACAGTCAGAAATTTCTAATCATGGAGCCTGTGCTGTAAACCATGAAAAGTGTGCCCCTTTCTTAATGCTGCCTGTATTTTCTGATAGAAACTGCCGACAGTACTGAGAGAAAGAAGCGGCGAGTCGGCAGCGTCACAACACCACCGCAGGCCGCGGCGTCTGTTGCCATAGCAACACGATCGCACTGTCTGCCTGGTGTTGTGAAGCTGCTGACTCGCTTCGCTTTCTCTCAGTACTGTCTGCAGCTTCTTATCAAAATACAATCAGCATTAAGAAAGGGCACACTTTTCTACGGTTTAAGGCACAGGCTCCATGATTAGAAATTTCTGACTGTGCCTCACATTTGAATCTTGCTAGCGCCACTCACGCCTACATTTGAGATCATAGTATTCAGTCATGCTGCATCAGAGTTCCACATGGATAAAACAAAGTCACAGGATCAACCAGATAAGGTATGTTTTTAAACAACTATTTATTTAAAGATGCAGGCAGGATCAACCAGATATGTATTATTCAATTACTTTACAGTGGCAAGGTGAGATATTTTTAACAATACATGTGATCTGCTGTTTTGAGGAGAAGACATGGAGAGTTGTGTTGGGGTGGCTAGGACTAGGTCAGCCACAATCCAGACAAGTTTTTGTATAACAATTTTAAAGCACTAGGATCAACTTCATATATTTTTTTAAGCAACATATGGCATCTGTTTTGCTGCTAGAGATACTGCAGATTTGTGTTGAAACAGCCAACACCTCTATGTAGGTGAATGTAAGTAGTGCACATTTGGAGCTTTTGTTGAATGCAGCCCAAAACATACATAGTATAAACAGAACATGACATGGCCTGACTGAAGATATCATATTTATCTTCACGAGAGGCCAATGACATCATGATATCTCACTCGTGGCTTCGCCACCCGTGAGATATCATGATATCATTGGCCTCTCGTGAAGATAAATATATCTTCAGTCAGGGCCATGTCATATCCCCTATATATATATAAATATTAGAGGCAAAAATTCCGCTTAATGCATTAGTTAGGTTATTCCACAGTGACAAAAGTGAGGAATTCGCTGTTAGGGTTGAAAACCCTAACTCCGAATTCACCCCCCAGCACCACACACACACACACATTCAAGTATGGGGGAGGACCAAGTCAACACAACCAATGACAGACATCCAGCAGCAGGTGACAGAAATAACAAACAATTGTCTAAATGTACTACGAGACATCCCCACCCACCTGACCAGGTACTGCATGCTCAGTGGAGATCAACAGCAAAACTGAGGCCATGTACACCAAACGTACACATCCCTGATTGCAGCTGCACATAATGTACCACACTTAGTAGTTGCATGGCCTTACCTACCGATGCCCCACACCACACGACAACTGGTACTGTGCCGTTATTCAACGTAAATGCTGAAGGTGCATGATGACAGTTGTAGAAAGGTTTTAACACTAGTGAGTATACATTAATTAAGAGAAGCACATAAATTAACTACAAGACACTAGCATGCTCAAGATAAAAGTAGTGATACATTTAGTAGGTGATTTATAGTAGTACATTTACTGCAATGGTTTACTCAACATAAGGAGGCTGATGTAAACGTATGGAAAAGCATTGCCTGTTCACGCTGTGAAATTCGTACTGCCAGTATCACATGCATTCTTACTGATGAAGGTGTACTGCTGATGTACATACATAGACCTTCAGTGTGTTTCAATACTAAAGATGCAGTAAGTATTCTTTGTAAGAAACATTGTAATTGCATTGATCAGGCCAAGCAACTTCTAAATATCATAGCACTACTGAGCCAACAATGATGTACCTGTATCGGAGATGTATATAGGATAGATTTTCCTGTAGGCACTTTCTGAGTATGTTGTACCTGATTAAGACAATCTCATTGCATCTGTGATGACTAACTTATTCAAATAGTAATACATTTACTATTGTTGCAATGAGTGATCTATGCCACTTATGGACACAGTGTAATTTTTTTAACAGTTGTTTCATACTCAGGCTGTATGACTACTGTTTGGGTTTGCCACACTTCTGTCACTGATGCTATCAAAGTGATAACTATGTTAATTGTGGTACAACAGGAATCAAGTAGGTATGGTGTAGATATAAACAGAATGTCTTTTAGTATTGATTTCACTCACAATGGGGTAAGTGTACTAGGACAGCAGGGGTTATCCTCTATCACTGACTCTGTCAGTTATAAGCACACTAGGGTTTCAATGACTGTAATGATCAAGTTACACTGTTCATCTTCATGAGTTCATATTCACAGCCATTCTCCAGTAACTAGACAGTGTATGGTGTAACTGGGTGGGACACTGTGTTACCAAAGCTGCTGCAGTGCCTGCAGAGGAGAGTATCTACTCATAAAGACAATTAAGCAATAAGGCATGACCAACAGTTATGTTAAATGGTCTGTTAATCATCCTGTAGTGGTTTAATGTTGAATGAGGCATAGCAGTGCCACGTGTCGCTAGACAGTGATAAACTGACCATTAACATAATACCTGGGAGTGGCTTATTGCTATCATAATAAAACTGTTTTTTAAACAACATTAAACCATGTTCATCATATGGTTAGGCTCTACATGTATGTTAATAAAAACTAAACATAAGGCTGTTACAATGTTTACAGTCAATTAGAAAGCTACATTTCTCAAACCCTTGTTATAATCAGAGATATTATTCCTGTACAACTCCTTGGTTTTGCTGAACTCTATTGCTCAGGTGGCCCACCACATGTGGTGTGGTGTGGGGCATCGGTAAGTAAGGCCATGCAACTACTAAGTGTGGTACGTTGTATGCAGCTGCAATCAGGGATGTGTACGTTTGGTGTACATGGCCTCAGTTTTGCTGTTGATCTCCACTGAGCATGCAGTACCTGGTCAGGTGGGTGGGGATGTCTCGTAGTACATTTAGACAATTGTTTGTTATTTCTGTCACCTGCTGCTGGATGTCTGTCATTGGTTGTGTTGACTTGGTCCTCCCCCATACTTGAATGTGTGTGTGTGTCTGTGTGTGTGTGGTGCTGGGGGAGGTGAATTTGGAGTTAGGGTTTTCAACCCTAACAGCATTCCCTCACTTTTGTCAGCTGTGGAACAACCCTAACTAAGTAGATAACTGAGTTTTTGCCTCTAATAATATATATATATATATACAGATATATATATATATATATATAAAAAAAATATATATATATATATCTTTATATATATATACGTATATATATATATATATATATATATATATATAGATAAATCAATATTTTGAAAATGTGTAAAGACTAAGTGTGATTGTATTAGGAAGCTATGTCAGCAGTAACGTGTCATCATAGTGTGCTGGCAGTATAGAGTCGCGATACTGTATTTGTTTTTTCATTACATACTGTTATGTGAAATTAGTACAGTGTTGTGATGATTGATGCTTACAGATTTTCCAGAGTGGAATAGTGTTGTACAATGTTGCATGTGTGTGTGGGGGAGGGAATGCTGAGTTAGGGTTTTGAGAAGTGGGCATTGGGGTGTGGTGGAGTGGTAACCTAACGTGGGAATTTCCCCATGTTTGTCAGTGTGGAAACAACCCTTATTGATGCATTAATTTTGTTTTTACAGAGAAAATATATATATATATATATATATATATATATACACAAAATCACACATGCCCCCACAATGCAAAGCATCATGGGCTGCATATGCAAATCACCACAGAATGTTATGCTGGTCCAACTTTAAGCAGAATTGCATGGTGCCAAAAGGCCTTTCACACAGTTTGCAAAGGGTGCTAACAGAAGACATAGACATGTGTTTCATCCTACCTGGATTCATCAGTATGCCTCGTCTGTTTGACACCCCAGTGGAATGGACCAGCTACCCTTAAGGCAGTGCGCCTTGGATATATTGTGGTGAACCCATTAAAATAAAAACTATTTAAAAGACAAAGAACCTCTGTGCGCAAACACTGAAACGAAGAGTTACCCCAAAGGGCATTTGGCTGGGAAGCCAAGTTTCAAGAAAATACAAAATCACACACCCCCCTCGCATAAAGCATCATGGGATGCATATGCAAATCACCACAGAATGTTATGCTGGTCCAACTTTAAGCAGAATTGCATGGTGCGAAGGCCTCTCACACAGTTTACAAAGGGTGCTAACAGAAGACATAGACACGTGTTTCGTCCTACCAGGACTCATCAGTATGCCTCATCTGTTTGACACCCCAGTGGAATGGACCAGCTACCCTTAAGGCTTCCCAGCCAAATGTCCTTTGGGTAACCCTTGTCTCAGTGTTTACATAGAGGTTCTGTTATATATATATATATATATATATATATATATATATATATATATATATATAGATGAGCTGCTCATTAAGGAGGGGTCATTAATCTAAATGAGCAATTCATCAATATTAATGAGCAGCCAATTGATATTCATAAGTAGTTCATTAATACGTTTTTGCAAAGAATTTCCTTTCTTTTTTTAAAAGTGTAATGTAATTATTAAATGGAATGTCTTGGTAGGAGCAAAGGGACCTTCGGGCCCCATGCTCTCACCCAGCTGCCCAGTTGTGCATAATGATTTGTGTCTTACACAAAAGTATAGAACCATACAGCAGCCCTATAAGGCAAGCAGCCCTTGTTCATACTACTAAGGTTCATACTACTAAGGTACATAGTGAGCAAGAAATCTTTACATCCATGGAAGCTTACATACCAACCAAAATATTAATAAGTCAATTGTTTGCCTGATAGTAAATGATTATCCAACTTTCCCTTAAATTGTTTTTTATCTTTGCTTGTAATGACATGTAAAGGCAAATTGTTTCATGGTTTTATTACTCTTAGGGTAAAGAAATATTTCCTTCTAATATAGTTAAAGGATTTATAGGTCAGCTGAAGTGGTTGACTTCTTATATTATATGATAAATCCTTAACATTGAGACCCAAATCTACCATTAATGCTGGATCAAGAATTATGTTATAGAGAAACAGTAAATCTCCACGTAGTCTACGTGTTTCTAATGAAAATAAACCAAGGTCACCTAATCTGGTATCATATGAGAGATGATTCATACCCTGAAGATTTTTAGTGAATCTTCACTGAATTTGTTCTAATTGTTGTATATTAGATTTCTTATGCGGATTCCAAAGTTGTGAGACATATTCTAGGTGAGGCCTAACATAAGCTTTAAACAAGGGCAACACAGCTACAGGATCTTTTGAAGTAATATTGCACTTAATAGACCATACTACCCTATTAGCTTTGTTAACTGATTCATTAATATGCTGGGAGAAATCCATATCATTGGAAATGATAATACCCAAGTCTCTTTCACTTTTAGTATCACTGAGTATAGAATATTCCAATGTATACACTTTTCTAGGGTTAATGTTACCCAAATGCATAACTTTGCACTTTGAATTATTTAACTTCATGCCCCAGAGTTTAACCCATTCAGAAATCCTGTGAATGTCCTGCTGTATAATATCATAATCAGATTCACTGGAACAAGGGCCACCAATCTTAATATCATCAGCATATCTGACAGAGAAAGATAAGCATTTGGAAAATAGATCAGAAATAAAAGCTTGAAATAAGCAAGCTCCAAGTACCGAACCCTGAGGAACCCATCTAGTGATACAACCATTACCAGATAACTCACCATAGATGCACGCTTTTTGAGATCAATTTGACAGCCAATTTTTTATCCATATAATAATATACTGATTTATCTTTAATTTATATTGTTTTAATTCTAATGCCCAATGTGGAATAGTATCAAATGCTTTACTAAAATCTAAAAAGATGACGTCACATGGTGTACGGTTGTCAAATAATTAACTAATATGCTTGTAAAAACTCAATAAGTTTGATACGCAACCCCTACCTTTTCTAAACCCATGCTGTTCCAAATCAGCATTGTTCAGAATTGGAGTTAATATATCCCTGATCAAACTCTCAAAAATGTTTCAAATAGGCAATGTAAGACTAATAGGTCTATAGTTAGAACTATCAGACTTTAAACCATTTTTATGTATAGGGATAACATTTGCAACCTTCCACCATGATGGGACAAAGCCCTGTCTTAAACAGGATTCAGAAAGCAACTTAAGGGGGCACAATAAACATGCAGATAGTAAAAACAGTAAATGACCAGAAATGAGATCTGGTCCTAAACTAGTTCTTCCTCTCTGTAGCGCTATTTTCATTTCAATATCCAGTAAGTTAAACTGTATAATTTCTGAATAATTTTCTGGGAAAACAAATATGGATTTATCTGATGGAATAAAGTTATGGCAAAATTCCTTATTAAATATGTCCGCCATTTCTTTAGGATTGTGAATGATTGGTTGTCCACTGTAAGGGCCAACTTTACACACTGGTTTCCTTAATGAATTGATATAAGAAAAAATGTTTGCAATTTGATTTAGTAGCATTAACAGCCAAATTATATTGCCATTTTGTTTAGTCCTTTAGTAAGTGTTTTACATCATTTTTGAACCTTTTATACATTGATCAATTGTGAGTAGTCTTTGTTTTTAAATATTTAGTATATTGCTTATTTTTTTATTTAATACTTTTTTTATGGTTTTAGTCTTCCATTTAGGTTGTAATTTACCTCTAGTATATTTGATTTGGGAAGGTATAAATGCTTCTTTTACTGACAATAAAGTATTATACAGTAGTTCACAAAAATCATCAACTGGAAGATTAGTATGTTCTTACTCCCAATCAATCAGCTTAAATTCATATTCATCCCAGCGATATCAGCTTTATCATACAAAAGATAAGACCGGCTCAGATACAATTTCTATTGGACACTTTAGTTTGCAGGAAATAACATTATGATCACTATTGCCCAAAGGAACCTCAATTAATACATCATAAATATCTATGCTTTCCTGATGTATGATAGTGTCTAAAAGATTACTACCTCTTGTTGGATGGGAAACGCTCTGTTTTAAATGAAGCTGAGCACATACTGCTAGACATTTTTTTTACCACTGTGAGTCTTGGCTATGTAATCATTCCAATTAATATCTGATAAGTGTAAATCACCTAATAGAACTATACTCCAATTTCACATGCATTTGCAACATCTTGTAATATTGACCCCATATAATTTGCAGAGGAATTGGGTGGCCTATATCAAATACCTACGACTATAAGGGTTTTGTTTAGATTAAATTTTACCCAGATGGTTTCTGTTGGACTATCATGTTTCTTTATTTGCTTAGATATATCACTACTCTTAAGATGTTTATTTAAAAATAGTGCAACCCCACCTCCACTTTTTTATCATGATTGAGAGAGAAAATATCAAACCCATTAATACTGGTATCCCATTCAGTTTTAGTATGTCACCAGGTTTCCATAACTGCAACTATATCTGCTTTAACCATAGCTATTCTAGATAAAAGCTCATTGACCTTATTATTTAAGCTCCGAACATTTAAGCTAGGGATGTTTAAATGGGATGTAGTATTAAGATAGTATTTTCTAGGGATATATGCTGGAACGTTAACTACTGGAAACACCTCCCCCCTCACATTTTAGTTTAAATGTTGGTCAATAACATCACTTATAATTTTATCTATGAGGGAATTTCCCCTTCTACTCAAGTGTAATCCATCAAAACAAAATAACTCCAACCGCCCAATAAATTCCTCCCAATAAGTAGTGCATCTGATTTCTTGATGCAGACACCATTTGCATAACCAATCATTTAAACAGCTTATTTTATCATTAATGTAGTGGGGGAAGAAGAATGTGGTAAAATCTCAGCTATATAAATACCACATCCCAGGGAAACTAATTTATTAGTCAAGGCAACATAATCTTGTTTAATGGAATTGAGAAAGTGCTGATACAAGTTGTTAGTATCAGCATGAATTATTTACCATAGTTTTTTTTTCCAGGATCAGGAATAATGTCACTAACCATTTGTGTAATATCAGATATCAAAGCCTCCTTAAAGGAAGAGCACATCTGATTTTTTTGTCCACATTACACACAGCCCGATCCAATATTTTTATTATTGAATCATCCAAAACAAACAGTTGTTGCTTCTCTTTAACAAGATTGATGTCTGTAATAACATTATAATTTGGGGTAGAACCCATGACAGTATCAGAGGGGCAAGAACCCAGAGGTGTATGATCAAATGAAATAATATTATTTGAATCATAAGTAGTAGAGGGTAAAATAGAAGTACTAATACTATTTAGAGGAGGCTCTAAAGATATTCCAAAGTCTTACTCAATGTCACCAATGGCATCCCCGGAGGGGCTGAAAGTACTGCATAAAGGCAAGGAAAACTCAGATGCCATTTTACCTTTTTTACATGACTTAGAGTTTTGAATGGTATACCAATTTTCACTTAAATCCTCTACCTCTGAATCACTTCTTGCATGTTTATTAGAGTTAACACCATGGCCCAGATATTCAGACTGTGCCAGGCTGTGGCACAAGCCTGGTGCAGTGCAATTTGGCTGTGCAGGGGCATTGACAGAGTGATATCCACTGTGCCAGGGGCACAACATCATTGAAATTGTACCCTGGCCACCCACAGTGCACATGGCACAGTGGCACTGCACCAGCGCAAGTGGCCAGAGTAGAGCAAGGGGATGCACTAGCGAAAGTTCCATTGCGCTATGCCCAACAACTGCAATACTCAAAAGTGCACATGCAAATGGGGCCAAAATGAATGCAGGGTGCAAATGGGGCCGTTTGCAAGTCATTATGGCCCCATTTGCATGAAGGTGAGTTGATCCCTGGTGACTTGCGCCTGGCGCCCTGCCAGGCAGCAGCAGTCGAGGACTGACGCCCCCTGCACAGTGCGACAATGTGCCCCACTGCCCAATCATGGGTATATGTTGATTGAAATAAATGTCCAATATCCCTGGTGGTCCAGTGGACTGCTTGCAGCCTGATAGCGGGCATATGTTGATTGAAATAAATGTTCAATATCCCTGGTGGGCCAGTGGACCACTCGCAGTCTGATCACGGGCTTAAGTATAAAAAGTATGTCCTATATCCCTGGTAGTTCGAGTGGACTGCTCACAGCCCGATGCTTGAGCTTCGCAGTATAAAGAAAAGCATGTCCTATATCCCTGGTGGTCCAGTGGATTGCTCTTGCAGCCTGATCACAGGCTTCAATCACAGGAAAACAAGTGTCCAATATCCTGGGGTCCAGTGGTACCCCCACCTGCCCATCGAGCCCCACCACCCCAATCCCCTGGTCAGCAGTGGATGACAGCACCCCCTGCCTGCCACCCTGCTGCCTGCGGCTGACACCATGGGTGAGGCTGTACACCATTTGGTCCACAGTGTGAGGCCAATGGACATGCAGCCGTACCATGTTACATATTCCAGATATGTGAGATGGATCCGTCACATATCTGGACTCTACTCAATGCAGTATGGGCTGCATGCCCATTGGCTCAAACTGTGGACCGATGGGTACAGCCTCACTTTACAGTGTCAGTCAGCAGGTGGCAGGGCAGCAGATGGGTGGGGTACTGCTGCCCACTGCTGACTGGGGAGTGAGGTGGTGGGGGATCAGTTATGATGGGGTGTACCACTGGACCACCAGGGATATAGGACATGCTTTTTCTTATACTTGAGCCCGCGATCGGGCAGTGAGCGTCCACTGGACCACCAGGGATATAGGACATTATTTATTTAAACAGATGCTCATGATTGGGCATGAGGGGTGCCACCAGGGAGGTGCAGCCTGAGCTTGGGTGGCCACCCACAGGTGGCAGCTACGATGTTGCACCCTGCAAAATGGCAGCTCACCTGTGGGTGGCCAGCCATTTTTTCTTTTGTTTTTGGCTCACCTGTGTGCAGTGCAAGTAGGGGTTGCACATGCATAAACTCAGCACATCCCAGGCTGAATATCGGGATGTGCGGGGTATGCATGGGCACGCCCCCCCACCTGTGCTGCATACATTACTGATGTGCTCTGGTGCAACGGGACTTGTGCCAAGCAGAATCCCCATTTGAATATCACACCGGGGCACATCAGTGGGTTACTCATGGTGCAACACTGTTGAACCATGCGCAACCCTTCTGAATATCCAGCCCCATGTGTAATATTAGACCCACATGTAGAAGGAAAAATGGTATAATTTCTTGTAACATGGGGCAAAGATCCCTCAACATAAGAAGCATTAAGCACATTGACAGGTGGTATGCAATAATGACAAGAGCAACAGCACATGTTCTAGCTTCCATGGGGCCAGGGTATCTGACATTACCTCCATGATGCCTAAAATTTTACAAAATGCAGGGGACAATCCACTGGTTATTATACATACCGGTGTTAATGATATAAACAACACCCCATTTAATCAGTTACAACAGTACTATGTGACATTATGTAACCTGTTACTTGATAGGAGATGCAGTGTATGTATATCTGAAAGTCTACCTGTCCCGACAGCAACATCTACCATGATGCAGAAAATCAAAGCCCTAAAGGAATGGCTGAGAAAGTGGTGTTTTAAGCAGGATATACCGTGTATTGCCCACTGGGAATCATTTTCAGATCATTCATCCTTGTTTTGCTGGGACAGTTTACATCTCAGTCATAGGGATAGTGCACTTATGGGGAAAAGTATCACTAAAATCATAAATCATTGTTTAAACTAAAAAACAACGGGGAAGAATGGGTCTATTCCCAAGTCTTTGAATACTTACCAAAATATTATTACAACTAAATGAAATTCCTAGCTTTGAGTGCAAGATCTTTAAACCAACTCAAATGAGCAGAACTTGAAGCCAAATGTAAAACTTTAAATATAGGTGTGGTGGGAGTAACCGAAACTTGGTGGGATGCATCCTCAGTTTGACCCAGAGAAATTCAGGTTATAAATTACAGCATAAAAACAGATTAGATAAGCATGGCGGTGGAGTTTGCATGTGCATACAAAATGATATTACTTCTTTTGAAGAGTGTTCTCCCTTTCCTTTGGAAAGTATATGGGTTAAAATCTTATTGAAGGAGCAGTCCTGTATAACGATTGGTAACATCTATCAACCTCCATCTGCAAATTCAGATTACACAACTGATATATTTAAAGAAATTACACATTTTTCAGAATGTCAAGATACTGTAATATTTGGTGACTTTAACCTCCCTCATATTAATCGGGACTCATTCTCAGGACAGTCCTATGCTGAGAAAGGACTAATAGACGTGGTAGTTAGTACTGGATTACAAGATCTTGTTACTGAACCCACTCGAGGTCCTAATATTTTGGATCTATTATTTACTAACATAGAGCAAAAAAATAGCAATTTACAAATTTGGGAGCCACTTGGGACCAGTGATCATTCATCTATTCTTTTTGAAATTCAACAGTTTAAAACTAAACAAAGGAAGTTATACTATACAAAAAGTTATAACAAAGCAAATTTTTCTAAAATCAATGAATACTTACAAAACATAAAATGGGAATCTATTCTTCTTAAGTGTACAACACAACAAGCTTGGGACTTTTTTAAAAACATTGTACATTATTTGGAAAATACCTTTATTCCATCTAAGAGGAAATTTAATAATAAAGGAAAAAATCTCCCTTGGTTCAACAAGACAATTAAAAATCAGATTAAAATAAAAATTAAACTTTTTAGGAAACTTAAGAATAGTTCTGTTCCATTTAAAACTATTCTATTACATAAATACAGACTATCTGTGAGAAACTTAAAAAATTATACTAAATTGGCACAAAATAAGCTAGAATTTAAACTAGATCACACAAAATACTGTCACAAATCACTTTTCTCCTGTATAAATTGTAAAAAAAAGGTGTATCAAGGACCATTGGTCCTATTATAACCAAGGGTTCTTCTCTATCTGATATAGAAACCTTGAATCTCTTTAATAAGTACTTTAGTTACGTCTTCTCTCAAAAATCACCTATTAGTACATTTAAAGTTCACCATGTAGATAATCATAGGTTCTATCCAACTGACATTATACAGGCTATCAAAAAACTAAAAAAAAATACTAGTCTGGGCCCAGACGGTATTCATCCATGGTTTCTGATCGAAGCCTCTATAAATATTTCTATACATTTGCCAATTATTTTCAATAAATCCTTACAAGAAAGAACTGTACCAAATGATTGGCATTCAGCAATAGTTACTCCCATATTTAAAAAAGGCAATAGTGGTTATGTGCAAAATTATCATCCAATTAGCCTGACCTCAGTGGCTGGTAAATTAATGGAATGAGTAATGAAGCCTCTAATAGATCAAGATTTTAAAAAATTAGCAATTTATGATTCAAATCAGCATGCGTTTACTCCCAAGTATTCCTGCACCACCAATCTGATATATTTTTACAGTAATATGAGTACTGTATTTGATGTGGGTATCCTTACTGTTGGACTTTAGTAGAGCTTTCGATAAAGTCTCACATGAAAAACTCATTGCTAAAATGCACAATCTAGGTTTGTCACCTGATATTGTCACCTGGACTTTAAATTGGTTGACAAATCATTCTCAGAGAGTCAGAATTAATGATATCTTGTCTGATTCAAGTAGTGTGACAAGTGGTGTACCACAGGGGTCGGTCTTGGGACCAACATTGTTTAACCTGTTTATCAGTGATTTACAAACAGAGCCAAATAACTTCATAGTTAAATTTGCAGGCGATCTACTAAGTTGGGGCAAGGTTAATAATCAAGAAAATATTTCTGCATTAAAGAAGGATTTGGAAAAATTAACACTTTGGGCAAATGAAAATCATATGCTTGCCCACTAACAAAGCATGATCTATATGTACCCTGCAACCTGGAAGTGCAAGCACCAGGGGTCAGAGACCACAACTACCCAAATAAAAGAAAGTAGTAAAATTCCAATTCACAGTCTATTGGTGCTAAGGCAAGTTTAGCTTATATCCCAATAGAAAATATGCAACACCAAGTTGCAAACCCTGATGTGACAGCTGTGGCTTTGCTGTAAGGCATAGGAACCACAGCCCATGCAGCTGCTTCTTACAACTAGGCAAAACCTTAGAGTAGCACAAGTTAGAAAGCACAGGTAGTAGATAGTACAAAGCAGAGATATGTTTAGTGCAGTACTGTGTCACAATATGCAGCACTATACAACTGGCACTGCTCACAGAGTGTGAGTTATATGTACCCCTAATGTAATGCTAATGAGCTCATATCTTAGGAACCATAGCAGCTAGGAAAAAAATTCAAGTGTCAGTGTCATCGTGACAATGAGCAGTGCTCAAGACATATATCAAATGAATCCATATCTTGCATCATTTCTGAGATACGGGCACCAAAAAGCAATGTGACTGCTAAGTCTGAGGGCATAATAGTGGCCTACAGCCATGAAAATTAGCAGTTAGAACACTAATTTGCAAATATCTGAGGAACTGTACAAGCTAGGAAAAAAATTCAAATTGCATGGGTTTCATGGCTTTCCAACCTACTTCTGAACTTAGTCCCCCCTTCTGGGGGAACTAAGAAATTTTGCAACAGAAAGTCTGTATCTCAAACAATTTTTGAGATACGGGCCCCAAAAAGCAATGTGAGTGCTAACTCTGAGGGCATAATAGTGGCCTTCAGCCAAGAAAATGAGCAGTTGGAACACTAATTTGCAAATATCTCAGGAACCGTACAAGCTACAAAAAAATCTAATTTCATGGGTTTCATGGCTCTCCACTGTACTTCTGAACTTAGGTGGACTAAGAACTTTTGTGATGAAAAGTCTGTATCTCAAGCTGTTTTTGAAATACGGGCCCCAAAATGCGTCACGGGTGGCACAATGTTATCCTATGGGAAAGTTTCAGAAATTTAGAGTGCTGTAACTAAGGGTGTCCTCAATGGTTCTGTACCAAATCACCAAAAGGCACACCTCTGGGAGTAGGGTTTTTACCCTGAAAAATTCAGAGCAATAGCGCAATCTACGTTGCCACAATGAAAGGACAAAGAAAACAACTGCCACAATGTTATCCTATGGGGAAATTTCAGAACTTTGGAATAGTGTAACTATGGGCCTGTTGAATTTTTCTACACCAAACCACTGAAAGGTACATACTAGAGCATCCTACCCTGAAAATTTCAGGCCAATAGCAAAATCAACCTTGCCACAATCAAGTGACAAAAAAAAAGCAACACGTAGCAAAATTCTTCTATCGCTATAATGGGAATGTTATTGCTTTCAAAAAAATGTTATCACAATCATATTTAAAGTTTTTGTGATTGTTTGCATGACACAAAAAATGTTGCTGCGATCAAAAAATTGAAAAAAATTAAAAAACATATTTCTGGACTAGCTGGCCACAAACTAATACCTGTGGCATGTTACTCAGGGCCCAATTAGACAAACCTAATGGTTGGTGTGTTGTTTTTTCTCTCTCACTAACTGAAAACAGGATGGTGGCAGCATGACAACATTTTTGGCAAGCTCAATCGAAAAAATGTGATCGCGATTGCATTCATAGTGCACATATAAATTTTTCCATAGGCTATAATTGGACTGAAAAAATGCAGTAACTTTTGAATGGAACAATATTTTTTCACCAGATCTTCAAAAGGCACCAGTGCAGCCCAGGGCCCATGTAGACAACCCAATTTGAGCCTACTCAAATGCATTCTTCAGTGCATTATGGGTGGACAAAGAAATCTCAACTTTGGGGATTTTTCAATGATTGAATGTGCTATGAATCTGCAACTGTACATCCAACCAAGAGAACCCTTTCCAGATCCAGAGATCTATGGTAGATCTTTTTATGCTCCAAATTTCAGGTGAATCAGACAAATGGTTCAAAAGTTATTAAAGTGCGAAATCTGAGGTTTAACATAGAAATGGCTATGCAACCCTAACTATAGTAGCACTACTGTGCCTGTATAATATACATTCATGGCAAAAAAATTCATTTAATGGATCAGTTAGGGTTAAAGTGAGGAAATGAAATGTTAGGGTTGAGCTCCCTATCCCCCCACACAGCCCCACCCATCACTCCACGGAATGACCAGATGTGGTGTGCCCATAGAGATGTGTGGCCAAACTCTCCTCCATTCCATGTGTAAGCAGGTTGACATGCTACAGTAAAGGAGAATGGGGTGAGTTAAACCTCTGACCCCATGGCACACCCTGGCATCTGTCAGTCTGTGGAGTGATGGGTATGGGGTTGTTTTGGGGCTTAGGGCCTCAATCCTAACATTTAATTTCACTTTGTCACTTTAACTTAACTGATGCATTAAACTTAGTTTTTTTGCCATGAATTACCTTACGCTTTGAAAAAGTGTGATATGACTAGTAAAAACATGTATTGGTGGGAACACAGGCCCAGAAATATGCATCTGTGGAGCCTGCACATCCACTTACGCATAGCTGCAGGCATATAGCAGCCCAATAGGCACTGAAGCCTTGTAAGAGTAATTTGTACATATCTTGGGAACTGTATCAGCTAGAAAACAAATTCAAGTGTCATTGTAACCATGGCAGTGAATAGTTCACACCACAATAAGTGAGTGAACCCATATCTCACATAATTTCCAAGATATGGGCACTGAAAAGCAATGGACAGGCACTCTTTGAACCCTCATGACACTAATTTGACAATATCTCATAAACCGTGCAACCCATGAAAAAAATTCCATTGCAGGTGCAGTCTATGGTTTCAAATCTTGTTCCAATGGCATAGATCACCTGAAGGTGATCTAAGCCATCAGCAGAGAAAACTCTGTATCTCACTTCATTTTTGAGATACAGGCACCAAAAGGCATAACAGACCATGCAATGTTATCCTATGGGCAAAATCTCAACTTTGTGATGGCATATCTATGGAACCACTTAGTTCTCCAATACCTAAACAGCATAATTCACACCTGTGTGGCACCCTCTTGACACCCTATATTTTTCAAATAAAAGGACCAAATCATTAATGAGCTATGCGATTGTAAATTTTTACACCTTTAAAAATTCTTCATTCATGAGACAGCAAAATCCTGGGCCATCAGATCAATCCTAGTCCACAAGCCAAAACAATTCTAGTTCATGAGGGGACATCTGGTCACACCCAGGGACATCTGGTCATGAAATTCCAGCTATCTGGTCACCCCATGATAGACAAAGTTCGTGATGAGGATCATCTAGCGGACCAGGATTGTGTAGGCCCACAGACTAGGATAGTTAGTGAGTCATGGTCAAAGAATTTACAATTTTTAAAAAGCTATTTTTTGACAAAAACAAACAAAACCAAAGGCATGGCTTTGTAGAGGGCATCACCCTGAACCAAATTCATGCCTCATTTGGCTAAAAAGTCACCCAAAGACAAAGCTACAACATTTTGTCTGGATGAAAAACTGAAAACAAGATGGTGGCTCTTGGACAAATAATATTTCTGATAGACTAGGATTTTACTTTGTGAGGTAGCAAACTCCTTGACTGTGAGACAATTCTTAGTTCACAAAATACACATATAATTTTGGAGTGAATTGATCATGCTCAGAACTCAAGAATTTAAAACTTAATAACTTTTGAACAGATTAATATTTGTTTACTAAACCAATGCTGGATTGTTCCTTGACCACAACTCTTGCCATGTTCTAAATTTCAGACCAAAAGACCACATGGTGTGGTTGCAGCGCCATGGGCAAAATGCATCAAAACTGCCAAAAAGTAAATTTTTTATGTTTCTGCAGCCCAGAAACTGTACTTTGACCAAAATGCAATTTGTTAAATCCAGAGATCTACTATACCAGACTGAGCATATCAACTTTATGCAAATCCATTGAATGGTTGCAAAGTTAATAAGGTGCAACAATTGATGTTTAACATTAAAGTGCCTACTCAACTGGTGCCTATATATATATATATATATATATATATATATATACAGATATAGACATAGATATATATATTCCTAGTAAAAAAACTTTGTTTAATGCATCAGTTAGGGTTAAAGTGACAAAAGTGGGGAAATTAGACATTAGGATTAAGCCCCTAACCCTCACCATCATCCCATCCCCATCCTCCACAGACCAATAGATGCTGGGGTGTGCCATGGGGGAGTGAGGCCTAACTTTCACCCCATTGTCCTTTGCTGTAGCATGTCAACCTCTTTACACGTAGAATGGGTTGAGAGTTGGGCCTCCTGACCCCATGGCACACCCCTGCATCTGTCAATGTTTGGAAGATAGGTGGGTGGGGAGGTTAGAGGCTTATCCATAACATCTCACTTCCCACCTTTTGTTGCTTTACCACTAACTGAAGCATTAAACAAAGTTTTTTTGCAATGAATTTCCTTTTTTTTGGAAAAACTGTAACATAACTAGTAAATAGCATGTGTTGATCAGAGTGTGGGGCCCCACTAAGTACCCATTTCTGCTTAACAGTATGCATCTGTGGGAGCACTTGCTCTCTGGACCCTGCACTCCCACTTACGCATAGCAACAGAGTCATACTGCAGCCCTATGGGGCAAAGAACTTTGTAATACTAATTTTCCAATATCTCGGGAACTGTAGCAGGTAGGAAAAAAAAATAAGTGTCAATGTAATCATGACAACAAGGCCTCCATGAGAGATGCCATCAGTAACATCTGTATCTCACATAGTTTTTGAGATATGGGTGTCGAACGGCACTGTAGGTGCCACAGTTCAATGGACGTATGTAACTCGGGCATTTTTAGGATTTTTTCCACTGAGTTTTCAAAATGCCACTTTGGGGACCCCACCTCATGAACAATGTCACTGTCATATTGTTAATCTGTCCTGAAAGAAAGTTCACACAGCGAATGTGCAATTCTGCACCACAGGTGCAAAGTCATGTTTCTGACAGGATGTGAAAAATGACAGCTATATACTGTTCATGAGGAGGAGGAGTGGAAATGGGTAATGTTGAAAACCAGGAGGGAAAATACGAAAAATTGACGAAGTTACGAGCACACAGAGAAATTGCATATCACACACTTGTAACATAGCAATTTTGGGGAATTTTTTAACCAGATTTTCAACATGAGCTTTTTTGGAAATACCCTCATGAACAATGGCACTGTGCTTTGGTTAATCCATCATGAAAGTTGATTTCTCACAGTGGTGCACCATAACTGTGGAAGAGTTGCAAAAAACATTTCAGGCAGGATGTGAGAAATGACAGCTGTACTGTTTGTGAGGAGATGTGAAAGGATGGCAATGCTGAAAATCTGCCACAATTCAATGGATGCACGTAACTTGGACATTTTTAGGATGTTTTCTGCACAATTTTGAACATGGCATTTCGGGAACCCCATCTCATCAACAAATCAATCAATCAAACAGTGAAAATCTTTATTTAGCCAGGCGGAGACACCATTGAGCAACAACTCCTTTTTAAGATGGACCTGGACAATAGTCATGTTCAGTACACAGTGCAAATTACACAAACAGCAAATATACACAATACCCAAGGACAGTAATGTACACAAACAGCAAAGATACACAATACACAATTACAGTAATGTACACAGCATAGACGTTCCTTACACAGAGTAAGATATATACCTGTATACATGATCAATACACAGAATAAGTTATAATCCCAGTACATATGTTCAAAACACAGATTGGTTCCAATTCTAAGTTGCATTATGCCTGGAACAATGCAATTTATGTCAAATTCTATGCACAAATCACCTTGCACCATGCTATGTGCAAGTTTGAATTCAAGTTGTGACTTGCCATGCCACATGCAGGTTGCGCCAAGGTGGGCTATGTCATCCACTATGCCAGAAACCCACTGCATCATGTGGTGCAAAGGGTGGGTTATAGCAGCACCTGTGCCCTATTCCAAAAGGTGGCTGCCGTAACCCACTTATGTGATTCTAAGTCCGGACATGGTGCTGCTTAGTTACACCATCATGGAGGTGGTCTAAGGGCATCTGTCCTGGCAAATGACAGATGCTCCCCTTGCAGCAACAGGGATGACACATTGCCATGTCCAACTCACCCCAACACAGTGCTGCCCCCACTTCCCAATTTCAGGTAGCCCCCAGGTCTGTTTGTGTGGTATACCCCATGAGCCTGTCTCTGCCTGGCCAGCCCCTCCCAAGAGCTGTGATTTCCACTGTGATACAGGGTGGGGGGCTCAAGAGGGGCAGTTAACTGTGGGCTGCTACTTGCGGCACCCAAGTCCATTGTGCCATTCCCATAGCACAAGCCTGCAGCTGCCACAAGTTGTGGATCGTAGGTGCCAGGGACCCTGCCTGTCTTGGAATAGGACACAGGGTCCCCAGTGTAGTGTCACATGCTGCAACTTGCATACACCTGTGAGTTGTGCCATACAATTTGGAATCAAGCCCTTGGAGTGTAAGGGACAAGTGCAAACAATCAGTAGGATAATAGTTACAGGGCACCATGACTGAACACCTTTTTAATATTCTGGGAACTGATGGAGGGGGGAGAAAGTAAGAAGATATGATAGGTAGCATGTGTCAGGGTGATTCTTTTACTTAGTGGTAGGAGACAAGTCAATACTCAATGGAAACAACTACCTCCCCTCATGAACAATGTCACTTTAATTATGTTCATCTTTCCTGAAAGTTGAGTTCACACAGTGAATGTGCCATTCTGTGCAATAGGTGCAAAATCATGTTTTGGGCAAAATGTAAAAATGACAGCTGTATACTGTACATGAGGATGTGTGGAAAAGGGTAATGTTGAAACCAGGAGGCAAAATATGACAAACTGGCAAAGTTACCAGCGTGTAGAAACTGCATATTGCACACTGTAACATGGCAATTTTGGGAAATTTTTAACCAGATTTTCAACATGAGCTGTTTGGGAAATCTCTTCATGAACACTGACTTTGCACAGTGACTCGCCATTCTGTGACAGAGGTGCAAAAAACATTGTGGGCAGGATGTGAGAAATGACAACTGAACTGTTAGTGAGGAAGTGTGAAAAATGACAATGTTGAAAATCTGGAATGAAAATGTTAACAATGAGTGATGTTATGAGTGTGTGTAAAAACTGCACCATGATCTCTTGAAACACGGCCACTTTTTGCATTTTTTGCACCAAAGTTTCAACATGGGCTTTCTGGCACCTCTCCTCATGAACACTGGGACTGTCATTTAAGTAAAGAACATCAAAGACTCATCTGGGACTAAATATATACATCAGAAAAAGTCGCTAAAGAATATTAACAAGCTACTTTTGTTACTCTGTCCTGAAAGGTGTGTTCACACAGTGAATCTGCCATTCTGTGCCACAGGTGCAAAATCATACTTTGGGCAGGATGTGAAAAATGACAGCTGTATACTCATCATGAGGATGTGTGGAAAAGTGTAATTTTGAAAACCTGGAGGGAAAATATGAAAAACTGACAAAGTTATGAGCGTGTGTAGAAACTGCCTATCACACACTCAGCTTTTTGGCAAATCCCCTCATGGACACTTGCACTGTAACTTTTTTTACTCCATCCTAAAAGCTAATTTCACACAGTGACACAGCATTCTGTGGCAGAGGTGGAAAAAAACATTTTAGGCAGTATGTGAGAAATGACAGCAGCACTGTTCATGAGGAGGTATGGAAAAGGGTAATGTTGAAAACCAGGAGGAAAATATGAAAAATTGTCTTAGTTATGAGCTCGTGTGAAACTGCTTATTGCAGGCTTGTAATGTGGCAATTTTTGGGAATGGTTTAACCAGATTTTCATCATGAGCTTTTGGGAAATCCTCATGATCACCAACACTGATTTCATTAATCATCCTGAAAGTTGATTTGCACAGTGACGCACCATTCTGGGACAGCGGTGCAAAAAAATATTTCAGGCAGGATGTGATCAATGGCAGCTGTACTGTTTGAGAAGAGGTGTGAAAAATGGCAATATTGAGAATCTGGAGTGAAAATATAAAAAATTGGTGATGTTACAATTGTGAGTAGAAACTGCATAATATGCCTTTGTAACGTGGCCATTTTTGCATTTAGTGCACTAAAGATTCAACTTGGGCTTTGGAAACTTCCCTCATGAACATGCAGACTGTCATTTAATTAAAGAACACAAAGACTGCTCTGGGACTAAATATATACATCAGCAAAGTTGCTTAGGAATATTAATGAGCTACTTGTTAATATCAATGAATTGCTCATTAATATTGATGAACTGCTCATTAAGATTAATGACCCCATTAATGAGCAGCTGATAGATAGATAGATAGATAGATAGATAGATAGATAGATAGATAGATAGAAAGATAGATAGATATTCTTTGCAAAAAGCTGTGTTAATGCAACAGTTAGGGTTGTTCACATGGGTTTTCAACTCTTACTCCAGCTCTCCCCCACACCACAGACATACACACACAGACATATACAGGTACGGGCAGTACAAGGCAAGACAACTAATCAGAAAAACACCATAAGGTAACAGAAAGAACAAACAGTTCTGTAAACATACCACAAGAGACATCGATCATCAGGTTTCGGCAGCTGTGTCACTTCTGCTGGCATCCCAGTGTCATGGGAGTGTACACCAACATACTGTGCAGCAATTTAAGAAGGCTACAGGATACATATATCTATGTATGTATAAGACAGAGCCATACCCATGCACATACAATGCCCATAAGTTGTCATAGTAGTAAATGATGAAGTACTTTATGTTGCTTTTGCTGCTCATTGATAAAACAACACTGCATATATGTGTGCAACCACATTGCCACATGTACATGTAATGCTGTTACTCCTGTAGCAGCACAACACAACAATGTTATGTGTCGCTGCACCTATATGTAGCAGTACAATGTTACAGTATGATTGTTAAGATAGGACATTCCAGCCCTCCATGAACATATAACTACAAATAATGTATATGTCACACTATGCATGGAATATATCACAGTGAGACTATACAGAGTTCATGTTCAGCTGTACAATTTCTCCATCGATATAGTGGTATGCAATACATAGTGCAGTAAGCAACCATAAGACACAATAAAAACAAAGTGCCACACATGCACAGCATGGCTCTTCTATTGTGTACAGCTCTGTCAATAGGTCTATGACACTGCATTGTGTTAAACACTCTTTCTTAACTGTAACACATGTGTAATGTAACATATGAACAGCATACCAGTATGTTGATATTAAACTGACACACCATTCTTTCTTAGATGTCAATACGTGTTGTAAAAATTATGTAAACAGTGTTAAAATCTAGGCTGCTTACTAGTACATCAGTAACACTAGAAAGGATCAGACAAAGGTTAAGTATTGCTGTAGAAGCACAACATGTCATTAATATGTGGAAGTACAATGTGTATATGTAGCAGACACACTGTATGCTTTTTACAACCTGTTTTTTTGACAACCAGTGTCACTATTACCCCCCTCCTCCATATATTGGAACATGTAAACACATTGATACACACTACATTGTGACAGCTATACTTCACCTTTTTATATAATGTACATGTTTATCAACCTGGTAGGAATAGGCATGATCATGCTATGTTTAGAAAATGTTCATGAAAAATTTTACTAAGCCTTGTTAACACCTCTCCACATGTTTGCACAGCATGTGGGTGTACCCCAAGACACTGGGATGGCAGCAGAAGTGATACAGTCGCTGAAACATGATGATTGATGTTTTTGTGTTATGTTTATAGAGTTGTATATTCTTTCTATTACCTTATGGTGTGTAGCAGATTGGTTGTGTTGCCTTGTACAGTCCTGTGCTTGCATGTGTTGTGTGTGTGTGTGTGTGTGTGTGTGTGCCTGTGTGTGTGTGTGTGTATCTGTGTGTGGGTGTGGGTGTGGGGGAGCAAGTTAGGATTAAAAATCTTAACACCAAATTTCCTCACTTTTGTCACTGTGGAACAACCCTAATTGTTGCATTAATCCCTTTTTTTGCAAAGAATTTCTAACTTTTTGAGAAAGACATAAAAATATTTACCTTTTTTTTCTGCATACCACCAATGTAAAGAGTATCATTGTAATAAACAACATGTGGTAAATAGTTGTGCAAAACACTGAATGGATACAAATGAACAAACAATGGGCCAGATATTCAAAACTTTGCCCCGGGGCTAAATTAGCACTGCCCGGCGGGCAAACTGTGCCCAGAGCAAAAACATAGCTATATTCAAAAGGAATAGCCCGGTGCAAAACTATCTGAATATAGCAAGAGAAGGAAGCCGAGCAAACAGGCCCAGGAGTGCAGGGCAAACATTGCCCAGGATTAAGACAGCACTAAATATAGCAGAGAAGACAGCACTGAATATAGCAATCAGACAGAGGGCAGTGCAAACACCCACAAAAACAAAAGTGTCACAGAGGTGTAAGCAGCTGTCCAGGAACACAGGAAAGCAGAAGAGCCCAGCCAGACACAACTACAGTACCAGTGAAAGGAATGGAATAACCTACAACCACAAGTGAAATCAGAACACCACAGAACACTGTCAAATCCAAGTCCACCCCAAAAAGACACAGGACACAGGAATGTCAACTTCAAAAAGTATAATGTAAACTGTGAAAATACAAAGTGCAAAGGCAACATGAACATATATACAGAAAAAAAATCAAAACATAGCAGAACACTTTTCTGTACAAATGGGGTGCAAGAAAAACCTAATGGAAGGGGAAAGGGCAGGCGTAACAAAGGGATTGAAAACAATGGGGAAAACAACAGTAATAGTGCAAACAGTCAAATGGTAAATAAAGCAACAGAACAATGGGGTAAGAATGTGGTTGTGAGAGGGATGTGGAAATGCAAAGCAATGATGGGGAACAGGATGGCAGGAACAGGGCTAGGGACACTGGGCCAGGGACAGGAAGCAGGATAAGGTACACAGAATGCAGGGGTTAGGTGAGGGCAGGTGCCGGCAGGCGTTCCTCTAAGACAGCTGCAACACGTCTCGTCTCAGATATGAGTACAGCCTGCTGTTCAATCAGGAGGGTGTGCTGCTGGCGCTATCCTCCTGAGAAGCTCCTCCGTTCCTCACCCTCCTCTGGACGGCTGGCCCACAGTGATGACCCTACGTGGACCTACAGGAGAAAGGGGGACCACATCAGGGCATGATAATGACACAAAGGCGCCAAGTACCACCACACGGTGGACAGCATGCCCCAAAAACCATGCCCATGTGCTAGTATGTAACAAACCACAACACACACTAACATGTGCCTGCAGGACAAGGCAGTACATGACAGGCAGCATGCAACACCCCAGTGTACATCGATATGCATGGAAGTATGCTGAGAAACCCAACAACGTGGAGGCCAGCCAGCACAGTGGCGTGCAGACTGTAACAGTGCAAACAGACAGCCACCTCCAGAGATGTGAGCGACAAGTGGACACTGACTGATATGCACATGGGATGACACATGGTGGGACATGCTGCGGTCACACAGCTATGATACAAAATACAGATGACACCAACTGGAGAAATTGCCACAGCCCCAACCACGTGTGTAACCACACATCCTGTCATGTACACCCCAACAGTGGCCCACCTCACTGCTGCTCTCCACAAGAACTGTTGACACCCAGCCAAACTGCCACCCACGATGCCATAATACAGCAGCTGTACAAATGATGACAGGAAACCCTGAACAGATGGGTGGGTGACTGACATAAGTGTGCAACAGTGGCAAGTGACATATAAAGACTCGACAATGACCACAGAGAACAATGACACTGGCATCTGAACAGTAGGGACTGCAGGACAGGTAACCAAGCAGTACACAACCAGGGGAAGTGCTAATGCCCAGCCACACCACTTGCTGCAACAGAAGGGTGAGGGGCCCACAGTGGTGTACAGAATGGCACAGTGCCATGACACCACCCATGCAAGAAGACACACATGGAAACACAGACACTGGGCCTGGTCCACCAGTGGCACTGCAGCAGTGGGCCAAAGGCATGCACAGGACAGTGTCACTCTGGTGGTCAAGGCATGGCGAGGCACACACACACCTGTGGGAGCAGCATCTGCCATAGGGGCTGACAACCAGCACACCATGCTACCACAGAACAACTCCTGCAGCACACCTGCATAACATGTGCACAAACAGTGTGCACTACAGGGACAGAGGGACAGCACTCTCTTAGGGACAATGGCCCCCACATCAGAGCATGAGCCCACAGGCAGGGGTGTAGCCAGACATTCACATGTTCTACATACAATCCCAAACAGCCGCACCCCCCTCATAAATGCTGTACTCAGCAACCCCAAACAGTAAACCCCTTCCAAAAGGGTATGATGTCTGTCAGATAATTCCCCACTCTCTAATGAGGTTGTACATTCCCTGGTGGGCCCCCCTCAGTTGAGTAAGTGGTTACCTTCTGAACTCTGAAAACTTTTGCATGTAGTATCATGTTCCCTTATTAAATAGGGTATCTGGGACACTGTTGATAAATGTGAGATGCAAACACAGAACTAGTGTATCAGAATGAAGTGGAATATTGATATAAGTGTGTCAACCTGGGCCCTCCTCTATTGATGTTCCAGGTGGGCCCTTGCATCATCTGTCCAGGTGGGCCCTCTGCACCCCAGTCCGAGCCTCTGTCCTACACAACAGCATTTCAAACAGGGCCACACCCCAATGGCCTACAGTGACCCAAAATGTCTGGTGTACCTAGGAACAGTTGACAGACATGCAGTACACCAAAGTGTACACTAATGTGTACAGTGCGTATGCCTACATACACACTTGCTCAACTGCCTGCCCTGTAAAGCCAGAGTCATAGTGGAAAAGCATAACATTGCACAGTACTCACGCACAACACCACTTTCACCGTCCGTGCTTTCACACGCTGTGCTGCAGTGGAGGCACCCTGCGCCTGTCAGATGATGGCCCCTGTCTGGCTTGTGGCGCGTCTCCTGCCTGTGGTTTGTTGTCGGCTCTGCAATGAGAAGAGGTACAACATCATCAGTACAATATCAGCCACCAGTACGCTAAAGACCACCCTGTACCCCAGTGGTGCATCACAACACGCGGTGGCAGGCGGGTGCAGTGCACCACCAAAGCCATGCCAAGCATGACAGGGTCCATGCGCTGTCTACCCTGTCCCACACAGTACACACATGGCTTCATGAACTCCATGAGCAACATGTGAGCTCAGCAACACATAAGCACATAACTACACCACAACACACTGCCCCACCACTCATGCCAGCAGTCGTGCTACAGTCATCCCTTACCTGGCACAGGCACAGTCCCCTCACAAACCATGGCCCTGCAGCGTTCAAGCAGTGCTCGCTGCCTGCGCTGAGTCAAGCATAACGATGCCGGCACTTTTCACCATCGCGTGGGATACCTGTGATGGCATTTGCAGGCGATGGAAGCCCAGACCTGGGTATGGGGCAAGTCACCTCCCACACAGGTCCAAATAGGCGGTGATGGCGCCTCTGTTAACTGCATGAGGTTTGCAGTCTCAACCTCATCCACTGCCTGTCACGCCCACCACTGCCCTTTGCCTCGGTCTCCCAGACATATTTGTGCTGTGGAAGGGGCAAATTAACTGAACAACAGTGCAACAACTGTGCATACACCCTGACACACACAAACTGAAGTGCAGTGCCGGCGCTGGCTGTGCGTATGCGTGGCGTCGCGCTAACAGGAAGTGTTGCAAAGCGCATCGCTTGACCCTACCATCACCCTGGTCCGATATTGCGTGCATGCGTGTAGCACCGGCCAGGCAAGCTAGCGTAGCGCCAGAGCGCCGTGCCATGACAAGGGTAACATGAGCATGCATGCTGCACATAGCGCGGCGCTGTTCATCAAATAGCGCTGCTGTGCTAGTGCCGGGCTATTCAGAGCCATATTCAACGGCTGTATGCAAATGAGGGTACTTGTGTATGCATGGGGCAAAACGTGTGATTAGCATATCATTATGCGCTCATTTGCATGACTAACAGGCAGGATTGCCTGGCCGGGCTATAAAAGGGCAAGCAGTGCACCACCAGTGTTGTATTGTGGAACTGTGGCAGGAATACAGCAGTGAACAACATGGAGAGAGACATGCAACAGGGGGATGGGCAGCAACAGCCAGGTATGTATCAAGGGTGTGGATAGGCATATTCATTGTACACAGTTGTGTCCAGTTTGGTCGACCGCCTGTCACAAACCAATTATCAATGTAATCTGTGGTATTCGGGTTAGTGTTGACCACTGTGGACTGTGTCATGCGTATGATCTCTTTAGAGTGTAGAGGAATCATCTGACAACTTGTTTGGAAGAGGTGCAATTGATGGGATGTGTACATTATGTAATGGGGGATGGTTGGAGACTGTGTACACTCCTGGTATGTATGACCACCGTGGACAACATCGTCACTGCATTGTGCTCCACACCCCCTGCAGTTCAATGTGTCATGTACCAATGTTTGCATTTGTGTCTGCCGCCAGGTGCACTGGTGCTGTACCATGACAGTGCCGTCTTGTCTTCCTGCATGTGTGAGTGATGGCCTCTGCCCCCACAGGGCGCACACAATGTACCAGCAATGTGTGCTCCCATGCCACAAACAGTCATGAGGTTCATGGCACATGTGTGCACACCACCAGACACAGGACAGACAGTGGCAATGTGGGCATGTGCAATGTCAGGCACATGCAGCCATCTGATATGTCCATGTGGCCTGTAGCACTGAGGGGTGATATCATGCTGTCCACTGTGTGATGCAGTGCAGCACCAACGCAGCCACTGACACCTGTCCACTTTACTATCCCATAGGTGTGCAGGCTCAACCGGAGCGCATCCGTGCACCTAAATTCTCACAAGATGAGCTAAACACCCTGGCACATGAGGTAAAGGTGAGAGAACATGTGTTGCACACACACAGGGCCACCAATGCTGTTGTGCGGCAGGCTTGGGAGGAGGTGACTGCAGCGGTGAATCACGGTTGGTGGTCGTGGGAGATCACACTGAGGCTGTCGGAAGTGTTGGAATGACCTCCTGTGGCGTGCAAAGGAGGAGGTGGCACAGCGCCACAGAGACAGGACCAGAACTGGTGGTGGTCCACAGGAACACCAGCAACGTGTGCAGGACCACACATGGTGGTGGTGGCATCAACATTGCGGATGGTGGCAGTGGCAGGTGTGCCAGGTGGTGGTTGTGAGACATCCCTTGCACTTCAAGGCCAGGTCTGTATTCATGTGCAACCTGTATGGGTGCATGCAAGGGTGCATGGTCCTGCTTTGGTGTCCTTCACAGGCTGCACTGTATCCTGCAGAAATGATGGCTGGCATGGTCAAGGTCACTGTGTGGTGGGTGGGTGCATGTTGTCACAGGCTTGTGTGAGGTGGGTACCTGTCCTGAGGGGCTGCATGGGTGGTGGTGGTGGTAGTGGTGGTGGTTTGCCACAGTGTCCATGGATGGATGACTGACCCTGTCCCTATTCTCTCCTCAGCACTCTCGGACAGGCCTGCACCACCACAGCATGATCCACAGATGTCTAGCCAGGTTCGAGGTTGTGGAGGAGTTTGAGGACGATCGGCCAACAACATCTGGACTTTGTGTACCTCAGGCCGTATGGGCCCAATGCATGTTAGGCACACCAGGGACAGGGCATGCAACTGCCTTGGGAGGAGGGGCACACCTCACCAGGGGTGTTAGGAGACAGTGGGCACCTGGATGTGCCCCAACTGAGGTGATGGGGTGGGAGAGGTACTGCTGGTCACTGTCACCAGTGCAGATGACAGTGATGTCTCTACATATTCACATCAGCTGGACATTCCTGTGCCAGGGGATGTAGGGGTGGGGCTTGCTGAAGGCCATGGAACAGGTCAGGGTGCTTCTGTAGGTGTCGGCAGTGTGGCTGAACACATGGTGGTGGGTGGTGTGGGTGGTTTTGCAGGACAGCAAGGCGTGCATTGTCTGACAACTGCTGAGGTTCCAGTCCATATGGTGCCACAGCCCACTGCCATTCATACACAGCAGCCGGCTGTAGCAGTTGGTGCAGTGCCACAGGCACCACTGCCAGCTGCTGCTGTGGGTCCTGTGCCTCTGGTCCATGAAGGCCATGGTGCCCGGCCACTCCTGCAGGCTGCTGTCACATCACAGCAGGAGGCTCGTCTGGACCTGCATGCCATGTGGAGTGAGCTGCGACATGAGCTGGGTCAGATCGGGGGGCAATAAGAGTGGGCTTTGCTCGTGCTGAGCAACAGGCAGAGGACAGGTTTGGCTGCCTGGTGGGTGCCATAGACCGTGGCTTCTCTGGGTTGACTGCTGCAGTGGTGGCAATTGGTGGTGTCATGCAGGGTGTGCCTATTGGTCGGCAACATGGGTTTGTTGGCTCTGGTGCACATGGCAGAGGGCACACAGGCAGACACACCCCGTGGGCGCAGGGCTGCCACTGTTACCAGTTCTGAGACCAAACGCTAAAACATTTGTTATATCGGTTCTTCTGGCCAGGTATTCATGAGCAGGTGGCAGAATATTGTAAAGTTGCCCAGAATGCCAAAAGTTGCTCAGGTGGGAGAAAGGATAAAGTTCCCTAATGCCTATACCCTAATAACCACACCTTTTGAACAGATAGCTATGGACATTGGGACCCTTCCTAAAGTTCGAAGGGTAATCAATACATATTGGTAATCTGTGACTATGTAACAAGTATCCAGAAGCCATACCCTTACATAAGGTTACTGCACAAAATAGCGGAAGAACTGGGTAAACTATTCAGTAGAATAGGCATACCAAAAGAAATCCTGACAGACAGAGGTAGCAATTTTTGTTCTACATTATTAAAAGGCTGTACAATATTTTAGGAATTACAGCCATACACACCACCATACCATCCCAAACACAGCGGACTGGTTGAGCGATTCAATCAGACCCTCAAGAAAATGCTACATAAATTCTGTCAGGAAGAAGGCCGTGGGTGGGATATACTATTACCATATTTAATGTTTGCTTAGAAGTACCTCAAGCATCCACTGGGTTTCCCCTTTTGAACTCCTGTATGGGCGTAATCCACGAGGTCCATTAGATCTTATGAAGGAAAAATGGGAAGAAGGGCAAACATCCCGGGTCAGGTCCCTAATGACTATATTTGCCATCTTAGGAATAAGATAGCTAAAATATTGGATTGCCACCAGACTAATATCAAACAGCAAGGTGTCCAGAATTTATACTATGATAAAGGAACAGGAAACAAAGAATTTCAAGAAGGGGACAAAGTTTTGTTATTACCATCCTCAGATAATAAACTATATATGACTTGGCAAGGACCATATACTATTACTAAACGGACAGGACCTCTGACCTATCAAGTAGGCCTTACCAGATAAAAAAAAACAAAACAATATATACCATGTTAATTTGTTAAAGAAATGGGTAGAAAGAAAAGACTACTTGGTAGGTTACATACATCCTGAAATTCCCGCCAGTGAACTTGATTTGGTATACCAGCGGTTGCAATCTAAGCCTGAAGGAATTAATGAGTTGAAAATTAATACTCTACTTACGAGTCAACAGAAAGCAGAACTTCAAACTGTATTACAACCTTTTGGAAAATACTTTACAGGAAAACCTGGGAGAGTTAAGGGCGTAGTACACCGTATTAACACCATACAGAAATCTCCAGTTAGGCAAAGGCCATATAGGATACCTGAGCTTAAGAAGCAAGGTGAACAGGAACTGGGTAAAATACACAACAACTAGGAATCATAGAACCCTCTCACAGTGAGTGGAACTTCCGGTTGTAGTAGTGGGAAAGAAGGAAGGAGGGTTCGAATCTGCTTAGATTTTGAAAATTAAATGACATATCAAAATTTGATAGCTATCAATAGCCACGCATTGACGATATACTTGACCATCTAGGAAAAGCCCAGTATATTATAACACTTGACTTGACTAAAGGGTACTGGCAGATTCCTTTAGATCTTAATGACAAGGAAAAAACTGCCTTCAGTACCCTATTGGCCTCTTTCATTTCACTGTTATGCCGTTTGGGCTCCATGGGGCCCAGCGACCTTCCAGCGAATTATGGATAAATAGCTACCATATGTTAAATACAAGTGCTGCTTATATGACAGCGTAGTCATCTTTAGTAATACTCTGTGCTGATCATTTACAACACTTAGCCACTGTATTAGGTGCTATAACATCTGCAGTTTTACCATCAACCCAACTAAATGTTCGGTTGCTATGCAAGAGACAGAATATTTGGGATTTCAAATAGGAGGGGTGTACTAAAACCCATTAAATCTAAAATTGAAGCTATAGCTAACAGTCCTTCACCAAAAGCGAAAAGGATGTTAGGTCTTTTTAGGACTTGCTAGCTATTATAGGAATTTATCCAATTTACTATAATAGCTAAACCCTTACTGACTTAACAAAAAAGCGACACCCTGATAAAGTGATTTGGACTCCTGCTTGTGAGGAGGCATTTTCTACCATTAAAGCATTAATATGTTCCTCACCTGTGTTACATAACCTGACTTTACATTTCCTTTTATACTTCAGACTGATGCCTCAAATTTTGGCATGGGGCAGTTTTGTCACAAATGATTGAAGGAAGAGCATCCTGTCATATATATCAGGAAAGCTGCATGAGCAGGAGACTAGATATTCTACCATTGAAAAAGTGTCTAGCAATACGCTGGGCTATTGAAGCCCTGCGATACTATCTATAGGTACAGAATTGAATTATGGACAGACCATAACCCACTATGCTGGCTCAACGTTATGAAAGATAAAAACCCCGCATAATGCGGTGGTACTGTCATTACAACCATACCATTTTAAAATAAAGCATAGAAAGGGCAGAACATAAAAGCACGAATTTTCTGTCCAGATATGGATATGACAATAGCAAATGATAGTTAAAGACAGACCTCGGGGTATAGCATGAGAACAAAGTAAATAATTATTTTTTTTTCCCTCTTTCTTTTACACCAGGGAATGGAAAAAAAATAGTGTTCCCTGGAATAAAAGTGAATTATAATTGGGACCCCGAGGTGGAGCCTAAGGAGTGGGTGGGCTTTGGCTCCATCTCTTGCGTATAGGAGATCTGTACTTTATTTATAAAACAAAAAAATGATGTACCCAGACAATCTATTCTGAACTATTTTTTTTTCTTGAGTGGGGAGGAGAATGTCATAGGGTATAATAACCTGCGTACATCTCCCATTTGGTTTCTATTTTGAGAAGGAGATACTGAAATAACACTGCGACTAGGTCCTCTCCTTTTGTGTCGTTCCTTTATGTATCTTGTGTTATGTGTAGTCTTGTCTCTTGTCCTGCATAGCCTGGCCACCTATGCATTTAATTATTATTTTTCTTTCCTTGTGCTTTATGATGTTTGTTTGATTGTTTGTTGAACTCCCCCCCTTCTCCTAGTCATGTTTCTATTTGGTTCCCCTCTGAAAGTGAAGGAATGCTTCTGTAGCTTTAAATGCTTTAACAGGGCTTTTAAACACTGAAAAGCCCTGAATCACCCTTCTAAAGTGCCTCAGAATTGTCCTTTGGTTTGGTACTCTGTTTGG
The DNA here is from genome assembly GCA_016271365.2 of Neoceratodus forsteri. NCBI lineage: Eukaryota > Metazoa > Chordata > Ceratodontiformes > Ceratodontidae > Neoceratodus > Neoceratodus forsteri. The sequence goes on along the minus strand of CM057457.1, from coordinate 170,896,509 downwards.
AAAAGCGTAGCTTTTCCTGCAATATGTGCCCTAAAATTGGGCTGGCGTTTCTCTGTACAGCGTTCCTTGCGAGCTGTCGCGAGCGCACAGCACCGTCGCACAGCTCGTAAGGATCGCGACTCATCCAAACAATAATTAAATGGATAAAATCACTAAAATACAGCAGGTTGCTTCTATCCACTCTTTGCGCTATTGCACCTTTTGTTGGAATCCCTTTTATGTTTTGGGAGCATGACCAAACGCTCTATCTTACTAGACAGCCTGCTAAATAATTTATACTGACAGTGCACTTTTTTTTAAAGGCTACTATGAATGCTCCATAAAGGAGATTAAATGAAATATAAATATTGAAGCTGAATCAAGGGAAAAGGGTTTTACCTGCTCCAAAAGAAAAGAGCCTCTGAGTAGCAGCCTCACTTCCTAAGGGCCAGTCAAGTTATGTTTCCCATTGTTTTATAGAGGAAGAAACAATGGGGAGGGACTGAATCTCAAAGCCAGAGTTTGTGTCTCAAAATATATTAAAATGTGTCTAAAGTTTAAACATAAATAAAGTGTTTCTGAGAAGCAACATTTAAAATACATCTTGTGAAAAACTAAGTTTATTTAAGTAAAGATTGTATTATACAGTTTGAATGACAGGCCCCTTAGCCTATCAGGAATAGCCTTATAGTATATATAGCAGCTCTCTCAGGAGAGAAGTCAGTTGTTCTGAGGGTGCTGAAGTGCTTACACCCTAGCTAGTGCTCCAGTGTCTGTGTCTGGGACCACTATGAAGCTGCAAAGTATTGCTGGTGACTTGCTATGTCTCTGGGAAGCCTGTGAATTTTAATTTTCTTTTGTATGATGAATCCAGTCCGCCTTTTATTTCTTTTTGCCATTACCTTACTTCATGTTGGAATTCTCCAATAAAGAAGCTGTTGGAAGAAGAAGCCTTTGTGTGTGAGTCTGTCAGCATCCCAAAGCCTTAGCCACTGGTGTCAGAAGTGGGATGCTGGTTGGGACTACATCCAACTAGGGCGTCTGTATAAGACTCCAGTTGACTGACTCTACATATGAAAGAAGAAAGTGGAACCTGAAACCTATCCAGCAGTAGCCACTCATTCAGTTACAGCAGCTACTAACTGCCTATACTAACTGGACTGGGACCAGTTGTAGAAAAAAAGGAAGCAAAACTCGTGTCTGAGATGGAAGCAGAGCCCGAATTTCAAGCTTCTGGTGGTGGAGTGGAAGAAGATGCCCCTCTAGAGACTCATGAGTTGGTAAGATGGCTATGTATGCATCAAATGGAATTAGAAAAGCAAAGAGAGGGACAAAAAGGAGTATGAAGCCAGATGGTCAGACACATTAAGGCTATACAAACTTTGGGGTGTCCAGGTCTCAAGAGCAGCCAGCTAGCAATTATAAAGATATTAAATTGGTTAAACTTATGAGAGATGACATAGAGGCATACATTACAACCTTTGAGAGGTGGCAACAGCATGCGCATGGCCCAGAGACCAGTGGGTGATCGCTTAGCACCCTATCTTACTGGGAAGGCACAGCTTGCATATAGTCACATGGAGGTTGCCTTTGTAAATGATTATGATCAGGTTAAAGCTGCTATCTTGAAACATTACGACATAAACACGGAAACATATCGTCAAAGGTTCAGGACTTGTAAATACCATGCTGCTGACAACCCACAAGATGCTTACATTCGACTAAAAGACTTATGTCAAAAATGGTTACAGCCTACTATCCGGACGGTAGACCAGATTTTGGAAACCATTGTGATGGAACAATTTATTAAGATTTTACCTCAAAAGTCCAACTTTGGGTTAAAAACACCGACCTGAGACTTCTGATGCAGCAGTCCACTTAGCAGAGGACTTTATTGCAGCCCGACCCACACAGCTTAAAGGAACTATGTTACCCGGACACCAACCCCCTATCTCCTGACCAGGGAGCACAACTAAAGCTCCTATGTTCCCTCCCTCTTCAGGTACTAAAGTCACTCCAAGAACCCCTCGAATTTATAACCCAGATGTTATTTGCCGGGAGTGTGGAGGAAAGGGCCACATTGCAAGGTTTTGTCCCAAGAAGAAGATTGAGACCTCCCATTTAGCATTGGCCTACTGGGGACAATATATGTTGCCTGTTCAAATTGGGGAGCACATAGTATGTGGCCTTCTGGACTCAGGCAGCAGACAGACTTTGGTACAGGCAGCCCTACTAAACCAAGGTCTGACCAAATGCCAAAGGAACTGAGGTAGTCTGCATCCATGGAGACACCCACCATTACCCTCTTTATAATTTGATATAACCATACAAGCCTACACATACTCTACGGGTAGGTGCTGTAACCTTCATCTCTGCCTGTTCCTATACTTATTGGGCATGATTATCCTGACTTAGAACCTATTAACTGGTAATGTTACAGCGGTAGTTACTTGATCTCAAGCTAAGGGAAGCTGGGTCAGGTATTTCCTTTGCTGATGAAATATTTGGGAATCCAAGACGGAAACAAAATCCAAAGCCCAGAAAAGGAGGGAAAAGCATGAATGGACTCAATGGGGCAAAAAGGAAAATAAAACTGATAAAGACTCTGAGAAGTCAATAATAGACTTTAAAACTGCACAGCAACATGATCCCAGTTTACAGAATTGTTTTTCTCAGGTGACTGATACAGGAACTATGAACTATAAAATGTATAATGGTCTATGGTATAAAGTTTGTGTCAATCCAAAGAGTGGTGAGGTTGTGAATCAGTTGTTAGTACCACAACAATATAGGCAACAACTGATAGATCTAGCTCATAACATACCATTGGCTGGACACATGGGTAGAGACCAGTCGCTAAAACATTTGTTATATCGGTTCTTCTGGCCAGGTATTCATGAGCAGGTGGCAGAATATTGTAAAAGTTGCCCAGAATGCCAAAAAGTTGCTCAGGTGGGAGAAAGGATAAAGTTCCCTTAATGCCTATACCCTAATAACCACACCTTTTGAACAGATAGCTATGGACATTGTGGGACCCCTTCCTAAAAGTTGAAGGGTAATCAATACATATTGGTAATCTGTGACTATGTAACCAAGTATCCAGAAGCCATACCCTACACAAGGTTACTGCACAAAAATAGCGGAAGAACTGGGTAAACTATTCAGTAGAATAGGCATACCAAAGGAAATCCTGACAGACAGAGGTAGCAATTTTGTTCTACATTATTAAAAGGCTGTACAATATTTTAGGAATTACAGCCATACACACCACCCCATACCATCCTCAAACTGACGGACTGGTTGAGCAGATTCAATCAGACCCTCAAGAAAATGCTACATAAATTCTGTCAGGAAGAAGGCCGTAGGTGGGATATACTATTACCATATTTAATGTTTGCTTATAGAGAAGTACCTCAAGCATCCACTGGGTTTTCCCCTTTTGAACTCCTGTATGGACGTAATCCACGAGGTCCATTAGATCTTATGAAGGAAAAATGGGAAGAAGGGCAAACATCCCCGGGTCAGGTCCCTAATGACTATATTTGCCATCTTAGGAATAAGATAGCTAAATATATTGGGATTGCCCACCAGACTAATATCAAACAGCAAGGTGTCCAGAAATTATACTATGATAAGGGAACAGGAAACAAAGAATTTCAAGAAGGGGACAAAGTTTTGTTGTTATTACCATCCTCAGATAATAAACTATATATGACTTGGCAAGGACCATATACTATTACTAAACGGACAGGACCTGTGACCTATCAAGTGGCCTTACCAGATAAAAAAAACAAAACAATATATACCATGTTAATTTGTTAAAGAAATGGGTAGAAAGAAAAGACTACTTGGTAGGTTACATACATCCTGAAATTCCCGCCAGTGAACTTGATTTGGTATACCAGCGGTTGCAATCTAAGCCTGAAGGAATTAATGAGTTGAAAATTTACTCTACTCTACGAGTCAACAGAAAGCAGAACTTCAAACTGTATTACAACCTTTTGGAAAATACTTTACAGGAAAACCTGGGAGAGTTAAGGGCGTAGTACACCGTATTAACACCATACAGAAATCTCCAGTTAGGCAAAGGCCATATAGGATACCTGAGACGCTAAGAAGCAAGGTGGAACAGGAACTGGGTAAAATGCAACAACTAGGAATCATAGAACCCTCTCACAGTGAGTGGAACTTCCCGGTTGTAGTAGTGGGAAAGAAGGAAGGAGGGGTTCGAATCTGCTTAGATTTTCGAAAATTAAATGACATATCAAAATTTGATAGCTATCCAATGCCACGCATTGACGATATACTTGACCATCTAGGAAAAGCCCAGTATATTATAACACTTGACTTGACTAAAGGGTACTGGCAGATTCCTTTAGATCTTAATGACAAGGAAAAAACTGCCTTCAGTACCCCTATTGGCCTCTTTCATTTCACTGTTATGCCGTTTGGGCTCCATGGGGCCTCAGCGACCTTCCAGCGAATTATGGATAAATTGCTTCTACCATATGTTAAATACAGTGCTGCTTATATGGACGACGTAGTCATCTTTAGTAATACCTGTGCTGATCATTTACAACACTTAGCCACTGTATTAGGTGCTATAACATCTGCAGGTTTTACCATCAACCCAACTAAATGTTCGGTTGCTATGCAAGAGACAGAATATTTGGGATTTCAAATAGGAGGGTGTACTAAAACCCATTAAATCTAAAATTGAAGCTATAGCTAACAGTCCTTCACAAAAACGAAAAAGGATGTTAGGTCTTTTTAGGACTTGCTAGCTATTATAGGAGATTTATCCCGAATTTCGCTATAATAGCTAAACCCTTACTGACTTAACAAAAAGCGACACCCTGATAAAGTGATTTGGACTCCTGCTTGTGAGGAGGCATTTTCTACCATTAAAGCATTAATATGTTCCTCACCTGTGTTACATAACCCTGACTTTACATTCCCTTTTATACTTCAGACTGATGCCTCAAATTTTGGCATGGGGCAGTTTTGTCACAAATGATTGAAGGGGGAAGAGCATCCTGTCATATATATCAGCAGAAAGCTGCATGAACGGGAGACTAGATATTCTACCATTGAAAAAGAGTGTCTAGCAATACGCTGGGCTATTGAAGCCCTGCGATACTATCTATGGGGTACAGAATTCGAATTATGGACAGACCATAACCCACTATGCTGGCTCAACGTTATGAAAGATAAAAAACCCCGCATAATGCAGTGGTACCTGTCGTTGCAACCATACCATTTTAAAATAAAGCATAGAAAAGGGGCAGAACATAAAAACGCAGATTTTCTGTCCAGATATGGATATGACAATAGCCAAATGATAGTTAAAGACAGACCTCGGGGTATAGCATGAGAACAAAGTAAATAATTATTTTTTTTTCCCTCTTTCTTTTACACCAGGGAATGGAAAAAAAATAGTGTTCCCTGGAATAAAAGTGAATTATAATTGGGACCCCGAGGTGGAGCCTAAGGAGTGGGTGGGGCTTTGGCTCCATCTCTTGCGTATAGGAGATCTGTACTTTATTTATAAAACAAAAAAAGATGTACTCAGACAATCTATTCTGAACTATTTTTTTTCTTGAGTGGGGAGGAGAATGTCATAGGGTATAATAACCTGCGTACATCTCCCATTTGGTTTCTATTTTGAGAAGGAGATACTGAAATAACACTGCGACTAGGTCCTCTCCTTTTGTGTCGTTCCTTTATGTATCTTGTGTTATGTGTAGTCTTGTCTCTTGTCCTGCATAGCCTGGCCACCTATTCATTTAATTATTATTTTTCTTTCCTTGTGCTTTATGACGTTTGTTTGATTGTTTGTTGAACCCCCCCTTCTCCTAGTTGCGTTTCTATTTGGTTCCCCTCTGAAAGTGAAGGAATGCTTCTGTAGCTTTAAATGCTTTAACAGGGCTTTAAACACTGAAAAGCCCTTGAATCACCCTTTCGTGCCTCAGAATTGTCCTTTGGTTTGGTACTCTGTATTGGAAAATCTGCAATAGCTTTTCCTGCAATATTGTGCCCTAAAATTATTAGTGCTGGCGTTTTAGCTATTCTGGCGTTCATGCGAGAGCTTCTGCAGAATATACGCACTGTCGCACAGCTCGTAAGGATGCGACTCATCCAAATGTTAATTAAAATGGCTAAAATCGCTAAAATACAGCAGGTTAAGCTTCTATCCGCTGCTTTTGCGCTATTAGCCTTTTGTTGGAATCCCTTTATGTTTTGGGGAACGCTGACCAAACGCTCTATCTTACTAGACAGCCTGCTAAATAATTTATACTGACAGTGCACATTTTTTTAAAAGGCTACTACGAATGCTCCATAAAGGAGATTAAATGAAATATAAATATTGAAGCTGAATCAAGGAAAAGGGTTTTACCTGCTCCAAAGAAAAGAGCTCTCTGAGTAGCAGCCTCACTTCCTAAGGCCAGCAGCCATGTTTCCCATTGTTTATAGAGGAAGAACAATGGGAGGAGGGACTAGATCCCCAAAGCCAGAGTTTGTGTCTCAAAAATATATTAAAATGTGTCTAAAGTTTAAACATAAATAAAGTGTTTCTGAGAAGCATCATTTAAAATATATCTCGTGAAAAACTAAGTTTATTTAAGTAAAGATTGTATTATACAGTTTGAATGACAGGCCCTTAGCCTATCAGGAATAGCCTTATAGTATATATAGCAGCTCTCTCAGGAGAGAAGTCAGTTGTTCTGAGGGTGCTGAAGTGCTTACCTAGCTAGTGCTCTAGTGTCTGTGTCTGGGACCACTATGAAGCTGCAAAGTATTGCTGGTGACTTGCTATGTCTCTGGGAAGCCTGTGAATTTTAATTTTCTTTTGTATGACGAATCCAGTCCGCCTTTTATTTCTTTTTGCCATTACCTTACTTCATGTTGGAATTCTCCAATAAAGAAGCTGTTGGAAGAAGAAGCCTTTGTGTGTGAGTCTGTCAGCATCCCAAGCCTTTTACACCCATGTTGTGCCTGCTCCCTTTCCTCCACCTCCTCCTCCTCCACTACAGCTGCCATCAATGGCAGGATCACTGCTACTGGGACTGCACACATTCCTACTTCCTGTGCTGCTCCCTCCTCCTCTGTGTTTTGCCTTGTGTTTAGACTGGCCTTTTATAGGCGGTAACTAGCGCCCGGCCTTCTGAGCTGCGCTATGTATCCTAAGCAGCAGCTGAACCTTTGAATATCCTTAGGCATCTCTCGCGCACCCGCCCATCCTTTTGCCCTCTTGCATACATTACTGGTTAGCCCAGTGCTACTGCAGTTTGGCAGCGCTATTTGGCCTTTTGAATATAGCAAACCCGCGCTAATCCCGCGCTAAACCTGCGCAAATGGTTTTTGCCCGGGGCAAAGTTTTGAATATCTGGCCCAATGTGTTTTGATACATACGGGCTCTGATTCCCTTTAACTTAACCAGCAAAGTTGAGTAAGTTCATGGTAACCAGAACCCTAAACTGTCAAGACACAGTGGTTCTGCATATACTTGCTTATTCTGAATGTTAAATACTGCATAGCACTTTGTGACAAACATGTGTTTCTCAGCTATTTTGTTTTCTAAATATAACTGACTCATACAGTCTTCAGATGCTCTGTAATGCTACTGTACCAAAAAAGGGTAGAATAAGATTTCATGGCCTTTCAAGTCTGGCACCACAGCATTTTGAGAGTGATACAATTCTACACAGAACAGTACTCCACTGTACACGATAAACTTTTTTCTTTAATATGATTATGGCATGTCACAGCTGACTGTGACTTGGCCTGGTCCCCACCCCCACCCCACACACACACCCTCCAACCCATCACAATAGCTCTCTTTAGAAAATATAATTTGTACAGATCATTAGAGCATGCAGTTGTTACTTTATTAGGGGCCCTGAAACAAGTTGTGTATCCCCACCCACACCCACCACAATTAGTCTTTATAGAAACATACCATCGAAGCACTGTACTGAATACACACTTGTTTACCTCTCCCAAGTGATGGAATTACATTCCCATGACATCCGTAGTTTCTTACAAGCAAATTAGTAATGTATACATCTCTGCATACACTATACATAGAGAATACTGGATGGACAGCTATGTAGAACCAGTCTATTCTGCCACAGAGGGGTCTGATTCCTCTGATCTCGAGAGTGAAGCTTGAGGCCCATGTCAACTAGAACCCAGAGATAGCAAAAACACACTGGTTGCACACAGAGATGCTCATCCTCTATTTTTGTAGTGCATAATACTGTAAGAAATATGTGTTTTGTCTGTTCTTTTGCTTTCCAAATCAAACTGACTCATGTAGTCTTTAGATGCTTTGTAATGCTATTGTACCACAAAAGGGCAGAATAAGATTCCATGGCATTTCAACTCTGGCACCACAGCATTTTGAGAGTGATACAATTCTACACAGAACAGTACTCTACTATATGCAATAAACTGTTTTTTTTTCTTTAATATGATTATGACATTTCACAGCTGACTCAGGGCCGCGTTAGGCAACCCACCAACCATACAGCTGCAGGAGACCCCAAATGCAACGAGTGGTGGAAGGTCTGGCAGCAGGCAGTGCGGGCCCCAGCAGCAGTTATCAGCAAAAGTTAAGAGAACCAATTTTTTATTCAAAACTTGCTTTACAATCACTTGGAGATACACAGAATTAATCACCTTTCCTACCAATTCCGTTTGCAGTCACCAGTGCCTAAGGAGTCTTATGGTTATGCCTGCAGTACCTGATTTCCCAACACTGATGGATGCTGAACCATGTGGTCCTGTGTGCACTGTGTCTGGCTGAACTGAACTTTGCTGCCTGTTTCCCTATGTTCCCCTATTGTGCTGCACATGCTGATGTGGGTGGAGATGTGGTTGGAACCAATGACAGGGCCCCGCTCTGTCCGTTCCTGTTACCACACCTCCTCCCACTGGGACCTGAACATTTCTGTTCCCCTCAGGTCCGTAGCTGTATTATAAAAATGGACCCTTCAGTGCTCTTGGAATCATAGCCAAGGACCACTTCCAGAGCGCCAGAGAGAATTTGAGGAATGCAGCTGCTAACCTGACTTGCGAGAGCAGAGAGGACCAGAGAGGAGGACTATCGCCCACCCATCCACTCAGCTAGACTGACCGTCCAGGCCCGCCACCACCCACTGATGCAAATTTGCTGCACTGTTACTGTCTGCCAGTGCTGCTAGAGCTGTAATAATTTTTTTTCTTTTTTAAGAAAAAGTAAACAAAGCATCCCGCAGCTAGCAGCGGTAGTTTGTTGTCACTTTGCCAGTGCAGACCCGCTATTCTGCCACTGGTACACAGAGTGGAGAAGTGACTGACTGTAGTTGTGGTGAGAGCCCCATGAGGATTCAGGGAGACCAGTGCCTTGCCTTGCCTGCCTTCACTTCCTTTTAGGTAGGTAATAATGTGGGGCTAGCTAGATAAGGTGGTGACTGCCTTAGTGTCTTGGTCTGTCTGAAGTGACTAGAATACCATCACAATTAATTTAGCCTCTGCTGGGATACAGATAGAGCACACATATTATAGAGGAGACAGCAGCATAGTAGAGCAGCAGAGATGGAACAATAAGATCTGGATCAGGAGGAGCATTTTTTGTAATATTATAAATTATTTATTATAAATGAGTAGTTCAATTGTTGCTTTCTCTTCAAGTAATTCTGACCCACTCTCTATCTGGGACAATGACATACTGTGCAACAGCTTGTTGGAGCACTCCCAGCAGTTAAGAATGCACATTTTATTCTAATATATAATCTATCTATATATGCAGCAGCTGGAACCTGAAGCAGCAGTTATGGATTTTTTTTGGAGGGGGGAGTTTATATTGTGTTCTTCAGGTTTATTCTAATATCAATATAAATGCAACCTGTATAATGTTGCTCTGTATGACACTGTCTATGACTAATTGTACAGTAGCAGAAGCTGGAGCAGCTGGAGTACCAGTTTATATATTTCAACAGTTAGATCTGCACACTTGCATCTAGTTAGTTTGAGTACAATTGTTTCAATTTTATAAATGTGGTGGGCTTGTTGCTAGGCTTCCAAATGTGATTTAGCACATAAGTATCCATTGGCACATATTTTATGAAATTAAAATACTATATAAAAAGATTACTGGGGAGGGGGGTCTGGCCCTGTCGGTGGGGCCCTGGTCATAGAATTTGCTGGAGGCCCCAAAGTCCTAAAACTGGCACTAAGCTGACTATGTATTGACCTGGCACCCACCCACACACACACCCTACAACCCATCACAATACCTCTTTATAGAAAATACCACGGCCCAGAATATTCAAAGGGTTGTGCATGGTGCAACGATGTTGCACCATCGCAAACCACTGATCGCCTCGCGGGTACAATATTCAAAAGGGAAATGTATCGCTGCACAACCTTGGCTGAGCCAGAGCACATCAGTAATGTATGCAGGTGCAGGTGGCGGGCGTGCCCATGCATACTCTGCACAGCCAGATATTCAGCCCGGGATGTGCATAGCCATGCATGCACAATCTCTACATGGGCTAGCACAAAGTTGGTTCAAAACAAAAAGGAACAACGGATGGCCACCCACAGGTGAGTTGCAGTGTTGCAGGGTGCAGCACGGCAGCTGCCACCTGTGGGTGGACACCCAAGCTCCAGCTGCACCTGGCGGCAACCCAATGCCGATCACAGGCATTTGCAAAATAAAAGAGCCTCTATATGCCTGGTGGTCTAGTGGACCGTTGTCTGCCCACTCAAGGGCATTTGTAATAATAAAAAAGATTTCTGTCCAATATCCCTGGTGGTGTAGCAGTACCCTCCTTCCCACACCGCCCACTGAGCCCCACTGCCCGATCCCCTCAGTCAGCCAATAGGCAGCAGCACCACACTCACCTGCCACCCGCCACCCACCGACTGACACCGTATATAGGTCTGTACACCCATTGGTCCTAACGTGAGCCAATGGGCATGCAACCCTACCATACTACACATTCAGATATGTGAATGGATCCATTCAAATATCAACTGAAGAGGAGGAACCATGCATAAACTGCTCAGCCTGATATTCAGCCGGGCTGTGCAGAGTTATGCAGGCGCAACCTACTTGCGCCTACACAACTTTAAGCCAAAAAAAAGGATCAACTCGAGGCCACCCACAGGTGAGCTGCCGCATTACAGGTGCAACACAGCAGCTACCACATGTGGTGGCCTCCACCTAATCCAGCGATTGCCTCTTGTACCCCGATCGCGCGGATAAGTACCCCATTAATGCCAGATCGTGGGCATAACATTATTCCCCCATTAGCCCAATCATGGGCAGAATGTTATTCCACCCTCCATTAGCCTGATCTTGGGCATAACATTATTTCCCCCATTAGCCCGATCATGGGCAGAACGTCATGTACCCCTCTGAGTAGCCCGATTGCGGGCATAACGTCAAACCCACCCCCAAAGTCCAATATCCCTGGTGATCTAGTGGCCCCCCACCCACGAGTCCCACCCACTCCCCCATCAGCCATCGGGCAGCAGCACCACCCACCCCGCTCCACCGACTGACAGCTCGGTAGGGCTGTCACCCATTGGTTCAGAGCGACCCAATGGGCATGCAGCCCATACCATACAAGGCAATCCAGATATGTGAATGAATTCCTGTCACTAGAAGATCCTCCTCTATGTGGATGGCACAGTCATATAATCTAGCAACACTGACCTTGAACCACTGGAACAGCAACTTTAATTCAGCTTTAAAGGAAGTGGAGGACTGATTCAGGAAACACAAGCTGATTCTGAACTACACAAAAACAAAAGTCATGTTATTCAGCAATGTTTGCAGCAAACACAGATCCATTGCCCTAACCATCAGGGATTCCTCCAGCGTCCAGCTTGAACAAATTCAACATTTCAAGTATCTAGGGGTAACCGTGGGTAGCTCACTATCATACACCTAGCATGTTGAGAATGTTGCCAGGTCTGCCAGTATCAAGATAGGGTTACTTCATAGACATAAACACAATCTAACACCTGAAGCCCTTATACTAGTTATCTCTAGCTCCACAGTATCCATGGTTGACTATGGTCTGGTTATCTATGGCTCAGCTTCCACCACTACCCTCCATGCAGAATATCAGTGGCACTCAATAAAGCATGCCAACTTCTTACCCACACATGTGAATTGTATGCACAAACAGGTTGTCTTCAGCTAAATGGGAGGACTCATTATCAAATCTGCTTGGTAACTAAAAGGCACTTCTTGGGCTCCTGCCTTCTGGTGTTACAAACTTACTCAACACCTCTTGCAGCTCCCAGTACACACATAGCTCAGTAAACCAACTGTTCTCTGTCCCAAGATGTTGGACTATGCAAGGGTAATAATCATTAGCATATAGAGCACCACTATGGATTAATGCACTGCCCAGTGATGTCTCTTCCTTACTAAAATTGGGACCATTTAAAGGCACTCTTCATTAGCATCTTACAGCTAACAGTTCCTGTGACTGGTTCAACTGACATAGCACTATCTCAGCAGTATTGACACATCCTTGTGTACCTACTTCATCACCTTTCTCTGCAAATGACCACTTTCACTCTATCCACTCTGCCCTATTTCCTGCCTCCTTCCCGATCCTTCTTTCACCTCACCCTCTCACCTCCACCTTCTTTCCACTGTTTATCTACACTTACCAGAACATTTGTTAACCCAAATCTACCTATACCTATTTGACAAAGCACCATGGGCTGCCTCCTTTTATTAAGGTTATTTTTGGTTTCTTATTGATTCATAGTATTAATTTTTAGTTACAATGTTAATGTTATATTGTCATTTAAATACTTTCTTGTCAAAATTGTATGTAATACCATTCATTGTATGTCTGTCATCCTTCTCACTGACATGAAACCTTTGTAAAAGAGCTGTTATGTGCTCAAGGGTATAGTAATCCGAAAATGAATGAATAAATAAATAAATAAGTCATTTGCTTCATTTACCAACCCATGATCAATATCAAGGTTTCTACACAGCATAATACGTGCATTCTTGCATACTTTAGTACAGCTTCCAAGCCAGTAGTGCAAGACACATCATTCATCAGTTCTTTCAGTCCTTCAACCATTTTTTGTCACCACTGTGCATGTTAGGCTAAAGCCGTCAATTGCATCAAGCGATGTAAGTGTCACAGTAGATTGATGTTCTTTCTGCAACATAATCTGATTGAACTCATCACATTGTCTCAGTCTTGGCAAAAAACAGACAATGCGTTGTCCACTAGCCTGCAGTTCAGCAAACAACCTGCATGCTTCCTGCATAGACATCTCTTTTGCAGAGATAACACATTCTCTTAGCATTTGTAGATGGCAATGTGACAAGGTCCCAATTCAAGCTTCTTCAAGCAATGTTTTTTAAGATGTATCTCCTCTCTGTTTCATGTTCTGCAACAATTCAATGTGGAAGAAGACCTCCCAGAGGTTCAGTCTGCCTATAGATCCAATTGGTTTTCTAGCCTCCTCCACTGAAAGACTAGAAAGCACATGTTGTCCATTGACTGGAGCCAGCTGCAACAGATCTCCAAGGACAACAGTGTTTTATGCACCAAATGGAACATCACCATGACAATCCACAATCTCCTCTAGATGCAGACGAATGTAGGTCAGGAGCACATTAGAAACCTTGCTGATTTCATCAATTATTAGTAACTCCATCTTGTCAAACATGGACCTTAACTCACTTGCAACTTCAAAAGATAATGTTCTATACTCTACAGTCTTTCCATGATCAACTGGCAACATGAACAACCTATGAAGAGTAACACCACCTATGTTGTAAGCTGCCAAGTCTGTTGGAGCAGCTTCTAGCACAGATGTTGGTGTCCCAGTAAGTCTATGAACATCTGCACTCATTACGTCAATTAGAAACTTTTGCCAGTGCCAGCAGCACCACTGTCAAACATCCACAGTGGCACATATCTATCACAGAAGCAATCTTTTTCTGATGTTTCATTCCATGCTCAACAGCATGCAACAGAGCAGTATACACATCTTGTTGATGAGTATTCAATTCATCAACAATGTTGAGTGAGTTATCTGTGAAGTGTGCAGTCTGCTGCACAGCACTTTTGATCTCTGATATCAACACAGTTGGATCATTTGCTGGCAATGGTGCACCAAGTGCATCTTCTCCTTCAGGATTCAGCATTTCTGGTGAGTTGCCTGGTGTATCATCTTCCAATTGTTGCCTTGTTTTCTCAAGTTGTTCTTTCTCAAGATCCACTTTTTGTTTATATGCAGTAGAAGCTCCACTTTTGAAAGAATTATAGCTCAACTGAAACTGTTTTTCAAAAGTGTCACATGCACCTTTAAAACCTGTTTCATCTCTCCAAGGTTTGGAGAGGAACAGAAGAACAAAATAGTACTGCTCTTTACTTTTAGCAGTCGTTAAACTCAGTTTGCAATGGTCTATCAACCATGACTTACACCTCTTACCAGAGACCCATCCAAGCCTATCACCTTATATATGCTCTTCTCAGGGTCAGAAGCAACACCCCACTTGTAGTCATACCATTGAGCAACCTCAAACAAACATAGATCATCCATAGTACTATGGTGCTGTGGATAGTAGCTAACTGTCAAGCTGCTCTTCAGTATATTTGTGGATGTTGGTCTCACTGCAGCAAGGTCTTCAATCTCATGATGACTTCTAAGCATGTGACATCTCTTCTCTTTAAAGTTCACATTCAAATAATGAATGGACTCTGACTTGTCGTGAAGACAGGCACCTGTAAGGTGACCACTAGCCTCATATGCTTCACACTCAGGATGTGACAGAGTGCATAATCCTAGCAGCCACAGTTGAGATGAGATAGACCTATTGTAATTGGACAAATCTTCCACAATTCTTGTAAGCAAGTCTGCTCATGTTTAGAGATATATGAAGTCCCATAGAAACATAGAATTTGATAGCAGATAAGAACCACTTGGCCCACCCAGTCTGCCCATTTCCCTACCTAATGGATAAGCTGCAGGGCAAGTGCTAGGATTTGGGTGGATATTGTTGGATGCTAGAAGGAGCAAGAGAATAAGGAGCTGGGGTAGCTTGCATCCCTTGGGTGAGCGATAGAGTAATCATTTACTAGTTTTGGGGGGAGAGACAGAATGATAGAAAGATACTATCTTAAGGAGGGTAATAAGCTGAGTGGGCCTGAGGTGATTATAATACAGAGGAGTGTGGGCAGTTGGGAGTAAAGTAACAACTGGGTGGTGCAATATTCCAGTGGAGCAGGCTGAGCTATTAACCACTATTGGTGGCACTAGCAGACTATGCTGTTCTTCTGGCAGCTTAGTATGGAGTGAATGAAGTAAGAATGGTATGAACCAGATTTTTGAAGTCAGCCAGGACTCCATAGTACAAGCAGTGAGGGTGAGAGAACACTGGAGGTGTATGAAAAGTGTTACTGAGCTGCTGCAATATACTGGGTACTGAGAAGCTTGACCTGCTTGTGATGGGGAAATCTACTAACCCCCTTTGTTTCCATGGTATCCGCCACCTACCTGTTCAGTACAGAGCTAATCATAGTGCATGGATGACTGGTGAGATTTTTACTGGCTGGCTGAGGTGTTAGGACAAAAACTCAAGGGTAGGAAAATAGCACTTCTCCTTGATATCTTTACTGGTCACCCTCAAGTTCCTGAGATCAGGAACCTCACTCTTTTCTTTTTTCCAACTAATATGACCTGCATTATATAGCCTCTTGGCATGGGGATCATCTATGCCTTTAAGAGGCATTATGTTCAGCTGATTAGGCAGCGGGTGATCGATTCCATTGACAACAATCAGGAAATTACAGCCAGCATCTGTTTTTAGCAGATAAATGTCCTAGATGCTATCAGACCAATGGAAACAGCCTGGGACAAAATCAGCCAGCAGACCATCATAAGCTGCTTCGAAAATCTAGTTTCTACACAGGTGGTGAAGCATTCGGTGAGCTACAGGAACCTGAATTTGAGACCCGGAGAGCTCCCTGAAGGTCTGACAGAGGAAGGATTCAGCAACCTCAGCCATCTGAGTGACCACACAGAAATAGGGCTCCAAGAGGGAGAGGATAAAATTGCAGACGTGTTATCATCTGCAACCCAGGAAAAATCAGAAAAAGAAGATTCACAGCAAGATACGGTGGATTTGGTGTCAACAGCTGATGTATGTGCTGCTCTTCTTGCACTCCTTAAGGTGATGGAGCAACAAGCATATGTTGTCCCTGACTGGTCAGCAGTAAGAGATACAGAAAAACTCTGGGAGAAATATATAAGAAAGAACAAATGTCAAACAACAATGCTGGACTATGTTAAGTCAAATGACAAATGAGAAACATGCTTGGGCACAAGAGCTGCTAATTGTTTTACAGAACTAAAAGAAATAAAAGTTAAGTTTTAAAAATGTCATTAAGTCACACAAGCAAAAGTACAGTATGCCTTCAACCTGCCCTCAGAGTGTTTACACACCAATCACAACCACACCAGAAATAAACAAACAACCTCCAACAAGCAGCAAATAGCTAAAAATTGAAATTTGCAATTAAACAGACATATGGTTATAGTGCTAAAAATGGCTATGCACCGAGTAGTCCAATATAAGCAGGTTGCACTGTATTTAAGAAAGTTGACATAAAATTATCAATGACATAAAAAAGATTCTTCTCTGACATTGCACACTGCATCACAAGGCCATTTATTAGCATTTGATTTTTGCTGTGGCACATTGTCAGAAATATTATTATCATCCATCACAGTGTCATCACTTGATGCAACCAAGATATTCTGGACTTTCTAGCCACATCCAATGTTGAAATAACATTAGTACTGTGAACATTGTATATTTCCTCCAGAAAAAAGACTCAGAATGTTCAGAGTGAATCCATTTGCCTTCAAGAACACTACAATGGTTCTCTTTGTTCTAGTGTTCAAAAGAATGCACTCTGTCTGTCATATTTCTTATCTTTGCTGTCAATTTATCAATGAGTGACATCATGACAGCCAAAAGTTGAGAGTGAATGTTCATCATCATATGGACAAAGTGCCTTGGTCTCAAGCGCACTTTCATGAGTGCAACTTTGTTTTTAAGATTTTTCCTTCCACCTGACAACTGCTGAGATGATACACTCAATCTTAACAGCATGAACAATCCTTTTAAAATATTTTGCCCTTGAAAACCTAGAGACAGAACTATCAGCAATACAATTCTTTGTTTCAACAATAGACCTATTTCAAATTTGCTTCTGATGATGCAACATAGGTCTTTTGGAGGAGACAGATTTAGCATTGATATTCTTAGTTGACAATTTATTGTGGCGGACACATTTCTTCACATGTGTACACTTGTTTGAGCATGTAGCAGTAGCTGGAGAACTCTCAGTTGACTTGAGCCTGTGAGAAACACCAAATTTTTGTTTGTGACAGGACATCTTGCCACCAATATACCTGTTCTGCTTAGAAACTTGGTGCACATTATGTACAACAGTCATTCTTCTAGATCTTCATGAACTTTCCTCTGTTCCAGCTTATAAATGAGGACCTAAAGACAAATGAAAACAATGTTAGATGTCAGAAATAATGTCATATACAAACCACAGTGCAAACAATCATACATTATAATGATTCTCTATGCAGATTAGACATAAGTCTAACATGTAATCAATCAACAATTGTGAAAGAGGCAAACATTTCATACAATTAACTAGCTATGAAAAAAATCTTCCTTCAAAATTCAACCAAAGTAGGATACAATGATACAGAGACATAAATTGTGACAAAAAATAACCAGCTCTTGTATGTATATTCATTTTATTTGTTCAATCATAAAAATGATCATTACAAAAATGTGTTCAGATAGAGAAAAAATAAGCAACACATTTTACAATTAGATCACATAAATATTGTGCAAAACAGCAGATAGTTCTAGCAACATTTAAACAGGAGCTTTAACCCTACATGGTACATATTATTCATTTCCTTATTTTCTGTATGTTACATAAAAAGAGAGCAGCATTTCTAATGATATGCCCATCCTCTGTAGTAAAAAGAATCCTTAATATTATCTCATTCAGGCAGTCTATAAGGGGAGACAAGAACTGGCCCCATCCATCTCTGTCTGGCAGCCCTATACCACTGACATTTCAGAACTACATGTTCCAGACTTCCCTCTCATTGCTACCACAAAACCAATAAATGCACTTTTGGTCATAATACTTATTAAACCTACACTCAGGAATATTAGACAAGAAAAAAAACAATCCAGAATCTTGCATCGGTCTGGCACATCTCAGGTTGCTCTAAGTATTCTAAATAATAACTGCAATAATGGTTACAATCATTTCAAGCATACCAGATTGTGAATTTTGAATCCTGTATATTACGTAGATCATAGATCCTGTATTTCTCAATAATCAAATACTTGATACATAGTTCATAGCTTTCAGAAATACTAATTTGTTGAATAATCAGTACAAACAAATTCAAAAGACCAACTGATTTCAATATCTTTTTAACCAAGGACAACCATTTAAATTTTTTGCAGTCCAGAAGTTCCCATTTAATTTTTTCCAGTACACATTTTTTTACATAGTGTTGATCTCGTAAAAGATTAAGCCTAATCCAGAAATTGACTACATGAAATTCAGATAAAGCAGTCAAGTTGGAAAGACCCAATTAGGCTCTGACAAACTGGGCAGGAATTGTTTTAGAAAACAATGGCTCTACTAAGCACTCATTTTGCTGGTTTCTCTAATTTAGCAATATATTTATGATCCCATATTTCACTCCATTAACAACTTTGGAATTACATTTCACATCAGTAGCCCTTAAGAGAGGAACAAATGAGTTTCCACTATATTTATAGTTAAAACTACTCAACGCTTCAATAATTCTCTCAGTTTTCACTGAGATGAACTCTAATGCTTATTCCATTTAAAGAAGAAGATACCACAATTCTGATATACTGGTATTTATTCACGAGTTCCATCTTTTCAGACTTTATGAACCAGTTAAATTTACATGTGATGCCACCCAATACCATAACCTTTGATTTATTCATGTTTATTTTAAGAAAGTCCTGGTGTGCAAAAGTAGCCAACTCATCTACAGTAGCTTTGTCTGAAGTCCCTTTGGGGTCAGAGATAACAGTAATATATCATCATCATAAGCAAGAATTTAATGAGAATGCTGCAATAAGGCCGAGCCAGCATGGGGGTACCAGAACTGCTTAGTTGTGAAATAATGCTGAGGTATGGGCCAGCTGTTGTTAGGATATAATCACGTACAACATTAGAGGAATGCTAAGAGGGATTTCTCAGCATGCGATTGCAAGGCTTATCCTATTGAAACAATACAAAATGTTCTTGCGTTTCCCACACTTAACAGGTATAGTTGGGATGAACGCTTCTTTTGAGTTGGATTACTGCTATGTAACTCTGTGGTAGAAGGAGATGAGTTAAAAAATGTGGCTGCCAAAGACATAAAACTCAAACAGCCATTGTTGATAATTTGCATATGTTTTTTTTAATGAGAGGGGCTTCCATCATGTTAGGGTACTCCAAAAATAAGGAAAGATATATACATATATATGATTACAGTCATTAGGGCTATACAATCTGAAGTTTGGAGAGAAATAGCCTGCATGTATCTAACTTATACTTGTCGGATGTTGGATTAACAAAACAGGCTTTATGATTATAGTTAAGATGATATAGGTACTAACGCAGCTTGGGAAAATACCCAGCACTAAAATGGACAGTGGGAACTACCTGCTCCCTCCGGGAAGAGGACTTACTTTAGAAAGCATTCTGTATAGCTTTCTCTGCTAAAACATGGGTGAGTTAACCTTTCTTCTGAAAGTCTGTGCAAGCAAAGCCAAGGGGTTGAGTCATAAAGAAATGTACTGTTGTTGTGGGTGACAGACTGCTTAATCTTCAGACAACCTTTTTAATATCAGATGCTTTTGAGAATTTTAAATTGATGTTGATGTAATTAGGTGAAGCTGATATATCTAGGAGAATTTTAACTGGAAGTCTGATTTATTCATGAGATTTGTTCAATATGTTTTGATGAAAAGTGCTTTGATGTTTCGAATTGTGCTTTATTTAATTAATTTATTTATTTATGAGATTTACCCAGGAAGGCATACTGAGCAACATGCTCGATTCCAGATGTGACCTGGGGGCCGAGATCCAATACATAACATGGAATTTTATACATAGACAGTACGATATTAGAATGCAAAAGCTTACTCCTTGCAAACATATGGCAGGAAGTTACAGACAGGGTAGATACATTCAGTGGGAAAGAATTGGCGGGTAGAGTACATTTAATATTCAACTAGACTGCAACATCATAGTACTAAAACAGTTAGTTGAAACAGGAGCAGCTGGAGGAGAAATGCGCTCTGAGTAGTAGGTTGCAATGGTAGGGATTTGGTGCATGTCTTATGGGGGCAGGTAGGGCATTCCAGATCTGTGGGATTCTGTAGTTAAAAGCAGCCTGACCTTTGGTTGTGTGCATAAATGGTATGTGGAGTAGTCTGGGGTCTGTGCTTCTGAGGGAATAGCAGGTGGAGATTGTTGGGAGAGGGTAGAGGCCAGCTAGGGTGGAAGGGAGAGGGACCAATATTTGGCATTTATAAATAAAAATTTTATTATTAGTAGTAGTAGTAGTAATTCAGCCCATTCAATGTAGCAGGTAGTGAATTGGATAAAACCCAAGGCTGCATGTTGGATTTGAATAGCTAGGATTTCCCAGTTGTACATAGAGGACCAGGACTAAACCTAGGGTCCATAAAGTGACTGACAAGGCCTACTAACTGCTTTTGTTTTCTCCACTATTCATGTGCCCGATATTCCCCCACCCTGTGTGCTGAGGATCCTTGGTCAAGTGAGTTTAGCTCAAAGGTGGTAATTCCAATTTAAAAAAATAAAATAAATATAAAGAAAGAAATACATAAATAAATAAATAAATAAATAAATAAATAAATAAATAAATAAATAAATAAATGCATAAATTAACTAAATAAATAGATTAAATAAAAGGTAATAGTGTCAGCATTACATTTTACTTGTATTGTGTAAACAGCAATCTGATATTATAGCTATCGTAGGGGTCAGAGGGTAGTCAGGCTTGCCAGTGGCACAGTGTCACTACTGCTGCCACAGCCAGGCTCTTGGCCAGATAAGTCAACAGTACCAACATCAGAAAGGGTGTGAGGGCTAGCCAGACAGTTTGGCTTTGCTTCAGCATAGGTTTGGGAAGTCCAGTTATTTGGGGATCACTTTACTGGCACTGTTGCAGGGATAGATTTATCCACTGCCTGGAAGGTTGGAGCTCTGGTCGATCATTCTGAGACATGATGGGCTGATGTTGCAGCCAATTAAAGTTACAGTTGGGAGGTATAAGCCAGGTCAGGTACTAGGTAGGTAGGAAGAACAATAGATTTCATAAGAGGGTTGGTTTAACATGAGCAAAACGGAGAGGAACACTTTAGGGGCTCAGGGCCAGCTAGGCCAGCTGGACCGGGTGAGGAAGGATGCCATTAGTCCGGCGGCATTATGGACCAGCGAGGACTGGTATCCAGCATAGATCATCTCCAACCCCAGTCACTGGGGTACCTGCCCCAACAACATAGGAATGTTTCAGTTGCCCTGCCACAGTCCTGTGATGCAGTGATAGTTGTGGTGCTACTGGAGTTGCTGGTAATGTCAAGGCCTGTGATCTGTCTTTTAGCAGCCAATCTACCAGGCACAGGAGGATATGTATCCCCTCTATTTCTAGATTGGGGCAGCTAAGGTAGCCGGTAAGTGGAAGGGGAGGCATGGATGAGGGACAGGTAGGACAGGATGCAATACCTTTGATCGGTTGGTAGCTGAATTAGTGGGAAGGCTGAGGTACTCATCCTGGAGATGTGGGGGGCTAGGGAATCTTTGCTCCTAACTGTGGGAGCATGGCAATTTCAATGGAGCACCTTGAGGGTGCTGGAGGGGTTACAAGTTCTAAATCTGGAAAAGGATTAATAACTTGAAAAGGATCATTATGGGAGGCTTTAAGGACACAGCCAGAGTGCTTTACTGGGGCCCCTGGTCATCCAACATGTTGAGGGCCTATGAAGCAGGGTGGGTGAGATTCCAGGAATCCAAGGGGAAGCATGGGTGGGGCAGGGATGAACCGGCCCAGAATGAGCAGGTAAGGAGGTTTATGGAGGAAAAGTTGGAAGAAAGGCTGGCCCATGCCTCAGTAGTGGTACATCTGTCTGGCATCAGTTTGGTATGCCAGGACAGGGGTTGGCCTGATGTAGCAGCCAGCAGGGCAGTAAAAAGAATGGTCACAGGCTGGCAGAGGGGACAGCTTGCCAGGACAGATGGGAGGCATCCTATCAGAGGGCAGTTTCTGAAAAAGTACTGAGCGACACAGCAGAGGTGCACCTCAGTCCAAGAGGCAGTCCTGTTCCAGGCCATCTTTAGGGTCATGGCAGCAGGGGACTCCTGGGTGGGGAAAGTGGCCCCAAGGAAAACAGCTACTGTACAAGATTTT
This sequence comes from Neoceratodus forsteri, assembly GCA_016271365.2. Taxonomy (NCBI): domain Eukaryota; kingdom Metazoa; phylum Chordata; order Ceratodontiformes; family Ceratodontidae; genus Neoceratodus; species Neoceratodus forsteri. Next base: position 170,873,976 of record CM057457.1, on the reverse strand, counting down.
TAGCACAAGGACATCTGGTGGGGGCTGGTCAGAGTGGTCATTAACCTGGCCTGACCCAAGACAGACCAAAGGAGAGGGGACCAAGGTTTCATTGGTAAGGCAGCCACAGTCCACCAAATGTGCAGTGGGGGCTCTGGATGCATATGTGAGCACCTGAGGGAGGGCTGGGGGGCCTTTTGCCGGCAGGGGAATGGGTCCCCGGTCACCGATTTTCAGGTGGGGGCAGTGCTCAACAGAGCTCTGCCTTCAATTGGAGAGATTGTAGGTGAATTTGCCACACTTTCCTTTAGGAGTAGGGCAGCCACAGAGGCAGCAAAAAAAAAGGGCTGCAGTGGAAGAGGTAAAGAAGGTTGGGCACTGGAAGTCCAGCTACTACAAGAGGTATGTCAGGGTTTATTAAAGTGACTCACATTGTCCATCTTGTCTCCATGGCAGGTTCCAAGAGGAAAGTTTGAATAGCAGGGCACTCCTTCATCTATTGGGCAAAAAGGTTGGGGTTCACCACTTCTGGAGGAGCAGAGTTGCGATACAATACTGACCCCACCAGAGTGCTATGGAAGGGCATTAGGGGTATGAGGTGGGTGCAGCTTCTGCCGTTACTGGATGATCTAAGGGTGCAGTGGGGCATGCCATACCACATTATCATGCATGACTTGGGGGGTCTGCCATGGGGGGAACCGAGGCAGAACATCCTGGGAGACTTGGAAAACATTAAAGGGTGGTGGCTGAGGGTGACCATCTGATGATCCAACATCACTTCCTGGTGGGATAGAGGGGGGTCAAGGATGTCCGGCTGATTAAGGAAGTCATAAAGCATCTGAATAGGAGGGTAGCAATTGCAGTATTTGAAATGGGGGGCATGCACCTGCAACACAAGGACATTTCCTTTGACCAGAGTGTGGCATACACTTCATACGGGGTGCATTTGATGAGATTTGGCACGTGCCTATTCCTGAGGCCAATTGGGGAGCTAGTGGGAGAAATAGCCAAAAAGGTTTGAGATACTAGCCCACAAGGGGGGATCCCCTCCATCCATCGCAAGCTGGAGGTGGGGAAGTGGAAGAAGAAAAAGAGGAGTGGGGGAAGGGAAAGGGGGGATGGGGTAGGATACGTGGGCTGGCAACAAGGAATCCAGACATGGTGTTGAAGAGGGAAGGGGGATAGGTCCAGGTGCCAGATTCAGAAGTGTGGAGGGTGAAGGCCCAGGTAGGTGGAACCTGCCTGGTTCTGGTGTGGAGGAGGGGACCAGATCCACAGTGTCCAGACCCTGAAAAGTAAAGATGGATGAACAACCACAGGAAGGAAGAGGTCAGAACCAAGAAAACTTTGAGTGAATTGTTATGTATGGAAATTGAACTATTAACATGGATACTGTAAATATTCTTGTGCCAAAATAAATATTGCCAACAAGCAACCAAAAAGTGAAATAAGTTGTAGTGTCCATCATTTCTGGAGGGTTCAGGGACAACTGGCTTGCCATTTAAAGGCAGACCAGGTTGTCTGATGACCCTGCCAGGAAGGAGCATGAGTGGGGAAGGGGTGGGGAAGGACCAGGTAGAAAGGGAGGGTTAGTGACATCACCAAGCCAGGTAGAAGGGTAACGTGACAAGGCGTGCCAGAGCCCCAGGTATTGGCTGGGGGCAGAGCCTCTGGGGTCCTGTGGCAGTATATCAGGCCAGGACACCTTCAGGATGACCTCTTTTTGCTGGAATTTTTCCCACCCTTGTTAAGGAAGGTGGTGAGGAGGTCAAGGTTGGCACAGAGAAAAGTGGTGGGCAGAGTGAGTGCCCATGGCCCTGGGCAGGGGGCCGGTGCAGTTGTCTGCGGTCATACAGATGCAGATCCAGGAGGCTGAGTCATAGCCCCCTGGGGGGATGGGAGCAAGGCTCAATGACAATTGGGAGATGATGCAGAAGAAGAAAAGGAGGAGTATGGGGAAGGTAAAGGGGGAAGAGGGTAGGATACATGGGCTGGAGACAAGGAACCCAGACCTTGAGTTAAAGCGGGAGGGGATAGGTCCAGGTGCCAGATTCAGAAGTGTCTGGGCCTGAGGGTGAAGGTCTGGGTAGGTGGAACCAGCCTGGTTCCGTGTGGAGGAGGGAGATGGATTCACAGTGTCCAGACTCTGAAAAGTCAAGATGGATGAACAACCAGAGAAAGGAAGAGGCGGAACCAAGAAATCTTTGAGTGAACTGTTACATATGGAAATTGAAATATTAATGTGGATAATGCAAATATTCTTGTGCCAAAATAAATATTGCCAATGAGCAACCAAAAGTGAAATAAGTTGTAGTGTCCATCATTCCTGGGAGTGGTTCAGGGACAATGGTTTATTAAGAAGAGAGAGGGTCAGTGTTTAACAGAAGGGCAGTTTTGAAATGTTAAGTGTAACAGTCAAAATAAGAAAGCAGCTTGTATTAGGAGTAATTTTCCTATCTTGTTTCTGACAACTACTGGGTGGGGGAGCTGAGGCATGACATCCCACATATGTACTAAAGACAGTTAGTGGACCTGAATGACAGTGCAGGCTGCAAGGCTAGGGTGTAGTTATAAGAAAAGAAAACTTATGATTAAAGAAAGTAAGCAGGCGCTGTTTAAAAAAGTTCACACAAAAAAAAATAAGGAAAAGAACTGGTATCTGAACTGGTAGTAGCACTGAGCGACTCACTCCTACTGGTACTGATTTGAAAAGAATGTTTTTTCCAGTGGGATGACTCTTAAACTGGCAGACTCTATATTACAGAAAGAGACCTAATAATGTATTTGGTGAATCTGCTGGTGGGGGCTTTTGTCATTGGGGCAAGATGCTAGCACTGAGCTAGAGAGTATTGAGGGGTCAATAACACTTGATAAGCAAGATAAAAAAATGACAGTGGTTTTATATTCAGCAAGAATGTTTTCACCAATAGGCACACAGAGTGTGCAAAAAAGAAACCTTAGCTGTTGATGGGGTCAGGTAACTGTCTCCCTTTATTCACTGGGTATCTATTAAAAGTTCATGCCCCCCCCCTGGCAGGAGCACTATCCAGTCAGAACCCACTAAATGAAAAACATTTTCTAATGGCAAATATATGTATCTGCATAAGCAAATGCAACATGCCACTTACTCAACACAGTAATAGCATTGCATGTGTGATTTCTTATCTGCACAAGCCTTTGAGATTTCATTTAAAATACCTTTCTTTATATTATTTAACAAAAACAGAAGATGCCAATGAATTGGTCAGATGCGGATATGCTAGCCCTTGTCAAAGCAGGACAGCACTATGCGGATCCACTGATTGTGATGTGGGCGAACAACCATCCCCTCACAGGAACATGGTCAAAAGTAAGAAAGAAAACTAAACTATGTCCACAACTAATAACAACATTTGTGCTCAGTTCATTTCAGCTGCTGCAGCACAGAGGAGATCAGCTGAGCACAAACTGCAGTATTCACAGAAATTGAACTAAAAAATCTACCCAGCCACACCCACTCTGTTAATAATACAATTGCACCCAGCTGTGCTGCATGAGTGCAACTCCCACATTGGGATAGGAATTAAACAGAGGTGCACATGTCAGTATGCAATCTCACCCCAAAATCACCAATTTGTGATATGTGCATGCAAATGGATCCTTCAGGTACACAAGCTGCAGTTCAGCTGTTTGCATAACATTATGGGTCCATGTTCATGTGTTACACAGCAATGAAGTATGCACACTACACGAGGCACTCAGCAGAGCTCTCAGCACAACCAGAGTCAAAGGTCCTGACTTGTTGACATGCTGGAGCCCAGTGCACCACTTGTACTTCAATACATCCTTCACAGAGCTCCATAAAAGCCCTTGTCAACATAAGCAAGCTCCCACCACCTCCCCAATGCCTTGCACAAGAACAATGAAACATTGCCTAAATGAAGTCTATGCATTATGCTACCTAAGTAACATACTATTTCTGGTCGCCATCTATAAAATGTTATTGGTATGTCTATAAAACTGTTAAATACACATATCAAATTGGAGCTCCATAAACAATTTGCATAATAAAATGCAAATTCAAAACAATGCAAAAATGAAAAGGACACAACCAAGATTCTGTTCATGCGAGTTGTCCACCCCCTCCCCAGCAACTCTGTACCCACTGCCCAACCTGGTCCCATTTCCAAGCATATGTTGTCATGTATCAAACAGCACAGCCCACCTGCACAACAACACCACCACAACCAGCTGACTCTCCTATCTGATTAAGAGTGTATTGTACAGCTCAAAGTGCATTGGTCAATGTGAATGTGCTGGAAGGTCCACAGTATACACTGTTAGCGAGTAGCCATGGGAGTGTAGAGGTGTGTTCTGCTCCCTCCCATATGACTACATATATCTGTACATGAGATTGTGCTGTGGAGAAATGATAAGAGGGTAAGAGGGGTTCAGCAGTGGCGGGGGGGGGACCACTTGAGTATCAGAAATGTTGCTTAGGTGGCCTTTTTCACTTTTTTTTTATAAAAGCTTGGATGTTGAAACAGATATGTTTTCCAGAAGAAACAAGGATGCAGGTTGCCCAATACGTATAAATAGCTCTCCCAATTCAATGTTTTATTTATCCACATCAGTTGCCAATATTTTTTATATACGGTAACTATCTGCGTATTTTCATAGAAAAGTAGCTCAATAATACTCTGTGACTTACCGTGACTGAAATATTTTTTCCCTAAACAACACTGTGATATCTTTCAAGTTTAAAAAGTAATTTCTCCTTTTCTTAACACCCTCAGGTTGGTCGAGCCTTGGGGAGGCAAAGCATTTCAAAAGACCCACAGGAATGCCAGAGGAAGTGGAAGTTCACCTGGCAAGCCTTTTATAAAATGAAGATGTTGGATGAAATCCCCAGAAGGATCCGGGAGTGGTATGACATAGCATACTGAATGTGGGAAGAGGCAGGGAAGCCTGAATTTGGCGATCACCATCTTGGGTGTATGTACACATTTGTTAACACTATTAACTCAGAAATATAGAATTTTGCTAATAACTCATAAAACATATGTTTTTACTGACCATCACACAGCATAAATACCAGAAAATAATGTCCATAATAATCATAGCCTTATAAAAACACAAAACACTGTGGCCCAGGTATTCAAAAGGGTTGTGTCATGTGCAACAGGGATGCACCAGCGCAAGTCTGAAAATATGCCATTTTGCGATATTCAGCGGGAGGCAGATGCGCCCCCCCCAAATCACAATGTGCAAGAGTGCAATGGTAATGAATGTATGCACAACTGAAGGGGGAGGAACCATGCATAAATGGCACAGTGTGATATTCAACAACATGCGCCATGCGAATGGGGAGCAAACAGAAGTTACGCGATTGCGGAAATGATCCAAAATAAAAAAGAACAAGAGAGAGGTGCAAGAACGCTACAGGGAAGCCACATGTTGGTGAACTGCAGGCAGCCACACAGGCACACAAAACCGGGAGCAGGACAGGGCAGGAGCAGGACAGAGCACCTGGAACCCCCATGAACAGGAAAGGTGTGGGGAGCCTGTGCCACAGTGCAGGACAACATTTGGAAGTGCCACACAGCACTGAGGGCACAGACAGTGGGCAGTACAGCCACTACATGGAGGTATTCCCGGTGTGGGGGGAGTAGCAGCTAGGACAGTGGGGGGAACAGTAAAACAGCTGCCAGGGGGGTAACACAAGCCAGGGACATGGCCAGTGCCACCAACTAGATGGAGGCAGTTATGAGGGGTGTAAGAAGGCAGGCAACAGGGGGGCACGGCCGTGGAAGGGCCCATTGGCGGTGTGCCCCAACAGGCAGTAATGAGCCTCCACCAACTTCGAGCTGTACACTGATACTGAGATCATGGGCAGGTACCACCTGAACCGGGCAATCCGGAGGTGGCTCTGTGAGCTGTGCAGTGATGTGATGCAGACACCCACACGATGGAGCCATGCTGTGTCAGTGGAGACCAAAGTGACAGCTGTCATATGCTCACTCACCATGGGTACCTTCCAGAGACCAACAGGGGATATGACAGGCATAACCCAGTTGGCCGCATCACGCCTTCTCACCCAATTCCTCAGCACACTGCTGCCACATGCTGCAGAGTACATCCATTTTCCCCAGCACACTGGCGGAGCACACAGCAAACATACAGGAGTTCCACATGGTAGCACTTATGCCTGGCATGCTTGGGGCAATAGACTGCACCCATGTGGCCATATGCACGTCACCTGGCCCCGAAGGGGACGCATACATCAATCAGAAGCGGTATGCAAGCATCAACTGCCAGGTGGTGTGCAATGCCAGCGGGTGCATAATCAATGTCTGTGCCATGAACCCTGGGGGAGCACATGATGCCTTCATCTGGCACCAGTCTGCACTGTGCCACAGGTGCGATAGTGGGGACATCCCCACTGGTCACCTAGTGGGGGAGTATGCAGATCAAGCAGAAAGACATGGAGCTTGGGAGGGGCATAGTCAGAGGTGACATGGTTTCTGGCCTAGATGGCCAATGGCAGGGTGACACGATCACCAAACTAATGTCCACCCTCTACACACAGGTGACAGTGGATACCCACTCCATCCCTGGCTGCTGTCACCATACCAGTGGCCTGCAACCCCATCACAGCAATGCTACAATAAGGCACATGCCACCACATGCAATGTCATTGAGTGGGTGTTAAGGATGCTGAAGGCACATTCCTGTTGCCTGGACACGTCTGGTGGTGCCTTACAGTACAGCCCCTCAAAGGCCTGCAGGCTATTCCTGGCCTGTTGCATCCTGCACAACATGGCCAATGACTGTCGGATAGCTGTACAGGTTGAAGAGGGGGACAGCAATGGGGACGATGAGGACGTTGGTAAAGATGGTGATGGGCAGCCACCCCTTGGTCAAGGGACCCTGACTGATCGGATGCACGGCTGCACGGGACACCATCACAGAGGAGCACTTCAACCAACCCAGGTAAGTCATGGGGCCATGTGCAACCACCAGTGTCAAAGGCACAACCCACAAACACGCATGGACAAACCCCAGGGGTGCATGTCGTTAAGGGAATTGACCGAGCATGGAACCACACACACCGTCAGGGATGGGCAAGGTCTAACATGGCACACAATCTCACACACACACACACACACACACACACACACACACACACACACACACCACACACCACTCCCACAAGACATGCACAAAGGGTAGGAGGCACGCCGACCCCAACCGCCACCCCTAGCCACACACATGTACACAGACCACCGTGCCCAGTGCCTGTCATTGTGCTTGTGTCAGATGCTGGCACCATTGCATAGTGGCAGACAGTGCAACACAGGCATCATCATGCACACACCACAGCAGACAGCAGCCAGGAGCGTGTGCAGATGGAACTTGTGTGTGTGTGTGTGTGCAGGGCCGGGTACCCCACCCATGCATAGCAAGTTGAACAACACAGTGCACACAGGGCAGCATCAGACAGTAGCTGTGATGGGAGACAGGTCAGTCATGTGCCACAGTGCCATGGCCACCATGGATGCATGGACGGCCCCACCGAGACCTGCCAACAATGACAGGCTGACCAATAGCTTCATGGGGTGGCACCAATGGTCCCCCAGGGGTTCTGCTGCGTGAACGTGACCGTGCAGGCATAGGGGTCTGCAGCACACCAAACATGCCTGCGCCAGGCATGCTCGGGATGCCCACAGCTGAACACGGTGTCGACAAGGCGGGTGTCACATGATGCCAGGAATGGAGGGTGGAGGGTGCATTGCGCGGTGTCTGCGACACATGGGCAAATAACAGTGTGCCCACTGTGGCCATGGCAGCTGTGATTGTATGTGTCAGCCTGTCAATGGCAGTGGTCACATCCTCCCACATCCGGTCCATCCTGCCAGGAGCAGACCAGTGTCCCTGCTGCACCGCTCCTCTGCCTGGCGGAGCCGCACTGAGTGCATCCACTGCCATCACAAGCCGCAACTGCTGATTGACTGATTCTTGGAGTATGCGGGTGTGCTCTTCTAAGAGGTCATCTGCCTGATCAGCATGCTGTTCCTCATGGTGTTTGTGGCCCTGATGGGCAACACCCCTTGAGTGGGCACTACACACCAGGGCCAGGCCTGAGCATGTCCACAGGCAGTGCACTGATGCCGCCCCCCCAACACTGTACCCCCATGGCCATTGGCCAACTGCTGACACTGCCTCCCCGGCTACCGCTCTCCAGGGCTCAACGGAGCCACCACAGCAGCTGCAACAGCCCCACTGTCCTGGACACACACCAGTGCTGCCCCACTGGTTCAGATAGGCACAGGTTGGGACTGTGATGTCATGCAGGCCTCCACGGCAACACCACCCATGGCCATGCCCATGATGTCACCTGCTGTGTGGCCATCCTGTGGCCCACACGTATCACTGTCCATGAAGTGAGCTCCATCATCATCAGTGACAGATCCAGCACCAGCCCGAGTCTCAGCATGCTGGCATCCATGGACGCTGGCACGCTGGGACATGGGCAGGGCCTCCTCGGCACCTGCTCCACCAACATCAGTCTGGACAGCCAGGTGGGCTCACTGTCACCCTGACCCTCAGACATCTGTGGAGGTGAATGGGTCCTCCTCTATGTCCATAGTATTGCCCTCAGTGGACAAGCCCACCACCACTGACCCATGTAGATGCTCAGGAGCTGTAAGGGAACACAGTAGCACTAATGTATCTGCCCTACCCTTTCTCCCCATTGACAGACCAGGACCTACCTATGCAGTGATGGGCTACCACCCATCTTGAATCCACCACCTGGAACACCCTGGATGGCACAACGCTGTATACTGCCAGCAACCCACTCTTCTTGTGGGGTCAGGCATTGCAGGCTGGCTGTCCCCACCGGTCGCAGATCATGCTGCCCTGATGGCTGCCACCTTGTCCTTAATCCTCTGCCTGTCCATGCCCATCTTCTTTTTGCACTCCTGCATGGACTGCTGGTGGCTGCCATGCAGGTTGATGGCATGCCCACCTCTTCCCATGCAGCAGCACAGGCCTGTGGTGTCCCCACTGTCTGCTGAGCAGCTGCTCCTGGTCAAGGTAGGCCTCAAACAGGGCATCTGTTTATGCCTTGGTGAAGTTAGGCCTCCTCCTCCCACATCTCTGTTCCTCTTCCTCCACCTCACGATTGCTCATTCTTTATACTGTGGAATGACAGGTGTGTACCTATGACTGTGCAGTCCCATGCATGTCCCACACACCACAGTCCACACTCCAAACAGCATGCAACTCACCACAATAGACTGCAATAGCAGACTATGGCCACTGCAGCCCAATGTCGCTTTTTACAGCACAACACATGCAAATGAGGCAAGGCACAATTTTAAGTGGATGCTAATGCATTATCTGTGCCATTGAATGGCTGATTAGCTGATTTGCATATGCCGGCTGAATATCACGCTGTTGAGCTTTGTGCAATTGTGTTGAACATGCTCAAGCAAGGGTGCATTTTTGTGACGGTGCATGCCCGGAGTGCTGACACCGATGCCTGCCATGCTGCTGATGTGCTGTCACATGAGGCAATGCAGAGCACACTCACCATTGTGCCAGTGGTGCTACTGCATTGTTCACATGTATAGTGCTCTGGCACTGGGGCACCCGAGGTGCACCAGGGCCACAGTGCAGTAGGCCACTACAGAAAGTGGCAAACAGGTGCCCTACCACACTATACATGGTGAGTACCAATCGCTCTGTGGTGGTCCATGCACAAGAGACCCCTGACCCTGTGCTGACCTTTGCCCCTAGGCACCATCGTCCTGCATGGGCGTACCTCTATCACGCTGTTCGATGGCAGCGCGATGGGAAATGACAGTGCAGTACTGTGTAGTATCCGCATGCGGTGAACGTGTGCTACAGAGTGCCATTTTGACACCTAAACTGTACAGGATGGCAAGGAGAAGGGCACCCATCTGGAGCCAACTTGAACTGGCCAATCTGGTCCAGTTAGTGGAGCCCCATGCCACTGCCCTATTTGGGGAGGCACCCCTGGACAGAGCCAGTAGTGCGGTGTGGGAGGAGGTGGTGGTGGCCCTGGAGGAGGCCACAGGCATGGACAGGATGGTGGAGCAGTGCAGGCACCACTATGGTGACCTGCAGTGGCAGGACCCAGACAGGCTTGCCCGGCTGCGAGCATGAACCAGGAGGGGCATGGTGCCATGGCCAGGTAGGTGTCCCATCCATACACTGTCAACGTCCATATGGGTATCACAGTGGTATGTGTCCAGCACATGGGGGGCCATCCAGTGTTGGCTGTAGTGGTGGTATCAGGGTGGGGGCGGATGAGTATGGCTGTGTGGGATTGCACACACATGGGGGTGGGGGGACTTTGCTACTGGATTGTACTGATGTTCCTCTCTCCATGTTTGCACCCTAGGCCCAGAGGGGCACCAGTGGGTGAGGGAGGGGAGGCTGCACTGAGATGAACAGCAGGTCAGGAGGGCGGCCTGACATGACAGGTGCAGGGACCAGCCTGATGATGGTGAGTACCTTACATCCATGATTACTATTGCATGCTGTGTAACAGGATGGGCAGTGGGGCATGGCCACCATCCATTGACACCACTGCCATGTATGCAACTTGGTACAGTCAGCACTGTCCAGTGGCACTGCATGCCTGGGAGTGCGTCAATGGTGGTCCATGCGTGCACAGGGTACATGGCTGTGCCACTGCCTTTGCACTGCATAACCATGTCACTGAACAGCTATGGTGGTGCTGTGAAGGACTTGGCCAGTGGGTGTGTGCAGCAGTCCTCATGGCTGTGTGTGCCTGGGTGGACAGGTCTTGTGGACGCAATCACTGTGGGTGGTCACACACCATCAAAGAGGCATGTCCCATGGCCGTATGCTATGCACAGTGGGTGAGCTGCATGGGGCTGTGCATTCACACCTATTGACTCTGCTCCCTTGTCCTAGGTGGACAGCAGCTGCACGAGATCAGGGTGGCACTGTGGGAGAGCCTCCATGTAGCCAGGGCATCACTGGAGATACTGGAATGCATCGACAGGCTCGGTGTACAACGGCGTCATGGTGGTAGGAGAAGCCAGAGCAGGGAGCGGGGATCCCACTGAGCTTGGCAATGTTTCTGATTTCCCCAACCCCCCTGGACACACTCTCACATCCCTCCTTCCCTGTACTGTTTGTTCACCCCTGCCCCTTACTCACCCCACCTTGTTTGAGGCCCTCCCCCAAACCTTTGTAAATACTTGTATATAGTTTTATTTGTTGTTTTTAAATACATTTCCTTTGATAGGCCTACTGTGGTAGTCTCTGATTTGCAGCAGGCTATAGGTACTCAGCTGCAGTGGTGTGCATGACATCAGGGGTGGTGCAGTCATGTGTGCGTGTGTGTGTGTCTGTGGGAAAGTGAGTATGGTGTGGGAGTGGCTATCAGTCAATGTCTGTGGTGTGTGTGTGTTGTTCCCTGTACACTGGATGACTGTGTGCAGTGGTCCATGCTGCATGATCTGTGTCCATGGCACACCTGTCACACCGTCCATGGCCTGTGCAGTTGACACCTGCATGTCTGTGACCTGCACAGTCCGCTGGCATGTCAGTGGTGGCTGTCCATGCAGGACAGCCACTGTACCCTGCACAATGCTGGGTTGCCTCCTGTCACTGGTGTGGTGCATGTCTGCCTCAGGTGACACTGTGGCCTCCGCTGTTGTTGTCCCACCTCCATGCTGTCGCTTGTGTGTGTCACCGGGGATGTGCACCACTGTCTGTCACTTGTGCTCCAGGCAAATGCTGGTGGTGTATAGCTCCACGGTGCCTGTGCAGGGTTGCTGGCACTCCTGTGCCATGGATGAGTACTGGCCATGTGTACATGGTTTCCATGGTCACACACTGGGGGCTTGGTTGCCCCACAACTGTGTCCCTGTGTTGGTGTGCCTTTGGGTATGGGTGGGTGTTTGTCCATGCACTGTGTTGCATCCTGTGTGGTGCATGCTTCCATGCACCACTGTGGGTGTCTGCACTGGCTCTTGTGGCCAGTGCTGGGTCGGGGTGTGTCCTTGGGAGGGTGTGTAGGTGCTGTACCACTGGTGGTGGGGTCCAGGACATGCCCTGTCATGTGGGGTACCTCATGTGCCGGCCGCATGGTCAGTCTCTCAGCTGTGCCTCAGGGGGGCGTGCATGGTGGCAATGTATGCAGTCATTGCAACTCCGTGTGCTGCCACCCACTGATGGGTGCTCATGGTGGGGCAGCCTTGCATGGTTTTGTAGTGCACAGGGTTGCATTGTCACAGTGGGGGTGGTGTCATGCATGGGGTATCCTGAACTGGTGGACACTGCTCCTGGGCAGGGTTTCTGGGGATCATAGTGCAGGGTGTGCTCTGCATTGGTGGGGTGGGGTGGCACAGGGTGGTCGGCCCTCCTTGTGTGTCTGTCACAGCTTACCAGGAGGTGTGCTGGAGCAGCAAGCCCTGGCTGTGGGTTTGTTGCTGGTATTCATGGGCCAGTGGTTATTCTGGCTCTCCACCAGTTGTGCAGTGCATGGGTGTGGGGGCAATGTCTGTTCTACTGTGTACTCCCTCGGCCTATCTGTGGCATTGGTAGTGGGCCCCTGCATCCTGTTCCTGCATATCCCTGGTTGTGCTGTTGCACTGCTGCCCTGCTCCACAGAGCATCCCTGGTTGCGCTATGGCATATCTGAACTGCACAACTGCACATCCCTGGTTGTGCTGTGGCACAGGTGGCACGATATTCAGTCATGTGCCGCAGGCACATCTTGACCTGCGCAGTGTTTGAATATCGCACTTCTTGCACATGGGCACAGTAGACTTGCGCTTTCTCCTGCTGTTGGTCACTTTTTGGGCACAATTTGAACATCTGGGCCTGTATTTCTAAATGGTTAGTAAAACCATATGTGCCAAAAAAGTAACAGGATAGAAAACTGTTCCAGATTTAATATTATCGGTAACATGTTGCCGCGGGTTTTAGTAAAAGAAGCAACAGATACAGTTTAAATCTATCTCAGTTACTAGGTCCAGATAGGGACTGAATTCCTAAACCATTCTGAGCCAACAGGTCTAAAGAAAAACAGTACACATTCAATTGTCGCTGCTTTTCTCTGTCTGTGGGTTCTGTCTTTGGTTTGCAGAGTTGCTGTGTTTAAAAAGAGAAATAAATGGTTATTCTCCTTAAGATTTGTTTAATTTTAAACATGCTTCCAATTTTTGGGGGGCAGACGGGGGATTTGGTCAAGGTATGTATTTTGTGACTCTTCAGGACTAGAAAAAAATTGTGTTGTAAACAGCACATTGACAAGGTGAAAGTGAAACTTGGATGCAGTACAACTGAACAAGCAACACAGATGCTGTTGGTTAGTGATGTGGCCACTATGTGGATCAATGGGTCATGATCAGGGCCACTGGAAAATTGCACCTGCAATTTTTTTGTGGAATCCACAATTTTCACCATTCTCTGCAAGAGCTGGTATGTTCTGCAATTTCTTGCAATTTTGGAGTTTTTATATTGAACTGTGTAAAAAGTATTAACATTTTTAATAAAATACTCTCAATGTATTGACAATGTTGCATGCAGACTTGAGTTTGGCCAAAACTATGCAGTGCAAGGTAGGGCAAGGGTTTTATGTGACACTGATTTATTTTGAATCTTTGTCTTGTTTGGTTTCAAAATCCACTGGCCAAGCATAAGTACACTTAAACACTTAACATTTGTTTTGTGTTGAAGTAGTCTATCAGAAAACTTTTTGTTGATACACAAACTGAAACAAAAGATGGGAGAAAAGGTGCAAATTATCCCATTCTCTTAAATGGTGTGTTAACTATGAAGCCTTTTTGTAAGTGGCAGGGCAAGTTATTCCTTGTGAGCATACTTTTATTCAGACTAGTTTTGATTCAAACAACTGAGGATTTTTGAATGACCCTGCCGATATTAAACTTGAATAAGCTAGTTGGTAGCAGTGATCTCACACTTATCAACTACCCTCTAGATGCTCACATGCAAAGATTACAATAAAAACCTGACTAAAGTCTAAAAACAAGCTTACAAAACACAAAATGTATCTGAACATTTATCTTTAACTAAACAAAATCCTTGCAGCCAGAGTAAAACAAAGGTAAATTACAGGGTACCCTGACTACTGTATGATGCAGTAAAAATACATTGTTTTTTTTTTTTGGTAACCACGTAAGGCCCACTAGACACAAGTGCCTGTTTTCCAAGTACAACCCAGGGGCACTGAGGAGGTGAAGTTACTTGCTCAGAATCACACAGTATGCAAGTGAAGGTTGTGGGAATCAAACCTAGGTCAGCTAGAGGTTGTCAGCTCATTCACAGTTTGTTACTCTTACCTCTAGATTATACTGCCAGCCATAATAACCCCCAGATTTAATGTTTAAATATGTGATCTCAAAAATAGTGTACAGTACCTGCAGTACAAATTATGACCATTAAACACTTTAAAAACATTTAACCAAAACTCAGTTATTCACCACTCTGTCTGCTTATTTCTTCTTGTACCAAAGTGGGTGAACAGTTGGCAGAGCACTGTAAACAGTTGTTGATTAGGCTTCATTATTCCACAGCCAGAAACAAACAAAAAATTATTTCTTCTGGCTTTATTTAATATTCATTTGCTGTGGCTCACTTTATAGAATCTATTTAGCATTGTGTGAGGCAGATGCTTTTACATTTTGGAAGATAGGCCATGCTTATGATAGCTTATCAGTTTAGTATTCTTGTTAGGAACATAAAAAAAATATTCAAGTGTCAGTGTATTCATTTAGCAATTTATGCTGACTAATATATGCTGCAGAAAACTTATAATTAAAAGATTTATTGTGAAGCACTCAGAGTCTAAAGTAGAAACCCTCACAATTTCCTGCACTTTTTGCTAAATGCTCCACAATTTTGGGTAAACTGTTTGCAATTTTTCAGTGACCCTGGTCATGATGTGATCACTAAGTGGGTAATGTGAGGTTGTCCACATAGTGACTACATCACAACCCATTTATCCACACAGTGACTCAGACAACAAAAGTTATGTCTTGTTTTCTTATTCTGATACCTCTTGCATATCTGTACACACACACACACATATATATATATATATATAGATATATATAAAATGGGTAGGGAAATTGCAGCAATATTATTGGCTGAACAGCATCACATGATCATGCGTATATCAGAGCGTGACCACACACCTGCACTTTTAGCCTCCCTGCAAAACAATTTTGACATTTTATAAGATAGATAAACCACTCTGAGGTGTGCGGCCAAGCTCTGATCTGTCAGTTGAACTAGCTAGTCTAGAGTGTATAATCTGAAATGTGCTTACTACTGTATGTTTCCCCTATGATGTATAAATGATGTATTTCCCACCTGTTTGTTTACTGTGACAAAAAACTGTACTCTCTTTGCCATGTCTCCTTGACTGTTGTTCCTCATGATTGCAGAAGCAGCATCACAGGAGAGAAACTAGATATCATTGTCTACCTCGGACAAATAACCTAGCTAGGCATGAGATCAGTGCAGTGCTGGATGAATTTGTGAGATGGGGAGGGGTCTCAGACAGGTAGCAAGCACGGTAACCTTCTCAGAGGTGCTGCCAGTCTATGGCAGGAGTGAGGCTAGGGTACTGCACACCATGCGGTTTAATAAATGGTTGCAAAACTGGTGCAGAGCACAGGGCTTTGGCTTCATTGGGGACTGGGGGTCCACCTGGAGAAATGAAGGTCTATACTGGCATGATGGTCTGCATCTGTCCAGGAAAGGAAACACGCTCCTAGGTGACAGGTTTAAAGGATTCCTTGGCAAGCTTTTAAACTAGCCAAGGGAGGTGCTGATAGGAAACAGGAAAGCTCAAGCCTCCCCAAAGCATGGCAGGTAGTAGGGTAAACACTGAGGTACAGAGCTTGACAGAGGGCAGGACAGGGTAAATGGAAAATGGACAAGGGCAATAAGAGCAGGGATGGGATAAAAAGGATAAAGCCAACATTAAATGGAGGCAATGAGTACCAATGTAGTAGTCTGGGAAACAAGCTTCCAGAGCTAGTAGCCCTGATGGAAGTGGAACACTTGGATATTGTGGCAGTCACAGAAACATGGTACATGGAGAACCATGACTGGGATGTCAACATACCAGAGTACACAATCTACAGAAGGGACAGGGAGCTTGAAAGAGGAGTGGAGTAGCTCTCTACATAAGGGAAGGGATCAAAGTAACAGAATTAAAAAGTAAAGGGGAAGACTAGAGGAACTCTAGGTCACACTGGAGACAGGGAATGGCATCACAATCTACACAGGGGTTGTATACAGACCCCGTCTCAAGGGAGGAAATGGACAAGAAAATGATAGAGGGCATTCTCAAAATGGCTGAAAAAGGGAGATACTGTTGATGGGGACCTGAATATGCCAAATGTTAACTGGGCAACATGGACTGCAGCCACATCCAAGAACAGGGTCATTCTCAATGCCCTACATGCAGCATGCCTTAGACAGCTAGTGGTGGAACCCATACCTCTCAACTGTACCACATTATGAGGAACGTTCCTCATTTTACTTCATAAAGGTCCCTGTTCCACATTGTGAGGACTTGTTCCACATTCAGAGTCAACATTTTAAAGCAAATATCCATAGTAAATGATGGAAAAATAGCTTATTCAATTAATAACAGACATTCTCAACATAAATGCAACATTTTAATAGCGTTTTGAGCTTCTTAGGTAAAGATTTGATTAAGTGTTCCACATTTGCCCATTTGTTCCACACTGTGACGGCAATGTTCCACATTTGGGTGACAAAAGGTTGAGGAGGTATGGTGGAACCTACTCGGGAGAAGCAATATTGGACCTGTACTCTCAAATGGAGAGAGGATCCTAAGCGTAGAAGTCAGTAGACACATGGGAACAAGCGACCACTGCACAGTGTGTTAATAAACACAACCATGGAGACAAGCCATACAAATACAAGGATACTGGACTTTAGAAGAGCTGACTTTGGCATAATGGGTGAATACCTGAGGAATGCATTAGCAAATGGCCAGAAAGGAGGGTGGAAGAACAATGAAGAAAAATCAAAACTGCCATCATGGAGGCAACAAGCCTTTGTGTGAAACAAATAAAGAAAACAAAGCGGAATAAAAAACACTATGGCTCTCAAAGAAGTGTCAGGAAGGTTAAGGAGAAAAAGGTTGCATTCAAAAGTATAAGGAATCACAGACGGAACACTACAGGAACTGTATCAATTAAAGCAGAAAGAAGTGGGAAGGCAGTCAGAAAAGCAAAGGCCCAAACTGAGGAAAGGATAGCCAACTCAGTTAAGAAGGGGATAAAACCTTTATAGGTACATTATTAGGGAACATAGAAAGGTTAAGGGAGGGATAGGGAAGATTAATAAAGGAGAGGGAGGTGGGCAGAGGAGACAGTGGAAAGGCAGAGATACTGAATGAATACTTTTGCTCAGTATTCACAAAAGAAGAAGAGAGGAGTTACCTAAACCAAACAGTAGAAGCACTCTGGATAGTGGGATTGATACCAGTCCATTTAAAGAAGAAGAGTACTGAAAGAACTTCTAAAACTCAAGGTGGACAAAGCAATGGGGCCTGACGAGGATTCACCCTAGAATCCTAAAAGAGCTAAGGAGGACCTAGTGACACCACTGACCACACTTTTTAACAAATCATGGGAAGACAGGGTGGTACCTGAGGACTGGAGGAGGGCAGATGTGATTCCCCTTCACAAAAGTGGGAGCAAGGCAGAAGCAGGAAACTACAGACCTGTTAGTTTGACCTCAGTGGTGGGGAAAATGATGGAATCACTTTTGAAAGAAAGAATTGTTGAGAACCTAGAGGCCAGTGGGGCACTGGACCCAAAGCAGCATGGATTCACAGCAGGAAGGTCATGTCAGACAAATCTAATCGATTTCTTTGACTCGGTGACCAAAGTAATAGACCAGGGAGGGGCTGTGGATATGGCCTACCTAGACTTTAGCAAGGCATTTGACACAGTCTCACACAAAAGATTAATAATCAAGTTAGCCAGCCTGAGAGTGGGTCCCAGGGTAGTAGCCTGGGTAGAAAACTGGCTGCACAACAGGACACAGAAGGTAATAGTGAATGGAACACATTCTGAAGAAAGGGGGGTTACTAGTGGAGTACCTCAGGGCTCAGTACTGGGTCCAGTCCTCTTTAATGTCTTTATAGGTGACATTGCAGAGGGTCTGGAAGGAAAGGTATGCCTCTTTGCGGATGATACAAAGATCTGTAACAGAGTTGATACACAAGGGGGGGTAGAAAGGATGAGAAGGGACTTGGCAAGGTTGGAGGAATGGTCAGACATATGGCAACTTAGATTCAATGCAAAGAAGTGTAAAGTAATGCACCTGGGAAATAAAAATCCAGGAGAAAGTACACAATAGCGGGGAGGTACTAACAACAACAATAATGGCAAGGGATCTGGGTGTAGTCATATCAGATGACCTAAAGGTGGGTATGCAATGTGAGAAGTCAGTAGGGAAAGCCAGGGGGATACTGGGATGCATAGAGAGGGGCATCACAAGTAGAAAAAGGGAAGTGGTTATCCCTCTATACAGACAGTTGGTGAGACCCCATCTGGAGTACTGCGTGCAGTTTTGGAGACCTCATCTACACAAGGACATAGACAGGATGGAAGCAGTCCAGAGGAGGGCAACTAAAATGGTGCAGGGTCTACATCAGAAACCATATGAAGAGAGACTGAGAGAGCTTAATAAGTATACCCTTGATGAAAGGAGGGACGGGGGACATGATAGAAACTTTTAAGTACCTCAAGGGAATCAACAAAGTCCAGGAGGGTAGCATCTTTCAGAAAAAGAGATGTGTAAGAACAAGGGGGCACAATTTAAAGTTAGAGGGGGGACGGCTCAGGGGTAATGTGAGGAAATTATTTTTCATGGAGAGAGTGGTGGACACATGGAACCTTCTTCCTGTAGAGGTTGTGGGGTCTAAAACAGTTGAGTAATTCAAACATGCATGGGACAGACATAAGGCAATTATAGTGGGGGGTTGCAGGAAATAGGCTGTTGGTTAACTAGAATCTGCAGCTTATCCAGTAGGTAGGGAAATGGGCAGACTGGGTGGGCCAAGTGGTCCTTATCTGCCATCAAAGTCTATGTTTCTATGTTTCTATGTGCTCTCCTGGGTCATTCCTGAAAATAGGCACAATGCTTGTCTAGTGTACTTACCGGTAAATAAATAAATATCGCATACCATGGGTGGTTGACTTGACGACTTGTGGCCTTGTGTGTAACAGTGCACACCAAGGTGTGCGTATATCAGAGCATGACCACACACCTCAGAGTGGTTTATCTATTACATATATATATATATATATATATATATATATATATACATATATATATATATATATATATATATGATATTACCATGGTTGTCTAGTACAATGAACAATGATGTTTACTCTTTCTTTTTTGTGTGTGTGTTTCTACATATAATTAGCTTCATGTTTTATTAACTACTGCCATTGTTTCCTCCTTCTGTATCCCAAAACAGCACAAGAAATGCTCTCTAGCACAGAGCACAGACTGCACTCATAGCACTCCCGGATCGTGAGCAGGGAGAGGCTCCTGTAGTCAGCCAGATGCTTGTGGTCGATTCGGCCAGCTAGAAAAACAGCAACACTTTCACAACACAGCAATTAACTTATCATTTACAATTAGTATAAGTCAGTTGTATTACTTTGTAGACATTTGTAACATGCAACATGCCATATGTAAGCAGTATTCACCTCTAAGGCATGGGCATATGAGTGTATTTAACACAACTGATGTGTTTCACTCACAAACCATGGCCAATTGGTTAAAGCACACCACAGCTGTTGAGTCAACTCATATGTCAGCCACCTGAAGTGCTATATTGTTTTTGTGCAAGTTTGCAGATAGCAGGTTACCATGCTCTTTTAAATTAACAGGAGGCATAGAGATATGGCACAGTGACAGCTGGCACATTATCTCTTTGCTGCACTTCAGATTCTTCCACAAACTAACAAATGTGCCAGTCAACTAAGCAAAATTCACTATTTACCATTTTCTTCTGTGCCCACTGTACAACAGAGCGATAAAACAAGTCAAGTGTCACTTCTTTCATATGATAAAATAAACCAATAATGCCTGAGAGGGTGTGGGTTGTGCTGGTATAACCTCATGCCTGGGTGGTTGCGCACAGTGTCGCAGGCCAAGTGCATCCAATTTCCCAGAATTGAGGCTACCCAACACAATCCACACCCTGAAGTACATTATTACTCCTATATAATGTTTTGGCACTATGAAAAATGGAAAACATAAAAAAATGTATTAGCTATACTTTTTATGTGTCAATTTATATTTCTTTCTTTAGAGAAGAATCAAACAATGCAACAAGAGGTATGCAGACGCTGTACTAGGATAACCTAACTGTGGCAGAGACAAGCTCACCAATCACAGACCAGGAAATGTTATTGTAATTGTATTATTATGTGTAACAAATCTGTACATAGGCAAATAATGGGACGTATCCTGTACTGTGTTTATTTGTTAATGTGGGACAGCCTGTCTTTTCATGGCTGACTTACTCACACTTTACATACTCACTGAAATGTGACATGTCACAGACTTTGTCACAAAATGACTGGGTAAATTACTAAAAAAATTAGACTCTGCACTGTTAAACATTGTCAATGCACTGCAGTCATATATTAAATATGATAGTGTACTGTTTTATTCTATGTCTTTGTCTAAAAATATTTAGTTAGCTCTGGATAATGCAGACATATAGCACAGTTACCTAGCGTTATTTTCCAGTCAGTTAACATAATTGTAACAAAAAATCCCTTTCATACACAAAAACTCACTGTTCTGCATGCTTTCAACATCACAGTCTCACATCATTGACTACAACACTATGGCCCAGATATTCAAACTGCGCCAGGCTGTGGCGCAAGCCTGGGCGCAGCTCAACTTTGTTGCGCAGGGGTGTGGCCTGGGCGATATTCAATGGAGCTGCACTATGGTGCAGCAGCTTTGAATATCACACCCTGGCCACCCCCACTGTGCATGGCACAGTGGCACTGCACCAGTGCAAGTGGCCAGAGTGGAGCATGGAGATGCGCTAGCGCAAGTGCCATTGCGCCATGCACAGCACCTGCGATATTCAAAGGGCACATGCAAATGGGCCATAATTTATGCAAAGGCACACATGGGTCCATTTACTTTGTCATTATGGCCCCATTTGCATGCCATTAGCATGCAGGTGCACCGATCCCCAATGACTTGGCGCCTGAGCCCTACCAGTCAGCAGCCGTCAGGGACCAACGCCGCTTCGCAGCCATATCGCAGGCATCTGTCTAACAGAATAGTCCCCGTCCCATATCCCTGGTGGTCCAGTGGACCACTTTGTGCCTGATCGCGGCATCTGTCTAACAGAATAATCCCGTCCTATTTCCCTGGTGGTCCAGTGGACCATACTCTGCCCGATCGTGGGCATTGGTATTATAACCCCCCCACATCCAATATCCCTGGTGGTCCAGTGGACCGATTGCTGCCCGATCATGGGCATCTGTAGATCATAAAATATTCCTATTACCCTGGTGGTCTAGTGTACCCCCCTCGCCTCCCGCCCACTGAGCCCCATCGCCCCGCTCCCCCCTGGTCAGCCGTTGGGCGGCAGCACCCCACCCGCCTGCCGCCCCGCCGCCTGCTGACTGACAGCTCAGTAGGGCTACATACGTATTGGTTCACAGCATGAGCCAATGGGCATGCAGCCCATACCATACTACACAGTCCAGATATGTGAATGAATTCACACACCCACAAGTAGCTGCAAAGACTGATCCACAACACTCAGTATTGAGACCAGTGTTCTTTTGAATACTCATTGCACACATGTAGTTTGAAATCAAAAACAAGATCACTCCATTTGCCAACAGGAGAAAGAGGGGGTCAGTGATGTGCAACCTATGAGAATGACAGGAGTAAGGTGATGAGGCACTGTTTAAGATATACATTGGCACCGGGGAGTAATGCATTACCAATAGATGTGCTGTCCAGTAGAACTGTATGCTACTTCATGAGAAGCTGTGACAGGACAAGAGGAGATTCAATGAACAGAAAGGTTAGGATGGAGTGGCATCTGCAAAACAAAAGTGCTGCTAGTGACACACAACCATTGAACAAGAAGGTGAACAAAAGGGCATGACATACTTGTTTAGCAAAAAAACATACATACATTATGTACACTCACCCAGTGTATTCCAAAACACAGAGGACGGGGGCTGGAGATACACACAACACATACTTTGAACCTGAGGGGTGGGGGGTGGGGACTGGACATTCAAGTGAAAGAGATGGAGCCTTACTTTACATACAGTGGTTTAACCATTAAATGCAGAATCCAACAAGCTAGTGGCAGCATATGCACTGTAAGAGTCCAACAGTACCTCTTGCACACATAAGGGGAGAGTCAACTGAATTACTTCAATACAGCAGAAATAACTTAAACAAAACTCAGGCCATACAGAGGTGTTAGGAAGGAACTTGCAAGTAGGAGTGAGACCTGAATCATTTTCCACCATGGGCCCAAAACTATAAAGCAGACCCAAAAGAACATAAGTTGTACAATGCTGGTATCTTAGTATTTTAGGTAATCCTAACAGTAACGAAAAAATTAAACAACCAAGACTGCTGGGCATGTTTACAGTATAAAAGTGTATCAAGAAGTCAGTAAACAACAGAAACACAGTTTAACATTTGCAATAAGTTATACTCAACAAGATCTTATGTGATAGTACTGTACACCCATAACAGAACAATTGCTTAAGAGTGTTTGTTTTTCCTTTCATGACACCATATTCTGTGGAGAAAAACGATAAACAAAAAAAAAACTGAACAGTAAACAATATATGTGATATTAAGTAGAAATTTCACATTGAAATGCTATCTAGTTTCCCTGGACATATATTCAAAGCTTTGCCACACTGCATATTAACCAGTGCTCTGGATTCTGAAAAATTCAAAACAAGCACCACACCATGCTCAAAATTGTCAGCCTCTTGTGAGAACAAGGTTACCAATACCTCAGGGTCCTTTTCTCTGCAGTGCTCCCAGCTTGAGCCCCCTAATTAATATTTTCTGCTTGGGTTTGTTAACATTCCAACCTGCTGCAAATCCACCACTGTTAACAGATAAAAAAATTACACTAGTCATAAAGCTTTGAATATATAGACCTTATCTGCATAGATGCTTAGCTGACCAGTAGATGTTATTGTGTGTGTGGGTGTGTGTGTCTGTGTGTATGTTCCTCTTCATAATGTTGTAATATAGAACTGTATGTAGCATACTATTTGCATGATGTGTATAAATTTCCTCTCACAACCTAATCTCACCATGTTATCTTAATTTTAAATAAGTACAATGTGCCACAGTAGGACATTCATATTATCTGAACTCCAGTATCAAATTAAAATCTTAAACACAATACTCAGTAGAACAAGCATACTGTGGCATTAAAACACATTCAGCACACATACAATTCAAACTACACTTGCTTGCTGCAATGCATATCAGTCGTACACTGCACTTATGAACATTCATTCATAACAATGCCACTATAATACTAATCAAAACAAGGTACCCTCATACATCTACATAACATCCCACTATAATCATCCAGTCACATATTAACTCCAATATCAGAACAACAAACCACAAACACAAGTAGAATTTGCTCCATTTTCCTTTTTCTCTCTCTCACACACTGTCTGCAACAGCTGAAGTACTCTCAGCAGTCTCTCAGCTGGGTGCTTGGGGCCATTGAGGTTGGCAACTGGACTGCACAACAGCATGGGCTTGTTGTAGCAAACCAAGAGAAAATGTTGCAAAACAAGATGAGATGCTAGACTTGCTACAACAAGGCTGCATTGGTCATGCAGCCACAGTTGCCTTCCATGGTCTTGAGGGCAGCAACAGGGGCCTCACCCTTGCAATACAGCAATGCGTGACCAGGAAGAGGCCAATGTTGCTGCTCAAGAGACCACCCATGGTCTCATGGTGCACTTGGCCGAGAACTAGTTAAAGGCCACAGAAGCAATTCACCATCTAATCCAACAGGACCTGCAGCTGTATCAAGACCAGGACCTGCCCCTCCAGCAACCTATGCAGGACCAGGAGACTCCACAACTGCCCCTCCCACCACAACATCAGAAGAGGTGGGGTAGGAACTTCTCATGCACCACATCCTCCTGGGGAGACTTCCACTTCTCCACCTCCCCAAAGCACCTCATCATAAAATGAGCGCTAGCACATCTGCAAAGTGGACCTAAACATGTGTAATACTTCAGTTTTGTTTTTATCATTTCTCTTTGTCGTCACTGGCTGACATGTATTTGTTTGTTTACCTTATGTAACTCCCAACCCCAGAAGCTATGTGAAGCATGACATAACAATTGTTTCCATTTTTTCTTACCTTAGATTCCTTTCTACCACCTCCACCCTGTGTAAAAATAACACAATCACAATTTCTTACTTAATCTCACATTACTTTCTCCCCTCCTTCCCCACTCTATGAAAATAACACAGTGCATTTTGTTTTACCTTTCATTAGCTTCTCCACCCCTCCTGTGTTTAATATGTGGAAAAATGCATACTTATACGTTCATTTTACTTTTCCATTAATAGTATGTAAATAAAAGTTCAAGGAGAGCTACTGGGAAAGGTGATTGAGCCACTGGTGCATAGATTGTGGTCTGAGCAAACATAGAAACACAGAAACATAGACTTTGACAGCAGATAAGGACTGCTTGGCCCACCTAGTCTGCCCATTTCCCTACCTACTGGGATAGCTGCAGATCCTAGATCCTAGACAGGTAGTGAAGAAAAACTGGCCTATCTTGGAACTTGAGTCTAAATTAAAGGAAATAACTAAAAAAGGACTTAGAATAATCTTTCGTAAATGCAAAAGTATTAAAGATTATGTTGTTACTAATATGACATTAACTGGGGAAACCAATAAACAAACACTTTTAGCACTGAGAACTACAGGTACATTTAGATGTGACAACTGTTTATATTGTAGGTACATACATAGTTGCAAGAACTTCACACACCCTATAACAGGAAAAATCATTGAAATTAATGATTTTATAACATGCAATAGTACAGGTGTGATATATTTATTATTATGTGACTGTGGGGCCTACTATGTGGGGCGAACTATAGGAAAGTTCAAGATCAGAATAGGTGAACATGTGAGAGCAGTTGAAAAAGGTGACTCTAGTTATGCATAGTGAAACATACACAATGAAACAGTTCATGAAAACACAGTTTTAGCTTCCTTGGCATAGAATTGGTCACTTTAGGACTCAGAGGAGGGGATCTGAACAAAAAGATAGGTCAAAGAGTGGGTTTCTGGATCTTTACTTTGGGAGCATGCTCCCAGAAGGGGTTAAATGAAAATATTAATCTTTCAGCTTTCCAAAAGAAATACAGATGATAATGAATATTTAGTGCTGACCACCACCCTAATAAAATAAAAATAATATTATGCTTTTTGCTGCTGTAAAATTATGAGAAGTGCCTGGACATTCCAAGTTTTTGCCTTGTGCCTATATGAGAACTTTTAGAGCTAAATTGTGAATAAAATTTAATAACAATTAGTATAAAAGTCCAATCTAGTTTCATTATATAATATGTTCTATAAATATGGCACACAACAATTAATGATTTTTTGCATCTAGCTGAACATGTGCAATACTGGAACTAAAGAGTTAAAGGAATTGAATGCACTGGGTGACATTTAGATCGCAGTCACTTGGGTATGAAATAGTTAATTAAGTATTTCTGTAAAAAACATTTAAATTATTGATTGATTTGTTTGAGTCACATGTGAGTCTTTGATATGTAATTAATGGTATTTGTTGAAAACAGCATTTTACTCTGATGGAGCCTGGCAGTGGTCCAGGTGAAACATTAGTCTTTTTTCATTAAGTTACCTTTGTATATTCTACATTTATATAAATAAGCATTTTTACTAAAAGCAGCACTGGTGTGGTTCCTTTTGTTGCTGTGTGGGTGCTTATTCCTTTTTTTTGTGCCTGTATCTATTTGAATTATAGCACCACACTACTGCTGGTGCTCCTAAGACTTGCTTTTTCTGATCCTAGTTAACCAACAGCCTATTTCTTCCTACCCCACAAAAGAATTGCCTGATGTCTGTCCCATGCATTCTTGAACTCTCCCACAGTTTGACACCACAACTTCCTCAGGAAGGCAGTTCCATGTGTCCACCACCCTCTCTGTGAAAAAATACTTCCTCACATTGCCCCTGAGCCGTTCCCCCTCTATCTTCAAATTGTGTCCCCTTGTTCTTGCACATCTCTTTTTCTGAAAGATGCTACCCTCTTGGACTTTGTTGATTCTACTGAGGTACTTAAATGTTTCTATCATGTCCTCCATCTCCCTTCTTTCCTCAAGGGTATACATATTAAGCTTCTTTAGTCTCTCCTCTCATGGCTTTTCTTGCAGACCCTGTAACATTTTACTTGCCCTCCTCTGGACTGCCTCCATCTTGTCTATGTCCTTGAGGAGATGGGGTCTCCAGAACTGGATGCACTACTCCATATGGGGTCTCACCAACTGTCTGTGCAGAGGGATAACAACTTCCTGTTTTCTGCTGGTGATGCCTCTCCCTATACATCCCAGTATCTTCCCAGCCCTACCTACTGCCTTCTCACATTGCTTGCCAACCTTAAAGTCATCTGATATGATTACCCCAAGTCCTTTTCCATTTTTGTTGTTGTTACTACCTCCCCCCACCATAGTGTTCTCTTCTCCTGTGGTTTTGTTTCCCATGTGCATTATTTTGCAGTTCTTTGCATTGAATACAAGCTGCCATTCTTCTGATCATTCCTCCAACCTTGCCAAGTCTCTTTTCAAACTTTCCATGCCCCCTTGTGTATCAATCCTGTTGCAGATCTTTGTGTCATCTGCAAAGATGCATACTATTCCTTCCAGTCCCTCTGCAATGTCACTTACAAAGACATTAAAAAGGACTTGACCCAGTACTGAACCCTGCGGTACCCCACTAGTAACCACCTTTCTTCAGAGTGGATTCTGTTTACTATTACCTTCTGTATCATGTTGTACAGCTAGTGTTTTACCTAGGCTACCACCCTGGGACCCACTCCCAGGCTGGCTAATTGTTTATTAATCTTTTGTGTGGGACTATGTCAAATGCCTTGCTAAAGTCCAGGTAGGCCATGTCCACAGTCCAGCCCTGGTCTACTACTTTGGTCGCCCAGTCAAAGACATCTATTAGATTCATCTGACATTACCTTCCCACTGTGAATCCATGCTGCCTTGGATCCTGTGCCCCACTGTCCTCTAGGTACTCAACAATTCTTTCCTTCAGAAGTGATTCCATCATTTTCCCTACCACAGAGGTCAAGCTGACAGGTCTATATTTTCCTTTCTCTGTCTTGCTCCCACTTTTGTGAAGGGGAATCACATCTGGCTTCTTCCAGTCCTCAGGTACCACACCATCCTCCCATGATTTGTTATAAAGTGTAGTAAGTGGTGTTACTAGTTCTCCCATTAATTCTTTTAGAATTCTGGGGTGAATCCCATCAGGCCCC
Organism: Neoceratodus forsteri; assembly: GCA_016271365.2. NCBI lineage: Eukaryota > Metazoa > Chordata > Ceratodontiformes > Ceratodontidae > Neoceratodus > Neoceratodus forsteri. The sequence goes on along the minus strand of CM057457.1, from coordinate 170,846,335 downwards.
ATTGCTTTGTTCACCTTCGGTTTTAGGAGTTCTTTCAGAACCCTTTCTTCTGTGAAAGGACTGGGATTGACCCCCATCCAGAGTGCTTCTGTTAATTGGATTAGGTACTTCCCACTTTTCCTCCTCTTTTGTGAATACTGAGCAGAAGTATTTGTTCAGTATCCTTGCTTTTCCACTGTCCCTCTCTGCCCACCCACCATTCATTCTATTCAGCCTTACTATCCCTCATTTTGTCTTTTTAAATTGCCTAATGTACCTATAAAAGGTTTTATCCCCCTTCTTTACAAATTGGCTATCTTTTCCTCAGTTTGGGCATTTGCTATTCTGACTACCTTTCCTGCTTCCTTCTGCCTTAACTAGTACAGTTCTTTGTCCTGCTCCTTCCTTGTTTCCTTATATTCCGTAAATGATATATTTTTCTCCCTAACCTCTTTTGAAGACTATAGTGGCTTTTCTTTCATTTTGATTTGTTAATTTGCTTCACACAAAGGCTTGTTGCCTCTGCAATGCCAGTTTTGATGTGTCCCCATTTTTGCTGCACCCCTCCTTCTTGCCTGCTTGCTACTGCTTTTCTAAGGCACTGTCCTGTTTTGACAAAGTCAGTTCTCCTGATGTCCAGTACCCTCACTTTTTTTGCATGGTTTGTCTCTGGTGCTGAGTTTATCGTGAACCACAGTTTGGTGGTCACTTGTTCCCAGATGGCTACCCACTTCTAGATCTGAGATCCTCTCACTGTCCCCATTTGAGAGTACAAGGTCTAAGATTGCTCCCTTCCTAGTGGGTTCCAACACTTGCTGTCTGAGGCATGCCCTCTGTAGGGCATGGCGAATGGTCCTGGTCTTGGATATGGCTGCAGTAAAGGTGCTCCAGTTAACATCTGTCATATTCAGGTCCCCCATCAACCTCAATCACCCTCCAGAATTCCAATATTTATTCATGAAATAAAGTACCTGCTCACTTGCAAAATTTCATCTCCCAGGGGGTGCAGCTGGCACATTGACAACAGGAGTGCTGCTCCTTGGGAGATCGCACTGGCAAAACCAGTGAGATGATGACATAGTTTTGTCTTTGCCTGTCTATTGCCCACATGGTAGGAGATATGAATATCTCTGTATTTTGTATACTCGCTGCTATTTTTACAAAAGGTGCATATATGCTATGTGGATGCTGCACTGCGTATACAAAATACAGAGATTTTAATATCTCTGACTAAGTGGGCAATAGTCAGGCAGAGGCAAAACCATATAATTATCTACGGATTTTGCCAGCATGATCTCTGAAGGGGCAGCAGTCCCATTGTCAGTCTGCTAGCTGCACCCCCCAGGGGATGAAATTTTATGAGTGAGCAAGTACTTTATTCCATGAATAAATATTGTCACTCTGGGGGGGTGGGAATTAGGTGCTCAAGCCACAGTCTATGCAGCAGAAGCTCAAGCACCCTTCCCAGTAGTTCTCCTTTAAAATATGTAAACACTGTAAATATTATAGATCTATGAATGTTTTTTCTATGTTGTACAAATTCTTCCCACCTCACCACCCCATTAGTTTAATGTTTTCTTACTCTAGCATTACCACCCCACCACCCCTCTTGTGTAAAAAAAACACTTTTTCTTTCTCTTCCCTAATAAAGTTTAGAAACTTTTCTTTTTCTGGTAGTCTTTTTTTTTTGGCTTAATATTTTCTATCACAATATGTCGTATATAGAAAAAACTGTTTGTGTTTCTTATGTATTCTTATTGTTATTATTCACTTTTCAATAATTTCTCTCTTTTTTTCTCTGTAAGGCTGAAATGTTCAGTTTAAAGCAACACTACTGCCTATCCAGGAAGCAGTTAATCAAAATACTGCTTTCTCTGTATAAACATGCAGCCACAGCAACATCCCCCATATCTACAAATATATGTTTTCTAACAATTGGTAGTTTTTTTAGATATTTGCCAATTGAACAATTCTATTGTTACAATAAATACAGCAGCTGACTAATTTTCAGCTGCATCTTCCTCTCAGTTTAGATCGGCTGTTTTTTTGGCTACTGCAGTAGGACCTCTTGCTAAGCATTGTTTGTCTCCCTCTACTGCACTGCCACTCAAACACATCTACAGTTCACACCACAAAGTCTTTCTGTTGTGCACAATCAGTGGCAGAAATGTAAACCACTGGGAAAGAGTAACAAACAAATGCTCAACAGAGCACATGGAATAAGTTGTCCCCAAAACACATATTTTCCTCATACAGTACTGTTGCTTTAAAAATATATGTAAACAGAGAGTCAACACAGGACAAGGGGAGGGGAGTTAAGGGGATGGATCACAGAGGGCAACATAATAATACGACTACCAGTAGGGTGAAAGAAAGAGATCAAGGAGGTGAAGAAGGGGAAGGAGGAATTGCACTTAAAAATAAAGTATGTCAGCATGTAACGCAAACCATCATGTGTTGTCCCCCCAAAAATAAACATACATTATGGGGCATGCCTAATAATTAAGCAATAAGGTGCAACCAGAGCATATATTAATCTTCCACTTAATCACTCCCTGGGGTATAATGTGGCAAAGCCACAAATGAATGCTATATTTAGATTTAAATTCTAGCTTAACCATAAACCCAAGGTTTGGAGTTAAAATGCACTAGGTTATCACCCCAGATAGCCAAACAAGAACTAACAGTAAGATAAAGGAATACTTAAATTTTAGTTATCTGTAGATGTGGTCTTCTACTTTTTAGCTTTCAAAGTCTTGGTGAGAACTTTTGGTTTTGGAAGACAAATGTCCTTGGTGGTGAGTTTGGCTTTAGTCTGCTGTCTTTTCCCCTTGAACCTGGAACTGTTTGACATCAAGTAAGCAATGCAGGCTGGATCCTGCTTGCTTGACATCACAAATCATCAAAAGTCACTTCAGGATTTAGTGGGAGAAATTAGACAACAAGATTTCCGCAGTTCAGCACAGTCTGTAGAACGATCTCTCCCTGTGGACAGCAATGATGTTTTGGGTAACTGGACTCTGTGACTCTTTTCTGTTTCTGTTCATTTCTGCTTTTGAACCTGCAACTCTGGACTCTGTGCTATTCAACAGCACTGCAGACTTGCTAGCTGGGAAATTCTAAAGTCAGTCTCTTGTTGAGGCTTTTAACAGAAATTCCAAAACATTACTTTCAGTCCAAATTCTCAGTATGCAAAACATAGGCCTTGCTTGATCCAATATTGGAAGAAAGTCATTTCTGTAACAGTCAGTTGCAGCAGCTAGACCTGTGGCAGAGCTGTGCTGCTTTCAGGCTGTTTTAGCACTCCTTGCAGTGGCAATGTTATAGCCCAAATAATGTTCCCAGCAGGTGTGGCTTCAGGCTTTAGTCTAGAATAAGTTCAAGCTCATCCAAAATAGTCAGGACATTGAACACAGGTCTTCACACACCAAAGAATTAAACAAATCTGGGCTGGCTTTGACAGCATCCCATTTATGTACCACTTACTGGGCAACATCACCATCAAGTTATGATTGGTCTGAGCACTCTTTGAAAGTGTTACTGTTAGCCTCTCCTAAGCCATTTTTTCCAATATGACCTCATCTGGAAAACTATTTTTGGTATAAAACATTTTTTCTTTCTTGCATCTATGTGCACTTCTGTACATATATAAAATTCATATTTTTAGATGCAATTTAAGGAGAGTATTCATTTGAGACCAAACATGTTGGTGTCAATTCTAATACAAAATCTATAATTAATACAAGCATTATAAATCTTTTTCCTTTATAGATATCTAAAAAGTATTTACAGATTTCAGAAATACATTTTCCCTGTTTAAAATGATGATACTTTGGCCTACCTGCTATAATCAGAACTGTGTCAATTTAATAAAACTTCTTTAAGACAGGGATCTCCTTTATTCAAAATAAGTGAACCATGACCTCATGTAGTTATCCAAAGGGCTATAATACATCTGACTAGTAGTTTCCATTAAATAAACACTTGACCCTCATTCCACTGAAAAGGTGGTAAGGTCAGCTTACTACAGACACCAAATTTGTCAATATATTTTAAACAGTTTTGAGGATACAGATTTTTGTAGATAGCTTATAATACTCTTTGTTGATGGGTTTAAAACATACTCACTGGGCAGGCACATGCGTTTTCAATAACCTGTATAATTTTTAAATGTATCAGAGTTTTTGTATATTTTCTTTAAATAAAAGTCTTAATTTCTTAAAGCCAGTCTAAATCTATGTTAACCTCTGAAATGTGCTCTGGCTGGTACTGAAAAACAAGGTTGTAAATGATGTCAAGTTTCAAGCTCTTCTGCTACTAATTGGAAGAGGCCATTCAATTTAAAAAGACCATCCTAGAAACTTTTTTTTTCTGAAGTTGCCCATATATATACAGTATGCTGTATTCCCTTTTCATGGCATCATTATTGTATTTTGGTATTCAAGCCTTTAGCAGCATTGCCTTTGTTTTAAAGATTCATTTTAGACATTAATTTGATCAGAAACATTTGTAGGACTTAATAATTAAGTCAATATAAGGGTATAGAATAACAATTAAGAATATAATAATATTATAATAAAATATTTAACTCAAATCAGTTCTGTTCCTACAGTGCCTTTCAAATCCTATGGTCCCACCAACCTACCAATCTGACAGTACAAATACTCATATCTGAGACCACAACAGAGGACTATGGAGGAGTCACAGAATGCACCATGATACCAGTGAACAACGTGATATCAGGAAGACAAGAAGAGCTTAAGAACATGGGGGAGGGCATTCTGTTACAGTAAAATATAAGAGTATGTTATGCAAACTGTAATGAGGTGTCTACAAAAAATTAAACAAGATGGCACAAGCCTAATACACCATAGTCACCAAAAAAATGTCCTTTCCTTTTTGAAAAGTAGCAAACAGCATGTGTTGGTGACAGCATGGCACCCATCAGGCCCCATGCTCCCACCAACCTACTAATCTCAAAGTAACAATATCTATCAACAGTAAAGGAGAATGGGGTGACAGTTAGTCCTCACAACCCCATTGCACACCCCAATGTCTCTCAGACTGTGGAGCATTACAAGGCATGGTGTTGGAGGGGGTATTAGGGCTTAACTCTAACATCTTATTTCCTCACTTTTCAAGGGGAAACCCTAACTGATAAACTAAACACAATTGTTTTCTTTTTTGCAATAAATTGCCTTACTTCTTGAAAAGTGTAATAGAAGTAGTAAATAACATGTGTTGGTGGGCTCTGTGCTCCAAGCAAGCTGTCCATTTGTGTATAACAATATGCATGGGTGGGAGTGCTGGTCCTCTGGACCCTGTGCTCCCACCTTTACTTGGTATGAAGCCATACAGCAGCCTTATAGGTGATCTAAGCTGTCAGTAGTGAAAAGTCTGTATCTCACTTCATTACCGAGATACGAGCACTGAAAAACACAATGGGCACCACAATGTTATCCTATGGGAAAAATCTCAACTTCATGATGGCACATCTATGGAACTGCTTAATTTCCTAACAGCAAAGCAGCATAATGCACACCTGTAGGGCATCCCCTATATCCTTGAAAATGCAAGTAAAAGACCAAACCATTCACTAGCAATGCAAAGGTAAAGTTTTAAAATCCTAGTCCATGAGGTAGCAAAATCCTTGACAGCGAGGTCATGGTGTAGGATTGTGACAGCTCGCAGACTAGGATGATTAGCGAGTTATGGCAAAATAATTTTTAATTTAAAAAGGCATTTTATTGTCCAGAATGAGCCAAACCAAAGGCATGGCTTTGTAGAGGGTTCACCCTAGCAAAACCCATGCCTCATCTGGTCCAAAAGTTACTGGTGGAGACAGCTTCAACATTTTGTTTTGGGGAAAACTGAAAACAAGATGGCGGCTTGTGGACAAGGAATTTTCTGGTGGACCAGGATCATAGTCTGCCAGCCACAAAATCCTTGACCATGAGCCCAATCTTTGTCTTAAAAATAACCATGTAAATCTTGGAGTGAACTGAGCATGCCAAGAACCCAAAATGTATTTCAATAACGTTGGAATGAACTAATATTTTTAAAAACCAAAGCTGGCTTGTTCCTTCCCCAAACTCCTTCTACATTCCAAATTTCAGATGAAAAACTGCATGGTGTGGTCACAGGGCCATGGGCAAAAACATTTCAAAAGTGGTGAAAATGCATTTTAGCATTTTGCTGTGCAGAAATCATAAGTCTGACCAAACTCAACTTGGTAAATCAAGAGATCTACTATACAGACCAGGCATTTCAAATTTCATACAAATCTGTTGAATGGTTGCAAAGTTATTAACACACACAAATTGAGGTTTAACATTAAAGTGCCTACTCAACCCTAACTATAGGGGAGTGACTGCACCCCAATAATATAAGTATATATATATATATATATATATATATACCACTAGGGTGAGAGCTATTCCAGTGGAATAACCTGGGTTATTTTCTCTGGAGTGAGGAAAAATCCTGATGACATCATCAGAGTGAGAATATCACATTTATCCTCACTCTGCTGATGTCACTAAAGAGAGGACTTCACATTTATCCTCACTCTGCTGATGTCACTGGCATGAGAATATCTGCATTGCAGATAGCATTCTAAAGCAAACTGCTTCAGAAAACAGTTTATCTTTTACCTTTGTTTTCACCAGGAGAGACACACACTAAGCTGAAAGCATGTTAACAGGTGCAACCTGGGAGCACAAGAAAGTTAAGTGATTTGCTTAGGATAACACAGTGTGCAAGTGAAAGCTGTGGGATTCACACCCAGATCGGGTCTGCTGGATGTCACCAGATTTGCAGCTCAGATCCTTAAACCACTGTGCTATACTGTCTTCCTAAAGGAAACTTCTTCAGGAAACAGTTTCCCTTTCTCATAGAAGCTGCAATTTACTCATTTAGCTTTGAAAAAGACTCTCACCTATGTCCCATTGTGTTTCTGACATTCCTAGCCCATTACCGTGTTGATCTCAGCCTCAAAATAACCTGAATTCTAAATGAAACTTATTTACAAAGCAGCTTCTGTTTCTCAGTGCTTCCTGCAGTAATTTGTCTTTCTCAGTGAGCCTCTGACCCACTCAATTAGCTTTGCAAAACGCTGTCAGATGTGTTTTTCACTCCCAGTCCATTCAAAACAACCATCCCATACACACAGAAAGAGCAGGAAACACACAGAAGTAGAAAAAATTTCCTAAAGCACTCACCCCAGTGGTATAAACCACACACATGATGTGCAGATCATGGGATATGGAAAATACTCTGACTTCTGCATCGTGAGATGTGCATTCTCACTCCTGCCCATAATGTATCCCATGTATATGTGTGTGTGTGTATATATATATATATATATATATATATATAAATATTATAGTGGCACGGTAGTGTCACTATAGTTAGGGTTGAGGAGACATTTTTATGTTAAACCCCAAAATCTTGCACCTTAATAACTTTGCAACCGTTTAACAGATTTGTCTGAAATTTGGAACACATGATCAAGAACCATAGGCCTTGGGATATGCCAAGTTATGTACTGGTTGGATATACAGCTGCGGAGTTATTAAGCATGATCTGTGCGCGCGTTTATGCTTTTTCTGGAATTCTACGGTCGCGCCTACAGGTCATATGGTTTGCGCGAATGGCCCAAAATCTTCAGAGAACGTGCGGCCAGGGTACCCATTGTGCCTTTTGAAGATTTCATGAAAAATATTAAACGATTCAAAAGTTATTCAAAAACAGTTTCCCATTATAAGTCAATGGAAAAGTTAACAAAAGTTTGACAGTGTCGCAAATGCATTTTATTTTCGCAAATGGGCCTGTTACTTTCGCAGAATCAGCCATTTGTTTTCAGTTGGTGATCAGAGAAATGGTTGCCATTTAAATTTGGGACCCTCTAGCAACCTAATTCTTTTGTGTTCACCTAGTACTACCATTTGTTATTAGGACTGACTCGCTGTATCAGAAAAAAAATGCAAACATCCAATGACTATTGGTAGGCTTATTCAAACTCCCATTTCCAGTAAACTATGTATGAATAACATACTGTATGTTTCATCACTTGCTAACTACTGAAATATGGGAACCTGCTTAAATCTTGTAATTGATGTTTGTAACACAAAAATGCTTACTGTGGGCCATCATCCATGATTGTCCAGCATGTGTGAATACCCTCAAGACACTATGATGACAGCAGAACTCATACAGTTGGTGGACTGTGATGATGGATGTGTCTTGTGGAACTTTTAGAGTTGTATGTTAGTTCTGTTACCTGATGCTGGTTGTCGTTGGTTGGTTGTGTTGCCTTGGTCCTTTCCCTGCTTGCATATGTGTGTGGAGGTGGGTGGGAGGAATGTGGAGTTAGGATTTGGAACTTTAACATGACATTTATATATATATATATATATATATATATATATATATATATTATATTATGGACAGGTAGTGCTACCATAGTTAGAGTTGAGGGGCCATTTCTATGTTAAACCCCAATACTTTGCACCTTAATACCTTTGCAACCATTTGACAGATTTGGTTGAAATTTGGAATACATGATCAAGAACCATAGGCCTTGGGATCTGCCAAGTTTTGTAGTGGTCAGATATACGGCTGCGGAGTTATTAAGCATGATCTGTGAGCATGTTTATGCTTTTTCTGGAATTCTACAGTCACACCTACAGGTTGTACGGTTTGCGCGACCAGTCCGAAATCTTCAGGGAACGTGTGGCCAGGGTCCCCAATGTGCCTTTCAAAGATTTCATGAAAAAATATTAAACGGTTCAAAAGTTATTCAAAAAACAGTTTCCCATTATAAGCCAATAGGAAAAGTTAACAAAAAGTTCAACCCTTTCGCAAATGCATTTTTACTTTCGCAAATGGGCCTGTTACTTTCGCAAATGGGCCATTTTGTTTTCAGTTGGTGATCAGAAAAATGGTTGGCATTTAAATTTGGGACCCTCTAGCAACCTAATTCTTTTTGTATTCACCTAGTCGGACCCTGAGGATGCCTGCCATGTCTTTATTTTGTGGTAAAACACCCCAGAAATATGTTTTTCAAATTTCTGGAAAAAGTACTTTCGCAAATTACTTTCGTGCTCATGAAAGTGTCGAACTTTGCGAAAGCTTCAGCAAATTGCGACAGTAGTTTTCCATCTGTGGGACAGTGACAGCAATTCTTTGGCACTGCGCTGCAAAAGAACCGTTGGGAGTTTTGGGCTGAAATTTGGAGGGAACGGAGCCGATATCTCACAGATGTGCCTTTCAGTGTTGAATTAAAAAAATATTACACGGCGGCAAAGTTACGGCACTCCAAAGTTGACATTTTTTCCCATAGGATAACATTACGGCGCCCGACGCACTACAGAAATCCTTTGAATCCCTGCTGCAAAATAACGGTTTGGTCTTTTTTCCTGAAATTTGGAGGGAAGACAGCCAACAGCCCACAGATGTGCCTTTCAGTAGCTTGGTGAAAAAATATCATATGGCGGCAAAGTTATGGCACTCCAAAGTTGACAGTTTTTCCCATAGGATAACATTACGGCGCCCAACGCATTACAGAAATCATTTAAATCCCTGCTGAAAAATGACAGTTTGGTCTTTTTTCCTGAAATTTGGAGAGAAGACAGCCAACAGCCCACAGATGTGCCTTTCAGTGGTTTGGTGAAAAAACATTACAGGGAGGCAAAGTTATGGCGCTCCGAACTTGTCTTTTTTCCCATAGGATAACATTACGGCGTTCGCTGCGCCTTTCAGGGCCCGTATCTCGGAAATGGTGCAAGATACGGACTTTTTGTCAGAAAAATTTTAGCTGAGTACCAAATTAGCCAGGACAGTTGTAAATAATATGACTTTTAAATTTTTTCTCGTCATACGGTTCCTGAGATATAACGTATTTAGTATTCCAAGTTCTCATTTTCTGCTCCGATACTCATTATTATGCATACATTATTTGTACTCACTGTCTTTCTCTATGCAGGTTTTGGGGAAAACCAGCCTGTGCGCTTACATTACTGTTACTGTTGCCCTTTCTGCTTGCGGTTCTGTACCCGTTTCACTTATCGTTGACGTCTGCGCCACCATGTGCGTTATCCTTTGTGTTTTCATTTGCACTTGCGTTTCTGTTATTTTTTGCCATTTCTGTCTACAGTACTGTTTATCTTTCTGTTTCACTTTACGTCACCATACCCATTGACATTTCTGTTTGCAGGCACCATGTTACTATGTGACAACACATCCGCGTGGCAGACTGTTCCGTCTCGCCACCATGTGTGTTACCCTTTCTGTTCTCATTCGCGCTTGTGTTATCATGTGCACCACTGTTAGCATTTCTGTTTGGGTGCTGTCCCTGTTAGTATGCCACAGACATCATGCGGTGGGGCGGGCCCAAAGGGCCCCTTCCTCCCCGCCCTTCAATCATTCACTATTTCTCGTTATCATTCTCAAAGAGAAATTAGGGCAAAAAACTCCATTTAATGCATTAGTTAGGGTTGTTCCACAGCGACAAAAGTGAGGAAATTTGCTGTTAGGGTTGAAAACCCCTGGACCTCACCCACCCCCAACCGGCATTGAGGTGTGCATTGGGATCATGGGTCCTAACTCTCACCCCATTCTCCTATACTTCTCCTGCTTTACACATGTCATGGGGTGAGAGTTAGGGCTGATGATCCCAATGTGCACCTCAATGCCGGTGAAGGGTGGAAAGGTCAGGGAAAGGTTTCAACCCTAACAGCAAATTTCCTCACTATAATATGTGGACAACCTAACTAATGCATTAAAAGAGTTTTGCCTCTAATATATATATGTATATATATATATATATATATATATATATGTATATGTGTGTGTGTGCATATATATATATATATATATATACATATATATATATATATGATGTGTGTGTGTGTATATATTTATATATATTATATATATATATATATACACACACACACAATATTGTTAAAAACTCCGTTAATGCATCAGTTAGGGTTCATAGCACAGTGACAAAAGTTTAGAAATGTGATATTGGGTTCAAAACCCTAACACCGCATTCCCCCAAACACACACCCACACACACACATGCATGATTTATGTCAAGATTGTAAGACACTATACCACTCTGTCCAATCTGTAAGCACAATAATCACAGCCCTATACTGATTTCACATAACACTATGCAATGAAAACCTTACACTACACCACTTCCTGCTCGCACTTGTAGTCACAGCTGCCCACCTCCAAATAAAGATGAAGACCCCTAGTGCTGGATGACAATGATGACTAAAGTAGGTTTATTTTCACCTGCTTATTAAAATTTCACGAGATCCTAACATATAGTAAACTCTTGTCTCTTTGAGATAACTTGAGACATTAAAACAAGATACCAATCACCATAGCAAAGCCATGAAGAAAAATGAAAAATCCAACAATTGTTGAAACTTTCAACTGTATTTAAAAACCCTGCTTAATCTAAACATAGGCATAACCAATTGCTTTTAGTTGCCTTTTTAAATAACATTTTTATCTGCTGTGGAGCAAGTTACCAATTTCAATCTGACTCCTGGTTCATATATCCTCGAGTAGGCAAAAAAATACAAACCAGAAATTATACAAAATAATGGCTTTGTAGCTTGTGAAAAAAACTCAGATTTTACACACCCTCTCAGGGTGGGATGCCTTCATAAACCCCTCAAGCTTCACTCTCGGGGTTTATGTGGCATCCCACCCCTCGGGGGGGTGTAACATCTTTGTTATAACAGGCTACCCATCCATTATTCTCTATGTTATGGTTGGCTTTGGATGCTACAGCTGTTGCTTTTACATCTTACTTGTAAACTATACTATAAACAATTACTTTTATCATTACTACCATTTGTTATTAGGACTGACTCACTGTATCAGAAAAAATGCAAACATCCAATGACTATTGGTAGACTTATTCAAACTCCATTTCCAGTAAACTATGTATGAATAACATACTGTATGTTTCATCACTTGCTAACTACTGAAATATAGGAACCTGCTTAAATCTTGTAATTGATGTTTGTAACACAAAAATGCTTACTGTGGGCCATCATCCATGATTGTCCAGCATGTGTGAATACCCTCAAGACACTATGATGACAGCAGAACTCATACAGTTGGTGGACTGTGATGATGGATGTGTCTTGTGGAACTTTAGAGTTGTATGTTAGTTCTGTTACCTGATGCTGGTTGTCATTGGTTGGTTGTGTTGCCTTGGTCCTTTCCCTGCTTGCATATGTGTGTGGAGGTGGGTGGGAGGAATGTGGAGTTAGGATTTGGAACTTTAACATGACATTTATATATATATATATATATATATATATATATATATATATATATATATATATATATATATATATATATATATATATATATATATTTTATGGCAGCACGGTAGTGCTACCATAGTTAGGTTGAGGGCCATTTCTATGTTAAACCCTCAATACTTTGCACCTTAATACCTTTGCAACCATTTGACAGATTTGGCTGAAATTTGGAATACATGATCAAGAACCATAGGCTTTGGGATCTGCCAAGTTTTGTAGTGGTCAGATATACGGCTGCGAGTTATTAAGCATGATCTGTGAGCGTGTTTATGCTTTTCTGAATTCTACAGTCGCGCCTACAGGTTATGCGGTTTATGTGACCAGTCCAAATCTTCAGGGAACGTGTGGCCAGGGTCCCCAATGTGCCTTTCAAAGATTTAGTGAAAAATATAAACGTTCAAAAGTTATTCAAAAACAGTTTCCATTATAAGCCAATAGGAAAAGTTAACAAAAGTTCAACCCTTTCGCAAATGCATTTTTACTTTCGCAAATGGGCCTGTTACTTTCATAAAATGGGCCATTTTGTTTTCTAGTTGGTGATCAGAAAAATGGTTGGCATTTAAATTTGGGACCCTCTAGCAACCTAATTCTTTTTGTATTCACCTAGTCGGACCCTGAGGATGCCTGCCATGTCTTTATTTTGTGGTAAAACACCCCAGAAATATGTTTTTCAAATTTCTGGAAAAAGTACTTTCGCAAATTACTTTCGTGCTCATGAAAGTGTCGAACTTTTTGGCGAAAGCTTCAGCAAAAGTGCGACAGTAGTTTTCCATCTGTAGGACAGTGACAGCAATTCTTTGGCACTGCGCTGCAAAAGAACCGTTGGGAGTTTTGGGCTGAAATTTGAGGAACGAGCCGATATCTCACAGATGTGCCTTTCTGTGTAGAATTAAAAAAATATTACACGGCGGCAAAGTTACGGCACTCCAAAGTTGACATTTTTCCCATAGGATAACATTACGGCACCGATTGACTACAGAAATCTTTTGAATCCCTGCTGCAAAATAACGGTTTGGTCTTTTTCCTGAAATTTGGAGGGAAGACAGCCAACAGCCCACAGATGTGCCTTTCAGTAGCTTGGTGAAAAAATATCATATGGCGGCAAAGTTATGGCACTCCAAATTTGACAGTTTTTCCCATAGGATAACATTACGGCGCCCAACGCATTACAGAAATCCTTTAAATCCCTGCTGAAAAATGACAGTTTGGTCTATTTTCCTGACATTTGGAGAGAAGACAGCCAACAGCCCACAGATGTGCCTTTCAGTGGTTTGGTGAAAAAACATTACAGGGAGGCAAAGTTATGGTGCTCCGAACTTCTCTTTTCTTCCCATAGGATAACATTATGGCGTTAACGGCATGCGCAGGGCCACGTATCTAGGAAGAAGTAAGATAGGACTTTTGATCTGAAAGTTTCTTAGCCCCCCAACAGGGGCTAAGATTTAAATTAGCCAGGACAGTTGTAAATAATATGACTTTTAAATTTTTTTTCTACGTCGTACGGTTCCTGAGATATAATGTATATAGTATTCCAAGATCTCATTTTCTGCGCCGATACTCATTATTATGCATACATTATTTGTACTCACTGTCTTTCTCTATGCAGGTTTTGGGGAAAACCAGCCTGTGCGCTTACATTACTGTTACTGTTGCCCTTTCTGCTTGCGGTTCCGTACCCATTTCACTTACAGTTGACGTCTGCGCCACCATGTGCGTTATCCTTTGTGTTTTCATTTGCGCTTGCATTTCTGTTATTTTTTGCCATTTCTGTCTACAGTACTGTTTATCTTTCTGTTTCACTTTACATCACCGTGCCCATTGACATTTCTGTTTGCAGGCACCATGTTACTATGTGACAAAACATCACATGGAAGACCATTCCCATCTACACCACCATGTGCGTTACCCTTTCTGTTCTCATTCATGCTTGTGTTACCATGTGTGCCACTGTTAGCATTTCTGTTTGCGTTGCTGTCCCTGTTAGTATGCCACAAGACATCATGTGGTGGGGGCCCCGCGCTCCCACCACTGCATTACATTCACTATTTCTTGTTATCATTCTCAAAAAGAAGGGAAATTAGAGGCAAAAAACTCCGTTTAATGCATTAGTTAGGGTTGTTCCACAGCGACAAAAGTGAGGAAATTCGCTGTTAGGGTTGAAAACCCTAACTCCGAATTCACCCCCTCCAGCACCACACACACACAGACACACACACACATTCAAGTATGGGGGAGGACCAAGTCAACACAACCAATGACAGACATCCAGCAGAATTGACAGAAATAACAAACAATTGTCTAAATGTACTACGAGACATCTCCACCCACCTGACCAGGTACTGCATGCTCAGTGGAGATCAACAGCAAAATTGAGGCCATGTACACCAATTGTACACATCCCTGATTGCAGCTGCACACAATGTACCACACTTAGTAGTTGCATGGCCTTGCCTACCAATGCCCCACACCACACCACAACTGGTACTGTGCCGTTATTCAATATAAATGCTGAAGGTGCATGATGACAGTTGTAGAAAGGTTTTAACACTAGTGAGTATACATTAATTCTGGTCTGGTGTGGGGCATCGGTAGGTAAGCCCATGCAACTACTAAGTGTGGTATGTTAGTCACCTCTCCAGACTCCAGAGTCTGAACAAGAAGATGGAGTGAACCGCCCATCATCGCAGAAGTAGCCCTACCACTCACAATGCCATGCAACCCAGGTTCAGAAAAGACTGAGTCATCGGGGAGTGGTCGGGGAAAGGAGCATTCAGCATCGCAGAGGACAGTCTCCTTCTTAGGGGAGGGAGTCTGTGAGCTTTGCTGCTTTACTCCCATCAGGGTGAACACAGATGGCAATGCAAGTGGAGCTGCGATGGATGGCAGGGTACCTTCTGATTGAGACGTATACATGCAGACATCTGCCTAGTCTGAGCCTGCAAGGCAACCAGGGGAGAGGAACAAAAAGGCAAAAAGAAAAATTCCCCGATCACAGCAACATGATGCCACCCAGGATGCCACCTCTCTTCTCACAGGCCCAACACTGTTTATTGATCTGCCAATTGCAATCAAGCAAAACACCTCCTGAGCTTTGGAAACCTGGGAGGCTCTGCCAAGGGGGGGCATTAAAACCATGCAGCACTGTAAGTTTGGAGGTAAGTCCCAGAGAAAGTGGGTAATGGGGCTGGGGGAGAGAGGTCAGATGGTGGAAGCTGACTGAGTGTAAGAAAGCATACTAAATTAAAGAAAAAAAGACAGAGTGAAAAGTCATTGTCAACAGATGGATTAATATAGACAGAACCGAAACTTGGGAACTGATGCTGATCAGAGCAGCAAGGTCAGGCCAATCACATAAGCATCACTGCAGTGCACACTAGTCAAGCCACTCACACAGACTGCCTGGCACTCAGTCATGGTGGGCCAGGGCCTAAGTAACCAAGTGACTGCTCTGTTAAAGTTATGATGATTGCCATCTGCAGATTTTAATCAGAAAAAAAAAACACCTCACAATCATCTCAATGAATGCGACTTCATGCTTAAAAATTCAGATGAGGACTGGGAATGGAACAGATTAAAAAAATTGGGGAATTTGGGGGGGGCAATGGTTTGGTGCAGGGGACAAGGAAGATGCATCAAGGGGTCCCAGGGCAGGAAGGCTGCATGTGCAGAGCAGAGCTGTGGTTGATGACATAATCATTTTAATCATTTAATGTGTATTTACCATGTTTTATGTAGTTTACTTTTTGTAAGTATACAGTTCAGGGCTTTGGACCTGTGTTCATTGGGAACACCACAAAATTGCACATTTTGCAGTTATGTTTTTTGCTTGAACTGTCCAAAGGGCAAAAGTGCATGCTGTGCCAAGACTTTGATAGGTGGCACTACTAGGCTTACCGGACCCGAATCATCAGGAACACATATGGATGCAGCTGCACTCACACTGAATAGAGCCAACCCTCAATAATTATAAGTCCACATCTTGTTGCAAAAAGTACATCGAAAACAGCAGATATACAATTGTATGTATGAATACAACATGATTCTATTACAGTTTCTCCATATACTGTATAGCAATATTGGGAACAGAACAGTGTGGGGGCACCTGCTATCATACAGACAGGTATTATACAGTCAGGTGTTATCAACTTTTTCTACACATAAAACATAGCTCTGCAAATCATCTAAAAAGCTACAAAATTACCTTCAAAATACACCAGAATCCATCTAAACCACTATAGCTTATGGGAGCCTAGGCTGCTCCCAGAGCCCTGGCCTATTAGTTAGGTTTCTCCAATGAAAACCAGGATTTTTATCCTATTCCCCCCCCCCCGTTAAAAAAGTTGGATACACCCCTGGCCCAGGGTCACTTTTCTCTCATTGGCTGTCTGAGTGCTTGGACCAGAAAGCCATCCTGGATTGCATCCAAGAATGTGATTTGGCAGCTGCAGGAACTCAAGATTCGACAATCTGTAACGAGATTATTAAAGTTGCCTGTGACCACCACATCCCCAAGTGTTACTACCCTCTGATATCATCTTCAAGTTCCTTATCTGCCCTATTCTTTTGATTTGGGGCCTATAGACCATTTCCAATCTTACCTTCCTGCATCTTTCCAATTTCAGCTGTACTAAGAGCATCTCTGTATCTGCCCTGTCACTCACTATTATCTCCCTAGTGGCTATGATGTCCTCTTTTTACATATAGGGCCACCCCTTCCCTGCCCCAGCTCTATCCTTCTTAAAGATAAAGTACCCTACCCAAGTATTGTAGGTTACAGACTTGGTGTGGGTTCACCAATGTTTCCATAAAAGCAGTTAAGCTCAGATAGGCTTTCACGGTCAGTGCCTGAAGATCCCCACACTTCATTATTGAAGCTTCTGTTTTGATGGCTTTGGCCTTCCATGACAACTGGTTCCTAGTAGTGTTTTTGTCTGAGCCCATGATTTTCTATGATACCAATATGTGTTGCTAGCTGGGGCCTCATTCCTGTCTGATGCATTTTGTCATGCCTTCTACTTTTGTGACACTCCAGCCCTTTTCCTTTTTCTTACACCCACCCCTCCCCACCACCACTACCACTATCTTCCTGCCTACCTTAAGAGTATTGTCTGGCAGGCCCTACAGCTTCCTCAATGTGACAGTTGCAGATTGTGTTCTCTGGTAAAGTCTGGTAGAGGCTGAGAGGTGGAGATCATGTGGGTGAGACTCAAGAGAGTGATAAAGACTGCCACAGATCAATGTGCCAGATGGGTCAGCAAAGCAAAAAAAAAAAATTGTCTATGGTTTTCCAAGGACATGGCTACCACAGTCAAATAAAAAAGAAGGCAAACAGCATATACTGGGAAACCAAAACTGTGAAAGACTGGGAGTTGTACAAGGAAAAAAATGAGAGAGTCTAACAAACAAATTGGAAAGACAAAAGCACAGACAGAGGAAAAGATAGCAGAAGGGACAAAGAGAGGGGACAAATAATTTTTTAGCTATGTTTGGGAATGTAGGAAGGCAAAAGGGGGATAGTAAAGATTGCTACTAAAGAAGGGAATGCACCAAACATGACCCAGATAAAGCCAAACTCCTCAACAAATACTTATGCTCAGTGTTTACTAAAGAGAACCCAGGGATGGCCAGCCCTGAAAACACAACACCCCAAGACAAGGGTAGACACTAGTCCCTTTACAGAAGCTGAAGTACGGGAGGTTCTAAATAAACTAAAAAGCAGACAAAGCCATGGTACCAGACAAGATGCACCCCAGAATCCTTAAGGAACTGGGGCAGAATTAGCAACCCCTCTGGCACTTCTATTCAAAAAATCCGTGAAGAGCAGAGTGGTACGTGAAGACTGGAAAAAGGCAATAGTAGTTCCACTTCACAAATCAGGAAGTTGCCAGGAGGCCTCATATCTATTGTAGGGAATTTATTGGAGACACTACTCAAACAAAGTATCACAGCATTCCTCCAAATTAGCAGCCAACAAGACCCTAAACAGTATGGTTTCACAGCAGTAGGTCATGCCAGACAAATCTGCTTGAGTTTTTTGACTATGGTACAAAAATACTGGATTATGGTGGGGCAGTAGATGTGGTCTACCTAGACTTCAGTAAGGCCTTCGACCTCAGTTCCACACAGTAGGCTGGTAAAAAAGCTTGACCACACAGGGGTTGGTCCAAAAGTAGTACAATGGGCACAAAACTGGTTACAAGGCAGAACCCAGAGGGTACAGATAAATGGAATGTAGTTAACGGAAGACAGAGTGACTAGCGGGGTGCCCCAGGGCTCAGTGCTGGGGAATCTACCCTTCAGTGTTTTTATAGCAGACATTGCTAATAGAATGGAAATGAATGTGCGGCTGTTCACAGATGACACCAAGATATGTAACAGGGTGGACACCTCAGAAGAAGTGAGCAAGATGGAAGCTGACCTCAAGAAACTAGAAGAATGGTCTGGAGTGTGGCAGCTGAGATTCAATGCCAAAAAGTGCAAGGTCATGCACATAGGAAAGAAAAATCAAAGAAAGGAGTATTACCTAGGAGGCGAAAGACTGGTGGCCTCAAACCAGGAACAAGATCTAGGAATCATAATCTCAGACAACTTGAAGGTTAGCAAGCAGTATGAGAAGGTAACATTGAAAGGCAACAGAATGCTGGTCTGCATCAGGAGGGGAATCACTAGCGGTAGGAGGGAGGTGATACTACCACTGTATAGATCACTGGTCAGTCTCTCCTGAAATACGGAGTCCAGTTCTGAGGCTTCACCCAGAAAGGACATTAACCAGGTAGAAACAGTACAGAGAAAGGCAACAAAAATGATTCGGGGTCTGCAGTACATGTCCCACAATGAGACACTTAGGAAACTGAATATGTACTCCCTGGAGCAGAGAAGGGGGGGCATGACTGAAATATTCATCTACATAAAAGGCATTAACAGGGTACAGGTACAGGAACTTTTTCACTTCAAGAAGGGCTCTAAGACTAGGGGACATGACCTCAGGCTGCAAGGATGAAGGTTCTGTAGCAACACCATAAAGTTTTCTTCAAAGAAAGAGTGGTGAATGCCTGAATAACCTGCCCCAAGAGATTGTGGGGTCAACACTGTGGGGGGATTCAAGAATGCATGGGACAGACACAAGGGATCCCTGACTACAAAGGGCAACTAGAGTGTCAAAATAGGTCTAGGACAAATGGGCAGACTAGATGGACCTAGCGGTCTCCTTCTGCCATCAACTTCTATGTTTCTATGTTTTATGTAAAGCCCTTCTCCAACGTAGCTTGAGAACTTAATGAGATATTCCTCTAGTTTCCTTCCCCATGTCCTGGTTCCCTTCCATTTAGGAAAAGGCTGTCCAACGCATACAATGTCTTATCTTCACAGAGGGTTGCAGTGTGCTATAAACTCATAACCTTGCTTACATCACCATCCCCTTAGACAGGTATTAAAGTCTACAATACTAGTCTTCCTGGCCTGATTAGCATGTGGTACTGGTAGTACTTCAGATGGTTACTGAGGCAGCCCTTTACCTGAGTTTCTCTCTCTTCTCTCCCAGCACCCTGGACATGTTCTGTACTACCATTACCATGCTTCCTGCAGGTCACTGGTTCTCAAATGCATCATTACATCTGGCTCCCCAGTACTCTCATCAACCCCCTTGCCATGGCTTGGAGACTGGATATGACCTTCTCTGCTGTCATAACTGGAAGGCACACCATCTTTCTTCCACCAGGTTACAGACTCTTAAACAGTCTCCCTGTCCCCTTAACAACTGAGTTCCCAGGACTACTGTACAACTCTTCCAGTCATCCTCTCCTGCTTCCTCACTATACACCATACTACACTTGATGCCATCTGGAGCATCTGGGGAAGAGGTGTCCAGGCCCTTGGGCCCCAGTGGATGAGAGCACACATCCATCAGCTGAACTTAGTCCTGAGTTGTGTCACTTCCACCACCAGGAACCCCAGCCTCCTGCAAACAGGGCAACCTCATCTCTCAGAGCACCCTCTGGAAGATGGTCATGTCACATACCCTGGAGCTCACTGTCATATTCCAGCCTCCTGTCTGCCCAAACATTCTACTCACTAATGTGCAATGGGTGTTTTGCCTTTACTTTAATGTGACCAGTGTGAGTTTGCCTGGTAGTGTGGCTGAACTACTACAAAACTGATCTACTACAGATAGGGAGTTTAGACTAGCTTGGAATTGCTTGGTGCCCTCCCCCATGTCTCCATTTCCCAAAGAAAACACATACACCAAATCTTGGAGGAAATGGCCTCAGCCATGTATTTGTTGGTATACAGCACATCATCCTGAGCATAGGTGCTACTGGGAGGCCGCCCCCCTGATCCCTGGGAAAAAAGGTCATATGGCCAAGGCACTGGCAGCCTCCTCCCCATCTGGCACCAACTGTAATCCTTGTGGACACCCAATAAGGCTGGACTGTGACCACTATCTGTGTCATAATCTAGCAGTCCCTCAAGCTCATGCAAACCGTGGACAATGAGTCATTCATGAGAACTGGCCTTGTCCCCCAAGTTCCCCCGATACCTCAGGCCTATGCTCCTCCCAAGCCACCTTCCATGACTTTGATACTTCTATGCAGACATTTCAGCCTCTGCAGAACCACCTTATAATTGTCTCTACCAGTTAACTAAGATAACATCTCTTTGGAGGAGGTGAAAAACCCAGAAAACCCTGATGTTAAGCGGGAAAAAAAAATGGGAAAAAAAGTCACTCCCCAAACACTAATGCAATCACCCACTGAGAGTCAAAGGGGGCCTTACCTGTCTGGCCCCTGAACCTGCTTTTATGAGAGTGAGTGGGTGGGGATCCAGTGGAAGAAGGAGATAGAGGGATCTGTGTTATGAGGCACCTTATAAAGCCTCCCCTGTCTCCTCCCTCCAGCAATGCCATCCATCCCTTAGGGCAGCCTTCTGGGGACCTCCTCCTGGGCATTTCCAGGCCCAGTGTTCCCCAAGAGGATGCCCCTCTATCTCTTCCTGGTATGGGGAGCACAAGCAAATGATCAGCTGCTGCAAATGGCTGGAAGCCTTCTATTGCTTGGTACCCTCCCCATGTCTTCCTTTCCCAAAGAAAATATGTACACCAAATCTTGGAGGAAATGGCCACAGCCATGTATTTATTGGTATACACCACATCTTCCTGAGCATAGACAGTGCTGGGAGGATGTGTCCCTTATCCCTAGGGAAAGATCATATGGTCAAGGCACTAGCAGCCACCCCACTATCCGGCACCACCTGTAATCCTTGCAGAGCCCTGATGAGGCTGGACCGCAACCCTAAACTGAGTCATAATCTAGCTGTCCCCAACCTAATGCCGACTGGAGACAATGAGTCCTTCTTGAAAATTGTCCTGGTCCCCCAAGTTTCCCCGATACTTCAGGCCTGCACTCCTTCCAAGCCACCACAAGCTGGACATTATCCAACCCCCCAAGCATATCACTCAAGATGATCCTCCAAGACTTGCTTACTGGCTACCAACAACCTATCCAAATCTCCTGCCTGCACTTGCCCATCCTCCAATACTAAAATGGGCCAATGTGAGGCATGAATATCCCTATATCTCAGATCTGCACCCTCCATGGAATCCATAACAGCTCCCCCTTAACAGTAATGCATGCTCCACCAAGAGCCCTCAATCACCTGGCATGCTTCCAACATGATCTTGCAAAGGTGGGACCAGATGAGAACCGTATGAGTCCACCAGGCTCTAATGGCAAGCAAATCTTCCCTCACTGCTATCAGGAGATTCACAGTCTTATGAAGGCCCAAGTCTTCTCCTCCTAAGTGAATCAGCAGAATATCTGGGATGACCTGCTGGCTAGCCTCATCTCGCAACAATGGGAACATACCCCAGCACAACCCTTCCTTACCAAGCCAAACAATCTCATGCTCTTTCACATGAAATGTCCAGGTTGTTCCTTTCTGTTCACTGCCCAATGAATGAAGGAATGCCTTTACACCCATACAATCCTGGGACCTTCCATGGGACCTGCAACAAAGAGAAAGGAAATTATTACAAGTGAGGCTGAGCATAACTCAAGAATGCCTGGGACCTCCTGTGCCCTAATGCTTGGATCTCTTGATCCAACAACCCTTGGCCCTGTGCACTCCATTGCTGCTCCAGTCTGAAAGGAATGAGTACTAAAATTCCATGACTCCAAACCAATGTGCTGCACAGCTCTGCCTCAGAATGTATTGGAATTGATAAGCCATCACAGGCCTGCCATCCTCATGACAGAAGAAGGCATCCCCCATGCTGGGGAACCCAAATGTATGCATGAACCTTATCTTTCACCTGCCATGACACTCCCAGGGGAGATGAAAGCCTGAAACAGAGGCCAGGCCTAGTCTGCTCCATCTTGGACCCCCAGAGATGGACAAAGACTCCTTCAAACATCACTACCACATCTTCCACCGGCAAAACCTGGTGAACCTCGAGCCTGTGCTGGCTATGTCAATTCCAATACCCTAAATGCCCTACAATAGGCCACCAAAAACATGGTTTCAAACAGTCAAACGTCATAGGCATTCCAACACACTGATGGCAACACTTCCCAAATCTGAACAAGGATCAGTGGGGTGATTGAGCACCGATCATCAGACCTGGTCCCCAGCAACCTTCACCACCTTTCCTGTTCTTTATGCACCTTAAAGGTCCTTGTGATGTCAGTCACACCCATGACCCTGGCCAGCCATGAAAACCCTGTCAGATGTCAACCCACAGAACCTGGAGACAAACCCTGCTTCTTAGCCTTCACAATGTAACCACAGAGCTGATCCCCACAATAGGCCAGGCATCCAGCCAACCAGCCACCTCTTGTTACTGCAGATAGTGCCATACTCCTTTGCAGTAAGCCACCTTTGTTCTATGTATCACCAAGCTTAGCAGTGACCCAGAGGAAGGACAGAATCTCCTGTGGCTGAATCTCTGCCGTCGGGACCAGCTCCTGAAACTTTGCCATTGTGAACGAGATAAAGCATCTGCAATGCCATTATCCACCTCGGGTACTGAAATTGAATGTTGAACAGTAAGCATTTTAACACAAAAACCACAAGATCTCCCATAGGTCCATTCAGACCCAAATGTCTGTTAATGGTGTACACCACCCCCAAGCTGTCTGAATGAAAATGGATTCTCTTGTCCCTTAACCTAGGGCCCCAAATGCACAGAGCAACCACCACCAGAAAGAACTCAAGAGGATGCTCTGATGGCCCAGCCCCACTTCTAGCCACTCCGGCGGCCACTGGCCAATGCATCACTCACCCTGGAAGTACGCCTTGAAGCCCAGTGTTCCAGCCAAGTCTGTGAACAAGTCCAGAGATGCTTCATTCACTGGCTCCTTCCACAGTGCTACACCATTGAAGTGTTCCATTAAGGTTCTCCAGATTTGGAGGTCCTTTTGGAATTCCACCATTGCCCAAATTCAATGATGCTGCTTTCAGCAACCTTGTCCCCAGTTTGACAAGAGCCACAAGAAGGACCTCCCCCTAGGAATAACCCTTCATGCAAAATTGAGATGCTCCTTCAGCTACTGCAGCTCCTACAGCGTAACCTTTTTGGCCACCTCAACTGTCCAAAGCAACCCCTTGAGGGACTCCATTTGTCTGTGGGCAGTAGGCACTGCTGATGCTCTGTGTCAATCTTTTTGCCAAGAAATGTGATGACTCTGGTTGGCCACTCAGACTTCCCCGGGGCCAATGGAATCGCAAAATCCCAGCAGATGCAAACAAAATCCCCCAGGGTTGTCTCACACTGCCAGGTCTCGGCAGGTCCCGTGAACAAGAAATCATCGCAGTAGTGCATGACTGCCTCATTTCCAGCTTTCTGCACTGTCACCCAGTACAAAACTGCACTGAATTGTTTGAATACTGCACAAGCCACCGCGTACCCCATCAACATGCAGTTATCCACAGAGTACTCCCCTTCAAATTTCATGCCTAACAGAACTCATCAGGGTGAACTGGTAGCAGCTGAAAAGCTGATTAAATATCCGTCTTAGCCAAAAAGACTCCCGGGCCTATTGCCTTGACCACATTGATGGCCCCATCAAGGGAAGCATAATGCAATGATTTGTAAGGGGAGTCAATATGAGAGTTAATGGAATCTCTTAAGTACCAGACCTATTGGCGATACCTTCAAATTGGGCCCCGGAGGAGAAAGGAATGGATGCTGTGCCACCCCAGCCACCTTTCTTTTTCCAGTTTCTCCCAGACTACCTGTGGGTAATCATGTGCGGACTTCAGGTTTTCAGCCTCAAAGCCCCAGTCGGGGTAAGAGTAGCAGCCCACAATGAAACCCTTTCAAACAGGGTGGTGGCTGATCTGTCTGGGTACTGGTCCAGCCAGGGCTTAAGCCTTCCACCCAAACTGAGGGTTAGAAGGCTTGTCTCCCCTGAGACTTGGGGCTCCTACCTCCCAGCCTGGAATCCTCCCTGGCAGGGTTGGGTGCCCAAACACTGCATGAAGGGGTGCAGCTGGCGCATGCTGTGCAAGAATGGCAAAACCGACACAGTGCCCTGGTGCAACTCCCTTGGTTGAACACATAACACAGCTGTCCAGCCCACCTCTGCCCACTGGGGAGGGACACCCACAAGACTAGGCTAGGCCTCTAATCGTACACAACATCCCGCCACCCTGCATGACATCCACTAGCAGGGGCATGTTGAGGTGACTCCAGTCCCAGGCAGAATCCACCTGCCGCTAACACCGAAATTTCTTGTTGTACTTGAGCCAGGCCAACCTACCTTTCCAACAGTGAATCATAGGGATCTGATGCATGTACTTGAACTATTCTAACCCTTGGGTTGGATTCCCTTGAAGGACCACCATGGCATAAACCGGGAATGCCACAATCCAATTGTCAAATGTACGGGGAACCTCAACACCATCTCCCTTGTCCTTCTTACCTTCCTCCTGCTCCGATTCCTGACTCAACAGGGAGAACATGTTAATGTACTCCTGGCTCCAAATCTGCTGGCGAACTTTTTCTGACAGGTGCGTGCCAACCAGCATGTCTAGACCCACAATAGAGCTGGCTGGTGGGTCTGGGAGGCTTAGCGGGACAAACCAGGGCCCCCGGTGGTGAGGAGTTCACCTAAGCCACCACTACCTTTACCAAGTCCGGCAGCTTTGTCAGGCTGTCATGTAAGTCCCCCAGGCTCGACGGTCCGGCCAGTTCTAACAATGTCTAGTCCCATTAGGCCTCACCCACCCAGAAAAGAATGTCTTTCTGGTCAGCAGCCTCCCTTCGCTCTCGTAGCTTTCCTGCAAATAGCCTCCAATACCCTCCCCTTACCATCTGGGCCCTTGCCTGCAGCCCCCAGTTCCTTCCTTAAATGTCACTCTAGGAATCTTCACAGGAGGCATGTGATCCTTATTCACTGCACCCTGTCCTGTCATGGGAGACTTGTGCTTGATCTAGCAGCAATTATTTAGCTCATTGAGAAATGCAAAAGCATTTCATTAGGGAAACAGTTTAATGTGAAATGCACTGTATCGATACATTTTAAAACATCAGTACATGAGAAGCGTAACATTTCAACACATATTGATACACAGAACGTGTGCTGCTATGATATACTTTAGGCATGTAAGGCTGACTCCACACTACCATTTAAACAGCTAGTATTGCCACAAAATAGCAGGGTGAACATTTTAGTAATTTTAAAGTAATGTTTTTTTCCTCTATGTAGTCCTTAGATGGTTTTCTACCTAATAGTGTTGTGTGCTGTACAAAGCAGAGCTTTAACTGGAAGGTGACATACTGTATCTAGTTCTCTTCCATCAACTGCCTCATCAGCATGTGAACTGACTCATTGTTACATCACAAGCCCTGCTGACTGATTGATTACATGTGTCACAAGTTACCAATCAAGCAGCAGATTGGCTCTTCTTGCTTACGCTTAATGTTGCAATTAGTGAAGTCACAATGCTGAAGATGTATAGGGAGAAAAAGAACTGACTGTGTCAGCCTCCAGGTAGAGCTCTAGATTCATAGATTCATAGAAGTGTGACAGCAGAAAGGACTGAACTAAGCCCACCAAGTCTGCCCATTTGCCTAGCTGTCTGCTTGGACCTGTGTGTCCCCCCCCCTTAACACTCCCATGTGGTTGTCCCATGCTCTTTTAAATCCCTCTGCATCACACCAAGTACTGTCACGCAGAAACAAAAGCTTCTAATTAGCAAACCAGAATGTGATAAGTAACTACTTCTGAAAGTTACTATTAATCTCGGAGAGTACACTAGTCTCTAAGGCAAGAGCTGTCTAGAGCCAACAACATCGGCTTTTGCTTGGAATTAGCCTTTTATTGACTACTGTATTTTAACTGCTTTAGAAATCTGGTCTATTTTAGTGTTTATGTCTGTGTGGTAGTTTTATGATTAGATTGTATTTATTTGTACAGATCCCAGAGCTTCCCGGATGGGCACCTTGAAAATTAAACTTTGCCTTGCCTAAAACAGAAGATTGCATTGCATTTGTACTGTAATTTGATGCAGTACAGTCTGACATGTCAAAGTGATATAGAAGCTGCCATTGCCATGTCTATCAGGCTGCAGCTGAGACAGCAGTCTTGCCTGCTCAGTCACACACACACACACACACACCCTTTGGCATTTATTGCACTAATCTCATTACTTGCCCCTACAGGCAGGGCCTGGTGATTGAAAATACTGCATCACCCACATTGCAACTAAACAGAGAGCTGCATTTCTGTAAATGACAGTGTCATTCCACCTGAGCAGCCATGGGTCACAACAGAAACTTCAGTGGCAGTGACAGAGGATCTGCAATACTCAAGATGGACAGGTAAAGAGTTAGCTGTTCTAGTCCAGGGCAATTTGTATGGTGTCCTGGACAAATCATGCAATGCTAAAACCAATTCCTGCAAAGGAAGCAGATTATCACCACACACTAACATGCATGCATGCATGTAGCGCACACACACACACACACACACACACACACACACACACACACACACACACACATTCTCATGTGCACACGACATCAATCAAGTTCATCCAGATAATTAAAGAACATAATTTTTTTTTAAGCCAAATCATACACCACACTTATTCCAAGGGCTAGTCTCCAGCAGCAGGCACCACTGAATCACTGTACATGCATGCACTGGATTTTTGCTGTGTTGGAATTAGCTAGTAAATGCATCATGTCTGATGAGCATAAACTACAGAATCCTTATACTCAAGAGTAGTACTTTATAAGCAGCATATTTATTGAGGAGAATAGGATGGCTCAGTGGATTGGTAGTAGGTTAAGGTGCCTTTCGCCTTTAGGACACTGGTTCAAATACAACACAAGTCAGTAGTTGTTGAAAGCCATTATACAATGGCAAGAAAGATTCCTGGACTCTGCTTGATCAGTGTATGCCTGAGGCAGTGATGTTATTACACAATAATATCACTATATTGATTTGTTGCAACCACCACAACTTTTATCTCTTTTATCCTTCAGAAACAAAGACACACTGCCTCACTAAAAACCTACTAAAAACATTTTTAAATTTTTTATTTTTATTTTGTATAAACAAACCATTGTATAATAGCAATAAGGCACTCCAGGGTGTGTGTTATTGTGTTATAAATGGATTGAAGCACGAGTCGAAGCCAAGTGCTTCCACCACCCCAGGAGTGAAGTTATTACATGATAACACACACCCTGTCATGCCTATGGACAGCATGACTTCGGCAGCACACACATTTAAGCCATTTTCTGTTATCCGATATGCTTATATGCAAGGGAGAAGGATTAAGACTTAGTTTGGCTAAGCAGATTTACTGTGTGGTGGTGTTTTAATTTTTTACTCACAGGGATTGCTACTGTTTGTTGCTAACATTTCATTGCTTTATTTTTTTCTCTGATTCAAATTGTTGTTGCTGGTATACCTTCTTCTGCATTATTACAAGGTGTGCCTTACAGGTATGCTAACAGATTACTGCTGTAATCTTCTGAGTCAAATTGTCTTTTGCAAGGTATATCTTCTGTTACTGCTTTATTTTTCTCTGGAGCAAAGTGTTTCTTAGGTATATCTTCTCTGAAATTATTACAGGTGGTGCTTTACAGGTCTTACAGTTTTATCTAACATTAGGATAAGCTTTCAGGGTTACTGCATTTGTTGTTGACTGATTGTTTCTGCTCTACCTCCTTGTTCTTTCGTCCGTGGTTCTTCTTTTAGGCAGGGGAAGGGCCCAGCCACCCACCCCCATCCCCAACCACCCCACGCTACACTCCTTTTATAGGGTACCACAGTTGTGACATTTCCTGTGGCAGAGCAGGAAGGGGCGGATCAGTGGGGCCTCCACAAGGTGATCTCATTTACAGGGCACTAGTAATTTAACTTGTTATAACAAGTTAAACAAAGCACAATTAAACCATTACTTGCATTTTTTTTCCTTCTAATTACTCTGACTAGGTTACAAACCCAGCAACTTATTTGGAATGATTTCATTAACTGCAGGTACTGTGGAACAATTTTCAGAAGGACAGTCTTACAAGATTTAGGACACTGTCCTGCATGCTGGGCCTTGGAGATCTTAGGTCTCAGCCTGGCAGCATGGGAGAGATTAACGCTCTCAAATTTCATATTGAAGAGGAAATACATTATAAGAACCACCCGCCATTTCCCCAGCATCCAACAGAAAACCTCGACCACAGAGGGTAGTTGGTCCAGGAGGTTGGCAGGTGGTTAGGAGGAGCAAATCAGGTGCCCCATCACTCTCTACTCTCCAACACATTACCTCCAAAACCATATAAACACTACAAACAGGTATCTGCCTCTATCTCTGAAATCAAATAAAGAGGCAGAAGACACTGCAGAGCAGGACACTGCGGCACAGGAGCTAGCACAACAATACTCACCCAAATCAGGAACCAAAACTAAACAAGCACAAAGGAAATCCAAAAAACTTCTGATCATAGGAGACTCCATGATTCGGGGAGTTGATACCCATCTCAAGCCAGGGGTGATGGTCAGATGTCTCCCAGGTACATCAGCATGGAGAGACACTGACCGCATTGCTAAAATTGTTCACAAAGCAGGAGAAAACATTGATGTCCTAGTACACATAGGGACTAATGATCTCGCCAGCCGGTCAGTTGTGGAGACCAAGGAACACCTGACTAGGCTGGGTGACAAACTATCATCTATTTCGTCTGTCATCTCCTTTCTGAGATCCTGCCAGTCTGGGAGAAGGGAGCAGATGGACGGAAGGTCAGAAAGGGAGATAGGGAGCTAAACACGTGGCTCAAGGACTGGTGCCAGGAAAAGGACACAGATTTGTAGGGAACTGGCAACAGTTCTGGGAGCCAAAGTTCTTTAAATTTGATGGACTGCATCTGACTAAAGAGGGAGTCAGTGCATTGGGGCAGAAGTTTGACGTCTTTGCAGAATATTTAAACTAGCAATGGGGAGAGGGTGCAGCACCCCATCGTCAAATGGGAAGAACACCCTCCCCTCAGCTAGTGGTCAAACAGGAATTCAGCGTGTTTGCCGTTCATTTGCATCACCAGGTAAGAAAAAGGTTTGTCTCCCCATACGATGCACAGGGGTACTCAAACTTCACCCAACAACTAACACACCAAAATCTGGCCAATGGAAAATCATGTACACAAATGCTCACAGCCTGGGAAATAAGATCCCAGACCTGCAGGCAATTATGTCAGAGGCTAAACTGGACATAGTAGCAATTAGTGAGACGTGGTTTACCAGTAACCACACTTGGAGACTTCAGTACCTGGCTATGTATTGTTCAGAAGAGACCGAGGTGTAAGGGGAGGGGTGGCCTGTATGTTAATGAAAATATCAAAGCTACAGAAATTCAGAATACACATAAGGAGCCAGAAGAACTGTGGGTCACCCTGGAAACAGAAATGGGACAGCCATAAGAACTGGGGTTGTCTACAGGCCCCAGACCAGAGGAGGACATAGACACATTACTGTTAGAAGATATACAAAACATGACAGCTAAAGGGAGGTTCTGATAATGGGAGACTTCAACATGCCAGATACAGATTGGTCAATACCAGCAGGAACATCTGCCAGAACTAGACTCATAGTGGATTCCTGCAGGGGAGGGCCTCAAACAACTGGTACAGCAACCCACAAGAGACAGGGCTATCCTAGATCTAGTACTGACTAACAAAGAAGGGATCACAGATCTCCAGGTAGAAGGTCACCTGGGGGCCAGTGACCATCACATGGTATGGTTCAATTTGGCTACTACATCTAAATCATCCCATTCCAAAGCAAAAATATGGGACTTCAGAGGAGCTGACTTTGATAAGATGGCCAACAGAGTTAAGCTAGCCCTGGCAAAAGAAACACAGGTGAGGAGGTACAGGCAAAGTGGGCAAGCATTAAGGATACAATACTTGAAGCAACATCCCATTGTGTTAGACAGAAAAGGAAGTGCAAAGAAGAAGGAAACCACTTTGGTTCTCAAATACAGTAGCAGAAAAGGTCAGAGCCAAAAGGCTGGCCTTCAGAAAATATAAGGAACACAGCGGGATGAAGATAGGGAGGCATACCAAACTGCCCTAAGGGAAGCAGGTAAGGCAGTAAGGCAGGCAAAGTCCCAAACTGAGGAAACACTAGCACGAACAGTAAAAGAAGGTGACAAGACTTTCTATAGATACATTAGTGAAAGGAGAAAGACCAGAGGGGTATTGCTAAGCTTAATGGAGAAAAGGGAGCATGTGAGGAGGAGGACCCTGTAAAGGCATCTATCCTAAATAGATACTTTTGCTCAGTATTTACTGAAGAGAAGGTAGGCAGGGCCCACAGCTCAGCATCATGGACACAGGGGAGGGAGGTGAGCACTACTCCCTCACAAAAGAAAGGGTCCTACAAGAGCTTGCTAAGCTCAGGTGGATAAGGCAATGGGACCTGATGGCATACATCCCAGGGTACTTAAGGAGCTAAAGGAGGAACTAGCAGAGCCATTAGCAGAATTGTTTAGTGAGTCTCTGAGCACAGGAGAGGTCCCAGAAGACTGGAGAAGGGCTCATGTGATCCCACTCCACAAGAGTGGTAGCAGGAGGAGGCGGGAACTACAGACCGGTCAGTCTTACCTCAGTAGTGGGCAAGATTAGGAGGCACTCCTTAAGGAAAGGATAGTGCAACACCTGGAATCCATAGGGGCACAGGATCCAAGACAGCATGGGTTTACAAAAGGAAGGTCCTGTCAAACTAATCTCATAGATTTCTTTGACTGGGTAACCAGAGTGGTGGACCAAGGGGAGCAGTTGATGTCGCCTACCTTGACTTCAGCAAAGCTTTGACACTGTTCCACATAGAAGATTGATAAATAAGCTAGGTAGGCTCGGGTGGGTCAGAGTTGGTCAACTGGGTGGCAAACTGGTTGACTGGCAGAAAACAGAGATGTGGTAAATGGTATACAGTCAGAAGAGATGTGCCAAGTAGAAGTACCTCAGGGATCAGTCCTGGGGCCAGTCCTATTCAACATCTTCATTAGTGACCTCACAGATGGACTAGAGGGTAAGGCTTGTCTGTTTGCAGATGACACCAAGATCTGCAACAGAGTAGATGATCCAGATGGGGTGGGCAGAATGAGAAGAGATCTGGATAAACTAGCAGAATGGTCAGAAGAGTGGCAACTGGGATTTAATGCAAAGAAGTGCAAAATCATGCACAAGGAAGAAGAGAAACCCTGAAGCCACTTATAGGCTGGGAGGGAGTTGCTAGCAGTCACAAAGGAAGAAAGAGACTTGGGCATCATCATCACTGATGACCTAAAATCATCAAGCAGACCTCTAAAGCAGTAGGTAAGGCTAGGGGTGTTAGGGTGTATTAGTAGGGGTATCACAAGTCGTAAGAGGAGGTAATAATCCCTCTGTACAAGACATTGGTTAGGCCCCATCTGGAGTACTGCGGCAGTATTGGAGGCCACACCTTCACAAGGACATTAACCAAATTGAGGCAGTCCAGAGAAGGGCAACAAAATGGTGCAGGGACTGCATCAGAAGACATATGAGGACAGATTAATGGAGCTCAATATGTATACCCTTGAGCAAAGGAGGGAGAGAGGTGATATGATCGAGACATTTAAACACCTTAGGGCATAAACAAGGTGAAAGAGTCTAACATGTTTAAATATAAGAAAATAGCAGGACAAGAGGACACAGCATGAGATTAGAGGAGGCCGATTAAGGGAATGTGAGGAAATTCTTTTCACAGAAAGGGTGGTAGATGCATGGAATGGCTTACCACAAGAAGTGGTGGCTATGAATACAGTGCAGGGCTTCAAACAGGCATGGGATAGGCATAAGGGAGCAATACAAATGACTATGAATAGATAGGTCACTGACAGAGCAAAGGCCGATGGCACATTTATAAGGTAGAAAAAGAAATGGGCAGACTGGATGGGCCTTGCGGTCCTTATCTGCCGTCAACTTCTATGTTTCTATGTTTTGACCCCATTTTAGACTTTCCTGGATAAGGATGCTTACCTGTTCATCTGCCAGCCTTTTGTCTCCACCAACAAGTGGGACACACTAGAAATGCAGGATGGACCAAGGAACTGAATTGCTCCTACAAGCCTCTCTCCTTAATGATCTTTAAATTTTCTCCAGACACTGCCTCTTATATGAGTGCCACCTCCCCAACCATGGAGATACCAGTTCATCACATAGTGGTAATCATTGCTTTTCTTTCCACAGTTTAACATTTACTTACCTTTCTTACAACATTAAAACTTGCTGCTTGAAGTTTGAATTTAGAGCATGTTCTTTGTGCATGCAGCACTTTTCCATGAGGTTCAATGGAAGGACAGAACAATTTGGGGGGCATAATAAGTCTCATCCTTCATAATGCAGGATACTTTGGAGGGACATGCATCTCCCTATCCCATTCAAACATACTTGCGAGGGGGCATTGCTCATTGCTGAAAAGTCTACTTCCACCTCACTAAGGCAGACCCATGGGGGGAGGGTCTCACCATCCTTACTCGTCAGTGCAAAACTATAGTGACAGACCTGTGGTGGGGTCCCTGCCATCCATTCAAACATGCCCACAAGGGGCATTGCTCTTCCATCCAATAATGTGGCAATGGCGGACCATGTGGGTCCTGCCATCTCAAACAAATGGTTTTGCTCTTCCTATCTTGGACCATGTCTTACTTAGTGATGGCGGACCCACGGGGTCCAGCAAGTCAAGTGAACATGCCCCACAAGGAGGCCTTATTCATTACTCTAATTTAGTTCCTTATTACTAAAAGCAGACTTGCACCTGGGTCTAGCCCACCTTACCTTGGACTATTCAATAATAAGGCAATGGTGGACCCACATGGGGGTCCCACCATCCCAAACAAACATACCCCACAATGGGGCATTACCATTGCTCAAACGTATTTCCATATCATCTACAGGCAGACCCACATGGGGGTCCCACTATCCCAAAAATTAAACACTGCCCACAAGATGGCATTTCTCATTACTCAAATGTATTTCCATCTTCACAATAGCAGAACCACATGGGAGTCTCACCTTCCTTGGCCTAACCACCTGAGACCTACTCTACAGTTCGATCATCTGAACTCTGCACACAAAGGACTTACTATATGTGGGGGTCCCAAACTCCAGCTAGCCCATGTATGGGCCTAGCTTGTTACTTCCTCAGTTGATTCACTTTCTCTACTGCATATCAGCTTACTTCCCATTCCAGTTCTGGCTCAGGTTGTGTATGTAGGACATCTCCATGGAGCATACCTCAATTCCTCAGATGTCTTGGGACACTGTCTACTCTCCTATCAAGGTACTCAGTCATACCATAATGTTTTAAAGGACTCATGACTGCCTCATGCAAGCCTTCCAAATCACATATACTCCTACCATACGTGTATGATACCTTTACCATTTTCGGAGACTGCATCATCACTGTTTCTCATCCTGCCCATGCTCCCCAGCTATTTCACCATCCATAATATCTCCATCCCTCAAAATCCACATCTTTGGTGGACATTCCTCTAGCAGAGCAGTCAGCATATATACATTCTACATCTTCCTCGCTACCCCTAGTGGGGGTATCATCATCCAGCCTATCTCCATCAATGGCCTCTCTGACTATTCCAGTTAACTTTTCCAGTCATCCTGCATGGGAGTCTCCTGGTTCAGCTGAGCCTCTGTAGGACCTCAGAAAGCTCCCATTTTGTCCCATACTACTATAGCATGGCACCTCTGACACCTAGTGTCTCCCCAGCAAATCCGCCACTTCTTGAGATGCTCCTGCTCCCATACCTGCTGTTTCAGCCTTTGACAAATAACATCTCCAGCATTCAGACTGGCATCCTAACCTACTTATGTAGAGGTCCCAGTTAGCACCATTCCAGGGCTCTGTGATGGATCCTCCTCTCTGGCTTTCATAGAGGCCTTTTCACCAATTATCAGACAGGTTGATAATACCTACTGCTACCATCACTCGACTTTGTTCCCTGGATGTAGCTCCATGCTCAGTTTAATAAACTTTTCAATCCAGTACAGCTATCTCCGACATGGATTAACCATCTTCTCTCATCTGGACATCCATCTGAATTGGACCAGTCTTAATCTGCCAAAATTCATCCTCTAGAATTGACTTTCCTGCACATCATCGGATTCGGAGACATGACTCATCAACTAGTGATCTTGGACTCAATTCTTGTACATAACCATAACTAAAAGCCCATATCTAGGATTATTCTTCTTAGTATGCCCAGAGGACAGGCAAGTCAGTAGCTATTGGGGGGGGGGCTCCTCTCCTGCATGCTACTGGTCACACTCTCTGGAGTTGGAGAAGGTAATCAAAATGGTAATAATCTTTTGAGCCTTAATTCCTACACCTTCCCAGCATTCCGATGACTACTATCTAGATGTTAGATTCTGAATCGAATCTCTGCTGGAACAGCAGGAGGACCCTGTGTTGTGGTATAGCTGCCTGAGTCTGCCCCTACACAGTAGAACTGAGCTCAGATGGACCGGGGAGCTGGCCGGTGGATCTGTAGTCTCCTAGGCTCTGCACAGGTATCGGCTGGTGGGCTGGTGCCAGTGGAGAGTCAAGGTTGTGGGGTGCAGATATTTCAGGTGGTGACCTGCATAAATACGGCCTCTAGGCTGTTGTCATCATCTGGAAAATTAGATTGTCATCTGGAGGATTTGTCCACTAGGAAGTTTGGAAAAAATAAATGGTCAAGTCTCACAATTTCTTTTCATTCAAATGATTACTGCTTTGGGCAGTGAGAGTGCCCGTGCTTATTTTACTCATTTTGGATTCCCAGGTAGTGAGAGGTGCCTGGGGTCTAAACTTCATCTAACACTGTTTATTTGCTTTTACTTTGTTTGTAGCTCTCCTTGCCTTCTATTAACTTGTGTACTGATGATCAGTGTGGGGAGAGATCACATGCGTTTTGGCCTAAGGATTTGACTTAAGGAACAGTTTTCTGCTGTAGAACCGACTGCTCGCTGTGACTTGTGTTTGCTTGCTGGTCCTGGGTGGAGGTGAGAGCCCACTGGAGAGACCTAATGACATTGTTTTCGGGTCTCTGGAGGTGTGAGCTCCTGGTTAAGAGAAGTATTGCACAGAGTTACTTTGAGACTGGATTTTAGTTGTAATATTTTATTTATTTTCATTTGTTTTTTCCCCTTCTGTGTGAGAGACAGTGAGTGGGATTATATTTGATGACCTCTCCCTCTGTTTCTTTTGCTCTGTGAGAGTGCAGAAGAAGAAATTGCTTATCATTCTAGTGTGGTTTGGCCTTGTTTTTGTTTATTTATTTTTATTATTTTATTTTATCCTGTAGTTTTATTAAGATTGATTCACCTTTCTAGTTGGGTTGGTTAATTTTAATCATTGTTTTATTCCATAATGTGTTGGGGAGGCTTAGTGTTGGTTGGGCTTTACTCCCCCACCAGGCTCAGGGAATTATGCCCTTTTGAGTGCTCCCCATTGTCATCTGACAAAAAGGGGGTAGTTGGGCCTGGTGGGGGACAGGAAGGGGGAGGGCGGATTAGAATTGTAAGATCCAGGAGATGCCCTGGGGCGTAATGGAGACAGGATAGGGGTCCTCCCTGTCTTGTCCCCATACCCAAGGGCCCCGATATAAACGGGCAAGTGCCGAGGTCTTCCTCAACAGCTCATCCTGCCTTGGCAGTGTTATGCAATGCCAGATAGATTAAAAACAAGACAGCTGTTATAGCTGATCTTGTTGCAACAACTGATCTGGCTTGCATCACCGAGTCCTGGCTGGATGAAAATGCAGGCCCTATATTGGCCTCGCAACTCCGGGTGTGGCCATTGTTCAGGACTGAGCTGGGCCTTGATGGATATGGAATTACCAGATCCTTTGACTATATCCTGGGTGAGGGTGTAGGCTGGGATTCTCCTCATCTACCATCCACTAGGAGATGGTGGAGAATTCCTGCAGGAGATATTAGACTTCATCGTCGGGTGGTATTGAGGTCCCCAGATGGATAATTCTGGGGACTTCAATCCTGGTTGACGATGAACTCTACTTTAGTCAAAATCTGCTCCAGCTGATGGCAACGCTGGGCCTATCACAGGTAGTTAACTCCTCAACCTATGTAGGGGCTCATTCGTTGGATCTGATCTTTCTTTTGGGTGTGGAGATTACTGATCTAGGGGTGCAACCGGTCAATTGGTCAGACCACCACACCATAAGGTTCAGTTTCAGAGTACCCCCAATAGGTCTGCCCCTATGAAGTTGGTTCAGTACTGTCCTTTAAGGGGGATTAACCCCAGTGACCTATCGGTGGTACTGGACCTCTCGGGCTTGTCGAGTGAATGCATGAGTCCAGATGATCTTCTTCTAGCCTATAATAAGGCTGTTGGAGATGCTCTGGTCAAGATTTTCCTGTTCGTGTTTGGCCTCTCACTCTTTGCCCAAGAAGCCTATGGTTTGACAGCTCCTTGAAGGAGATGAGGCGAGTTGGTTGAAGGATGGAGAGAGTTTGACGGAAGTCCAGCCGTGAAGATGACAGGCTTATATTGAAGGCACATTATGATAGCTATCAATCAGAAATCACCCGTAAGAAGGCAGAATTCCTATTCCTATCCAGGGAGATTTCTGCTGCACAGAATTGACCAGCTCAGCTTTTCCGGACTGTTGACAGATTGTGTAATCCAATCTGTCTCCAGCCCAGAGAAGCTTTTTTTCAGCTAAGATGCGAGGAGTTTGCTCGATTCTTTGCAGGTAAGGTTGCCAGCATCAGGTCTGGCATCGGTTCATCCACCTCTATGAGTGATTGCAGTGGTCGATGGGAAGTGACTGGCGCTCTGTCTGTCTGGTCTGATTTTCACCAGCTGGACTTCAATGACATTGTGAAGATCATCCAAACAATGCGTCCAACCAGTTGTAGTTTGGATCTGGGCCCTACACTCCTTTTGAAGGGTTGTGTAGATGTTATCTGCCCAATCCTTGCTGACATTGTCTGGAAGTCCTTGGAGAGGGGAGTCTTGCCTGACTCCCTCAAGGAGGCGGTTGTTCGACCACTTCTTAAGAAATCCTCCTTGGATCCTGACTGTCTAGCTAACTACTAACCTAACTCTAACTTGCCATTTGTTGGTAAAGTTATTGAAAAGGTGGTTTCACTGCAGTTGGATGATCATTTTATAACTCATAATGTCTATGATACTCTCCAATCCAGTTTTAGGTGGAAGCATAGTTGGGAGACTACTCTTGTCCGGGTATTGAATGACCTCCTAATGGCTAGAGATCAAAAGGCATGTACCATTCTGGTCCTTCTCAATCTCTATGCTGCATTTGACACTGTAGACCATGGTCTGCTATTGGAGTGCCTGCAATTTTTATGTGGAATGTCTGGTACAGTCCTAAACTGGTTCCTCATACCTCACAGGCAGGTATCAGAGAGTGACCACTGGAATTTATTCCTCTGGCACTCACTCCCTGCCTTGTGGGGTGCTGAAGGGCTCTATTTTAGCCCTCATGTTGTTTGCAATGTATATGCTGCCACTGGGAGACATCATCAGGCAATACAGTCTGAGTTTTCACTGCTATGAAGATGACGCTCAGCTGTATATGTGCTTTCTGCCCTGAGAGAATGATGCAGTCTCCGTGCTAAATAGTTGCCTTGCTGAGATCAGATCTTGGATGAGTTCTAGCTGGTTGAGACTGAATCCAGACAAGACTGAAGTGTTGGTTGTGGGCCCGGGTCGTCCGAGGGCGGGTTTGGGGGTTGGACAACCATCAGGTTTATTATTTGGTTGTATACTACTCACTATCTCAGACCAGGTGCATAACCTGGGTGTTATTTGTGATGATGGCTTGACCTTAAAATCTCAGGCGTCAGCTGTCGTCAAATCTTCTTTTTATCATCTGCGGAATATTGCCAGGTGACACATCTGGTTCCCTTGGAAGATCTTTGAACATTGGTTCACGCCTTTGTTATGACCCATCTTGACTACTGCAACTCCCTCAACCTTGGGCTTCCAGGGGTTGATATCCACTGCTTGCAGCTGGTGCAGAACATGGTGGCAAGGCTTTTCACTGGGACATCTAGGACCAGTCATATTATGCCTGTGCTCTGTGGGCTGCACTGGCAGCCTATTCAGTGGTGGATCAACTTTAAGGTTGGCTTGATAACCTTCAAAACCCTACATTATCAGGGACCCAGCTACCTTAAAAGATCTCTGGTATTCTACAGCTCCCATCCGCCTCTCCATTCCACTGGCGGGGTTGCTAGAGATTCCCAGAATGCGATTAAAGATCTCTGGTTCTTGTGCTTTGCTTTTCAGCGTCGACCCTGTGGAATTCTTCTACCTATCGGGTTGAGAGAATGCCCAACCGTCAGTAGATTTAAAACTGAGTTTAAAGCTTATTTATGTGACCTGGCTTTCCCTAGTGATTCATAATGCCATTTTTATGTTTTAAATAGAGAATAATGGATAGGTGCTGGTGCATTACTGGCGGAGTAGCCATCGAGAGGTTCTGGACACGTGGGACACCGAGAGCGAAGCTTCGAAGTTCCTGTGTCCAGACCTGAATATTTCCGCTAGTAATGCAACTGCACCTATCCATTATTTTTAATATCTAGATTTTAAATATTTTTCATCTTTTTCCTCGAGTGGCAGTTGGCCGTTTTAGTGAAGGAGGCTGTGTCCTGGCTGACTGCGATTGTCTTGCCCTAACCTGTTGCGCTGCACCCACCCGCCGCCTATGCTCCTCGCCTCGGTCTAAAACAACTGGTAGGTAGTCCTACCTTTTTCCTTTTGACCTGCGGTCTTA
Source organism: Neoceratodus forsteri (assembly GCA_016271365.2). NCBI lineage: Eukaryota > Metazoa > Chordata > Ceratodontiformes > Ceratodontidae > Neoceratodus > Neoceratodus forsteri. The sequence goes on along the minus strand of CM057457.1, from coordinate 170,806,715 downwards.
TTTCTGCTGTTTAAGAGGAGGTTACAAAAAAAAGCGCGTTGAGAGGAGACAGTACAGTCTCGCTAAGCGACAAAGCGAGCCACCATGTTTTTTAAAATGTTCTGCCCACCCACAGAGGAAAAGTGGCCAATGAGGAGGCATGCTTAGGATGTGGGGATCAGAAGGTATCTTTTTTCAGCACTTGCAACAATAGTATTAACACCATCAAACTATACTATTAAAAATGATTGACAGTACTATTACCCCAGAAGATTTGATGGTATTATGGAATTTTTTTTGTATGCTTTTGAAACATATTAAATTTAAAATCCATATATTAATGTTATTTATATTGGTTGTTTGTTTTTATGTTAAGCACCTTGGTTTTGAAAGGTGCTATAAAAATAAAGTTGAATTGAACTGAATTCCACCTAAGGTGGGAGACAGAGAAAAGCCAAAGTCTAACTCATAAACATCAAGTACGTAACAGTCAAGCTCATAAGTATACACAAGCACTGAGCTATGTACCACACATTGAATTAACAAATTAATAACACAAGTTATAACAGTGAAATTGTCATTACTAGCACATTTGTTCACATAGATGCCATGTGGGTGTCAGAACCATCCATTGCTAGATCCAAGCCAAAATGGCCACTGGGAGCAAATGAGCTAGGGAATGAAGAGGTTCACACATAAAGTTTTCATTTTCTTAGGATGTGACCCTGAATTTTCAAAATACTAGTTAATTTATGTGCTAGCATATAAAATTACCACACTCCCTGTGATCTGACTGATCATTCGATCCTCCTGTGCTGGCTGTTCTTCTCCTTCTCTGCAGACATGTCTTACCACCACAGATTCAAGACTGTCTGGCCCCGAGGCTGGTTTGACTGTTTTCTGCTGCACACACTGAGTGAAGTGACGGAGTAATGGACCACAGGTTTTTACCACCAGTCATAACGCCACCAATGTCAGCCTGCTCACTTCCAAGATGAGGGACACTTACACGTCATATACTGGTCAGTCTACCTGACCAGCAATACTTCAGCCTAACAACAGGGAGGCAGAGCAAAGCATCCACACCAAGCAATAGCAATCAATATCTGTTTTAAACTGCCACCCCTTCCCCCCATAGGCCTCTGCACTGGGCTGAGCTTAGCTGTATTGTGTTGTCAGGATAAACTTTTATTTGTCTGTTGGCCCTGCTGGCCAGTAGTCCAAGGTTGTACCTGTAGCCTGGCTGGCCACCAGGCTCCCTGGACATTCCTCTCCTCACCCAGCACCAGCAGATACCACTTCTAACTGCTGACCACTTCCTTCCTTCCTTCCTTCCTTCCTTCCTTCCTTCCTTCCTTCCTTCCTCCCTCCTCCTCCCTCCCTCCCTCCCTCCTCCAGGTTATGTCTACTGTAGGCCTACAGCTTTCCTCTCAGTCCTTTTTGCCCCAACCCTTTACTTCCTAACAATGAGCCATCATGCCCGATTTACCTCACTCCCTGTGGTCTAAGCGCTCCTCCAGTCCTCCTCTCCTGGCTGTCTTGCTCCAAAGACATGTCTTGCAACTGCTCTTGATGTACTGTCCCATGGGTTCTGGAGTATTGGAAACTGGGAGGGATGCTAATGGTCAAAAGGGCACTTTGGGCATGAAAGGGCAATTTATCTGAAGTACTGTTTGGTATGCATAATACAGTAATTCATCATTTTCTATAAGAAGGTCACAAAGGGATATGTTTATACTGTTTGTGACTATCTAATAAATATTGAGTTGAAGCTGTTAAAACTTTATACATAGATACATAGAAATTGTTGGCAGATAAGGACCTCTAGGATCATGTAGTCTGCCTGTAAGCCTATCTTGTCTGCAGTCACTGACCCTAAGTGATCAATGGCTTTCATCACTCCCACCACCAATGTTCCTTGTTCCTCTCCCAGGCATGTTTAAACCTCTCCACTTTGCTTGCCCCACCACCTCTTGAAGCAGCCTGTTTCAAGCATACTCTGTAAAAACACTTCCTCACGTTATCTCTTAATCTGCCCTCCAATTTCATATCATGTCCCCTCATTCTGATATCTTTTATACATTGGAAAGATCCACCACCTGCACCTTGTTTATGCCCTGAGGTACTTGGAAGTTTCTATTATGTCCCTCTTCTGCCTCTCCTCAGTGAGTACACATTGAGGTCTCTTAGTCTCTCCTCATATGTTTTGTGATGCAAGCCATGCACCATCTTTGTTGCCCTTCTCTGAATAGCCTTCACCTTGTCTATATCCTTATGCATGTGTGGTGTCCAGTACTGCAAGCAGTACCCCAGGTGAGACCTTACCAGTGTTTTATACAATGGCATCAATACTTCCCATCTCCTGCTAGTAATGCCTCTGCCTGTGCATCCCAACATGACACTGGCCCTCCCTGCAGCCTTTGCACACAGCTTTGATACCTTAAGGTCATAAGATATGACTCCTGTGTCCCTTTCCTCTTTGGTGACAGTCAGCACCCCCTCCCATTCTGCAGCTCTCCCCAGGTGCCCCCTACCCAGGTGCATTATCTTGCACTTTTGCATTGAACCTCAGTTGCCACACCTCTGACCATCTTTCAAGCTTCTCCAGGTCCCTCTTCATTTTCTGCACCCCTTCTGGAGTATGCATTCTGTTGCAGATCTTGGTGTCATATGCAAATAGGCAGATCTTTCCTTCAGCCCCTGCAATGTCACTAATGAAGACATTAAACAGGACTGGTCCTAGTGCTGATCCTGTGGTACTCCACTAGTCACACCTCTCTCCCTGGATCGGATCCACTTACCACCACCCTCTGTCTTCTGTCCATCAGTCAGTTTCTAACCCAATGTATCACCTTATAGCCCCATGCCCAGAATGCTCATCTTGTTAACCAGCCTTCTGTGTGGAACAGTATCAATGGCTTGCTGAAATCTAGGTAGGAGATGTCTACCACCCTCTCTGATTCACTTCCTAGTCACCCAATCAAAAAATATATCAGATTTGTTTGACAAGACCTTCCTGCTGTGAATCCTTGTTGCCTCAGATCCTGGGCACCATTGGATTCCAGGTGGGCCACTATACTTTCTTTCAGCAGTGTCTCTATGATCTTCCCCAACACTAAGATGTGGCTGACTGGCCTGTAGTTCCTCACTTCCTCGCTATTGCCACTTTTGTGCAGTGTGACTACATGTGCCCTCCTCCAGTCCTCTAGAACCATGCCTATGTTGAGTGACTCTGTGAACAGGGTGGCAGAGGTGCTACCTGTTCCTTCTCAGTTCCTTAATATTCTTGGGTGTATGTGATCTGTCCCCATGGTTTTGTCCACCTTCAGCTTTGTGAGTTCCTCCAGAACTCTCTCCACTATGAATGAACTGGTGTCTACTTCTCCCACCCCATTGCCTCTGCTCCCCAACTGTGGTCCTTAACCGTCTCCCTCCTTAGTGAGTACTGAACAGAAGTATTTGTTCAGTATTTCTGCTTTGTCTAGATCCTTCTCCTTACACTCTCCCTCCTCCCATTTCAGCCTCACAATCCACACCCCCAGTTTTTCTTCTATTGCTGATGTACCAATAGAATGTCTTGCCCCTTTTCTCATAGTCCATACTAAACCCTCCTCTGTCTGTGCTTTGGCTCTTCTAACAGCTTTCCCTGCTTCCCTTAGACATTCAAGGTACACCTCCCTGTCCTCCTCCCTTTGGATTGACTTATATTTCCTGAAACTTGCTCTTTTAGCCACAACTTTATAACCAATAGGGTATACGTGCATGGTTTGGTTTCAATTCAGTTAATAATTCAGTTATAAAAAGAAAAAAATGCAAATGAGCTTGACATACAAACTAGCCCAAAACATTTTAACATGAATTCAGCTCACCACATTTCAAAACAAATATAAATTGTCCCCAAAAAGTACATACAATAATGAGTGAGCTAAAACCTGAAAGCAAGGGACATTTATAGGCAGCAAAGAATACATTTCCATCAGTCTTTATTGCAAGTTTAAGTTTATAAAACATTTTATAACTTATACTAGCTTATGAATTAAGTTAGATATGCTGACAAAAAAAATAAAATGCTAACTGACCAACCAATCCACTGGCAAGCCTGGGAAAGGATAGGAGGAGAGTACTATGGGATCTTCTGGAAGGACCTCAGGAATAATGTACTTTTGGCCAGTTGCAAGCCAATATGGCATTCCAGGAATCACCATTGGTGCTACTTGCAACTCAGACATGTGGTCAGGCCAGTCATAGGACCAGCCTGCATAATGGCTGAGATCAATCCCTTAGAGGCCATCACGGCAATGGAGAAATAGAAGGCAGTCACTTGCAGTGTAATATACAATTCCTCAACTCCTTGATGCCAGACCCCTGTGCACCAACAATGGGAAAATGGACAGAGGAACTGGGAACCCCAGTCTCACACCAAAAGTGTCTCAACTGCTGGAAGGCTGAAGTGAGACGTGAAGGATACTAAAAACACATTTACAGAGTTTAAAATCCTGCATAGATGGCACAGGAGCCCTCAAAACTTACACAAGTGGGGCCTGCTGCCTAATGTTGGAGATGCAACTAGGATACAGGCACCAACACACATCTCCTCTGGTCCTGTACTAAGCTAAAAGAATGTTGGGACACAGTCCAGCAGGTCTGCAGGATGGTCCTACAACAACCAGCTAGCAGAGTACTTTTAGGAGTAGACACCACAGACACCTCAGAACACTGGACTGCCTGTGGTGGCTTACTCAGGCACGCATCCCAGCCAAGAGGATGGAGTCTCCATCACTGGAAGCAGGAAAACAACTCCCAACCTATGAGCGGCTGTTAGAGCTGTGTAAATCAGCCTGTTATGAAAGAGTACAAGTCAATATTGAAGGGAAGCTAGACCAATATGAGGAGGTTGGGGGTGGTTTTACATCAAATAAAAGCCAAATACCTACAGGCTACCCCATATATCCTTTCAAACAGATAAGGACTGTTACATAACTTCAGAGACCCTCCCCCACACACACACAGAACAAGGGGATCAAAAGACTACACATACACATCGCAATGCTCCAGCAAATAGTACCAGACTAACCAACAGTCACTATAGACAGATTGTAAGGACAAACCAGCCTAAATACCACACGCTAGTTGCAACAGTAAAGATGGTGGCACCCAGCTTAACCAGAGTTGTATATTAAGAAAGGACCTGAAACTTGATGATAGTGTCAGTTGAGTTTTTGTTTCCTGTACTTAATTAGGATCCACACATTGATTTATATTGAAAAATGTACATAAACTACAAATATTGTTCTTACTGTTGAAACTCCAAGGGACATGCCCTGGCTAAGATGTCATATTTTACTGATGCCGTCTTTATTATCTCTTCATTAGGTAGAAAAAATGGGCCGTCTGGATGTGCCTTGTGTCACAACCCCACTCAGCAGGTCATCCCTCTAATCCCAAAGTGCCAACCTCTGAGCATAGTATTGTGAACAGTTAACAGATCAGGGTAACCCTCCTGTCTGTTTTGTGGGTTTGAATCATACTTTGATCTCAAGTTCTGGAGGGATTCAATCTGTTAACCTCTTGCTAGTGTACCCAATTGTCAAGCTCAGATAATCTGCTCTTCGGGGAAATGCCAGATATCTTTCGCCTACGGGCACCCAACCAGGTATTACAAAATGAACCTTTAAAACACTATGCAAGACCTTAGAGAAACTTTTACCTGTTTCCCAATTTGGTATCCCAATAAGCTTAAGTACAGTATCAACTTTAACCATCTAAGCTTCAGTTACAAAAAAAAGAAGTTTCAAGGCACACCAGGCAGTTTCTGTTTTTAAAATATATATCTTTACTTTGAGATAGATAAAAAATAGGTAAACAGTAAATACAGAACAAAATATCCCAACGCATACAATCTTAAAAACAAAACAGGTTTAAAAGTGCAAAATTCCTACCAACCATTTGACTTATTTATCTAAGGTATTTCTTACAATCTTTCAGTGCTCTTAGATGTCACTTTTCTCAGTCCAAGTATATGAATGTGTATCTAAAGGTCAGCTACAGAACACTTAAAAAACAGTCTTGAGCCGGCCTTCTCTCTGAGGTCACCTAGCTCTGCCTCTCTTCATATGACTTCCCAATCTAGTCTGTGATCTGCTAGCATTTGCTTTCATCCAGAAGCAGTCTCCTGCTTCACAAAGACATGAAAGAATCTTTGAATGAACTCAAGTGACTTCCTCTGAAGACTCCCAAACAAATGCATATGCCAATTCCTTATGACACCAAGTGTCATCAAATGACTTTCCTGAGGAGACACCAAACAAATGCATATGCCCCTTCCTCTTGATACCAAGTGCAATTAAAGGATTTTCTTGAGGGCATTATAAAATGCATAGTTTAGCTACTGATTTCAAAGCAACTGACAAGTTAATTGTATTTCAGATATCTGTAGTTTAACCTACGTCTTGTCCTTTGAAATTATACCGGAGGGGTTGATATGTCATTTCAGCAAGACAGTATTTTCTCCTGACAGACAATCCCACTACATATTTCATATTGCAAAAATCATAGTGTAATCAGAACCAGCCGTCCAAGTGTCATAATCCTCCCCACCTAGACTGAATTGGGGGGCTCTATCCCCTACATGGGATGAGCTTACCAATCAGTTCACTCCTCGTAGACACGAGAAAGCCCATCTGAGATCTGATTCTTGGCTCTGGCCCTATGTACGATTGTCATGTCATACCCTTGCAAAGTAAGACTCCATCTCAGTAATCTCCCATTATTTCTGCCCATCTGCATCAGCCAAACCAGGGGGTTGAGGTCAGTCTGTACCACAAAATGCTGCCCATATAAGTATGACTCTAATTTCTTTAGGGCCCACACTATGGCAAGACATTCGTTTTCCACAGTAGAGTATGTCTGCTCCCTGGGAAGTAACTTCTTACTCAGATACGCTACAGGGTGATCCTTCCCTTGGTTGGATGTCTGACTCTGTACTGCCCCAATACCCATGTCTGAGGCATCAGTCTGAACTATAAAGGGCTTTCTATAGTCAGGACTTGTCAATACAATAGCACTGCACAGTGCCTCCTTCAGAATGGTAAAGGCTTTCTCACAGGCTGGCTCCCCAGGTAATTTTCTTGGCATCCTTTTCTTTTACCAGGTTAGATAGGGAGTAGCCAGGGCACTGCAATTGGTTACAAATTCCTATAGGACCCTCCTGTCCCTAGAAAACTCTTGACCTGTTTCTGAATTTCAGGTCTGGGCCATGCCTGGATTACCTCTACTTTATTTGGCTAGGGCGGAGCTGTCCCTGGCCTACTACATGCCCGAGGTATACCACTTCTCCCATGGCCACCTGGCACTTGTGAGCTTTGACAGTGAGCCCGGCCCTATGTATCCTTCCCAGCACTTCCCTAAGGTGGGATAGGTGTTCCTCCCACTGGCACTAAAGATGGCAATGTCATCCAGGTACACCACGGCATACTCCTCTGCACCATTTAACACCTGGTTCACAAACCTTTGGAAAGTGGCCGGGGCATTCTTCATTCCAAAAGGCATTACTTTAAATTCAAATAAGCCTATTGGAGTGATGAAGGCCGACCTCTCCCTAGCTCTGTCTGTCAACTCTACCTGCCAATACCCCTTTGTCAGGTCAATGGATGTAAGGTAGGTGGCCCCCCCAACTTGTCCAGGAGTTTGTCCGTCTGGGGCATCTGTGGGCATCTGACTTCAACACTGCATTCAGTCCATGATAGTCTACACAGAAATGAGTAGAGCCATCTGGCTTTGGTACAAGGACTATGGGTGAGGCCCAGGGACTGTGGGATCTCTGGATTACCCCTAAATCCAGCATCTCCTCCACTTCCCTACTAATGTCCTTTTGGACAGCATCTGACACCCGATATACTGTCTGCCATATGGGCGTCTGTGTCCCTGTCTCCACATCATGTATCGCTAACGTGGTTAGTCCAGGTTTGGTGCTAAACAAAGGGGCAAAGTTTGCTATAACCTCCCTTATTTCCTGGATCTCATCCAGGGCCAGCTGGGGAGACAATTTTACTGCCTTCACAGAGGACTTCCACTTGCTTTCTTCCAGCAAGTCCAGAAGGGGATCTCCTTCGTCAGTCCCCTCCCCAGGACTACACACTGCAAACACCATGTCAGCCCTATTAGCATATGCTTCATCATGCTGGCATGGTACATCCTTTCTGTCTGTCTTTGGTCAGGTAACTACAATATAGTTTACATCATTTACCTTCCTTACTACTTTGGACGGTCCTGTCCACTCAGCCTGCAGCTTGTCTTTCTGGACCAGAATAAGGACCATGACTTCCTGATCCACCATGTGCGAGCTCTGGCTCTGTGGTTGTACCACATTTTTGTCTCTGTTGGGCAGCTGCCAGGTTGCTCTGGCTATCCCCATAAGCTCTTCAGCCTTTCCCTAAACTTAAGGACGTAATCCACTATGGAAGTTCCCTGGGTGGTATGCTTTCCTTCCCAGTCCTCCCAGATCAAGTCTAGGGGCACACGTACCCAGCGTCCATGTAAGAGTTCAAAGGGGGAAATCCTGTTGACTCTTGGGATACCTCCCTGTATGCAAACAACAGATGGGGAAGGTATTTTTCCCAGTCCCTCCCAGCTGTTCAGCAAACTCAGAGCATTGACTTCAGGGTACCATTTAATCTTTCCACAAGCCCATTGACTTGTGGTGATACAGTGTCATGCATCTCTGCACCACCCCACACTTCTCCCACAAACATTTTATCAGGTCCACCATGAAGGAACTCCCTCAATTGGTGATAACCTTCTGTGGAAACCCAACATGGGAGAAAATCCCAAGTAAGGTATCTGCCACTTTAACTGTCCTCGGTGAGGATAGAACAACTGCCTCTGGGTACCAGGTGGCATAATCCACCACAGTCAGGATGAATCTCTTCCCTAAGGAGCTGGGGATATTTAAAGGCCCCACAATATCCATTCCCACCCTCTGGAATGGCTGCTCAACTATGGGCAATAGAATCAGGGCGGCTTGGGTTTTCTTGCCCGCCTTCTCTATTTCTTGGCACCAGTGACAAGACCTACAATACTCCTTCACCTGCTGGGTGAAGTTAAACCAATAGAAATTCTGGTCCAAACACTGCGTACTGCAAGTGATTCCCAGATGACCAGACAAGGGAATATCATGTGCAGTCTTGAGAAACTGCTCATGATACCCTGGGGAACAACAGGCTGCCTGCCTAGCATCCTTCCCTCTGTCTGCACAGCCTGAGTATACATAAGTCCATTTTCCCAATAAATCTTATTTCTGCCGTCACCTCCCTGTGCCCCGTCAGAGTCTGCCCAAGCCCTCAGTTTCTCTAGATTAAGGTCACTTCTCTGAGCAGCTGCAAACTCCTCACACATTCCCAAGGCACGGGACTGGTCCCCTTCAGTTGCTAAACTAGGGTCTCTAGCACTAGCATCAGGGAACTCAAGATCACTGTCAATCCCAACCCTCTTACAATGGGTCACCCCTCCCTCTTTGGAGTAACCCTCTATAGCTGTGTGGTTACCTGCTACTGGGGAAATTTCTACCCCTTCTTCATTAGTCCCATCTCAGGAGACACAGGCTGGGGAAACAGCCTCCCAATTATCTTTACAATTGTTCCCGTGGGTTTCAGGGAACTACCATTTTCCCTTGCTGATTGGCTATGGGTAACTGCACATACCATCCCCTGTTTGAGGTTATTATTCAGGATCACAGCCACTGCTAATGTTTTAGGTACAGCCACCTGTTGTACAGTTCCCTCTGTTTCACCCCAGTCTAGGAGAACACTAGCGAGGGGTAACATTTTTCATCTCACCAGTAAAATCCTGTACAGTGATGTATTTATTGGGTATAAGCTGACTAGGTTGTACCAGATCCCCTTTTATTAATGTCAGGGATGCCCCTGTGTCCCTTAACCCTTGCATCTGTACCCCATTCACCATGACTGAGTGCATGTGTTCCATCATGTTCACAGGCATGCTTCCAGAGACACAAAAACTCACTTCTTTTCTGTACCATTCTGTGTATTATTGCTCATTCTTTTGGGACACTGTCTGGCAATATGCCCAGTTTCTTTACACAACCAACATTCACTTCTCTTTTCAGAGAAATCTTTTCTCTGAAACCTGGGGCTAACTGGTTTCAGTAGAGGCAATGAGGGTTTTAGCTGCCCTGAAGGCGTGCTTTTCCCTTTCTGCACTGCCACACCCACCCATTTGCTCTCAGATCAGGTCTGCTCTTGGCATAGCAGTCCGAGAGTTCAGCAAGCCTCTTACACTGTTTTGGGATCTCAGTCCTCCAGCCAGGTTTTCAGTTCTGCTGGACATGCACAATAAAACTGTTCTAACAAAATCACATTTTCAATTTTATCAACAGAGGTTGCATCAATTCCTTCCCACCAATATTTTAAAAACTGATATTGTTTCATGGCTAGCTCCTCAAAGCTCATGTCAGAGCTTCTCCTGAGCTTACAGAATTTAGCTCTGTATGATTCAGCAGTTAATTCAAATTTCTTTAATAGTGCAGCTTTAAGTTTGCTGTAATCATCACTGTCCTCATTGTCCATTTGACCCAATACATCCCGAGCTTTCCTGGTAAGTAGCGGGGATAGCAGAAAGCTCCAGGTCTCCCTAGAAATTTTAGCCCGAATGCAAACTTTTTCAAAAGAATTTAAAAAGGCATCCATATCCTCCCCCTCTTTAAATTTGACTATCAGTTTGGAATTCAATTCGTAACCCTGTCCTGTAGTCCTAGTTAAACACAAGCTACTTACCTGCTCTGGTGCAGCTGGTTGGAGTCATAGCTTCTCCAGTTCATGTTGCCTCTGGCTCTCATGCTCCTCATGGTCAGTGTCTCTCTGTTCTCGCTCTGCCTCTCGGCTTTCTCACTCTGCCTCATGGTGTTCTTGCTCTGCCTCATGGTCCACCTCTTGTTGTTCACAGTCCACCTCTCATTGTTCATGATCCACCTCTCATTTCTCTCACTCCCTCCCTCTTGAACTCCAACTCAATTTGCAGCCTAGTACTTCTGGATCCAGGATACTGGTGACCTTTCCAGCTGCTGTGGCTCTTCACTGGTACTGGCCCTGTTGTCCTTCTCATCGGATCTGGACCCTGCACTAGCCATTATCCCTTCCACAATCAAGGTTTGGTCCCTAACAGCCACTGTCTGTGACTCTATGCTCTGGGTTTTTGCTACCATCAGGGTATCCATGAGGTTCTGCTTTGTGACTTTAAACTTGAATGGGACTCCGCTGTCCCCACACAACTGCTTTAAGTAGTCTACAGTGTGTCTGCTGTAGTTGGACACCATTTTCCCTAACTACTGCTACTCTGACTGGCACTTTAGAAAAAATAAAATGGGTAGGAACTTGACTGTAAGCCAAGGGTATAGTTCTGTTTCCTTTTAAAATAAACCACTGCCTTACTTTTTTTCAAGTGAGCTGAACTGTCTCAAGCTGACACACTAAACAATAAAGCTTATAATACCAAAATTATCCCGCCACTGCCAACCAATCTGTCACAACTCCACTCCAGCAAGTCAGCCCTGTACTCCCAAAGTGCTAACCTTTCAGCATAGTAATGTGAACAGTTAACAGAACAGGATAACCCTCCTGTCTGTTTGTGTGGGTTGAATCAAACTTTGATCTCAAGTTCTGGAGGGATTCAATCTGTTAACCTCTTGCTAGTGTACCCAATTGTCAGGCTCAGATAATCTGCTCTTGGAAATGCCAGATATCTTTTGCCTATGGGCACCAACCAGGTATTACAAAATGAACCTTTAAAATGCTATGCAAGACCTTAGAGAAACTTTTACCTGTTTCCCAATTTGGTATCCCAATAAGCTTAAGCACAGTATCAACTTTAACCATCTAAGCTTCAGTTACAAAAAAGAAGTTTCAAGGCACACCAGACAGTTTCTGTTTTTAAAATATATATCTTTACTTTGAGATAGATAAAAATAGGTAAACAGTAAATACAGAACAAAATATTCCAATGCATACAATCTTAAAAACTAAACAGGTTTAAAAGTGCAAAATTCCTACCAACCATTAGACTTATTTATCTAAGGTATTTCTATAATTTTCCAGTGCTCTTAGATGTTCTTTTCTCAGTCCATCTAAAGGTCAGCTACAGCATACTTAAAAACAGTCTTCAGCTGGTCTTCTCTCTGAGGTCACCTAGCTCTGCTTCTCTTCATATGACTTCCCAATCTAGTCTGTGATCTGCTAGCATCTGCTTTCATCCAGAAGCAGTCTCCTGCTTCACAAAGACATGAAAGAATCTTTGAATGAACTTAAGTGACTTCCTCTGAAGACTCCCAAACAAATGATATGCTAATTCCTTATGACACCAAGTGTCATCAAAGGACTTTTCCTGAGGATACACCCTAACAAATGCATATGCCCCTTCCTCTTGACAACAAGTGCAATCAAAGGATTTTCCTGAGGGCATTATAAAATGCATAGTTTAGCTACTGATTTCAAAGCAACTAACAAGTTAATTGCATTCCAGATATCTGTAGTTTAACCTACGTTTTGTCCTTTGAAATTATACGTGGGGGGGGGGTTAATGTGTCATTTCAGCAAGACAGTATTTTCTCCTGACAGACAATCCGATTACATATTTCATATTGCAAAATCATAGTGTAATCAGAACCAGCCATCCAAGTGTCACACCTTTTCAGTCCTTATCTGCTGTCAACTTCTATGTTTCTAACAAAAGCTAATTACATGAAAATACTTACTAGAGCTGCAAAGAAACCACAGATGTTACTCAGAAAAACAGAAGAGGACAAGAGAAAGTTATATGTCAAAATAAAGACAGAAAGTTAAAAATTAAAGAATAGGGCCAGAGGTGAACTGAGCAGGACCAGCAGAGAAGCAGAGAAAAATGTGTGGGTTTATATACATGATATTGTCAATGTTTATTTACTTGTCATTTTGGAAAACTTGTGAGAATTAAAAAAAATATGTATTTTCTGTTTATAACTTGGCTTGTCAGATTGTTTGTTGAGAGGTTTTGGGAGCAACTTAGGAAGGACTGGCAGATGGGTGGTGTTTCGATGCAGCAAGCTGTGCTGAGCCTGACATTGTCTCCGGTAACAGTGAGTGGTAGTAGGAAAGCACAGACACTTCTGAGTCTCTGCTACACTGATTGCACTGTCCTAGTGCTGATCACCAGTCTGTGGCTAGCTTACAAGATCATTTTCAATAGCATTTTATTTAGAGAGCAAACATTTTATATAGGGAATAAAATGGAAACTAGGAACTTAAAATAAAACTTTAGGCTATTTGAATGTCACATATAACATAACATGGGAGCCTCTACCTTAAAATCTCATACAGAAGCAGCATTTTACTAATGCTGAATAGTATTAATGTTTTAAAGCAAACATAAATGTTATAATCATTTTTACGTTGGCTCGTGCATGCGCAGCAAACTATTTTGATAGTAGCACATTTGGAGGCACGGTCACGTTTTGGTGAATGCAGAGCATGCATCAGAAGGTGCCTCCCTCATTCTGAAATCAGCCAGCAGCAGGAAGTGACCTCATGTATTCCTAATGTGGCCACCAGAACAATGAAAAGGTCCACTGCAATGAGAGCAATGCTCTCATGCAGCATGATCACAACATGCCTCCTGACATGCAAGCAACTTGGCGACAGTGACTGCTGCTGCCTGTCACAATGCTGATGGGGTAGCCCAATCCCCATTGGCATTTATCCCCTGTCCCCTTGTATTTTGCTGATGGGGGAGCCCACTCTCCGTCGGCATAATGCGTCCCCACCCCCCAGATGTTGCTTGCTGATGGGGTGCCCAATCCCCCATCAGTTACAGAATCCCCCCAAAAAAGACTTAGGTGGCATGCTGAGAGCCCTCTCCAGCATGCCAAATGCCCTGCAAAGCAAAACCATCCCACAATGTTTTTTAAAAGCTGTAAAAAGAAAACAGTCCTCCCCATCTCCCTGCCCCATCCCGCAACCCGCACCCACCCTCTGTGCACCCTGCCTCCCCACACCCCCTCACCCCACACTTACCTCCAGAGTCCAGCGCGATGATCTTTGGTGGACTAGGAACACGTCTGCACTCTTCAAAGCCGATCGCGAACTGAAGAAATGCCGGTAAGCTGTATAATGGCATAAATAGGGTTTTTTCAACTTTAGTGCATATCTTGGGCATTTTTTGGAATTTTTCCACCAAAGTTTTGACATGGGGTTATTGGGACCCCTCCTCATGAATTTGGTCACTGTCATGGTGTTATTCGGTTCCGAAAGGTGATATTGCGGTCAGTGCACGGAATCACCTTTTGAGACCAAATAACAAAATGACAGTGCCACTGTTCATGAGGGGGGCTCTCAAAAAGCCTATGTTGCAAATTTGGTGACAAATCTCCCAAAAATGGCTGTTTTATGAGCGTGCATTGTGCTGTTTCCATGCATGCACCTAACATCGTGAATTTGTAATATTTTCACTCCGGATTTTCAGCATTGGTATTTTTCCACACCTCCTGTTGAACTGTACAGCTGTCATTTTAAATATCCTGCTCGAAATGTGATTTCACACATCTGACACAGAATAGCGTGGTCGCTGCTAAATCACTTTTCAGGACAGTTTGAGGAAATGATGGTGACACTGTTCATGAGCAGAGGTCCTAAATGCCTATGTTGAAAATCTGGTGCTGAAAGTCCATAAAATGACTGTGTTACAAGCATGCACTATGCAGTTTCCATGCACCCTTGTAACTTCACAAATATGCAATATTTCCATGCCAAATTTTCAACACTGGCATTTTTTTACACCTCCTTATGAACAGTACAGCTGTCATTTTTCACATCCTGTCCAAAGTGTGTTTCTGTGCCTATGGCACACAATGGCATGGTCACTGTGGGAAATCAACTTTTGGGACAGAGTATCAAAATCACATCACCACTGTTCATGAGGGGAGGTCCCAAAATGCCTATGTTAAAAATGCGGGTAACGGACTCCCAAAAATATTTAGGTTAAGGACGTGTGTTGTGCAGTTTCTATGTATGCTCATGACTTCACCAATTTTTCATATTTTCACTCCAGATTTTCAATGTTGCCATTTTTTACGCCTCCTCATGAGCAATACAGTAGTCACTCTCCACACACTGCCCAAAATGTGTTCTCATCCCTGTGTCACCAAATGGCATAGCCACTGTGCAAAACCACCTTTCAACTAACAAACTGATTGTGCCACTTTTCATGAGGTGGGCTCACAAACAGCCCATGTTGAAAATTTGAGTGAAAATACCACCGCATGCCCACGGTGTTAGGGTTTCAACTGAGCACCCCACCCAGTACAGACTGACAGGTGCCAGGGTGTGACTTGGGATCATCGGATGTAATGCTTAGCCATTCCACCCTCATCCCCACCCTGCAGCCACTGACAGGCAGCATGATGTGCCTTGCACTGTTTGGTCAGAAAATTCACCCCATTCTCCTATATCCTGCACCCACGTCAGCGTGATTGCTTATGAAATGGGGCAAGTATAATGCCCAAAGACCCCAAAGCACACAACACTTGTCAGTGTCTACAGGGTAGGGTGAGGTACAATGGCATGAGTGTTATAGCTGATGACCCAAAGGCACATCTCAATGCCTGTCACTCTCTACAGGGTGGGTGTGGGGTTGGCTTCACTTCAATACTTCACTGCCATTCCTATTATGCATCTCTAGCTCTGGCACTACCAGTGCCAATGCCAGCAAGACATAATTCAGCATTGACAAATGCTTTTTTATATATATATATAGTTGTTTCTTTTTACCCATGCAGATTTCTCTCTGTATTTCCCAGCTACCTGCCTGTCTTCAGGGATATACCCTGGTTAGGCTGAGGAAATCTCAGCTATCACAGAAAAGGCAGCTGGTGTTTTTCTCCCAGTTTTTTCCTTCTGTCTAACCTCCCACATGTAGGCCACACAGTCCATGTCAGCCTCAAACATATTCAGCATCCTGGCTGTGACAGAAGCAAGCTCAGTGGTCCAGCTGCAGGGGTCCCAGTGGTGGACAAACCCACTGCCAGCCCTCTCTGACTGAAATGGAGTACCGCACTGCAGCTGTCTCAGCCTGGCCTGTCCTGACCTCAAAGTGATGCACCAAGTTGGTTAACAAGTCCTTGTCAATTACAAAGCAGCATGCTATGCTGGGGCTGGGCAACAGAACAAACTTCATATACTTTAGATATCTAACCCCTGGCCAGCACGCAGCCACAGAGTAATTGGGAGAATCCCAGTTTTGGTGTTTCTCATGTCCAGCCAGTGCAGGCAGGCAGGCTGGCCCAATGGTGTGGTTGCAGCACACTATGCTGACATCTGAGAGACTGGGGTTCACATGTGACCCCCCTCAAATAACATGCTAGGGCTAACTGGGGTCTGAAGACATCACAGAAATGAGGGTCTAAGTTTTTGAAGACAGAGGGTTTATGCCACTCTGCATTAGTGCTTCCCCCCGAGGGCTGAATCAGGTGTGGCATTGGTAATGGTTGTGAAGGCAGCTGCTGGTGCCAGAGGCCACGTGTGACACTAGCAACCCAAATTATGGGGTTAGGAGACTAACAGAACTTGGTGATAACATTGGGGACAAAGATAATGAGGAAAATAATTCATTTTTGAATCCTTCTTTCAAGCAAGCATTACAATCCAGACAGGGACGGGGAGTATTGCTGCCCTTTTCTGCACACAGGGAGATTCAAAGAGTATGGAGACAGAAGGAAGGGAGAGAGAGAGAGAGAGAAATATATTATAGTGAGGATTACCACATAGAGGCTAAATGACTACCGAAAGTCAGTAAGTGACTGCTGTGGGATTCAAACTCAAGTTCTGCCTTCACAGTTTAGGTGTCTGTGTTCTAACCACTAGGCCAAACTCTGCCAAAGTACCTGCTAATAATTAAGAAACCACTGTATGCTGAAAACCTTTCATTGTTTTTTTAATCATGGAAGAACTTCTTGGCATTTCAGTGTTTAAAAGAAGTCTGGCTGGTGTTTTGGGAGTGTTTCTCGTTACTCATTATGGTAGTGGGAATATAGTGCAAGTGGAGAGAAAAGGGCTAACTGAAGGAATGAACTTTGAACTGTCAAAGGCAGCCAACCATGGCTGTTAATAAAGGGAGTATCTCATATCAGTGGTAAAGGACTAGGCACTGAGGCTGAGGTGTGAGACTGCCATAGTTAGGGTTCTTGGGAGAATGTCTGATAATAAAGGGAGTATCTCAGATTGGTGGCAAAGGGTTGTTCACTGAGGGTGTGCTGTGTGGCTGTATTTTGCTCAGTGCTTGCAAGGAGAATAGGTCTAACTGTATTAGTAAAGTGTGTCTCAGAGCAGTGGGAAAGAGCTGGCCACTGAGGATGGACTGTGTGGCAGTAAAATGGTCAGTGCCTTTGACAGAAGATGTCTTGTTAATTTATTTATTTATGACTTTGATAACCGGGTGAGTGCACTGATCCCAGAGACCATTTTCAGGCATGACCTGGGCCATAACACATGGTGCAGGGTGGCAATACATACAAAGTAAAAATATTTCAACATGAAGAAGACTGTATACAAGCAACAAACAGTACCTTCTGAGTACAGGTGTGATTCATAAGTCAGTGGGTAACAGTGAATACAGGTTACAACAGATACATGAAGAGATTTGGTAGAAACAACAAATTGATAACACATGTGCAAGGTATGATGCATGAGTCAGGGTGTCTATGATAAATATACAATATATACAAGTAAATAAATAAGTAAATAATAAAGTGAGTGTGTCCAAATAGTGGGAAAGGTTTGACCATTGTGGGTAAGGCATGGCTGGTTGTAGTAAATGCTTGTTGGGAGACCATGTCCATTGATGAAGTATCTCAGATTGGTGGAAAACAGCTGAGCACAGAGGGTGAGGAGTGCGGCTGTACCATGTTAAGGGCTTCTTAGGAGAATGTGCCCATTAACAAAGTGATTGAGGAAGACAGAATGGCCCACTGATTAGAACACAGACATGTGAACCAGGAGATACAAAGTTTAACTCCCTCTACTGGTACACACAACACTGTGTGACCTTTAGCAAGTCATTTGATCTTCCATGTGCTTCCATCCCTCTCAGGTATAAAACTTTGTAGAAAAAGGGACCCCTTCAAATGAAAGCAAATAGCATCACAGCTGTGCTTTCTGATGTAAATAAATTGTACTTCAAAAGTATCATTTACTAAATGAAGTCAGTGAAACAGACCATTGGAATGGGGGAGATGTATGTGGGTGGCTATCAATTGTCAGAGCTTCCTGGGAAAGTTTTCCTTTATCAAAGATAGAGACTCCAATGCTTGGGAAAGGGCTGATCTCTAAGATTGAGTATGTGTTAGTTTCAACTTTTAAACCATTAAGTTGGAAGACTCAAATTTTAAAGGAATTTCAGTGTAATAAATTCCAAAATGGAGCCATCCTGCACAAAGCTGCTGTAGTGCTACAGCTCATGACACCAATGACCCAGGTACAGGAAGGAGCCTGAGTTGTTGAAGGACAGTTGGGAAGAGCCAGGATGCCCTTCTCCATGGAGGGGGCAGTGTGGTTGCACTGCAGTCACCACCTGGAGACCCACAGGTGGCATCATCACAGGAGCCACTATTTGAGGTGGGGTGGGGTACTGCTTGGTGGTGAGAATGGGCACACAGCTGTATGCTCATTTGTGATCCAGCCTGATACATGACATCTTGGGGGGGGGGTGGAGAAACAAGGTGTAAACCCCAGACCTTCCCTGTAGGCCCCACTTAGATGGCTGGGCACCCTCCACCATATCTGGATTGGCAGCCCTACCAGCTCCACCATAAGAAAAGCCATGGAGGGCTGCCAGAAGGCTGAGGTAAGTACCCAGAGAAGTTGGATGATGAAGATGGGAGGCCAGTCAGAATATGGCATTTTGGCAGCAGTAGCAGAAAAATGTATATGGAAAAATAAATACATTTCTTAAGGAAAACCTAGTACAGTATTTCCAATTGTGAAGTAGTCCCAGCTGAAATCTCAGTATAAATCCCAAGAGAAAACTGACTTCAAATTGTGACTTGTTTCAGTATTGTCAATGCTAAAGAGAAAATGTAGTGTACTTCCAGTTGTTTAGTGTTTCATCAGAAATCTTAGTGTAAATCCTAAAGAAAAAAATTAATTCTATTGTGACGTGTTCCCAGCAAAAACAAAAACCCAATGTGAAAACCTATTTCCAGTTGTAAAGTGCTCCCACTAGAAGTCTCAGTGTAAGGCCAAAGGGGAAACGAAAATTACTTCCTACTGTTTCAACAAAAATGCACAGAAGCCCCAAATGGAAAACTATTATGAAGTGTTTCCAGCAGAAATCTTTGTAAAGCCCAGAGGGAAATTCTAACGCTATTAGAAAGTGTTCCCAGCAGAAATCTCAGTATCAAGCCCTAAGCAGAGGCAATGTTAGGCACAGGCTAACCAAGTCACTCCTTGGGGAGCCAGTGCCGAGGGCATGCTAAAGTAGGAAACTTACAGAGATCAGTTTGAAATACAAAATTTATTTCTATAAAAACAAAACCGTTGTTGTTACCTTTGTGTTCCGAGAACCTTGCCCTTTGGAAGTGAGGTAGTGCAGAAGGCAGGAGAGGGGGTAATCTGCTAAGTAAAGGGGGCTTGAGGTGACATTAGGTCTAAAACAAGTTCTGGCTGTAGGGGAATCTGCTTTCAATTGTGAAGCGTTTCAGCAGAAATCTCAGTGTCAGCCCTAAAGTTAAAATCTACTTTCAGTTGTGGAGTGCTCCTGGCAGAAAGTTCCATGTATATATTTAATGTGGAGCAAAACACTTTGATCACTTTTTAAATGATTTGCTCACCTCCTACCACTCTTAAACATAACATAACAAATATTGAACCTTCTGTACGGTTGATGTATCTGATGATAAACATTTTAAAGATTTACTCCCTGCCCCCATTGGTACAAATACATTTTTTAGCTACATTTTGTACCCTACATTAATCTTTTGACCTTTGGAGGGATGGGAGAGAGAGAGACAGAGAGAGAGAGTGAGATACCATAAACAGTTTCAGACCGGACTGGGATAGAGTCAATGGTATATTTATTTTATTTATTTAAGCAATCGGTTAAATACCTTTGAGAATAGGATGCTCATTTACAAAGGATCCATGTCAACACAGTGGTACAGCATATCAGAACATATAGGTACATACTGAAGTTAGCTTACCATAAGCAACAGGCAAAGAGAGAAGCAATCGATGTAGGCACTGCATGATAGTACCACTCAGCAGGAAGAGGTGGATGCAAACACAGGGAACAAAAGAGGAGTAGCGTAAGTGAAGACCCCACAGAGACAACGTGGCCCAGGGCATGACAGGGTAACGTGGCAGACGGATGGACCATCAATCTTTTCTGCTATCATTATCTAAGTATCTATGAGAGGATGAAAGGGAGAGAGACAGAGAGATAGATAGAGACAGTTCAGTAGAGCAGGTAGCAGCAAGAGGAAACGAGCAGTTTCAGTTCAAATTACTTTCATAGTGACATAGTAGTTTTAGGGTTGGAAGGGACTCTAGGTTAATCATATCCTTCTCCTACTCTGTAAGTAGGTGTAAATAAGTATGCTGTGTAAACAAATACTAACATAAAGCGGTTCCCTGCCCACTGCACAACCCAGGTTATTCAGTGATTCCCTTGGTAAGCAGAAGTTTTTCAAGGCTTCTCTTGAAGGCTTGTAATGTATTCCTGTCCAGTCTCCACTATTAGGCTGTTCCAAAGGTTCACCATCCTCTGGGATAAGAAGTGCATAATAACATTTCCACTTACATTACATTTACCACATCGGACCTTTACGGTGTGCCCTGTGTCCTGCTGGAGGACACCAGAGCAAACACCTCTGGCTGTTCTATCTTGTTGATATCACTGAGTATGTAGAAACATAGAAATATAAACGACTGCAGAAAAAGACCTATGGTCCATCTAGTCTGCCCATATTACCCTATCATACCCTAGGATCTGTTGTCTCTGTGAGATCTCCTACACTGTCCCCCCTTTTGTTATCTGTATTTCAGCCCCCTCAACTTCCCACCAAGCAGCTAATGTCCCTTAACTCTATCCCAGCCTTGTTTAAAGCTATTTAAGGTTTTGCCACCCACCATCTCTGTTGGCAGACCATTCCATGGCTGAGCCACTCTTTCTGTAAAATAATATTTCCTTGCATTCTTTTTAATCCCCCCCAATTAACCTCTGTTCATGAACTCCTCACAGTTCACCTTGTTAATATTTTCAGGAACTTGAAAGCCTCTATCATATTCCCAGTTTCTGTTGCTTTCTCTACTTTGGAGTGAATGCATGTTCAGTGCCTTTAATCAGTCCCTAAAGGATCATTATAAGATCTGCCCTCCTGGCCTTGAATCATCTTGGTCATCCTACGTTGTACCTTCTCTAATCTGTCCCTGCCCCTTTCTTAGGTGGGGACTCCAGAACTGGGCACAGTACTCCAGGTATGGCATCACCAGTGATCTGTACAGTGATAACTGTACCTCCTGCCATCTATTGTCAGACCTTTTCCCAATACACTCCAGCATCTTGTTAGCCATATTGAAGGCCATGTTACATTGGCTGGTTTGTTTAAAGAGATTGTCTTATACAAAATAAGGTCAGACTTACATGCTGTGCAAGTCCATAGCAGCAAAAGTCTTTAGAGGGTCTCGTTACGCTTTCTGCCAAACTTTGCATTAAAATAGAAGGGATCATAATTTTCCCCCAGAAAAGTAGCTAGCCAATCCCTTCACTTCCCCATTGCTCAGCTCTGCCCCCACGCTCAGGCACATAATGACGTGTGCTCATGGACAGTGTGGGCGCATTTAATTGGTAAATTAGGGTCACTTGTAAGTCCATTTTGTACACAAGAATGGCCAGTTTGAGATTAATGAAGGGCACTGCTTGAATAAGATATTTTAAAACAATTATTTTTCCATAGAAAATGTTAATACTTATGGTGCTGGATTGACAGCACTGTGGAATGAATCCATTTGTTTATTCAGATGACTGGTACAACCCAAGATAGAGATCACAGTGCAATATTGCCATATTGACTCACCAATGGACCTCAACCCAGGCTTAGAGGGACCAACATGTAGGTGAGATGAAAGCTCAGACTTCATACCTATTCAGTCATTGTCTTCTCATCTGAGACTGCCAACAAAAGTGCTAATTAATTCCAGTTGTGATGGTATTTTGTGGACAACTGTTCACTAGGAACTGGACTGAGACCAACCAAAACTCATCTCACATTGGGGCACCAAACAGCTTGCAGATGATAATGTTTTTCAGCCACTACCAGCCTGACCCAGATTTGAACCAGTGAACTGGAGATGAAATGTTCATTAACCCTCGAATGATCCATTAAGTAATCTGGTCCCCTTCAATATTGTGTTCTACTGCAGTTAGCAAAATAAAAAAAATACTTCAGATATAAGAAGTAATAATTCACTACTTATGAAAGTTAAAAACAAAGCAACAATAATCATTAGCAGAAAAAAATGTAATCATATTTTTTTTTTTTTTTAGTAATAATGTGTTTCTAGCAAAAACACCAGTATCTCCATTTTGGCTTTCACCATATTTTTCTCCAGAACTAAGATATGGGGTTTCTGACCATGCCTACTATGAATAAATCAAACATTTTGGTGTGGTGCTCCACCGATTACCATCAGAAATGTGTGCTAGCAGCCTCCTAACACATTCACAGTATGAATCCAGTATACAGAGTCAAAAGTAACCTCCAGGGAAGGATTTTTAAAATTATAGTGGCAGCCATATTTAATGACTTAATAATCAATTATATAATTGGTAATAAAAGCTGTTTTAAAACATCTTAGAAACAAAATAAACTGATGACTTTAATTATGTCACAATTATAATACAGCTTGAAAAACTTTATGATACCATTATTTACTAATTACTGACTAACAAATTCTGCAGTTTAATATCAGGCACTACACTAGCTCTTTAATTAATTCTTCTAACACACACAGCTTCTGTTCCCTGAGCAGAGGTATTGCTCACACTTCAGCTGACTTAGATCCTTTTTAGCTAGCTTTCTAGATGCTGAGCTGCTTGAATTTCCAGCGACTAAAATCCCCTCATACTACATTCACTTCACCTCTGTGAGATGCACTGTAACACGTGTTCACAGTGAGCTCACACAGAACATCTGCAGCTGCTTACACAGTGCTCGATATGCATAACTTATTTAAATCTGGTTGTGCCCCCCCCCAAAAAAATGTCCCAAGAGTCCAGTCAAAAGACTTCATCCATACAATCTTTCGCATGAAATACCTTAGTCATCAAGCAGCAGGTGAAGTTCAGTTACCCTGCAGTTTCTGCTGACCCTAGGTAAGGGGTGAGATGTGAAGACCTTTCCATTACAACATTACTGGTAGAGCAGCTCCTGAAATTGGGGCAAAGACAAGCTGTCTTTGCATGTGGGGCATGTAACTAACTACCAGGCCAGCTAGGTTTACCCCCTCCCCTACATACATATGCCAGACGTTTGAGTAACAGGGAACAAAGAAGATGGCGGAATTGATAATCTCATTAAAAAAGGTTACAGCTTGTAGTGAAATTTAACCTTTTTGCTACCTATCGTCAGACAGATTTCTCTTCTGTCTCTCTCTCTCTCTCTCATTCTGTCTCCTTTCTCTTTCTTTCTTTCTTTCTTTCTTTCTTCCTTTCTTTCTTTCCTTCTTGCTCCTTTCTCTCTCTCTCTCTCTGTCTCTCTCTCCCTCTAAGGAACAGTACAGCTGTCATTTTACATATCCTGCCCAAAATGTGTTTTTGTACATCCGGCGCAGAATAGCACGGTCATTGAGCGAAATCACTTTTCTGGTCACTTTGACTAAATGATGGTGACACTGTACATGAACAGAGGTCCTAAAATGCCTATGTTGAAGACTGAATGTCCATAAAATGATTGTGTTACAAGCTGCATTGCACAGTTTCCATGCACCTTGTAACTTAGCAAATTTGCAATATTTCCATGCCAGATTTTCAACACTGGCATTTTTTCACACCTCCATGTGAGCAGTACATCTGCCATTTTTCACATCCTGCCCAAAATGTGTTTCTGCACCTGTGACACACAATGGCATGGTCGCTGTGGGAAATCAACTTTTGGGACAGATTAACAAAATCACAGTGCTACTGTTCATGAGGGGAGGTCCCAAAATGCCTATGCTAAAAATGTGGTTAAGAAACTCAAAAAAATATTTGGGTTATGGACATGTGTTGCACAGTTTCTATGCATGCTCATTTGTTATATTTTCACTCCAGATTTTCAACATTGCCATTTTTGTATGCCTTCTCATGAACAATACAGTTGCCATTCTCCACATCCTGCCCAAAATGAGTTTTCATCCCTGTGTTACCAAATGGCATAGCCGCTGTGCAAAACCACCTTTCAGCTAACAAACTGATTGTGTCGCTTTTCATGAGGTGGGCTCACAAACAGCCCATGTTGAAAATTTGGAGTGAAAATACCACCGCACGCCTATGGCGTTAGGGTTTTCAACTGTAGCACCCCACCCAGTACAGACTGACAGGCACCAGGGGTGTCACTTGGGATCATCGGATGTATGCTCATGCCATTCCACCTTCACCCCACCCTGCAACCACTGATGGCCACAAATTCCACCCCATTCTCCAATACTGCACCCACATCAGCATATTTCCTTATGGAATGAGGTAAGTATAATGCCCAAAGACCACAAGCACACCATGACACTTGTCAGTGTCTACAGGGTGGGTGAGATACAATGGCATGGCGTTATAACTGATGAACCAAAGGCACATCCAGTGTCTGTCGCTCTCTCCAAGGTGGGAATAGGTTGGCATCACTTTAATACTTCACTGTCATTCCTATTATGCATCTCAAGCTCAGGCAACTACCAATGCCAATGCCAGCGAGACAACATTTGGCATTGACAAATGCTTGTTTTAATTTGAAACAAAACTTACATTGGATTTTGAATAAGACCAGTTACTCCACGTGCAGTCTCCCTAGGAGTTTGGTGTTTCCACATACAGTACATCACATTACCTGAGCTGATCATACTGCAGTGATGGCAAAATCAAACATCTGCTGCTAGCTAGACTATAAAACATGGGCATTGCAGAGCTAATTCCCTATACCAGCAGTCAAAGAAGTAACTGCACTAACAGAGTGCTGTTGTTGCCAGCAGATGGCAAACAAGATTTTATTTGCATTAGCACTATTATTTTACCTCCAAAAGCTGCTACAGATAAAGTAGAAAACTACATTCTCAAGAGTGAAAATAGAGGGAATAAACTGTGTTGAAGTGCTCTGAATCTCGGCTCTATGCTATATTACTGAAATATTCAAAGCAGAGTAAACCTCTATAAGAAACAAGGATGATTATCAGTCAGGGTCAGGGTCAGGGCCGGGGTTGAGGTGAGCAAGCTGAGCATGAGGAAGGATTATAGCCTGTATAGGCTGAGAATGGAGGTTTGGTGGGTGGGAGTGTTTGCAAAGAGGGGCAGTGGGTGGAATTTGTAGCAATAAAAAGCAGGCTGTTAATGAAACTGATTAGCTGGTTGCTGGTTGGAATCATGCTGATAATTACAGGCCAGCCAAAGTATTTACAGGACTGGCTGGCTCCTCTCTGGTCAGCAACAGCTAAATAAATAATAGACTGAACAAAGTTTCCTCCCTCAAGCAGAGAACAGTGTCACGATCAGCCTGGCTGATCATTGGCTTGTCACTGCCGAGCTCACCACAGCTTGAGCTGCACTCAACCTGATAATGACACACCTCTGAAATGTTGTTTAGAAAATATGTTTGCTGTGCATGTATGCACAAGCAAACATAAAAATCTGAGACATTACATACATTTGTAAATTACTGTGCAGAGGCACCATCAGAGACCTTGTGCTTAGTGCAATTTCGTAGTAGTATCACATAAGTGCTACATGTCCATATACACATGATAGACTGTTATGCATTACAGGAAGGAAGAATTAATATTACATGACTCACCAATCACATGATTTCCTCTTCTATGTTCACTTGCCACTGCCTTAACACACCAGCCTTTTTACATGATCACTCCACTCCCATAAGCTCAAAACAGGACAGTATGCTGTTGTTCTTAGCACTCACCCACCTCCCCCAGCAGTAGAGAACACTGGCTGCTTGAATATAACCTTTCGCAGTTGCACTAGTAAAACAAAACATGAGTGTACACCAAACTGTGAATATTCAGTTATTCATTTAATACCCAAATCAGCAATTGCCCTAGTGGTAACAAAAAAAAAAAGTTGCAGTTGACAAAGTATCTGTGTGAGATCCTACTCATGGGGTGTGGTCATCTCAAAGCTTGCTGGCTTTTGAGCCTTTTAATAAAAGAGACAAAAATCTTTTATATATGAAAGTGATTATAAAAAAACCATTAAAGTTATCACTGCTAGATATTCATTACGGTACATGTGACTCATTGATGTGTGCAGAAAGTTTTTGATTATATAATAGAACATGTATGCAAGTCACAGTGAGAGATGTCTCAATTACAAAGCAAGAGAAGGTCATTCATACAAATGAAGGTCAAGTCTAAAAAATGTTTGAACATTTGCTTGTTGGTTCGGACTACCAGGTCAAAAGCCAAAATTAATTTCATATTCACTGTAATGTGTATTAATTCATGAATTAATATTGCTCTGAGTAGACAATCAAGGCACCATGCTCTGCTAGCAAACTCTTAAATCTTATTTTTAACAGAAAGCTACTGCTGAACTTTAGGGTTGTTTTAAAATATTCCTTACTTCAACAGAAAGTAAGAAGGGGCAAGATAGCATATAGAAGATTGTATTGACAACCATGCACAGTGAGACTGTATTGCCATCGAAGGGTTAATATGACATCATATGCACCTCGAGAGCAAAGCTCAAGAGATTCCTGATGTCATCTCAACCCAGTGATGGAATGTTTAAGTCTTGTTTTTGTGCATGGCCACTCACATTTTAGTTTTTTTGTTTTGCTATACTACTCCCCTAAATTAGAAACAAATGCTGTGTTAATATCATGAAACAAACAACTTACCTTTTTGTTTTAAAACAAACTGACCCCACACAGAACTCCTTAGCACCACCAACCTGGTGCTAACAAATTACTTCACTATTTTTTATCATTAAATTGGATTACTTTTGAAAAGTTTTCTATGTTTGCCAAAGATGTTTACTGTCTAAGCACTTCTGTTTCAATGACTGTAGCTGTCTTTGGGCTCTATTCACCAAAATAGCAGTGTGGAACTGTCTGTATGTGTACCATTCCTGCTGCACCATGTGATTCAGAAAGGCTATAATAACTGCCGACAGGCACAGTAATACCTTCCATGAATCCTGTGCTGTGATCGCACTTATGGCTTATGAAAATCTGTGTGTTCATTATTATTGGTTCTGATCTGTGTGTGATGACATCATAGCCCCTGCATCACAAAATACCTGCAGAAGCTCAGTACCATGTAAGTCATGGTGGCAGTATACAACAAGCTACTGTACCGGAGGACAGCATAATAGACAGGGGCAGCATGAAAAGCAGAACATTACCTGGGGTTGTATTGACCACATCTGTCCAGTGGACCATAGCACTGGACATTTTGGATTCTTCCCTATATGGTCCAGAAGCACTACTTGCAGAGGTGAGGCATGCTGTATAGCAGGACACAAGCTGATGAGTACCATGGCAATCATTCCCCATGGCACTGCCACTATAGAGCACAGATCATCGGGTATCAAGCCAGATGTGGTGTGGAATGCTGCAGGGTACAGGCCCCCATGCATCATGATGTGTCGTGGGTGTAATGTCTTGCCATTCCTCCCACTGGCTGATCTGGATGTACACAGTAGACCCTCGTGCAGTACATGGAGTGTAGGGTATGGCCATCACCCTTCATACTGAGTGCCCAGGTGGGTGCCCTGACATATATGCCATATGGAAGAGGTATAGTGTCACAAGACATGGGGGTCATGTCATGTCATTCCCTGTGGCTGATGTTGGTGCTACAAGTAGGAGGCTACTGGGAAGGTGCACGCATGCCATGGACAACCTTGATCAGGTGGCAGATATGTGTTCTGAGGTGCACTAATCACAGTGTATGCTGTCCATTTGTATCATCTTCCTCCCAAGTAGCTGCTGCCAGTAAGTAGGAAAGCTGTATTGTACCATGCCAGGGCACATGTACAGTACCTCCATGCCACAGTACTGTGCTAAGTAAAGGATCCTGTTTTCCCTTATTTAGCATGGCTGCTGTTCTGCACCAGTACTCCCCACCACCTCCTGAATGCCATGCTGGATAGTTCTGAGGGTGTGGCTGGTATGCAAATCATGTGATGCTACTGCTGTGAAGTCACTGTCATAGCCATGCCATGCACTGTACCTTCTGCAGCTGTAGTGGGACACATCATGCCAGCATGTTTATGTCGTGTGCCAGCTTTGTTGGCTGTGCTGTCATGGTTTGTGTTGCTGTTGCCCTGTTCTCACATTCAGCTGCTATGTGGCAGCTGCTGATACCATGTGCTAGCCATGCTGGGCTGAGCTGCTGTGCCACAGTTGTATTGCTCTTGCCTGCCTGCCACTCCTGGAGGTGCATCCTGCACTCTGTGGTATGTACTACTGCATGCTACCTCAGTGGTGGGGGATTTATGTGATGTGGGTGACCCACATGCCGAGTGCCACAGAGCGACCGACAGCGGGCAACTATGGGAAAGGCAAGCACACAGCAGTGGTGAATATGCACACAGGGCAAATGCACAGAATGGGAGAATGCACAATGGGCAGAGTGAGGGAGCGAGCATTAAAAGAGCGACTACAGGGAAGAGGGAAGGGGGAGCGGGTGCCCGTACTGGGTGGCACTGCTCGACTGCTGGGCAAGGAGCCAACCCGTAGTCCGTGGGGAGATGGTCAGTTTCAGAAGGTGGTCCATGGGTGGCAGGGCATGGGGCACACCTACCACATGGCTGTGGCTGGTCACACATAGGCAAGGCAAGGCAAGGCAAAATTTATTTGAAAGACACCCAATCCCAGAGGCTCTGGGTGCCGTACAAAGCATTAAAACAGGCATTTTAATATAATAAATATAAATTTACACATAAATACAGATCATTACACACTAAACCTTAACTATAGAAGGTTAAATTGTGTACCAGCCCACGGAGGTAGTCATACTGGCTCCGGGACGCATACTCGACGACAACAGCGGTGATACGGGCATTCAGGTCCCTATAGTGATACCGGCTCTGAGTGACCTCCACTGCCAAGACCAGCTGCTCAGAGCTGACCACTTCAGCCACTGTTCCTCACGAAGGCACTCCAGCAGTCTCCAGATTCTGGGGTGGCAGGCACCAAGCCTGGGGTTGATCGCTCGGTGCCACCTCTCACCGCATTGTTAGTTCTGACCAGCCCTTGATGGTCACAGCATGGCAGTTCCACTGCTAGATTGGAAACATTGCCCCATGGTTCTCCTGAGTGGGCTCTGGGGCGACCGATACAGGTGTCCTCAAAGTAGTCCATGACTGGCTGCAGCAGCTCCTCATTCTGCACCATGTACTGTCAGGCTTGCATCTCCTGGAATACTGCTGGCCCATCACTGGGGTGACACGAATGCCAGCAGCATCCAGAGGTACAGGGCAAGGTCTGGGTCCATGGAATACTGTGCAGCACCTCTGGGCACTGCTGTATCCTGTGCCAGATGGCTCAAGAGAAATGGAAAAACTGCCCTGATGTTGGCATCTGGGAAGGTGCTGGACAGTGTGCACCAGCTGGCACACTCAAAATCAAGCAGCACTGTGGTGGGGGCTAGTGCCGGACGGTGGTGACATAGTTGTCCCAGCAAGCAACTGTAGGTCTGGGCCCTCCTGGTGCAGGTGAGGGCGTAGATGGCTGGCAGGACTGCACCAGACTGGACAGCGTGGATGGTGTACAGCTGCCCAAACAGTATCAGGCATGCCCTGAAGGTACCATCCATGAACCAGTCTGGGCAATTCTGCAGCTGCTGCAGACCCTGGTCACTGGCATATATCACTAGCCGATCCCACTCTAGGCCACTGTCATAGAGCAGGAACCGGCCCCCTTCCCCCATCATGGTGAACTAAGCTGGTATATCCAGGTCAGTGACCATGGCCGGTGTCATGGGCCACCCCCATGCTACATGTCACATGAGCTGCACGGTCCATCGCAGTAGTTGCACCCCGGCAGGTGACCTGCAACATCCACAGATATCCCCGATGTGCTTACATTGACCACTTGTGATGCACTGTCCAGCGAACTAAGCACTTTGTCCCGTAGTGACCCGAGAACCTGGTGCACACCAACATCTGCTGCATCGGGGCATGGTTATGCTCCTGTAGGGTGGTAACCACAGTGTCGTCTAGGGTGTGCAGGTGGGCGAGGCAGCTATATCTGCGTGCCTCAGCACATCGCCAATACACATTTTCTGGGCCAGCTTTGTCCTTTCAGTAGATGTAGCCATTGTGAATGGCTAGCAGTTTGCCTTGTTGGCTCTGAATGTATCTAACAGACATCCTCGATTTAGGATGGTGGTCCTGCTTCCACCATGCCCGTCCCCCTATTTATATATGGTCCACTTCCCCCACCCACTGCTGTCTGTAGCCACCCCTTCCTACCTGGGATGTATGTCTGGCGTTAGACCATCGGCCCCCCCCCTTGTCCTGTGCCTCTCCCCGGGTGCCTGTGCTGGTCCATCGCCCTGCTCAGGTGAGTGTTCTGTGTGCTGTGTTGTGTGGGGGTGGCCTGGTCATCGTCTACCAATGCATTAGCAATGCTGCTGTGCTGGGTGTGCGCTTCTGGGGCTTGGGGCTCGGTATGTCTGCCACCCGTGTGTGGCTGCGGCTTCCAGGCTCGCCCCCACTGCCTCTCGCCCTGTCTGGGTCACTGTCCTCAGTGTCCCTGCATGGGTGTTCGCCCATGCAATCCTGCTGTGTGTTTCGCCCTTACATTATCATTTGGCCACTCTATGCGGTCGCTCTTTTGGAGCACGCTGTTGTTGCCTTGCCCACCCCCATTAACACGCCATTGTGTCTGCACTCTACTTGGCGGATACCATGGTGAGCCTTCACCATGCATAGCTGGTTTCATGAATCAAGCACATTGGAATGTAAGTGCTTAATCAATAAAACTCACCAGTCAGTACAGGGCATTTTGTAAAACTAATTCAATTCACTTACGAAACAAAGTATGAAATAATATTTTTGGTACTTGGCAGCTGGTAGTAATGGGCTGGGTGTGGGATACTTAAAAAAAGAGGAGGTTTCTTATTTTGGGAGGTGGGAGAGGCATGATTCTAAAAAAATAGAATTAGTACACTGGAATAGTGTAGTGATGCCACTTCTATACCGCAGCAACTTTTTATTATCATCTAACAGTGCTACAACAACAAAATACTTTGTATGTAAATCCATACACAATAGGCTTTAACTATGTACTACAGCATATATGTTTAAAGGCTAGGTGCCCCCCTGCAATTGTGTTGTTTTTTGGTGTGTTCAGTTCAGACACTCCCCTTTTTAGGCCAGCACTGACTATTCATAGGTATTATAATTTTATTTAATTTAACTACCTCAAACTCTCAAGGATTATCAGATCCGCATTATAATAGAACCAGTCTCCCATTAAGGAGACATTCCCCTTTTTTCAACATATACTGTATAATCTTTTAAAGCCCTTTTAAATCTTTGCTTGGTTTATTTAAGAATTGTAATATAATTTCTTATGATGTTGATTTTTTTGATCAGGATGTGCCCGTACAGAGTGCCATCACTGATTGTGCATGAGGTTCTTCATGGACTATCTGTGGTGCTTCCAGATGGATGTAGGATCATAATGGAGCAAATAATGAACTGTTACTGAGCCAATAAGTCCCACATTTACATAAAAAGGCTAAACACCCCTGACCTGTTTCAGCATGATGGCAAGCACAAATGGGACCATAGTGGAAGCCCTCCTTCAGAACCTGATTGTGTGTCCTCAGAGGTTTGGGGGATACCTTACTTAGAAAGCCTAACCCTGGGTGGAGAAGGGCAAGCCATGGAAGATAAAATAGGGGGACTGGAAGGGAAGGTAGGCCTCTTTGTGGATGACACCAAAATCTGCAATAGAGTGAACATTCCAAGGGGGTTAGACAGAATGGGAAAAAACTCAGAAAACTCAAGGAGTGGTTAAGGATATGACAGCTGTGTTTCAGTGTGAAAAAGTGCAAAATCTTGCACCTAGGCATAGAAACCCAGAAGCAGAATACAGAATGGGAGAAAAGGTATTGACAGCAACCAAAAAGAAAAGGATCCTGGAATAACAATATAGGATGACCTAAAGGTGAACAGGCAGTGCAACAAGACAGTCAGTAGGGCCAGTGGGATATTGGGATGCATACGGAGGGGAATTACCACCAGAATGAGGGATGTGGCGTTGCCTCTGTATAGATTGCTGGTGAGACTCCACCTGGAGTGCTGTGTCCAGTTCTGGAGACCACATCTCTGGAATGATATAGACAGAGTGGAGGCTGTCCAGAGGAGAGCAACTAAAATGGGACAGAGTCTGTATCAGAAGCCCTACAAGGAGAGGCTAAAAAACCTTAGTAACCCTGGAGGTGAACAGGGAGAGGGGGGATATTACAGAGATCTATGA
Organism: Neoceratodus forsteri; assembly: GCA_016271365.2. Lineage (NCBI taxonomy): Eukaryota > Metazoa > Chordata > Ceratodontiformes > Ceratodontidae > Neoceratodus > Neoceratodus forsteri. The sequence continues at coordinate 170,774,014 of CM057457.1, read as the reverse complement.
ATACATCATGGGGGATAAATAAGATAAGGCAAGGAGCATTTTTCAGAAAAAAAGTTGCATGAAAACAAGGGGACATGCAATGAAACTGGAGAGGGGTAAATTCAGGACAGATGTGAGAAAGTAGTTCCTCATAAAAAGAGTGGTGGATGCCTGGAACAGTCTTCCAGCAGAGGTGGTGGGGGTGAAAACAGTAGTGGGGGTCAAGATTGTATGAGGTAGGCAGAAGAGAAGTTTAGTGAAAAGTGGGGGGAGGGGTGGAGATCAAGAATGGTCTAGGTGACACTATAGGCAGACTAAAAAAAAAATGGGCAGACTGGTTGGGCCAAGTGGTCCTTTTTTGCCATCAGGTTTTATGTTTCTTTGTTAGGTGAGATGTATGTTGATGGGACTCTGTGGCCACTGCCTGAGAAAAGTTGATGTGTGAGGGGACTGTAAATAACTAAATAAAAAAAATAGGATAGCTTTCATCTTGTTCTTGGGCCTATTCTAAAGCAGACTTCCAGACCATAGAATAAAAAAAAATGCTCTTTAAATCAGAATGGTCACAAACATCAAAAATACCCTTGTGCACCTTTTATAATTAAGAAGACGTACAATATGTTCATAGAGCAATTATGACACTTTTGGTGTTCTGTCTTTTGCATGACAAAACGATGTTTGATGTTATAATTGAAAAGAACCAAAGAAGCAAGCCTTGACAAGCCTCCTGGAAATATTCTAATTGCAAAGGCAAAACTGCCGCAATTATCTGGTGTACTTTTCCAGCAGATAAACCATTCTGTAATTCACAGTGCATACATCACATAGGAGAACATCTGAAGTCCTTATTCTACAAACATTTTCCCTGTAGTTTAAAGAATGGGTGAGAATTTTTTCTACTTGATGAAAACTAGATGCATGTTCAGTGCTGATAAGCAGAAAACACCTACAGGGTTTCACTTTCTGTCTCTAGACTCATAACAGCATTGCTCTGTGGATTTAACACATTTAATAAACAGCTGAGTAAACTCAGTGCTGTAGATGGCTGACAGAACTTGCGTGTTAATCCAGCTCATTTCCATTGCTTAATGTAGACTCCTACAGATTGGTGGGCTGCATTACAAACAACACTATGCCAAACTCTTAGCATCCTATTACAGATCACAGACACCTCTCGGATATGCTCATTCTGAGTCTTCTAACTGGACCCAGCACTGCGGTTCTGATATTGTGCCTAGTTGAGATCACGATTACAGTACAGTGAGTAGTTCCAAAGAGGAAGACATGGAGGTTTGTACTTAATCATTCTCAGCCTACAATATTCTGGATAAGAAAGATGTACAAGCCTGTTTATAGGTGATGGTCTGTTCTAGTGAAACCATCAGTCTCAGATCACTGGAGGCGCCTGCAGCCACTTCAGCACAGGCTGCCCTTTCATTTCATCCCTTCCCTTACTGTGGATCACTGGAAATGCCTGCAGCCACTTCAACACAGGCTGCCCATTTATTGCAGCCCCTCCCTTACCATGGATCACCAGATGGGAAGCACCAAGATATCTCATCAGCAAGAATGCCGACCTCCCCCACAGCAATGGCACAATACCAACACAGGTATTGTGCAGCCTCTTACATCGCTGTTTTCTGGGGGGGTGGCACCCCCCACACCCCCCCATGTGGGGGGATCTGTCCATCACACCCTCCGGACTCTAGAATTCCAACTCCAGGTTGGAGTTGGTCCGGGGAGGGGCAGAACACTGGGGGAAGGCGAAACACAGAAAAAGGACCATTACAGCGAATGTCGCCGTAATGGTCTTTTTCTGTGTTTTGCCATCAGGGTGTCAACCACCAGAGGCACCTGCAGCCACTTTAACACAGACATAGAGGACTGATCCATCAGATGAAACTTCTAATTATTTTATTTGACCCTGTAACCTGATTTGGAGCCCTGTGTTCTGGGCCTGCAATGCTGTTACTTTAAGAGTGTTTTTACTGCTTGTACTGCCTAACGGAACTGTAGCCAGACTGTTTTTAAGAACTCACTGTTGAATTCTGTTAGGGTGCTGATTTAGATATTTTGCCTAGTACTCACTGTTGTGTTCTGTTAGGGAGCTGTTTTAGACATTATACCTGAATGTGCTCAGTCCGGCGATGTGGTGTAGCCCTGGGAAACCTTGCTTGCTGCTCCTGTGAGTCACCTTTGTTTAAACTAACCGCTATTCCTGCAGCTACACTGTGTGGCAGACAGCCAAGTTTATGCCCTGCCTGTCTCCCCTGACTCTGTTCCCACCCTGACCCCATTCCTTTGTGCAGAATACCTCTTTATCCCCTCCATTCCCTAATGCGTTGCTTTCTCCCTCTTCCCTACAGGTGCCCTTTCTTTTCAGCCCCTCCCATACTGCAGATCACCAAAGGCACCTGCAGCCACTTCAGCATAGGTATAGAGGATTGATCTGTCAGCTAAGTTCATGCTCTGCCTCCCCCCCCCCCCCCGGACTCCATTCCTGCCCTGGTCATAGACTACTTAACTAATCTGCACCAAAACAACAAAGGGGTGATACTAGGTGACTTTAATGTAAATTGGTTGACTGCCGAGGCAGATACCTACAAGGCCACCATCACTGCCATCAATGTATCTCAAATGGTAGACTCTCCCACCAGGGCCAGTTACCAGACTGTTCTAGTACACTGCTGGACTGGATACTCACTAATCACCCAGAGAGAATCTCCAACACTACTGTCCTCCCTGATTGGATTAGTGACCACTCCCCATTTCTATGCCACTGGTCAAACAGAGCCCTCAAGCCACCTACTAAAATGGCAGCACATCATGTCCTGAAGTGAGGGAAGACTGAACACCTCAAGACTTATCTCAAGCAAACTGACTAGTCACCCACTGACTTGGCTCAAAACATGGACCAAGCACTTGATTTCTTTTTCTCTAAATTTAATATGGCTTGTGACGTCCATGCCCCCATAAGAAGCATAAGATTTAAGGAGCAGATAATCCCTGGATTACCCCATCCCTACTTAACTACATGGCCACTAGGGATAATCCATGGCATCGAGCCCAAGCCACAGGTAAACAGATAGACATTCAGCTCTACAAAATGGCTAGGAATGCCTATACTCATGAAGTCCATCTCGCCAAAATCTGCCACTTCAGGGATGAGCTCTCAAACTCCTGGGAGGATGGCAGGAAATTTTGGGGCAACCTTAAAGACCTCACATGTAAAACTAGCAAATTCTCGCCCTGTATGTTAGATGTCAATGGTGAAATTACCCAGGACCCCAAGCAAATTGCCGATACTTTCAATGTTGTCTTCTCAGACCTTAGTGGTATTCTTCACCCTGACTTCTTTGAAATACCTGCTAACAATGACAAGGCCATTACAGCTGGTCCCCCTCAACACTCCCCCCTTTCTATTTCAAGACAGTCACCTTGTCAGAGGCCAAAAAGCATCTGCAACAGGTGCAAGGAATTTCACGATGCAGTAGTGACTGTCTTGACGTCAAACTTATCTCCCTAACTTTTGATGCAGTCCGATCTCCACTTACTAAACTACTAAATTTATTACTATGCCTTGGACAGTTCCCCCAGAGGTGGAAAGTAGCTGTGATTACGCCCATCCACAAAAGTGGTGATCGAGCCCAGCACACTAATTACCACCTTATATCAATCCCCCCCCCAAAAGGCTTTGGAGCGCATTGTATCAAACCAGCTAATAGAGTACCTTGAGAAATACCCGGTCCAATGTCCTCAACAACATGGATTTCACAAGGCTTACAGTACCACCACAGTGCTGCTAAAATATATTGGATTCATACGTAATGCACTTAATGGGGTCACATAGTGGGGGCAATATACATCGACCTTACTAAAGCCTTTGACACAGTTAACCACATCATACTGCTAAACACACTCTCTGCCTCTGGACTATCTAATGATGTGGTGGTGTGATTTAAATGCTATCATGGCTGCAGATCCCAAAAGGTCAAAATAAATAGTATTCTCTCTGACAGCCAAGAAGTGAGCTCCAGCATCCTGCAAGGCTCGATCCTGGACCCCTTACTATTCAGTTTTTTCTTCAACAACCTTCCCTCGGCCTGCAACAATAACATACTACTCTATGCAGAAGATGCCATTATCTTCACTAGTCAACCTGATCCCCATCTCTTGAATCGCAACTCCAGCACAACTTCTCAGCTGTTGAGGATTGGTTCACTAATCACAAACTCCTTATGAATTCCAAGAAGATGAAAGCCATGCTATTCATAAACCCACACAATAAATGCAAAACACACCGATTAACTATTTTAAACAACCATGGTACCCAACTAGAACAGGTCCAGTCCTTCAAATATCTAGAAATAATTATTCGCTGCTCCCTGTCATATGCCATCCACACAGGATAATGTTGCAAGGGTGGCCAATACCAGGATTGGTCTCCTGTATAGATACAGACACTATCTGACCCCAGATGCACTCTGACTTACTGTCAATAGCTTTATAATATCCATTACTGTCTACAGGTTAATCGTCTACTGTGGAGCTACAGACACTGCTCTCAAAAGGATCTGCATAGCCCTAAATACAGTAAGTCAAGTAGACTAATCATGAGAGCCCACAGACTCCTCCATACTTGCAACCTGTACATGCAGACTAAATGGCTGCACCTTAAGGGTAGGATAAAGTACCAGACCTGTCTCCTAGCAAAAAAAAACTGCCTTGGCAAAAGATGCTCGGTCATCCAGAAACTCATTAACCTGATGACTAACCCATATCGGGCTCACGGCATGGCAAGACAGACTTGCCAAGTCCCATTTTGCTGTACATCCCAGGCACAGCAATAATTTGCATACCGGGCACCCAGTTGGTTAAATGACCTCCCCTCAGCAATCCTTGTCAAGACAAAGGCCATCTCTTTTAAGTGCAAACTCCACCAACACCTCTCCACACTTGGCAGTTATGACTGCCATCCCTAGGTTGTCTCATCCCTAAGCCCTGCAATGTCCTTCCCCATCTGTCCCCCTCCTTCCTCCCTGCCATACACCCCACTCCCTATGAGAGCAGTCTTTGGCTGCCATCTCTAGTAACCCCCACACACACCTCCTCTGCTTATAGCAACCTGACCTCATTCACTAATAACCCCATGCCTCTTTCTCCTTCCATAGCCCACCTTCTTCTCACCTCCCTCTATCCTCCCCCACACCACCTTGTACTCCACCCCCATAACTAACAAAGCCAGCTTCTGGCTGCTTTATGACTGCCTACTATTCTGTAAATGACTATCTCATCAGTATTTTATGCTTCAATGTACTTAACACTGTTACTGAATGTCTCTGTCTGGTTGATATGTAAACTGTTATGTCTACTTGATATGGAAACCGTTATGTTTACCTCTGATGTGAAACCTTTATAAAACAGCCTCTGGCTCAAAGGCATTGTAATCCGAGAAATAAATAAACATGGATTTGCATATCCATAATGCTTGCTCTGGGAATTAACTTACTGTATGTCTTTGTAATGTTTGAGCAGAAAAAGTACAATAAGTTGTTATAGTTAAAGTACAAATGATGGACAAGTGATGGGTATCAAATCAATCACCCTAAAAGGTGAGAATTCTCCATGGCCCTGTGATTTATTGGTTACTTTGATTAAACAGAGATTTTGGATATAGGGGAATACCCATTATTTTGTCCAGTGATATAAATTTTGGCTGTTAGACTTTGTATATATTAATATGAGCTTTGTATAAATGTCACGTTGGGATATCACAAGTGGATGTTTTGCTGTGTACATTAAAATATCATATATTTATTTTAGTTCCTGATTATGTGGTGGGGCCACCATGAATCACTGAACAGTAGTTGGTGATTTTATAGAAACATAGAATTTGACAGCAGATAAGGACCGCTTGGCCCACCTAGTCTGCCCATTTCCCTACCTAACAGACAAGCTGCAGATCCTAGTTAACCAACAGTCTACTTCCTCCTACCCCTCACTAGAATTGCCTTATGTCTGTCCCATGCATTCTTGAATTCCTCCACTGTTTTTGACTCTACAACCTCCTTAGGAAGGCTGTTCCATGTATCCACAACCCTCTCTGTGAAGAAATACTTCTTCACATTACCTCTGAGCCATCCCTCCTCTATCTTCAAATTGTGCCCCCTTGTTTTTGCACATCTCTTTTTCTGAAAGATGCTATCCTCTTGGACTTTGTTGATTCCCTTGAGATATTTGAAAGTTTCTATCATGTCCTCCCCTCCCTCCTTTCCTCAAGGCTATACATCTTTAGTTCCTTTAGTCTTTCTTCATATGTCTTCTGATGCAGACCTGCATCATTTTGGTTGCCCTCCTCTGGACAGCCTCCACCATGCCTATGTTCTTGCGGAGATGGGGTCTCCAGAACTGTACACAGTACTCCAGATGTGGTCTTACCAACTATCTGTACAGAGGGCCAACAACTTCCTGTTTTCTAGTAGTAATGCCTCTCCCTATGCATCCCAGTATCCCCCCAGCCCTCCTTACTGCCTTCTCACATTGCTGGCCCACCTTTAGGTCATCAGATATTCAGATATGAGTACCCGCAGGTCACTTTCCATTTTTGTTGTTGTCAGTATCTCACCCCCTATTGTGTACTCTTCCTCTGGGTTTTTGTTTCTCAGGTGCATTACTTTGCCTTCTTTGCATTGAATCTAAGCTGCCATACATTTGACCATTCCTCCAACCTTGCCAAGTCCCTTTTCATCCTTTCCACCCCACCTTATGTATCAACCCTGTTGCAGATCATTGTGTCATCTGCAAAGAGACATACTTTCCCTTCCAGTCCCTCTGCAACGTCACTTATAAAGACATTAAAAAGGGTCGGCCCCAGTACTGAACCCTGTGGTACCCCACTAGTAACTCTCCTTTCTTCAGTGTGGACTCCATTTACTATTACCCGCTGTGTCCTGTTGCCAACCAGTGTTTTACCTAGGCTACCACCCTGGGACCCACTCCCAGGCTGGCTAATTTGTTTATTAATCTTTTGTGTGGGACTGTGTCAAATGCCTTGCTAAAGTCTAGGTAGACCATGTCACAGCCCTCCCTGGTCTACTGCTTTGGTCACCCAGTCAAAGAAATCAATTAGATTTGTTTGACATGACCTTCCTGCTGTGAATCCATGCTTCCTTGGGTCCTGTGCCTCACTGACCTCTAGGTACTGAACAATTCTTTCCTTCAGAAGTGATTCCATCATTTTTCCTACCACTGAGGTCAAACTGACAGGTCTGTGGTTTCCTGCCTCTGTCTTGCTCCCACTTTTATGAAGGGGAATCACATCCACCCTCCTTCAGTCCTCAGGTACCACACCATCCTCCCATGATTTATTAAAAAAGGTAGGCAGTGGTGTTACTAGTTCTTCCCTTAGTTCTTTTAAAATTCTGTGGTGAATCCCAGCAGGTCCATTGCATTATCCACCTTCAGTTTTAAGAGTTCTTTCAGAACCCTTTTTTCTGTGAAAGGACTACTATCAACCCCCTATCCAGAGCGCTTCTATTGACCAGATTAGGTATTTCCCCCCTGCCTTTCCATTGTGAATACTGAGCAGAAGTATTCATTCAGTATTTCAGCTTTTTCACTGTCACTCTCTGCCCAACCACCTTTCTCTTTATTCAGCCTCAGTATCCCTGCCTTAGTATTTCTTTGCTTCCTAATGTACCTATAAAAGGTTTTATCCCCCTTCTTAACTGAGTTGGCTATCTTTTCCTCGGTTTGGGCCTTTGCTTTTCTGACTGCCTTGCCTGCTTCCTTCTGCTTTAACTGATACAGTTCTCTGTCCTGCTCCTTCTGTGTTTCCTTATACTTCCTGAATGCAATCTTTTTCTCCCTAAACTTCCCGGCCACTTCTTTTGAGAACCATAGTGCTTTTTTCTTACGTTTTGATTTGTTTATTTGCTTCACACAAAGGCTTGTTGCCTCTGTGTTGGCGGTTATGATGTTTCCCCATTGTTGCTCCACCCCACCTTCTTGCCTGTTTACTAGTGCTTTTCTGAGGCACTCTCCAATTTTGACAAAATCAGCCCTCCTGAACTCCAATACCTTCACTTTTGTGTAGCTTGACTCTACAGCTAAGTTTATCGTGAACCACACTGTTTGGTGGTCACTTGTTCCCAGATGGCTACCCACTTCAAGATCAGAAATCCTCTCTCTGTCCCCATTTGAGAGTGCCATGTCTAAGATTCCTTTCTCCTGAGTGGGTTCCAAAACTAGCTGTCTGAGGCATGCCCCCTGTAGGGCATCGAACATGACCCTGCTCTTTAATGTGGCTGCAGCAAAGGTGCTCCAGTCAACATCTGGCATATTCAGGTTCCCCATCAGCAGTATCTCCCCTTTTTCTGCCATCCCAAGGATGCCTTCTATCATTTTCTTGTCCATTTCCTCCTGCTGAGACAGGGGTCTGTATATAACCCCTGTGCAGATTGTGGAGCCATTTCCAGTCTCCAGGGTGACCCACAGTGCCTCCTCCCCTCCCTGTTTACCCTTTAGTTCTGTTGCTTTGATCCCTTCCCTTACATAGAGAGCTACTCCTCCTCCTCTTCTGCCCTACCTGTCCCTCCTGTAGATTGTGTACCCTGGTATGTTGACATCCTAGTCATGGTTCTCTGTGTGCCATGTTTCTGTGACTGCCACAATATCCAGGCATCCCTCTTCCATCAAGGCCACCATTTCAGGGAACTTTTTACCTAGACTACGGGCATTGGTACTCATTACCCTCCATTTTTGTATGGCTTTATTTCTTTTTGCCCCATCTCTGTCCCTACTGCCTTTGTCTTTTTCTACTTTTACCCCTGCCTTTCTCCCTATCGACTGCTCTATCTTGGTGTTTACCTCACTAATTACCCTGATTTTTTGGGGGGGGCTAGGATTTCCCTTCTCCGCTTCAGTGCCTCCCCCCTTGGCTAGTTTAAATGCTTGCCATTTAAGCATTTAAATCTATCACCTAGGATCCTGGTTCCCCTCCAGGATTGATGCAGACCATTGCACCTGTATAGGCCTGCATCCTTCCAGGTGGAGCCCCAGTCCCCAATGAAGCCAAATCCCTGAGGTCTGCATAAGCTCTTCAACCAGTCATTGAAACCCATAGTATGGAGTGCTCTAGCCTCATCGATGCCATAGACAGGTAGCACTTCCGAGAAAGTTACCGTGTGTGCTACTTGTCTAAGGCCCCTTCCCAACTCCACGAACTCCTGTTGCACTGCTCTGATCCCATTCTCAGCCAGGTCATTCATCCCTAGGTGGGATAATGACATCCAGTTCCCTCCCCCTTGCTGTTGCTCCCATGATCCTGAGGATTCGTTTCCTGTCCCTCAAGCCTTGGCGCCAGGGGCAGGCACCTTACAGTTCTACCCCCTAACAACTGAGTCCCCCACCAGGAGTTGTTTCCTTCCCCTGTGGGGTCCTGGGCAACCCTCCTGTGGGTCTCCATTTTGGAGGTTCTCAGCATCCTCCTTGGTTTCCACTGCAGGTGGTGATTGGGTCACTTGTCTCCACTCCTGTTTTTGTGCTTATGAAAAGGTGCTAGCCAACAGGCCTTTATACATAATTGAAAATCCATGCAACACACTGTCCACAGTTTGACCACACACCTAATGACTTCCATGGCTTCACTTTCTATTCTCTTTTTGCTGTAGATCTTTTTCTCCCTTGGCTGGCATCTAGCAGGCTGTTCAGCCCTGTCCCTGCCTGCCCCACCTGGCACCCACCATCCACAACTCAGCTTGCCCCGTAGTTTCCCCAATGAATTAAACCCCCCCCATGATGGGATCAGGAATGGGATGGCTGTCCTTCTCCTATCTGATGACTCACATCCAGAACTGGGGACTGGTGGTAAGGTAGTGATGTGGGAATGGAGTCAGGCAGTCAGGGTTCCATTAAGTTGGCACAAACCCTTTTCTGTTTTCTATCTCCATCTATGGTGGCAAGTAACCATGTGCACATGGAGGTACACACATGCTATGGAACTGCAGCCCCTCCCTTCCATGTCACTCATACTCTGGCACTTCCATCCAGCCTCCACCATGTGGCAGCCAAGGAGCAAGATGGCAGACCTCCCCATCCCAGGAAAGAAGAGCTGCCTATCACATGCTTAATCCTTTCCTTCCCAGACAAGCCCTGGAGACCCAAGCTCATTCACTAACCCGGGTCACTGGCATGGGAAAGGTAAGGCACACTGGATGCCACAGGCCTCTTCACCACTGCACTGGCTTATCACTTTGTAGTTTCTAACTGCTGCGATGGACCAAAACTCCATTCTTTTTTCATCCCCTATTCTCAAACAAACTCACAGCATGTAGACCAATAATTTTAGGTTTTAGACAACCCCATCCTTTCTGCTCATTCCAAAACTAAATAAAGTAGACACTGTGGCAACATGAAATAGCTCTGCCTTCTTGTTCATAACACACAAACTTTACCAACCTCTGAGAAACATGTCCATCCCACCTACTTGACCAACTATTTAATTTCTGTTTGGAAACTCTCTTGTCAGTTACCATGGCTTTACTCTGTCCCTGGACACCAGTAGCATGACCAGAAACTACAGGCAAACACTTCCAGCTTCCTGTGCATCCGGTCTCAATTTTTCAAACACTCCTTCTTTCTCCACACAAAAACTGGTATCCAAACATGATTGACATGCCTGCCATCAAGATAAACCCATTATTGTGTATGTTTTAAGAAGGGAGCACTCAAACAGATGTTTCCCAGCAAGCCCTAATGAAATATATAGACCACACTGCACTAGCAGTCAGTTCATACAGTACTACAACAGTGCAACCTGCTGACCACAACCTTTAAAGTACTACTTTGCTAAAATGTACTCCTACAATACCCAAAACAAATAATTTTTAAATATTTTAAGTATTTTTTTATTTATAGAAAAGCAATAATACACTCCAGGGTGTGGTATTTCATGGAATATAGTCTCTTCTTGGGTGTATAATACACCCAGCTTGGGGCTCATGTCTCACAATGCACCCAAGGCATGATGATATCTGATGAGTTCCCACACCCTGTCATGTATTATTGCCTAAAACATGTATATTAGGCAACAGTGAGTAGCAAGATTTTTTTACACACCTGAGATGTGTAATACCACAAAAACTATAAGACTGAATGTTCGTTATCACTCACTGAAGGTATGTAATTAAACAAGTTGTAACTGTTATCCATTTATTGTTTTATACAATTACTGATTGAAAGAAACATGGTCAGCAGGCAGTATCAAAACTGACCAAAAGCAAAAGTGTTTTTTTCTATCTGTCAATCAATCAGTCAAGTCTTTACTTCTTGAGTGCTATTCCAATGATCATAGTGCTGCACACAATCAAAGTAATAAAATCCATAAAAACAGCAGATGTAAAAATTTAAAACATTAATCATCTGGTAAGATAAGATGGTAGCCTAACCAATATTGACCTCGGGAAATGCTAGAAAAAACAGGTACATTTTCAGGGCAGATTTAAAACCCTCGACAGTCAAGCACTCTCTAATCTGATGAGATAGAGAGTTCCACAGGGTCAGAGCCACAAAAGTAAAATAACGTGCCATGGAGGTCTTCAGTCGGACCTTGGGAACCTCTAGCAATCCCTCATCAGGGGATTGGAGTGAGCAGAGGGGGCAGTAGGGAAAGGAGATCTTGCAAGTAACATGGTTCCCACCCATGTAGGGCCTTATAGGTCAGGAACCCAACCCTGAAGGTGATCTGCCAATGTACTGGCAGCCAGCTCAAGTTGCAGAGCACAGGAGTGACATGGTTAGATCTAGATAAACTAGTCAGCAACCTGGCTGTCATGTTCTGTTCTAGCTGCAATCAGTGGATATCAACCCCTGGTAGCCCCAAGTATAAGGAATTGCAGTAATGAAGGTGTGAGGTTACAAAGGCGTGGACCAATGTTGGGAGGTCACTTAATCCAAGCAATGTTCCTCAGATAGTAAAAAGAGGTTTTAACAACAGCAGACACCTGAGATTTTAATGTCAGGCTGCTGTTGAACACAACGCCCAGATTTCGCACCTGATTAGAGGTAAGCAGCTAATCACCCATGAGCCAAAGCCAAGAGGGAAGGCCTGCCAACAACACCCCACCTTGGTGACCAGGGTCCACCACCAGCACCTTGGTTTTGCCCAGATTCAACCTTATTTAGTTGGCACTCATCCAACCCTGGCTTGCAGAGAGGCAGCTGTTAAAAACTGAGACCACATCACCCTGTTTGGGCACAAAGGACATGTAGAGCTGAGTATCATCTGCGTAGCAGTGATAACTCAGCCCATACTGCATTATAATGTCTCCCAATGGCAGCATATACACTGCAAACAGCATGGGGGACAGCATGTAGCCCTGCAAAACCCCACATGACAGGAGGAGAGGGGCCTAGGAATAAATTCCTGACACCATTCTCTGAGTCCTGCCAGTGATGAATGATCAAAACCATCTGAGTACAGTACCAGTACCACAGAGCATCCAAAGATGCTTCAGCAACACCCCATGGTGTACAGTGTCAAACGCTGCAGAAAGATCAAGGAGACTCAAGGGTGGATGGCTTCACCAATCCCTCACCAACAGGAGATCATTAAGTACCCAATCCAGGGCAGTCTCAGTACTGAGCCTCTTCCTGAATCCAGATTGAAGAGGATCGTAGACATTGTGAGATGTTAAATGGTCATCCAGCTGCATCACAACCACCTTCTCAATAACCTTGTCCACAAAGGGCAGCTCAGAGACACGTCTCTAGTTAGCTAAGCAGTCTGGGTCGAGGGAAGCTTTCTTCAGGATTGGTGTTACTACTGCCTCCTTCAGAGGGTCCAGAAACACACCTGACTCCAATGAGAACCAGACTATCTAAGCAAGGACTGGACTGATGAGTTCAAGGCACCCCACTAGGGGGTGTGTTGGGCCTAGGTCCAAACTACTATAGGTTGGGCACATACGGGTGCATACCCTGGATGACCTGCACAATGTTCTCAATTGTCAGCCAGCCAGAGTCTTACCAGGCAGGCTGAGGGCCTGCAATCTCATGCCGATTACTGTAATACCCATTTGAGGGTGCCGAACGGATCTCTGACCTGATTGTGACAATCTTATTGGTGAAGAATTGAGCAAACTCATTGCTACTTGCTTGTGAGAATGCTCCCAGTGGCTGAAGACAGGCTGGATTGCATAACCTGTTGACAGTGTCTATTCCTCACCACAGCAATCTCTTTGGACAGGAATTCTGCCTTCTTTCAAGAGATTGCTGATTAATAAGCCTTATAATGAGCTATCAATTTAAGTTTATTAACCTCCAGGCCAGATTTCTGCCAGCGCCGCTCCAACCCTCGACCCCTACTCCTCAACTCCTTCAAAGTCCCATCAAACCAGGGTGACTTTGAGCAAAGACTGAGTGGTCAAACATGGATAGGAGCTAGGGAGTCGAGGGTACCTGTCACTGCCTTATTATAGGCTAGTACCAGTTCCCCCGGTTCCCCACTTAAACTCAGCAAACCTGATAGGTCCAGTACTGCCATAAGACAGGGCCATCTCCATTGGAGCAGATCTATTGGGGGGGGCCTTGAATCAGAACCTTACAGTATGATGGTCTGACCACCTGACTGGTTCCACCACTAAGTCGGTGATCTCCATCCATAGAAGGACTACTAGATCCAATGAGTGTCCATGGCTATGGGTAGCAGAGGTAACCATCTGTGTCAGGCCCAACAAATTCATCAGTTTGAGGAAGTGTTATCCAAAAGGTGAGAATTCATCATCGACCCAGGCATTGAAATCCCCCAGAATTATCCATCTAGGGGATTCCAGTACCAGGTCAATGATGAAGTCCACTACTTCCTGCAGGAATTCCTTTTCACCACCAGGTGGATGATAGATGAGAAATATTTTGAAACCTTCACGTGCTCCCACAATACACTCAAAGGATCTGGTTGTTCCCACAGGGATGTCTACAAGGCTCAGATCCAATTTAAAACAAATGGCTACCCTCCTGCCCCTGCAATCCTCTCTTGGGTGGTGTATCACCGAGCACCCAGCTGGAATAACTGATTCCAATACTGGGCCAACATTATCATCCAGCCAGGTCTCGGTGATGCAGGCTAAGTCAGCTGAACCAACAAGATCAGCAATAATTGTTGTCTTGTTTTTAATAGACCTGGCATTGCACAACACTGCCTGAGTAGGACAGGAAGCCGAGGTAGACCAAGCAACTTGCCCACTCAATGTTGAACTCTTGGGTATGGAACCAGACAGAGAGGTCCCCTTTCATGGATCCATTTCACCCAGGGCATCTCCTTCTCTCCTCCACCCCTATCTGCCCACTCCGCACCACTACTCCTCCAAGCAACAGTTGCATTTCACTCTAGGTGATATATGCATGTGTGAGATAGAGGAAATTTTGTTACACACACTCACGTACAATGTAATGTGTATAATACAGAATTCTGAGTACTGACTTCCAGTTGTAATTGACCTCAATCAGTAAATATATAGGTATTTGTAGCATGGTTTAATATAATTGTAAGTATACTTTTTTTTAGGTTTTTCCTTTTTTTGTGTGAAAAATCCTTCCATCAAAAACTGTAGTCCCATACTACTCTTAGGATGAGTCAGTGCTGTCCCCACCCCGATTGTTTATTTGTTAACAAATTACAGAGCTGTTAAAACTGTTAATGTAAAAAAAAAAGTGTTTTCCTGCCAATGTGAACACCCATAACCAGTGTATGTTTTATAGTACTGTATTATTCAAATTCACCAGCCTTTTCTTAAAAGAATAAATATATTTACTGTGGGATGTGATAGTTTAACACACCAATCCAGCTGGCATGCACCCTTCCTGTTCAGTTATGGGTTTTTGTTGATTTTATATAGTACAAGAGCTGCCACATCAGAACTCTTTTCTCTGAATAGGCAGCTGAGTGAGAAGGGCATGAGGGCATTACTATGGAAATGCTTGCATCCAAGTCTCACTTAGCTGCTGACTCAGACAAAACCATGTACAACTCATAGGTTCATAGGTAGGTTCATAGGTAATATACAAAGTCAAGGGACATGCCCATTATGACTTCGTCACCCATTAACTTGGGTGGTAGTAATATTTATTATCACCCATGTAATTGTCCAAATTCTTTTTAAACATATTGAAATTTTGACTATTTACAATTCCTTGTGGCAAAGAATTCCACACTGGAATTATTCTTCGTGTTATAAAACCTTTCCTTTTATTAGTTTTCACATTAAATGTCTTGATTTTAATATTATGTGATCGTGTAGAACCAAGACAATTTCCCCACTCTAGACATAGAGTTTCAAATAGATACTCATTTGTTAGTGCACGAAAAATTAAGCATAAGTCACCCCTCATAGACCTATATTCTAATGAGTAAAGTGTGAGATTTTTCAGTCTTTCCTGGTAGGGAAACTGTTTTAGATTCTTAATATTTTTTGTAAATCTATGTTGTACTCGTTCTCTGTTTATCTTATCCTTTATAAGAGTAGGTGCACAAAAGGAAGAACAGTAATCGATTTTAGACCTTATCAAACTACTATACAAAGGAATAAGTACCTCTGAATCTCTACTCTTTAAATTTTTAAGAATACAATTTATTAGGTGATGGCATTTTTTAACTATTAAATTATTATGATCTGTAAATTTTAGATCATTACTTATAACAACACCCAGGTCTATTTCTGATGAAACTTTAGTCAGTGGTACATTATTTATCATATAATGTGACATTTGGTTATTTTTGCCAAAATGCATAACTTTACATTTGGATATGTTTAATGATAAATTGTTTTCAGTAGCCCAGTTTAATATATTGTTTAGATTCATCTGAATATTTTGTATAGAATTAGAATAATTTACAATGCAGCCCAATTTAACATCATCTGCATATTTGTTTAGCCATACCCTGTTTGATGTAGACATGCTAAAGATAACAATATTAAACAAGATTGGTCCCAGCACAGAACCCTGAGGTACTCCACTAGTCACCTTACTCCACGCAGAGTTGTAACCTCTAATACTGACTTGTTGTTGTCTTTCTAATAACCATGATGTAATCCATTTAATTATATTTTTACATATTTGCAGTTTTATTAGACAGTCAACTATCACCCTATGTGAGACAGTATTGAAAGCCTTTTCATAATCCAGAAAAATAACGTCCACTGGGAGGCCTATATCAAGTGCTAAGCTTACTGGTTCAAAAAAATTTATCAAATTTTCTTGACAAGATATACCTTTTCTAAATCCATATTGAAAGATGTCTATATCACCATTTGTTTTGATATGTTCCTCGACCTTTTGTAGGAGGAGTTTTTCCATAATCTTCCCAATGCTTGATGTTAAACTAATAGGTCTATATTGTTTAGTGTGGAATTTTGACCCATTTTTATGAATTGGAATCACTTGGGCAAATTTCCATTCCTTGGGAACTATGCCTTGTTGAAAAGATTTATTAAATAAAAAGGTCAAAACGTCAGTCAACTCAGATGCCAATTCTTTAAGAAATACAAAAGGAATATTATCAATGCCAACAGAGGATGAGGTTTTAAAAAACATCAAGGCTGAAAAAACTTCTGTAGATGTAAAAATTATATTATGATTTATATTATAATCAAAAGGAAGATCTAGTTTTTATTGCTTTTTAAATACACTAGAAAATTGTTTATTAAAAGCATTTGCCATATCTAGTTCGTCTGATATTAGTAAGTCATCAATAAACAAAGGTCCAACCTGAGTTTGAGAATTTTTTAAGGAGCCAATGTAATTAAAGAAACTTTTTTTATTATCCTTTTGATTAACCAAATTTTTTTCAAAATCCTTTTTTGCATTACGTATCATTAATTTCATTTCCTTTGATTTTAATTTAAATCTCTGCCAATTTATATCAGTTTTATTTTTTTATATTTGTTAAAGGACCTTTTCTTTCTTAATATTGATTTTCTTATAGCATTATTAAACCATACTGGATTAGCGTCTTTTATTTATATATTTTTTTTCTTTCAGGCACCCAACTATCCATACAGAAATAAAGTTGAGTTTTTATGTTTTCCCAAATGACCTCCACAGATAGTTGATCTAAATCTTTCTTCCAATTCCATTTAGATAAATAATTTTTTAATCTCACAAAGTTTGCATTTTTATAATTTTTCATCTTTGTGATACCTCTATTATCCAGAGCAGACTCAAATATTTCCCAGTGAAGTATATTATGATCAGATAATCCTAGAGGTTCAAGAATTGATGGATTTTTATAATACTGTTTGATGTTTGTAAAAATTAGATCAAGGGCAGTATTTTGTCTAGTAGGTTCTGTTACAATTTGATCTAATCCTAATATAAAAATTGTTTCTAGAAAACATTTTTCATTATGAGTTGCACCACAAAGAGAATTCCAGTTTATCCCTGGAAAGTTAAAATCTCCCATTAATACAATGTTATTAGATAACTTAATATTTTGAAAATAATATATGAAAGATTCATTTTTATTAATATCCAGAGACGGCGGTCTATAACATATTCCAAAGGTAAATGGTTCAATATTTGAATTTATTTTAACCCACAATATTTCAACTCCTGTGGGGTCGGGAAGATCAAAATTTAATTCCATACAGTCATAAGCTTCCTTTATATAAAAGGCAACACCTCCTCCTCTGGAAAATTCTCTATTTTTTTCTTAAAGAGATGATAACCAGGAATTTCTAGACCCCATTGTTCGTCAGAGAACCAAGTCTCTGTAATGCCACAAATATCAATATTTTTAGTTTGTAATTGAATTTGTAACTCGCAGATCTTATTTGAAAGACTTCTAGCATTTAGTAATAACACGTTTAGAGTCAAATTTTCTTTATTTGATACAGTTTCCTGATAAATTGGGACATTTTTTGAGTTTAATAATACATGTTTAGTACACAAAGTATCAATTTGACCCCCCCATTTAATAGTTTAAACAGTCCGTAATTGCTGTATTAATAATGTTACCTAACATTTTAGTTCCTTTTTTGTTCAAATGAAGGCCATCAAATGCAAAACAGTCATTATGTTGTGATAAAATTTCCCAATTAGTAAGACACTTTAAATTTTGTTTTAAACGCCATGGTCTCAACCAATTGTTAATATGTTTGATTTTATTGGTAGTAGCATTGTCAATTCCAAGGACAGGTAGTATTTCAGAAAAGATTATCTTTGCCCCTAATTCTACAAATAAATTGGTTAATCCCACATAAGCTTCTTTAATTTGTTGTACATTCTGATATTTAATATTATTTGTGCCCAGATGTATAATCACCAGCGGATCAACACCGCAATTGTGAAGTATATTTTTGGTCATTTTAGTAACATCCTGTATTTTTGCTCCTCTAAAACAGGAAAGGGTACGGGTAGATTTATTGATGTCACATATTTGACAAT
Source organism: Neoceratodus forsteri (assembly GCA_016271365.2). Taxonomy (NCBI): domain Eukaryota; kingdom Metazoa; phylum Chordata; order Ceratodontiformes; family Ceratodontidae; genus Neoceratodus; species Neoceratodus forsteri. The sequence goes on along the minus strand of CM057457.1, from coordinate 170,755,594 downwards.
CAAGATTTGATATAATTGAATCTCCCAAAACATATATTTGGTTTTGATTTTTAGAAGTATAGTCCATCAAATTTTGCTCAGGATCAATACTTATGTTCTGATTAAAAAGTAATAAATCATTTTGACTACTATCAGCAACTGATGAAATATTTGGGATCAAAACTGATTTTTGTGGTAAAACAATATTTGTTTCATTTACCGGATGAGAATTAGTTTCCATGAGTAACACCTCATTTAAAATTTTGTGAGTCCGAAAGTAGAGTTAGAGGGTCGAAGCTATTTGATAAGGGCAACAAAAATTCTCCAGCTTTTCTCCCTTTTCTTGTAATTTTAGACGCCTGAACAGTGAACCATTCATCTTCTTTATCCACTAAATCTGGTTCATTACAAACTCTTTTTCTTTTGTTTGGTTCCTTAATTTCTTGAATTATTTCTTTATTTAGCAAAGTGTCATTTATAACATTTGACATTTGAAGCCTTTTCCTAGTTTCAAGTTGGCTCATTTCCAATAATTTCAAGCATTCATCAAATAGTTTAATTTCATCTTCAAGTTCTTTATTCTTTATACATTTAAAGCATTCAAACCTTTCTTTTGGATTTAGATCAAGAGAAAATCTATACATGAGACATGTTTCACATTTATATCCAGTTTGCCCTTCCACTGTAAATACTAAAGAAGACATTTCCCTACACTACTAGTGATAGTTTAGAAAGGCCTATGTAAGAAGAAAAATACTAAACACAAACAAAGATTACACACCCTTTATGTGGTCCGTACAGGAGAGATGTCTATAACTCTCCAAAAAATGCCAAAACATGCAAAACACATGCAGAAGTGTGTGTCTTTGCACGCTGCTTTGAGTGCGGCGATGCACGCTAGTACGTGCTCACCCTTCTCACTGCAGGGGTTGTTTAAGTAGTGTGTAGGCACCCAGAAGTAGTGAGAGATGACTTCCTGTACCTTGCTACTTTCAGAGTTTTTGTTAAGCCCTAATTTAACAGTAAAATCCCCCCAGAGGCAAAAAAGTTGTTTTAAAATAAAAATAAATGTTGCCCAGATATTCAGAGGCAGAAATTTTAGTTTAACAGCCAAGCTGTAGTCCTGGAAGCTACACCAGAAAACTACTGCTGCTCTACCTAGAGTGCTGTCACTGCTAGGGCTCAAGGATCAAATGTAATACACAGTTTGAAAGCACTCAAAATTCACATAAATGGTATATTTAGGACAGAAGGTTAAAATAAGAACACAGTCAAATGCACAGGAGTAGTAACAACAACAAAAATGGAAAGGGACCTGGGGGTAATCATATCAGATAACCTAAAGGTTAGCAAGCAATGTGAGAACTCAGCAGCTCTCATGTCATATAAAATGAACAAAACACCTAAAAGAAGTTCTGGTCAGATCCACCATGGCGGCATAATGAAGTTTGTAAGGTTGTGTTGAATTGTGAAGGATACATGGAGAAACAACATAATGCCTTTTACCTAGTAAGATTTGTTATATTTTATATTGTAAGGAAGGCAGACACATTGTTAGGAAAAGATATGGAGGTGTTGATTTTAATGGAAGGAATGGTCAGCAATATAGGTTTTGTGTAATGATCATACTCATAGCAATAGAAACAGATGGATTCAGAACCCTGGAGCCCCATCATCAGAATCAATGAGGACTGCACATTTCATTATTCGTATTGAGGCTAATCAAACCAAACATCATGACTCAGTTGGCATATACTTGCATGGCATGGCTAACCCCTGTTCTACAGATGCAGTCCCTGTTCTCTACATTAAGAAGCAATATTTTATCTATGGACTACTGATTGCTACTTTTGTGATTGACATCAGGACTGTGACACTTTCCTCTATGAACAATTAGAACAAAAAAATATTTAGGGTGATACATACATGTTTCACAGATAACACATGGGTGCTTCTATTTTACATAGCAATACTTATTCCAATTTCTGTTATACACAGACCTGTACCTAGGAGTCAGTCCAATGTCAGATATTAGGCTGCTGCTCTTTAATATAGGACAATGCATATGACACCTTGGGAATATTTCTATATTATCCTTTTGGGGGATTTTGCAAAGAACAGACAGTGACACTCATGATATCAATGGCTAAATTAGTATTCCATATTCATTACATCAAGATGTTCCATCTTACTGTAGGGAATAGGGACTTCATCTGTGAAGTGGGGGTTGACCATACCATGCAAAGATACCTCAACTCGTCGTCATGATGGTTGCCAAGGGACTGGAAGGAAAAGTATGCCTCTTTACAGACACAAAGATCTGCAACAGGATTGATACACAGAGGAGGGTGAAAAGGATGAGAAGGGACTTGGCAAGGTTAGAGGAATGATTAGAAGTATGGCAGCTTGGATTCAATGCAAAGAAGTGCAAAGTAATGTACCTGGGGAAAAAACCCAGGGGAAGAGTACACAATGGGGGGGAGTAGGAACAGCAACAAAAATGGAAAGGGACCTGGGGGTAATCATATCAGATAACCTAAAGGTTAGCAAGCAATGTGAGAAGGCAGTATGGATGGCTCGGGGATACTGGGATGTATAGGGAGAGGCATCACCAGTAGAAAAGAGGAAGTTGTTCTCCCTCTGTACAGGTAGTTTGTGAGACCCCATCTGGAGTACTGCATCCAGTTTTGGAGACCCCATCTCTGCAAGGACATAGACAGGATGGAGACAGTCCTGAGGAGGGCAACTAAAATGGTGCAGGGTCTGCAACAGAAGCCATAGGAGGAGAGATTAAAGGAGCTTAATGTGCATATCCTTGAGGAAAGGAGGGAGAGGGGAGACATGATAGAAACTTTTAAGTACCTCAAAGGACTCAACAAAGTCTAAGAGGGTAGCATCTTTCAGAAAAAGAGATGTGCAAGAACAAGGGGACACAATTTGAAGATAGAGGGGGGATGGCTCAGGGGTAATGTGAGAAAGTATTTATTTCACAGAGAGGGTGGTGTATGCATGGAATGACCTTCCTGAGGAGGTTGTGGGGTCAAAAATAGTGGGTGAATTCAAGAATGAATGGAACAGACATAAGGCAATTCTTGTGAGGGGGTAGGAAGAAATAGGCTGTTGGTTATCTAAGATCTGCAGCTTATCCAGTAGGTAGGGATATGGGCAGAATAGGTGGGCCAAGCGGTCCTTGTCTACCATCAAAGTCTATGTTTCTGTGTTTCTATGATTTTTGTGTTGCATCTTTTTTTTTACCGTGCTTCATGAAATGTGCATTCCATGTTGATTCAGATGTTGGAGTTCCGGGGTTTCACAAATTTGTGTTTCTCTCATTACCACTATATGACTGGATATAAAAAGAACTTAAAACTGTTTTTGAGTTTACTTTCAGTACATTACACATTGTTTTACAGGTCCTGTACCAATCTGCTGTAGTTAGTAGACTACATAAATGTTAATTTTAATTTATTTATTTTTACACTTGTCATTTTTTAATCACAGTTGGAGTACTTAGTTGCTGTGCACAACAGTAAGATAGGCCCTAGTATTTTCATAAAATACATGCATCATAAAATAACTTGGATTGTAAAAAACAAAAAATGGGAATTTATAGATTTTGAACCAAGTCTGAATAATGTGATATCAGCATGACCACAATTAGCATTTAAATGAACCAGTACGTTACAAGATACCCTTGTTAAATCTATATTTACAAAAGTAAAATTTAATCTGAGAACAACTTGAATGCCTGACAGTCCACATTGAAGAAATGATTTTAATAGTTTGAGAAGAGACATGCGAAGGAGACAGCTTCAGCAAGAACCTTACTGGATTTATGAATGTCACAGTTTGCAGCCAAGAGGTTTAAATGAAGATGTCAGACTGCACAGTTATTTATAGTTTTTGCATTTTTCAGTAGCTGTAACTTGCTTAGTTAAAACATTTATTTTCCAGGAACTGGGAGGATTCAGTATATATTTTCATTGGTTTTACTGTGTATATGGTGTGTTTCGTATATGCCATTACTTGAAAGATATATGCTTTGCACCCTTGTTTCTATGGTTACAAGCTTAATAAAACTACACACACAAAAAAGACAAAGAAAACCAAATTGTGTTTAACACCTCATTTACAAGGGGGTCTTCAGAAATCAGTGTGATCATAATAAAGAAACTGGGAAATTTACATATTGAACCTTGTTATTCAAAAGGGCAAAAAAATTGCAATTAAAAACTGATAAAGGTGTAAAGCTGTAAATAAGAGTGAAACAACCACGCTGGTATGCACACAACATAAAGTGGTTCTTGAAAGGATACAGATTGGGGGCAGCTCAATTAACACTGCAAGTCCAGATAAAAATATACATTGACTCCTCTTGCTGTACTGAAATGCTACAGCTGATGCAAAATACAAAGCAAGGTTGTGGGGATGAGGTTGGAGGATGGGTGTGAATAACACCATATACCCAGCAGGAAGGACTTTACATCTCTCAGAATTTATTTGTGGAAATGAGTGATCAGAAGAGGAATGTAAGCTGAGCCAAGGCAGGTTAAAAAAAAATAGTTGTAGACTTTCCGTAACATCTTTCCATGCACAAACATGCTTTGACTTTGAAGCTAACTTGCTTAACTGTTTTTTGTAGATTTTACTCCTGATTTCTTTTCATGACAAGCAGTAAGTATTCCTGCATGAAAAGACTTTATCATTGAAGTGCCTATAAAGTGAGGAACTATACAGTGACATAAAAACATCACTTTATAGGAGCTTCAAAGGCAAAGTCTGTTCCAGGAATATTAACTGCCTGTCATGACAAGAAGATCAGGAGTCAAATCTACAGAAAAACAGTTAAGTAACTCACAGTTGCATTAACAAATATGTTTTACACTTTTACAAACATTTGTCAAGTCAAACGACACACTTCAACTTATTCTAGAAATAGAGAAGCAAAACTCAGTAAAAACACAAACTCAGTACACACTGCATTCCCAAAAAGGGATAGGGGATCCTAGGATATAAAGCCAGTAAATACATTTGTAAAAAAAAAAAGACATTAGTAGTGCAAAAAGAGACCTCCTATGATTTATCACTATTTCATTGTATAAGATCTACAGAGATATTTCAATAGTATGGCTGTTCTTCAGTTGTGGACATATTTGAAAGTAATCATAACTGAGAAATAATTGTTTGATATTTATAGAGACTTTTCAGGTATACAGGATATCAAACAATTTTTTTCTCAATCATGATCATGTTTAAATATGTCCAGAGGGAAAGATATCCATATCATACATAAATATCTTGGGTCAGTAGATCAGAATAAAATGAAGTGTGATAAATCATGGGCGGTCACCAAAGATCAGAACGGCTAATATGTGCACAGTTTTCACTGCAGCTCAATACTGTGTGTAATAAAACAGCATTGGAATTCAGTAGTGGACAACAATCACAGCACCAACTGTCCTTAACAAGCATTTGTCAATGTTGAATGTTTGTGTGCTTGTATGAGCTGTGTAGGTGTTATGCATGGGTAGTGCATAGGGTAATATTAACATAGAGGATAATGTATGGTCCTCTATCGGTAACCAGTCTGTTAACCATCGAGAGGTTGCCAGGGTGACGGTGTAAACCTTGAGTGCAAAGCTCAAGAGGTTTACATCACCATGGCAACCTCGAGATGGTTAACAGTAACCGGTTGCCGATAGAAGGACCATACATTGTTTTTTATAGTGTATGGTCCCAAGAAAAAGGGAAAATGGCTCCTTACTTTTCTAAACGGAGTCACCGCTGTGGTCGTTCAGTCCTTCCCTTACCGCTGCATGCATCCATCAGTTCCCAAGTGTAAAAAAAGGCGCTCACATGAGCAGACCGATCCATGTTGTTAACCTATCGATGTGATGTAGCATCGATAGGTTAACAACATTACTATGTCACATCGATGGTATAACAACCTGATTTCCTAAGGTTAACAGCGTTCTACCATACATTATAAATAAATAACATGAGTTATAACAGTGACATTATCATGATTGGGAAATTAATAGGTTCACACATAATGTTCTGTTTTCTTTAATTTAGCCTATGTTTCTAGTTCTTGCTAAATCAGCAAAAGTCATTAAGAGCTTGCATAGTCAATTAGAGGCAGCTGAACCTGAACTGATAGGGTGCAAAGGGCTTCCCTAAGGAGAATCATTGCCGCCCTATCTTAAAAAAGATTTCCCACTTTCAAAATGGGAGCAGAAGTTGAACTATGCTACTCTGGAACTGTGCCATGGTTAACAAGAGTGACTTACATCATTATTTGATTTAGCATAAAGAAGCCTCAAGCAGAACTCCTGGTACCCATAGGAGCTCACCAATTCTAGCTCTGTGTGCAGTACATTTTCCAACTCCCTGGAGAGGGGCTGGCCAGGTCAAGAGGATGTCATTTGCTAAGAACCATGCACACTGTGCAGCTCAAGCTGCTGGCTTTACTTGGTCACAGACTGCACAAATCGAAGAGGATACTGTAAACTTTGTTTATTCTTTTGTGTCGCAATCATGTTACTTGCGCATGTGTAGAACAGACATGCAGTGGCACCAATGTGGAGTTTAACAGGGAACCAGAGAGCTATGGAGAGAGCACAGAATGCATGATTGTGTGCATTTACCTTCTGTCATCTAAACAGGGTGACATCCAGACCTCTCACGTAACAAAACAGGGAATGTTCATTATATTAAGAATAGATATTCAGACCACTAAGTCACATTGCAGCAAGACAGGTGTATCCTTTTGGGGGTGACCAGAGGGGTTACAGTCATGATTACTGTGATTTCTTTTCATACCCTGTGATGCCAACTGCAACTTTTACTCCCATTGCATTAATCATGTAAAACAAACTGAGTGGTGATCTTTGAAACCCCTATGATTCTGGAGATTTGAGGGTACTGCAGCCATCAAATGATCTATAATAGTTACTTTTACCTAGTAATGCTTAGTATCACACAACAACACATTTAGTCCCCTAGTCTGATGCTTGGATAGCTGGAGATGGGGTTTGTTTTCAGGTGTGTATTATATTATAGCATATGGGTGGACCTTTGCTGGATGGCAACAATAGCTAAATACTTCATGTCCTGCACACAGCAGCTGGATCTCATTTGTGACTTCCTGCAATACTACCTGTTCCACTGCAGATTTCATTTAGTTGCTGTATTGGCCCTTGTAAGAACAGATCCAGAAGCAAATGGTTTGATACCTTTCATTGAACTAACATAGATGTTACAAAAAGAACAAAGAGCCTAAGCTTTCGAACAAACCACGTCTTTCCTCAGAAGCTTAACTTTAAGGTAAGCTTTCGAGTAAAGACTTGGTTTGTTAGAAAGCTTAGGCACTTTGTTCTTTTTGTAACATCTATTTCCAATGAAAGGTATCAAACCATTTGCTTCTGGATCTGTTCCACTCCACTAATTCAGTGTGGAAAGCATGGGACATGTCTTGAGTAGCTGGAATGTTGTAGAAAAGGTTACCTAAAAATGTGGGAGTTATAGTGTTTTTTATTTAGTTGTTTAACCAGGCGTAGCACACTAAGCTGAAAGCTTTTTTACAGGTGCAATCTGGGAGCACAGGGAAGTTAAGAGGCTTACTCAGGGTCACACAGTATGCAAGTGGAAGCTGTGGGATTCAAACCCAGGTCTGGCCTGCTGGATGTCACCAGATTTGCAACTCAGAGCCTTAAACCACTGCACTATACTGCTCCTTAAGTGTACATTCTCAGTGCTCCACAATAAATATTTTACCATTTTCTGCAGGATGTATTGGTCTGAATAAACATATTGCCACTTACATATGCTTTCAGCATCAATAATGGTTTGTGTTTTTAAAATGATACATTAATTGAAATGTGCATTTCTTCTAAAATCTAAAACTATCTGCCTATTGGAAACTGTTTCTCCATAACTGGATACCCTATATAATAAATTAGAAGTTTGTTACACTTTCACAGACTTGTGTAAGACTCTCATTAGACTATATTATATATCAACACTTGGGTGAGTGGAACAGTGATCTAATATTAAATAATGTATAAATGAAAATGTAAAAAGATTAATTTGTGATAACAGTGTAATTTCAAAATTGGACATTTGTGGCAACAGGTTATTACAGAAATTAATAGTTTGCGGTTTGGTAACCTCTCTTATGTGCATATGTGTTTCAGTTTTTAGAAGACTCCACTAAAATAATAGAGGCCAATGAACAACAGAAGCCAGTGTGCCATCCCTGAGTACATTACTCTTTCTCAAATGCACAACCCAGTAACAACACAAATATTTAATTCATTTTGGTAACTGGTAAGCCCACTGAGACCAATACTTCTAACAGTCACACAGGAGTGTGGTGTGCATATTTTATGGAATGCATACAAACAGAGGTGAGAAAGAATATGTGCCTCAGGTGGAACTTGAACCCAGGCCACCTGGAATACTGTTCTGATTGCACTAACCAGCTGCGTCACTGAGACAACTGGAACCTGGGCCATCTCTGAGCACATTATTCTTTCCCAAATGCACAACCCAATGGCAACACAAATATTTATTTCTAACAATCACACAGGAGTGCGGTGTGCATATTTTATGGAACACATACAACCAGAAGTGAGAAAGAATAAGTGCCTCAGGTGGGACTTGAACCCAGGGCATGCAGAAGATATACATCCCTGATGTCGACATGTCAACAGCGAAGTCCCCTTCAGTGACAACAGTGCCTCGTCACTGTAGGGAACTCATTGGCAACTGGCACTGTCTGTAGGGGGTCCTGCACCCCCCTGACTCAGCTCCGACTCAGAGTTCAGAATCCTAAGTGGGGTGTGGGGGGTAGCCTCATGTGGGGTTCAGTGAAGCCCCCCCTTAGAAAACACTTGTTGCTTCTCTGCAACCAGTAACCAACTGCAAAATGCAGTTGACCTGCCAGTTTCACTGTCAGGCTGTTCAACAAATATTTTGTGATGACCCATAATGGAGCCCACCCAGAATGCCGTTGCCATTGTGCTAACCAGGTGCACTTATTCTTTTTCACCTCTGTTTGTATGTGTTCCATAAAACATGCACACAACACTCCTGTGTGATTGTTAGAAGTAAATTATTTATTTAGTTTTTGTTACCGGGTAAGTGCACTAGACAAGAAACGTTGCCTATTTTCAAGCATGACCCAGAAGAGTTACATACAGAGATACAGTTGTATACAGAGTTACATACAAAGGCAATAACAAGTCAGGAGACAAATAACATCACATGATTTAGTGCAAGGAAACTAGACTATAATAGATATCTCAGGCATTGCTGCATCACAGTTGACAAGGCAGTTGTAAACAGGGGAAACAATAACTGAGGAAGAAATCATACAAAGAGTGTTCTAGTGCAGGGGTTAGCAGCATATGGTATCAATCCGGCAACAGATCAGGTAGTGCAGGTCCCCCACGAGAAACAGGTGTTCACAACCAGAGAGGTTAAGCCTTCCCACATAAGAATGTGGCATACATATAAGGAAAGTGCTTTAGATTTGGGAGAGGTATACTAGGTGGGTGCTCCAGTGATTTGGTTGTATGTGCATCTATCAGTGCCCATGAGGTAGGCAAGTAGCTCATTTGTGAACACCTGGTGTGATTTGGAGAGCCCAATAGATGAGGGCAGGGTGTTCCAAAGCTTGGGGGCCAATGCTGAAAAAGCTTGTTCACCCATTTTCGTGGCACATTTAGGTATACTAAGGCAAGTCTTTTCTGCTGACTTGAGTGGATAAGCTTGTGTTGCTTGATGTAATAGGCAGGCTAGCATTTCTGGTGTGACAGATCTAATGATGGAATCAATTGTACATCTTGCAGTGTAAGTGCAATAAGAGGTAGGGGAGAGGCAACCTAGACTTCAGTACAGTATACACCTGTGGGTCTGCCTGGGGACTGATAAGGCAAAGCAGCAGATGCTATTGTAGCAGGTGTCTCACCTTTTGTAGTACCCCTTTGTTTGCATCATAGAAGACTGCTATGCCATAGGTGAGGCTGGGTCTAAGAATTCCCTGTGCGATGGCCAGTTTAGCTGCTGCGTTTAGTGAGGAATGGATTTTGTTGGCAAGCCCCAGCTTTATATTTACAGCTTTGCATGTGAAGACTACGTGCAGGTTAAAGTCAAGCGAGGGGTAAAGTGTTATTCCCAAGCACCTGAAGGAGCCCACCACCTCCAACAGGGTGCCATATATTTGTGTTGCCAATGGGTTGTGCATTTGAGAAAAAGTAATGTGCTCAGGTGCAATTGGAATGATATTACGGGTGGCCTGGATTCAAGTCTCACCTGAGGTACGTATTCTTTCTTACCTCTGTGTGTATGTGTTCCATAAAAAAGCACACCTCACTCCTGTGTGATTGTTAGAAGCCAGTATGCCTCCCTTTAGTCATGGTTCACTTGACTTTTTATTCACTAATTCCCACCCCATGGATCGGGCCCAGGTGATAGCACTTGCTTTCAGTTTATTACTATGTTACATTTTACTCTTCTATCTCTTACAGTCTGACTCTAAATCCACAGTCACCAGTCTCCTAGACCAATCCTATGTATCTCGAACAAAGTACATAGTATTGTCCCCTCACGCAATTGAAAAGGGTGGTTAATGCAGCTGGAGACAGCAGTACGTTTGGATATTATCTGCACTTACTAGATAGTCTAATCAATAGTGCAACTGAAACAGCACAGAACACCTGCCCTGCAATTTACATGATGGACCATGAAAAAAAAATAACAGAGATAACAGAGAGGACAACCGAGCATAATGAATGTGATGAGCAGAACAGGATCAGCACAAAATAATAATCACCTGCTTTCAAGGCAACCAAGAGCCTACCTGGATTGTCTGCAACTCCAGTCAAGCACAGACTGATAAATATAGATTACTGGGCATTAGTCTGCCTGGCCATAAACATTCAACAACAAATTAATGCCATTACTTACTTAGTTTTTGTTGACCGGGTAAGTGCACTGGACAAATTCTGCCTATTTTCAGGCACGACCCGGGAGAGGGGGATACAGATGAATGCCAACTGAAATTGAACCAGATTAAGCTGTTGGTGGTATTTTTAGTGAATAGGGGAAATTTGGCTAGGACATCTGGGAAAATTCCCCTGCTCTTTTCAAGAAGTGCCATGGAATCTTTAACATCCACCTGAACTACCACCAGAACAGGTGGACGGGACCTCGGTTTAACATCTTATCCAAACGACAGCACCTCAGGAGTGCAGCACCCCCCTTCATGCTGCACTACAGTATCAGTATTGGGATTTAACTCAAGTGTCCAGTGTGGGGATAGAACCCACAGCCTTCTGATGTCCCAGCCTCAGAGGCAAGTGTGCTACCTGCTGAGCCACTGGCACATTGAGTAGGGAGCAAGTCAATTGCTCCAATTGCTCCCTGTTCCCTTTAAACAATAAAGGAAATGCATGCAAAACTGGCCAAATCACAGTACTGTAGTAACAGCTAAAGTTGTAATAGAAAGACCATGTCTGATTACGTAGATACTAGCTCAGGTGCAGACAAGTAATAGATGTCATCCTGCAGTCTGCATATCAATGCCAGCTTGCAATAAACATGTTCGAAAGTCAATTAAGAAGCTTGCCCAGTGGCACTGAGGGCTGAGGTGCTGGACGCCTTACCTCACTCCACGCCGGTGACCCATGTTCGGGAATGAGCATGGGTCGTCAGGGATTAGCAGGAGTGGAGAAGGATGGAGCACCCAATGGCTGCTCTCCTTCTCTGGGGAGGGTACCTGCAAGCTCCTGCCATGATACCATCACCTAGGGGGAGCTTGGGTGGCAGGTGCAGTATAGGGAGTAGTAGGAGTGAGCTTCAGACACCAGCAGGGGACTGGAGCAGGGGGCATGTCTCAGTGCATCTCCTGGTTCCTTGGTCCCCATTGCACACCAGGTGTCTAGTAGTAGAGAAAAGGCAGGAAAAAGAGATCACACAGGGGCACTGGTAGACAGGTCTTTGGGGGATGGCACTCGGAGGCTCCAGTAAGTCCAGAGCAAGGTGCACACTTGAATCGTGGTCAGGGGAGATCTGGGTCTCCTCCACCCCACCGGGGGCATAATCTGGTATCTAGGGTCTATAGAGTGGGGCTTCCATATGCGAGGACAATCTGGAGAAGCTCTGAGGCAGGTCCACATTGAGACCCTGAAGAGTGGGGTCACTGTGCGATAGGAGGGTAAATACAGAGTCTAAAAAAAAAACAGTTAAGAAAAATTTTTAAAATGTAAGGATACCAGAGAATATGACAAGTGGCTGTAACAGCAAAGCACTTAAATAAGAAAAAAATGTTTGAAAGCTAAAACATTAACTTTGCATGTAACAACAGTAGCTGAAAAAAATGGGTTGTGCACAGAAAACAAGATACAGCTGGAATATCTCCCTACCTCAGGAAAAATGCTGTATCTCAATAAAATGTTTTAAAGCGAGCAGATTACTTTGAGTGAGCAGTAGCAAAATTGCATTTTGTAGACATGGTGTGACAGAGAAGACACAACAAGAATTCTCTAAATGTTTTTGCTAAACTGCCAGCTTTAAAAGCTTTTATTGAGATACAGCATTTTGTTTCAACATTTAAAAGCATGAACACATGCTTTTTATGTTGATTGCGTGCATGTGCAAGAAATATATTACGGCATCTTGCTGCAGAAGCAGGTTGTGGAGGCGTGGCACTGTTGTGGCCAGTGCCCCCACAGCCAATGGAGGCTTGGCCCGCTTTCGCCAATGGGGTGGCATGCTGCTGCTGACATTAGTTCAGCCAGCATTCCACAACCTTGTAAGGTTTCAGCTGCTGCAATCAGGGGCTGCCTCATCATTGCAGCGTAAGCCATTCCACTGCAATGAGGGAGTGACCGTCACATTGCTGGGGAACCTTAGTATTGTGATATTGTTTGTGAACATGGCGAGGCTTGCTGCCATGTTCACAAACGCGAGTGAGCCCCCTTTGCTGAGGGGGTGCCTCACCACAGTGTTTGTGTGCCGAGGGGGCCACCAACTCGCTGGGCTTTGTGGCCATAACCATAATGTTCATGTTGTTGATGGGGGAGCCCACTCCCAGTCAGCATTATGTCCCCCCACAAAGTATCATTTGCCAGTGGGGGCCCCAATCCCCATCTGCTTCAGTGGCCATAACTATAATGTTCATGTTGCTGCTGGGGGACCCCACTCCCCGTCGGCATTATGTCCCCCTGCAAAGTATTATTGCCCCACCAAACACACACTGCAGTTGTGCCAAGGGGGTGCCCAATCCCCCTCAGCTCTTGTGCCCCCTTTTGTGCTGATGGGGGTGCCCAATCCCCATCAGCTAGAGCTTCCCATCCAACAAAATATTGTGTTGGCACACTGGGAGCCCACCCCAGCATGCCAAAGGGCCAAAAAAAAAAAAAAAGAAGTCCCGTGATGGTTTTTTGTTTGTAGTATCTGTTAACAAAGAAAACAGTCCCTCGCTGTCTTCCTGCCCCCTCCCACAGCCCACATCCTTCCTCTGCACCTCCTGCCTCCCTACACCCCCCTCACCCCATACTTACCTGCGGAGTCTGGCGCGACAATCTCCGGTGGACTGGGAACACGTCTGCACTCTTCAAAGCTGACTGCGAACTGAGGAAATGCCAGTAAGCTGTATAATGGCATAAATAGGGTTTTTTCAACTTTGATGGGTATCTCAGGCATTTTTTAGAATTTTGACCCCAAATTTTCAACATGAGGTTTTTGGGACCCCTCCAGTCATGGCAGTATTCAGCCCGGAAAGGTGATTTTGCGGTCACTGAGCAGAATCATCTTTTGGGACTGATTAATGTAATGACAATGCCAGTGTTCATGAGGTGGGCTCTCAAAAAGGCTATGTTCCAAATTTGGTACAAACAATCCAAGACATGACTGTTTTATGAGCGTGCATTGCGCAGTTGCTACGCATGCTCATAACTTCACAAATTTGCAATATTTTCACTGCAGATGTTCAACATTGACATTTTCCCACACCTCCTTATGAACAGTATAGCTGTCATTTTCCACATCCTGGCCAAAATGTGTTTTCACACTTACAGTGCAGAATAGCATGGTCACTATGGGAAATCAGTGTTTGGGACACATTACAAAAATCACAGTGACACTGTTCATTAGCAGAGGTCCTAAAATGCCTATGTTGAAAACTTGGTGATGAAAGTCCATAAAATGACTGTGTTTTTTTTTTTTGTTTATTTGTTTTTTAGTTTTAGTTTTTGTTGACCGGGTAAGTGCACTAGACAAATCCTGCCTATTTTCAGGCATGACCTGGGGAAGGGGATACAGATAAATGCCAACTGAACCAGATTAAGCTGTTGGTGGTATTTTTAGTGAATGAGGGAAATTTGGCCAGGACACGAGGGAAATTCCTCTACTGCATGGCTGTCAATAGGGGGACCCTATGGTCGCAGCAATTGCCAGTCCGGACTTGCAGTCAGAGAGGATGGAGGTGCAAGCATTACAGGAGATTGGAATCTCTCAGACAGATCTTGGAATGGAAATGGAGCATTTGGTTGAGAATATATTAAATTCAGACAATGGAGGTAATACCCCAGTTGAATTTTTTTCTACAGAGGATCTTACTGTTACTACAAATAATGAGGAAATTATTAAAAACAATGGAGGTTCAATGGAAGACGCTGAGCAAGAATTACACCTGATATGGCAAAAAGAAGAACAAAGACATGCCCAGGAAAAAAGTAAATTGCAAGCCAGACTTGTGGAGATACATCGTTCAGCTTTAAATGTCAGCTCAGTGGAGACACCTGTCAGTGAATCCTCTGATGCAGCAGGATCAAGGGCCCTGCTGGGGCCAGGTGAGTCTGTCAAAGTTTGTACTGTTTCTTCAGGAGAAAAAGGGGAGAGTCAGCCAACTGGTGGTTTAAACGCTAAGAATCTAAGCGTGTGCCTACAGCCAAACCCCTTAGTTGGAAATGACGAAGTAAGCATGGAGAACATAAACAGTTCAAATGCTCAGATATCTACCTCAGTAAATGATGTGCACACAACTAATGGACTTGCTGACGCTCACCAGATCCAAATAAATAATAAACCTCTATCAAAAACTCCGGGCTTTGTGGCCTTTCCAGACGTCTCGACAGCTGTCACGTTTCAGACTGATACTTTGGAATCCCAAGCAATGGCCATGCAGTTTTCATTTATGAATTTGAATAAAATAAGTCAAAAGGATTTAAAGAGGGATAAAAGACTTGCTCAAACTTTAGCTAAAAGACATTTAAAGATTGATTCTTTAAAAGATGAACTGGTAATGACACAAAAATTAGCTGAGCAGCTAGATTCAACATGGACTCAGGGTAAAGCACTGTCTCAGTCAGGCTGGAAGCAAAACCCTGCTGGTACTTGGGTCCCAGATCTGGAGTGGGATGACAAAATGCCATTTACTCCCTCTTCTTCTACATGGGCTAAAGGACAGGACCTGAATCATATGTTAAAAGTCTCTAATAATAAAGAAGTATCTTGCTCAATATCTGCAGATATACCAAATTTTCATAAATGTGAAAGTGAAATTCCTCTTCAGGTGGTGGGGGCTGAACCCATGAACCCCATTGGACAAAGCATAAAGGATTCCAGTATAGATTCAGAAACTGAAAATGAACAGAACCAGGGTCAACCCACACAAAAACAACCTTTATTATCAGAATTGTTTGCAAACATAAAGAAAGAGGCTGTTCCCAGTAGAAACGCAGTGCAAATCCGCTATAAAGGCAGTATGGAGGACAGGCCAGACAGACATTTTGTCTGAAAAATCTTACTTAAGGATTTTTTAAGGTTTTCCCCTCGTGAGGTGTTTACTTTTATAAACATCTCAGGAGAGGATAACTTTGACATCAGTTTTCGTTCAGCCCATTTTTTAGATCTTTTTTTGGGAATGATATACCCAGGTTAAATATTCCCCATTTGGACCCCCTTTTGTAGCTATATCACTTTCCAAACTTCTGGTTAAATTTATTACAGTGATGTTTCATAATGAAGGAGTTCATGTAGCTGATATTTCTTATTGGTTGTCACAAAGATGAGAACTGTTGGGAGACCCAGAGGCAATTCTAGATACTGAGTTATTCTGGACCGGAGGGTGGAGATATAAGGTGAAATTACAAGGCACAGAATCTGGCATTACACATATCCCTAACTCTTTTATGTTGGGTAGGGACAGGGGTGTGTGCTTTTATGCTGGGCAGCCCTGAGCTTGTTACAAGTGTGGTTCACATACTCACATTTCTAGTACTTGTGACAAGCCAAGATGTGGAAATTGTGGGGAGGTAGGACACATTTCTTTTCAATGTGCATCTCACACAAAATGTGATCTTTGTAATGATGTGGGGCATGCCTTTAAGGCGTGCTCATGGGCTGCGAAAACTGCTGCTTGTATTGTTAGCCCTGATCTACTTATTCAGAAGGCACAAGATACAGCAGATGTACCAGAAAAGCCTCATCAAGTTAAACGTGATATCGAATCTCACCCCTCTACTGAAGTTATCAATTTTTATGATCATCGGGAAGATAAGGATAGGAAAGGTAAGCTAAAGCTAAGGCTCCACTCCCCCTCCCCCCCTCAAGTGTTGGATCATCCTGAGGCCTTACAACAGGCCTTACAACAGGAGATCCTAACTCCAGTATGTTATAGTAACCCTGTACAAGAAAGTGTTCTCTTAGCAGCATCTCCAATTCCCCCTCCCCCACCTTCCCTTCCGAAGCGTTAACTCAATCAACCCTTTTGCAGTTTTGGCACCAGAATGGGGGGATTCAGACATGGATCAGGAGAAAGGAGATAGTAATTCTAGAGCTCTAGATATGGAAACACAAAAAATGGGATTTACAGGGTATAAAGGAAAAAAGAAGGAAAAAAGTTGATTATAGTAAGCAGGTTTATAATCACTATTACTGGCTAACTTAAAAATTGGAACACTAAATGTACATAGTCTATTGAACACAGGGAAATGACAGATTGTATTTGATTGTATCTATAGGCTACAATTTGAAATCTGTTTTTTACAGGAAACTTGGGCTTTTTCCAATAGTAATATCAGAAGCTTTCAGGGAGAATGGGTTTGGGGACCTTCTTATTGATCCTTTGGACAAGATGTCGTGGATGGTGTGTGTGTATTATTTAACTCCTTTTCATTTCATTTCTTTAAATTGGTAGATATTTTACTTGGAAGAGCTTTGTTAGTAGATGGTATTTGAAAATGTAAGACTTACAGGTTAATTAATATATATGGCTCACAGCTGAAAGCAGGGAGAGTGGCACTGTTTAATGCTTTAAAACCTTATCTTATGACCACTTATAATGTAATTCTCTGTGGTGATTTTAATTGTTAGATACCCTCCTATACTAAAAACAAGAAACCAAATGCTAAAATCTACTGTGATGCTAATGCACTTTAGTTGACAGCATCTGTTCCAATCATATCTCCATCATCCTCTGTTCCTCTTTTAAACAATCCAGCAGCCACCATATGTTGGGATGACAGGCACCTAGGCATAAATTAAAGCCCAGGTGCCACCCCTCCACAGCGTTGTTGGTGGGTGCCTGCCCCAGCCTGGTAACTTCATAACAATTTCACAGAGACAGTAGAAAAATGGACGTCTCCTACCAGACCTACCTAGAGGACTACCAAGCCAGGTGTCCTCAGAGTAGTCGAGCAGAGGCTCAAGCACATCCTGATTTTTAACAAAGAATGGCCATTCACACATCTTCTCAAAGTAGCCACTACAACTTGCATCTGGGACACATGTGAATGCCAAAACATGCACATTAAGAGCAAAGTCTGTATCATGGGTATAGAGGCTCAGTATTCTCACTACACTGCCTAATATGATTCCATATCGATTGAGAATAATTAAAAAACATCCACGTACAGTACAGTTGCATCAGGTAACACATTACCAAAAGTGCATATTGCAGCCTTTTCAAAATCAAGCATAGCACTGGATGGATTCAAACCTACCCACCACCGCTTAAGCTCCATGAAAACATACTCATATGTGGCAGTTGTAGGGAACACATGAGCACATAAACTGCAGGAACACAACACCACTTTCTCAGGCCATGAATTGTGTACAGCTGCTGAAATAGACTTGGGCAGGCTTTAAATGTCCCATCAAGGAAGCATTCACTACACTGCAAGAAATTGCAAGTTCTTATCGGTAACAATTATGAGATAGCGATCCATGCCACTTTTGCAGTCACTGTATAGAAATAGCTCACCAGACATGGTTGTTTGGTACTCAGCATGTATCACCAACTCCTCCACAGTGCTCGGTATGACAGGATACTGTGCTCTGTTTGCTGAATACGCTGGATAGTCCATCACAACAGAGGAACTATAGGTAAGCGCTCAGCAACAGTGTCAGTAGCCTGTGCAGTACTCTGAATGACTACCTGTGCTGTAGACTCCAAGGTATTCCTCACACCTGCAAAGATCGCCCAGTACCTGCTATGCACCCACATCACCTGGGTCTGCAACATGATTGTGGGTTTTCTTGAAGAGCAACAACGGCTTCTCCAACAGTGTGTACTTGAGCAGGGCACTGCAGATGATGTGATTTCACACAACGCCAGTATACCTTTTCTGGACACTCCTTGTCTACACGCTGCAGAAAACCTTCATACAGTAGCAGACGACCACCCTTCTGGGACATCAGGTACTCCATTGTTGTCTGTAGACATCCGTACTGCCACAAATAGCCTCAATATATTGACATAGACTACACCTGCCCAAACTCCGCCCACCACAACTGGCACTCACCATTACTTTCACCATTTATTACCATTTGCCAATTACTATCGATTGCCAGTTGTTGTGGTCACTGTTATGCTGTTACCCGTTATTCATTCGCCGATTGCTTTTTGATGTTATTATGTGTTACCTTTTGGTATAGCAGTGATGCGCCACACTGTAATTCCTAATAAACTTACCAAGTCTTCTCATGTATGATGTAGAAGAGTACAATGGAAAAGACAGAGCCATGGGGAACACTACAGTTTAAGGCCACTGAGTTGGAAATATGCAGACTTATGGCCACCGAACATTCAAGAACTTTAAGGAATGATTGGAACCATGAAAGTTGAGGGGTGGCAGAGAAAGCAGTTGACATGAGCAGACGCTCTATTGGAGGCTCTCACCATGCACCCTATAAAAGTAAAAAAAATGCCTTTATAATTACATTCAGAGTTCTAAAATAATTTATTTTTACAGTGCAGCTGCTGCCAAATTTACACCCAATTTGACTGATGGGAAGACCAAAATTGATCAACCTAAGGAAGTGGCAAGGAAAGACACAAGCCTTATCCTCCAGCAGTTTTAAAGGTAGGCATATCCCTGGAAGAGCAGGGGATTTAGAATCTACAGTGAAGGATGAATTAGGCATTAGTGCGGCAACTAGACAAAAAAGCGGTTGCTTTCACTTTCAAGTGTCAGTGATCAAAAGCAAAGTTGAATCAACTGATTTGGAACAGAAATCACTGATGACAACAGTTAATAAGTCACAAGTGGTGGTGTCAATTATAGTGAGAAAGCAATAAAACCTGACAGGGTGTGGGGTATTGGTGGATACCCACATGCCCAGGGGCATAACAAGGTCTTACAGCTCCTAAATGTGCTGATATTTATTTTTTTATTTTATTTAGTTTTTGTTGACCGGGTAAGTGCACTAGACAAATCCTGCCTATTTTCAGGCACGACTCGGGGGAGGGGGATACAGATGAATGCCAACTGAGCTTGAACCAGATTAAGCTGTTGGTGGTATTTTTAGTGAATGAGGGAAATTTGTCCAGGATACCGGGGAAATTCCCCTACTCTTTTCGAGAAGTGCCATGGGATCTTTAACATCCACCTGAGCTACCACCAATCCAGGCAGATGGGACCTCGGTTTGACGTCTCATCTGAAAGATGGATCTCTACCAATACCCTACTCCCTGAAAGATCTCATTGTGCTTAGAAAATGGATTGTGAAATTTAAAAAAAATTATAAAAAATAAAAAAGACACACACAAAAAAAAAAATATTGCTTAGGACTGCCCCAGTGGTGCTGAGGGCTGAGGCGCTGGATGCCTTACCTTACACCACACTGACGACCCATGCTCGGGTATGAGCATGGGCTGCTGGGGGGTGGCAGGGCAGAAAAGGATCGAGCATCCTCTGGACTGCTCTCCATCTCTGGGGAGGGGGGACACCAGCACTCAGTGCACTACTGGCACCAAGCAGAGGCTGGGGGCTGGTGTGCTGAGGCTACAGCAGGGGAAGGTGAGGCAGACGCTTGGAGGAATGCGTACAGGAGTGTATGCGTTCACTCCTTGTGACGTCATTGCATATCCTCACCTTAGGGGGAAAAAAGAACACTGCAGCAAAAAAGGTCCTGATATGCTCTATGGTGGCCGATCCCTGCAGGTGCTGCCCCCATGACTAGCAGCAAAACCCCTCCAGCACTGAATCCATCAGTAAGGTGGGTTGAGGGATCCCCACCGTCCCACCATGGGGGGGCACAGCTGTGGGGCAGCTGGAGGATGAGCTGTGAGTGGGGGATGGGGCTGGGGGATCTGGCCTGAGGTACAGCCGTCAGGAACCAGGAGGATAAACAAACTAACTAAAAAAAAAATAAAGATATTGCTTAGGAAATGTAAAACAGTCCCTCCACAGATGCCTTCTACTGGTCAGTCATTTATCTTTCTACATATGCTGTACAAAGTGTGTCTGTTTACCATAGAACATAAGAATTCGATGTTCTGAAGTATTGCTTTAATAGAATGCTTAGGCACTTCCCCATGCACATGGAATGCATGAAGTCAAACTTCTGCAGTATTACAATGATATATCTTCACTTAGACATGCACAGGGCTCATATGGAGCCAGAGGCTCAGTTTTAATTGCCTCAGGGTTAGTAATAGGGATGGATATGGATTTGGATTTGGTTTTGCAAAGGGTTTGGATTTGCCAGATTCAGCCTAGATGTATAATTGAAGGAAAAATGAGTTTATCAAGAGAAAAGCCTGAGATGCACTACATCCTGCTGTTTACAAAGTGTTAGTTTCTGACCAACCTGCATAGAGAACAACCAAATGGTAGAGTGTGGAATGAAACTGCTTATTTGGAACCCATCCACCCACCCCTATGAAGTCAGCATTAAGGCCTATTAAAAATGTAGCCAGGCAAGCAAATTCCTCAGATAGTTTTACATTTCTAACATTATAGATAGAATCTAAATACAAGAGAATAAAGAAGAGTTAATGGAATTGGGTTAGATTTTTTTAGTCTGATAGACAACGTCAACTATGTAGTTACAGAATATGTCTCTAAAATTTGTGCATTGTATTGCTAGTATTCACACTGGCTCATTGCAGATTACAGGTTTGGTGAGCCACTTTGGAATACTTCTGATATAAGGGACTAGCAATGGTTCAGTAAGGAATCTGTACAGCTTGTTATTATTCATGTTCTTGCTTTTATGAAGGATTTTGTATTGCTTACTCTGGCTATATACTATATGGTGTTCTTTTGCTGACAGCAAACAACATTTTTCATGATAAAAATAATAAATACAACTTTTGCAAGTTAATTGTTTAAGTAGAAAATACAAGAAGAAGACCAGTGGTATTTTGTTAGATACTCATTAAGAATGTCTGTATTACATTTCACAAGTGGATTGTTTTTTATTAAAAAAGTACAGCAAGAGCCAATGTTTTGTGTTTGGCATTGGTAACATTTTTTTAGTCAGACTACAGAAAAATTGCTATGTGCATTTTGTGCAGCATAAAGAGCTGGGTTGGTCAGCTAGCTAGGGTTTATGTTTTGCCTTTGTCTTGCACACTGTGGGAGGGAAATCATAAGCACATGCACATAATTTAAGATTGAAAAAGACAAATAGACATTTGGCATTTTTAATTGAACTGCCACTGAATTAAAGTATTAATTTAGTGCAATCATAAATGCCAAATGTAAATGTCTCTTCTTCAATCTTAAATTACATGTGTGCTTACAATTTACCTCCCAGTGTGCAAGACAAAGGCAAAACATAAACCCTAGGTAGCTGACCAACCTAGCAATATATGTTGCATAAAATGCATGCAGATACCTATAATATATCCTTACTGTACTGTTGATGAGGAGGTGTGGAAAAAAGCCAATGTTGAAAATCTGGAGTGAAATTATTACAAATTCACAGTTACGAGTGTGTGTGAACCTGCACAATGCATGCAGCATAAAACAGTCATTTTGGATTTTTTTCACCAAATTTGTAACATAGGCTTTTTAAAATCCCACCTCATGGACAGTGGCACTGTCATTTCATTACTCAGTCCCATAAGGTGATTCTGCACAGTGACTGCAAAATCACCTTTCGGTACAGAATAATGCCATGACAGTGACTGAATTCATGAGGAGGGGCCCCAATAACCCCATGTTGAAAATATGGTGCCAAAATTCCTAAAAATGCCCAAGATATGCACCAAAGTTGAAAAAACCCTATTTATGCCATTATACAGCTTACCGGCATTTCTTCAGTTTGCAATCGGCTTTGAAGAGTGCAGACGTGTTCGCAATCCACCAAAGATCAGCGTGCCAAACTCCGGAGGTAAGTATGGGGTGAAGGGGGGAGTGGGGAGGCAGGGTACACAGATGGTGGGTGCGGGCAGGGGAGGGAGCAGGACAGACCGTGAAGGACCATTCTCTTCTTTTACAGGTTTAAAAAAAAAAAACATAGTGGGACTTTTTTTTTTTTACAAGGGCATTTGGCACACTGGGGTATGCTCCCAGCTTGTCACCTGACTGTTTGGGTGAGCTAGCCAACTGGGATCAGGCACCCCACGGCACACACGAAGTGAGGGGCATGAGGGACTATTTTCTTCTTTTACAGGTTTTAAAAAAAATTGCAGAATTTTTTTACAGAAATTAGCATGCTGGGTTGGGCTCCCAGCATGCCACCTGAGTGTTTGGGGGCTAGATGATGGGGATTGGGCACCCTGTTGGCACATACTGAAGGGGGGCTAGAGCCGAGGAGTTTGGCACCCCCTCAGCCCACAACAAATGGGGAGAATTATGCTGACTGGGAGTGGCCTCCGCATTGCTTTATGAAGGGTCAGGGCATACCGACAGGGATTGGGCACCCCTGAAGTTGGCATTGTGGCAGGCGGTGGCAGCAGTCACTGCCGCCATGTTTATAGAATGCTTCACCAGGAAAGGCATGTCAGGAGGTCCCGCTGCATATGACAAGTTTTGCTCTCATTGCAGCGGACCTTTCCTTAGATGTGCTTTCAAATTATGTATTCCTGGTGTGGCGCCTACATGCTGGCTTATTGGGGAATGAGGGACGCACCTACTGATGTATGCCCTGCATTCGCCCAACAGTGACCGTGCCTCCAAATCTGCTACTAATGCAATATGTTGGCTGGTGCGCAAGCGTGAGCCAACATAAAAAGAAATTGGTGAATTCTATGATCATATCAATTCTGGATTATGGAGGCATCCTGTACTTAAATGGCTTAAAAAGAGACTTAGAGAGATTACATATGTATTATGGCAGACTTGCTAGATTTATTTTAGATACTCCACAATTATTACATAAGTGTCAGTTGTGTAATAGATTGGACTGGCAGACTCTTGATGAGAGAAGGCAAGAGCATTTGATTGCCTTCATTCATAAAGGGATGGTTGGCAGGCTCCCTCTGTATATAACTTCTCAAAAAAAAGCTACATCTCTAAGATTTGTGACAGCAATTGAATTAATGCTACCTGTATGTAATCTGGAAGTGGGTCACCAAACAGTGTGCCATTTAGGTGCACTCTTATGGAATAAAATTACACCTAATTTAAGAGACAACGGGGATTATAGCTTGGAAAATAATTAAAACGTAGTTGAGGAGCACATGTAGCAAATCAAGACAATGCTGTCACTATAGAAGTTTAATTACTGGGTTAATGTTGACAATCCTGTATAATAACAAGAGGTGGGGTGGTGCTTAAGAAAATGTTACGTATGAAGAATAGTAATATGATCTCTCCTCTGTCTTTTTGCTACTATTAATTTATATTTTTGCCTGTATATATGAACTTTGTATTTGTACTTGTTCTGTGATATGATTTGTAACTATGCACTTTATGTATTTAGAGGACCTCGTTGTAAATTAGTTTTTAACTCAATCGAGTTTTATCCTGATTCATAAAATCTTCTTTTATGAATAAATATTTTACTACTACTACTACAACTACAGTGCAGCAGGACCAGTGAGGGTGCCAGTGAAGGGTGGAATGGGCATGGCAGGGTGTGGGAGGGAACACTGGTGGCACCATGGCAGGCGTGCCCTGGACAGTGACATACAGCCACAGAGTGACCATTTGGAGTATTCTGACACTGATCATGTCCCAGATCCCTGATGCTGCCACCCCTGCCAGCTGACCTGCAGCATACACACACCCCAACATGCTGACTTTCAGACCTCGGGATGGCATCTGCCATTTGTGGTGCCCATCCCACCAGCCGTCACTCTTACAGCACCTGTGGCTCTGCATCAGGGCAGGTGGCTCTGTCAGGGGTATGTTCCCCACCATGTGCACCCCTCACCCTGTGCCGCCATGGTTAGTCACCCCCTGTCGGGATGGTGGTACGATGTGGGTGGCTGGCAAGGGTTGGTAGCAGCAGGGGTCCAGGATACAGTTCATGATAGTATACCGCCCACTGCACTCTGCGGCTGTATTTCCCATCCAGGGCACGCCTGCCCTGGTGCCACCAGAGTACCCTCCCACAGCCCATTGTGCCTCTGCTGCCACTTCTGGCACCTCCACCTGTCCAGCTGCTGTGTACCACACTGCCTGTCATCCCAAAACATCACAGCTCTGGGCCAGGGTTGTGCCAGCATGGGGGAAGGCTTGACAGGACCGCCCATCAAACCCCAGTGTGCCAAAGGTTTGATGCAAGTCTGAGACTGCAACAACTCCTGGGACTTTGGCTCAGGGACACCCTTCTTTCTAGAATAGGGCACAGTGTCCCTGATGCACCTAGAGGTTGCCACAGCTGTGGATCAGTTCACCATGCATCAATGTAGTGGCCCTTTGAAAATGTAGCCCAAAATGTTTCACTTAAAATTGGTGCAGTAAAAACAGAAGAGTAGCATTGTGTGGGTGTATGTGTTGTGTCTTTCTTTCAGTCACACTTTAGGATATTGATGTAATTGTATGCAGTATTTTTACCTTGTGACCTCATAGTCATCATCAGCAGCTGAACATCCACGAGAAACAATAGTCTATTAATCTTTATCATTAATACATCCTGGCTCTCCTTCATCACTGTTAGGATCAGTGGGATGTTTTACAGACATGCAGCCACTATAAAGATGATGACTGACCTTCAGAAATGTGAGGTGTTCAACATTTTCAGGTAACAAACAGTTGAATACAGTAGGTCAGAAGCAACACTGCCAGCTGTGCTAAAGATTCTCTCCAAACAGACACTAGTGGGAGGTAAACTCAAGTAAAAAATGGTTATTTTGTACAATGCTGGCCAGATTTTTCCTCTTGCTCTGCCAATATCTTAGAGACTCAGCCCATATAGGTAGTTTACTAGGGAATTTTAGATAGTTTTCCACTATACTGGCAGCAATATGTCCTTGGGAAACACTGGAACAAGTATTGTTTTTATCAATATCTTGTAGCTCTGACCAAATGCCCTCTTCTTCAGCTTGATCTTTCACAGTGGATGCACCTCTCACTGGTAGTGAGGTTTGAGAGTCTGTATGCTCAGGAGGTTGTTGTAATGAAACATTATCAACCATCTCATTTGACACTTTTTCAATGAGGTCTTTATACATGCTGACATCTGTGATGCAAGAGGAGAGATAGGAAGCTAGGATAACCTTAAATTCAGGGTTTAACATGATGGTGAGACTGTACATGTTCAGATTACATTATCATTTCTATTCTGGGGTCCATTTCAAGGGACATACTTATGCTTTCAACAAGTGAAGTCTTAGTACCTTCCTCCATGAATTTTGCCTTCTGCTTTCCAGTTTATTTTAAGTAGGCATATCAGGGGGATAATCTGACTGACTGAGACTGGCATTATCTGCAATCATTTCCCTAATGACTTCCTAAAGGGCTGAAGAACCTGGCACAACTGTGCCATCAGGTTCCATAGGGAATAATTCATTGATTCATTGTGAACTGATGCACTACTCTACGCTGCTAAAGGAGCTGTTGTACTATATAA
Source organism: Neoceratodus forsteri (assembly GCA_016271365.2). Classification (NCBI taxonomy): domain Eukaryota; kingdom Metazoa; phylum Chordata; order Ceratodontiformes; family Ceratodontidae; genus Neoceratodus; species Neoceratodus forsteri. Next base: position 170,729,356 of record CM057457.1, on the reverse strand, counting down.
AAGGTGGAATTCTACCTGGTAACTACCTCTTGCTTTAGTTGTTGTGAAAGGTTATTGTCCTTTGCAGCTGCCACAATATTTTGAATGCTTTGGCGGAATGGCTGAAGTGTCTACAGATCTTGCGCACAACACTAAGGGCATTTTGAATGCTCCTGTCATCCTGGAGAAAATCATGTACTATGAGACTGATGGCATGAGTGAAGCAAGGTATGTGCATATACCGTCATCCTTCACAGCATATATGGTGTTAGCCCACTGCTACTGGATACAAACAAATCCTGGAGAAAGGCCATGTGGAGTGAGACATTCAGCAAAGTGTCTTCTTAGCTCCTGGAAGAGGTTCACTGCAGTATGATCTTTTGACTCAAAACTAGTAATATGCAAGGCAGCCTGGTTGAATCTGAGACAGAGGATTAGGCAGAGGAATCATGGAAGGAGGCCCAGTGAGCAGTGATGGTCATGTCGTCTACGGTTTGGCCACTAGTCCACATGTTGGTTGTAATATGAGATATGGAAGTCATGCATTTAGGGCACAGGAATCTAGGGGAGGCTTACTTGATGGGGGATACTGATGGCCACCAAACAAGAAAGGGAACTGGGGGTATAATATTGGATAACCTAAAGATGGCCAAACAATGTGCCAAGGCTGTAGGAGAACCAGTGGGGTACTGGGGTGCATAGGGAGGTACTGTATTGCCACCATAATAAAGGAGGTGGTGATTTCTCTGTACAATTCATTAGTGAGACTTCATCTGGAGTACTGTGTCCAGCTCTGGCAGCTGCATCTCCATAAGGACATAGACAGGTTAGAGACATTTCAGAGAAGGGCAACAAAAATGGTGCAGGGCCCCCCACCAAAAGTCATATGAGGAGAGACTGGAGGACCTCAGTATGTATACCCTGGAGAAGAAGAGAAAGAGACAGAGGGATATGACAGAGACCTTCAGATATCTCAAGGGCATAAATAAGGTACAGGAAGGTAGAATGTTTCAGAAAAACAGATGTTCTATAACAAGGGGTTACGACATGAGGGTGGAAGGAAACAGACTCAGGGTAATGGAGGAAGTATTTCTTCATAGAAAGGGTGGTTTATGCATGGAACAACCTCCCAGCAGAGGTGCTGGGGGAAAATTCAGTAGGGAATTCAACAAAGCATGGGATTGGCATAGGGGAGCCCTAGCGACAGGAAACAGGACAAAGCCAGAGATCCAGTAGGGTCTGTGGTTTTTGTAGCAGGCAGAGTAAATGAGCAGACTGGGTGGGTCTAGCGGTCCTTAGTTTCTATGTTTAACATGGATTTGTGGCGCTACTGCCAGCTTCAAGGCCTGTATCACTTTCTCACACAATTCACAATACAGTTTTGTTACTGCTTTCGTGGCAAACTATTTCCTGGATGGTACGTGATATTGTGGCACTGCAATCGGCATTAGTTGCTTAAAACCAACAGACTCAACAAGAGAGAAGGGGTGCAGGTCTAGTGCTATAATTTTTGCAATGGTCTTGTTTCATTTTTGGGGTAGCTGGATAATTGGGTTCATATTTACATGCCCTTAGAAATTACTCTTGCATGCTTAACTGTTTCAATTTTGAGCCTTCTCTGCTCCGAAAAGAGCAGACAAAATTTAATGGAGGGGGAGCAGTCAGATGCTAGCATGCATGACGGTGATGGTTAATTACTGTATATGCTTGGCTTTTTTTGCTGAGTGGCAATAAAAAATAATTGGCAATTCCACTTGTTTTGGTTACGGAAGAAGAACGTTCTAGGTCCCTGTCATCCAATGCCTCATCCTCGCTCTCACACAGTGCCGTCACATCTTTTCTGCATACCATCAGGTGCATTCTCTTTTAGTGTCTTATCAGTGTAGATGTGCCAAGGTGATTCTGCTGTCTCACCCTTCTGATGCCAGTTTTATAAATAGTGCATATTGCAGGGCAGATATTTTGGTAGTCATCTACAAAAGTAATTCCAGACCCAAGAGGTAGCCTTTGTATTTTTACCTCCAGGCATAAACAACTGTTCTGTAGCACTAGTAGCAGCGCTTGCATCATGAGTCCTGCCATTATAATTGTTTTCCTTCTCTAAAATAACAGTGTCAGCATGAGAGACAGGAGGATCTTCCTTTTCAACATCTCCTTTTTGATTGACTCCACCTGATGACCCATCTCCAGAATTTCTTCAAATTCTGTCCCACACTACATCACCATTATCAGAGTCAGATGACTTGGGTCCATGATCACTGGGCACAAAGTTGCTACCACTGCTGTTATGGTCCATGCTGGGTCTGACTCGTAAGATGACATTTAGGACAATGGTGTATTAAATGCATAAATGCTCATCCTATCAGTGCCTTTCTGAGCGATGCCCCTAAATATTTTGGTTCTCTTAATAATAGTGCCTTCACTACCATGTCCCTTCCTCCTCTTGCACGGTGCAGTAGCACCCGTGGTTCTCTTTTTGCTACTACCTTGACTTGATGTACCAGCACCAGCACCTGGGAATGGATCACTTGTAGGGCTAGGGAAAGGGGATGTGCCACTTGTCATCTCGCTCACAGACTCTGACTCTTTTGGGTTGTTTTTCAACAAGGATTGTTCTGGACCACTTTGGGGACTGGAAGGCCTATTAGTTGCATCTTGCCCTTCCTGTTGCCTTTTGTTTTAAATAATTCAGACAGATTTCATCACATTTGTTTGTTTTGTTTTGTCCATGGTTTGTAAACAGGGAATGACAAAGAAAACTAGTAAAATGAAATGCAAACAATGCCTGGTGAGTTAAAGTAAAAACACACAGACATGTACACACACACACACAACCCACATACGCACACACACACAGATATATATATATATATATATATATATACACTCTTCATGTAAGGGTGTTGATCAATAAGGGTGGCTAGCTCAAGCAGTTTAAAAGCCTGCCACTTGCTGACAAGCTGTGACAAGAAGTCAAGCATCAGCAATATCAGGATCACAAGTGTCCCTTAACAGCGCCAGCTCTGCAAGTAGCAGCGCAACAGTCACCAAGGGGTCCAGTTTAGTAATTGATGATAGATTATTTTCTCTACTATGGTCAGGGTGCTTCTCTGTTCTGCATTCACTTATGTAGTGTCACTTTCTGTTGTATTACCATCAGATTGCTCCTGCTGTTGGTTTATGGTTGTAAGTAGTGTGTTAGGACACCAGGTAACTCTTCTACTCCCTGCTACTTCATCAAATGACATGTCCCACTGCATATCCCTGTTTAGCCCAGATGACTTACTGTATGGCAAACCCTTACCCAGGGGGCATGGACACTGGATGCTCAAGAATAGAGATAATTCACAGCAAAATGACAATAAACCCTTAGATTAATGCACTACAACATTCACACTGAAATGTTTATGTTTGCATTGGAAAACTGAACTGGCTAACCCAGATGGCTTACGGTAAGTCACTACCCAGGGAAGGCAGTAGGCTGGCAGCAGTGGCAGGTGCCTGAGAATGGAGATAATCACAAGAAGATGACAATAAACCCTTGGATTAATGCACTACACTAGTCATCGAACTATTTTTTGGTTTCTATTGAAAAATTGACTGGCTAGCCAGATGGCTTATGGCAAGCCACTACCCAAGGAAGTCACTAATCTGCCATTTTTTCACACCTCCTTATGAACAGTACAGCTGTCATTTTCCACATCCTGCCTGAAATGTGTTTTCACACATCCAGAGCACAGTGGCACAGTCGCTGTAGGAAAACAATGTTCGGGATAGAGTAAGAAAATCACAGTAACACTGTTCATGAGCAGAGGTCCCAAAATGCCTATGTTGGAAATTTGGTGAAAAAATTCCAAAAAATGACTGTTACTGTGCGTTGCACAGTTTCCATGCACACTTTTAACTTCGAGAATTTTTTATATTTTCACTCCAGATTTTCAACATTGCCATTTTTTCACACCAACTTATGAACAGTACAGCTTCATTTTCCACATCTTGCTCAAAATGTGTTTTCGCACATTCGGCACACAGTGGCACAGTTGCTGTAGGAAAACAATGTTTGGGACACAGTAAGAAAATCACAGTTAACACTGTTCATGAGCAGAGGTCCCAAAATGCCTAGGTTAAACAGCTGGTGAAAAAATTCCACAAAATGATTATGCTACAAGCATGCATTGTGCAGTGTCCATGCACCATCGTAAGTTTGAGAATGTTTAATATTTTCACTCCAGATGTTCAACATTGCATTTTTGCACACCTTCTTAAGAACAGTACAGCTGTCATTTTTCATATCCTACGCAAAATGTGGTTTCACACATCTGTCATATAATGTTGCAGTCGCTGTGGGAAATCAACGCTCAGGACAAATTAAGAAAATCATACTGTCACTGTTCATGAGCAGAGATCCCAAAATGCCTATGTTAAAAATTTGGTGAAGGAATTCCCCCAAAAAAGACTGTTACAAGTGTGTGTTGCCTAGTTTTCATGCATGCTTGTAACTGCAAGAATTTTTAATATTTTCACTCCAGATTTTCAACATTGCCATCTCTTCATACCTCCTTATGAATGGGGCAGCTGACATTTTTATGTGGTACAGAATGGCACAGTCACTGTGGGAAATCAACGTTTGGGACACATTAACAAAATCACAGGGACACTGTTAATGAGCAGAGGTCCCACATGCTTTCATAAGGTGAGGTCACAAAAAAGCCATGTTGAAAATTTGGAGTGCAAATACCAACAAACGCCCAGAGCATTAGAGTTCCTAACCAAAACATCCCACCTTGTACAGACTAACAGGAATCAAGGTGTGCCTTTGGATTGTCAGCTGTAATGCTTATGCCATTGCACCCCCACCCCCACCCTGCAGCCACTGATAGGCATCCAGGTGTGCCTTGGACTCTTCGACTCCAAAGTTCACCTCATTCTCCTATACAGCACCCATCTCACCATACTTCCTTATGAAATGGGGTGAGCGTAAGGCCCGACAAGCCCAAGGCACAACGCAATACTTTTAGAGTCTGCAGGGTAGGGTCAAGTGAAATGGCATGAGCGTTATGGCCAACGACCCAAAGGCACACCCCAATACCTGTCACTCTCTGCAGGGTGGGTGGGGTTCATGTCAATTCTATTCTTCACTGTCATTCCTATTATGCATCTCTAACTCTTGCACTATCAATGCCAACACCAGCAAGACAACATTCGGCATTGACAAATGCTCATTCTGTTTTTAAGTTCGCCTCACTCAGCAAACTTCTTACTATGAGTGACTTTTAAGGGTGTGACACTGTCTGTCCAATGCAGAGTGCTCTGCAAGGCCCAGCGGTATCACACCAATCATCAGCCAGGCTGATGGTGACACTGTTTTGCCTGAAGTTGTCTGCACTTGAAAAGAAAAAGCTGCACCAATCATACTAACTTTTTCCTTTCTTCTGCAGGACACTGCCCAGCAAACAGCTGATCAGCCCAGCTGAGGTCACTTCTCTCTCTCCTTCCCCCTATCTTTGCTTTAAATTAGCTGACGTGCATAGCTACCAATAGCCGGATAAGCCACAGTGAACTTACCAAAGTACAGGGGGTAGCACAGCTGGCCACTCCCGGGGTCTTTCTTCTGTCCAGCTACTTTCTTCTTTGTGTGGTTTCCTGGGCTTTGAGAATGACTTGCTGTGAAAAATTACCTTTGTTTGGGGGTGCTACCTTGTTGACACTGTTGCTAATGCAGTACTCAATCAGATCCACCAAGTTAGTGAAGGACCTGATTTGTAGCAGCAGTCAGCTTGGGTGTTGCCAGTGCAGGATGCTGGGTTTAAAGGTCTAGGAGCCCAACTTTAGTCCTGTTACTTGGAAATGTTTTCCAGGAGAGGAGAGTGAGCTGCACAAGGAAGATTGGATTCTTTGGCAATGACTGAGGAAGAGAGAGTGGTGGGGAAGAGGAGGTGCAGCGGAGCAAGTGGGATGAGCAGCAGCACACGCCACCCAGAGAGAGAGACACGGACCGACGCTTGGTGGCAGTGTGGTACTGGCAAGGGCAGGCAAGCACAAGGCAAGAGCTTTTAAACAGCAAGAGCTGCTGTATTGTGTAAAAAGCTGTAATCACATTGTTCTTGCTCTTGCCTCTTCTTCCAGCTAGATTGCCATGTATCTGCTGTCTGCCATGCCCTGAGGACTTTGGACAGAGCCAGAGAGGGGAGCAACAGCACACACAGCTGAGAGTCGGTCATAGGATAGCGGAGGAGTGAACTTCTCAGCTGCAGGTTGTGGCTGGTTGGCTGAGTTGGCTCGGCTCTGGTCAGTCAGCAGCTCTAGTTAAAGTCCCTAATCTTAGCACCAGATTTTGGGATGGAGGGGTGGCTGATTGAGTCGCTGAACCAAGTGTATCCAGGGAGCCAGCCCGCCTGCTACTGCCTACTGCCTGCCATCACCAGGGTCCATGCCAAGTGCCTGCTGTGCTGCCTACTAGCTTGCTGCTGTGTATGTCTGAAACTATGAGAGTAGGAGGGCATCAGGAGTTTGGACGGGTCCTTTTTGGTCGTGGTGACAGTCGTAGAGTCAGACAATCAGCGAGTGGTAACTGCCTGAATTTTTTTTCATCCTCATCTGATCACCAGTGACTGTGTTCCCATGCAGTTCCACTCATGCTGCTATCTTTAAACAGAGAGGAACTACAGCTACCATATTGGGCATACCATGCACCGCCAGCCATGTCGCAGACCACCACAGAAACAGTTCATGTCCCACTTGAGTGGCTGAGAGTGCAGCGTGTACAGCAGACTACAACTGAGCAGAGCTGAAGCAGTCAAGTAAGTACTGTCTAAACTTAATGTACAACATATACATTGCTGTAGCTTTATGGTATGGCCAGAGTATCCACATCATTCCCCATTCCTGAGAGCAGCAGACAACATTAGAAGCCATGCCTGGGAACATGCACAATTTATAACAGCTTGAAAGTGCGAATCTATTTTGAGCTGTTACAAGTGATGTATGTGTAAACCATAGCCCCTAGTTTGAGGCTTTTGGTTAAGGTGAAAAGTACTTCTTAGCTGGGGAAGGTTTATGATGTACTGGATTGGTATGGCCCAACTGTAGGGAAGAAATAAGTGGGAGTAAGGGGGCCTGTGGGCTGAGAAATGTGTGCTAAGGCTGTGACAGCATCTGTCCTGGGGAAGTCTGACCACAGCTGGTTCAGCCAGGTATGGATCTGCCTTCTCAACCCCTCCCTGCCAAGTGTTGGTTCTCAAAAGTCACTAGGCAGGTCACAGCTGGCAGAATGTGAGGAGAAGTACAAGACTCCAGGTGTAGCACAGCCCCTGGGACCATGCATAGATCTTACCTCCACCAGAAAGTCTGTGAGTGCCTGTTGGTGTAACAGGGTGCCATATTCCACACATGAGGTTGGGGTGAGGAAAGGTGTTTACCAAGGCCACCGTAGGCATTACTTTGGGAGCGTCATTATGTGTGCTTAAAGTGGCAGAACATTTGCTGGGGTGGAAATGAATTATTTGTGTTTGGACTTTGCAGTTACTTATTGTTTCATATTTGAAATCAGTTCTTTCCAGATCATGAGTGAAAGATACTTCAACCCTTCATATCCAACTTAAAAGTACTGTGACATTGCAATAAAAGTGCAACACTGTTTTTTTCCATGCAAATTTTATCCCTTGATAGCAAATGGTTTCAAGCTTGGCCATTTTAATAGGGGTCTTGTCTGAGGAGACTGCAACAAACAAGTATTAACAGTTAACAGTTACTGTTTCTTTGCATTGGAGGCAAAAATCATATTTACAGATCAGAGAGCTGACGTGAGTTTAGAGACCACCCAATATTTTGTAAGGACAAAGTGTTTAGATTTAGCGGAGGCTTTTCTGGACAGGGGCCAAGCTGGCTTAGAATAGTTGGAGAGGGTGTCCGCCTGATGTGGGTCATATATAAGCCTCCTGAGGCTTCTTGGGGGATGCTGACATAATCCCTCCCTCCCTCCCTCTGTTCAGTCCTGCACTTCTCTCCCCATGCTCCAATCCACCTTGTATGCCTCACTCGCTGCCTCGGTGGTCTGTTCCTGCTTCAACTAAAGTCTCATTCCCCTACCTGCCTCCATTTCCACTGGCTGCAGCTTCAAGTATTGAACTGTCCTGTAAGGATATTATATCTACTATACATAGTGTATATATGTGTAACCCCCAAGGGGCACTATCCCAAGGGCTACTACCCTTGCCTGATTTGCCAGTAACAGGTTGAGGGGCCTGGATCCGATGGCGGGTGCCTCCACCCAGAGGTCGGGGTTAAGACAGTCTGGTATAACTTGGTCACAGCCCTCTGGGTCACTGCAACCCCCCCTTTCTTCCCAATAGTGGCCCACACAAATCAATCACAGTACCCTTACAATGTACACTTACCTCCAGGCTTGAACCAATAAGCTTGCTCCGGGGACCCCCTGAAAAGTAAGATGCTGTTACACAATAATCACTGTACAGTAATTCACCATAAACACACAAGTTAGCCAGTATACCTTTGCAAAACAATCAATCTGATTTATTTAGGGAGAATTAACAAGGACTGGGGTGATCAGGTTAATTAGCTTACCAATCTAATGTATAAGTATCTATCTAGGGCACTGTGCACAGGCCTAACCTATAAGTCACTGACTCTGGGTACCCAGGCAATAAAGGCTAGTCCCTCGATGCAGCTGGCTGGGGCCTGACACAGAAACAAGCATGAGATTCCTACAAAGATTAAATAGAGCCAGCAGGCTCAGTTAGTGTAGCCAGCAAAGTAATCAGAACATCTTGCTCTCACTAGGAACATTTGACAGGGAGCTACCCTGATTTAGTACTCACGACTCCAGAAGGAAGAGCGCTCTCACACCACTCGCAGGACCGAGCCTGGACTTCAAACACTTCTCCACACATTTATATGAAAGACAGAGGGGTACCATACCAGGCAGCTGCTGTATACCTCCCGATCGCTTTCACGGCACTCACCGGACCCAACAACGCAGCCTCACATGTCCTGACCGACCAAGCGCGATTGAAGCAGATTCTCCAGTCTTCTAAGGGTGAGCCTGGTAGGTAGCTGCGCTTTTGCATAGCCTCCTCTGACCACTGCCTAGAGGATTAGTCTGACCTTGCTGGCGTTTAAAACCACCAACTTCTGGGCTTCCACACACGCTTCCCGTGTAAAAGTTCACCAGCACAGGAGCCCCAGAGCTCCTTCCTTGCTCACAGCCACAGCATCTCTGGTTCTGGGCAGTTAGGGCAAGCCTCACCATTCAGGCGCCACCAGATCCCGTAGGTGGCTACTGATGCCAGTCACTTACTTTGCCCCCTATTGGTGCAGAAAAGGCACCAGAGTCCAGACTACACTTCCCAGAATTACTGGCTGTATCCCCTATGGCCAGCCGGCTCCAACATGAGTTCTGATCCTGGTTGGTCAAAAGATCTCCATTTTTGTGTTCCCCCATTTCCCATAGGTCCAGTTCAATAGTCCAGGTCCAAATGGAGGGCCAAGCCCACACAGTCCCAGCTGCAAAAGAAGCAGGTTAGACAAACTGTAATTCCACTAATACTCTAACTAATTGTAGCCAAAAGTTACATCTTTCAAAAGGTTCCTGCTATGCTTTTCAGCGACTACACTAAGGAGTGATTTCCCCGCAGCTCAGGTGGGATTCGAGCAAGGAACCCACTGTCCCCCTACACAAACTAATAAAGCCTGCAAGCAGGCAGCTCTCAAAGAGACAGTACCAGAGGCTCTAGAAGCACTCACAGCACCCACAATTGAGCAGCCTTACACCGAATGCCAGTTAGGCAGGGAGCTCTTAGACATGCCCCGGGAAGGCTTTCAGGAACCCCCATTTGTAGGGGGGTTACACCCTTCCTGGCCTGAAAAGAACTTGGCATCCACATCAAGTAGTTACCCTTATATCACTTTAAGGCAGAATAGTTTTAAACTGACAGACATCAGACCTTTGTTACATACATTGGCACTGTATTCACAGTTTACTTAAGCAATAACAGGGTTAGATTAACAGTCTGTTAATCACCCCCAGTGTAATGGCACAAGGTGCAGCCTGAGTGCCATGTTATCCTAGGGGTGATTAACTGACTGTTAATCTAACTCCTGGGAGTGCCTTATTGCTATTATAAAAATGTTTTCCAAAAGAAAAGTGTTAAAAGTATCCTTTATCAATGTTTTCCTCATTTAGAGGGAGATTTTTAATAAAATAGTTCTTCCACCAGCAGTTTAAGAATGCTGGTTCAAAATCAGAATGCATCATTCCACACATTCAGCTGTGCTAGAGGATGGAATGTTGACAGGAAGAATCCACGTGCCATGGTGCTCAGGCTGTACATGACAGTATAACATGGATTAATGTAAGGCTGTTGGAATTCTAACAGCCAATCAGATTGCAGCCTTTCTGAGAGCCTTTTTATAATATTGTTTATGCACTATTACACATACAGACAACCTTTTTCTTTTTAAATCGGTTCATTACTTCCTGCCCATGACATCTGGAAAGAGGGGGACCTTCCCTATCAGCTACTTGTGGGCTAACTAGGGCAGGGGTACCATACTCAGAGGGCAATACTAACAGTCTGGAGTCATTTCCCAAGGCTAACTTGGGCAAAGAGCTTGGGAACACATACACCCCTTTACTGACTACATTTAAAGGCAAATCCACAGGCTGACCCAGGGACTCATAAGTCAACCTTATTACAGGCCGCATTCTCGCTGGTGCATCTAGGGGTCTCTGAAAACCTGCTACAGGCCCCCGATTCCATTTCAGCCTCACTTAGATTAGTAGGGGAATGTCCATAGGGTGAAGGGACCCAGGGCCATAGTACTTTTGGGAACAGGTCCCTCTATCTCAGGAGCCACACTGCTTGGTTCAGCTAGGGACATTTCTGGCACTACCGGGGTGCTATCAGGGCACTCAAAGTATTCTTCTTGCTCTGGCATATCACTAACTGGTTTCCCCACATCATTTCCTTCTTCTGAAAAGTCAGACAGCTCAGCCAGATAATTCAGCCAGGCTCAAAGATCCCACTTCTTCGCCCTTGGTGCCACTCACTTCATCTTCTGGAAGCATGGACTCCAGAGACAAAGCTGGAGGCTCAGACAGTCCAGGAAACCCAACTTTGTCCCCAGAGTTAGTTAGGGGATTGCCCCTAAAGAGTTGACTCAGTTCATAAGAGGGGTAATACTCAACATCATTTTCACTGTCCTCAGACACAGACTGAGGATCAACTTCATTAGAGGGGGATGGAGAAGGCCTCTTGAGCTTGAGTTCTGAGGAGTTGACCCATCTTGATTTCTTTTTGGCAGCGGCTCTAGTTATAGGCCCGGGGGGGGCATTGGAAGGTTCAGCCTCTATCAAAATTTATCCAATTGGCAGCAGGTGATTTCTGTGTATAGTTTTCACATCTTTTGAATTGTTTTCAAGCCGCACTTTATATAAAGGTAAATATTTCAATTTTCCCACGACAATATGAGGGAGGTGATGCCATCTGTCAGCAATCTTATGATTACCATGCAATCCAAAGTTCCTCAATAGCACTCTATCTCCTTCTTTCAGTTCCACTGCTTTCACTTTCTTATCATACCTTTCTTTATTGGCCAAATTCCGCTTAGCAGCCATGGTCTGGGCTAGTTGGTAGGCATGATTGAGTTGGGCCTTCAGCTTCTGCACATACTGTAGATGATTAGCTGCTTGAACCCCATCGGGAGAAACCCCAAAACAAACATCTACTGGCAATCTGGCTTCCCTTCCAAACATCAGTCTATATGGAGAAAATCCAGTAGCACCACTTTTGGTGCAGTTATAGGCATGGACTAAGGCACTGATCTGCTGACTCCATCTAGGTTTGTCTCTAGGGTGCAAGTTGCCCAACATATTGAGCAAGGTGCGATTGAATCTCTCAGGTTGAGGATCGCCCTGGGGATGGTACGGGGTGGTTCTTGACTTCTGTACTCCCCACAAGAATAGCATTTCTTTAATCAGATGGCTTTCAAAATCTCTTCCCTGATCGGAATAGATTCACTGGGGGGCCCCATAGTGAACAAAGAAATTCTTAACAAGGACTTTAGCCACCGTAGTTGCTTTCTAATCTTTGAGCGGGAAAGCCTGGTATACCGGTGAAATGACCAGTAACTACCAATATGTTGCTGATATTCTTCAGATCTGATTCTAAACTCAGGAAATCAATGCAAACCAGTTCCATAGGGGCACTGGTAGTGATGTTGACCGAGGGGCAGCTCTCGGAGGCAGGGCTTTTCTTTGTAAACATCTGCTGCAGGTCTTAACATACTGCTCTATGTCAGCACTCATTTTGGGCCAGTAAAATCGAGTCCGCTCTAAGTCAAGAGTTCGGTCTGTGCCAAGATGTCCCACGTGATTATGTAGTGACCTCAATACCAGTTCTCTAAAAGCAATGGGTAACACCAATTGTTGTTTGACTGCTTTCCCCTCTCCACCCATGGTCTCCCTGTACAATAGCCTATTAATCAGTTTCCACTTGGGTCCTTCTTTGTACAACAGCGCAGTTCTCAGGTCAGGGGAGCGTAATCTTGACACATCTTCCTCCCTCTGCAAAGCTTCCAGGACAGAGTTTATTATGGGACCTCGGGATTGAGCCCGTTGGAGGCTATCATTACTGAATTGAGGCAACATAACATAGAAACATAGAATTTGACGGCAGATAAGGACCGCTAGGCCCACCTAGTCTGCCCATTTTCCTACCTAACAGATAAGCTGCAGATCCTAGTTAACCAACAGCTTATTTCCTCCTACCCTCCACTAGGACTGCCTTATGGCTGTCCCATGCATTCTTGAAGTCCCACACTGTTCTTGACTCCACGACCTCCTCAGGGAGGCTGTTCCATGCATCCACAACCCTCTCAGTGAAAAAATACTTCCTCACATTACCTCTGAGCCGTCCCCCCTCAATCTTCAAATTGTGCCCCCTTGTTCTTGCACATCTCTTTTCTGGAAGATGCTACCCTCTTGGACTTTGTTAATTCCCTTGAGGTACTTGAAAGTTTCTATCATGTCCCCTCTCTTCCTTCTTTCCTCAAGGGTATACATATTAAGCTCCTTTAGTCTTTCTTCGAATGTCTTCTGGTGCACCATTTTGGCTGCACCATTTTGGTTGCCCTCTTCTGGACAGCTTCCACTCTGTCTATGTCTTTGCGGAGATGGGGTCTCCAGAACTGCACACAGTACTCCAGATGGGGTATCACCAACTGTCTGTACAAAGGGATAACAACTTCCTGTTTTCTACTATTGATGCCTCTTCCTATGTATCCCAGTATCCCCCCAGCCTTCCTTACTGCCTTCTCACATTGCTTGCCCACTTTTAGGTTATCTGATATAATTACCCCCAGGTCCCTTTCTATTTTTACTGTTGTCAGTATCTCACCCCCATTATGTACGCTTCCCCTGGGTTTTTGTTTCCCATGTGCATTACCTTGCACTTCTTTGCATTGAATCTGAGCTGCCATACATTTGACCATTCCTCCAACCTTGCAAGTCCCTTCTCATCCTTTCCACTCCATCTTGTGTATCAACCCTGTTGCAGATCTTTGTGTCATCTGCAAAGAGACATACTTTTCCTTCCAGTTCCTCTGCAATGTCACTTATAAAGACATTAAAAGGGACCGGTCCCAGTACTTGAACCTCATGGCACCTGCTACTAGTACCCTCCTTTCTTAACTGTGGACTCCATTTACTACTACCCTTTGCGTCCTGTTGTTCAGCCAATTTTTATCCAGGCTACCACCTTGGGACCCACCCAAGGCTAGCTATCTTGTGTATTAATCTTTGTGTGGGACTGTATCAAATGCCTTGTAAAATCTAGGTAGGCCATGTCCACAGCCCCTCCCTGGTCTACTACTTTGGTCACCCAGTCAAAGAAATCTATTAGACTCGTCTGACATGACCTTCCCATCGTGAATCCATGCTGCCTTGGGTCCTGTGCCCCACTGGCCTCTAGGTACTCAACAATTCTTTCCTTCAGAAGTGATTCCATCATTTTCCCTTCCACTGAGGCCACACTAACTGGTCTGTAGTTTCCTGCCTCTGTCCTGCTCCCACTTTTGTGAAGAGGAATCACATCTGCCCTCCTCCAGTCCTCTGGTACCACCCCATCCTCCCATGATTTGTTAAAGAGAGTAGTCAGCAGTGTCACTAGTTCTACCCTTAGTTCTTTTAGAATTCTTGGGTGAATCCCATCAGGCCCCATTGCTTTGTCCACCTTCGATTTTGTTAGTTCTTTCAGAACCCTTTCTTCTGTAAATGGACTGGTATTGACTTCCGTCTTCAGAGTGTTTCTCTAGTTTGGTTTAGGTAACTCTCCCTCCTCTTCCTTTGTGAATACTGAGCAGAAATATTCGTTCAGTATCCCTGCTTTTTCACTGTCACCCTCTACCCACATTCTGTCCCCTTTATTAAGCTTCAGCATCCCTTCTTTGGTCTTTCTTCGCTCCCTAATGTACCTATAAAAGATCTTATCCCCCTTCTTAACAGAATTGGCTATCCTTTCCTCGGTTTGGGCCTTTGCTATTCTGACTGCCTTCCCAGCCTCTTTCTGCTTTAACTGATAAAGTTCTCTGTCCTGCTCCTTCTGTGTTTCCTTATATTTCCTGAATGCTGTCCTTTTCTCCTTAACCTTCCTTGCCACCTCTTTTGAGAATCACAGCGTTTTTTTCCTTCGTTGTGTTTTATTGATTTGCTTTACACAAAGGCTTGTTGCCTCTGTGATGGCTGTTTTGATCACTCCCCATTGTTCCTCCACCCCTCCTTCTTGCCTGTTTGCTAGTGCTTTTCTGAGGCACTCTCTCATTTTCCCAAAGTCAGCCCTCCTAAAGTCCAGTACTCTTGCTTTTGTATGGCTTGATTGTATGGCTGTGTTTATCGTGAACCACACCGTTTGGTGGTCACTTGTTCCCAGATGGCTACCCACTTCTAAATCTGAGATTCTTTCTCCATCCCCATTTGAAAGTTCCAGGTCTAAGATTGCTCCCTCCCGAGTGGGTTCTGATACTAGCTGTCTCAGGCATGCCCCCTGTAGGGCATCAAGAATGACCCTGATCTTGGATGTGCCTGCAGCAAAGGTGCTCCAGTTAACATCTGGCATATTCAGGTCCCCCATCAACAATATCTCCCCTTTTTCTGCCATTCTAAGAAAGCCTTCTATCATTTCCTTGTCCATTCCCTCCCCCTGAGATGGGGGTCTGTATACAACCCCCATGCGGATTGTGGTGCCATTTCCTGTCTCCAGGGTGACCCAAAGTGCCTCATCTGCTCCCTGTTGACTCTTTAGTTCTGTTGCTTTGATACCTTCCTTTACATAGAGAGCTACTCCTCCTCCTCCTCTTTTACCCTCCCTGTCCCTCCTGTAGATTGTGTATCCTGGTGTGTTGACATCCCAGTCATGGTTCTCTGTGTACCATGTTTCTGTGACTGCCACAATATCCAGACAACCCTCTTCCATCAAGGCCACTAGTTCAGGGAGCTTGTTACACAGACTACGGGCATTGGTACTCATCACTCTCCACTTTTTGATAGCCTTACCCCTTTTAGCCCCATTTCTGTCCTTACTGCCTTTGCCTTTTTTTACATTTAAATCTGTTCTGCTCCCTAATGACTTCTGTACCTTGGTGTTTACCTCACTAATCACCATGTTTTGTGTGGGGAGGCTTGTATTTCCCTGCTCCTTTTCAGTGCCTCCCCCCTTGGCTAGTTTAAATGCTTGCCAATGAAGCATTTAAACCTCTCACCTAGGATCCTGGTTCCCCCCCGGACAGATGCAGACCATCGCACCAGTATAGGTCTGCATCCCTCCAGGTGGCTCCCCAGTCCCCAATGAAGCCAAAACCCTGAGCTCCACACCAGTTTTTCAACCACTCATTGAATTCCCTGGTGAGAAGTGGCCTAGCATCTACCTTGTCATAGACAGGCAGCACCGACGAGAAGGAATTTACGTATAAACCATCTAAGGCCCCCTTCCAACTCCTACAAACTCCTCTTGCACTGCTCTGATCCCATTCCTAGCCAGGTCATTTGTCCCTAGGTGGACAATGACATCCAGCCCTTCCCTCGTGCAGCTCCTCCCACGATCCTGAGGATCTGCTTCCTGTCCCTCCAAGCCGTGGCGCCAGGAAGGCACCTTACCTCTCCCCTCCTCCCCATTTCTACCCCCTAATGATTAAGTCCCCACCAGGAGTTGTTTCTTCCCTGTGGGATCCCATGCCACCCTCCTGTGGGTCTCTTTTGAAGGTTCCCAGAACCCTCCTTGGTCTCCACTGCAGGTGCCTCCATGGGGAACCACTATCCACCAGAAGAGCAAAATGAATTGTGAGAGGTACAGCTGGAGGATGCAACTCTGTTCCACCACCCTCTCCTCCTTGAGCCACCCTGGTCCAGCCTCTCCTCTTCCTTGGCAACCTCTGAGGTAGTGGCATTGGCCCTTGTTGTCCCTGGGTGGGGGAGGAGGTTTCACGAATCCTAGCCAGGTCAGCCTGGAGACGGACAACCTCCTCTCTCAGACCAGAGAGGTGCCTGCAAATAGGGCAGCATCACAGCCTCCAGAATGTCTCCAGGAACACTGCCGCCCCACAGCCATTGCACTGCACCACTCCTATGATGTCTTATTTTTTGTCCTCTCTACTGTTTCTCTGGATACTTATTCTTTCCTCTCCTTACAACTCTCACCCTTCCTGTTCTGGGACAGCAACTTCCTATCTTCTTCAGTAGCCTCCTTCTTCCTTGCTCAATATCAGATCACCAGCAGCTAGGGAGAGAGTGAGCTGCTTTTTTCCTTTAGGGTTGACAAAACCAATGTTTCTCTATGATCCTTTCCTTCCTACTGCCAAACAGGAAGTTCCTGTTGACAGTCAAATCCAGTGGCTATAAAAGTAGAACTGGCTTTGGGTGGGATGGAGGGCAATTAGTAAGAAAAAAGGCTAGTAACAGGAAGTTGTAATTTGACTCACCTGCTTTTATAGTGTCTAAACCACACTGCCAGGTAAGCTCTCTTTCCTCCTACTGGTTTAGCAAAGTCAGCTGATACAGTACCCTTCCCTGCACAGAACACACACTGACTTTCTTTCTTTTCGCTCTTTTTAACCCTAAATAAGACCCCTTCTACTTCTAATAAAGTTATCTGTCTACTTAATCTTAACAGACACTGACTCCTGCTGAGATATACATTTAAATTAATAAGAAAATGTAGCTTCTTTTAGTTAGCTGCTTTCTGCTCTACAAGCAAGGCTAGCAACAGGAAGTTGTAATTTGACTCACCTGCTTTTATAGTGTCTAAACCACATCCCCAGGTAAGCTCCTTTCCTCCTATTGGTTTAGCAAAGTCAGCTGATACAGTACCCTTCCTGCACAGAACACACACTGACTTTCTTTCTTTTCTTTCTTTTTTAACCTAAATAAGACCCTTCTACTGCTAATAAAGTTATCTGTCTACTTAATCTTAACAGACACTGACTCCTGCTGAGATATAAATTTTAAATTAATAAGAAAATGTAGCTTCTTTTAGTTAGCTGCTTTCTGCTCTACAAGCAAGGCTAGTAACAGGAAGTTGTAATTTGACTTACCTGCTTTTATAGTGTCTAAACCACACCCCAGGTAAGCTCTCTTTCCTCCTACTGGTTTAGCAAAGTCAGCTGATACAGTACCCTTCCCTGCACGGAACACACACTGACTTTCTTTCTTTTCTTTCTTTTTTACCCTAAATAAGACCCCTTCTACTTCTAATAAAGTTATCTGTCTACTTAATCTTAACACACACTGACTCCTGCTGAGATATAAGTTTTAAATTAATAAGAAAATGAGGCTTCTTTTAGTTAGCTGCTTTCTGCTCTACAAGCAAGGCTAGCAACATACTAGTGTCTGATGCAGAAAAATGACAATAAGCAGCAGGTAAGCAGTTCTCAGAGGGCCCCAAGCAGTCCACCCAGCAGTCCACAGCCTCAGGAGACATCGGTTCCTCCCTATCCAATTTTTGGCAAAGGGCTCTTATGTCAGGTTCTGATAACCGGACTCAATCAACTCGGGACACAGGCCTCCGGGAGAGGGCATCAGCATCTATATGGTTCAGGCAGGCTCTATATTCAACAGCATAGTTGTAGGTGGATAATGCAGAGAGCCACCTATGACTAGTGGCATCTAGCTTGGCTGAGGTATGAACATTCATCAAAGGATTATTATCAGTTTTCACCAATATCTTAGCCCCATACAAATAGTTATGGAATTGATCAACAATGGCTCACTTTAAAGCCAGGAACTCTAGTTTGTGCACTGGGTAGTTCTTTTCAGAAGGGGTCAAGCTGCGGCTGGCAAAAGCTACAGGTCTCAGACTGTACGGATGCTCCTGATACAGGATGGCCCCCAGTCTTTGCAGACTGGTGTCAGTATGAAGAATATATGGTTTAGCAGGGTCGGCATAGACCAGCACTGGGGCATGAGTAAGTTGATATATAATGTCATGGAAAGCGTCCTCATAATCAGCAGTCCAGCGGGTGCCAAACATATCATTTGGGCGGAAATACTTTTTTTCAGTCCCAGATTGTGCAGTCTTCTTATACTTTTTATGGGTTGGGGGATACCCTTGCGTAAGGTTAAGCAGAGGGTGGATCACCCGAGAGTAGTCTTTAATAAATCTTCTGTAATACCCACAAAACCCCAGGAACAGCTGTAGCTCCTTCAAGTTTTTTGCTTGGGGTCAAGTGGTCAAAGCTTCTACTTTGCTGGGGTCAGTCTCTATGCCTTCAGTGGATACTATGTGCCCCACATATTTTACAGAGGTTTGAAAGATATGGCACCTGTCTATAGATAATTTGAGACCAAAGTCTTCCAGTCGATCCAGGACTTTGAACAACTGACTTTCATGTTCTTCTAAGGAACTGCCAAACACTACGACATCATCTAGATAAACCAAACATTCGAGCAAATACATGTCCCTCACAGCACGCTCCATCAGATGCTGAAAAGTAGCCAGGACACCTGAAATTCCTTGGGGCATCCGTATAAACTCATAGAAGCCTAGGGGCAAATGAAAGCAGTCTTCTCCGATCCTCCAGAGCTATTGGGATCTGGTAGTACCACCTGCAGAGGTCTACCACAGAGAACCATTTACTACCATTTAGACAGTCCAAGGCATCCTGTGTGCGTGGTATGGTATACTGGTCTGGGATGGTCCACCGGTTTAGAGTACGGTAATCCACACACATCCAGACAGCTTCATTCTTTTTTTCTCACTACCACAGTAGGTGATGCGAGTGACTCCTGGACTTGTATCACCCTTCGGCTGCGAGCATCTCCTGCAGATGGTGCCCATCATCTATAATAAAGAGGGGCTAGACGCTTCGAGATTGCTCATGAAAAGGTCACTCATCCTGTAACTGGATGTGATGTTCATCCCCTGCACACATCCCACATCCCACTCCTTCAAAGAAAACACCTGTTCCCTCTGGGTGAGCCATTCACTGACCCTTTTCTTCCATTCTTCTGGTAGTGGAGAATCATTGAAATCAAACAACTTGGGGGACACATGGCCACCTCCTCTGGGAGTCTTGCTGTGAGGCAAAACAGCAGTATTGGCACAATGTAACGTAGCCAGGGTGCAACCCCGTTTCACTTGAATCTCGCTATCAGACACATTATGCACTTGACCATTACTCTTCTGGTGCTGTATGGCTTTGACAGGTAAGATACTGGTTTAACTCAGCAACCCTCAGGCAACTTTCTCTCCTCACCGCATCCAACATCAACAGCATCAGGTCTGGCATCGATCCGGCCTCTCCTTTGAGGGATTGCAGTTGTCGACGGGAAGTGTTATGCACCCGGTATGTCTGGTCAGATTTTCACCAGCTGGAGTTCACTGACATTGTGAAGATCATCCAAACATTGCGACCAACCAGTTGTAGTTTGGATCCAGGTCATACACCCCTTTTAGTAGGATGTGTAGAGGTTATTTGCCCGATCCTTGCTGACATTGTCTGGAAATCCTTGGAGAGGGGGGTCTTTCCTGATCCCCTCAAGGAGGCGGTAGTTCAACCACTCCTTAAAAAATGCTCCTTGGACCCAGATTGTTTAGCTAACTACCGGCCTACCTCTAACCTGCCTTTTGTTGGTAAGGTTATTGAAAAGGTGGTTGCGTTACAACTGGATGATTATCTTACAACTCACAATGTCTATGATACTCTCTAGTCTGGTTTTAGGAAGAAGCATAGCACAGAGACTGCCCTTGTCTGGGTGTTGAATGATCTCCTAATGGCTAGAGATCAAAAGGCATGTACCATTCTGGTCCTTCTCGATCTCTCTGCAGCATTTGTCACTGTTGACTATGGTGTGCTTTTGGAGAGCCTGCGGACTTATTGTGGGCTGTCTGGAACAGTCCTCAAATGGTTTCAGTCTTAACTCACAGACAAGTTTCAGAGAGTTGCCGATGGAATTTATTCCTCTGGCGCTCACTCCCTGCCTTGTGGGGTACCACAGGGTTCCATTTTAGCACCCATGTTGTTTGCAGTGTATATGCTGCCATTGGGAGATCTCATCAGCGGATACAGTCTGGGTTTTCACTGCTATGCAGATGATACTCAGCTGTATTTGTCCTTTCCACCCGGGCAAGATGATGCTCTCTCCATGCTAGACAACTGCCTTACTGAAATAAGATTATGGATGAGTTCTAGCTGGCTGAGACTGAATCCTGATAAGACTGAGGTGTTGGTAGTGGACCCAGGTCATCCGGTGTGGTGGGTTTGGGGCTGGACAACCACTGGGTTTATTGCTTTCGGTGGTATGTCGTCATTACCTCTGATCAGGTAATGGAACCCGGCATTATTTTGATGATGGCTTGACCTTAAAACTTGTGGTATCAGCCATAGTCAAACTCTCTTTATCATCTGAGGACTATCGCCCGGGTGAAACACCTGGTCCCACCGGGTGATCTACCAATTGGTCCATGCCTTTATCACTACGCATCTTGATTACTGTAATTCCCTCTACCTAGGGCTATCTGGGGTTGATATCCGCTGCCTGCAGCTGGTGCAGAATGTGGTGGCAAGGCTTTTGACTGGGATCTCTAGATCCAGCCATATTACGCCTGTGCTCCGCGAACTGCACTGGTTGCCTGTTAGGTGGCGGATCACCTATAAGGTTGGTTTACTAACCTTTAAAGCCCTACATGACCAGGGACCTGGCTACCCGAAAGATCTCTTGGTACCCTATTGCCCCCTCCGTCCTCTCCACTCCGCCAATGAGGGATTGCTGGAGAGTCCCAAGGTTCGATTAAAAACATCAGGATCCTGTGCTTTTGCCTTTTCGGCGCCGACCCTGTGGAATTTTCTGCCTCGTTGGTTGAGAGTATGTCCAACTGTCGAGAAATTTAAAATGGAGTTAAATACGTATTTATTTAGTTTAGCATATCCTAGTTATGGTTGATTAATTTATGACTGTATTAATTTATATGTATGTGTGATCCTTTGTACAGAGCCTTGGTTTTGAAAGCGCTTTTAGAAATAAAGATGATTTGATTTTTATTTGATTTTGGTTTGAATATCTTATTCTTAAGGTCTCTTTTAATCCAGACTTCCCCTTGCAAAACACACCAGGCATTTGGGGCTAGTAGCAATGGTTCTGGATCCTTCTTTCAGACGACACCCACCGGGCCTTCAGGTTCCACTGGACCAGCCTTTCTCTGAGTCTCATAGGCCTTCTGAATCAAGGCGGGTATTCTAAGAGCTTGCCCAGTCCTGGATATCTGTTTTTCAGAGCACAGCTGCACTAAGCAACCAAACATGTGAGCATTGGTTCCACTCAACAAGGGCATCCCATCATACAACCCAGTGGGGGTACATACTAGGGCGAGAGTTTCCGCTTGTTCGGCCACCCCAGCCACAGAAGTAGGAAAAGTCAACCAGATCCGGATATACCCAGAATAAGGGTAGGCCTTATCACTCAGCCCCCAACCATGTAGGCCATCCAAGGGTTGCAAGGGCACCTCAGGCAAGTATTTCTGATACCAGTCCTGGAACATAATGGTCACCTGAGAGCCACTGTCCAACACAGCCCGGGTGGGTATCCCATTCACTCTCACAGGGGCCTCCATTGAAGGCCCCACCACATCAGACCATTTGGGGGGCACAGCTTTGAATGTTGCTTGGGCATTGGCCTGGGTCACAAAACTCTTCCTAGGGGGTCAGGTATAGGACTTGCGGTGCCAGGCGATCAGCCTACTGTATACCTTCCTTAAATTCTCTGGTAACTGGCACTCAGTCTGAAAGTGTCCATCCTCTCCACAATGGTAACAGAACTTAGTGTCTCGGGGGTCTTTATTGGGAGGGGGATACCTCGCCTGCTGGGTTCCGTCCTGGGGTCGGGTTGGCTCCTCTTGACTAGGTCATCTGTTTCTAGATAACTCTGGTTCCCCAAACTCAACAGGGTGTGTAGCAGTTTGCTTCAAGTCCCTCACCAGCTCTCATAAATCTCTAATCTCAGCCCTCAAATCACTTTCTACCCAGGGATCAGAGGAAATAGCATGCACCCCCAACCCTCCTTGGGCCTCTAGTGGTACAGGAGAAACATCAAGCCCCCTTGAGAGGTGAGCCTCATCTGGTTCACTAGACTCATGGGTTTGGCATAGATTCACAGCCCCCCACATAGGGTTCCCACCCCTCTTCTTCAGTCTCTATTTCTCGAATCTCCCTCAACAATTGACAGTACTCGGGAGGGTAGCCTGTCTGTCAAATAACTTAAGTTTTAACAATATCACATTGAAAGCTTAGCAGATTTCAAAATATGATCCAGTTGGACCTGGTTCAATGCTGTGGCTATGATTCCTCCCTTTCGATAAGCTTTCTGCAAGGCCCTTTCCACCCTAGTGACAAAAGTGGACAATTTCTCATTCCTCCATTGTTTGGCAGACTTGAACTTCCATAATAGATCTTCCTCAGTTTCTGTACTCCCAAACAGTCCCTCTAAGGCAGAAAGGTACTCCACCATGGTAGCTTCTGGGCTAGTAGCCTGCAAGAACCGAATGGCTTCTAAAGCTGGGCCTCGCAGGCTCTCCATCAGTCTCTTCCATTTCTCCCCCTCGGAGCACTGCCACTCTTAGACTAGGGGGTAGCATAGTCCATCCACGCCTCCAAATCATCTTTCCCCGGGGTCACCAGCACAGTGCCAGAAAAAAGTTTTAGTCTACGGTAGGAATCTAGCTGTATAGGGGGAACCACTAGGGGCAGTGAAGCCAAGATAGAACTCTTGGGGGCACAAGAGAGGTACCTGGGGAGGCTTGGGGGGTGGGTTCACTAGAAAGGTCCAACGCCTGCAGTAACTCCTGGGTAGTCCTCCCCTCCACAGCTAGCAATTTAAGCAGTTTATCTTTGAAGCTATTAGTCTTGGGGAACCCCCCAAGGGGTGACTGACCCACTTCGGATGTAAATGACCCTCCACCCCTGTTGGGCACCTTCTGGGTAGATCACTGGGGGTACCCTCTCGGGGTCGATAGCTATACTGCATAAGAGTAACAATTGCAAGGTCTGGTCGAGTAGATCAGCCATATGCCCCTTCACCTCTACCGTGCCTAAGCATTTAACACACTCCACTGCAGAAATAAGGTCAGCGTTCGTTGTCCCCAGGGGTACATCTAGTAGTAACACAATTGTCTGGGAATCCAACTCTTCTGCTTCACCCCACCCCATCAGTTTATGTGCCATTGTCTTAATAGGATCCAGCTTAATCTTAGCCATGATATCCCCTTCCAGCTTTTCCTTTAATTTAGCCATATTGAGGTACTTCATCCACTCGGCCACTAGGGGACGCTAACCCCAGTGGTGCCTCCAATTTGTAACCCCCGGGGGTGCTATCCCAAGGGCTACTACCCCTGCCTGATTTGCCAGTAACAGGTTGAGGGGCCTTGATCCAATGGAGGGTGCCTCCACCCAGAGGTTGGGGTTAAGACAGTCTGGTATGACTTGGTCACAGCCCTCAGGGTCACTGCAACCCCCCTTTCTTCCCAATAGTGGCCCACACAAATCAATCACAGTACCTTTACAACATACACTTACCCCCAGGCTTGAACTAATCAGCTTGCTCCGGGGACCCCCTGAAAAGTAAGATATTGTTACACAATAATCATGGTACACTAATTCACCATAAACACACAAGTTAGCCAGTATACCTCTGCAAAACAATCAATCTGATTTATTTAGGGGGAATTAACAAGGACTGGGGTGATCAGGTTAATTAGCTTACCAATCTAATATGTAAGTATCTATCTAGGGCACTGTGCACAGGCCTAATCCATAAGTCACTGTCTCTGGGTAACCAGGCAATAAAGGCTAGTCCCTCGATGTAGCTGGTTGGGGCCCTGACACAGAAACGAGCATGAGATTCCTATGAAGATTAAATAGAGCCAGCAGGCTTAGTTAGTGTAGCCAGCAAAGTAACCAGAAAATCTTGCCCTCACTAGGAACATTTGACAGGGAGCTACCCTGATTTAGTACTCACGACTCCAGAAGGAAGAGCGCTCTCACACCACTCGCAGGACCGAGACTGGGAACATTTAGGAACACAAAGCCTGAGGTGCGCAGTGCATACACATTGTGAGACTTGTGTACTAAGAAGAATATGTATTAAGATAACTTACCAGTCAGCAGTTTTAGCGTCCACTGCCCAATATGGAACATATGCCTGGTTGATAATGAGGTCCAGTTCAAAGAAGAGTAGAGGGTACAATGGTGTGTCCTGGCCAGAGCATTTAGTATGAAACATAATGCACGATGGTACAGGACATCGAGTTTGCGAGTGTGAGTTGGTGCACTGCAGTTGTAAATGATATCCCCGTAGTGAAGTAGTGGTAGGAATGTGGCGTGGGCCAGTCTTCTTCTGCAGTCAAGTGTAAATAGGGATCTGTTCCTGAAGAAGAACCCCAGCCTGGCTTTTACCTTGTTGACAAAGCAGTTGATATGGGCACTAAAAGTTAGTTTACTGTCTAACCATATTCCAAGATACTTGAATTGATCCACAACCTCGAGGGTGTCCTCGAATATTGTAGTGATGAGCGGTGAGGTAATCTGAGTACTGAGAGTAGAGTGCATATGGTTTGATGAAAAAAAAATCACCTTTGTCTTCTTTGAGTTTAGAAGTTTTGAACGGCCAGGTTGAACTGTAGCTGATTGAAATCAGATTGTAACTCTGCACAGACTTTGCACAATGAAGGCCTAGAGATGTAGAGGATCATGTCATTGGCAGAAAAGTGCAGCTTGGATTGTTGAATGTTTTTGTCCAGTAAGTTGATGTAAATAGTGAAGAGGAGGGGCCCTAGAATGAATCCCTGAGGTACTCCCCTCGTGATGGACACCGTGCCCGACATGGCTCCGTCAGCCTTGATCCTTTGCAGCCTATTTGAGAGGTAACTAGAGGTCCATCTAACCATAGTATCATGAAATCCCAGGGATGTTAGGCAGTGCAGAAGGATGGTATGGTTCACTGTGTCGAATGCCTTGCTTAAGTCAAGGAAAATGGTCCAAGTAAACTGTTTCTTGTCAGCGGCAGAGAACCAGTCATTAGTTACCTTTGCCAGGGCTGAGTCTGTACTGTGATTCTGCCTGAACCCTGATTGGAGTAGGTTAAGTAAGTTGAAGTTCTCCAGATATTGTTTTGTTTGAACATGTATTAATGCCTATGTTGAAAATTGGTGAATACACTCCATACAATTAGTAGCTACAAGTGTGCATTGCGCAGTTTGCATGCACACTTGTGACTTCGCATTTGTAATAGTTTCACTCCACATGTTCAAAATTGACATTTTTCCATACCTCCTTATGAACAGTACAGCTGTCATTTTAAATATTCTGCCTGAAATGTGTTTTCCAAGTCCGCGCAGAATCCCATGGTCACTGTGCAAAATCAGATTTCGGGCAGTTTGAGGAAATGATGATGAGACTGTGCTTGAGCAGAGGTCCTAAAATGCCTATGTTGAACATTTGGTGCCAAAATCCAGAAAATGACGTGCTGCAAGCATACGTTGTGCAGTTTCCATGCAGCCTTGTAACTTCATACATTTGCAATATTTTTCATGCCACATTTTCACCACTAGCATTTGTGCACACCTCCTTATCAACAGTACAGCTGACATTTTCACAGCCTGCCCAAAATGTGTTTCTGCACTGTGGCACAAAATGGCGTGTTCGCTGTGGAAATCACCTTTTGGGACACATTAACAAAATCACAGCGCCACTGTTCAGAGGGGATGCCCCAAAATACCTATGTTGAAAATGTGCCTAAAACACTCCCACAGATAATTGTGTTGTGGACGTCTGGTGCGCAGTTTGTATGCATGTTCATTGCTTCACCAATATTTCATATTGCCACTCCAGATCTTCAATGTTGCCATTTTTTACTCCTCCTCATGAACAATACAGTTGTCATTCTCCACATCCTGCCCAAAACTGTGTTTTCATCCCTCTGTCACCTAATGCCACAGCTGCTGTGCAAAACCAACTTTCAGCTAACAAAGTGATAGTGCCACTTTTCATGAGGTGGCCTGACAAGCAGCCCATGTTGAACATGTAGAGTGAAACTACCACTACACGCCTACAGTGTTAGGGTTCCCAACTGCAGCACCCCACCTGGTACGGACTGACAGGCATCAGGGCTGTGATTTGGGATCATTGGATGTAATGTTCACTCCATTCCACCCCAACGCCCATCCTGCAGCCACTGACAGGCATCGTGGTGTGTCTTGCACTGTTCAGCCACAGACTTCACCCCACGCTCCTATACTGCACCCACATCAGCGTATTTCCTTTTGGAATGGGGTAAGTTAAATTCCCAAAGACCCCAAAGCACACCATAACACTTGTCAGTGTCTACAGGGTAGGGTGAGGTACAATGGCATGAGCATTATACCTGATGACCCAAAGGCACACCCCACTGCCTGTCGCTCTCTACAGGGTGGGGGTGGGGTTGGCCCCACTTCAATACTTCACTGCCATTCCTATTATGCACCTCTAGCTCCGCCACTGCCAGTGCCAATGCCAATGCCAGCATGACAACATTCAGCATTGACAAACGCTTGTTTTATACTGTTTTGTCAGTTATTTTTGGTGACCGATTTCTTTGTTTTTTAAGTTTTGTTTCGTGTGTGTGCCTGTGTTGTGTGAGTGTGTGTGAAGTTGCTCGTTGCTTCATGCTGTCACTGCCACAAGGATGGTCCCTTTCTTCAACATCAACAAAACTATGAGTATGCCGGGGTATGAATACTAAGGTTGCAGTCTGAGTTGGTATGTGCCTCTCATTCATTTTTATGTTTGCTTGCACGCATGTGCAAGAAACATAGTGCCACCATAAAAGTTTTCACAGGTATACCTCCCCCACTTCCAATGTCCTGCTCCCTTTTGCAGGCATGGCTGCACTGCACCAATGAATGTCTGAGCTGTCTATGACAGCTGTTCAGATGCAGTGGCGACAGTTGAAAGGAAAACACAGTGGTTCGTGAGTACTCTCACATTGCCGCCCATTGGCATGCGCAAATGCTTACACGCCAGCCACTGCATCCGAACTGTCATAGACAACCCGCCCCCACCACACACACACACACACACACACACACACACACAGCATGCTAGGAGCCCACCCCAGTGAGTTCATGCAGTTCTGAGTCCCCCCACACACTGTATGGCTGATGGGGGTGCTCAATCCCCCATCAGCTCCACTGCACCCCCAACAGATTTCCAGGTACCATGCTGGGAGTCCATCCCTGCATGGCAAAAGTCTGTATGGTGATGGGGGTGCCCAATCCCCCTTCAGCTCCACTGTAGCCCCCCCACACAAAAACTCCTGACTTCCAGTTGCCACGTTGGGAGCCCACCCCAGCGTGGAAAATTTCTGTATGGCTGTTGGGGGTGCCCAATCCCTCATCCTGCTCCACTGCCCCCCCAAAACAACCTTTCAGCTGTCACACTGGAGCCTACCTTAGCATGGCAAAAGTCCTGCGTTGTCTTAAAATAAAATGACCTGTAAGAATAAACATTCCGACTGTCTTACCTCCCCACACCCACCCACGCCCACCCTCTGCACACCCAGCCTCCCCATACCCACCCCTCACCCCATACTTACCTCCGGAGTCTGGCGTGATGATCTTCGTGGACCAGGAACATGTCTGCACTCTTCAAAGCTGACTGCAAACTGAGGAAATGCTGGTAAGCTATATAATGGAATAAATAGGGTTTTTCAACTTTGATGCATATCTCAGTCATTTTTGGAATTTTGGCACCACATTTTCAACATGGGGTTTTTGGGACCCCTCTTCATGAATTCTGGCACTGTCATGACATTAATCGCCCCTGAAAGGTGATTTTGCGGTCACTGCACAGAATCACCTTTTGGGACGATTAACGAAACGACAGTGCCAGTGTTCATGAGGTGGGCTCTCAAAAAGCCTATGTTGCAAATTTGGTGGAATAAATCCAAAAATTGACTGTTTTACAAGTGTGCGTCGTGCAGTTGATACGCATGCTCGTAACTTAGTGAATCTGCAATATTTTCAAGCCAGCTTTTCAACATTTACATTTTTTCACACCTCCTTGTGAACAGTACAGCTGTCATTGTTCACATCCTGGCCAAAATGTGTTTTCACACAAGTAGCGCACAATGGTGCAGTCGTGTGAAAATCAAAGTTTGGGACAGATTAAGAAAATCATAGTGACACTGTTCATGAGCAGAGGTCCTGAAATGGCTATGTTGAAACTTTGGTGACAAAGTCCATAAACTGACTGTGTTACAAGCATGCATTGCGCAGTTTCCATGCACCATCGTAAGTTTACAAATTTGTAATATTTTCAGTCCAGATTTTCTACACTGGCGTTACTTCACACCTCCTTATGAACAGTACAGCTGTCATTTTTCACACCCTGGCCAAAATGTGTTTTCGCACTTCCGGCACAGAAATGTGTGGTCGCTGTGGGAAATAAGTGTTCAGAACACAGTAAGAAAATCACAGTGACACTGTTCATGACAGAGGTCCCAAAATGCCTGTGTTGACAATCTGCTGTAAACAGTTCCCAAACTAATTACTTTATGGGTGTGTGTTGCGCAGTTTCTACGCACACTCGTGACTTCACCAGTTTTTTTATATTTTCACTCCAGATTTTCAAAATTGCCATTTTTTGCACCTCCTCATGAACAGTACAGCTGTCATTTTTCACATCCTGTTCAAAATGTGTTTTCGGACCCGTAGTGCCAAATGCTATAGTCACTGCAAAATCATCTTTTGGCTAACAAACTGATATTGCCACTGTTCATGAGGTGGGGGTCACAAAAAACCCATGTTGAAAAATTGGAGTGAAAATACCAATGAATGCCTGTGCAGTTAGGGTTTCTGGCCATAACGCCCCACCCTGTAGAGACTGACAGGCATCAGCGGTGTGACTTGGGATTGTCACCTGTGATGGTCATACCATTCCACCCCCAACCACACCCTGCAGCCAGTGACAGGCATCAAGGTGTGCCTTGGACTCTTTGGCCCCAAAGTTCACCCCATTCTTCTATACTGCACCCTTCTCATTGTATTTCCTTATGAAATGGGGTGAGCATAAGGCCCAAAGACCCCAAGGCACACCGTGACACTTGTCGGTGTCTGCAGGGTAGAGTGTGATGAAATGGCATGGCCGTTATGCCTGACAGCCCAAAGGCACACCCCAATGCCTGTCAGTCTCTGCAGGGTAGTGGTGGGTTGGCTTCAGTTCAATAATTCACTTCAATTCCTATTACGCATCTCTCTAACTCCTACACTATCAATGCCAATGCCAGCAAGCAAATATTCGGCATTGACAAATGCTGTTATGAATGTCAGCAAACTGTCATTTGCAGAGAGAGGTTTGTATGACAATCCCATACCATTGCACCTGCTGAGCTGAATACCCTCTCGACACTCACACTGGAGAATGGGTCATGTACTTCAGTGCTACAGCGTCAGCTCTGGCCATTCACTGACCTTTCCACTCCAGTATAAAAGGGATCATAAGTGATTGGCAAATGCCCATTTTCAGACACATATGACTCAACCATTCATTGTGCTGCTCTAAGTCCAGTGGTTGGTGCATCATCTGCCTTTCCAGAATCATTTACTGTATGTCACAAATCCCCACTTGGGACAAAGCCTCCCAATGTGGGTTAATGCCAGTTGCTTTTGATGACAGACCACCTGGAACTGCATTCCCCTTCCCCTTACAGGATATGCTTGATACTACTCCTCCAGGTTCACCTTCAGCATGATTATGCTGCTCAGGTTTTCCGACCTTGGCACGTGACTTCTGTGCCCCATGAACCAAGTGCACCAGTTGCCCACTGACAGTTTTTACCTGTTCAAGCCTGCCCTCCAGTACTGTGGCAATTCTATGTTTGTATCATTGGTCCTGTATTGTCGCTATTACAAAGTTGTCACTACACTGAATGCTCAAGATGTGACGATTCTGGTCAAATACTGTCAGCATGTGTTTCAGCAACACACTGCTAGCACTGTCACTGAGCAAGTCACTTAACCGCCCAGTGCTCCCAGGTCACCCCTAAAACAGGCACTTGTGCCTAGTAGGCCTTACCCGTTACCAAAAGACTAAAATAAAAAAATTAATAAATACAAACAAATTGTTTCTGGCAACATCAAGGCTATGGGAAACAAGAACCCAGGGAAGAATACACAATGGGTGGGGAGGTAGTAACAAGAACAAAACAGGAAAGGGACCTGGGGTAATCATATCAGATGACCTTAAGGTTAGCAAGCAATGAGAAGGCAGTAGGGAGGGCCGGGGTATACTGGGATGTATGGAGAGGCATCAGCAGCAGAAAACAGGAAGTTGTTATCCTCTGTACAGACAGTTGGTGAGACCCATCTGAATACTGTGTCCAGTTCTGGAGACCCCATCTCCGCAAGGACATAGACAGGATAGAGGCAGTCCAGAAGAGGGCAACTAAAATGGTGCAGGGTCTGCAAGAGAAGCCGTATGAGGAGAGACTAAAGGAGCTTAATATGTATACCCTTGAGGAAAGAAGGGAGAGGGGGACATGATAGAAACTTTTAAGTACCTCAGTGGAATCAACAAAGTCCAAGAGGGTAGCATCTTTCAGAAAAAGAGACTTGAAAGAACAAGGGGACACAATTTAAAGATAGAAGGAGGGCGGTTCAGGGGCAATGTGAGGAAGTATTATTTCACAGAGAGGGTAGTGGATGCATGGAACAGCCTTCCTGAGGAAGTTGTGGGGTCTAAAACTGTGGGAGAATTCAAGAATGCATGGGACAGACATAAGGCAATTCTTGTGGGGGGCAGGAAGATATAGGCTGTTGGTTAACTAGGATCTGCGGCCTATCCTGTAGGTAGGGAAATGGGCAGACTAGATGGGCCTAGCAGTCCTTATCTGCCGTCAAAGTCTATGTTTCTATGTTTCTATGTTTCTATGCTATACATTCACCAGTGTCTGCCTCAGCACCTGCAGCAGTGACATTGATTGGCTAATGGAGGCAGACTCGCCACTCACTGCCTGTGTAGCATGTTCAAAAGGCCTCAAGATTATTATTACAGAGTCCATGAGGCACCACTGTTCAGTCACCATAGACATGGAGGCCCTGGAACTGTCACGGCTAGTGTGCATGACAAGATATTCTGAGATGGCTTTGTACTGTTCATACAACCTCTCTGCCATGTATAAAGTGGAGTTCCACCAGGTGACAACTTCCAGCTTCAAGCGGTGCTGCGAGAGGCTGTTTCAGATCTGCAACTGCCAAAGTTGGTCATGGGCCTTTGCAGAGCATGAAAAGTGAGAACAGATATGGCTTGCAGCTGTCAGCATTTCCTTTACATCAGGGTGCTGCAGAAACTCCTGCACCACAAGATTTAAACAGTGGGCCATGCATGGAACCCCAAAAAAGCCACCATTCGTGATGCATTTCACCAAATTTGACCCATTGTCATTTGCTATGAACACAGCTCTCAGGGACAGGGGGTTCAGCCACTTGTCAATTTCAGTCAGTACCATGTCCAACATGTTTTCACTAGTGTGTGAACAGGTCACATTGTGCATAACAATCATTGCATGCTGTTGAATTTCTGGAAGATTGCTACCACGACACTCCACCTTACTACACTGATTATTCACACTACCAACAGCACAAACAACCCCCAGCACCTGCGCCCAGTGTTCAGTTACACACAAATATGAACTCCCCACTGTTTTTCCACTTGCCCACATATCCATACTTAAATGGATGAATGGAGAGGAGGAATGTTGAAGGGCATGTCTTACTGAGTCGGACACAGTATGGTACAGCTCGGGGATAGCACGGGTCGAAAAGTATGTCCTGGATGGGACTTTCCATTTTGGACAGGCAAGTGCAGCAAACCACAGGAACCCATAATTCTCCACAAAGGAGAAGGGCAAAAGATCAATTGCCAGCATTTCAGCTACAGCAGCATTAAGTTCACGTGACACTGTATAATTGGGTGGGTACTTCACCTTATGCGCAAAAACACTCTGCAACATGGGCTGACTTAAATGTTTTACATGGGGTGTGATGACAAATGGTTCTGCTCTGTGAATTGTAGATTGTTGTGGAGGGTGGACATGTGATGAATACGGTTGCACAGGTGATGACAAACCCAGAAATGCAGTTATTTTCCCACATTTACCAACAGGGGTTGATGTACCACTTGCACTAGACATACTGCATTGACCACCGCCACCACCAAAACTGCTGCTCCCACCACCACTGGACAAGACTTCAAAATAATTCTACTCTTCCACCTCATCATGCCTGTAGTAATCCTCTGCTATTATTTCATCACTACTGCACACATTTAATTTTCTACTTGATACTACAGTCATGGAAGGGGATAACATGCTCATTATGGTTGATGACGAGGGTGAATGCCCCACTGTGTACAGGTATTAGCAGCCATCTTGTGCTGGGTCCACAGTGCCATGTGTCTATTCTTAAGATATGTATGCTGTCCCCCTGTGCCCAGATGGCTCCCCTTTTTACCTTGACTCACATGAACCTGGCAAACCTGGCAGATTGCAACTGACTCATCATTTGCATCTTGCACAAAAAAATCCCAAACAAGGGGTTTTGATGCTCTAGTTTTAACATGTCCCCCCGATGCTGCTTATTGGACTCTGTTTTTTTAAGCCATAAAGTGGAGGGTGTGCTACATGATTTTTCAGGCAGGACACACTTGGACTGCAATTAACCACCACAACTACCTATCATTATTACTGGGTCATCATCATCAACTGAAACTGGTAAATCACAACTTTTTATGGGGGTGGGGAGAACGCAAACACACCCAGACACAGCCACCTTGAGTTTCTTTTTCTCCAGTTCCCAACAGGGGTCACTGACATCATCATCATATTCATCAACATCATCCACATCTTCTGCTTGGATGCTGGCTATGGACTGCATGTTGCAACCACAGCAACATCATCAGCAGCAGCACCACCATCATCTGAAATGTTTTCACCACACTGTGAATCATTGCATGGCAAATGCATGACCTGAACCACGGTGGAAAAAAATGTCACTTTGTGTGCTATCGTTGACATGATGATCAGAATCCTCATGTTCAGTTACTGAGATGTTACTGGGGAGTATGGCATCATCTACACTGTCACCACTGGCAGGACTTTCAACTCCACTATCTTTTGGACACGTGAACTGGTCAGAAGTGGAACTTGAGTCAGCAATACTCATACCACCACCAGTAACTGCACTAACACCACCAGCTGGGATGACATAGTCTCCTCCAACTATGAGAGAAGCTACTGATTGCACTGTAAAAACATTGAAGGAGAAATACCTTTCCTCACATCAGCAATGCACTTCTGTCACTACGTACTAACACCACACCCAAAACATAGGTGTAGGAACTGGGAGCAGAAGGCGGCTGCCCCCTATGTTTTATTTTTTCTATGGCAAAACTAGTTTAGAAAAGTACCATTTGTACCCTCATAAGTGCCCTTCTGATCCTCCACCCCTCAGCTTTACCATCTTCCGGCACCATTGCCCACAGACAATCTTACCACTGGCAGCAGTGCCATGGCAAGAAACAGCTTTGCTTGCACATCTCTTTGCGAGCATTTTGGAGGATCAACAGGAATATTCTAAACAAATTTAGATTTTGGAACATTCACCGTGGGTGGGGGCTGGGGGTGGGTGATGCTGGATGTGAAGCCAAAACACCAACTGTGGCTTCAACAAAAGATACAGATGCAAAGTCACAGCAAGTTCAACAACACCTTAACTAACCAGTGGTGTTCTCAAGTCACAAACAATCCAATCTGGAAAATAATATATTTTGTCAGTGGGAGGGAGCACTAACTCCAGATTAAGGCAGAGCAAAACCAAGAAAAGATACCACAATGGCAGTACAAATCATGCAGCTGCAGTGGATAGCAGGTTCACACTGCTGCTCCTGAAATTACACCGTGGCACAATAAAAGGTGATTATTTGCTGTCATGTCATGCACCGCACACACACACTCTCTCTCTCACACACACACACACACACACACACACACACACACACACACACACACAATTTGTCTGCAAGTAATAGCTATCAAATTTAAAACTTCAGTAATATGCAATGTATTTTAAACAACCTCACTGC
Organism: Neoceratodus forsteri; assembly: GCA_016271365.2. Taxonomy (NCBI): domain Eukaryota; kingdom Metazoa; phylum Chordata; order Ceratodontiformes; family Ceratodontidae; genus Neoceratodus; species Neoceratodus forsteri. The sequence goes on along the minus strand of CM057457.1, from coordinate 170,694,706 downwards.
TGCACCAGGTCCAGACCACAACACACACAATCAGCAAAATAATTTCAACAATTACTGAAAATATTACTGTATGTACATTAGCACAGTCAGTTATACAAGAAAAATATAACCAAAAATAACTACCTATTTCTCCAACTTAAATCTACCTACACCAGATACACCCCTCTCCCAAAGCACACTTCCACTTTCTCTCAGTACACTGACTGAATGTTGTACATTAACATTCAAAATCCACACATAAATAATAAACACTCGATGATATGAGCACAGGAGGGTTTCCTACAATCGGTGAACTAAAGTTTCAGCAAAAGAAAATGACTCAGAAAGGCTTTCTTAACAGATTTTAGAAGGTTTGAATCAGAGACAGCTCTCAGAGTAAACTGTCTCTAACAGCTTCCTACACATACTACCCTGAACTAAGGCTGTGCAGAACAATCTAGAGCCCATGTGACCTGAAATCCCACAAATCACGGCAAAATTCACATTTGGAGCTTTAAAACAAGGCGAAGTGAGGCGAAGTATATTGTTTTCAATGTACTTCGTCTTAAAATTTGGTGGAGTAGTGGTTTGGGAAGGTGGAGTAACGTGAAGTCATTGTCTTCAATGGACTTCGCATTACCCATTATAATGTGAAGTACTCCACTTTGCATTATGGAGCACTCCGCGAATTTGCCCTCACTCCATGAATCACTCCGTGGAGCGAATTGAGGCCACTTTGCCAATTTCTAGGTGAAGAGAAACGGCCTGACCAGGCCTCTGGCTAGCGCCAAGACAGGGAGAGATTCCTTGCGGTGGCAGGAGCCCCTTTCTCGAAGGTTGCAACGTTCTAGGGAGACCCACAGGCATTGAAGCAGCCTGGCTGGCTGACTGGTATTATGTGTTTCTTGCTGCCCTGTGTTGTGCGCTACATCCCTGAAACAAGAGAATTCCTCTACACACTGTAGGACTGTCAGTGTGAGAGACTGTGTTTAAAATCTGTTCCTACAGTTGATATCTGTGTGTAGGGGGCTCGAGGTGAGCTGATTGGAATCAGCCGAAGAGGCAGGGGCTGTGGGGCTTTACATCTCAGTGGCACTCGAAAGCGCGAGCGTTGTGAGTGGCAAGCGTCACTCTGTATTTATTTATTGAATTTTGATGACCATATAGGCTCGCTGGGCCCCCGAAGGTCCCTTTTTCAGGGGTGAGCCGGAAATACATTAAGTGGCATTACATGTAATTAACATGGCATATGTGGTGAGAAACAGATAATAAACAGGTAATTAACTGACATACTGATTCAATAGTTACAGTTTATGACATTGATTCATAACAGATGCAAGCTATCATAAATGGATTGGCACAACTCTGGTAGGTAAGGTGATAGGCATGAGTCTGGAGGGGGCTGTCAGGTGCCATGACATAAGCAAGAGCTGGCCTCAAGTAGATGTGACGAGCCTGGTGCAGAAGTTCATGAGTGAGGGGGCTTCCTGTATCTCTGGTGGAAGTTTGTTCCGCTGCTGGGGGCTGTGAGAGAGAACGATTCTGGCCAGTGCTGGACCTGACCCTGGGGGTTTCTAGTAGAGCCCTCCCTGTGGACCTCAGGGTCTGGGTTTTTTTTTTGGAGGTTAAGGTTGATGATAGGCTAGGTGGAGCTGTAGGGCTGAATAATTTGAATGCTAAGCAGAGGAGATGGAATTGGAGACGTGCTTCAAAAGAAAGCCACTGTAGTTTGGCAAGCATGTCACAGTGGTGGCCTATGGAGTGGTACTGGGCAGTGAACTGCGCTACAGTACCTTGTTGTATAAGATCTGCATCCGTCGGACCTCTAGCTTGGCCATACCCTGTATTACAGGGGCTGCATAGGTGAGAGCAGGGAGCAGGATGCTAGAAGCAATGGAGAGTCTGGATTCAGGTATTAGCTGATCCTTAATCCAATGCAAAATGCTGAGTTTCCCATGGATGGTCTTGGTCACTTGATCAATATGGTTCTTGAAGGTGAGACCTTGGTCAAGCATTAGCCCTAGGCATTTTAAGGGGGACACAACTTCAACGCTGGTTCCAGACAGTGACTTAAGCTATAGGGAGCTGGTCCTATCTTGCCCTAGGGATCTGGCCCCGAACAGCATGGTTTTTGTTTTGCCTGTGTTCAAGACCATTCTATTAGTTTTTAGCCAGTTCTCCAGTGACATAAGATCAGACTGGAGTAATGGGCTGAGCACATCCAGGTTATCAGAGGAGCGGTAGATAACGGTGTTATCCTCATATTGTACTACTGCGCTTCGGCAGTGTAGGTATAGATCATTGGTAAACAACGAGAAAAGTAGGGGACCAAGAATTGAGCCCTGTGGTACTCTCATTTAGTAAAGGCAGATATGTATACAAAAGTATCTGTACAGAAAAGTATTTGATATGAAGTTGTTTTACAATAGGTTACGTAATAAAGAGGCTCCAGGAATTATACCTGCCTCAGGCTTATTGTCTGAGTTTGCACTTCCCTGGGGAGGAGAAATTTAGGCAGTTTGAACATTAATTTATTATATAAGGTAGTTCTAATATATTAGTCTATTGCATAAAATTACAGTTTGAGTGGAATTGCCTATTGTGTTAAATTGCTATATCGAACTAGAAAGTATAGTGTCAGTTGGATATAGTTAATTATTTTATAGTTTGTGTAATTAGGCTAGGTTTGTTTTTAGATTTATTTTACTTGTCCTATTTAATAATGTAAATTGTTTGTGTTTATTCTATCTGTTTCTGTTTGTGTTTAAGGTTGAATTGTCTAGGGTGATAATTGTCTTGGATTAGTTATATATTTATTTTTTTGTTTTAGTAATTTAGATTTTATATTTAGTGATGTGCCAGGGTTATTTGGGGGGGGTCCTGGGAGGACCAGGATAATATATGGGGGATCCCTTCTGCGAAGTTTGTGGCCCTTCACCTCCCTCCCGGTTTCAGATACTTTGGTTAGATGTTGCTGGGAGGTGGGGATTTGGAGGGGCCAGGGTGATCATTGGCAGTGGGGTGCCCCATGCATAGCAGAGGGTGGTAGGATAGGGGTTGTCAGATCTAGAAGGTTCCCTGGGTTATGAAGGGCAAAATCGAGAGGCCAGACGTGTTTGGTGCCTGTCCCCAAGGAATCCACCAGACCGAGTGGTCAGGTAACCCGAGGGGCTGCATCACCCACCAATCCCCCGAAGGCAGTGCTATGCAATGCCAGATCGATCAGGACCAAGACTGCAATTATTGTGGACTTGATTTCCTCAGTCGATCTGGCTTGCATTATGGAGACTTGGGCTGGGGATAGTGCGAGAACAGTTTTTGAAGCTGCTATCCCACCCGGGTATACTGTACTGCACTGCCCATGAGAGGAACACAGGGGCAGTGGTGTAGCCATCTGCTTTAGATCTGACTTGGCTTCACCGTGCACCCAGGGAAACTCCAGGTTCTTTTGAATGTGTGGCTGTTCTTGGGGTCCAGCTGCAGGTTGCAGGATTTTCCATATTTATTGCCCTTGCGGGACTGTTGGGAATTTCCTGCAGAAGGTTGCTGAATTTGTTGTCAGCAAAACATTGAAAACTTCCAGATGTATTATTCTGGGTGATTTCAATGCTTGGGCTGATGACGAATCTTCTTGGTATGGTCAACCTCCTTCTGATTATGTCTTCTCTGGGCCTGACACAAGTTGTTACTAATGCGACACATTAGGATGGCCACATGTTGGACTTGGTTCTCACTGGGGCTTGAAACAGACAATCTCAAGATTGATCTGGTGGTTTGGTCTGATCATTGCACAGTGCAGTTCTGTTCAGGGCTCCCATTGGATGCTCTCCCTACTGAGATGATGAGCTGTCGCCCTTTATGGGGATTGACCCCTGAGGGTTTTTTGGTGGCAGCTGATCTATCTAGTATGGGTGATGGATGTGTTGGAGTTGTTGGTGCTGGAGTTGACACCTATAATAAGGTGTTATCCAACACCATTGACTCCCTCACACCTGTCCATGTATGACCCAAATCTTCTTACGTGAGGTCCCTGTAGTTTGATGGGGCTCTCAGGGAGATGAAGAGGAAGAGTTGGAGGTTAGAGCACTGCTGGAGAAGATTTAGTCTGGAGGAGGACAAACTGGTCCTACGTGTACATTATAATGTATACAGGAGCAATCAACCATAAGAAGGCAGTGTTCCTATCCTGGGAGATTGCTGCTGAAGAACCAATCAGCTATACTTTTATGGACTGTGGACAGGCTACTTTATCCTGCTTGTCTATAGCCAAGGAAGGTTTTTACTAACACTGAATGCAAAGAATTTGCTCAGTTCTTGTCAGACAGATTGTCCAGTATCTGGCAGGTGGTTTCTTCAGTCAGCAATGTCATAGTTGGCAGTGGTCGCGAAGTGTTCTGAGTGCACTCTGCCTGGTTGGGGGGAGTTTAGCCCAGTAGAGGTAAGTGAGGTTACAGAGGTGGCAACCAATCTGAAGCACACTTTTTGTGAACTGGACCCGATGCCAACACATTTCTTAATATGATGCATTGACACCGTTTGCCCGGTGTTTGCTCTGATTGTCTGGTGTTCCTTATCTGAGGGGGTCTTCCCTGATGCCTTGAAGGAGGCATTGATGAGACCCTTTTTAAAGAAACCATCTTTGAACCTGGAGGTCAGGGCAAATTACTAACCTATCTCTAACCTTCCTCTTTTGCAAAGGTAGTGGAGATGGTAGTGGCGCTTCAGTTGGAAGCGCACCTCGTGACTCATGAGTTATATGAACCTTTCCAGTTGGGGTTTTGGGCTAGGGACAGCACAGAAACCACGCTTGTTCGGGTGCTGAATGATGTCCTCAGGGTGCGAGATCGAGGAGATAAGACAATTCTTGTTCTCCTTGATCTCTCTTCAGCATTTGACACTGTGGACTATTGCGTGTTGCTTGACCACCTTAGGGAGGTTTGTGGACTCACCGGTACTGTCATCAACTGGTTTGAGTCCTTTCTCACCAACAGGAGGCAACGGGTTGTGATGGGGAGTTTCTCCTCCACCCCAGCCTCCTATCTTGCAGAGTTCCTCAAAGATCGGTACTAGTCCCATTGTTGTTCACAGTGTACATGCTACCCCTGGGAGGGCTCGTTAGTAAGCATGGCTTAGGTTTTCATTGCTATGCCGATGATACCCAGCTATACCTTTCCTTTGCCCCAGGAACATCCAACGTGGTGGACATGCTGAACAGCTGCCTTGCTGAGATCAATGACTGGATGACTTCTAGCTGATTGTGACTGAACCCTGATAAGACAGAGGTATTGGTGGTGAGTCAAACAGAGTGCATGACGTGATGGCCTCTGAATCAGCGACTGGGCTTGTTCTGGGATCTGTTTCATTGAATACCTCCTCTGGTGGTGAAATCTTGGTGTCATCTTGGATAGGAATCTGACTATGGATATGCAAATATCCTCCATGGTCCACTCCTGTTTTTCCATCTTAGAAACATTGCCAGGATACAACACCTTGTTCTGCCTCTGGACCTCCCTCTTGATACATGCCTTAGTTACAACAAGGCTTGACTACTGTAATGCACTCTACCTCGGGGTCACAGGAGGATCTCTCCATAGACTGCAGCTAGTGCAAAACGCAGCTGCCCAGTTACTTACTGGGCAGCAAAAATGTTGCCATATTACACTAGTGCTGCGTGAATTGCACTGGTGGCTGGTTAGGTAGAGGATCCTTTTTAAAGTGGGTCTTCTCACCTCTTAGGTCCTACATGGGCAGAGTCCTGGTTATCTGTTAGACCTTCTTGTACCTGCTCTCTCTGTCTGTGCCCTCTGTTCTTCCTGTAGTGATCCCCTGGCAGTTCCTTGGATGAGGTTGAGATCTGCTGGCTACAGAGCTTTTAGTGTTGCCACTCCCATCCTTTGGAATTCACTGCCCTCAGAGTTAAAGGGGACCCTACTTTGGAAGTTTTCAAGACCAGCCTTAGGCGCCTCTTTTCCCAGACATTTCAGGACTGAATTATTTTCTTTTGAACTGATTATGATGATTATATGATGTGTAATTAATTGTTTATTTTCTTTTTCTTCTTATATTTAAATGTGTTATGCATCCGTTCTGTTATTTTTCTGATGTGTTTAATCATTTTGTACAGCACCCAGAGCCTCTGGGATTGGGCGTTTTTAAATAAACTTTGCCTTGCCTTGCCTGGTCCCTTTCTCATCATGCCAAGAAAAAGGAATAGAAAGAAAGAGATCTACTTGAACACCTATTTGAATACCTATCTGAACACTGTATTGGTTTCTTTTAAAAATGTTATGTATGTTTTTATTTTGCTTTTACTTTGTTTCTACTTTGTTTTAAATTTTTTAGTGAGTTCTACAAGAAGTGTTCATTTTAACTTTTGTAGTATAGAATATTATTTATTTTAAGGCAGAAATAGGTACAAGTGCAGAGCTATTTGAGAGCAGCAGCTAGGGGTGCACATTTAGCTAGTTTTAAGTTTTAATATAAAAATAAAGTATATGAATTAAAACAGTAAAGAACTTCCTGGTTTGCAAATGGAGTTGGAAAGATACCATGGATTGGGTGATAGGAATCACGTGGCACTTCCTACAAAGTGCATGCTGCTGGTGCCTAGCTGAGCAGATGCCATTTTCAGAATAGCAACAGCAGGAGGCTAATCACATTTCCAGATGTGCAAGAGGGATGAGATCTAGCAAGTATAGACAAGTTACCCTCAATCTTGCAAAGCACAGTTTGATAGCTTAAAAGTGAGCTCTTGTAACAAGAGGTAATTGTGCAAGGAACCTAAGTCTTGTTCTGCAAGAGAAAACAGGCTCATAGCAAAAACGCCAAGAACAGTAGAGTGTTAAAGTTCAGGGTTTCAAATATAGCTGAGCACCTTGCAATGGATTTTCTGGAAGCCTAGGTATTCCTGGACATCTTCTGGACCCAACGAGTGGGGAGGCCAAAGAAGCCAGAATACTGAAAAACAAAAAGCAAAGCAGAAAAGTAAATAGAGGTTAGTTGATCCAGAAAGCAAGAACTAGAAAGTAGTACTGGGCTTAGCAAACAAATGAAGTGTTTGAATCATTAAACTTGTGATAGAAAACAGTGTATGCTTTGATATTAGATTAAGAGAATTAATTAAGATACTAGGAACTACTAAATTGTTAAACTGTTAGATGATTTGATAAGAAGTTTTTGGAGTAAAGAGATAAATAAGATAAATTGCTAAGTAGATTTTGAGATATTATAATCTTTTATTATCTAGTCTTTTTTTTCCCCTTTAACAGAATTATAGTTGTGAAGAACAAGAAGAATAAGGAGAAAGGACATCAAGTTATGTTGCTTATACCACTATTGGGGATAAGAGAAAGAAGCAATTACGAACAGAAGCTTAAATTTATAAACAGCACACAATTAGAGGGAAAAACCTAGAGGTGGCCAGAAGTGGAAAGATAACCTCAAGATCTTAAGAAATAGATGGAAGAAATTATATTCAGGAATCCATTATAGAGAATTGTAGCAGGGAAAGCAATGCACCAATTAATGATCATGGAATACAAGAAGAGTGGCAAATCAATACTGTGAGTGATATAGGACATTGGAACAGTCACCACTGAAGCAAACAAAAAAGGAACCAGTAAAGAAATTTGGGGACCTTAATTACTGGACTTTGGTTATTGGGTTTGATAGACAATTATTTTGGAAGGTGCAAACTATTTATAGCATTAAAAGTGTGTTAAAACAGTACATTAAACAGGAAACTATTTTTTTAAGTACTAGCACTGTACACAACTATACAGTGAATTGAACCCCTTTGCACTTCACTTAGTACTTTAAAAAAGAAATCAGGTTTTGGAGAACTTGTAAGAAAGTTTTAGATTTCATTAGAGGTTTATATTGACCAGAGATTATTTGACAAGGAGATTGCGTGTTATGACACTAGCTAGTAGTTATCCATTTGCACTTACAACTTATATAGAAATGGAAATGTGTACAAGAGGGAGCTATAAGAATTCTAAGAATAATTATAACAGAATTATTATATCATATATCATAACAGAGGTATATGTTATTATCGTGTATACACTGGATATTGAGGGGGGCATTTAAGTTGATTTAGTTATATAAAAATATTTATCAATATACAAAAACAGTTGGGACAAACACAAGGAATAGATAGAAGGAAAATTAAAATGTGAGTAAAAACAAGAAGCAATATGGCCTCTAAAAGAAAGGAGAAGGGAAATGAAATGGACCAGAAAAAACAAAGATCAAAGGGCTTGTTAAGCCAGCTGGAAAGGAAGAATAATAATGAAAATAAGGGAGTTAAAACAGCAAGAAAAGGAAGAAGTATAGAAGAAAAAGAACAGAGGATGGAAAATAGTCTAATACAATCAACAATGTCTACATACATGATAGATCATAAAACAGTAAAAAATTCAGACTGGACATGGGATGAAAGGAGTATGGGACAAGTGTTGACACCTATTAGGAGAAGAGAGAAAGATAGTGAGGCAATAGATGAAGTAGGGGAATGGGTAACAGAAGAAACAGAGAACAAAGAGAACTGGATAGAGTTAAAGAGAGAGGGGAGTTAGGGCATAGAGAAGGACATAGGAGAAAGCGAAGTATGGGAGCAAAACAAAAAGAAGGGATTGTCATCAGTGTTGAATGAAGTTAGAAATCAGTTATTTGTCATAACACAAGGATTAAAATTAATAGATTGTAAATAGGGGGGAAAGGAAAGGAAATTGTGGATATGACAGAACAAGAACAAAAACATTATGAATCATATATTAGTGATAATTCAAAGGAGGAGGAGGAGGAGGAGAGAACACTATACTGTATATGAGTAATGAAGTATCTGGTTGTCTGGAAATAGATGGACTTTCCAGAGAGTCGGGGAACACATTACAGGATCCAGTACAGGCTAATATCCTGATTTATGAACAACTGATTAAATAACTCAAGATTTAAAATTTACTAAAGGAATTTTAATTGAGAACAGGAAAGCAATACAAGAGTTACAGTCACAGGTAGGTAAGAAAAGAAAAAGCAAGGAATGGAGCAAGAACATGACACTGAAAGCCAGGAACATTCCATGGAATTAATTATGTTACCTTCACCCAGTTTTAGAAACAATAGTATATGTGCAGATTTGAGACAAAACATATGGATTTATGGAGGAAAGGAAACAGAAAGAAAAGAGAAGAAATTAATAACCAAAAAGAAATAATATATTGTAAGAAAATAGAGCAGTAATCAAGCAAAGGATAGAGCTATTAAGACACCAGAAAAAGAGTTAGAGGAGAGAAAGGTTGAAGAAAAGATACAAAAACAAGGAAAAATAGTGAAAGTGTTAAAGAAAGAATGGTAACAGCAAAGGGAGATGAGAAGGGGGAAAGAGAAATAAAAAAAGGTAAAAAGAGAAACATAAGAAAATAGATAAGATAAAAAAATAAGAACTAATGTAACAAGGAATCTCTAAATCTGGACGATAATGATTGGTCAAGGTGAAATAGTAGTAACAGGGCAGAAAATAGAAAAGATATAGGTGAGGGGAAGAAGATTAAAAAATCCAACGGAACGGAAGGGGAAGACAAAAGTTCAAGAGCAGAGAAGAATAATTACAGATTTCTTTAGCTTGATGGAAAAAACAAAGGATTCAGACTACAGTATGTATTACCATTATAAGAGGTTAAAATCATGCCAGAGGAGAATGAGAATTTATTGGGGGACAACATTAAGAAACTGATATCACTCATTGTAACAGCTGATGAGACTTTAATATTCAATTTCAGCATTATTAGACCAATTAAAGATGAAAATTGGGTTATATTGGTGAGACCAATTCTTTGTCTTACAAACCATAGTGTATAATAAAGTGAAACTACAGACTGTGGGAATAAAGAGTGGATCAACTGGGATATTATGACAATACTTCCCAGAATATTTCAAAAAGGAAAAAGGAAAACAAAGAGAGAGAAAAAGGGAAGAGGAAATTCCAACATATACCCATTATTCATATTTGGCTTGGAGCAGTTGCCTATTTATAAAGTGCTAATTTAAAGTATAAAATAGAAGATTTTTTTGAACCACTAATGAGAATAATGGGATTGAGAAAGCCATTAGATGGGAAGAAAATGGTAAATTAACACCATGGTTAGACAAGTAGTTGGTCTTTGATGAATCAGTGAAAAGAAGTTCAGAAATGGATGTACTGAGGATTCATTTGCATGCAAATGAAGAAAGATTAGAGGATGATAAAACCCAGGAAGTAAATCCAGAATGGTTAACATTGCTGGAAAATGTAAACAAATTTGCTGTCCTTGAAAATCTAGATGATAATTGATAAGAGGACCTCAGAAAGGGTATGGAAGTAGAACGATTGAATAAACAGTCATTGAAAGTTCTGTCCTGGAATATAGCTGGCATTAGAAATAAATTAGGGTGTAAACAGGTGGTGAACTATTTTAATAGATTCAACATTATATGTCTGCAGGAGACATGGGAAGATAAGGAGATTTTGTTGAATGGAAATTTGCAAAAAAGAATAATTAATGGGTGAGGAGAAAGGGAAACATTAATTTGGCTTAAAGTGAATACAGTAAAAGAATTAAAGGAAATGGAAATTAATTCAGAGAACATTCAAGGTTTTAAAATGAATATGAGGGTAGCCCCAATAGTTATAATGAACATCTATATCCCATCGGATGGACGAAAGATTGAGATAAATCAAATGATCGAGCAATTGGAGAATATAATTGATGAAGAGATGGAGAATAATCCATTAACTGGAATAATCATGGTAGGGGATTTAAATGCTAGAGCTGGAAATATAATACCAGTGAGAGATATTGAGGAATTCATGTCTGCTTGTGACATTAAGAAATTGAGAATTGCCAGGAACTCACAGGACAGGAAATTTAATTGCAAGGGTTTGAAAATTGCTAAGATACTCAGGGAGAGAAAGTTATTGTCAATCAAATTCTGATTATGAGGGTGAATTTACATTTATGAATTCCAAGAGGGACTCAGTAATTGATTTGGCTTGGATAAATATAAATTTGATCAAGGAATTAATGGATCTAAAAGTGGAACAAAGAGGAGAAAGTGATAATTTCTTTGGAATTCTATATAAATAACACAGAAGATAAAAAAATGAAATAGAGGACAAAATAATGGAATTTCAAAATTGATACAAACCAAAAAAGGGGTGAATTGGAAAGAGATCAATCAACAAAAGTTTTGAGAAATAAAGGATATAAGAGGTATAACATATGATATGAAAGATTTTACAGAGATGGAGGATGAAGAGTGCATCCCAGACTATGAGAAGATAATTAGCAGGCTAGCTAACTTGGTACAGAAAGAGGTTAAAATATTTGCAAAAACAGGGGGCAATATGGTTTAACAAAGAGTGTGGAGGTAAAGAAGAAATTAAATAGACAAACTAGGAAAATAAAGAAAATAATAATAGAAAACAGGAAAGAACTAAATAAAATTAGGAAGGAGTACAATAACATAATAAAGACAAGCAAGGAAAAACATAGACAGAAATTATGGAAATAGAGAATGCAGTCAATGATAAGGACACTAGAAAATTGTGGAAGATAGTGGCAAAAGGAACAGGATGAAATAGTCAAGAAATTGAAACATACATAGAACCCCATGAGTAGATAACATTTTTAGTAAAGTAGGAGTGAATGAGAATCAGAAAGAGAACACAAGGGAATGGATTCCATTAAAAACAAAAATTGAGGAAAGGGAAATAATCAAGGCGGTTAGTAAATTTAAAAGGCAGAAAGCACCAGGACCGGATGGGATCCCAATTGATGTGATCCTAAATCAATTGGACTTATGGGCACTAATATTGGTGAGATTATTTAATTATGTCAGTAAAACAGGTAAGATACCTAGTACATGGTTATTATCAATCATAGTACCAATTAAAAAAAAAGAGAAAAAAGAACCAGATTGTTACAGACTGATTAGTCTTATAGACAATACACAAAGCATTATGACAAGAATAATAAATATGAGATTAATAACATGGATATAGGCAAATAATTTGATTGGAGAGTCCAAGCGCGATTCATTGAGAAACATTCAACAATAGATCAGTGTTTCATACTTAGCCACTTAGCACATAAATACACAAAGATCAGGAAGCAGAAATTGTTTTGTATTTATGTGAATTTTAAGATGGCTTTTGACAGCATCAACTGAGAATTAATGTGGATTTGTTTAGAGGAACTGGGAATGGAGACAACTTTATTAAATATTATTAAGACATTATACAGGCACAACCAGATAAAGATTAGGTGTAACATCAGAGGAGACTGTACTGAAGAATTTGAGGGAAATAAAAGAGTCAAACAGGGGTGCGTGCTTTTGCCAATACTTTTCAATTTATTTTTGAATTGGATTTTGAAAAAATGTATTAGGAAGAATATCATATGCCAAAAATAGGAAAACAAACATGCCTGTATTTGGCATTTGCTGACAATATTGTTCTAATCCCTATGAGAAATCTCAGAGTCAAAAGATTGTTCAAAGCATTCCAAATATAATGTAATAGTGCAAAATTAAGTATTAATCCAGAGAAAACCAAAACTATGGTCTTTAGTAACAAAAATAGAAGGACATCTAATATATACTATAACAATATTACACTTGAATAAGTTAAACATTTTAAATACTTCAGTATAAATATGAATGAAAACCTACTTGGCATAATCATGTTAAAGAGATAAAAATTAAAACAAAGAAGAGAAGTTTGTACCATTAATTACATAGAGAATAATGGATAGCAAGTGTGTGCTATGGATTTTTACTCGAGGTGTGTGATGACCCATAAACTTCGAGAGTGAAGCTCGAGAGGTTTATACAGTCATCACACACTGAGGGTTTGTAAAAAAAATCCATAAAAACAGACTTGCCTATCTCTTATTTTTTATAATTGCTGTTTTTTTTCCGAGGGTTTGCGCATCTTTGTGCAGCTTAGCATGACTTAGTGTGGCATTGTGTGGCTTTGCATGGCATTGCGTGGCTTTGCGCGGGTGTATTAAATGATGAGAATACCGTAATAACTCACTTTCAGGTTAGTATGGCATTTGAAAGTACTCATAATCAGGTTATTAAATAGGGTCACCAATTATTATAAGCTTTTTCTATAAATATGGAGGAAGCTCTATCAAGGGTACATTAAGAGTTATTAATGATAAAATAAGAGCACAAATCTTGTGTGGGGCAGAGATCTGTGGCATGGAAATAAATGATAAAATAGAGATCATAATAAATATCTTTTACAGGAAAATAATGGATTTCCCAAATGGAGCCCTGGCAGCTCTAACAAGAGCTGAGCTTGGCCAGCCAGCTTTAAAAAATTTGGTTCATGAAAAAATATTTTATATTTTTTCAAAATATACATGATGCTGAATAATCAACTGCCAAAACAATGTTTGGATGAGGCCATAAACTATTGTGATCAAAAATTCAAATTCCCAGTTAAGGAACTTAGATATGTGGATAAAACCATATGGATTAATAACTCACTTAGCTGATATATATAGAAGACCACAAAAAGACATTAAAAGAGAAATAAAAATAAAGCTTAGAGACGTGTTTAATTAAAAAGATCTGGAAAGATGCACAAAATAAAAAATAAGTAATTGGCTAGCATCAAACAAACAAATATTTAAGAGAGAAAGTTATCTAACTATTAAAAACCTGACAAGAAGGAATCTTTACATAAGATACAGATTTGAGTATCACAGAAGTGAAAGAGTAAATAAATTAACAAAAACAGTAGAATCCAATGGGATATGTAAATGTAAAATGGAGGAAGATGGCTTAATTCATTTGTTGATCAAATGTCCACTTTATCAGAAGACAAGAACACAATTACTGGGGATCACGTGATGCAGCAGGCCTGAGAAGACGCTTTCCCGTTCTCTCCTGCCCACCACTGTTAAATTTTCATATTTTTATTGAGCTTTTCAACATCGTGAGCCTGATTCTTGCTATTATCTGGCGTGTGAAGTTCTCGAGTGTGCAATCCATGTGTTTGATGCAGAATGGAAGCCGAGATGAAGAAGCCTCCACCTAAACATACACCCCCGGTTACCCCAGAGAAGGCCCCTAAGAAACTGCAGGCTGGAACCACAGGCTCAACACAGGCAATGGCATCTTCAAGCTCAGAACAGGAGCCATTAACCCTCGTTGGATTCCTGGCCGAATTTCGACTGTTCAAGGAAGAGTTAAGAAATCTCACTTCTGAATTCAAAACCCTCTCCCAGGCTATCGAGGACATAGCATTGAGAACCTCAGTTGTCGAGATTCAACTCACTTCTTTAGAGATGAAGGTGGATAAGCAGAATCCTGAGGTGGCCACGCTTCGGCAAAAAATTAACAGGATCGAGCAAAAGCTCAAAGACCTCAAAGGTCGTAGCCGAAGGAACAATGCGGTCATTATTGGATTACCCGAGATGGAAGAGGGGAATGATGCGGTCTTGTTTGTGCAGAAGTTCATCGAGAAACTTATAAGACCTTTGCCCTATGGCCCTCACTATATTATAGAGAGGGCTCACAGAGTGTTGTGTTCTATGCCTCTGAGGGGTGCCTCTCCCAGACGGTTAATTTTTCATTTTCTCAACTTTTTAGAGAAGCAGCATTTCTTTCTCAAACTAAAGGCCATACAAGAACTGCAGTGGGAAGGAGCAAGAATCAGAGTTATCCAGGATCTGCCACTATCTGTTAGGCAACGTAAAGCTGCCTTTCACCCGGTGGTTAAAAAGCTGTTGGCAGCTGGTCTCCAATTCAGAATGCAATATCCCTCGAAGCTGCAGGTCCAGATATCCGTACAGTGGCACTCTTATGAAGACTCGGACTCTGCAATGGATGGACTAAAAAATGCTATGCCTGATCTCTTTAAAGGCTCTTAATTATCATGGGGGCTATTAGAAGGGATCATTTGGGAAGTTTAAGATGCAACAGAACACATGGAAATGTGCAGTGTTTTATTTTCTGGTTTACATTCATCTGTTTCTGGTTATTTCTCCAGTTGGGGTGTAAAAACTGAAAAGTTGCTGTACCTTTAAACTTCTTGGTTAACTAGATACGCTTTAGATCTTCTCGAGGGAAGGTTTGGTGAACATTGGGGACATTCCTGGCCACAGTTATGAGAGGACAATGCCCATTTGCGCTCACGGGCTTCCTTTTGGGGGACTGTGAAGGTCTTTAGGGTGTAAGGGGGCTTTTTTCTGCTGAACCGCCCATTATGGAGATCCGGTTTGCTGAAACAAAGCTTCAGGGTAGGGCAGTGTTCGTACCCTGTTTCCCAATTGAGTGGGAGCAATTTTGTCCCCTCCCTTTTCTTTATGATTGGGGTAAGGGACTTCTTTCTCAGTTTAATAGCCCTTATGATGGGAGTTCGGGTGACTGGCTCATGGGAGTATTGGCAGGACTCAAAGAATTTGAGGAGATATTGGCGAGGTAGGAGCCCTCTTAGGTTCTTTTTGCCTACAGCAGCTTTACAAAGGGATACAAGGATCATTTACGGAGAGGATGGTTGCCACGCAGTTCTCAGTGGTGGCCACTAGAGGGGAGTATTTCTCTGGATTGCTTCCACTCCTCGCAGTAGTGAAGAAGTGCTAAGGCAGATATGGTGGCAAGAGAGATATAGGTCGGGTTCAGTGGCGCAGCCATTGTTTTGGAGTGGAACCAGCGCTTGGCTCATTTGGAGGTTTCTAATCTCCCTTCTTTTTTTTTTTTCAGGGGGAGCTTCCTGAGATTAAGCTTAGCCTACTTTGGTAGATTGCCCTTTCTCCACTCTCATTCTCACTCCCTTCTCTGCTAGATAGTAGGGAGGAGACCTATTTTTGCTTGAATCTGGGGGTAGCAATTTTACCTTCATTTTGTACAATAGCCTTGAGGCGAGGCATAGGATGGGAGATATTTTTGTCTCATGTTATTCTGTATTAGGGGTGATAACAATTTTTGTAGTAGCAGGATTAAGGGCAAGTTTTTCGAGACCTGCTAATTGTATTTCTTTGGCTTTAAAAGAGGTTCTCACATGTAGTTCTGATGTTTGTGGGCCACACAAGTGTTTTGAACTTGCTTTATTCTTTAATTCTGTTATGGATGGTTACTATGATGAGATTCTGGACAGGGGTGGGCAGGGGATGGGAGCGGCTGTTTTGGAGGAGTGCTGCTTAGCGATGCATAGGAGATTTGGGTGGATTGGGAGGCGAGGGGACCAATGGGTAGAGTGTTTGTGGTTTGTGTTTCTATTGGATAGTTTGGGGGATGTTCTCAGTAGGGGGGAGGGGGCAGGTTTGGGGGGTTGGGAGGTATTATTGGGTGGGACATAGTCCATTTTAGGCCGGTTGAGGTCTGTCTTTAATGTAGTCTATGACTTCAGTTACTGCAATTATCTATCGTATTTGCACAATGGCTAAGGAGCTCTGTTTCTCAACTTGAAATGTTAAAGGGCACATAAAAAAATGAAGCAATATAAGATACTGAAGCACTTAGACATTTTATGTGCTAATGTTGTTTTTATTCAGGAATCGCATTTGCCTGACTCGGAAGCCATTCAGATGAGACGGATGCAGATTGGTCAGGTCTTCTCAGCCCAAGGAACCTCAAACAGCTGTGGGGTCTTAATTCTTATTAACAGAAGCATTCCTTTTCAGGTTATCCAGGAAATTAAGGACCCCCATGGCAGATTTATTCTGGTTAAGGGCTCTTTGTATTCAATAGATTTTGTATTAGGAAGCATTTAAGGCTCTAACAAAGATGACCCCTTATTTTTTGCGAGACTACTTAATGTTCTTTCCCTGTTACCTTCCATCATAATTTTAGGGGGGGACTGGAACCTAGTGGTAGATTCAGGTAAAGACTGCATTAGCTCACTCCTGGCTTCTTTTTCCCCGGCACAGCATGCATTACATGAGTTAATAGACAGATTGGGACTTTGGGACATTTGGAGGGTTTTACACCCTGTGAACAGGGAATACACATTTGTGTCCCCTGTTCACAGGTCTCTTTCCCGTATTGACTACCTTTTGGTCTCTCAAGCCCTGTTACCAGGGGTGACAAGCTCTACTATTCAATCAGGTCCACCCTCCTACCACTCACTGGTGCTCTGCAAATTGGCCCTCACTTCTCTGCCTAAACAGCAAACCAGGTGGAAACTGAATGGCCAACTGCTCAAGGATCCCAAGTGCAGAAACCAAATTAAGGAACATATCACACAATTTTTCGAGTTGAATGCTACACAGGACACTAGGCCAGATGTGTTGTGGTGTGCCTTCAAAGCACATCTCTGGGGCATCCTAATTGGGATGGCCGTGACAAGGAAGAGGGGACGGGAGGCCAGGCTGAGGGAGGTGTTAACCCAGATAAGAGCTTTAGAAATTGTCCTACAATCAAACCCTTCTGACTACTCTAAACAAGAGCTGGTAAAATTGAGGAACTCCTATATAAACATGCTCAACGAGAAAGCAGAGTTTGCTATTTTATGTACTAAAGCCTCATACATAGATCACTGGGAAAAAATGGGCAAGTTACTAGCCCAGAGAATTAAGCAACTGGAGTCTGCTCGGTTTATCCCCCCGATCCAATCCAAAATGGATGGAACTCTCAAATCTAATCCCCAGGAGATTGTTTCAGAGTCTGTCAGTTATTTTGAACACCTATATGGCGAAATGCATAACCTCCCTCAGCACAAACTCTTTCCTCCTACCTGATGGAGGACCAATTGCCCTGTCTCTCGGAGTCCCAGGGTAGGATGTTAGTAGCCCCCATTACAGAATCAGAAATCCTGGAAGCAATAAAGGGCTTACCTTTAGATAAATCACCAGGACTAGATGGTTTTTTGGAAAACTTTTATAAGTGTTTTAAGGAGCAAATTACCCCACATCTTCTTTCTCTCTTTCATTACATATTATCAGGTGTGCAAGTTGACTCCTCTCTATTCGAGGCCCTCAATGTGCTTCTCCCAAAACCGGGTAAAGATCGAATCTGTTGAGAGTTATAGACCCATATCATTGTTGAACCAACATAAAAATTCTAACAAAGATCTTAGCGGATAGACTCAGTTTGGCTCTTCACGTTTAATTGGCTCACATCAGTGGGATTTATGAAAGGCAGATTCTCCGCAGACCATCTCCACACTCTCTTGCATGTCTTCTCGGCATCCAGGGATGCCTCTTTTCAAGTGGTACTGGTCTCTCTGGACACCAAGAAGGCTTTTGACAGAGTTAATTGGAGTTTTTTACTTCAAATGCTAAACTCTTTTGGATTCCCTCAACAATTTCAATCTTGGATAAAAGCCTTATATCAGCATCCAATGGCTAAGATCGCTGGGAATGGGGTGTTCTCAAGGACCTTCACTCTGCATTCTGGAACCAGGCAGGGTTGTTCCCTTTCTCCCCTACTTTTTAATCTCTATCTGGAGCCCTTAATCCGTAAACTAATTTCATGCTATAAGGGCCAGGGATTACCATTCTAGGCAATGAGCTTAAAGTCGCTGCATATGTGAATGACCTGCTTTTATACCTCTCTTATCCAGAGACTTCTATTCCCGCCATGTTGGATATAATTGGGCAATTTAGTAAACTATCCAATTACAAATTAATGTAGGGAAGTCGATTGTGTTTCTCCTAAATCACAAAGTTTTTAAGAATGATATTACCTCCCTGAATCTAGCCTGGTCTAAAGACTTGTTACGGTATCTGGGCATTGTGTTAACTCGAGACCTGCAGAGTATCTTTAAATACAACTTGGAAGCCCTACTGTCCACGGTGGCTCTAGACTTGGCTAGATGGTCGGCACTACCCATTTCTTTTTGGGGAAGAGTCAGTCTAGTTAAGATGAATGTTCTCCCATGTCTCTTATACCCCCTTCAGCTACTTGACATTTGTCTACCAAACAGCTGGCTTAAAAAGGCCCAAAGTTTGATTAGTGACTTCATCTGGTTTAAAAAGAAGCCTAGATTAGCTTTTTACAAGCTTGTGGTGCCCAAGACCAAGGGTGTTTTATGACTTCCATACGTGTGTATGTAATATTGGGCCTGTAGCACAGCCAAATACCTAAGATGGATGGTATCTACTCCCTCAGATTACTTGCCCGCATGGCTCAAAATGGAGAGGAAAATGATCTGCTTGGCTAAAATAGCCCCTTCTGCATTATTATTTCTCAATACCGCTTCTATACCCAAAGAGTTAAAAGGCACCACAATTGGAGTTTCCATGAGGATTCACTCACAGTTGTGTAGATTCCTAAAGTATAAAAACTGGCTAGATGTGGAGCAGTCAATTTGGAACTCCCCTGCCTTTAAAATAGATAATAAAGTGTTACCCCCAAATGGTTACCTAGTCTAGGTGATGGTAGGGTCCACTCATTTCTTAAGGAGGATGGTACCTGGTTATCAGCTGAGGATATTGTGGTGAAATTCAGGCTTAAGGAAAGTGACTATTTTAAGGTACTTCAGCTCAGACATCTCTTCATTAAAAAATTTGAGGAGGGTACTCCTTTATCTTATAGTTTTGCCTTCCTTACTGAACTAGTCCCTTTGGTTAATTCACCCCGAAGTATTTCCAAATTGTACAATATTTTGTATGATTGGCATTTTCCGGTGCCGTTTGACCCAATAGAATTCTGGTCTGCTCTCTAACCACACTGAGATAGGGACTGGACCACTATATGGAACAACTGCCATCGTTTTGTAACACAAGATAGGTTATGGTTAATGCAGTTTTGCATTCTTCATAATCTCTACTGCTATCCTCAGAAACTGGCAAAATGGGGAATATCTTCCTCTGATGTTTGCACTAGATGTACTCAAGCAGAAGGTTCCCTACTTCACATTTTCTGGGATTGTCCTAAGGTATCACCCCTTTGGGAGACTACAAGGGACAAAGCTGACCCACTCCTTGGGCTGAGAGACCTGCTTATCCCAGAGGTTTGCATCTTCAGGGATTACTCGTAGATTTCTGTTAATAAGCATAAGTTTCATATTGGTTTGATCTCGATGTCTGTTAAGAAACTAGTGCTCAAGTATTGGAGGAGCTCTGAAGTCATCTCTTATTCTGAATGGCTAAACGAGTTATTATTTAATCTTCGAGTGGAGAAGACTATTTTGAGTATTAATAACAAGTCCAAATATGAATGGATTTTGGCCTCACTCCATAAGTTATATACCATCTAATTTTTAATACTTCTAATTTCTCAGATGTCATGGACTGTCATGCCTTTGGGACTGTGTGGGGGGTTGGAGTGGGGGGTCTCGGGGGGAGGGTCAATTAACTTGTGTGGTCATTAGTTTTGTGCTATGGATGTTTTGACCCTGTCCATTGTTTAATGTGAAAATTTCAATAAACTTTAAATTAAAAAAAAAGAACACAATTACTGGGGTCATTACTGGAGCAATTGAAAGGAAGTCCCCAAATCTTGACTAAAAAATAATGAATTCATGGTCATTAAGAACATTAGAAAAGGTGGTTACCTTTTTGAAAGTCATAGCCAGTGTATACACATGCAGGAAATAGTATAGCACAAAAATGTTTAGAAGAAGGAAGTAGTAAAGAGCTGTGATAAAATAGAAGGGGAAAAGTGCAATAAGGAAATCTGTTTGTAATAAATAATAGTTTGAATCTATATTTATATAGATATATTATTATTATGTGTGCCTATTTTCATTGTATCATTGTAACAACATAACTTGTTAAACAATAAAAAAATCTTTGACTAAGCAAAGGTTGCTACATACCACTTTCAGTAGAAACTTAGGATTCATTCATAAACAGACTATCTTAATGAAAACTCAAAAAAGGAGGCTCCTACATTAGAGCCTGAAGCTCAGAAATCCTTCGAACAGAAGTCATCACAACTAAAAAAGTATAGTTATATAACAACTTACCATAACAGCAGATCTTCAAGAGGACCTCTTGCAGCAGACAACACCATTAGGACTGAAGCCAGTAGGCACCAGGATCCATGGAAAACTTCTAGCTAGCAGTATACAGCGGGGGACCACCCCCTGACATCAGCCTGCCCCCGGCATCTGTCAGTGGTATAAAAGGGGTAGTCCCCCAGCTTAACCTCAGATCTCCCACCAGAAACCCTGGCAAAGACAGAAATTGGAGAACTGAGGAGGTTCTGCTACACAGAGGAAACAGAGGCAGAAGTTAAAACAATATTTATTATTGAAATCCATGTGTAAGTGTTCTGTGTAATAATTGTCTGATTGTCCAAAGTTCTTTTTTTGTAGTCTTTGTCTTCTTGGGTTGGACCTGAAAAGGGGCCATTGGTCCAGTGTCCCTTACCCAGTTAACAAATGAATAAATAAAATAAAAATGTGATGGAGAAGGGTAAGTTCATGAAACAGGGTTACCAAAGTGTGACATGAGGAGAATTTTTCAAATCGACAATAGATCAATTTTAATAAGCTTGTCAAGACACTGTGACCGAAGAGTCAAAAAGGAACCAGATTATGAGATAACTCCCTAGCAGGGATTTGAGAAAAATCACCTTCAGTGTTGCACATGCAATGGGACACCAAACATTGCACATGCAACAGTGGACACAACTGATGTTTAACTTGAAAAAAAAATGTTACTTTTCTTTTTTACCTTATTTTACTAAGCATTTCAAAACACTATGACCCAATAGTTAAAACGGGAGTATGTTGTGGGCTAACTCTATATCATACTTGAGAGAAAAGCACCTTCAGTGTTGCATGTGCAACGGGGACACCAAACATTGCATGTGCAAGAGGTGTTTAACTTGAAAAAAAAAATACTTTCATTTTTTATTTATTTTGCTAAGCATTTCAAGACACTATGACTCAATAGTGAAAAAGGGACTATGTTGTGGGATAACTCCATATCAGATATGAGAGAAAAGCAATTTCAGCATTGTGCATGCAACAGGGACACCAAGTGTTGCACGTGCAACAGTGGACACCACACAAATGCTTAAGTTAGAAAAGCATTGCCTTCACCCCTCTCTCACCAATGTCCTGCAATACTTTTAAGACCCTATCTGAAAAGAAAATCACCAACTCAAAAAAAGCTGGATGCTTTTGCTGAAAATTTGGTAACATGTAAAAAGTGCAGTTTGTTTGGACACCGTAGTTGCACGCGCCACGCAAAACTTGAGTGAACCAGAAATTTTATATGCATTGAAAAACTAGGTTGAAAATGTTTTAATTAACAAAAGACAACACCGAATGCAGTTTTTAACATAAATTTACTGAAGTGCAACTAAAATAAAGTCTTCATAGTAGCAATGGAATGTACTGTGGTTTTGCATGTCACATTTTGCTAGGGAAAATCTGTGTCATTCTGGAGCTGGACATGGAATAAAAATAAAATGATTGCAGCTAGGTTTCTCAAACTATGAAATGTATCTGTACTTGTGGCTATCTTTTAAATTTACTTATCAAGACTGCAGTGGCTGTTGTTAATTTTTTTAAATCAACATACAAAGTATTGGGCACATTGGTACCCCTATTTCATGAACTTACCCAGAAGCAGTCACCAGGGGATGGAAGGAGGGAAAGCAGTGCCTGCTGCAAGAGCTGCTCTCAAAGATCTACTGTTATGGTAAGTTCTCATGTAACTGTGTTATCTCACTTCGAGCAGGCTCTTGCAGCAGGCAACACCATTAGGACTGAGTCTCAAGTATTGTAAGGACTGACCCCGGTCAGCTGGGAGGAGGCAGAAGTAAGTGTAAGGCTTTCAAAAGAGAAGGCCCTGCAAAACTGCAAGTCCAAAACCTGCCCTATGCCTAGATGCAATATCCAAACTGTAATGCCTAATGAAAGTGTGGACAGTACTCCAAATAGGTGCTGTGCAAATGTCAGCAGTGGACACATTTTGTAAAGAGGCAAAGGAAGCATTGATGGACAGGGTCCCAAATGAGAGGCTTCAGATGCAATATGCCCCACAATAAAATGTGGGACAGATCTTGCTGGGATAGAGTTTTGCCTTCAATAGGTGTGTGGTATGCAGAGATGGTGGATAAGTGCACCTAAAGCAAAGAGTAGCCCAGGCCTGAGTCCGATAGGGAAAGGAGGTACTCTAGAACTAGATTCACTGAACAGGTGAAGAGATCTAGGTGATGAGTGGTGGCCCAGATACAGAACCGCTTCCACTTCATAGCATAAGTTTCTCTAGTTCAAGGCTTCCTAGCTGCCACTAGGACATCTGGCACCAGGGAAGAAACCCCAAATTGGGCAACTGCTAAGTTTGCAGGAGTCATACATTAAGATGCAGAGACTTGAGGACTAGACTGATCTGCTCCTGGGAGAGCAAATCAGAAAACAGAGGCAGGCAGATCAGAGGTTCCACTGCTAGTTGCTAGAGGAGTGGAAACTATATCTGGCACAGCCAGAAAGTGGCTATCAGGATAATCTCTGCCCTCTCTGACTGCAGCTTAAGAAGAACTCTCTGCAGTAATGGAAAGGGGAGGTTTACAGAAACCTCCCTTTCCAGAAGAGGGACAACACATCTCACCAGAAAACACCAGACCCTGGATCTAGCAAGCAGAAACTGGGCAGTTTTGCATTGTATGGGGATGCTAAGAGGTCAAGTTTGGGAAGACCCCATCTGTCAAAGAGATCTTTGACCACAAAGTTCCCATTTATACACCCTGGACCAAGACTGGTTTAAGCTGTCGGCCAAGGTGTTTTTTTTTTTCAATTCACACTTTATTCACAAAATTTCCACAATACAGGAGGCAGTGATACAAATGTGAACAGACAGATAGTAGTATGATCCAACACTGCCCCCAACCCCCCTACCCCCCCGGCACAGCAGCTTCTTAAAGTGTTGTAGTAACTAGCTATCCGTAATAATCAGATACTTAATAAGATAGCAGATAAACCAGTTACACACTAAGTCCTAGTGGTGATAATTAAAGTGTGAAGGGGATCCCATATATACTTATAATTTTGTAGCCTATTTCAGAGGCTTGCTATGGCCTTTTCTGTGTGGAGATTAGTAAGGATTTCATGCGTCCATTCTTGATATGTTGGACAAATCCCGTCTTTCCAATGCCTGAGAATAATTGTTTTAACCGAAAGTGCAATCATAGATATATGAAATCTCCGAATTTTAACCTTAATAGAAGACAAATCTCCCAAAAGGCAAATATCCAGATTAAGCAGTCCTGTAATCCCAATAAGGGATTCAGGTGGGTTTTAATTAAATCCCATAGCGAAGCTATCTTGTGGCAGGACCAGAATATATGAAAAAGCATCCCAGCTTTCTGGGAGCATCTAGTGCATCTATCAGTGTCGAGAAGGCTCCATTTTGCCAGTTTGACTGGCGTGTAGTCCATATTATGAAAAATATTAAATTGCATGAGACGTAATCTATCTTGGGACACATATTTATGACAGAACACCCAGAGAACCAACCAAATGAAAGAGGACTGAGGGAAAAATGGATTCCAAAAACTAGTGAGACCATTACCACTCCCAAACCACCATTGATACAATACCTGATATATCTTAGAGATAACCCCTGGGGATTCGAGAAGAGAAGAAAGTTCAGGCACCAGAGCAAATTTGTTGGGCGGGGAGAGACTTTACCAAAAATCATGATTAACTCATTCAGGCCTAGATACGCCTGTAGGTGGTGTCTGAAAGCATAGCCACTCAGGACAACAACGCCTGTAGACGTACTCAACTGACTTTCACTCAGGCCTAGAAACGTCTGAGGAAGTCAGCAGTTTTTACCTAACTATTAAACAAACCGAATTGCTTAGAATTGATTGCATAGCAGCGTTAGAAAGGTAATTTTGCTCTGAACAATTTTGCTGCTGATACTTTGTGTCTATCATGTATACTTTAGGAGTTATTCATATTTGTTTAAGGTATGGTGTGCATGGCTAACATTTGTCTCTCAAGCCTCACCTAAGCACCTTGAATAAATCTGAAAAAAAACCCAGTTGTTTGGTATTTCAGCAACTATAAAATAAAAAGTAAATGGATTACAATTAATTGCATAGAGCTATTAGAAAGGTTATTTTGTGCTGAACAATTTTGCCACTGATACTTTGTGTCTACCATATATACTTTAGGAGTTATTTGCATTTGTTTAGGGTATGGTGTGCATGACTGACATTTGTCTTTCATGCGTCACCTAAGCACCTTGGAAAAAAATCAGTTGTTTGGTATTTCAGCTAGTGTAAAATAAAAACTAAATTGATTACAACTGATTGCATAGCACTATTGAAAAGGTAACGTTGTGCTGAACAACTTTGCCACTCATACTTTGCGTGTAGCACTTACGGTTCAAGAGGTATTCACATTTGTTTGTGGCATGCTGATTATGGCTTGATTTTGCTTAGAAACGCCCAGGATGCAGTGCTAAGAGTATACAAGGCACAAGTGGTGGAAGTCTCAAAGAGCTCTTGTGGTGTGAATGAGTTAACAAATGCTTCAATTGACAAATCCTGAATGACTGAGAGTCTGGGATATTGTACCTTCTGAGAATATCAGTTACCGGGAGCCAAGCCCCGGAGTCTTCCAGGAACGAAGAGGCTATCCCCTCACCTAACTGAGGTAACCATGTATGAGAGATTGTCTGCTTATTTATGGTGAAAGCCAGAGAATTCCAGATAGATTGAGACAGGTCTGTACTTTGATTATATCTTAGAAACGAACACAGCTGCTAGTGAACCTTTAGTGTGATCATGAGAGTGGGGCATTTACTAGCATTCTGTAAGAGGGAGACTTTGACAAAGAGCATGGTCGAGAGGTCCATGTTCATAGCCTGGATATATTCTAATTCAATGTTGAGCCAGGCTGGTCTCAGATTCTCCTGACCTGGCCTTACCCATTTCAGGTACTTAGCCAGATGATTAGCCCAGTAATAAATTGCCAAATGAGGAATCCACAACTCCCCCCCCCCCATTTTTAGGGGCAGCTAGTTTGTGATATGCCAGCCTGGAATGTTTATTAGACCAGATAAAATTAGTGAAAAGCTTATGCATTTTCTGAAACCAGGATACGGGGACAAATGAGTTGAGATGCGACAGGGGGTTAAAAAGGTGCGGAAATACATTCATCTTAATTATGTTAATGTGGCCCCATAATGAAATTGGCAGCTTATCCCATCTCTCTCTAGATCCTGCACAATCATCTTAGAAAGAGGTTCTAAATTTTCTTTAAACCATAGGGAAGTATTACGTGTTAACTTGATACCCAGGTATTTGATGACACGGGGGGACCAGTACAAACCCAAAGGGATAATATCTGTCTTAAAAACCTTGTGATTAAGGGGAAAAAAGGACGTCTTGTTTGCATTCAATTTATAATTTGAAAAAAGACTAAATTTGTCAAGCTCATTTAACATATTCAGGATAGATGTTACCGGGTGGGCCAAATGGAGGAGGAGATCGTCAGCATATGCTGTTATCTTCACCACATTGTTCCGGATCGGGATACCTTGTATTCCCATGTTGTTAAGAATATTTTGAAAAAGGGGTTCTAAATAAAGATTAAATAACAAGGAGGAGAGGGGACATCCCTGTCTCGTACCTGAATGCAGCAGGAAAAACTTTGAAAAAGCCCTGTTACCTCAGATCCTAGCAGAGGGAGACTGATATAGCAATCTGATCCAGCCTGTGAAGATGGCAGGAAACCCAAATGCTCTAAGAGCTTGGAATAAGAAATTCCAGTTTACCCGATCCAATGCCTTCTCGGCGTCCAGGGAGACCAACCCCGAGGGGAAGGTGGCATCCCTGAACTCCAAGAAGACATGCGAAAGGGTACGTAAATGGTCTGAGGATGAACGTCCCCTCATAAATCCAACTTGGGACATGCCAATCAGATCCGGGAGAACCAATGTTAGCCTGTCTGCCAATATTTTTGAAAGAATTTTGATAACCTGATTCAATAGGGATATTGGCCTGTAACTCTGAACCAACTCGGGGTCTTTGTCCAGTTTGGGTAATAGGACTATTAGGGCTTCAAACAAGTGAGTGTCTACTGCAGCCCCAGAGAGAATATGAAGGTAGAGCCGGTGGAGCACAGGCAATAATTGTTCCCTGAAAACTTTATAAAATAAAGTGGAAAACCCATCTGGTCCCAGGGCTTTATCGGAGGGCAGGGCCTTTATAATGGCCGAAATTTCCTCCTGCGATAAGAGGGAGGATAGGAATTTTTGGGGGGAATTTGCCAAGGAAGGCAGTCGAAAATCCCTAAGGTATACTTCCAACTCTTCTGTGGAAGGAGGGCTATCCATATCCCTATATAGCTGCTCATAATATGTAGCAAATTCCTGCACTATTTCTGAGGGGTATACCCTCAGGGATTCATCTGCTTGTGCCCTAATAGGAGGTATAAATCTAGCAGACTCCTGCTGTTTTAAACGTAGGGCCAACAGGTGCCCCGCTTTTTCTCCTTGATCCGTGAAACTTGCTTTAGTACGAATGATAGCCAACTCTGCTTTCTCCCTTAATAATTCTAAATATCTATGCTTAACTACTAATAATTTCTGCCTCTCCTCCTTGGAAGTGTTATTTGGTTGTCTAGATTCAAATTGCCGTATTTGAGATAGTAATGATAATAGCTCTGCTTTCTGAGCCCTTTTCCTCTTTGTAGCTAAACTAATGAGAATACCCCTAATGTAAGCCTTAAAAGCTCCCCATAAAATGTCCGGCATAACACTTTCTATTGGGTTGGTAGAGAAAAAGAAATCAATCTGATCATTCACTAGTCAACAATATTTCTCCTCCTTCAATAGCTGCTCATTTAATTTCCATCGGGTCTCTTTCTTAGGAATATTAGAGAAAGCCAGATTATATAACACCAGAGAATGACCAGATACAGGACCTGGTTGGATCGAGGCAGGTAGCACACCCGGCAAGAGCTCATGAAAGACCAAAAGGTAATCAATGCGAGACTGCGAGCTGTGTACTGGCAAACTAAAAGTGAATTCCCTGGAGTTGGGATGCATGACTTGTCATACGTCACACAGTCTGCATTGATCCAACAATTCCCTGAAGGCCCTTTGCCCTGGAAACAGTCCTCTCGACACATTTCCAGACCTGTCTATATTAGGGTCCAAAACCAGATTAAAGTCTCCCCAGATAATAATGGGAATAGGGAGTAAGGGGAGAATTGTGGTGGTCAACTTCGCAAAAAAGGTGGTATCATCTACATTTAGTCCGTAGATGCTGCCAAGCAAAAGTGGCATGGCCCAAAGGGTACCCTGAACTAGAACGTACCTTCCCTCTGAATCCCTAAAGACCTCAGTGGAGATAAATGGGACGCCTCTATTAACCAGCATCATGACCCCACAGTAGAACCAGAGGCATTAAAGACCTGCCCCACCTGTTGTCTCCTGAGTTGCAATGCCTCGGTATCTAGCAGATGAGATTCTTGCAAGAACATTATCTGCGCACGCAGCAAGCTCAGATGTTTTAGCACCTGATATTGCTTAGGTTTTCTCCTAACCGCCTTCACATTCCACGTAGCTAGATTAATATTGCTAGCCATCTATATTGGCAAAACAGGTCCGAGATTAACCTTTGGCAGTTACTACTACAGTGATCCACATACCCCTGTTCCACTAAGACTGCTGTGCCATCCTCCCACCCCAAACCCCTCCAGTTCTGCCCAAACAACCCCATCCATCCCCCCCAAGCAGCACCCAATCACAACATGACATTAATAAACACAAAATTTTACTTTCTTCCTGCCCTCCCTACCTCCGACTGTCACCAACAATGTTCAACAACATACCATTTCCTTCTCCCCAGCCCCGACATTACACCCTAAACCCAAAGGAAAAATAGTCAGAGCTGTGAGCCCCCCTATATGAGAAGAACAGGAGGTAAATGTCCTGAGTTACAATAACAATTTGTAAGGTCCTCAGTTGATCTACTCCTGATAACTCATGGGAGTAACACTGTGTTGATAGAAAGTAGGCACTAGAAATAGTGAGATTTACCAACCCTCACACCTTGCCTACTTAAATGAACGCACCTCAATAGGTGCTGTTAGGGCCAGACCAAGGGCAATGTTTCCGGACCCCATGCGGGACATGCCCACTACGGCACTCACTTGACCCAAGAAAATGGGTCCCGCCACACCCAATCAATTGTAATGCCCTTATGCCAGGGAAAACTCCCCATCCCGGGCCGTTAAGATCACTGGCCCCTATTACATTGAGACATGAGCACCCTCTGGTGGTGTAAAAGCAAAAGATCACAATAGGGCACTGCAGAGAATATGCCCCAAGACCCTCTCCAAGCAACCCACCATAAGATGGGTATTGATACCCTGCAAGGTGTAAACCATGGGCCTTAACAAAGCCAACCCCCCTTGCATGCTTGCAGGGAAGATACTAAACCAAAACATTGCAAAATTCTTCTCCCCAACATCTGTGAATGAAAAAATTAAACAGTCATTTTTAGAAGAAATCACAGTCCCAGATAAAGCTAAGGCGTTAACAACCATCGAAAGTCCGGATAATATTAAGAAAATTGTGTCCCTTAAGCCCACTAAACAGGCTTAGATAGGAATCCAGCAATTATTTATATTCATCCCCGAAGAGTCCTTCAAGTGACAGCCACTTCTCCTCGATCCAGAACTCCTCCCTTTAGAAGACGAAGGACCTCTCATGTATCTCTGAAGAGATCAGGTAGGGACAGCTTTAGGCCTGCAATCGCAGCCTCAGGATCCTCATAAGAAACCCAGGTACCAGCCACTTGCACCTGTAACCTGGCCAGGTACGCCATATGGAACTTCAGACCAGATGCAATAATCTTAGAAACAACTGAGTGAAATGCTTTGCGTTTCAAACAGACAGAGCCCGGCAAGTCCTGCACAAGCCTGAGTTTGACTTGCTCCCAACTTACTTCCTGGATTTCTCTAACTTTGTACAAGTGCTGCTGCTCCAAATAATTTAGAAATTGACATATTATAGGGCGGGGTGTTGTTCCAGTGGGGGGCTTAGGCCTCAGGGATCTGTGGGTTCTCTAGATTATATATTTAGCCCCAAAGGGCGAGGGTCCAGCGATCTTCTCCACCAACTTCTGGACAAATGCTATGGTGTTCTGGCCCTCTTCTCCCTCCGGCAGCCCAAGGATCACAATATTATTTCTGCAACTACGACCTTCAAGGTCTTCAAGTTTAGCTTCAAAACGTGCAAGTTTCTGCCGCATAGCCACCATCCCAGGCTCGAACCTTTCTACTTGTTTCTCCAAGGAGGAAATTCTGGCGGTGTTATCCGTAGCTAAGACTGAGATCTCTTCGAGTTTTCTAGTTAAAGTCTCTGATGCCATTTCTTTTATTTCTTCTTGAAATGGCTTGAATTCCTCTAGGAATCTGCTTAGCGTAAGCGGTTCCCGCTCCGTGCCCTGATTTGCGACCTCTGGCTTATCACCTCCACTTGAGGCCCATGATTTCTTTGGGGCCTTCTCAGGGGAAACTGGTGGGGTATGCTTTTGCCGCACCATTTCATATACATCTCCATGATCTCTCAAATTCACCCAGCACAAGCACACAGTGCTAGGAGGGCAGTAGACCATAACATTTTAGGGTTTTAGGCTAGTTAGACATTCCAAAAAGCACTTTTACCGAGTCGGGAGGCTGGAGCTATGCAGAGGAGCTTCTACCCGGTACCCTGCATCACGTGGTCCCCCGGCCAAGGTGTTTTGCACACCTGGAACATGCACAGCAGTCAGGTCCAGGTGAGGCTTTATGGCTCAGTACCAAACTCTGATGGCCTCCCTGCAGAGAGGGTAAGAATGTGTTTCCCTCTGCTTGTTTATGTAGAAGACCATGGACATATTGTCCATCTGGATCAAAAGAGGGCCAGGGAGCAGGTTTGTCTGAAAGGTCTGCTGCGCATCCAGGATCACCCACATCTCCAAAACATTGATGTGGAGATGCCGCTCCTGTGGGGACCAAGTCTCCTGACTCTGATGGTCTGCCAGATGGGCACCCCAGCACTGGCCAGACACAACTGTGGTCAGGATGTGATTGGGTGACTGTCCAAAAGTTGGAGGGGTTCAACCACAAAGCCAACGTCTGTCACACAGAGTTGTAGACTGACACTGGTAGCTCCAAATCATCCATGCACTGATCCCATTAGACCTGAAGATTCCATTGGAGGATCCACATGTGCAGGTGAGCCAGGGGAACTGTTGCAATGGCAGCCACCATGTGTCCGAGTAGTCTCAGAAATAGTCTGGCCAGGACCTGGCAAGACGACATTACCAGTTGAGCCCATGCCTGAAGGCATTCTGCCTTGTCTTAGGGCAGAAAGACTTTGCCTTGGGCAGTGTCCAAGGCAGCCCCAATGTATTGGAGCCTCAGACTTGGCCAAGGGGGAGGAGTTGGAGAGATTTAGAGTGATCCTCTGATCCCAAAACAAAGAGAAAGTGGCCTCCATGGTTCTGAGTAACTGTTCCCTGGTGGGAACTGTCTGAAGTCAGCCGTCCAGGTAGGGGATGACATAATGACTCTCCCTTCTTAAGACCGCAGTCCCTTCTGCAAGGCACTTTGTAAAGACTCGGGGGGGGGCAGAGGACAGGCTGAACAGCAGCACCTGGAACTAGTAATGGTTTCCTTGGAAGTGAAAGCAAAGGAACCTCTTGTGGGGTGGGAATACTGAGATATGGAGGTAGACATCCTGCATATCCAGAGAACAAGTCTAATCTCCCCTGATGTAGAAGGGTGAGAAAGACGAGGAGGTTGACCATCCTGCATCTCTTGTATTCTATGGACTGGTTCAGTTGACTGAGATCTAAGATGGGGTTCAGG
The DNA here is from genome assembly GCA_016271365.2 of Neoceratodus forsteri. Taxonomy (NCBI): domain Eukaryota; kingdom Metazoa; phylum Chordata; order Ceratodontiformes; family Ceratodontidae; genus Neoceratodus; species Neoceratodus forsteri. The sequence continues at coordinate 170,662,953 of CM057457.1, read as the reverse complement.
TCTCTGGTTCTCTTGTAAACCAGGAAGAAATAAGAATAGAAGCCCTTCCCTTGTCGTGCCAGTGGGATGGGTTCTATGACCTGTTTTCTCAGAAGCACCTGGATCTCCTCTTGGATAAGGGTGATATGGGCCAGAGAGTAGTGGGAGAGCAGTGGGGGATTGTCCCAAGGCATCTCCAAGAACTCTAGAGCATGCCCTTCTCCACTTACTGAAGAACCCAAAGATCTGAGGTTATTCTGTGCCATCTTTCGATGTAAAAAGAGAAACACCTCCCCATTACATCCTCCAGAGCATTGGAAGGGAGAGGGGAGTCAGGTAAGGAGTTAGTGTGATGAGCCAGGGACTGGAAAAATGGCCTAGGAGGTTCTAGGAGCTCTGGAGCTGAACCTCCTGTGACTTGGGAAGTGTCCTTTCTCTTAAAGGCGCTTCTGGGTTGCTGACCCTGGATTGCTGCTTGGAGGGGCAATGAAAGGACTGTCTCTGGGTAGATTTAGGCTGAGACTGGTACAAAGTTTGTACTGAACACAAGGTCTTGCCAGAATCCTGTAGGCGAGTGATTATGTTTTTTAGACTCCTCACCAAACAGGACAGGATCCCTGAAGGGGGCATCTAGAATCTTGGACTGCACGTCTGGAGCCAAGCTGGATGCTCTGAGCCAAGAGAATTGACAAGGACAAACTCCCTTAGCTGCAGCACTGCCCGCAGAGTTTGTTGAGTTGTAGGAGGCTCACAGAATGTGAATCCCAACAGCCAAGCCCAATGTGAGGAGGTGCAGCAACTCAATCTTGCTAGAGGCATCAGGTTGGGCCTGTGCTACCTCCAAAGCCTTCTCCCACAGGGCTTTCTGATACTGGACCATGTGGACCAGAAGGTTCAGGGAATGAATAGAACAGGTGGCAGAGGCATAGACCTTTTTACCAAACTGGTCTATCTGTCTGGAGTCTCTATTAGGAAGCTGAGTACTGAGATGCCTGGACCACTTTGAGTGGTCATGGGAAACATTGATGACTACTGAATCAGCCTCTGGTTGTTCTCCATAAAAGGATTCATCCATTGGGGAATTATACAGGCAATCTGCCTTTTTCAAAGTCACTGGAGTTAAAGATGGGTGCTTCCAAGCAGCCCTATTGACGTCCTTAAAGGAGTCAATAAGGGGTGGAATGACCAAGGGTAAGGACTCCTTTTTACGGAGGAATATGGCTAACCAATGTTGCTTGGGTTCATCTCCTCTGTGTTCCAGCCCATGAAGGACTAGATGTGCCTCATCACCTCTATGAAAGTAGGTTCATCTGGAGTAGATCAAGGGTATCCCTGGATTCCTCTGGTTCAGATGGCAAGTCAGAGCTCTCTGATTCATCTGAAGAAGAGGAGGAAGAGTATCCTCCTGACTCACTAGAGTCCAGTGATAGGGAGGGAAACCAATGATACCTTCATCTGTGAGTCGTCAGAAGACTGGCACCAGCTCCATCAGGCCAAGGGGTAGGCTCCTTAGGAGGTGACATAGGAGACTTTCTAGGAGGGTCCAGATCCTTTGCTGGATTTGGAGGAGGATCCTTGGGAGTCAGAGTAGAGGGATCCCTCTGGGACTCCTTGTCCTTAAAGTATGCATACCAGGCCACAAAAAAGCTATTAAGGTCTGTTGGTGGAGTCTGAGGCATGACTGGTGGAGCCAGCATCAGTGGAGTAGGCTTAGAGGGCCCTGGCGTCGGTTCCTTGAGCTCAGGTAACCCGGGCATTGGGTCTACTGGTGTCGGGTTCACTGGCATCAGTTGCTGTGGTCTAGAGCCATCCAGTACTGGTCCCTGTGTCCTATAGCCATTTGGCTTTGGTCTAATTGGAGTAGACAAACCAGGTGTTGGGCCCTCAGGTGTTGGATTAGTGATGATAGGGGCAGATGATGACTGTGGAGGGTTAAGGGATGATGGTTGAGGCATTGCTGGAGTCGACATCAGAGTGGCCAGTATCAACTAGACAGGTGTGGGCTGGCACCAGTCTGGTGATGCAGCTGGAACCAGCCACAAAGGAGAGGCCTGTCTTGGGGAGCTAGCTTCCGAGTTGAGCAGAGGCATCACTTAGGTGGAGGAGGTGAGCACATGGCCCTGGCACCACTCTGAGGCATTGGTCCCCGGAGTCAGGGCCAACTTAGCTGATGCCCATTCTGGGAGGAAGACAGGCAAATATCTGCCAGCCAAGGAGGACCCAGTCGAGTCCCCTGGTTGAAAACCCAGCTAATTCAAGGGCCTGAGCATCAGTGGCTGAGAGACTGGGGACAAAGTCCCGAGCCCTGAAGAACCACCACCTGAGATGGTAATAAGAGCAAGTGGTTTGATCAGTGGGAGCCTGGAAGGAGTGAGGGCCACTGGAGTGGAGGTAGTCGACATTCCATGGGAGGAAGACCCAAGATCGGTTCCCAATTTGTACGGTGACCAGAAGCATGAAGCTGACTGGGGTTTGTAACCATGCTTCTCCCGGTGTTTGTGCTTTGTGCTTTCCCCTGGATTTCTTCTCCTTGTGAGAAGAACAGGAAGTTGAATCCCCAGAGGCTGGGGAAGAAGAGGTACTTTTATGGAGCTTCTTCTCCATTGGTGAGAGTCTGCTGCAGCAGAAAGGCTTCCAGGATCTTCAAGTGGCATAGCCTGGTGCACTGGTTAAAATCCTGGCAATCCTGGCAGACTTCAGTGTCATGGTCTGGGTCTAGGCACAGCAGACAAGAAGAGTAGATGTCCTTGTGAGGAAGCTGCTTGCCACACGAGCACTTAGTCCACAGCTTCTTCAAAGAGGAGGATGGAGAAGAAGACATGCACAAAATACTGGAGAAATCTGAAGAAAATTTAAACATAATAAAGTGCAGATAATGCATAGAAAATGGCGGTTAACTGTAGCAGAAGGTGTCCATGAAGGTCTGACTTGCACTGGTCAATAGTGGGGAAAGAACTGAAGTTGGGCAGGGAGACCACCCCTTTTACACCATTGGCACATGTCGGCGGTGGGCTGACATCAGTGGGCAGTCCCCCATTGTATACTGCTAGCTAGGAGTTTTTTGTAGGATACTGGCACCTGCTGGCTTCAGTTCTAATGGTGTTGCCTGCTGCAAGAACCCCCACAAAGTGAGATCAATGTTTTCCAGGACAGGAAACTTAAGCCACAACTCACAATAGGCTCAAAAGGAGATGAAGTCTACTTCTCAGTCACAAAATTGAAGACCCAAGGTGGGACTGGATTACGAATAGGAGGTTTCGTATGAAGAATATCTCTCAGAATTGTATGAGACACCTTTAGTTGGGCAACCGCACAACCATCAATAGCGGCATGGAAAACGGATGTAACAGCCAAATGCACATTAAGTGAGGAATACTGCATGGCAGAGTCAGAAGGAAAGCAAGTATTCCAACACAGCACTCAAAGGACATGTAAAAGGGTCCAAATTCCAGGAAGCAGCCCAGAAAGTAAAACACTTCCATTTCGGAGAATAAGTATGTCTGGTAGAAGGTTTCATATTCACAGGTAGGACATCATCAACCGTATGGGAAACCCCGAACTATGCAATGGCTATGTCCTCAGAAGCCATGCAAACAGATGTAGGGACTTCTTGTCCAGATGGACCAGTGACCCCTTGTTTTGCGACAACAGACCCTGACATAGGTAGAGGGGCAGGAAGAACCAAAGACAGATGCTAGACGAGGGTACCTTATCTGGTGAGGCCATAACAGAGCAATAAGGATAGGAGTGGCACTCTCCACTTGCAGTTTGAGTAGAACTCTGTATTAAAGGAATAGGGGAAATGTGTATTGAAATTTCCCTTTCCAAGAGAGGGAACAACAAGTCTCAGAATAAAAAACCCTCCAGGGCCTGGAGCGATCAAGCAGAATGGAGGCAGTTTTGCATTGTGTGGGGACACAGAAAGGTCTAACTCTGGACAACCCCATCTTGCAAAGAGGTTGTTTTGCCATAAAGGACAGCAGTTCCCATCTGTAAACTATCAGCTGGGACCTGCTTAGCCTTTCTGCTAAGACATTTTGGAGTCCTGGGAGATACACAGCCAACAGCTGAAGGCCAAGAAACAGAGACCAGTACAATACTCTCATTGCTTCCTTGCACAAGGAATGGCAGTGAATACCCCCTTGTTTGTTGATGTAATGCATCACACTGATGCTGTCCATCTGTATTTGTAGAGAACATGGGCAGAGATGGTTATGACTATTGTGGAGGCTGTACAGGACAACCCTCATTTCCAGGACATTTATGTGCAGCTCAGCCACCACCTTGGTCCATGAACCCTGTCTCTGGTAAAGGCCGAGATGAGCACCCCAGCTGGAGCCACAGGCATCCATGGTGAGAATTTGCACAAGTACTGGTAAAAGGAATGGCATGCCCTTTAATAAGTTTTCACAATCCATCCACCATAACAACACTCTGCAAACAGCAGATGTGATGAGAATAATTTATTTCAACTTGTCCAGCAACTGATCCTACTGGACTCCGAGTGTCCACTGAGGGATTTTGATATGAAGATGTGCCAGTGGCACAGTCACTATGACTGCAACCATGAGACCCAGGAGATGTAACATTGTTCTCTTAGAGACATAGTGGTTCCTATATAACAAGTGCACCTGAGCAATCAGATTATCTGCCCTGTCCTGTGGAAGAAGAACACATCCCTCCTCTGTGTTAAAGAGTGTCCCCATGTATTGTAGTCTTTGGCACAGAAGTTAACACAGACTTTGGCCCATTCACTGTGACCCTTCAAAGTTGTTGAACCACTGAAGTGCCTGAGACAAGATATGTAACAGAGCTTCCCTGGAACAGGCCTTCAGGATCCAGTCATCCAAATAGGGGAAAAACATACAGGCCTTCCCTGCAAAGGGCTGCTGCAACTACTGTCAAACAATTGGTGAAGACCTATGGTGTAGAAGACAAACCAAAGGGCAATGCATTAAACTGATAGTGTTATCTCTCCAGCAGAAAGTAGACATATAATCTGTGGGATGACCTGATCTTGACATGAAGGCATATGTCCTTCAAATCCTAGAGATAGATATCCAACCCACTCATCCATAGTAATCTTCCGGCATTGCGTCAGATATAGGGAGATCTTTCCTCCAACACTCACCCCTGCAAGTAACAACTGAGGTGGGAGGAAGAGACCAAAAAGGATCAGGTGGAAGCAGGGATGGCAGAGCTGACACTACCAGTTCCTTTGGGTACTCTTGTGGGTACCCCGTCAATTGACCACTATCAGAATTACACCACACTATACTGCTCTAGTCTGGTAAGTGCTCACATAGACAGTGACTGGGGATTTGCAGTGCATGCTGTAAGCACTCCTTTGGTCATTCTCCGTGGTCCTGTATACAGGACAAGAGCAGCAGGAGGCTGGCCAAGCTGTTCCCGTGCTGTGGAGAGCTGGGGCATCAAGCATCTTTGCCAGCAGCAGTGGAAACTAGGGTTCTAATCCTGGTCTCTGACTTTTTAGCACACCTCGGAACTTGTAATTTTTTTTACTTGAGGCCGTAATGGCCCCACAAATTTTAACTTTCCCTGGGATCCACTCTCTCTCAGAGTGAGAATCCTAAAGACGGAGGGTGCGGGGGCAGAATCAGCACCATTTTTACTGCACGTAGCATGCCAACGCTATTGTTGTCAGTTCTGTTTGGACCCAGTGCAGTTTTGTGTGGGCACCAGGGGGGACTCAGAAGTGGGCTATATCCTCTGTCATGGCCTTGCTGACAGTAGGTATGACTACCTTTGGTAGTAGGTGGACAAAAGGAACCGTAACTGCTACTTCTAGCAGAAGTTGGATACAGGGACTTTACAGACCTCAGAGTCATTTTTGAAGTTTGAAGACCATGTAGAGATATAGAGTCTCTTTAGCATCATAGCCAAACAGTTTTGACCCTTTAAAAGGAGCATTCAAAACTGCCTGTTGCACATCACTGGCTAAGCTAGCAACTATAAGACAAGAATACCTGCTCAAGCAAATTCTAAATGCTGCAGCCCTGGCAGAAGCATCAGAGATATCATAAGCTGATCGCAGCAAATGTTTGTCAGCCTCAGCACCAGTAGACAATGTTTTAGCAGTTCATTCTTGGCAGTCATCAGGCAAATCCTGAGCAACAGTACAAGCAGCTTTACACAGGCTGTTCTGATATTTGATCACATGGGCTTGGTAGCTTGCAATCCTACGGTCCAATGATGTGAGGGATAAGTACACTTGGCCATCACATCCTGCCTCCTGGATTCCTTATCAGGAGGCAAAGTAGTCATATGTCTAGGGGCCCTAGACCTATCATGAGCAGCTATGATGACCACAGTGTCAGTTTCAGGCTGGTTAGCATAATAAGAGTTTGCAAATGGTGCAGGATGCTGCTTATCAGCCTTTCTAGGGACTGCATGGCATGGAGTTTGTCTATACCACACAATCAAAGCAGCATCCTCTAATGCAGAATAAATAGGTGGAATGATAATGGTGGGAGAACAGAGCACTCTAAAATTCCATGAGAATCCTTTTAGTGGAATATTCTTTTCCACCTCATAGCCCATGACAGACTGCATTTGCTGCATCATGGCTTGAAAATATGGGTCCTCAGGAGGAAATCTTGGGGTATAGATCACTGAGTCTTTGCTACAGGACTAGAAGGTAGAACTGAGGAGAGAGAGATCCTCCTAAAATTATTCACCCTCCTATTCCTCCTATAAATCCTCCTCTAAGTGCATGAGGTCAGGTTTATATTCCAGTTCATTATCGCCAGCAGGATCAGCGATGGGACTCTTAGAATAGAGCAGCAATGCCAGTGGTGGCTGAGAGGCAGGAATCTGTGGCATGCTACTAAAACCCATTGATGGGGTTTGAGTGCTAGAAGGCCCTGTTGGTGGAATAACTGTTTGTTTTGACAATTCAGACAGAAGGTGTTGAATCATTTCAGAAAATGATGGTAGCACAGCTTGAGAGTCAATGGTTCCCTGAAAAGGGGCCGGGACCACCTGTGATGATGGGCCTTGGCCCAAGGATGATGACGTCATGTCATCCACAGTAGGTACAGCACTACCTAAGCCCCACCCTTGGTGTCTCAACAATGACTGGGAGGGTGGCTGTAGTCAACACCACCAGAGCAGGAGATGATGAAGGTTTTGCCTCATCTCAATATCAACCATGACCTCTCTGACAAAGCAGACTTTTCTTTTTCTCTGTGTTTGTGCTTATGGCCTGACAATAAAGAGGGCTATGATGATGACTATCCTTTGCCCTAATCCTTAGACTTTGATGGCTGCCTTTCGGCCGACAGGGAGGGAGATGCAGATTTTGAGCCTTTTTCCTTTTCCATGGCTTTCAATGTTTTTAACAGAAGGACATTTTCAATAGCTTTCTAACAGCATCATCTCATAGCCTGGTTGAAGTTCTTGTAAATCTCACAAGTGCTCACATTGTGAGACAGACCCAAACAGCACACACAAATCATGTGTGCGTCCTCCTCTATCCTCCTCCTCCTCTAAGAGCATGAGGTCAGCTTATATCCCATTTCATAACCATCAGCAGGATCGGTGATGGGAGTCTTATAATAGATCAGCAATGCTGGTGGTGGCTGAGAAGCAGGATTCTGTGGCATGCTATTGAATCCCATCGATGGGGGCTGAGTGCTGGAAGGCCTTATTGGTAGAATAGTTGACTCCATGGGCAATCCAGGCAGAAGGTGTTGAATCACTTCAGAAAATGATGCTAGCACAGCTTGAGAGTTGATGGTGCCCAGCAATGGGGATGGGACCACCAGCACTGACAGGCCTCAGCCCAATGACAATGGCATCTTATCATCCATAGTAGGTATGGCACCACCTAAGCCAAGCCCCAATGTTGGTGTTTCAACAACAGTTGTAGGAAGCTGTAGTCAATGCTGCCAGAGCAGGCAATGATGATGGTTTACCTTGTCACAGCATCAACTGGGACCTCTCCTTGTCTGTGTTTATGTCTGAATGATGAATAGAGTAATGATGATGACTGTTCTTTGTCCCGATCCTTAGACTTCGATGGTCATCTTTTGGTCAACAGAGCAGGAGAAGTAGATTTTGAGTTTTTTTTTCCTTCTTCATGGCTTTCAATGTTTTTAACAAAAATAAATTGTCTAGAGATTTCTTACATTGACAATTTATAGCCTGGTTGAAGCTGTGGTAAATCTCACAAGTCCTCATGTTGTGAGACAGGATCAAACAGCACACACAAACCACATGTGTGTCATGTTTGTAAATTTTATCTCAGCACTTATAATACTGAAAAAAAGGATCCTACGAGTTCGGAGGCATACAGAAATGAGTTAAAACACTAAGCAAAATAACAAACGGCAACAGCTAGATTGACAGCATTTCCTTCAGCTGGTCCAATGAGGATGAGTGATGGTAGGAAAAGAACTGAGGTTGATGGGGCCACCCATGCTTATATAGACATGGACACTGAACTTCACTGTGGGCGGTCACTGGCTAGCAAAAGTTTCTGTGTGGTTCTAACACTGATGGCTTATAGTTCCAAAGGTGTAGCCTAATGGAGGAGATATCCTGGAAGAACATCTGCCCTACTTTGGCCAGGTCTTCATTTGAAGGCATTTTTCTTAGGTCCACTGCCTGTTCCTTTTCCTTTTGGAGAAGGAGTGGCATGGACTTGCTTTTCTTTTTGGTTTTTCTTGGCATCACTGGTTTCAGTATCTACTATGAGGCTCTTTTATTTGTATTTTTTGCCATCACTGGACTTATGGTTCCCCCTTTCAGACACCCTGGAAATCTCTACCATCTTTATCATGCCTGTCAGATAGCTGAACAGCTTTATCTTTTTTATGTGTCCCCTTTGATAGTGACTGCTGCTGTTTATGAGGAGACAAACCCTCTGATGCATGCTTTGCACCATCATTAGGAACTCCCTCAAGCCCTAATTGTGTTTAATGATACAGAGGCAGACTGAGAAGCCATAAAAATCTCTTTTTGATATACCTTTGCTTTTTGGGCTTTAAGGCAAAACTTTTTACAGAGCTCACAACTGAGAAAATCATGACCTGGACCCAGGCACCTTAAAAAAAAAGCTTGTGGAAGTATGCCTTTGCCAGGAGCTGAAAACAATTTGTACAATTTTTGAAACATAGGTCTTGTTCGTTTTTTAGGTCTATTGGTCATGCCAAACACTACAGAATAACTGTTTGGAAAAAAAAACTTAGTTTTAAGGATAAATACATTCAAATATGTTTATATAATGAACCCCTCACTTCCTCACAGTAGTGGGGAACCTCTTGAAAAACAATGTGGTTTGCAAACAGGAAAAATAAATATGGTTTGTTTCGATAAAAATGAGAACCAAATATAAAAGTATGTAAAACTGCTTTAAAGTTACAATTTTGCAGTGTTATGTTTGCCCTGTGCACAGGCATGTGTGAATATCTTGATATGAGAGTGCTTTTTGAGGGGTGTGACACTGTCAGTCCAATGCAGAGTAATCTACAAGGGGCGAGTCAGTGCCACACAAATCATCAGCCAGGCTGATCATGATACAGTTTTGGCTTGCTGGAGGGAAACCATCCTGTACTTGAAAAGAAACAAACAACCACATCACGGGCCGTCTCTTTCCTTTGATCTATGCTGCCCTACAAGCTGATCTTTCATGATCGGCCTGCAGAGGAATTACTGTGCAAACATCCAGGAAGACAAACTGTCAGGAGGCCCTGCATCAGCTGAGCAGTCTGAGAAGCAGACATAGGTGCCATACCCAATCTGCATCTGTTTCACTCTAGTGTGAAAAGAAGACTGCCATATCTCTTTGAAACTGAATAAGCAGAATGTTTACCTATTCCACTATCTGACACTTCTCGAGAAGTTCATTATTACATTTCCCCCATCTTCTCTTCAGCTGTCTTCCGATCGTTTTCACTCAGTCATGAACAGAAGTTTGTAAAGCAAGGCAACAATTGTGGCTCCACTCATGTGTTCATGCCAGGTACTAAATTAGAATAGGCAATCACAAACTGAATTGGCACCAAGCATTAGGTTAAAAAGTATGCTTATTTATATAAACATGGTAAAAAAATTACATTTGAACATGCAAAATGGTAATGTTATTAACATACAGAATGCAGCTAGAGCCTCTGGTGACCCGCCCAGTTTCGCTTGACACTTTATCAAGAGTGACTTACATCCAGAAAGTGGATTCATTTTATACAAGTGAAGTCTTACAGAGACTGTGTACAATTCATTTAAAAAAACTAGAAAGTTTTAGTTAATCTTACACCCTAAAAATTAAGGGGTAACTAACCACTTACTAGGCATGATTAACAAATCAGTGCTGAGGTACTATATGTATCATTAGACTTATTTTTACAGTTTTGGCATCACCTATGTAACTATAGTTTACCTATGTATTCTTAACCTTTAAATGCGTTGTCCTGTATAGTTGGTACCTGATAAGTCAGGCTAAACTGTACTTTATTTTTACAGTTTAGGTATAGACGATCACAGAGATGAGGTACTATACTGCCTGACTCATACAGTATCTACTATACAGGACCAGCCAGCATCTTAAGATTAAATCAGAGAACCGAATAGTAAACCAATGAAATTGCAAAGAAGTAAAACTATAGTTACATAGGTGATGCCAAAACTGTAAAAATAAGTAATATGATACATATACCTGCACTGATTTGTTAATCATGTCTAGTAAGTGGTTACCTAGCACTTAATTTTTGAGGGGTAAGAATAACTACAATTGTTTAGTTTTTTAAATGAACTGTGCACTGTCTCTTTAAGACTCCTCTTGTCTAAAAGGAATCTACTTTCTGGGTGTAAGTGACTCTTGATAAAATGTCACATGAAACTGGTCAGGTCACCAGAGGCTGAAGCTGCACTCTCTGTGTGTTAATAACACTGCCATTTTGCACACGCAAGTGTCATTTTTTTATGTTGTCTTGTACCTGTGCAAGAAATATGTTGCGGTAACTTTGGAATAGCAGGTTTTGGAGACGCGGTCATGTTATGGCCAGTGGCACCACTGCATTTTCCGGCTTGGCACCGTGGCATGAATTAGACTGCATGCTGTCTATGACAGCAGTGCAAAAGCGTGCCACCAATTTGAAACAATTTAGCTGCTGCAATGAGGAGTGCACCCTGATTGCAAGGCATGCCTTCCGTGGTGTAACATTTTGATAAACATGGCGGACTTGCTGCCGGCTGCTCACAGTCCCCAGAAGCCGACTTCGGGGGTGCCCAATCCCTCTGTCAGCATATGTGGCTCCTTTAGTGCTGTGCTGTGCGAGGTGGTGCCAAGTCCCCCTCGGCATCATGCCCCCAACACACAGACATGCTTGCTGATGGGGGTGCCCAATCCCCCGTCAGCATGTTTAACCCCCCCCATCGCGCCCGTATTTTCCTGTGCAGCCCCAACCTGACGACCTGATTGTGTACCACACTGGGAGCCCACACCAATATGGCTAACGTGCCCCCCCAATAAAACAAATGTGCCACACTGGGAGCCCACCCCAGTGTGGCAAAAACCTGTAAAAAAGCAAAAAACGATCAGTGGTGTTTTTTTTTCAGTTACCTGCAACAAAGGAAATGGTCCCTAGCCGTGGGTTCCCCTGCCCCAGCCCGCACCCACCCTCTATGCACTCCACCTTCTCACACCCCCCTCACACCCTACTTACCTCCGGAGCCCAGCATGACGATCTTCAGTAGACTGGGAACACGTCTGCACTCTTCAAAGCCGACCGCAAACTGAAGAAATGCCGGTAAGCTATATAATGGCATAAATAGGTTTTTTTTTTCAACTTTGGTGCATTTCTCGGCCATTTTGGAGAATATTTTCACCAAATTTTCCACATGGGGTTCTTGGGACCCCTCCTCATGAATTCAATCACTATCATCTCATTTTTTGATCCTGAAAAGTGATTTTGTGGTCACTGTGCGGGATCACCTTTCAGAACTGATTAACAAAACGATAGTGTGACTGTTCATAAGGTGGGCTGGCAAAAAGCCTATGCTGCAAATCTGGTGAAAAAATTCCAAAAAATGACTGTGTTATGAGTGAGCATTGTGCAGTTTCTGTCCACACTCATAACTTCGAGAATTTTTAATATTTTTACTCCAGATTTTCAACGTTGCCATTTTTTCACAGCTTCTTATCAACAGTACAGCTGTCATTTTCCATGTTCCTGTCTGAAATGTGTTTTCATACATCCAGCACACAATGGAGCATTCGCTGTAGGAAAACAATGTTCAGGACAGAGTAAGAAAATCACAGTAACACTGTTCATGAGCAACTATTTGTCAATGGATCTATCACAAATAGCCTGCCTCTGATTGCTGAAACATTTAATACAGCCTTCTCTGACCTTAGCTCCACCCTTCCTGCAAATTTTTTCAGCCCAGTTACTCCCCCTCCTCAAATCACACAACCCTACCCCTCCTTTCGCTTCCATACACTCACCGCTCGAGATGCTAAGCCCTACCTCCTCAAAGTCCTCACTGGCTCCCACCACAGCCACAACACCCTGGATCTAAATATCCTACGCCTTACCCTGGATTAAGTCCTCTCCCTCCTTACCACCATCCTTAACCTCTGTCTCTGCCTGGGTAAGTTCCCCACTGTTTGGAAAATGGTCCTCATCACACCCATCCATAAAGCGGGTGACCGCCTCAACCCCGGTAACTAGTGCCGCTTATCCATCCCACCCCCCAAAGGCTCTGGAGCACATTGTCGCCAACCAACTCTCTGAGTACCTCTCCAAATATGACCTAGTCTCACCAGAACAACATGGTTTCATGGTTTCAGGAAAGGTCATAGCACCAATACAGCCCTCTTAGAACTCACGAGCTTTACTCACTCTGCCCTAAATGCAGGTAAATTGGCAGGTGCAGTATTTTGTGAGCTGTCCAAGGCCTTCGATACCGTAAATCACCCCTTACTCATCTCTGCCATCTCCCAGATTGGCCTCTCACAGGATGCCAATGTCTGGTTCACGGACTACCTGTCTAATCACTTCAGCAAGTGAGGGTTAACTCCACCTACTTAAACCCTCTCCTCGTTCGCTCTGGGGTCCAACAAGGCTCCATTTTGGGACCACTGCTTTTTAGCCTCTACCTAAACTCTCTCTGCAAGGACTGCTTAGGTAAGATCCAGCTCTATGTGGATGAAGCAGTCCTTTTTGCATCTCACGCCACCCCAGAGGGACTTGAGTGCTCCCTCCAAACTGCTGTCACTGTGGCGGAGGCCTGGTTCATCAAACACAGACTCATCCTAAATCAGAAAAAGTCCAAAGTTATGCTTTTCGCCACCACCAAAATAAATTCATGCAATCTTCCCTTCACATAAAAACCTCACTCTCACAACCCCTCGAACAAGTTAGCGTCTTCAACTATCTTGGAATTATGCTTGACCTGGCACTAACATATCATGACCATATACAACACCTATGTACCGCGGCAAACCGTCATATTGGTCTGCTGTACAGACACCGAAACTTCTATCCCCCCGAAGCTCTTAAACTGGCTGTATCCTCCTGTGTGTTGTCCTTAGTCAACTATGGGATCACCATCTTGGCGCGGCTGATAACACAACCTTACACTGCCTAAAAAGGTCATTAAACAAAGCATGTCGGCTCATACTGGGCTGCCCTACCACCACCCACACCTGCTCCCTATACAGTCAATTAAACTGGCTGAATTTCAGTGACAAACTATTGTTCCACACCTGCATCCTAGCAAAAAAGGTTGCACCGGCTTGCTGCACTCAGTCTCTCCACACTCATGCAGCCCGCCCCACTTACTAGGTCAAGTAGGATCTCCCTCAAAACCCCATATGTGGTTCCTAGACAAAATACATCTCTTGGCCAATGCTCCTTCTCACACATAGCCCCCACCTGGTTAAACTCCCTCCCTGCCAATATTACCACTGCTGCCAGAATTAGCCAGTTCAATTCCTTGCTCCATACCCACTTGACCGCCTCTCTCACTTGTCGATGCCTCTAATCCTCCCAAGCTGCCTGATAATGGACTATGTCCTGCCTACAAGTGTGGTCATTTTTTCTGCCCATTACATCTTGAACACCTGTAAACTCTGTAAATGAATGTTTTAGCCACCTGCCAATACTGTACCTGTATGTTGTTCTGTATTTTACTCAGGGCATGCTAGCCCTTATAAATTATCTGCCTAATCAGTGTAACTCCCTGTATGCACAATCTGTTTACTTTTTGACATGGAACCTTTGAAAAGGAGTCTATGACTCAAAGGATTGTAATTCCGAATACTCTAAATCAAAAAAATTATTAAATAAATAAGAGGTCCCAAAATGCCCATGTTGAAAATTTGATGACAAAATTCCACAAAATGACTATGTTATGAGTGTGCATTGTGCAGTTTCCACGCACAGTCGTAACTTTGAGAATTTTGAATAATTTTATTCCAGATTTTCAACTTTGCCATTTTTGCACACCTCCTTATGAATAGTACAGCTGTCATTTTTCACATCTTGCCCAAAATGTAGTTTAGCACATCTGGTGTACAATGTCGCATTCACAGTGGGAAATCAACATTCAGGACAGATTAAGAAAATCATAGTGCCACTGTTCATGAGCAGAGGTCTCAAAATGCCTCTGTTAAACATTTGGTAAAAGAATTACAAAAAATGACTGTGTTATGAGCGTGCATTGTGCAGTTTTCATGCATGCTCATAACTTCAAGAATTTTTAATATTTACACTCCAGATTTTCAAAACTGCCATCTCTTCACACCTTCTTATGAATGGTGCAGTTGTCATTTTTCACATCCTGCCCAAACTCTGTTTAAACACGTAGTGCAGAATGGTACTTTCACTGTGGGAAATCAACATTCTGGACAGATTAACAACATCACAGCACCACTTCATGAACAGAGGTCCCAAATGCTTTCATGAGGTGGGGTCACAAAAAGGCCATGTTGAAAATTTGGAGTGAAAATTCCAACAAACGCTCGGGGAGTTAGGGTTGCTAACCATAATATCCCACCCTGTACAGACTAACAGGCATAAGGGGTGTGCCTTTGTAGTGTCAGCTGTAATGCTCACACCATTGTCCCCCCAACCCCACCCTACAGATGCTGACAGGCATCAGGGTGTGCTTTGGATGTTTTGGCCCCAAAGTTCACCCCTTTCTCCTATATTGCACCTATCTAAACATATTTCCTTATGAAATGGGGTGAGCATAAGGCCTGATGACCCCAAAGCACAACACGACACTTATCAGAGTCTGCAGAGTAGGGTGAGGTAAAATGGCATGAGTGTTATGGCTGATGACCCAAAGGCACACCTCAATGCCTGTCACTCTTTGCAGAGTGGGGTGGGGTTGACGTCAGTTCCATACTTCACTACCATTCCTATTATGCAGCTCTCTAACTCCTGCACTACCAATGCCAATGCCAGCAAGACAACATTTGGCATTGACAAATGCTTGTTTTTACCATTTTTGTATAAATAAAGCATATTTTTTTAACCTGATGCTCGGTGCCGGTTCAGTTTGTGATTAGGAGTTTGTAAATCCCTAACCCAGGGAAGTTTGTAAAGCCCTAGCCTGAGTTAGACTGCAGAATTTACCACAAGTTTGAGGAAAACAAGTTTTTCCCAGTACAGAGCTACAGCTGGAACACTTAACACAGTTTTGCTAAGTGTCTTAATGGTAGTATATTATGTTGCTTGTCAGCCAAGTTGCTTCTGATATCCCATGTGGGCTGCAGCACCTCCACAAACCAGCACAGTCTGGTGTTCTGATGCATATTAAACAAGCATTTGTCACTGCCGAATGTTTGCTTATTGGATTGGTAGTGCAGGAGTTAGAGAGATGCATAATAGGGATGATAGTGAAGTATTTAACTGAAGCTAACCCCACCACCACTCTGCAGAGACTGACAGGCATTGGGGTGTGCCTTTGGGTCATCAGGCATAATGGCCATGCCATTTCACCACATCCTACCCTGCAGACACCAAGTGTCATGTGTGCATTGGGGTCTTTGGGCCTTATGCTCACACCATTCCAGAAGGAAATATGGTGAGATGGGTGCAGTATAGGAGAATGGGGTGAACTTTGGGGCCGAAGAGTCCAAGGCACACCTCGATGCCTGTCACTGGCTGCAGGGTTTAGGGGGGGTGGAATGGGATGTGCATTACAGGCGACAATCCCAAGTCATACCCCTGATGCCTGTCAGTCTCTACAGGGTGGGGCATTAGGGTCAGAAACCCTAATGCCCCAGGCATTCGTTGGTATTTTCACTCCAAATTTTCAACATGTTTTTTTTGTGACCCCCACCTCATGAGCAATGGCAATATCAGTTTGTTAGCCGAAAGCTGATTTTGCACAGTGACTATGCCATTTGGCACCATGGGTGCGAAAACACATTTCAAACAGGATGTGAAAAATGACAGCTGTACAGTTCATGGGGAGGTGTAAAAAATGGCAATGATGAAAATCTGGAGTGAAAATATAAAAAAACTGGTGAAGTCACAAGTGTACGTAGAAACTGTGCAACACACACCCATAATGTAATTAGTTTGGGGAATTTTTACAGTAGATTGTCAACACAGACATTTTGGGACCTCCCCTCATGAACAGTGTCACTGTGATTTTCTTAAACTGTCCCGAACACTGATTTCCCACAGAGGCCATGCATTTATGCGCCAGAAGTGCGAAAACACATTTTGGCAAGGGTGTTAAAAATGACAGCTGTACTGTTCATAAGGAAGTGTGCAAAAATGGCAGTGTTGAAAATCTAGACTGAAAATATTACAAATTCGTGAACTTACGAGGGTGCGTGGAAACTGTGCAATGCACGCTCGTAACACAGTCATTTTATGGACTTTTGTCATAACATTTTTAACTTAGCCATTTTAAGACCTCTGCTCATGAACAGTTTCACTGTGATTTTCTTACTCTGTCCCGAACATTGATTTCACACACCAACTGCGCCATTGTGTGCTACATGCGCAAAAACACATTTTGGGCAAGATGTGAAAAATGACAGCTTTACTGCTCATAAGGAGGTGTGGTAAAATGGCAATGTTGAAAATCTGGAGTGAAAATATAAAAAATTTGCAAAGTTACGAGCTTGAGCAGGAACTGCGCAACACACGCTCGTAACAGTCATTTTTGGGAATTCTTTCACCAAATTTTCAACATAGGGTTTTAGGGAGCATACTTCATGAACTGTGACACTGTCGTTTTGTTACTCAGTCCCAAAAGGTGATTCCACGCAGTGACCACGAAATCACTTTTCGGGACCGAATAACAAAATGACAGTGACTGAGTTCATGAGGTGGGGCCCCAAGAACCTCATGTTGAAAATTTGGTGAAAAATTCCCCCAAATGGCCAAGATATGCACCAAAGTTGAAAAAAAAACATTTATGCCATTATGCAGCATACCAGCATTTCTTCAGTTCGTGGTCGGTTTTGAAGAGTGCAGACGTGTTCCCGGTCCGCCGAAGATCGTCACAATGGGCTCCAGTGATAAGTACAGGGTCAGGGTGGGTGTGGGGAGGTGGGTGCATAGAGGGTGGGTGCAGGTGGGGGGAAGGGGCAAGACAGTCAATGAGGGACCGTTTTTAATTTACAGTTTTTTTTTCTTATTCAGGAAGACGACGCGGGACCTTTGCCACGCTGGAGTGGGCTCACAGCACGGCAGCTGGAAGGTTATTTTTTGGGGGTCAGCAGTGGAGCCAATGGGGGATTAAGCACCCCGTCACCCATAAGGACTTTTGCCATGCTGGGGTGGGCTCCCAGCATGGCACCTAGAAGTCTGGGGGGGGGTCAGTGGAGCCGACGGGAGATTGGGCACCCCGTCAGTTATACAGTGTATGGGGGTGGAGGGGAGTGCATGAGCACACTGGGGTGGGCTCCCAGCATACTACATAAGTGTTTGTGGGTGGGGGATCACAAACTGTCTATGAAAGTTCATATGCAGTGAAGAAGTACGTGTAGATAATCTGCATACTGCTGACGGCAGTATGCAAATTGTCTACACGCTTTCACCACTGATTGTGGTGGTGTTTTCCTCAGAACTTTACGCCACTGCATCTGAACAGCTGTCACAGACAGCTCGGACATCCGTTGGTACAGTGCAGCCATGCCTGAAAAAGGGAGCAGGGCATTGGAAGTGGGGGAGGCACACTTGCAAAAACTTGCATGGTGGCACTATGTTTCTTGCACATGTGTGCAAGCAAACATAAAAAGATAACAGTGGGGATTCCTTCTCTTGCTGAAGATGAAAGAGAAAGAGAGGGAAAGAATTTTTTTTAACCCTCCATCGATGTCTGTTGAGCTGTTAGTCTCCCCACTTGACCCTCCCACTCAGCACCCATGCCCCCCAAGCCCTTACTCACCCAGCGGGGATCCAACGCTGTAATCCTCTGTGGACCACAGACACATCTTCACTTTTCAAAGCCAGACCATGAACTGAGGAAATCATCACATCATAAAACGATTGTTGGACATTTGGAGTCACACTGTGGGAGCCCACCTATAAGTAGAAATTGTCTCTCAGCTGCCCTATCCTGGGTAATTACAATCTAAAAATGTGTCAAAGGAGGGCTTCACTGAAAATGAGATATTGCAACTCATCTGCTGTATCCTGGGTAAATATATAGTAAAAATGTGTACAAGCAAAATCTGGTAATATTTGCAAGTCAAACATTCAGCGTGTATGTACAGGTGAAAGTACTGAGACAGGGTTGCAACTGCAACATACATAATGAACATCTTTTCTGAAAATATTTTTAGGCTTGGTGAGCCATTATTTGTAAAGCAGTGTTATTAAAGAGTAATACTCAGGGAGTAAGTGAGAAGTGGAACACAAGCATGTCCTCTCCCAGGACTGTTCAGAGATGTTATTTAGCTCCAACATAAGCCACAAAGTGCACCACAATCAAAGAGATTCTCTCACAGATCTACTGTTACGGTAACTACATAACTGTTCTATCTTCTTTGAGGATATCACTTTCCTCAGGCTACACCTATGGAATTAGTGCCAAGCAGTACTGGCAGTGAATAGTCTGGGTGGCTGGAGGCTACAGGACTAAGAGAGAAGGCCTTGAAGCAGAGCAGTTCAGATGTTCCTGAAATGGAGGGTTTCTTTCCAAACAAGCATTTGTCAAGCCTGACAGGCTTACTTATGAATACTGTAACTATTATTGTTTCGCCAATGTTACTTACCTACTTAACCTGTGACTTGCTGTCGATTTGAATCTCTTGTTGCTTTTACCTATGTTTAGTACCTCCCACAAGTTTAATCCAGCGCAGCCTAGCTGTCTGCTCTCTCCAAGTGTATATTTTACTTTTTTATGTATCTAACCTGTTTCGTCATTCCATTGTCCTAAACCTCACTTTATTGTTGTCTCCCCCCCTTATTGACGAGGTACCTTTGTAAACGAGTCTGTGACTCAAAGGTTGTAAAACTGATACTCTACAATAAATAAAAAAATAAATAAATAAAAAATGCCGAATGTTGATTGCTTATATGTGCTGTTTAGGTATTTGGAAGTGAAAGCACCATGCCTAAGAACTATCATGTCCCCCCCCAAGACATCTACTGTGTCTTTCTGTTTAGTATTCACAGAAGAGGGGGAAGGGCAAGGGCCACAGCAGTACAGCAGTTGCAAAGGCGTGAAGAGGTGGACAATAGTCCATTGAGAGGCAGAAGAATCCTGTAGAAGGTGAGTAAATTGAAGGTGGACAAAGTGATGCGACCAGATGGCATACACCCAAGGATATTAAAAGAACTGTGAAGGGAAATAGCACTACCTGTGGCAGCCATGTTCACTGAGTCATTCAACACAGGAGTGGTACCAGAGAATTGGAGGAGGGCACATGTGGTCCCTCTATACAAATCCAGCCATAGGGAGGAGGCGGAGAACTATAGGCTGGTTAGCCTCACTTCAGTAATGGGAAGATCACAGAGACATTGGTTAAAGATAGGATAGTGGGGCATCTAGAAACCATTGGAGCCCAGGACCATAGGCAACATGGATTCACAGTAGGGAGGTCATGTCAGACAAATCTGGTTGATCTCTTTGACTGGGTGACAAAGGAAGTAAATCAGGGTGGGGCAGTGGACAATGCTTACCTTGATGTAAGCAAAGCCTTTGACACCATCCTACATAGGAGGCTGATAAACTAGCTGAGTAGGTTGGGCATGGGGGAAAGGGTGGTAAACTGAGTTAGAAAATGGGTAAGAGACAGAAGGCAGAGAGTGGTGGTAAATAGGGTGCAGTCTAGAGAGAGGAGTGACCAGTGGGGTGCCACAAGGATTGGTCCTGGGGCCAGTCCTGTTCAATGTCTTCATTAGTGTCATTGCAGAAGGGCTGAAGGGAAAGGACTGCCTGTTTGCAGATGACACCAAGGTCTGTAGCACAGTGGATACCCCAGAGGGGGTGGAAAAAATGAGGAGGGACCTGGGGAAGCTTGAGAAATGGTCTGAGGACTGACAACTGAAGTTTAATTCACAAAAGTGCAAAATTATGCACCTGGGACACAGAATCCCTGGGGAAGGGTACAGGATGGTGGGAAGGGAGCTGCTGACAGCCACAAAGAAGAAAAGGGACCTGGGGGTCCTTATTTCAGATGACCTGAAAATGTCAAAGTGGCAAGGCAGCTGGGAGGGCCAGTGACATCCTGGGGTGCATAGGCAGTGGTATCACCAGCATAAGGAGGGAGGTAGTGATGCCATTATATAAAACTATGATCAGGCTTCACATGGAGTGCTGTATGCAGTTCTGGAGGTTGCACCTTCATAAGGATATTAACAGGCCGAAGATGGTCCAGAGAAGGGCGAATGAGATGGTACAGAGCTTGCAACATAAGACATATGAGGAGAAGCTAAGGGTCCTCAATATGTACTCACTGGAAGAGAGGAGGGGAAAGAGGGGCATGATAGAAACATTCAAGCACCTCAAGGGTATAAATATAACTACTGAGAAGCAGGAGACAGCTGCTTTAGGCATATGTGCCAGCTTCTGTGTGATATTCTTTTATGCTTATAAATCTATAATCTCCAGTATTTCAGTAACCACATGACCACACTGACTTCTTTAGGTAATGTTATGCTGGTTGATGCCTGGTGTCTGATGGCAGACAGAGGGCTCACCAGATTGTGTTGCCATTTGAAAGACTTCATAGAGTGTTCTTTTACTGGTAAGCATTTTGGATAGCTGGTGAAGGTCTCACACTTTTTATTATGATTATATCTCCTTATGTCTGTCCCCTTTGGTCCCCCTAACCCCACACCCCAACAGACATCAGTGGCTACAGCTGCAGCCTTCTTCTTGCCCAGATGGTGGGTAAGAAACATAGAATTTGACAGCAGATAAGGACCGCTTGGCTCACCTAGTCTGCCCATTTTCCTACCTGATGGATAAGCTGCAGATTCTAGTTGATAATCAACAGCTTACTTCCTCCTACACCCCAGTAGAATTGCCTTAAGTCTGTCCATGAGCAGCTGCCGTCACAGTCTGTGAAGTCTGACATCTTTCAGTGCAGCTTATTGGTCATCTTCTAACACAGGCGAGTTGCTGCCAGCCCAAAACTAACTCAGGACAAGCAGGTTTCAAAGTGGGGAAGAAATGGAGTGAGCAAGAATCAAGTACTCATTCAGATGCAGTGTCAATTTTAAGATCAGCATACTGGTGTGGACACTGCAAATAGAACCCCAACTCTTTCAGCAGCCTTATGAAGAGTAAAGGCTTCTCAAAGCACTGGGGTTCCGTTTATTGTACTGTAAGTGGGCTGCATCTAATTCGGTAATTTACTGTACCTTACGTCTGGATGTATGGTAGTCCCAACCTTAAATAAACATTGCACCTGAATTAACACATGATGCCATAGAAACATAGAATTTGTCAGCAGAAAAGGACCGCTCATACCACCCAGTCTGCTCAGGTGTTCTCTACCTACTTGTAACTTCTGACTGTATATGTTACTGCATGTCTTATTCTGCCTGCGTCCATCAGGACCTCCTTGTGAATGACCTTGCTTAATGGATTTTTCCTGCAATTAACTTGAACCTACTTCACGTCCATAACCTTATTGATCACCGCTGACCCCCTCCTTCCCCTTTTTCTAATATACCCCTATGTTTATCCCATGCATGCTTCATGCCCCCTACCATTTTAGCTTCCACCACTTCTCCTGTCAGTCTGTTCAAGGCATCTACCACTCTTTCAGTAAATAAATATTTATTCACATCTATCCTGAATGCCCCCTTCCAGCTTCATTGTATGTCCCTTGGTTTGGGTGCTCATCCTTATTTGAAGGAAACTCCCAAACTGTACCCTCTTTACCCCTGTGAGGTACTTTGTAGGTCTTGATCATGTCATCTCTCGCCCTCCTCTCTTCCAGAGAGTACATGTTGAGATTCTTCAGCCTTTTGTTGTAGGGATTCCTGTGAAAATTCTGAAAAATGTTAGTTGCCCTCTTCTGGAAAACCTCCACCTTATGTCCTTTCTGAAGTGTGGACTTTAAAACTGGACACAGTACTCCAGCTGGGGGTATACAATAGCAGCACAACATCCCTCCTCCTCCTACTGGAGATGCCACTCCTTATGCACCCCAGAATCCAATTTGCCCTGCCCATAGCCTTGTCACACTGTACTGCCATCTTGAGGTCCTTTGATATAATAACCTCAAGGACCCTTTCATGTCTAGTGAGTATCAGTACCTCCCCCCATCCTATTCCCAGCATTGGGGTTCCTATGCCCTAGGTACATGATTTTACACTTGTTGGCATTGAACCCCAAGTAAGTAAGAAAATGGAATTGATTTGAATGAATAGCAGGCTTTTAAACAGCTTTTCGGGGAGTGTGTATATGTGTGTATGTGTGTGGGGAGGGAACGTTCTGCTACTATAATTATTTGTTTTTGATTTGGTATAGTGTGCAAACAGAATAACCCTGCTCCCTACTCTGTGTGCTATATCGGGGATCAAGAGCCCAAATAGCATTGGGCCAAGCATTGAGCCCTGTGGCACCCTTCTTCTCACTGCTCTGGGTGCCAAGAGCTACCCCACCACCACCACCCTCTGCACCCTTCCCTGTAACCAGTTCTCTATTCATTTAGTCAGACCACCTTCCACCCATACCCCTCCTTCTCTTCACTCTTCACCTCCTTGGCCTGTGTCCCTCCACCTGGTAGTCCATGCTCTTTCTCCTCCTTATTCTTACCGGGTGGTGGTGCCTTCTGTATTACACTCAGACCACTCTGCCCACCCCTTTCCAGGGTTACTACACCTCTGCCTTTACCTATATCTAGGGCGATGAGCTCATCAGGCTCCCCTGTCCGGACCTTTCTACCAACCTCAGTCTTTTGGCCACTCCCTCCCATTTGTTTAAATCCACCTTGGTAGAGATATACCCCTCTAATCCTGCCTTTTTTTTTTTTTATACTTTTTCTCACTTAGCTATGGTTAGCTTGGTCATCCCGACCAACACCCCTAGCCCTGCCCCCTCGACATCCTGCCTTACCTGCTCACCTCCATGGATTACCCCATGGTGGGGTGGTAAGGAGCTTCTCAGGTCACCCCACCGGAGCAGGATCCGGTTGAGGAAGCACCCTTCGGGGCGGGCAGAGGGGGTTGGAAGCTTATGCTCCCTGGTCATAGCCCATTTTCCACTTTTCTCCCCTTTGCAGAATGTGGGTGTGCAATGGCACTTAGGTGCAGCATGCCAAAGTCCACCACACTCTGCCACCCTTTACTACACTGCTGTAGTAGCACCCGCGGTCATCACCAGGGGCCGCTACAGAAAGGTGGGTCCCTGGATCCTGCCCCAGGATAGGAGAGCAGTCTTCTGGATGCTCAATCCTATCCCTCCCTTGCCAACCCCTGGTGGCCCAGGCTTGAGTCCACACCTGGGTCACCAGCATGGCGTGATGTGTGACATCCAGCACCTCAACCCTCAGTGCCAGTGGCCCGGCAGCAATGCTGCCTTTAATACTCCCCTCCCCTTCCTGCTCCAGTGTACCCTGTCCCCCATGTACAAGTCACTATTCCACACAGACCCTACCTCCAGTTAGTCACTAACAAATAATGTTTTGTGTGGCACCAGTCTCTCAGCCACATGAACTCCTGAAGCCTACCCTTCCTCCCCATGCTTGCACATGGTACCGGCAGTACCTCCAAGAATGCCACCGACTTCCCCACCCCCTCACACTGCCTGCCCAAGTACTCAAACCTCTCCTCCACTACTTCCACAGTGTCCCCCGCCAAGTCATTTGTACCCACACACAACAGTAAATGAGGTTTCTTCCTCCCCCTCGCTGCACGCTTGAGCAGTGCCTGCCCTGCCCCTCCTGCAGTCAACCTGGGGACAGCTTCAACCCAAATATGGCTGTGCCTTTCCCCCTTTCTGCCCCATTTCACCCATTTCAGTATAGAATCCACCAGGATGAGTACCCCCGCTCTTTATCCCTGTTCTCTTCTAATGCCCCTTCCACCACCCCAGTATTCATTCTTCCCTGTCCCTTACCCCCACCAACTGCACCCTCTGTGGCTTCTGTATCTGTACCCCCACTTCTGCCTTACCTCTTTTCTCTCCTTTATTCCTCCCATCCCCCTTGAACCCCTTCCAAGCCTGACTACTTCCTACTGGGCTTCCCCATGTCGATCTCCCCTCCTCTCCTGCTGATTTCCAACCCCTCTCCTATCCCCGCTGTTGTTGATTTAGAGCCACCATTCCCTTCTACCCCGATAGTGATGCCCCTCCCTTCTTTCCCCTTCCCGCACCCTTCTCGCCTCCAGTCACCACCCCTTCCTCCTTACTAGCCCCCTTCTACCCTTTTGTCCTCGCTATCTCCATACTCGATACTCCAGATCTAGAATTTGTTTGTGATAAATGTAAAATGATTTTAACATTACAAGAAGAAATTAATGATTTTAACATTACAAGAAGAAATTTGTAAATTAAAAGAAAAACTGGAAACACACAAGGAAATAACACTTCTTGAACAATTTATTGATGATGCAGTTAAAGAAGCAAGTATTAAGCATTTTGAAACACAGATTAAAAACACACCCAGGAACATATCCCCTCATGTTGAAACATCATATCAGTTTAATGTGAATGACATAAATGAAAAAGGTGATGATATCCTTGTCAAATCTACAATGACTAATCTATCCCATGCTCATAAAACCCAAACAGCCATTACATCCACTCCATGTGAAGGATTTAAAAATGTCGTACAACCTATTAGTCTATATAACAGATTTGAAGTACTAGCGGATGAATACAAAGAATCACAAAAAAACGAAAATCCAAATTTTGGAGATTATGCTATGCTTAATAGTGCATCTAACTTAGGAGAAATAGGGATAAATAAGATTTCTGATAGAGATGTTGTAGTAATTGGTGACTCAGTATTGAAAGGAATTGACACCATTGTCTGTGAAGGGAGAAAAGAGCATACAACTGTGAGTGCCCTATCAGGGGTTAAAACTAATGACATAATTAATCTTCTCGAAGGGTTACTTGAAAATACATACAAACCACTAGTTATTCTTTATATGGGAGTCAATGACCTCATTAAAAGGGTCCTGATAGACATTCAGGAAGATTATAGAAAAATAGTAGCAAGGATCAAGAAAAAAGGGGGAGCTTTTTTATACTGTCTGGTATACTTCCATTTATAGGAAATCAAAACTATAAGAATGAACAAGCGAAGCAACTAAATTCCTGGCTAAGATATTTCTGTAAGGTGGAGAAAATAGGATATATGGACTATACCCAGACCTTTAAAAACATAAAATGTTACAAAAATGATGGAATTCACCGTAGCCAGATTGGTATTAGGATATTGGCTAAAAAAATTAACAGGGTAGTAGAGTTTCATTTAAACTGGGTTAAAGGGGTGAAGCTCAATACTTCACCCCTGTAATGGCAGATTATACGCCTAATCATGATACAACTGAAGACTATGGATGGAATGGGGTCCTTTTAAATGCACGGAGTTTAAATAATAAATTTGATGAGTTTAAATTGTATCTTGGGATGAATGACATAAGTATAGCACTCATCACTGAGACTTGGTGGGGTGATAATGATTCTTGGGACAAAAATATACAGGGATATAAATTATATTATAAAAGTAGGAAATATAGGAAAGGGGGAGGGGTAGATATATATATATACACCAATCTATTGATAGTGAAGAAATCGTGGATGATACCGATCTTGAAATACTGTGGATTAGATTAAAACTGCTGATAGGTCCACCATTTATTTTGACCTTAGTATACAGACCTCTCTCTATGAGTCCCGAGAATGATAACATCTTATTACATACTCTTAGTCATCTCGATACATCAAAAAATTATATAATTATGGGAGACTTTAATTTGAACAGTGTTAATTGGGAACATTAACTGCATTAGACAAAATAGATAGAAGTTATATGAAAATATTCAATGAAATAGGTTTGGAACAACTTGAGAAAACAAATACTAGGGGTAATAAAGTACTAGACCTTATATTAACTAATGTTGCTCATTGTATTACCGGGATGGATGTTAATGCACCCTTAGCTAACAGTGATCATAATACTGTACATTTTCCAATATTAAATAGTAAACCTACATTAGCAACAGGTACAACCAAAATCCTAAATTTCACTAAAGCTAACTTTCAAAATATGAAGTATATTATTAGTTGTTGGGATTGGCCAGCACTGTTCACAAATGTATCTGTGGAAGCTAAATGGCTACTACTAGTTAACAAATTGAAGGACCTTATTAAAAATAATATTCCAACTAAAAGTAAATATGAATCAAAAGATAAGCATACTCCCAGGTGGATGTCTTCTAAAACTAAATCCCTAATTAATAATAAAAAAAAAACTTTATAAAAAATCCCAAAAGGTCTTACATATCTTAATTCAAAATATAAGGAATTATTAAAAACAATACAAACTAAAATAAGATTAGATAAAACCCAATTTGAACTTAAATTAGCATCAAGGGTAAAAGATAACAAGAAATCCTTTTTCTCTTATATAAATAAAACCAGAAGTAATTCTATGACTATAGGTCCATTCACCACACAGTCTGGATGTGTATCTAACAAACAGGAAATAGCTAACATACAGAACCAATACTTTTCATCTGTATTTAATAATAAGTCACAGGATAAATTAATTGAATCAGAAAGCTCTATACCTGGTATATTTACAGTTAAACCCAAAGAAGTTTTAGATAAGCTTAACATGATAAATATTAATAAATCCCCGGGCCCGGATGATATTCATCCAAAGGTAATAAAAGAACTTGCTTACTAAACCTACATGCCCTTAACTAATATATTTCAACATTCATTGGACAGTGGTGAAGTCCCAAATGATTGGAGAATAGCAACAGTTGTACCTATACACAAAAAAGGACCTACCAATAAACCAGAAAATTTTAGACCTATAAGTTTGACATCTCTGATTGGTAAAATACTTGAACAGTTTGTTAAACAAATCATATTGGAACATCTTAATAATAACAAACTTATTGACAAAAATCAACATAGATTTACAAAATCAAGATCATGTTTAACTAATCTCCTGACCTTCTACAATAAAGTTACGGAAGAAATGGATAATGGTAACTCAGTTGATCTAGTGTTTATAGATTTTGCCAAAGCATTTGACAAAATCCCCCACTTTGAACTTATAAATGCTTTAAAAGAAGTTAAATTAAACTAAAATATAATAAATTGGATAGGGATGTGGCTTAGTAATAGGAAGCAGAGAGTGGCTATAAATGGAGAACTGTCAGATTGGGGTAGTGTGACTAGTGGTGTTCCCCAGGGATCGGTGTTGGGGCCATGTTTATTCAATATTTATATTTCCTCCCTAGAATCAAATATAAATGAGATTTGGCTACTTAAATTTGCCAATGATTGCCATAGGATCTATTGTTAACAAGTAATTGATAACAGTACCCCTGCAAAACTTCTAGATGAAGTCACTATCTGGGTCCATGAAAAGAAATTGGTACTAAATAATGATAAATGCAAGGTGATGCATATGGGTAAACATAATCCTAAATGTACATATAAACTGGCAAATCAAATATGACATCAGACCTTGGAAGAAAGGGATCTTGGGCTTATCATCACCCCAGATATGAAATTTAAATTACATTGTTCTAAACATATCAAAAAGGCAAACCAGAACTTAAATTGTATATTTAGACATGTGGCAAGCAGGACTAGAGAGGTTATGCTGCCATTGTACAGTGCTCTGGTGCGACCCCACCTTGAGTATTGTGTTCAAGTATGGTCTCCATATACCAAAGAAGAAATTAATAACCTTGAAAGAGTACAGAGACGGTTTACCAGGACAATAACAGGAATGAAAGGAAAGGATTATGAATATAGGCTTAAGGATCTGAAATTGTATTCCCTAAAATATAGAAGGCTTAGGGGAGACTTATGCCTTATATATGGTTTACTCAAAATTCTATACTTCTAAATGGAACAGGATTATTTAAATCCAAACTTAGACAAAACAACCGTGAGACATAATAAACAGTTACTGATTGGGAAATGGTATTCACTAAGGAGAAAAAAATGGTTTAGCATAAGATCAATTGCAATATGGAATAGTCTCCCTACAATTGTTGTGGATAGTACAAGCATCGATGCTTTCAAAACAAATTTGGATTTAATAATGACAGATTATAAATATAATTATTAAATTAAATATGAGGCAAGCATTATGGACATTGTCCTCTGGCTTGAATAACTTATGAACTTATGATCTCCTCCCCTACCTGTTACCATCCCTCTCATGCCGCTTGTCCTCCCCTTCAGTATGTTCCTGCCCCCTCTGTCCCATAGCAGAGGTTCGATTCTATTCATAGTCGATACCTGTCCTACATCTCTTCCCCCTATCGGTTCCCATCTCCTACTTGTTCCCTTCTGTGCCACCCCTCGTCCCTCCCTACCCACAGCCATTTGCTATCTCCCCCCTGGTACTCCTTGGGGTCTCTTCCTCCTCCATCAGAAGCCCCCCCCACCCTCACCTCAGGCAGCCCCTCCCTTCTCCTCTCTTTTCTGCTAGTGCCTGTGGTACTGGGGTCAGTTTCAGTCCCTAGTTATTCTTCCTCCATCCCCCTTTGCCATGCCTTATTCCCCCCTTCAGGGTGCCTACCATACTCATCTGCCCTGCCACTTACACTCCTCCCTAACCTCCATAGTTCCTCCCTCAAACTAGTCAGTCATCTACAGACCATACACCCCCTCATCCTCCAAGCACAGTCCAGGATCATGGCAGACCCATAGACTGTACACCCCCCTCCACCCTTCCAAAGATGCCCGCCTTACTGACATGTGGCACCTGCCCCATTTTGGCCCCCATCTTATGTTACGGGTTCTTACTCCCAGGTTCTGTACCCTACTACAACTGTTATGCCCCTATTTACTCACATTCCTGTCCCTGCCCCCCCCACACTAGTTCCCCTACTGACCCCTTGCCAACCGGGGTAATTCAGTCTCAAATCTCATCCATTAGATACTGTATTTCTGTAGCAATCCTAAAGCCTCCTTGTCCATTTTTCACCCCTCAGCTACCATACTTTTTGTTCTCGGCTTTCATATAGTTTCACTAAGCCCAGTTAGAAATCCTATTGCACTCCAAGTATTAATCAGCTCAGTTAGAGAAATAAACAGAACAAATAAATATGTATTATTACAGCAATCCTAAAGTACCAGTCATTACTTTGCCTCCACGTCAGAGACCCTGCTGTAATATAGGGTCACAGAGGATCCTGGGTGGGAGGGTGGGCAACTGTAAAGTCCCGGCAGAGCACCATTGAGCTCACTCACTCCCCATCTCTCACTCGCTGGTTCTATTTCTCCTGATGCTGCAGGCTGCTCTTTTCTACTGGGCTCTTGCTTGCATTGGCACCTTTTCCTGCCCACAAGGAAATCCGCAGCAATCCTGACACAGCTCCGTTGAGCTCGCTCACTCCCCATCTCACCCGCTCATTCTGTTTCTCCTGATGCTGCAGGCTGCCCTTTTGTACTGGGCTCTTGCCTGCATTGGGGCCTTTTTCTGCCCACAAAGAAATTCACAACAGTCCTGACAGAGCTCCGTTGAGCTCGCTCACTCCCCATCTCACCCGCTCATTCTGTTTCTCCTGATGCTGCAGGCTGCCCTTTTGTACTGGGCTCTTGCCTGCATTGGGGCCTTTTTCTGCCCACAAAGAAATTCACAACAGTCCTGACAGAGCTCAGTTGAGCTCGCTCACTCCCCATCTCACCCGCTCGTTCTATTTCTCCTGATGCTGCAGGCTGCCCTTTTGTACTGGACTCCTGCCTGCATTGGCACCTTTTTCTGCCCACAAAGAAATCTGCAGCAGTCCCGACAGAGCTCTGTTAAGCTCCCTCACTACCCCCTCTCACTCGCTTGTTTTGTTTCTCCCAGAGCTGCAGGTTGCCCATTTGTACTGGGCTCCTGCCTGCATTGGTACCTTTTTCTGCCCACAAAGAAATCTGCAGCAGTCCTGACACAGCTCCATTGAGCTCGCTGTCTGTCCTCTCTCTCACTCACTCATTCTGTTTCTCCTGGTGCCGCAGGCTGCCCTTTTGTACTGGGCTCCTGCCTGCATTGGGGCCTTTTTCTGCCCACAAAGAAATTCACAACAGTCCTGACAGAGCTCAGTTGAGCTTGGTCACTCCCCCTCTCTCACTCACTCGATCCTAATTTGTCCCAAACACTGATTTCCCAAAGCGACTGTGCTATTCTGTGCCAGAAGCGTGAAAACACATTTTGGCCAGGATGTGAAAAATGACAGCTGTACTGTTCATAAGGAGGTGTGAAAAAGTGCCAGTGTTGAAAATCTGGAGTGAAAATATTACTAATTTGCAAAGCTACAAGGGAGCATGGAAACTGCTCAATGCACGCTCGTAACACAGTCATTTTAAGGACTTTCATCACAAAATTTTCAACTTAGGCATTTTAGGACCTCTGTTCATGAACAGTGTCACTGTGGTTTTCATAATGTGTCCTGAAAACCGATTTACCACAGAGATTACGCCTACTACTGCAGCCAGAAGTCAAAAACTCATTTTGGCCAGGATATGAAAAATGACAGTTATACTGTTCATAAGGAGGTGTGGAAAAATGGCAATGTTGAAAATCTGGAGTGAAAATACTGCAATTCATGAGAGTTACAGTGTGCATAGCAACTGCGCAATGCACGCTCGTAAAACAGTCATTTTTTGGATTTTTCCTACCAAATTTATTACTCAGCTCAGTTACAGAAATAAACAGAACAACTTAATCTGTATTATTACAGCAGTCCTAAAAGTATCCATTCATTGCTTTGTCTCCACTGTAGAGACCCTGCTGTTATATAGGACCACAGAGGACACTGGGCGGGAGGGTATGCAACTGTAAAGTCTGGCAGAGCTCCATTGAGCTCGCTCACTCCCTCTCTCTCACTTGCTCATTCTATTTCTCCTGACACTGCAGACTGCCCTTTTGTGCTCTGCTCCTGCTGGTGTTGGCACCTTTTTCTGCCTACAAAGAAATCTGCAGCAGTCGCGACACAGCTCCATTGAGCTTGCTCACTCCCCCTCTCTCACTTGCTCTCTCGTTCTGTTGTTCCCACCACTGCAGGCTGCCCTTTTGTACTGGGCTCATGCCTGCATTGGCACCTTTTTTGGCCCATAAAGAACTTCACCACTGTCCCAACAGAGCTCCGTTGAGGTTGCTCAATCACCCTCTCTCACTCACTCATTCTGTTTCTCCTGGCGCTGCAGGCTGCACTTTTGTACTGGGCTCCTGCCTCTGTTAGTGCATTTTCTGCCCACAAAGAAATCTGCAGCTGTCCCAACAGAGCTCCGTTGAGCTTGCTCATTCCCCCCTCTCACTTGCTGATTCTGTTTCTCCCACCGCTGCAGGCTGCCCTTTTGTACTGGCCCCTGCCTGCACTGATGTCTTTTTCTGCCTACAAAGAAATCTGCAGCAGTCCCGACAGAGCTCCGTTGAGCTCGATCACTCCCCCTTCCTCCCTCATTCACTCATTCTGTTTCTCCTGCCGCTGCAGGCTGCCTTTTTGTACTGGGCTCCTGCCTGCATTGAGGCCTTTTCTGCCCACAAAGAAATCCGCAGCAGTCCCGGCAGAGCTCAGTTGAGCACAGCCACTCACCCTTCTCACTCACTTGATCTTAATCTGTTTCAAACACTGATTTCCCACAGCGACCGTGCTATTCTGTGCCAGAAGTGCAGACACATATTTTGGCCAGGATGTGAAAAATGACAGCTGTACTGTTCATAAGGAGGCATAAAAAATGCCAGTGCTGAATATGTGGCATGAAAATATTACAAATTTGCAGTTACAATGGTGCGTGGAAACAGTTCAATGCACGCTTGTAACACAGTCATTTTATGGACTTTCATCATGAAATTTTCAACATAGGATTTTAGGACCTCTACTCATGAACAGTGTCACTGTCATTTCTTAATCTGTCCCGAACACTGATTTCCCAAAGCAACTGCACTATTCTGCGCTGGAAGTGTGAAAACACATTTCGGCCAGGATGGGAAAAATGACAGCTGTACGATAAGCGGTGTGAGAAAATGCCAGTGTTGAAAATCTGGCATGAAAATATTGCAAATTCACGGAAGTTACAAGCGTGCATAGCAACTGTGCAACGCCAGCTTGTAAAACAGTCATTTTTTGGATTTTTTCCACCAAATCTGCAACATAGGCTTTTTGAGAGCCCATCTCGTGAACACTGGCATAGTTGTTTCGTTAATTGGTCCCGAAAGATGATTCCACACAGTGACTGGGAAATCACCTTTTGGGACCGAATAATGCCATGACAGTGGCTGAATTCATGAGGAGGGGTCCCAATAACCCCATGTTGAAAATTTGGTGGCAAAATTCCCAAAAATGCCTGAGATATGCAGCAAAGTTGAAAAAACCCTGTTTATGCCATTATACAGCTTACTGACATTTCTTCAGATCGTGGTTTGCTTTGAAGAGTGCAGACGTGTTCCCAGCCCACCGAAGATCATCGTGCCGGGCTCCAGAGGTAAGTATGGGTGAGGGGTGTATGTGGGGGGAGGTGGGGTACACAGTGGCTGGGCGCGGGTTGGGGGAAGGGGCGCAGACAGTGAGGGACCATTTTCTTCTTTAGAGGGTTAAAAAAAGTAGACATCACGGGATGGTTTTCCCTTTTAGCAGGTACTTTTGGAACGCTGGGGTGGGCTCCCAGTGTACCACCTGCATGTTTTGGGGTGGAGGAGTGGAGCCAGTGGGGATGGGGTATCCACATCAGCACATACTGGGGGGGCTCATGAGCCCAGGGGGATTGGACACCCCCTCGGCACACAAGAAATTGGGGGGGCATGCCGACGGGGATTGGGCACCCCCATCGGCAAAGAAACAGGGGGAGCAGACATGATACTGAGGGGGATTGGGCACCCCCTCAGCAGACAACAGAAACTGATGGGAACCGGGCTCCCCATTGGCAAACTGGGTCGGGGGAATGCAAGGGACTGCCCTGCAATGATGGGTCACTCCCTCATTGCAGCTGAATGGCTAACGCTGCAATGACAAGGCGGCCCCTGATTGCAGTGGCTAAAACATTTCAAGGTAGTAGCATGCTGGCTGAACTAGTGTCAGCAGCAGTGTGCCACCCCACTGGGGAAAGTGGGCCAAACCTTAAAAGGCAGTGAGGGCATTGGCCACAACAGTGTCGCACCTCCACAACCTGTTTCTACAGCAAGCTGCAGCAACATGTTTCTTGCGCATGCGTGCAATCAACATAAAAATAGATATTTAGTGTGGTACCTCCACACAGAGTAAAAGGATAAGTAAGTCAGATGACAAGTTAGTACAGCCCCTTGGCATGCTGCACCTACCCACTCCCCTGCCAAGTGGTCCGACACATGGATTATCACACAGTAGTTCAAAGAGGCTAAATTCATACAATTAATGGCAATAGCTAATAATATGCTCACACTGGCCACACTTACCAAATGGGTTCTGGTTAGACCCCCAGCTACCTGTAGAGAATAACAATCCACAACAACACACTTTTAAGGTTAGACACAATAAGTTTGCACCCAGTAATAATAAACTCATGACTTCCAGATCCTCAGACAGTTGCCCTCCTTAGACCACAGCGTAACCCTAGGTTTTGCACATCATCTAGTTCTGAATTTATTATTCATGTTCATTGGTCAGACTCATAGCTACTGTATGTTAAGATTAGTTTTATTTATTTATTTAAAATTTGGTTACTGGGGAAGGGACACTGAGAGGAGGCTTGTTTCCAGGTGCTACTCCTTGTTTAACGACTAACTTGCTATGCATTTTTATTATTTAGTTTTGCTCCTTATTGTCAAGTTGCACTCTACTGCACTTCTCCTTTCCCAAGGATGCATTTGGAAATGAGCTTAAACTGAAATACAAAGCAGAGGGGCAACATAATGGAGGCAAAACTCAACACTGCATTTAAGCTCTACATGTGCGCATTTATTTTAGTGATAAAGCAAGTGTGCAACACCCAGGGGTTTGAAGAGGTCCAGTCCTCCTCAGTTGTTTATGTCCCATCATATCCGCCTCAATTTTTTGTCAGCTCTGGCATCACAATCTACTGAATCCTGCAAAGCCCTAATAAACAAAAAATGGAATGCAATCAACAGTTACAGCAGGCTAGACAGTCAAAGCTGTGTTCCATGCCCCATTCCTCCTCTATACATTGTCAGGAATGGGCAAGGCTGAGAAGCAGAGTAAGAGCAGACAGACCTGCTGGCTGGGAGAGTTGCTTGTTGCTATTGGCAGTGCCTGTGTGTGGCCTGGAAAGGAGTGGGGGACAGGGGTTGGACAGCCATTCCATTTTGGAAGGCTGCATAGGCTGCATCTGGAAAGGGTGGGTCATTCTGATATCATGCTTGAACAATCTGAGGGTGGGGGTTGATTCTTGGAACAGTGCATGCCATTCGAGGGGTCATCTTAATTTGACCAGCGGGGTCTTAGTTTAAACAGCTGACTCTCAGTCAGATTCGGGGACAGACAGAGGTTTAGTTGGCTGTGGGGGCAGGGGGTGGGTAATCTTTGTTTGGCAAGCAGAGAGTAGTATTGGAGAGCAAGATAAGCAACTGCTGGAACTAGGCTGGCTGTGATGTGAGCTGGATGGGGGTGAGGGGAGAACAGTCAGTGGCCCGGGTAAGAGTTTCTCTGGGGTTGGGTCAAGTGATGCGTCTCCACTGAGTGAAAAGCCAGGTTCTGGCCTAGTCTCTGTGATGTGGGTGGGGGTCAAGCTGGGTCTGATCTTCTTTGGGGATGGAGTAAGGTTGGACAGTGGTTGGGTGATTGCTGGTGACCTGGGACAGTGTATGGAGGGAAGCCTGGAGTCAGCGACTGTCAGAAAGCATCCAGTAGAGTTAACTGCTGCTGATCATGGGGGTAAGGAAAAATAAAGTTTAAATTGAACTCCTGCTGGCCAGACGTATCTGTTGCTAGCATCTCCCTCCTCTGCGGTGCTGGGTGTAGTAGCTACTAGTAGGCAGTAGAAGGGCGTGGAGAAAATTGAAATGAAATACTTTTCTTTTATTAACCAACTGCTGCCTTACCTGACATGAAAAACAGAAAAGGGCAGCAGTTTGTTTGTGTGTGTGTGTGTGTGGGGGTTGGAATGTTTATGGGATGTTGTTTATCTACTTTGGAAACTAATTTCAGGGACGGCAGGGGTATGGACATGGTCCTTACCTGAGCTACAATAGAGCAGAACACAGAGATTTTGTGAGAAGAATACCTGTCTACTGTTAGGATAAAAACATTGGGAATGGCAGACGGGGCCATGGACATGTGAGAGAGAAAGCGAGGAAGAGGAGGCACAGCTGAAAGCTGCTCAGCTGTTTGCTGACATGGTTTCGCAAATCAAAGGACCAAATCCTCTCTGACTGGAGAGACTTCGGTCCTTTAAAGTACACAAAGTTTCAGCCCACTAAGCAGAGAGTTGCGTCAGGAGCACAGTACCTGGTCATCGCCTACACTGCTGAGTCCCTGCTATTTTGAACTACTGAGGGCTCGGCAGTGACACACCCCTCAGAAGTACTCTC
Source organism: Neoceratodus forsteri (assembly GCA_016271365.2). Taxonomy (NCBI): domain Eukaryota; kingdom Metazoa; phylum Chordata; order Ceratodontiformes; family Ceratodontidae; genus Neoceratodus; species Neoceratodus forsteri. Next base: position 170,626,865 of record CM057457.1, on the reverse strand, counting down.
TCATGGCAAGATGTTTGCTGCACATGCATGCATGGCGAACACAAAAAGGGAGTAAGGAAAGAGGGCAAAAAGGAAAGAAGGGTATAACAGGTAGAGTGGTAACAAAATATGGAAGGCCTCATGTGCTATACTAGACAGCTAGGGAAAAAGATTCTGGACCTAGAGGCCATAATGGCAGAGGCAAACATGGATATTGTGGACATTACTGAGTCATGGTGCACTGAAAATCATGACTGGGACATGTCACTACCAGCCTATATTCTGTTCAGGAGGAACAGGGTGAGAAGGAAAAGAGGGATGTAGTGCTTTATTTGAGGGAAGGCATAAAAGCAACAGAAATACAGGGAATACAGGGAGGATCATAGGTACTATAGTTCATCCTAGAGATGGGGAATAGAGCCTCTGTTGGCACTGGCGTGATCAACAGACCTTCAGCACAGGGAGAGGAGTTAGATAAGGTACTGGTGGAAGCTATTGTTAAGATGGCAGAAAAGGGGGAGGTGCTGCTGGTAGGGACTTTGAAATACCAGATGTAGATTGGAACCTCCTAGCAGCAGCTTCAGCTAGAAGCAAGGACATCCTGGACTCCCATCAGGGGCGCTACAGTGCACCCAATCAAGACGGGGCAATACTAGACTTGGTACCCACTACCAGGGACAGTGTTGCAGATGTCAAGGTAAAAGGCCACCTGGGAAATAGCAATCACTGTACAGTGTGGTTCAGTATAAGGATGGCTGTGGAACTGAACCACACAAGAGTGAGGGTCCTGGACATCAGGAGGACAGATTTTAAAAAGATGGGTGAATGCCTCACAGATGACCAGGGAGGGAGGATGACCTGGGTGGAGTGGAGGAACAGTGGGTGAAGCTAAAAAGGGCCATAGTGAAGGCAACAAACCTCTGCATCAAGTAAGTGAGCAAAAGCAAGAGGAAAAAGAGATCACTGTGGTTCTAGAAAGGGGTGATGGAAAAGGTAAAGGCTAAGAAAGTAGCATTCAGAACATATAAGGAGACACAAAGGGAGGAGGAGGATAGGGAGGTATATCCAGGAAACAGGGAAGTGGGGAGAGCAGCATGGAGCGTGAAGGCACAGATGGAAGAGAGAATAGCCCAGGTGGTAATGAAGGGGGACAAGAAATTTTTTAGGTATGTGAGTGAAAGGAGGAAGAGCAGGTGTGGGATCATAATATTAAAAAGGGAAGGGGGGACTGTGCAGAGGGGGACCAGAAAAAGACAGACGTCCTGAACAAAAACTTTTGTTCAGTGTTCACAGAGGAAGGAGAAGAGGAGGGGGCCACAAAATAGTAACAGAAGCACTGGAGGAAGGTAGGTTGACACTAATTAATTTTCAGAGGAGTGTGTCCAGAAAGGACTCGCTAATCTGAAAGTGGACAAAGCAATTGAACCAGATGGGGTGTATCCAAGGGTATTGAGGGAGCTCAGGGGGGTACTAGCTGCACCTCTGACAGTCCTATTTGACAGCTTATTGGAAGCAGGAGTGGTTCCGGAGGACTGGGGGAGAGCAGATGTAGTCCCACTTCACAGAAGTGGTAACAGGGAAGAGGCTGGCAATTATCGGTCAGTCAGCTTGACATCATAGAAACACAGAATTTGATGGTATATAAGGACTGTTTGGCTCTTCCAGTCTGTTCTTTTTTTTCTTCTTCTTCTTCTTCTTCTCCCTATCTCTGTGAACAAGCCACTGATTCCTGTACTAACTCCAGCTCTGTCTCCTTTTTTGTGCTGCTAGGGTTCCCCTATGCCTATCCCATGCAGTTTTGAACTCTCCCACTGACTTTGCCCCGACCACCTCTTCTGGGAGACTGTTCCATGCCTCCACCACCCTTTCTGTGAAATAGTACTTTCACACGTTGCCCCTTAATCTACCCCCTACAAATCTCATGTCATGCCCTCTTGTTCTTGTGTAACTCCTTTTTTGAAGGATGCTGCCCTCTGGGACCTTATTTACTCCCTTTAGGAACTTGAAGGTCTCTGTCATGTCTCCACTCTCCCTCTGCTCCTCCAGGGTATACATAGTGAGTGTCTCCAGCCTCTCCTTGTATGACCTTTGGTGCAGGCCCTGCAACAACTTTGTTGCCCTTCTTTGAGTGGTAGGAAAGTTAAGGGAGCCATTGCTGAAGGAAGGGATTATAGAATGTCTTAAATCCAATGGGTTACAAGACCTGAGGCAGCGCTGATTCATGGGAGAAGGACATGTCAAACAAATCTAATAGATTTCTTTGAATGGGTGATGAAGGAATTGGATCAGGATGGAGCAGTTGATATGGTCTACCTAGATTTCAGTAAGGCTTTTGAAACAGTTCCACATAGGAGGCAAGCAAGCTGGGTAGCTTAGGAGTGGATACAAAGTTGATAAACTGGGTAAGAAATTGGTTAGGGGATAGGAGGAAGAGGGTAAGTTTAAACAGAGTTCACTCAGAGAAAAGTAGGGTGGCCAGTGGGGTGCCTCAGGGATCAGTGCTAGGACTGGTCCTCTCTTTTTTTTTTGTGTGCCCTCACTGCCTGGGACTTCGTGGCAGGTGTACCCACTAATCTGGTTCTCCACCTGGGGTTCCTTCATTGATTGCAGTGTTTTTTTTTTCCATAGCTCTAGTGAGCCCCTTCTCCCCAGCCCCAAGCACATCCATGGTAATGTGCAATGACACCAATGGCAGAGCACTACACTGTTCCACATGCTGCATGCCGGGCATCTGCTCTGCCTCCACCTCCAATGTGTGGGACCAGTGGGTCAACACCCAGCCACCACTAGATGTCAGGCAAATGCCAGTCACCAATCCCACCCCTTCCCAGGAGAGGAGAGGAGAGGAGAGTTGTCCTCCAAATGCTTGATGATCTCCCTCCCCAGTTGACCCCCAGCAACTGGACTGGTCCTTTTTAATGTCTTTTCAAGTGACACTGCAGAGGAGCTGGAATGGAAGGTCAGCCTGTTTGCAGATGACTGCAAAATCTGCAATAGGGTGGACACCACAAGTGTGTGCATGTGTGTAAAGGATGAGCAGAGACCTGAGAAAACTCTAGGAGTGGTCATGGGCACGGTAGCTGGATTTCAATGCGAAAAAGTAATGCACTTGGGACACATAAACCCAGGGCCAGAGTACAAAATTGGAGGAAAGGTACTGATGACCACCAAGCTGGAAAAAGACCTGGGGGTAATAATACTGGATGCCCTAAAGGTGGCCAGGCAATGCAACAAGGCAGTTGTGAGGGCTACTGGGATACTGGAGTGCAGCAGAAAGAGGAAGGTGCTATTCCCTCTGTATACATTGCTAGTGAGACCACACCTAGAATACTGTGTCCTTTTCTGGAGACTACAACTCTAGAAGGACATAGACAGAATGGAGACAGTCCAGAGGAGGGCAACTAAAATGGTGCAGGGTCTGCATCAGAAGCCCTGCGATGAGAGACTTGGGACCTAAATATGTACCCTCTGGAAGAGAGGAGGGAAAGTGTGGATATTATAGAGACCTTTAAATACCTCATGGCGGTAAATAAGGTGCAGTAGGGAAGTATTTTTCAGAAAAAAAGGTACTCGAGGACAAGGGGCATGATATAAGTTGGAGGGGGGTAAATTCAGGAGAGATGTGAGGAAGTACTTCTTCACAGACAGAGTTATGAATTGCTGGAACAGTCTTCCAGCGGAGGTGGTGGGGGCAAAAACAGTAGTGGGGTTCAAGAATGCATGAGAGAGGCACAAGGAAATATTATGGAAAGGGAATTGTGGGTTGGTGAATGGGCCAGAGAGAAGTAGGATCTGCAGTAATACTATAGGCTGGGAAAAATTGGTAGAGCAGGTGGGTCAAGCTGTCCTTATCTGCTGGCAAATTCTGTTTTTTCTGTGATTCTGTGTGTTTGCTTATTGTCAGCTGTCTCAGCACAGGTTTTCAACACGGACTCAAAAGATAGCCTGCCCTGCCAGAAAAAGTGAAATGCCCTGACTAGGGTAGCCACACCAAACGCAGAAAGAAAGGTCAGATACCTGAGGAGCTGCAGTCTCAGTCTCTCTCAATAGTACCTTTGGTATACTGCCTTCTTTATTTTTCCATTAAACAATAAATGTACAGTGTTATTTTGCAGCCAATTGACTCAGTCTCCTGTGTGCAGAGCACCTGACCTTTTCAATTTCTGCTCTCAGCTTACCTTCTATATTCTAGCCTCTGCTGAAATGCAGTAAGGGTTGAATCCACAATGGCACCCAAGAAGATATGCACAAATCGTGCATGTCTGGGGTGCCTTGATCTGCGCTGGCAGGTGCAGATAAACTTGTTGACATCCATGATCCCTAACCACCCAGGAGTCATGCATAAAGAGCCAAAATGAGGACTGCACATAAAGAGACTTAAGCAGTAAAGCTTTTGCTTAAAGTACTTTACTTAAATAAAAGTGAGCATATAAAAAACGCATGGCGAGCACACTACAAACAGACTCCCTACTAGTCAAAGTGGACCTAGTTAACTACCTGGAGAGAAATGGGCTCAAGGATAGGATACAGCATGGGTTCATGGTGGAGCGGTCTTGTCAGACCAACCTGATAGTATTCTTGGACTGGGTAACTAGGGTAGTGAATAAGGGACACACAGTGGATTTACTCTACTTCGACTTCAGCAAAGCATTCAACTAGGTACCATACAGCTGGTTGCTGAAGAAGTTAAAGAATCTGGGAGCAGTAAATGACCTAGTTAGATGGGTGGGCAGTTGGTTGAGATGGAGGGTAGTGGCAAATGGACAAATCTGGAAAAAGGAAGGTTCCAGTGGGATGCCACAGGGGTCAGTTCTGGGACCAGTTCTTTTCAATATCTTCATCATTGACATACAGGAGGAGAAGGAATACAGGGCAAGATGAGTCTCTACACAGATGACAGTAAGCTCTGTGGTATGTTAAACTGTAGGGAGGGAGTAAAGGATGAAGATGGACCCACAAAAGTTACAAAGATGATCCAAGGTTTAGCAGTTGAAATTCAGTGCCGAGAAAGGTGATGCACATACGGAACATGAACATCAGGATGGAATGCTGGATGGGAGCAGTGAAGATGTACACTACAACAGACGAAAAAAACCAGGGAGTTATAAGACACTCCTAAAAACAAACTAGACCATGTAACAAGGTCTACAGCAAGAGAATCTGATTGCTGGGTGTATTGGTAGGGATTTTGATAGCAGGAGAAAAGATGTCATACTACCTCTCTATAGATTACTGGTGATACCCTGTATCAGAAATACAGCATCAATTTCCTGGGCCTCCAAATAGGGAAGGACAAAGACAGGCTGGAGACAGTGCAGCATGGCATAACAAAAATGATTCAAGGCCAACAGGGCAGAGTCTATATTTCAATTATTGACTTAAGGCACTGCACATGTACTCACTGGAGGACAAAAGGGTGAGGGGCACCATGTTAGAGACCTCAAACTCCTCAGAGGAATGAACAAGGTAAACTGTGGGGAACTATTTAGTAGGAATGGTGAGTCAAAAAAAAGTGGAAGCTGGCGGGAATGGGGGGAATTCTAGAGGGATGTCAGAATGTTTTCATTCACAGTGAGAATGAGAGAGAGTAGCTGAGTCATGGAACACCCTACCAGCTGAGGTGGTGGGTGCAAAAATCATTAATGGATTCAGACATGGCTGGGACAGAGTTAAGGGCTTAATAGTTACTCAATGGGTTATCAGTAAGGCAATGAGCATGCGGGATGAGGGAGGGGGAGGCAGGACAAAAACCCTGTCTAGACAGCAGGTCTCGCTGTAGGATGGGCAAATCAGGGCAAACTAGAGGGACAGAAGGTCTTTATCTGCCAGCATTGTCTATGTTTCTATGTTTCTAATTAACTCTTCTATACTGTCCACTAAAATTTAAAGAACTGCCCCAAAAACCATTTAAATGAGCTTCAACCTATCCATACTGAAACTTGAAGTATTGGAAATGTTTACATTTACACATATATATTTAACAAGCAGAACCTATGTAAGCTTGAGAAATATCAAAAACAGCTCAAGTAATGTGAAATTCAGCTTGTTTATTTACACAGGGATCTGGAATATAGGTGACCGAGACAATTTCTTCTTTCTAATAGGGCCCAAAGGCAAGAGGTGATAGCGATGTTGTAGTAGTGGCAGTAGTAGCTGTAGTAGTAGATTTTATTTATTTATGACACGCTTCTCTGGAGGCTCAGGGTGCCAGTATAATAAAACAGAGATAGCAACTAAAATAATAAATAACAATCAACTTTAAAAAAAATAACACAATACAATATTAAAATCAATTAATCAATCAAACTTGATTTAACCAGGCATAAACACCATTGAGCAAGTTCATTTTCAAGGTGGTCCTGGACATCAAACAATTCACAGTCAAAAATATGGTAGAAAAAACAAAACATTGTACATGTGAAAGATAATTCAGGCCTATACATAGAGAATTAACACAGATAAACACAGTTACGATTCTTTGACAAATAAGTACGGGAGGTGAAAAAGCTTAGGCCCTAGACTAGTACCTTTACTAAAATATGTAGAATGGTGGGTTTACTATTATGGGACTTGGGAGGGGCAGTGGGAAAAGTGAGGGTATATAAGACAGAGGGGAGATAGGACGGTAAGGACCGGGAGAAGAGGGGTCTACTAGTGGTGGAGACCCCCCCCATTGGGAGTGGGAGTTGAGCGACTCAAAGTGTCACAGGATTTGTGAAAGACACCAGAGACTAAGGGCTCATAGTCACCTAAAACGTTTGCAGGGTTTCTTCAGGTACTCTGTTATTAGTGCTTTGAATGTGAATTGGCCTGGGAGGGATGAGAGCTTTAGTAAACTTTGCATGGTGTTCCATAAGGACGGGAATGAGAAATTAATTGCAGCCGAGCCATAGGATGTTTTTACTCTGGGTATCTGGAAGCAGAGTATGAAGAAGCATCTCAAACCATATGATCCCTTGGCATGTTCGAAGAAGCTAGAGATGTATGCAGGAAGCTTATCAGACAGAGCTCTAAAGGACCAGAGAAGAACATTTCTTTTCCTCCTTGTTGAGAGTGAGGACCATTCCATCTCTTGGTACAGCAGGCAGTGGTGGGTGCGAGAAGGCAGACTTAGGATGAACCTTAAGGCTTGGTGGTAAAGAGTGTCGAGTTTACTGAGCACTGGTGAGGGGCAATTGTTGTAGAGGAAGTCAGCATAGTCCAGCATAGGTAGGAATGTAGTTTGTGAGGAGATGCTTAATGCAGTAGAATATGCCTAATTGCTGTCTTAATTTTTTTGAGACCTCATTCAGGTGGCACAGAAAGTTAAGCTTATTATTCAGCCAGAACCCTAGGTATTTAAAGGTATCCACTACAATACATTATGACAACCCCTAATAAACTTTTAATAACTAAGAACACACTGGCCATCTCTTAAAATATTCACCCTTAACTACCAGAAGGGATTACTGATCCCAATAAGCGTGTGAGAAAAAATAAGATTGTGGAGTAGAGGTCGAAGAGCATGCTCAATAACCTGGAGATCCAGGTCCAGATCCCACCAGAACCACTTACTCACCATGTAACCTTGGGCATGTTAGTTTATCTCCCTTTGCTTCAGTGGAAAATTGAGTAAATTCACAAGCCCCTCTGTGACTGCTATGTGGCATCATAGTATGCATACATTTGTAAAATAAAGCAAATTAAAAAAATATGAAAGAGGTGGCAAACATTAGAATATAACGTTATATACATGCATTAGACATCACTAATAGATACAAGACAGATGACCTTCAAACCATTCTGGGTTTTTTACTGGCAAATGCATTGACTGATTCTGTGCATTATGTATCCAGTGAAAAATGATGTTTTGACTTAGAGTTACACCAATCTCAAAGAAAATGAGTTCTGGGTTTTCATGTTATTGATTGATTGTGAGGTGTTTACAGTAATCCTGCCTCTTGTGTTCCCCAAGTATATGAGTATGGCTTGTACAAAACAAGTATCATGTTCCCCTTATGATGAGGCACCAGCTGAACAAAATGTAAAACAAATTGAATTATTTTGCAGAGAAAGATTCCACTTCCCACAATAAACATTTACAGCAGTATTTTTTTTTCTTTTAAACAAAATTGCTATTTAACATGTCCCCAAACGCTTCCTCCTCTAACAGACAATTGTTTCACAAAAGGCTTATTTATATCATTATTTATTCAGCCAAGTTTCATATTAGCACAGTTAACATATTTATGGGCAGGCCCTATGAGAAACCAATCTCATGTACAGGACATCTGCATAAAACATATATGAGCATGACTATAGATAAATACAATAAAAAATATAGATCACTTAAAACAGAGGTATAGGAACATATGAAGTTGCCAGTAAAGAAGACCATATAGTCTATCTAAAGCAAATCATATGGACTTGCACCTCTTGGCTACGGTAGGCAGGTGCCACCACTGGGTTTGGGTAACTCCTTTACTTTTACCAGACACAATGAAGCAGCACATACTTAAATGATACCCTTACAATTCCACAGCCATTTACTTACTTTGCTTTATATATTTTAAAGCAAGTTTCAGTATAAGCAGCTTCTGGCCACAAGGGGGCACCAGTGCTTTGCTCATTGGAATTTCATCAAGGGACCGCACTGCTTCATTGTGTCCCATACGGTCCATCTAGTCTGCTCAGTGCGGAGCCCTATGAACTTATGTTAACATGGTGCCTTGGCCCTTACCTCTCTCTCTCTGTACGCTTACCTTCCCCTTGACCCTGTCCCACCCCTTTGAATTGAAGCCCCTAACTGTTTTCTGACTGACAGCCTCCTCAGGAAGTTTATTCTACCCTGTCAACACTTTCTCAGTGAAGAAGGGTCTCCTTACTGAACCTACCACCCCCAAGCTTGTAAGTGTGCCCCTCATGTTCTTATTTCTTACAGACCAAAGAGATTCCCTAGTTCAACCTTGTTGATGCCTTTGATATAGTTGAAGGTTTCTGTCATGTCCTCCTGTTCTCTTCTCTCCTTGAGCAAGTGCATATTAAGATTCCTCAGCCTTTCTTCAGACAGGAGATTGGGCTTACCCTGAACCATCTTTGTAGCCCCTCTCCATCCTACTACTGTGGGTAAGTCCACGGAGCACTAGTACCCTTTTTCAGGGATGACACAGGTGCAGAAGCATGAATATGGTAGTAATAAAATCCTTCAGTCCCTTATAAAAGTTCTCACATTAATTACATTAGTCAGTGCTTTTAATCTTGTGACCAGATAATTCCAGAGCGAAGAAGCATATCACCACAATGCCCCAGCAATGAATCTAGTCTTAACTGTAAGTAGCTGAAAAGTCTGTATAGTGTGAAAGCTCAGCATAGCCCAGTAATGTCTTTTGTTGGTTATAAAAGGGAAAAATTTGAAAAATGTAATAATAATAAAACAATTACTTTTCACTTTTCAGAATTAATGAGACACACTAACTCTAGCTCCCCACCACCACCACCCTTTGAATAGGAACCCCATTGACTGCAGAGGTCACTGGATCCTAAAACTGGCTAGGATTAGAGATGAGCCAGTTTGATGCTGAACCGAGATGTCACCCCCTCTTGGATGTTACAAGAAAAATTCATGTTACATGTTACAAAACAACAATTTACTTGGGCAAGTCAAACATGACAAAATTAGCAATAAGTTAGCTCCCTACCATAATTGTAGGTTTAAGAAAGGCTGAGAGGCCTAGTTATCACCATTTGCGTGTTGCTTAACATAGTCAATTAAATTTCTGTTGTGTAACATGAATTTTTTCTAGATCTGGCAGGAACACCTTGCTGAGAGCCATTTGTCTTACTCATACTGGGGTCTATTCACAAAAGCCTACGCACTATATATGTGCAGTGTTTAGGCATGCCTATGACTGAATGCAGCACAGCGGGATCCAGCAAACCCCTAGTGGCATTCACTACAGGCACTCTAGTGCCTTGTGCACCAGATCTCCTGGTTGTCCACGCAACTAAGCACCACAGGTGCTCCAGGGGTTTGCCAGAGGGGGTGCCCACACTCCACGGTATTCACTAAGGTGCAGCGTGTCAGGCCGGGGGCACATTGTCCAACGGAGGACCCTACCATAACTTTTACACACCTCCCAATGGATACTTGCCGGCACAGTGGCAATAGGAACCCCCTGCACACTGTTGCCCCAGCCCACTGGGCTGCCAGGGAGGATTCCACCAAGCCACAGCAACTGTTAAGTCACCAACATGCACCACAGTGATGGGATGCTGCCGACATCCCTGACCACACTGTGCCCTGACACTGACAGGGAACAGAGTGACACTGGTCATGGGGTATCCCCCAGACTTAATGATTGTCAATTCTGGGGGGGGTGCATATCATGGGGGAGAGCAATTTACAGCAGCATTGTTGTGAACATCCATTGCTGCAACAACCCGTTCAACACTGTGGATGTTGAATGTATTGTTGTCGCTGTGATGGAGTCCCTGTGGGGCGTCATTGTATGAATGGTATATGGCCAGGGAGGACTGTGAAAGCCATTTGGGGATTCTCCAATTGGTGTCTGCTCACCAGGGTCCACACCTTCCCAGGATCCCCTGCAAGTGGATGGCAAGGGTTCCACTTTGAGGCATTCTTCCAAAACAGTCTTCACTGCCTGTGCAGAGTGAAATTTGGAGCAGGGTGTGCTGGTAAGGGTGGCTAACTCTACATACAGATAGTTCCAAAATCAGCATCACTCCAAGTTCAGTGCTCAAAGATGCTGCTCGACCCTTTGCTTTGAAACTTCAATGTTTTATTTTAATAACAAAACATGTAGGTGGTCAAAAACAGTTGAATAATCACCGAGCATAGACACTTGCCCCAGCTCTTCGGCTCTAATCCTTCCTCAGGGGCTGTGGTTATGGGCTTAACACATCATTCATTTTATAGGATGAGGTTAGTGATATCATGTCATTCAACATTAGCTGTTACCCCTTACATTTTAAAGCAATCATATACTTTTATTAGGTTAACTGATGTCATTTAACCAAAACTAAATAATCAGTTTAATAAACTTACAACTAAGCAATAACAAAATAAAACACAATGCAATAAACCTCTATTTACTTTAACTAATACAACATCTTCTGGGATGCAGTGATACCTAACTTTTCCTTTTCCATAGATCATTAATAGATCATTAATGCTAATATAAGATCCTAATACATAAAAGACCTTAGTATTTCATTATTATGCTAAAGTAAGTCACGTGTTACATATTTTTTGGATCACCACTAATTCATTAATAATTCAACTTCGCTCCTAATTATAAAACAGAAAAATAGAGAGAGAGAGAAGAGAAGCAAGATAGGTTTTTGCTGAATACCAGTGTATATTCAGATATAATGGTTGGCCATCTCTTCGGAATATTCAAAGATGGCTGATGTACAAGTTAACCATATCATTTTTAGAAAAAATATTGTGGGGGTGGGGGGTAGAATGGGGAGGGGAATGGGTCAGGGAGAAACTGGGCAGGGTTGGGGGTATGGGAATTAGATAGCTAGATGATTTCAGTTGCTAAATACAGACAAAAGGGTTATATTCAAATAAATAGGCACTCTTTAAGGAGAATGATAACTTCATTCATGGTCTGCTTGTTATTTAGCATCTATGCCTCGTGGTCCTTAAATATGGTTTCAGGTCCCGGGCATCGTTTAAGCCATTAGGGCGCTGTTGAGAGCAATATGGCTGGACGCATTTTTTCCTGAGCTCCACTGTAATGAATTCTAAACTGCTTCCGTTTTCATTTTATTCCTGCTATTTTGGTCGATTTCAACTTTTGTTGGTTCACTGAGACTGAATGGCTGCCCAAAGAGGTCTAAGGTTAAAGGAAGGAGCAGATTTTAGACCAGAACAAATGGATAGATTTCTTTCCCCCAAGAATGGGACTGGGAAGGTACCTCCACAGCATAGGGGAATGAGAATTCTGCTTCCAACTGTGGTGTCAACTTCCCCGGCTGTGTTGTGCCCTGATTCAGGCGCCAAGGTGAGGAATCCACAGAAACCGACTTTGGTGTCCTTACAGTCAGTTCTTTTGGAATTACAAACGGACATGAAAGAAGCATTTGTTAAAGTCCAAACTTCGCTCTTTGACATTTCACAGTATTGTGGCGGAATCGAAGCCAAGATTTCATCGATCGAGGAGCGAGTTGGATCAGCTGAGAAAAGTACTGAAAGTTCAACTGCAAGGGTTCTGACTGTGGAGGGAGCAGTTAACGCTTCCCTCCATGAACAACTTAATACAACGGCAAAGCTAGAAAAGATTGAAAATACTTTATTACTGAAGAACTTATGATTGATTGGTTTTCCAGCTAGTGTCCTTAACCAAGAATTGAAAGCTGCAGCAGAGAGAGTTCTAACGATGTTTTTTTTACCTGATCACCTGATTCTTCTGGATTAGGTATTTAGGCTGCAAGCAAGACAGAAACAGGAGTTGATGGCTACATCAAAAACTAGGGCGAGATATGTGATATGCTCTTTTACTTCAATTGATCAGAGAAACAAAGTTCTTTATGAGGCAAGACTAAAGAAGGGGTTTATGTATGAGGGAACTAAATTGCATTTTTATCTGGACTTTTGTATTGTTACAGTACACAGAGAAGGAGGAAATGCTTTCTGACAATAAGGAGTGAATTTCGGGAAGCCGGAGTAACCGCAGTTCTACAAGCCCCAGCAAAATTAAAAATCCATTTTCAGTCTAAGGATTATTTCTTTGAGGATGCAGATGCAACAAGACTCTTTTTTTGAGAAAAATGTGGTGTTGCCAACTGATCTGGGATCCGATCAAGAAGATTCGGATGAAGAGGTGGATACTATAGAAAAAATACAGTATATTCCTATTTGACTTTACTTTGATTCTACTTTTCTTGATTGAATAATAAGTTTTGTTTGGTTATTCCAAAAGGGAAAAATGGGTGGATGTGGAGTGTTTTTTTTTTCCTTTGCCTTAAATGATGAACTTGTTGATTAAATTTATTAGATGGGATGAAATAGTTTGGAGTTTGGGAAAAAGTTAAGATGGAAGTATTTGGAGCTCTTAGATTATTCACCTGTGCAAAATCCCTGTTGGGAACATAGTATAAAAGCAGTTAGCTAGTAGCCATTGAAGCATTGGAAAGTTAGGGACTAAATCGAAGGGCCCCAGCTTGACGTTGGTGATTTAGCTTACTCAAATTGGAATTCCAGTCTGAAACTAAGAGGACCCTCTCCTCACATGGAGCTTGAAAGTAAATATAGCCATTTTTGGCATTTGAAAGTTTAAATGTTATGCTATATGGGGGGAGGGGTGCGCTAGTATTTTTGCTTTGTTTAATAAATTAATAGGATACTTTTTATGGGAAGGCACTAAACCTTTATGGGAAGGAGCTAAACTTTGGACCCACTGCAAACACAGAGGCTGGAACATCCCTTGGTTAGAGGGTTATGGTCAGGCCTTTCTCTTGGCCCAGACAGTCAAATGGATGGCCCCTCACCTACCCACTTCCCCTCAGTGGCTCCAAATAGAGTTAGACATCTCAGAAACTTTCCTCCCCTCCTCACTCTTATTCACATGCCCCAATATTAAATCCAGACCTCCCAACAGTTTGAAACAGCCCTCCCCTACAGCTAGAAACTAAGGCCAATTGGTATGCAGTTCATTGGAGATTGAAGATGGACACTGTCCGATCAACGCATCCCCTTTGGCAGAACCCTGCCATTATGATTGGGGGTTATTGGATTTGGTGGAAACACTGGGCTAAGAAGGGGATCTCCACCATTGGAGATGTTGTGGACCCTAGGTACAACGCAACATACCCATTTCATTACTTCCAGTAGAAGTGGGATATCCCTCAGACCGAGTTTTGGAGATATCTACAGCTTAGAGAAGCCCTAAGACCTATTCTGAACCCCCCCAAAACACAAGACAAGCCTTCTGTTTTACAATCTTGGATTAAAAACCTGAAAGGCCTAGCAGGATGTATCTACCCCACCCTCAGGGACTCCTTACCCTCTCAGTCTGAAGACACTAAACGGAAGTGGGAAAAGATGTTACACCTCACAATCACCTCTAATGCCTGGGACCAGGCATGGAGGGACACATACAAATGGTTGAGAGATGCTAGATCACGTCTAATACAAAATAAAATATCCCACTCATGGTATAAAATCCCTGTGACTCTCTATAAAGCTAAGCTCCTGGACTCTGATAATTGCTGGAGATGTCAGGCTCCAGCAGGAGATTTGATACACATACTGTGGTCCTGCCCATTAATTCAGCCTTTATGACAGTCAGTACGAGATGTGGCTTCCAAAGCACTAAAGCTCCAAGTCCCTCTCTGCCCTGTTTTTTATTTCTTAGGTATTACCACTGATTTTCCTAAGCCTCACTTACCTGGAATACAAGTGGTTAGCCCTTCTGGCAATGCAAAGCAAGACAGCCCTGCTTTGTAAATGGAGATCTTCCATGGTCCCTACATTGATGGAAGTGCTGGCTTGGCAGTGGCTAAATTGGACAGAATCTGACATCTGCAAAAATACCAACTCTCTAAATTTAGACTCTGTTGGGCCCCCTACATAAGTTATGTTCACCCTCAGATGGGTATAGGATTATTACCCCTCTTAACCTGATGGATACAGCTGGTTCAATATCTTGCTAACCAAATGTAAGGATGACTGGGAAACTGAGGTACCTACTCCCCTTAATTATATCCTCTCCACTTTAATAAGTCCTTCCACCTATCTCTTATAGAGACACAAAAGTCAAGCCCTTCGAAGGTCTTGCATTATGCAATTACCAGCATTATTTTGTTATATTGCCTTATAACTGTCACTTTTGTTATGAACCTGAGCCTTTGAGATTGCTTGTGTTCCTCTGTTCTGCCTCTAGATAATGGCTGGAGATTGCAGAACATATACACACAGCTAGTTCAACTCCTCTCATACTGCCGTGAAAATGATTAGAGCAACTTGCACAGTTACAATAGAACTGACTCATGTGCATATGTCCAGCAAACCCTGTCTTGAAGCTCATCCTTCTGGTGAGTACATTTTTATATAAATGATTGCATACTGTTATAAATAATGACAGCACACTGTTAAACTGAAATGTTTTAGGTCTTTCTTATTCCTCCTGACCTTCCCATACTAATAGTCCTCCCTTTTACCCTTATCCTTCGCTAACGAATTACAAACAGGTGGAACATAAGCTCTATTTCCTTCCTAACGGTAGACCAGAATGAATATGGATCCTACTTGAAATTTCCTGTATATGGATTTGTATGTAACCTGTTCATTCTTTTCGCTTTCCCTTTCCTCCCCCCTGTAGAGATTTAATTTCTCCTTCCTCCCCCTTTCCTACCCTTCCCCCATAAGATAGGTAATGCTTATGTTTTAAGTACATGTACTTTGCTTTACTGTCATAGGCTTTGGCAATCTGGATGTAAGTTTGTGTATTTTTCTTGTTAAAAATTAATAAAAAGCTACAAAAGAGATCATTTAAAGTGACAGTGTCCCAATATAAATACATAAGCATACATAATATCAAAGTACACAGTGCTATATAAAGAGAATAATAAATAGGCAAGTATGTGTTATGGATTTTTTTACACACCCAAGGTGTGTGATGACCCATAAACCTTGAGACTGAAGCTAGAGAGGTTTATGTGGTCATCACACACTGAGTTTGTGTAAAAAATATCCTTCAACACACACTTGCATATTCTTTAATTTTTATAATTGCTGGTGTGTGGAGTTCCAGCATTGACAGTGGAACCGAAGGCTAGTGATTAAGTGTTCCTCGCTGAAATGTCACTGAGCGGTATTCACTTCTGTGAACAGTATGCTATACAACCTATGGAAACAGCAATACTGAGTATAAAAATTATCTCAGTCCATTGCAAAAGATCACTTTTCCTAGTTTGCTGTGAAAGAAGCCACCGAGTGTAGAGTGAGGAGAGCGGGTGATCTGTCTGCTTCAGAAGGTTCAATGCAAGCATTAGCGAGCATTGCTATAACAACGCTCGGTAACGCTTGCGTTGAGTCTTCTGAAGCCACCGAAATACCCGCTTTCCTCGCTTCACACTCGGGTGGCTTCTTTTCAGCAAAATAGGAAAAGTTATCTTTAGCAGTGGAACTGAGGTAATTTTACACTCAATAGTGCTGTTTCATTGGTTGTGTATATACTGTTCATAGAGGAACACCAGCCAGTCACGCTTACCACGGATGAAAGTGGGAAAGCTGCTTCCAGGGATCTACAACTGGTCGTCGACATAAATCTTGCTGAATGACTGGACAGTGAAACCAGCATGTCGACTGCATTTTATGGTCGGCATGCAGTTCCTCTTACAAGGACATGTTTTCTTTAGGGGTTTCACCCACTTAAACCCCCATGCGTGGGGCTGTTCCCCCACAACCCTCCACTATAGATTCTCAGCTCTGAGTCAGAGCTGATTGTGGGGGGTACAAGACCCCCAAAAGACAGTGCCGGGTTTCAGCACCAACACTCCAGTGACCTGGCACTGTAGTCGCTGCAGTGTCAGTCGCTATCAAAGTTTCACAGTTGGGGTGGTATACTGTTTCCAGAATGCCGTAATAATCCAATTTTGGGTTATTACAGCATTTGATCATAATGGTAATCAGGTTGATAAATAGGGTTACCAGTAATTATAAATAATCCTCTATAACATGAAACACATCAGATCAACAATAATAAAACCCACCACCTGCATGTAGCAAAATATCTAAAAATGCATCAAAGGTTACATAAAAAGTCAGTGCCACAACTTCATGGTATTTTATTTCAAGGCTTCCCACACCAGAGGTAATGTAACACTCCATTGATTCTGAAAGAGAAGAAACATTGCTGGCAGCAACTAATTCACAAATATATATGCCGAGTTATGAATTAGTTGCTGACACCAACTTTTTATGCAACACTGATGCATTTTTAGATATTTTGGTACATGTAGGTGGTGGGTTTTATTATTGTTGCACTGATGTGTTTCATGTTACAGAGGATTATTTATAAGTATTTATGTAGCACGGTGCACTTTGGTATTATGTATGCTTATGTATTTACTATTGGGACACTATCACTTTAAATGATCTTCCATTTATTCCTGGTGTACTTTGTATGGGAACCATCCCCTGATGATGTACAGATGTTTGAAACCAGTCGGGGCTCCCAGTAGCTACGGCCTGGCCATTTGATACACTGCGACATCTTTTAATATTTCTGATAAAGAACGCCTGAATTTGTAAACATGGCAAAGGAGTGCTGGCATTCATGGACTGCTGTTGATTGTCTTTACCTAGCACCCTCTGAGAGCAGTTTGAGTTGTTTTTATGCTCTGCGTAGTTAATTGTACTGCAGACTTTCTTTACATTTTTGTATCACAATATTAAAAATATGAATACAAAAATGACTGGGAACAGATGCTCTATTAAAGGGAGTGGTGCTGGGTAGTCAGCAAAGAAGGGTGGAAGTTCTGTGGGGCAAAAAGCTGTTGCAGGTACAAAAAAATACATCTGCAGCACTATCTGCTCTAGGTTCCTCGGCCAGTAGCAGTAGCAAAGGTGATGTTGCAGTGGCATTAGTGTGGCCAGATTTTATGCTGCCACATCTGTGGCAGCCATGCTAGTGGGGGCTGGGGTAGGCGGGGACAAAAGGAGCAGTACAGGAGGTAATAAAATCTCTGGCTAAGGCACAGTGGTCAAGGAGGAGGTTGCTGTTGTCCCAGTGACTGCTGATGGTGGTGGAGATGAGCCTGATCATAATGATATTGGTAGGGAAATAGCTGAGGTGGAGGGAGGGGTGAGTAAGGAGGACTATGGAGAGGAGAAGGAGGAGGAGTCTGTGGGACTGCTTAGTAATGGGCAAACTGGCAGTGGTGGTTTGAGTAGTACCATTCAGAGGAATCAAACCACAGTAACGCCACTGCAGAAAACACCCCAGATCACAGCTTTTATTTGAGCAGCACATGTGAATCCTCAGGAGTCAAATTTTACCCCACCAATAATGCCGCCATGAGAAGTCTGGCTGTTTGGTAAACCAACACCAAGAAAGGCCCATCCTATGCTGCATAGTTTGTTTAAACATCAGTTCAAATACCAGCCCAGTCATACTTTTTCACATGAACTAAATGGAGCACCAGCTGAAATGCTGGCAATTATTCTATTGCCATTCCCTTTTATAGAGAATGTGGGATTTAGAAGGTCGATAGCCCATGCTTGTTCTAAATGGTAGATTACTTCAAGAACACACAGCAGCATCAGCCAGGATGCAATACAGTAATGCTGCAGTGTATCATAAAATGCTGCAGTATACTGCAGGAAACAATGTAATTCAATGACAATTACGCCCTTTTAATATACAGTATTTTGTGACATGTCATTTACTGCAAGTTACTGCATTACTTCGTGGTGGGCTCTGCTGTATTTCTCAACATGTGCTATTCCAGAACTGTATGGGACGGTGTCTCACATGGTAATACATGCCCTGCAGCATTCAGCATTACCATATATACATCTAAGTATGGATATGTGGATCAGTGACCAAACAGCTGATAGCTCCTCTCTGTGCATTACAGCACATTGGGAGTAGTACCTTGGGTAGTATTTGACTTGGAGTGGGGGAGAAATTGTATTGAACCCAGTTGCAGTGATAGCAACACTTCTGGCATTCAGCATAACATGCTATGTGGACAGTGAAGAGTGTATCTGGATCTCACATGGGTTAGAAAATGTTAGAATTGCCCCTGACCAAGAGGCTTACACTTTAAGTGTCACTTAATTACACTGCAGTTACAGTGTAACTACACTGTCACTGCACTGCATTTGCAATGTAGTGGCATGCAACAAATCTGTAAGTGTAGCGCAATTACCCTGTTGCATGTCATTAATAATAAGTTACATTGAAACGGGCACTTAAAATGAAGTGTAACTGACTGACAAGTACTTTCGCCACTATTCACTGAAAATGGGTTCCACTGCGAGCACAAATGGCTCCAATGTAATGAAATGCATAAGTGATGGGGGGTTCTCAGGGTGCCATGTCTGCCACACTGTTTTAATCTCATTGGCCCCTATGCATTAAGGAGTGGGTTGCCTATGCACTGTTTTTATTTATTTTTATTTAGCTTTTGTTGACCGGGTAAGTGCACTAGACAAATCCTGCCTATTTTCAGGCACGACCCGGAGGAAGGGGATACAGATGAATGCCAACTGACCTTGAACCAGATTAAGCTGTTGGTGGTATTTTTTAGTGAATGAGGGAAATTTGGCCAGGACACCGGGGAAATTCCCCTACTCTTTTCGATAAGTGCCATGGGATCTTTAACATCCACCTGAACTACCACCAATCCAGGCAGATGGGACCTCGGTTTAACGTCTCATCCAAAAGACGGCACCTCAGAAATGCATCACCCCTCTCATGCTGCATTACAGTGTCAGTACTGGGATATTAACCCAAGTGCCAGATGTGGGAACTGAACCCACAGCCCTCTGATCTCCCGGCCTCAGAGGCGAGTGTGCTACCTACTGAGCTACTGACACTGTTTATCCACGGCATGTAGGCAGCCCTATGTCTGAATGCTGTGGACCAGGGGTCCTGCAGACCCCTGCACGCATTCATGTAAGGGATGTGTGTCCCATCTGCACAGGCTCCATTGACTTGTCATGCAGCTATGCATGCAGCCCATCCAGGGGTGTGTCTGGGGGTGTGCCTGCACTCTGCATCATTCATGGAGGTGCGGAGTGCTGGGCAATGGAGGTGCAGGATTCAGCAGCAGGGACCCTGCTATATTTTTTGCATGCCTCTTCAGTTTACACCTGCCAGCTGCAGCGAGAAGAGGAATACCTCCACCGTGCTGCCCCAGTCCTCTGGGCTGACTATGAGGGCTGGGGACAGCCATTCAAGCACTCACCCATCTTTGTACAAGTTGGACATCCTGCAACATCCCAGAATGCTCTGCTTCATGCAGAGCAGGGGATCCACTATGGGACCAGGTTTGGCAACCGATTGGATGCTCACTATGTCCTCTGATCTATCCCTGCACAGCAGCATGCCAGGGGGCAGGGCTGTGGACAGGCACTGCATGGTGGCATGCATTAATGCATGCTGCACCCCATGTGCCTGTCTGTGGGTGTGGAGCTGGGTGGACTGGGTACATGCCAGCTTACCTTCATGCACAGACCCCACTGTGTAGGAGTTTCTAATATATTCTGATATTGATTTCATGTTGAATGTAGCCTGATACACCTGTGCCCACTTTGCCTGTTCAAGAAAGACCAATGACCAGCTGAGGCACCTGTAGATACAGAACAAATTGCCTCAGCACTGTGTGCAGCTGGAAGTCATCACAAGACAGAATTCCATACTGTACTTGATCAAGTGCTTATATGAGCAGTATAAGGTCATCTCTGAATATCTGCTGCTATATACAAGCCGTGACATTGCTGGAGTATCCATGTTTCTGACAACAGACCAGTGGCAACTAATGGATGGCCTGATCATGATTCTCAGGTCATTCAAACATGCAGTACAGGCAATAAGTAAGGACACTACCTGTATTAGTCAAGCCATCCCACGTCTACATGAGCTGAGACAGATCCTGTTGATTGTAGAGTACAGAAGTTGATGGAGGCAGGTGTTAACTGGTGATACCAGAAGTTGTACCTTAATGGAACACATGCTCCATGATTTGAACCATAATACCCATATTTCAGGCCATTTGCCATCAGTAGATTTTGGTATTGCCAACATGCTGGACCCATACATTATAAACGTGACCATGCATCAATAATTAAAGGTGGGTGGGATCAGGTACACATTTTGATCGATCTTCTACTAGTATGGTACATGGGACACAGATGGTAAAGTCAGTGTTATAGAAAGCACTTCCTGAAACTCACCAGAGACCAGGTATTAATACCAATTCGAATGGGAAACTGACTGAGAAAACATGCTTTAAAAGAGAAGATCCCAGCCAATCACTTTGGGATGTTTTGTACTGGGTTGGACTTGAAGATATGGAGGAAAAGAAGGAGGCTGATGAGGAAACAGGATTGCAGGCAGCACAACGTATGAAGCATGCATATTTGGCGGACACCAGGTACCTTAACAGCACTGATGAGCCCTGGCTATTCTGGAGTAGCATGCTCCCTGATTTGCCTGTACTGACCTCAGTAGCAATAAAATACATTAGCTGTCCACCTCTGAGTGTCAGTGTGGAGTGTGGATCCAGTTTGGCAGGGGTCATTTTGTGGGGCTGGTGTACACATCTGTCACCTAGAAATGATGGCATGCTAACATTTATTAAAATGAGTGTGGGGCACATTCCATGTAATACAATCATCTCAACATTCCTAACACATGAAGGTGGCTGTGCTGGGGAAGTCAAGCCATGTGGGGACAAATAAGTCTGGAGGACTGTGAGGGTTGCTTCCTTGATGAGGATGAAGCATACAAAGCTATGCATTAAGTTCTTCTTGTCCTCCTCAATGGTTGAATCCTTTTCTGTATGAGTCTTTTTTTTCCTATGAACAAAGTGGGTGATTTGATACCTTTTATTGGATCAACAAGGTATTTACAGAATTGTAAGCTTTTGAACTACACAAAGCGCTTCATCAGAAGATGGCAGGCTATACAAAGAACACAGTTTAAGTACATGGCGTAGAATCGATAAAGAAAAACCTTTATGCATGGATGTGACAGTTTCATTGATACAGAAGAAGGATAATTGGATATTGTTCAGACAAAAAACAGTCTTAGAAATCCTAGATAGGTATAAATCATATCCTTCCTATGGATCGAAAGTGACAGAAAAAGGCCTATAAATTATCAATACAGCAGCTTAATTACCTCCCCGAAAATGGACAACAGAGTGTGTGTGTGTGTGTGAGCTCAGAAGTACTGAAGTGAGTATAAATCAAAAAGTATGAAACAAGCAGACCCAGCCTATGATCAAACGTATCAATAGAACCATGTTAATGTTTAAAGGTACACCAAGAATATATATTTTATATTTGAATTTTGATGACCAGGTAGGCCCACTGAGACATGATAGTCCCTTTTTCAGGGGCAACATGGAATTAGTTATACTGTATACATACTATACATTAAGTAAAAAAAAATATAGAGTAGAGGCATTAGACAATAAACCATTGTAAGAAAATAAATGTAGGAGGAGTAATCATACATACAAAGTACTACAGATTGGTTATAACCAGAAGCAAATAGTTCACAGCATTAGTTTAGATTAGTTATAATCAAAAGCATTATGTAGCATGCATTTAAAGGCAGGGATTAGAATCACATGTTACAGCAATGCATTGTTCACAAAAGAAGGCAACTGGGGATGTCCATGGTAATCCTGGTGAGCTACTTTGGCCAAAGATGCAACAGGTCAATGTTTGCACTTGCAGTGGGTCAGCCAACGTGTGAAGGATTTCAGCCTCTTTTTGAACTGTGCAAGAACGGGGCAGCTTAAAACCTCATAGGGTAGTGAGTTCCATCAAGAGGGGGAAACAAATGAGAAGGGACTCTTGCCAGAAGCTTTTTTTTAATTTTATTTATGACTTTGATAACCGAGTAAGTGCACTGATCCAAGGGACCATTTTCAGGCATGACCCGGGCCAAAAGGCACAAGGTACTGGTACACATAATAAACACATAGATACACAATAACGTTACATGGTACAAAATTCAAGGTACAGTAGGGTAAATAAGTACATCAGGTGAATGCAAAAATATAATAACATGAAAGACAGATTAGATGGGGTACAGTAACAGCATGGGCAGAAACCAGCTAACCTACATACCGGGTCTTAATGTCGTACGCTTAATAGCGTACAGCATTATGGCGCACCCCGGACCTGTGCGCTCTCGGAGTTGGACCCTCCCAGAGTTAGAATCCTTAGTGGGAGGGTCCAGCGGGCACAGCCCCCCATAATGGGGGTGTGGGGGATGGAGCCCCCAACGGAACAAAAGAAATAGAGAAATGGCGCAATGCGATTAAGTCACACAGCATTCTGCCATGTGACATTTTGACCCTGTGCTGATAACCCATCCCCCACAATGCAACAAAACCAAATTAAACTAGTGACCAACTAAGAGTAGGAAGGGAGAGAGTAGAGAAACTGGGCAGCATAAGGAAAGGATGTCCGAGCATTAGGGGGAAGCTATCTGGGAGGACAGTTGCAGCTATCTTTCGCTAGTAGCCAGGATTTGAGTTCATTTTAAAGGTAAGATGAGTCTTAGAGGATCTAAGGGGTGCTAGAAGCCAATTTCAAAAGGTGGGGGCCACTACCCACAGGGCATTCCCACTCATTTTGGTCAAGGTTCGCGATAACTCAAGAAGAGGGACATCAGAGAAGTGGGGGCACCTAGGTGAAGTACGGAACTTACAGAGGGTGGAGAGGGGGGAAACAGAGCTGTTTCTAATAATAGTATCCACAAACTAGCTGAGGGTAAATTTGAAGTGGCCTTGTAGAGAGACCCAGCCGAGAGAGCAGTAAAGGTCACAGTGATGTGTGGAGAAGGGAGTGGATGGAGAAAAGTGACAAGCACTATTGTAGACAGAAGAGAGTCTAGCCCAAAGGGTGGCAGAGACTCAAGACTATATAGGGAAACAGTAGTCCAAGATGGGGAGAAGGTTTCCTCTGATTATATAGCTAGGCAAGCCTCTTTGGACAGGTAGGGTTTTATATGGTAAGCAACACCAAGTTTCTGGTGAATTCTGCGAATTACGAGGTTAACATGGTCAGTGGAAGAGAGAGTGGGGTCGAGCGGTACCCCCAGATATTTAAAGGAGGAGACATTATCAAGGGCAGGGCCATCAGGAGAGAGGACTAAGAGAGAAGAGTTGTCAGCGATAGATTTGGCTAGGAATGGTTTAGATGCAAATAACATGGCATTGTTTTTTTTTTGGTGTTAACCAGCAGCAGATTGGAAGTGAACCAGCTATGGGCAGCACTGTAATTCTGGGTAAGGACAGGATATATGAGGAAGGGATTTGTCACTATGGAAAATGAGAAGGTCATCCACATATAGGAGACTGTTGCAATTAAGTCAGTTGGAGGGGAGAGTGTTAACAAAGATAGAAAAAAGCAGGGAGCCCAGGATGGACCCGTGGGGTACTCCAGTGGTAACCGACAGGGCAGGGGAAGAGGCAGTGCAGTTACAAACTGATTGGGAGAAGTTAGAGAGGTAGTACTGAAACCATTTAGTGGTCTCCACAGAACAGCCAATCAATTGCAATTTGGAGAGGAGGAGGGCATGGTTAACTCAATCAAAATCTTTAGATAGGCTTACAAAGACAGCACCAGTGGCACAACCACGGCCCATATTGGTGAGGATGTGATTGGTGAAAAGAGCCAGAGCTGTAGTGGTGCTGTGATGCTTATGGAAGCCATGTTGCTGGGTGCATAGGAGGTTGTCTTTAGTGAGATATTCAGATAGCTGGTGGTGGACGATCTTTTCAAGGAGTTTACTAAGGTGAGGGAGAATGGACAAAGGCTGATAATTGTTAGGTGAGTCCCCAGCTTTGAAGATAGAAACCACCTTAGCAGACTTCCAGGAAAAGGGCATAGAGGAAGTGGACAGAGCAAGACTGAATATAAGGGTGAGCGGTTTGGAGATTACTGATGAGATAAGTTTAAGAAAACCAAGGAGAGGCCATCGGCACCTGGACTGCCCCAATTGGGTAGACCCCGAAGTAGTTTAAAGGTGTTCCATGGGGAAATGGTCTTAAAATAGAACAGGGAGTGGAGGGTGGAGGAAGGGAGGCAGGAGGAGGGCTGGGGCAGAGCTAGAGCCAGGGTTTGAGGGCAGACTAGTGGGGTGAGGGAGGAAAGGGTGTGGGGGAGGGAGGGAGGGGAAGGAAGGAGGAGGAAGTACAGGGCCAAGAGTGAGGGGGGGTTACTGGAAGGGAGTTTGCTGAGGAGGATTGACAGGTTGGTGAACTGAGCTATAAGTGCCTTGTCCACTTCTGAGGGGTCAGTCATCAGGCCAGAGGGGGACCTTAGGTGTATATTGGGGCTGTTGTTGTGGGTATGAATAAGGGAACTTGTGGAGTCCCAGAATTTCCTTAGATTGCTGAAGTTCTCCCTCTGTATCTTGAGGTGATAGTTCAGTTTTAGAGATCTGATCATGTGCTTGCATCAATTGCACAGGTGGAGGTATTCGTTCCACAGGATCGGGGAGGGGGTCAATTTGTAGACAGCCCACTTACGGTCCCTCTCCTTCATGATGGCAAGGAGTTCAGGGGTTATCCAACATGTACACCCACCTCTGACTCTCCTAGTAGTGGTAGGAAAGTGGTGGTCCTGAATGTCTAGGATTGCATTAGTGAAGTAGGCAACAGCAGTATTAACATCAGTAAGGGCATATTGGCCCAGATAGTTTATGGCTCTAACATCCTTGTGGAGGAGGGCCTTGTTGGGCACGTTAAAGTTGCAAAATGTTAGGTACTGGGGTTGGGGCCTTAAAGGATCAGATGGCATAGGTGCGGGAGTGATCACTCAGGGAGTCAGACAAGATGCCTGCCTGAATGATTCTGTTCTCACTGTTGGTAATTACCCAGTCTATCAGAGAGTGGGTAGAGGTTTGAGTGCTGAGTCGGGTAGGTAGGGTGATGTTTTGTGCCACATTATGCTGCTTTAGCATGTTTGTGCATTCAGTTTCTTGAGTGCCTTGCCAGTTGAGGTTGAGTTCTCTGAGAATGATTGTTTTCCTGGTAGGGGAGAGAGACCCATAACCAATGAGTAGGCTTTGAAGTCCTGCTACACCCCCTTGCAGAGGATTGTAACAGCTACCCAGATAGAGTTTGCTGGTCAATCCCAGTGTAAACTCAGCAATAAGCCAGTCACTATGGGAATCCTTGTCTGAACAAAGGATGGTGAAGGCTGAAAGCGGTTCTTTGAGGCAAGGCAAGACAAGGCACTGCCTCCCTTTTTTTTTGCCAGGTATGTCTATGCGCAGCAGGGTATAGCCAGCAAGTTGGAACAGGGAGTCTAAGTGCTGAGGCTTCAGACAGATCTCTATGAGGCAAAGGATGTGTGGGTTGTAAAGGGAAACCCAGGCCTTGAGATCAGTGAATTTAGCAGGGAGACTACATACATTCATGTGAGCAGTTCTTAGTCTGGGGTGGGGGCTAGCCCAGATCCCACAAGTAGATGTGATAGGTGCATTTGCGGAGTCTGTGTTGGGTTCAGTGTCCCCTCCCAAGAGGAGCAGGAGAATTGGAGGAGTTGTGGGTACTGTAGTCCAGGGAATAAAGGGGGGGATGGAAAGGGAGAATAGGGAGAATCCTAGCAGTTGAAGTTCAAAGTTAGAGAGAAAGGCAAGTGTGAGGGGACCAAATGAGCTTCTCTCCCACCTGAGCTGGGTGGAGGGAAATGCACGGATGCAAGGCCTCTGTGAAGTACAGTAGGTCGGCTTGATCATAGGATAGTACCAGGGCACAGCAGTCTATTATCAGAAGGGTGGCTACAAGTGTAACTACCATAGTGGGAATAAATAGGGGCTTCATGTTAGGAGGAGGGCACATAGGATGCAATAACTTACAAGCGCTGTGAGCCCAGGGAGAGAGGGCAGCTAGCCTAAGAACAGAGACAGTGCAGCTGGGTCAGGGTCACATTTGTGGTAGGAGTAAGAACATGTGGGGAAAGGGGTGTATGGCAGGGGTGAGGGGTACCAGAGACTAGGAGGGTAGCAAAAAAAAAAATAGGATAAAACCAATAGGCACAGAGTAGCAGGCAACTGTGTATTAGCAGGGTGCACTGATAGAGGACTTCAAGTGGGGAAAGAGTATTACAAGCAAATGAGAAAGCAGACACTTAGTAATTCACAACACTCTGGGTCATGTGACTTGAGCAATCTATAAAGTAAAACCACCGAGTCGAGCGGGTGGGTGGGCAGACAGCACAAAGCACCAGTGGGAGCATTTGGTAGCACAGGAGAGTCAGGCCTGGAAGCAGTGTGGTGTACGGCGGCAGTTTAGGAAGTGCCGCACCACCGACAATCTTGTAGTTGGGCTAGGAAGCTGATGGTTGGGTGGCGGCAGGTCACCAAGTGCCGCACCAAAGATCCATGGAGAGGAGCACCCAGTTAGGGGCTTCCAAGCTAGAGAGCGGGAACAGAAAAGGTGAGGAATTAAATCAGGCAATTAGTCAATGGGTGGGGGATGGGGCAGAGTCAGGAGACAGTAGGGGCTGAGAAACAGTAATCGGAGGGCAGGCTTCTGACACAAAGGGCAGACAGAGCAGGACAGAAGCAGCTGGGGGGGGATCAACACCAGCAAAGTCAGGAGCAGGGCTTCAGTTAACTCTATTTTGGGAGTATTTGACTCCCAAAAATAAGGCAAAAACTTCCAAAATAAAAGAAGAGGAAGTCATTGACTTCTAAATAAAAAAAAAAAACTAAATTTGACTTCCAAAACTGAAGGTACAGAAGCTAAGAAAACTGCAGATTTGTTTTCTAACAGAAATTGTATTTTACCAATAATATTTGTATTAACATCCATAAATTGATCATTCTTAGAATACTGTCTTTCAAATTGTGGGATCTAGGAAGTATTTTGACTTCCAAAAAATTGGAATGACCTCCAGATTTTGACTCATGGAAGTATTTGACTTCCACTAAAAATAATTTAACTGAAGCCCTGGTCAGGAGTGGGGGTAGCAAGAGGTAGAGCAGGAAAGAGTTACAAGCTATGCAAGGAAAAGATAAGGAGGTTGGGAATGGAGCATAGGTCAGAAGAGAAAGTTGCAGAACAGAAGTAGCAAACAGTGTCTGTGCACAGTACAAGGCAAGTATGACTAGCTAGCTAGCTATGTAAAGTATACAGCTGCCTTGCTTAACAAGGCTAGGCAACGACATACATTTGCAGAGGAATTAGATTTAGCAATACATTTCAGGTACAATTAGCAAAAAATTTTAGAGTGTAAAATTGAGAAAGAGAATAAATCAGAATAAATTGAGGCAGAGTCACAGAGTTCATGGCTAGGCTGTGCACCAATCAGCTGGAGCCAGTTGAGGAATGAACCAATCACCAGTGAGGAGCTGAGAGGTGCCAGAAATCAAAAATAGCTACCGTACCTTTGGGCAGTACAGGAGAGTCAGGCCAGGAAGCAGTGTAGCATGCAGTGGCAGTTTAGGAAGTGCCACATTGCTGATGATCCTGGAGTTAGGCCAGGAAGCTGAGGGGCGGGTGGCAGCAGGTCCCCAAGTGCTGCACCGAAGATCTGTGGAGAGGAGCTCCCAGTCAGGGGCCTCCAAGCTTTGGGCAGCTCAGGAGAGTCGGGCCAGGAAGCAATGTGTTGTATGGCAGCAGTTTAGGAAGCGCCGCACCACCAACGATCCTGGAGTTGAGCGGGGAGACTGAGGGGTGGGTGGTGGCAGGTCACCAAGTGCCGCACAGAAGATCTATGGAGAGGCACGCCTTGCCAGGGACCTCCAAGCTAGAGAGTTGCTGACTGTACAGAGGGGATTTCTAGTAATGGGCTAACAGTGGATCTCAGAAGCCTCACATGTTGTTTAAACTTGATTATTCCAGTAAGGTTTGGGGGTGTAGTGAGTTTTACTAGCTTGAAGGCAGGCAGTACATTGGATATTGCAGTCATGCATCAAAAGAGGGCCAGTCAAGAGCAGCAAACACTTCACAGTGGTTGTCTCTGGATTGGGCACAGCTGCAAATTGTCCAGTTCTGTTATAGAGTGTTATTTGCCTGCACAGTTCAGAGTCACAAATGGACTGTAATACAGGGGCACCATAAAAGGGTATAGGCATTAGGGTGCTGCTAGGAATGGCTAGGCGAGCATCCCTAAAAAGATAGGGGAAATCCTGTAGAGGAGGCAGAGCTTCTGATGCAGTGTCTTAACTATAGCATCCAAATGTAGTGCAAAGGTCATGTTCTGGTCAAACACTACCCCAAAGTATTTGAGTGACTCCACCACTTAGTACCCTCTGTCCAGATTATAAATAACTCATCAGTGATTGAATAATTCATCAAATTCACCATGAAAAGGTTGGCATACTGTGCAGCCATCCTGGCTCCCATTGCGGTTCTGATAGTTTGAACATTAATGTTTACTGTTGAAACTGAAGTTGTTGTAGGTCAGAATAAATTCCATAAGTCCTGCAGTGAATTTAGGGTGGATGTTGTGGTGCTGTCCTTTTTCTTATAGTATTTAAGACAAGCTGAAATGCCATTGGTATGTGGGATATTAGTGTAGAGGGAGTTCACATCCACGGTGACTAAGATGGTATTAGGCGGTAAATCCCTAAAACCAGAAAGTTTATGAAAGAAGTGTGTATTGTCCTGAATATAGCTGTTTGTTTCTATGACAAGTGGTTTTAAAGTAACAAGTGGTTTTGGCTGGCAGTATAGCCTACAGGTTAGAGGAACAAGGTGTGAACGAGCTTGATACATCCAGCAGACCAGACCTGAGTCTGATTCTCACAACCTCCACTTGCATACTGTGTGACTCTAAGCAAGTTTCAAAATTCCCAGGTCACCCATGAAAACAGGCACTTGTGCCTAGTGGGCCTTACCTGGTTACCAAAGACTAAAATAAATTAAAAAAAAAAATGGTTTCTATAAAACCAGAGATCCCCTCTGTCAAGGTACCATTCCCAAATATTACAGGTTTCCCTGGATTCCCAGGTTTATGAATCTTGGGCAGCTCGTAGAATGTACTTGGCCTAGGTTCACCAGGGATGAGCTCAGTTATTAAGTCTTGGACATACTTAGAAAATGATCTGATAATGTCCCATAGTTCTTTGATGTATAGTGCAGTCGGATTATTAGCCAGTTTCCTGTAGTAGACATGATCTGTTAATTGCTTGTTTGCGTTATTAACATAGTCTTTGTGGTTTAAGATCACAACTGCAAAGTCTTTGAATGGTTAGATTTCAGCGACAGTATTGCTCTCCTTTCTAATCGAGAGAGGTCATTATACCCAATCTGTTTTTCCTTGTTAAGGATCTGGCAATTGACTCGCTGACGAAAACTCTAAATGTAAGCGTCCAGTTCGGGTATTACATCCACTCGGGGGAGCGGGAGCTGTAAAATCAGATGACTTCTTTTTCTTTTCAGGTGGAATGCTCATGTTTGTGGTTTCTTGTTTTTTCTGAAAAATTCCTTTAGTCTTAGTCAACAGAAGATTATTCTTCTAGTTCACCACAGAATTGTATTTTATCAAGCTCTTTTGCTGGGCAGAATGAAAGTACAGATAATTCCCCAGTGGTCCAGAACAAAGTAACAACTGAGAGATGTTCAGCTGCATTACCTTGCTGGTCTGTGTTATTATAGAACCCCTTCAAACTCGAATGAACTCACACAGGCATGACATTGAAATGAAAGGTACTGTAAAAATAGTGGGACAATAGTTCTCTAAATCTGATCACGCCATCTCCGACCACTCTGTCCTGGTTCTCAAAGGACACTTCAGCAGTACATAAGAAAGACAGGGTTATGAGGCCAGACTTCTTTTTCTTCTCAATGTATAACATGATGGATTGAATATGAACCTTAGTTTCATGACCCATTACAGAATCTAAACTGACAACTGTCTTTTGCTTGTCTCAGATATAGCACATGGACATTTCCTGTGCATATCATTATTTTGTATGTATATATTATGCCTTATATTTGTTCGATATACTGTATGTTTGGTGTGCCTTTAAACATTAACATGATTCTATTAATATGTTTGATCATAGGTTATGTCTGCTGGTTTCATACTTTTTGACTTATATACACTTCAGTGTTTCTGAGCTCACACACACACACACACACGCACATATACACACGCACACACAGTCTAGTGTCCATTTTCAAGGAGGTAATTATGCTATTGACAATTTATAGGCCTTTTTAATCACATTCCATTCATAGGAAGGATATGATTTCTACCCAGTTAGGATTTCAAAGATGTTTTTTTTGCCTGTGAAAAATATCCAGTTATCCTTCTTCTGTATCAACAGAACTGTCACAACCATGTGTAAAAGGTTTTTTTTTACCAATTCTACACTATGTACTTAAACTAGATTCTTTGTATAGCCTGCTCATATTCTGATGAAGCACTCTGTGTAGTTTGAAAGCTTACAATTCTGTAAATCCCTTGTTGGCCCAAACAAAAGGTATCAAATCACCAACTTTGTTCACCTTTTTGTGCATGGACCAA
Organism: Neoceratodus forsteri; assembly: GCA_016271365.2. Taxonomy (NCBI): domain Eukaryota; kingdom Metazoa; phylum Chordata; order Ceratodontiformes; family Ceratodontidae; genus Neoceratodus; species Neoceratodus forsteri. Next base: position 170,595,697 of record CM057457.1, on the reverse strand, counting down.
TACGACAACAAACAATTCTTTTTTTCTATGTCATTTTACTTTTCCCCAAGTTATGTTTCTCTTCCTTGCAGCCATCTGATTTCCTGACTCCACCCTCTCCAATGTGATGCCTACAGATAAACCAGAACATCACTGAAAAAAGCTTAGAAAAATGGGTCTCATAAAAGCTGCACACTGATTGGCTAAGGCACTCTGGCACTGGTGTTACACAGAAACATAGAAACATAGAAGTTGACGGCAGATAAGGACCGCAAGGCCCATCCAGTCTGCCCATTTCTTTTTTCTGCTTTATAAATGTGCCATTGGCCTTTGCTTTGTCAATGGCCTATCTATTCATACTCATCACCACTTCCTGAGGTAGGCCATTCCATGCATCCACCACCCTTTCTGTGAAAAATAACTTCCTCACATTACCCCTTAATTGGCCTCCTTCTCTCATGCTGTGTCCTCTTATCCTGCTATTTTTCTTATATTGAAACATATTAGACTCTTTTACCTTGTTAATGCCCTTAAGATGTTTGAAAATTTCAGTCATATCACCTCTCTCCCTCCTTTGCTCTAGGGTATACATATTGAGCTCCGTTAATCTGTCCTCATATGTTTTCTGATGCAGTCCCTGCACCATTTTGGTTGCCCTTTTCTGGACTGTCTCAGTTTGGTTTATGTCCTTGTGAAGGTGTGGCCTCCAGTACTGCATGCAGTACTCCAGACGGGGCCTAACCAGTGTCTTGTAAAGAGGGATTATTACCTTTTTTGTTTGTTAGCCGAGTTCATCATCCAAGCCAAGTTCTAGATTAACTAGAATCACTCCTTCACCACTGCCGCTTGCAGTCTGGAAACGAAGCAATTTTTTTTTTACTACACAAACCAACCTCTAAAAATAGCCTGATCAGAAAACTCATGGGGGGTTGGGGTACTGAAAAATAACAATAGTATTTAGCACTAGCCAGATAGGAGACACACAAAACTGCACTATAATACAAACAGGCATTTGTAAATGCCGAATGTTTGCTTGCTGGCATTAGCAATGGAAATGCAGGAGTTAGACAGATGCAGAATAGGAATGCCAGTGAAGTATTTAACTTCACGCCAACCACACCTCCATCCTGTAGAGATGGACAGGCATTTGGGTAAGTGTTTGTGTTGTCACCCAAGAAGGTCATGCCATGTCACCTCACCCTATTCTGCAGACACCGACAATGTGTTGAGGTGTGCCTTAGGGTGTTTGGCTTCACAGTCATCCTATTCCATAAGGACATACGCTGAAATGGGTGCAGCATAGGAGAATGGGGTGAAATCTGGGGCCGAAGAGTCCAAGGTACACCTCAATGCCTGTCAGTGGCTGGGGGTTGGGGTGGGATGGCATGAGCAGCACAGTCGTCAATCCAAAGGCACACCCCAATGCCTGTCAGTCTGTACAGGGTAGGACATTATGGTTAGAAACCCTAATGCCTCAGGCGTTTGTTGGTATTTGCACTACAAATTCTCAACATGGCTTTTTTGTGACCCCACCTCATGAAAGCATTTGGGACCACTTCTCATGAAGAGTGGCAGTGTGGTTTTGTCAATGTGTCCAGAAAATTGAGTTCCAACAATGACAGTGCCATTCTGCACCACATGTGCGAAAACACAGATTGAGCAGAATGTGAAGAAATGACAGCTGTACCATCTGTAGGGAGGTGTGAAGAGATGACAATTCTGAAAATCTGTAGTGGGAGTATTAAAAATGCTCGCACTTCTGAGCATACATGGAAACTGTGCAACGTTTGTGCATAACACAGTAATTTTATGGACTTTTGTGACCAAATTTTCAACATAGGCATTTTAGGACCTCTGCTACTGAACAGTGTCACTATGATTTTCTTAATGTGTCCCAAACACTGATTTCCCACAGCAACCATGCTATTCTGCACCAGAAGTGCAAAAACACATTTCGGCCAGGATGTGAAAAATGACAGCTGCACTGTTCATAAGGAAGTGCATAAAAATGGCAATGTTGAAAATCAAGAGTGAAAATATTACAAAGGTGTGAAGTTACAAGCTTGAGTGGAAACTGCGCAACGCACACTTGTAACATAGTCATTTAATGGACTTTCATCACCAAATTTTTAACATAGGCATTTTAGGACCTCTGTTAATGAACAGTATCACTGTGATTTTCTTAATGTGTCCCGAACACTGATTTCCCACAGCAACCATGTTATTCTGCAGCGGAAGTGCAAAAACACATTTCGGCCAGGATGTGAAAAATCACAGCTATACTGTTCATAAAGAGGTGCAGAGAAATGGCAATGTTGAAAATCTGGAGTGAAAATATTACAAATGTGTGAAGTCATGAGCGTGCATGGAAATTGCGCAATGCACACTCATAACACAGTCATTTTATGGACTTTCATCACCAAATTTTCAACATAGGCATTTTAGGACCTCTGCTCATGAACAGTGTCACTGTCATTTTCTTAATCTGTCCCAAACACTGATTTCACACAGCAACCATGCAATTCTGTGCCGGAAGTGTGAAAACACATTTTGGCCAGGATGTGAAAAATGACAGCTATACTGTTCATAAGAAGGGGCATAATAATTGCAATGTTGAAAATCTGAGTGAAAATATTAAAAATTCATGAAGATACGAACGTGCATAGCAACTGCACAACGCACGCTCATAAAACAGTAATTTTTGGATTTTTTTCCACCAAATTTGCAACATAGACTTTTTGAGAGGCCAACTCATGAACACTGGCACTGTCATTTTGTTACTCAGTCCTGAAAGGTGATTCTGTGCAGTGACTGTGAAATCACCATTTGGGACCAAATAATGCCATGACAGTTACTGAATTTATGAAGAGGGATCCCAAAAACCCCATGTTGGAAATTTGATGCCAAAATTCCCCAAAATGCCTGAGATATGCACCAAAGTTGAAAAAACCCTATTTATGCCATTATACAGCTTACCGGTATTTCTTCAGTTTATGGTCAGCTTTGAAGAGTGCAGACGCACTCCCGGTCCACCGAAGATTGCCTCGCTGGGCTCCAGAGGTAAGTGTTTGGTGAGGGGAGTGTGGGGAGGCAGGGTGAGCAGAGGGTGGGTGCGGGAGGCAGCAGGACAGACTGCAAGGACCGTTTTCTGTTTTACAGGAACAAAAAAAAAAAGGAAAAATATCGCAGGACTTCTTTTTTTTTTAACAGGGAGATTTGGCATGCTGGGGTGGGCTCCCAGTGTGCCAACCAAGTGTTTTGTTTTGGAGGGAGGCTGTAGGTGATGGGGTTTGGGCACCCCCGTCAGCACATACAGAGGGAGCACAAGAGTCGAGGGGAATTGGCCACCCCCCTCGGCACAAATCTACTTTTTTGGTGGGGACATTATATTAACGGGGGGTGGGCTTCTCCATTGGCAAAGTAAACTGGGATGGGTTGCGTTATGTCAACGGGGAATGGGCTCCCCCATCGGCGCATCAAACTAGGATGGGGACTGAAGCCAATGAGGATTGGGGCCCCCGTTGGCAAACAAAGACTGTTTTTTGGGGGATTGCATGCTGCTGAGGGGGATTGGGCACCTCCTCAGCAGTGGGGGCTGAACAATATTGTTTGTGAATGTGGCGGCAGGCTGCCGCCATGTTCACAAACAATATTACACTAGGTAACTTTCCACCCTGCACTGACGGGTCGCTCCCTCATTGCAGCGGAATGGCTGACGCTACAGTGATGAGGTGGCCCCTCATTGCTGTGGCGAGAACATTACAAGTTGGTGGTACTTTTGGAAGCCAGTGTCATCAGCACACTGTGCCTCCATTGGTCCACCACTGCCAAGCCCCCAAATGCAATGCCTCCATTAGCTGCTAAGCTGCCGTGCCTCCACAACCCGCTTCTCTCCTAAGCTGCCACATAATGTTTCTTGCACATGCGCTCAAGCAAACATAAAAAGGGATTATCTTAAGCAGCAGCACCCTCTAGTGGCAGTAAAGGGACTATTTTAACATAAGATGCAATTTCGGTTAACTTTTATTAATATTTCACCCCCTTTTTCTATACATTTTATTATTAAAAAAAATAATGTTAGCCCATTTTCTAAGTGCAATAATACCTTCCAGGGTGGGCATTATGGGATATAATGGTCCTTTCCAGGGGCTATAAGGCCCTCCACCTGTGGTGTCAGGCCTCATTATGCCCCTGGGCAGTCCGTTATATAGAGAATAAAGGATGGGGAATGGGGTGCTATGAGAATTAAATGCACACCCTCATTGTAGGATGCTTTGATAACCCCTCGGGCTTCGTCCTCGGGGTTTATGTAGCATGCCACAACTTGGGTGTACATTAAATTCTCATAGCACCCCCTTCCCCATCTTTTTATTTTTTATAATACACTGGGCAGCAATTTTTTCAGGCAGGATCAGCCAGATATTTAAAAAAATAACTATGCTGAAAACTCATGCTGTGGCGGCTCCCCAGTAAGCGAGAGACAGAGCCGCCATTTTTTTTAAATTGTTACGCCCGCCCACAAGCAAGACAAGAGCCAATGAGGGAGTGGCATACTTTGATTGACATGGCTCATGAATGCCGTAACATCCAATTGGTTGTTACGGGAAATATCAACTGGTCCAGCCCATAGGAAAAATTGCTGACCAGTTATTATATCCCGATAACACCTACCCTGTTGGGTATTATTGCTTACATAATGAAATGCTGACAATAACATGGGCCACTGCCTCCACTGCATGCATCTACACTAAAAAACCTGGACTCCTAACCCAGCATAAATGCCATTGCCAGCCAGGCAGACCACGCCTCCTCCTGCCAGCAAAACACCACCTCCCCTTCTTCCTCTGGCCTACTTGGGTCTTCCACACCTACAAACCACTTGGGCCACCACCTCCACCACATGCATCCGGACAGACAAATGTGGACTCTTAATCCAAGCATAAATGCCATTGCCAGCCAGGGAGAACATGCCTCTTCAAGCAGACAAGACACTGCCTCCTCCTCCTCCTCATGCCTACTTGGGTTCTCTACATCTACAAACTACATGGGCTTCCACCTTCAATGCATGCATCCAGAAACAAATGCAGACACTTAATCCAAGGGAAATGCCATTGTCAGGCAGACCTCCAGTGAGCCAGCCCTCAAGCCAACTCTCTAGCCAGCAAGTCCATCAAGACAGCAAGCCCTCAAGTCCATCATGACCCTGCCCTTGTCTGTTGTGATGATAAATGATTTTAACTGTTGTTCACACTCCTCATGGGTGGTGACTCCTTGCACAGGCATGCTTGAAAGACAGTAAAACATGTTTCTTTCTTTCCTTTGTCTCCCTCTCACTGCAGGTGTGACCAATCACATGACAACTGGCAAGCAAGTCACAAAGCCAGACAGCTCTCAAGCCACAGACTTATGTTGCCCCTTCCTCCACCACTTTTCTTTTTGGCACCATTGTGCCAGTACATGGCATGGCCATCACTAGTGTGACACTCAGTATGAGTCAATTGTTTTCTTTTTTTGTCATCACAGGTGGCTGACAGCTGTGATTCAGGACATGAGTGCATACCTACCACACTGTGTGGCCACCATAGTGGCCATCATGGGGAAAAATAATGTTTCTCATGTCTTGAAGGTGATAGCTAGGAGTGGACAATGGATATACCGTGTAGCCATCACAGTGGACCTCATGGAAAAAATTATTTCACTTATATCTTGACAGGTGGCAGCTGGGAGTGGACAACAGATATACCATGTGGCCACCTTAGTGGCAGCATGCCTAAAGTATAAATGAAGTCTAAATAATTTTCTTTTGCCTTTACAGGTATTCTGTCCTACTAGCTTTCAAGCAACACTTCTCCTCCTTCCTCTGTCTGGGGCCACATCATCCCAATTTCCCAGCACGGCCATCAACAAAGTGATGGTAAGTATCCTTTCTTTTTCCTTTTCCTTCACAGGTTCAGCACAATATGGATTGGACTAAAATCTAAATAAATTAAATCTGGTTTTCACAGGTCTCATCTCATCCTCTTTCAGGCTGAGAATGCAAGACTGGTGACTTAAACAGCACAGCAGCCGAAGCAGCATATTACTGCCATTAATAAGTCCTGGTTCAGGAGAAAATGTCTGGAAGTGAGACATTTACATATTGCGCTTGTGCACTAAAGTGCTTAGCAAGAGCAAATGTCTGAGTGTGTAACTTGAACTGCATAGTAGCAGTATATTACCACCATTAATAATTTCTGGTTCAGGAGGAAAATTTCAGGAAGTGAAAACTGTATATATTGTGCTTCTGCACTTATGTATACTAAAGCACTTAACAAGGCAGACTGTCCAAGAGAGTGACTTGAACAGCACAGCAACAGCACTATATTAACACCATTAATAATTTCTAGTACAGGAGAACATTTCTGCACTATGTGTACTAAAGCACTTAATGAGACAGACTGTCCAAGAGAGTGGCTTGAACAGTGCAGCAGCAGCAGTATATTGGCACCGTTAATTTTTGGTTCAGGAGAACATTTCGGATAGTGAGAAAACTGAGAAAAATGACCAAGGCATGAGGGGCTCAGTCCAAGAGGGTGACTTAAACAGCTCAGCAGCAGCCCTATATTACCAGCATTAATAATTTCTGGTTCTGGAGACATTTTGAGACCTGAGAAAAGTGGCTGTGGAGGGAGAGAATCTGTCCAAGAGGGTGAGTGGCTGACTGGCACAGTGCAAAACTGTAGGACAGGAAAAACACTGGGGGACTATACAGTTTTTCATATGGTGTTTTTTCATAAACAAAGAAAGGTGAAGAAAGACTAAGCTGGGACAGGAGGGAGTATCTTATTCTGATAGATAAGGACAGTGTGGGACAGAGGGAGGATCAGTGAAGGCTGGAGAAGACAGGATGAAAGCAGTAGTCCTAACATATTTATGGACCAAGTGGAACAGAGGAAAGAGCACTCACACTGACATGACAGAGCTCCTTCATGCCCTCAAGCCAAAATTTGGCCCCCACAGACACAAAATGTGTTGCACACCAGCACTCATCTCAAACCGTAAGTTTCCTCTATCTAATGAACAATCTATTAAGGTTAACATTATAGTAGAAGACCATACAAAGTGAAATGAGAGTATGACTTCCAAAAAAATGAAGAAAAAAAGCATTATGCATTTTGGCATTATTCATCTGAAGAAGAACACACTTTGTGAACTGATTACATGTATCTCAATTGCACAGCCACCCTGACTGCCACTAAAATTGAAACCGATGAACCAGCATCAATATGATATGACTGAAAATAGAAACATTGATTAAAATAGTCTAAGTATAAAATATAACAATACTTTGATTGATCGCAATTCAGAGAAATCAGCAAAATAACTGCTTACTTCATTACAGTCCTTACTGTGCTGCTTGCAACTCGGACTAAGAGGTTGTACTTGAATGACTGACACTCAGACATTGGTATCATTGGTATCATTGCAATACAGAGCTCTATAAAGACTAATGTCCATTTGGCTTGCATAACTTAGGATTTAATATCCCACTATGTTTCTGCCCCTTAAATAGAAATCTAGTGACTGTTTGAAAGATGTCATAGTCTGACTAGCTACTACCTCAATCGACAAGTCATTCCAGACTCTTGCTACCCTATTTGAAAACCAAAATGTACAGGATTTTGTCCTACATCTTTCCACTTTCAACTGTAAGGGGTGGGCTCGGGTGTTATATGACTGTACCCTAAGTTGCAGGTCCATTTGCTTCCAAAGCTGGTTATCAGATAATGCCAGATAAATTAGGCACATATCCCCTCTCATCCTGCGGTATTCAAGGGGAAATAAGTCCAGTTTCTTCAACCTATCCCCATGTGCCATGTCCTTAACTTCATAGATTTTTCTAGTAACCCTTTGCTGTACCCTGTCCAGGGCTCTTATGTCCCCTTTGTAGCCTGGTGCCCAGAACTGCGCTCAGTATTCTGTATGCGGCCTCACAAGAGAGGTATACAAAGGGAGCAACACCTCTCTTTTCCTGCTTTTAATGTGTCTATGAATGCATCCCAGAATTCCATTTGTCTTCTTAACCACTATATTACAGTGTGAGTGGAACTTGAGGTCATTACTGACCCTTATACCCAAGTCTGTTTCCTCATGTACTACTTTAAGGATATTACCACCCAAACTATAATTTATTTCTGGATTTTTTTACCGAAATGCATAACCGTACACTTATCCACATTAAAGGTTGCCCCATTTTCATTATACAGTTTGAGTTTTAATTCATCCATTTTATTATTGAGACTTCTGGCATTTAAGACAAGGCAATTCCACACAGCATTATGCTTGTGAGTCATATTTGTATTTACAGCCCTTAATCCCTCCCCCTCAACTAGTTTAAATGTTGTTCAATACTGTTTTAATTTAGATGATAATATCCTTTTCCACTGCCTGTTTAGGTGTAAACCATCATGTGAAAAGCTATGGTGTGCCTGGAAATCCTCCCAATGATCCAAGTATATATACCCCTCTCTTTGGCACCATCTTTTTAGCCAGCCGTTTAACCTTCTTATACTCTTTGTCAGTTGCTTATTTGCCCAAAGGACTGGTAATATTCCAGAGATAACCAGCTCACATCCCCTCTTGTTTAATTCCACCCCCACACTCTCAAAGTCCCTCTGTATACCAGTGAGATTTCTTTTACCTGCATCATTCACTCCCACATGTAAAACAGTTAATGGAGTCTGTGTATTCTCTAATAACCCAGGTAATAACTGATGTACATCTTTGATACCAGCCCCTGGCAAAACTGACACTGTTGTAAATTCATTTCGATTCTTGCAGATAACCTGGTCCGAATATTTTAAAATTGAGTCTCCTATTACAAGGACATCCCTTGGTGTTTTAATGCCATGCCTAGGAGTGTTTGGGGTGAGGGGATTTGAATCACAATCATTTATAGAGAGTGGGACAGGCTCCTGTAGTGCATCCAATTCTAAATCTCCATCAAGGTCTTGAAATCTATTTGGGATAAATAAGTTGGGGGTTACATTAATTGGTTTCTGATCCTGTAGCCCGTCCCGTTCTTGTTCTCTATCCAGGGAATGAAAGGTTTTTGGGGCAAGCTGGTTGGTAGATCCTCCTATGTTTCTCCTACCTATTTTTTCCCCCTCTTGATCTATGTACCGTACACCATTCAGAGTCTTCATCATCATTTGATGTAATATTTGTGGAGGTTTTCAATAAATGTGATCTAGAAAGATTAGATTCAACTGTGTCTATATAGTGTTCCAACATAGAGATCTCGGTCTGTGTTTTAACTCTGTGTTGTAGGGAAATAATTTCAGCACGTAACTCACCAATTAGTACACAATTTTCACATATGAACCCCAGTTCTACTTCCCCCTTTAAATACATATTACACTTACTGCACTGTTTCATGTTCATTTTCATTCACATAAATAAAAGTGAAATTGTGTTTCATTCTTTTGAAAATGACGAATGGGTCAGTATTAATAGCTCACTGCACTTTTTAATTGCTGTATTTCATAGTGGGTCAAGATACCTACATGGTGTGAAACTGAAATGTACTTTGCCAGTGCACTTTGTCTATAGTTCTAAACAAAAAAGAGGAGGTTAAAACTAGCGGTACAGTTTGTAGTAGCCATAGATACTGTTCTTCTTAGCTGCAAGCACATGGATCCCCTGAAACCAAAGCAGTTCTCCTTTAAGTGGACCTGGGATCCTACCCCAAGTACTGCTTCTTTCTCCCCGCTCCCCTCCAGGTTGCCCACCTGGCAATTTTGGCCAACATGCTATAAATGCTACATGTCATGTTGATAAGGGCAGTCATAAAATGACTATCTTAAAAATTTGGGGTCAAAATTAAATGGAAAAAATAAAGAGTAAATGTTTGAAGCATGAATGTGTAAAGAGTGAATGCTCCAGGCTCTGCATTTCTGTAGGTGTATGGATTCTTCCCATTGCATAGGAGTCAAAGGGGTCTGCACATCTACACCTTCAGGACCTGTGTGAATGAGGATACAATTCCACTATCTCAAAAAGAAAGGAAATTCTTTGCCAAAAACATCAGTGCACCAGTTAGGATAACCTTTTTTTTGTCAACTTTCTTTATGCTCCCTTCTCACTGGCCCCATAGGACCTCTGTCCAGTGTAGACACCACTTACCATCTTTCTCCCACTCACTAAGATCCCTCTAACCAGACTTCCATCCTGGGGTGCGCCTGTATCCTTACCTCTGACTTGCTCACCACCTGGCTCTGAGTCCCCCGAGGTGGGACCGCCAACTCCTCCGGCACTCTATCATAAATCCTGTGGGCAGCCAGAGTGATGGTGGGAGCCAGAGGCCGGCAAAGTGTATCCGGCACTGAGCGTGGGTATCAGTCATAGGCCCCACCTTCACCTTCCTGAGTGCCAGGGCTTTTTACTCCATTTTTTTACACTGAGGTGCAGACATGCACTGCTGTCACTGTGTGGGGAGGGCATGCTCCCAACCCCTCCCACAGATGTCCTCCATCACCTCCCCCCTTTCAAGTCCCCACCAGCCTGTAGTGCTGCCAGTCTCCACTGGGAGTCGCTACAAGATCGGAAATCCCTAGTAACCCACTCCAGGAGAGGAGAACAGTCCTCTGGGTGCTCAAACCTCTCCTCCCATGCCAACTCCAGGTGGCACGAGTCCACTCCCAAACCCAGGGCACCAGCGTGGTGCGAGGTGTGACATCCAGTGCTTCAACCTTCAGCACCACCGGGTCAGCTAAGACCAGTTAGGATAACTTAACACCACAAAAGTATGGAAATGTGGCATTAGGGTTTCCAACCTTAACTCCCAACCCCCAAGCAGCAAAAGGAAAAAAAACATTAGGGATTATAGTCTCTCAGTTTTGTTGAATCAGTTGTGGGATCTTCCTTGGGGTTGTCATCCCTAATCTTTACCTCATTCCCTGAGCAAACAATGCCTTACATGATCTCCTTTCTTCACGCAGGGTCCACAGGTTGACAATAAATGAGATCATGTGAAGGATGTAACAATGCCACTAGAACAGGACAACTTTGTAAATAGGGGGCCTGATTTTCAGATGGTGACATTTGGTGCAAGGTGTCTGTACCAAAAGGAACTGACGCAAGTGGCACCTTATGCCAAATGTTGCAGCAATCCCAATTTTCAATACCGGATGCATCAAAATTGTGATGCCATGTGCTGATCCCTCCCTGCACCACCCTTGCCTCAGAAGAGCTGGTGTACCAGGTCATAAGGGGGCTTGCACCATGGCAGGGCTGCAGCATCCCCTTATTTGGAATTTTGGAAGCCCAGCCGCAAGTCGAGGCTGAGGTTAGACCAGCCATGAGCTGGTCTAACAGCATCTGCACCACAGGTCCAGAGTGTGCTGCATTGGGGGGGGGGCCTGCATAGTATACAGTAGCCAGACTGGTGGGTGTGCCAATAGTGGGTGGCATGGGCACAGCAGGGTGTGGGAGAGTACACTGGTGCCACTGGGGCAGGCATGCCCTGTAGAGTGTCACAGAGCCACGGTCGGGGTAATGGGAAGTATGCTGGCATGGACGGTGTCCCAGACCCTGAAGCTGCCAACCCATGTCATCTGTCCTACAGCATGCAAACTCCCCGACATGCCATCTGCCATACCTCAGTATGGCACCTGCCAATTGAGGTGCTCTTCCCACCTGCCATAACAATTACAGCACCTGTAGTAGCAGTATGCAACACACAGAGAGCTGTGTATTGAGGCAGGTGTCGCTTTCCAAGGTGCATCTATCACCAACTACAGCACCTCATCCTGTGTTGCCATGGACTGTCATCCCCCCCCGTTAGGGAGGTTGCATGATGTGGGACAGCTGGCAGAGCTGGTGGTATCAGGGTTCCAGGACAAGGGACATGCAAGCATACTTCCCATTCCCAGTCTGCATCTTTGTTGCGCAGTCCGGGGCATGCTTGCCCCAGTGCCACCATTGTACCATCCCACACCCTGCTGTGCCTATGCTGCTCACTACTGGCACTCTCACCAGTCCAGCTGCTGTGTACCATGCAGCCTCCCCCCCCCAACATTGTAGGTCTGGGCTGGGGTTGCGCCGGGCAAGAAGAGATTGATTGGACCCTTCGTCAAACCCTGCCAGTGCACCAGAGCTTTGCTACAACAATCCAACAGCAAAACTCTTGGGACAGTGGTGCAAGGATCCCCTTTGTACTAGAATCAGGTGCAGGGTCCCTGATGCATCTGGAGTTTGCCGCCACAATGGGTTGGCATAACATGCTATGATCTAGCAGCTCTCTGAAAATTGGGCACAGGGCATCTAGCCCTAACAGTTATATCCTGTGTAAAAATAAAGGTGTTTACTACTACATATTCACCACTACTGGTATTATAATTGTTGCGCTCTGGTTGAAGTAAACAAAATGTTAAACGCTTAAAACTAAGTACTGCAGTATTTTTTTTACTCTTATAATGCCTTTCCTGGTGTACAATATGCTGGTACTGGATTAAGTGTCACTGCAGTTTTCAATGGCAGTTTTGATCTGGTTGCTAGAGGAAAGTGGATGTTCATTTTCCAAGGTCTGGAGACATACATTGAGAGCCTGCTGCTTGTGTTTCCAGGTTCGCAGGACTGCTAAATCCAGTGAGTATTGGAAAGGAACTGAAGAGCGGGGCTGACTTAGCATGGCTAGTGTGTTCACTTGGATCATCTCACTTCGAGGAGAGACTATACAGTAGAAGAGTTCAGTGGAAGACCTGACATGGCTGCTGAGTGGCAGCTCGGAGCCATTTACTGATATTCTAAGACTTTCTGCACCACTGAATGGACACAGATTACTGTGAGACTCTGAAGTTTGTGAAACGGTTGCTCTTGGAGGCATGAATCAGATTCCATGGATTCTAGCAGAAGCTGTGGGTGGTAAGAGAACCCATGGGTTCATCTTCTTTCTTTTTTCCCTGACAATTATTACGACTACGCTGTAGGCTGCAGTGAGAGAGCAGTCAAAAAAAGCTTCTCTACTGTGTTATGTCGAAATGCATACTTTTTCCTCTGGTGAGAACAGAGACAAAGACATTACATGGTGACTGCATAAAATTTTAAGGTCAAACTGAATGTTTATTTAATCTGTTTCTAGTGGCAACTAAGCTGGAAATTACTTAAAGTGTTTGGATTCTCATAAGTTACTTAGTTTATTAGTGTTGTTTTAATTTGCTTGGTTTTATAGGTGTCAGCGTGGCTCAGTTGGTAGCACATCCACTTCTGAAGCAGAAGGTCATGGGTTCTTGTCCCACACTGGGATTGGACTTGCACCTAAAAATAGCTGGCATCTGAGTGCAGTATTGGGGGGTGCTGTACTGCTGGGGTGTGCCGTCCTTCAGATGAGACATTAAACCGAGGTCCCTTCTGCCCATCCTGGTGTTGTACAGGTGGAAGTAAAAGAACCCAGGGCACTTTTTGCAAAGAGTAGGGAACATTCCTGGTGTCCGGGCCAACATTTCCCTTCCCATAAACCGATTCATGCAATTATCCAGGCTGTGTGGGGGTGATGATGTGCGATATGGCCGCCACCACACATTCAGTCACCTCACTACCAGTCTAGCATTGCTTGTAAAGCGCTTTGAATGTATGAAAAGCGCTATATAAATGCTGATTCTTCTTCTATAGGTGGATTGGGCTGGTGTGGCTGGTTGAGAGTAGGGAAGGTGATTATAGGAGTCCCTGTGTAGTAGTTTATTGTTTAATAAGTGCGAGAGGGTTGGAGTGAGTGTATAGTGGGTTGGGTAGTTAGTGCGTGTTTGCAGGTACTGTTGTTGGGTGCTTGGGTTTTGTGATTAGTTTGTGGGAGGGTTGGTTTTATGTGGTGGCATCATGTATATAGGACTTGGGGCCCCCAGCTTAGCTACTCCCTGTCTCAGCTGTTTGACTGCTACCCCTTTGATGACCTTCCTGCTAGAGGTGGTGTATAGATGCTGCAGGGAGTTTGGTTATCGTATAGAGGTGGGATGGTAAGTGGCAGTTGGCGGGGGATACTAATGGGAGGAGCATTGGTCTGGTGAGGACCAGGAGGCACCCAGAGGTGAAATGGGTCCAAGAGAGAAGTGAGACATGGCTGGTAATTCATACCTTGGGTTCCTGGCAGACCGAGTGGGTAGGTAGCTGTAAGGCCAGGAGTCTCCTCTCATCCCCTGAGGGCAGTACTCTGCAATAGCCAGATCAATGTGGAACAAAACAGCCATTATAATGAATTTAATGCCTTGCTCTTCACTTGATCTGGGTTGCATCACAGAGACCTGGCTGAGCAATGATGCTGGTCCTATTTTGGAGGTACCTGTCTGAGTGGGGTTCTCTGTGGTTTACCGCCCTCAGAGTGATCACGGTGGGGTGGCTATCTGTTTTGGATCTGAGACAAACTTCACCATACTCCTACTTGGGGAAATGTCATTCTTTGAATGAGTGGTAGTGCATGGGGGTCCTGGTGCAGGTTGCAGGATCCTTCTTGTGCACCACCTCAACAGCATGAGGGGGAGTTCCTGCAGGATATAGTAGACTTCATCACCAAGAAGGTATTGCAGTTGCCCAGATGATTGATTTTGGCAACTTCAATGCCTGTTTTGATGATGAACTCTTGCAATTTGGTCAAGATTTCCTCCAGTTGAAGGAATTACTGGGCCTAGCAGAGGTACTTAACTCTGCAACCCATCAAGATGGTCATGCCCTGGACTCAGTTTTCTCACTGGGACTCGAGATAAATAGAGCTGATCAGCTGGTTGGCTCATTATATGGTGAGGTTCTGGTTTGGGGCCCTCCCCTGTAGTTCGTCTTCTGTGGAGATGATCAATTACCACGCATTGAAGTTGTCCCCAGAAGGACTCCAGGTGGTGGTTGATATTTTGGGAGTGATGGCTGTTTGAACAAATGATCAGAGAAGTCAGTGGTGGTCTAAAACAGGGCCATTGCCTCAGCCTTCAATGCAGTTGCACCAGTCCGTATATGATCCAGGACTCTGTGCTTGAGATCCCCGTGGTTTGAAGGGGAGCTAAAAGAACTGAAGTTTGAGGGTCGTAGGTTGGAGCGTTGTGGATGAAGTCATGGACAGATGATGACAGACTGGCTTTGAAGACTCACTATGGTGAGTATCAACAATTTTCCATAAGTAGGTAGCATTTCTGTCTGGGAAATTGCAGTGGGGAGAAATCAACTAGCTCAGCTCTTCCAGATGATAGATTGACTTCTTCATCGGGTCTGTCTGTAGCCGGAGAGAACAAATTCATCCACACATTGCAATGAATTTGCTTGGTTTTTCTCTGACAGGGTATCTTTGATTTGAGCTGGGATTTCCCCAGTTGAGTTGTCATGACCTGGCATGGTGAACCTCATAGTGGAAGTACCCCATTGGTCTGAGAAGAGTTTAGGCTGACTTCTGTGGATAAGGCCAGTAGGGTAATGTCAGAGCTGTAGCTCACCTTTTGTAAAATGAACCTGGGCCCGATGTCCTTGTAGAGGGGTGCATGTTTTTCTGGGTCCAGTGTTCGCTGAGCTTGTCTGGTGTTCCCTTTCTGAGTGGGTCTTCCCATGCACACTGAAAAATGCACTGTTAGGCCACTCCCTAACTGCTTGATAAATTATAGACTGGCCATTAACCTCCTCTTTTTGGAGAAGGTTATTGAGAAAATGGTGGCGCTACAGTTTGAGGATCACCTCATGTCTTTTGACATCTGTGATCCTCTCCAGTCCAGATTTAGGTCAAGGCAGAGCACTGAGACCATATTGATCAGGGGACACAATGACCTTCTTAGGACAAGAGATAGGGGAGAGTGGTCAGTTCTCATTCTTCTCAGTCTCTCTTCAGCCTTTGACACCGTGGACCAAGGGATGTTGTTGGATTGTCCCAGGGAGCAATATGGACTCCCTGGCATGGTAATCTGCTGATTTTAGTCCATTCTCACAGATTGAATGCAGAGGGGGGTGAACGGGAATTCTTCTCACTCTTAAAGTTCCTGCCCTGTGGTGTGCCTTAGAGTTTGATCATCTCACCAATGCTGTTTGCAGTGTACTATAAATGCTACCCCTTGGAAGGATCATTAGTTGGTACAACTTAGGTTTTCATTGTTATGCCAAAGATGCCCAGTTCTACTTATTGTTTGCACCTGGGATGCCAGATGTGGTCAAGGTGCTAAATTTGTGCCTAGCTGATAAACTGTGTAGTCGCAGTCGAGTTTAATGCTAAAAAGTGCAAGGTGATACACATAGGGGCGAAGAACCCGAGAACAGAGTACTACATTGGAAAGGTTCAGAAACGCCGTCAGAGGAAGAATGGGATCTGGAGGTGATCATTACCAGTGATTTGAAACACTCAGCTCAATGTAAAAAGGCAGTTGCAAAGGCAAATAGGATGCTGGGATGTATTACAAGGGGTTTCAGCAGTAGAAACAGTAAGGTTATTCTGCCACTGTACAGGTCTTTGGTGAGACCACATTTAGAATACAGAATAAGATACTGGCATCCACACCTGAAGAAGGACATGCAATTGCTGGAGATAGTTCAGAGAAAAGTGACTAGAATGAGAGAGGGACAGCAGGATAGATTATATGTGAGAAGAGGCTGAGGAACCTGGGGATGTACACGCTGGAATAGAGGAGGCAGACAGGGATATGATAGAGACATTCAAATACTTGAAAGGAATAAACGGGGTAGAAAACAAGGGCCTATTCAACAAAAGGGACAACAACACCACTAGAGGACGCAACCTAAGACTCGTGGGGGGAAGGTTCAAGAGGGAAGTGAGGAAGCACTTCTTTACTGAGAGGGTGGTGACAGCATGGAATGAGCTGCCAAGGGAAGTGGTGGAGACAAAGTCAGTGGGTGCCTTCAACAGGGCATGGGATAAGCACAAAGGCTTGTCATGTGACAGTGCCAGGGAAAGAACAAACATCGGGGGGGAGAGGGGTGTCAGGATCATAGGTGTAAACTTAGGGCCATACACAATCACTATTATCTCGAGCAGACATGATAGACCAAGAGGTCTCCTTCTGCTGGCAATTTTCTTATGTTCTTATAAATTTATGACTAGATTGTTTTTATTTATATTTTGTTATCTTCTTTCATTTCAGTATGTTTATATTTTATACTACAGCCCTCTGAGCCCCCTGGAATGGATGCTTGACAAATAACTATTTACTTATTTCTTGTCCTGCCTTGACCAGAGCCAGCAGCTCCTAGGCTGCTGTCCCCACCTCTCTTCACAATCAACCACCTCCCTGGGACTTACATGGCCCTCCAAGTTCCCCCCACAGGTTACCCTCCCATGAGCGGCTGGGGGAGGGGGTCCATCCTCCTCACCCCAGCAGAGATATACAACCAGAACCAAGGCGCCAGGATCCCAGTGTTGGTGCAGGCTGAGGGTGGGCATTACAGGACAGTTAAAAATATCCTTTCTAGATCTAGCATCATTAATGCAAGCCAGCCTTTAGAATAAAGTAAAGCAGACTGTATTCAAGAAGTACAAAGTTACAGCTAGAATGCATTTGAAAGAACTAAAGTAACTTATGACTTTTAGCTTTAAGTTTATGTAATAACAAGGAAGTTTAAATGAAAAACAGAACACTCACAATACCACTGATTTATCTTTTGAGAGTGTGCATCAGCAGCACTACTGATTTGTGTTCTTAAACAAATGAAAGGTAATCCTCGGTCACTATGTAAGACTGAAGCAGAAAAAGAGAAAACTTGCACTAGAAATAGCACTGATATTTAATTTTATACAAGAAAGTTAACAGTAGCTAGACAGATAAGGTTACAAGCCATTCTATAAATCACATTAAGTCTCCAAATATAAGGCATACACAGAAAGAAAGGGTTTTTCTTTTTACTGTTATTTTTATTTCATTCAAATCAGCCAATATAAGGAAATACATAGCCGACTTTAGCAGGATATGATATACTACAGTATATGGGGCCAAAGATAGAAATGGAACTTAACAGCATGTGAAATTTTATTTGTTTTTTAGCCTTAATCCTGCTAATTGGTTGTTATTATTGCTTTCCGTTCTTACAGGAAATTAAACTAAATGAGAGGCAGTCGAATGTGAATGTTTCCCTGCAGGTGTGTAAACTGTGAATAGGCTTTAGTCATATATGATTTTTTTGATTTTTTTTTTGTCTTTACTGTGAGCGTTCCTCCTCCTTTCCTCTGCCATTATCTCTTCCCATTCTCCTGTTGTAGCCACAAGCCTGATCGCACTTGACCTGTCCCCCACCTCCGCTGCTTAAGCTGTTTTTCCTAAATTACTCTCTCTACCTCCAGTCCCTTCATCTCACTGCAGCCCAGTCCTACCTCCTCCACTTTCATTTCTTTGTTCCCTCACCTTCACCTCCACCCTCCATGGCCAGTCTGCCGACAGTCTCCCCCCCCCATTTAATTTCTTTTCCCACTCCCTCTTCACATATTTAACCCATCTTTCTCCTTCCTGCCTCAGATCGGCCATGTGCCCCGAGTGGCGCTCTTTGCTTTAAGAAAGGCGGCGCCTTCCCAGCCACCACCGACGGGACCCTTCAGATACTGCCGCCCTCCTGGAACCCACCCCCTTACCAGCTATCCAGGTATTCACCGCTGACTCTCACACATGCTGGCAGTGCTACAATTGGTTCCAGCTCCTTGGCACTGGCACCCGATTGGTCGGCCGGCCAGCACGTCTCTCCCAATTGGTGTGCCTTTTCAAGATTGGGCAAATAGCTCAGTGCCTTAGCCGGCTTTATATTTC
This sequence comes from Neoceratodus forsteri, assembly GCA_016271365.2. Taxonomy (NCBI): domain Eukaryota; kingdom Metazoa; phylum Chordata; order Ceratodontiformes; family Ceratodontidae; genus Neoceratodus; species Neoceratodus forsteri. The sequence goes on along the minus strand of CM057457.1, from coordinate 170,576,972 downwards.
GTGCTGAAATTTTCGCCCCTCCCCCACCCCCAGGCCTCCTTAAATTCTCATATGTCCCTCCTTCCTCTTACTGGCCCTATTTTTCATTGACTCTCTCAGTAACATACTGTTTAGCTATTCCTGTCAGCACAGCTAATTTCTTCTGCTTTAGCCTCTTCCTCACCCTTCACCACTCTGGCTTTCTCAAACTTAGTCTTTTTTGGCTGGCTAACCTGTTACCCTGGCTTGCCCCAGAGACTGTAACACTCCGGCAACAAAATAAAAGGGATTACTTAACTTAACCAAGATGCTGCCCTCAACTTTATACCTCGTTACTCTGATACTTGCAGCACTCCCTCTCCCCCCTCTACCCCAAAATCCCCCATTCCCTCCGCAAAAACTTAATGTCATCCCTCTTCCTGAGTACCCTCAGGCTAACTCCCCCTCTCCCATTATTACTTCCTGGACTCACTCACCCATTCCCCCCTGCCCCCTCTCACCTCGCTACCGCTACCCATATACATCACTCTTATATGGCTGCTTAGCTCCTGGCCCCCTGCTACCAGTCAATGCTCCAGCTCCTGTCACTCACGTAACCCCTCCTGGTTCAAGAGTGCAAATCTACATTATATTATTACTGCCCTCCTACTCTTATCAGCTGGTGACATAAACCCTAACCCTGGCCCAGCTCAACCATCTCCTGTGGATAGACCTGAACCACACTTCACAGCTCTTCTAAGTGGCCTTAAACTACTACATATCAATTTACGTAGCCTCCTTCCTAAAGTTGACTTGCTACAGCCACTGGTGGCTACGCTCAACCCGGATATAATTATAATTTCTGAATCCTGGCTAAATAACAAAATCTGCAACTCGTCTCTGACTCTGTCTGGCTTCACCATATCACGTCAGGACAGGCTTGGGCAAGGCGGTGGAATAGCCACCTATGTCTCCTCTTCTATCCAATTCACTTCCGTCTTTTCTAATGCGGTACCTAAAACCTATGAGGCTTTGTTGTTGCAAATCTCTCTCCCCTTCTCTAAACCTATTTTTGTAGCAGGTACCTACTGCCAACCTGGCTCAAAACCCAAAATTGCTACTGACCTCATAGCCACTTTAGCTAGCCACTCCTCTGCTGGTGAATTATATATAATGGGAGATTTCTACATAAACTGGTCTACCATTCGAGCAAAGTGCTAAATGCTATTCATGCACTCAACCTAACCAAAATTATCCAAGATCTGACTAGGCTAAACCATAATATGGGTAAACTCCCTCATTGACTGGGACCTTACCACTCACACCCATAGGATTATCAAATTGGGTACCCTAGCTGATACATTCAGTGACCTTTGCATGACTTTCCTGGTGAGCAGAGTTCACAAAGTCTAAGTCCCCTACAAAACTTTACAAATCCATTCTTACAAATCCCTGAACATCACCCCACTTCTTTATGACTTGGCCAACACTAACTGGGCACCCATATCTGCTGCCAGTAACCTAAATGATGCAGCCAAATACTTCCATTGCCGATTCCTTGAAGTCTGGAATCAACCTGCTCCATCATGCTGGGTTTGCGTACGTGGAAACCACCTCCCCTGGATCTCTCCAGAACTCATTGCCTGCCAAAGGGTGCATGATGCTGCCTGGAAGCTCTATAAAAGTACTATGCTTCTTAAAGACTATGAGGCCTACCGCGTCCTTTAGAAACAAATGCACAAAAACCACTCGATTGGCCAAAGCTGAGTACTTCAGCTATATCTTTAACTCTATCATAAGCAACCCATCCAAATTCTGGAAGGTAATTCATTCTCTTTTCACCCCTTAGGCTCTCCTTCCCTCCCCCCTCTTCCAACTAAATAATACTGTCATCTCCAACCACCCTAGCATTGCCGCAGCTTTCAATTCACACTTCACCTCTTGCGCCACTGCCCTGCTTGGCTCCCTCCCAACCATAAACAATTCATCCTCTGCATCTACTAGGAGTCCAACAGCTCCACTGCTCATTTTTTCTTTCTCCAAAATCATGACAACTGATATGCTGATGGCTTTGGAGGTCCTCAACTCATACAAAGTTAACTCCCCTAATGGGTTGGACCTGAAGCTAATAAACCTGTCTGCCTTGGCCATTGCTCCCCCGTTGACTGCCCCTCTCAGTCTCTCATTTCAATTGGTGGAAATTCCCCTGGATTGGAAACATTCAGTATTCCTCCCGCTCCCAAAGGGTGGTGACTCCTCCTCCTCCAAAAACTACCTTCCTATATCTCTCCTCCCGACACTAGCCAAACTACAAGAGCAACTAGTCCTACACCAGCTATCCTCGTAACTCTCTGACACTTATTTCTTCACCCAATACCAATCTGGGTTCCATAAACATCACTCCACTACCACCTCACTACTCTGAATCACAGATGCAATCCTGACAGGCACGGACTTTGGTCACATCACCACTGCCATTTTTATTGATCTCGCCAAAGCTTTTAACACCGTATCCCACTCACTCCTGCTCTGCTCCCTCTCATCAGCTGGGCTGTCTGAACATGCCATTAAATGGTTCAGCGCCTACCTTAATGACTGCTCACAGTCCGTAAAAATATCTGACTACATCTCCCCTCCTATACCCATATGCTCTGGTTTCCCTCAAGGATCCATACTAGGTCCGATTCTCTTCTCCATCTTTCTAAATGCCCTGCCATTGATCTGTACCTCATCTTCTATACATATGTATACTGATGATATGGTTCTTTTCTCTTCAGGGTCCTCACCCAGGGATGTCGCCTCCAGGCCCCAAAACGATTTCAGTAATATCCAGAGGTGGTTTCAATCTCACCAACTCTTCCTTAATGCAAAGAAAACTGTGTCCATGACAGTTGGCATGCACCAAAAACTGTCAAAACTCCAATCCCTCCTCTCTTTCACTACCCTCGATGGGGCAACCATAATTGCCACCGAGTCATTCAGGTATTTGGGCATTTGGTTGGATCAACATCTCACTTTCTCGGCCCACATTGATGCCATTACAAAAAAGCTTTGCCCCAAACTCGGTGCCTTATACAGAAACCACTCCTGCCTGCCTGCCCAGGCAAGACGTGAACTGATCCAAAAAATGATCCTCCCTATTTTTGACTATGGCGATATTGTCTATTGCTGTGCTCCTGCCACCTCCTTAGCTAACTTGGATACCCTCTACAACTTTTTCTGTTGGTTTGCTCTAGATGCACCTCCCTTTACCCACCACTGTCACTTGTACCGAGCCTTAGCCTTCCCTTCCTGACAAACAGATGACTTCATCACTGCGTAAATTTAATCTCTAAGTACTGACTTGGTATACTCCCTCCCTACTTAAATTCCCTAATCTCCCCCCCAACCCCTCTCGACTTCTAAGATCCCACGACCACAGAACTCTCTCTGTTCCATGAAGATCTACCTCTAGTGGACTAGCCTCCCCCTCCTACTGCCTCCCTCAACTGTGGAATTCTCTTCCTACTCAGATCTGATCCTCTTCCTCACCTGGCTCATTAAATCAAGCTCTACACAACTTCCTATCTGTAAATTGCACTTGCCTCATCCCCCCCCTTTTCCTGTCTCACACCCTGCCTGACGCTCTGGTTGCCTAACCCAAATCTCTCTCTCTCTCTCTCTCTCTCTGCTCTTCAAGCCCTAGGCTCAGACTCGTTTCTCTACCACCTTGTTATCTCACCCTCACTTGTCTGCTCTGTGTTACTTTAAGCCTGAAGTGGGCTAGTCCATTGGTCCCTCTTGCTGCTATGTTACTGGTGAGTCTGCCACTCCATGTGGGTATAGCTTCTGGATTTTAACCTATGCCACCCTGAAATTAATTGTTCTGCTTGCTATGTGTTGATCACTCATACCCTATGTTCTCTAGGCTATTCTGTAATTTATGTGTGCTTATTGTTGCTTTGTAACTCCCATTACCCTTTCCCCCAGGTCCTACCGGGAGACAAGCAACTTGTTGCTCAGTGTACCTTACCTGGTGAAACTTTTCAATAAATAAATGAAATAAAAATATATAAGAACAGTAACTGCACCTTGTTGTTGGTTTGAATACTTCATTACACACAATTGTTTCTTGTAGATTCTACTTGGTAGAAGGTTATTTCTTTTCTTTCTTACTACTAAGGGGCTAGCAGGGTATTGTTTAGGGCTGTTGGAATTTTGAAACCTGTTTTGGTATCTATAAGTGGGCTCATTTGTTTGATTCACTGTGTGGCAGGCTGCATTTGTAGAGGCCTATTTCTTCTGTTTTAAAACATAATTTGGTGTGATTTAACTGGGTCTGTTTCTTTGAATTGGAGACATATATCTTCTAATTCCAAGCCTATTTTGATGTGTTGTTGGTGGAGCTGTTTGAATTGGAGTCCTGTTTCTTTGGGTAGCAAACCTATTTTGGAGGCTTTGAGTAGAATTGTGATTCATTGTTGCTGGCTTCACTAGCTACAAAGTTTGAGTGCAGAGTGGGGGAAGGATGCTAATGGTCTGACCAGAGGCCTCAACTACCTGATTGTTTCTGGAAGACTTGGGCTGGTCCCACCCTTGGTCCATTATGTCCTTTATACCAGGGGTTCTGACATCACTTCCTCAAACAGGCAAAAGAATATGCACCTGTCATAGCAAAAGCAGACATCCAGGAAAGGAACAGCAGCAAGTGAAGAGGTGACTGCTCTCTCAGTGGAAGGGAAGTAAATGCAAATCTAGGAGCTTTCATTATTACTTCTTCGCATTGATATTGCATTGGGGAAAGGAGGAGTAGGAGTTTGAAGAAGGTTGTGCAATGGCTACTTAATGTCTGTTTTTGAGTGTGGATAGGAAGGATAGGAATATAACAAGCAGTTGCTCAATATATCTAAATGTGTGCAATAAAGGAGGTAAGGGAAATAAAGAAAATGTTTTGCACTGATAGAGGAGGGAGAGGGGAGACTTGGGGGAGTGTTTGGTATCCTGCATCTGGAAGGGTGAGGGGTCGCTGGTGGGCAACGACAGCAATGGGTAGGGTGGTAGGCTGCAACAACTGCAGTGCACCAATCTTTTTAAAAATTGCCTGGAGTGTGGGAGGATGTTTAGTATGCAACCACGTAGAAAAACTTAGAAAGGAGATTGAGGGTCTGCAGGACAAACTAAAACAGGCAAGGCAGATTGGGGGTGGGTTTAGCCCCATACTGGAGGGAGGGAGAAGGGGAGATGAGGGAAGGCAATTTAAGCCAACAGTGGTGAGGAGAGGGGCAGAAGAAGGGAAGCAGAGACAAAGGGGCCCAGGCCAGGAAGAACAATTGCCGGGGAAACCAGGTCAGGAGACAAAAGACAAATGGAAGGAGGAGATAGGGACTTGTGAGGGGAGGCGAAGAAGTGGCAAAAGACATGGAGTGGAAAGGATAAAACAGGTTATTATGAAGAGAGAGGGAGCGGGCATTTGTGAAGGGCCTTCAGAAAATAGTTGTGCACTGCTAGAGAGGAAGAAGGTGGAGGAGGGAAATGATGAAATTAGAGGAGTAATTGATAAATGCCTGGACCAAACTGGAGCGGGGGAAAGTTCTGCTGGGAGAATTGCAACAGGGATAAAAGGGGGAAATAATGTGCAGGAGGAAGAAGAGGACCTGGAAATGAGAGAGGGAGATGAATGGAAGCAAGCAGGGAGTAAGAGGGGTGGAATCTTAGTGCTGGGGGACTCAATACTAAGAGGAGTTAGGTGGGGTAGCAAGAGGGAGAGGCATAGTCGCATTTGGGTGGAGGCCATGCCAGGAATGACAGCAGAAAGGGTGGGACAGTCTATTCTGAAATATGCTAGAAGGGGTAGGGACAAGTCTCATTTAATTATACATCTTGGGACAAATGACCTGGCTGACAAGACAGGAGATACAGTCCAGAGGAGGTTTGAGGAACTAGCACAATTATGTGAGGGGGCAGAAAGATCAGTAACTTTTTCAGAGATACTTCCCGTGCCAAAGGCAAGCACAACAAGAAAGCTGAGAATAGAGGAATTTAACGGATGGCTAAGAACCTGGTGTTGTGCTAAAGGGTATGGGCTGTTGGGAGGTGGGAGGGACCTGGGAGACAGTAGTCTCTATGCCAGGGACAGACTACACTTGAGTGAGGAGGGAAAGAAAGTGTTGAAACAGGGGATGGAGGAGTACATAGAGGAAGTTGGGAATTTAAACTAGGAGTGGGGGATGGCAGTTGGGGAAGAGATATGCGGAGACCACAGGTTGGGAAACCATATGAGCTTACCCCTCATAACAGTGACAAAGGACAAATGGCAAGTACTGTTGGTGATGCTAGGAAGGAGGCAGGATGGGAGAGGGGAAAAGGGTGAAGGTGGTTACCCTAATGCTAGGAGTCTTGGGAGGAAAACTGCAGAGTTACAGGTTCTCATGGCAGAGGGAGAGGTGGACATTGCAGCCATCACGGAAACATGGGCCACCCGATACAATGACTGGGACCTGTCTGTACCAGGGTACAGGTTATTTCGTAGGGACAGGGTGATTGGGAAAGGTGGGGGGTGGCACTATATGTGAAGGAAGGACTGAAGTGTGTAAGGGAGGAAGGGGAGGAGTGTAGTACGGAGTCACTTTGGATGCAAATCCAGGATTCCAAGAATAGGATTCTTAGAATGGGAGTGGTGTACAGGCCACCATCTCAGATGGAGGAGTTAGACAGGGAACTAGCGGGACAGATTAGGAGGACCTGCAAGAAGGGTAGTGTGGTGATTGTGGGGGACTTCAACATGCCAGGAGTGGACTGGAGCACCCCAACAACCAGGAACAGAAGGGAGCAGGTACTGCTGGATGCCTTCCAGGACAGCTTCCTGCTGCAAATGATCAGTGAACCAACCAGGTTAGGAAATACCCTTGACCTTGTGCTGGCAAATGGGGACTTTGTGAGAGAACTTACACTGGAGAAACCGCTGTCAGGGAAGTGACCACCGCTCAGTATGGCTCACGTTGGATATGGGCAAGGAAGGAGTGGAATCTGGCACAATAGTGCTGGACTTCAGGAGGGCCAACTTTGGGAGGATGGAGGAAGTGGTAAAAGGGTACCTGCCCAGAATTCAGTCTAGTATGGACACTAACCAGAGGTGGGAGCTCATAAAGCTGGGGATAATGGAGGCAACCAAAACCTGCTGCAAAGCCCAGAGCAAGAAGGCTAGGGCTAAGAAACCGATCTGGTTGAGCAAGGAGGTCATGGAAAAGGTAAGGAGGAAAACAGCTTCCTTTAGGAAGTACAAGAAAACAGGGAGGGGAGGACAGGGAGGGTACTTGACAGAATCAAGGAGGTGACAAGGGCGTAAGGGGAGCCAAAGCATCTCACGGAACTCAGGCTGGCACAAGGCATTAAGAAGGGAGAGGACTTCTTTAAGTACATTAGGAGAAAAGGGCTGTAAGGACCACATAGTAAGGATTAGGAAGGAAGGGGTTGGGTGGAAGCAGGGTGCGATAAGTGGAGAAACTAAATGAGTACTTCTGCTGAGTATTTACTAAAGAGAAGAGGGGGACACCCAAGGTTGGAGAAATGGCAGAAGCAGGGGGAAGTGGTGACAGATGGGAAATCATGGAGAGCAGAGTTCGAGAAGGTTTGAAGGCACTGAGGGTGGACAAGGCGCCAGGCCCAGATGGCATCCACCCAGGTACTGAAGGGCTGGCAGAGGTCCTTGCAGGACCCTTTGGCAGACCTATTTAATGCCTCACTACATTCGGTATATACCTCAGGACTGGAGGATGGCTCATGTGGTGCCCTCCACAAGAGTGACCCCAAGGATGAACTGGAAACTACAGACCAGTAAGCCTCACATCCATTGTGGGTAAGCTAATGGAGACTATCCTGAAGGAGAGGCTGGTGGCCTCCCAGAGGCCAAAGGACTACAGGACAGCAGACAGCATGGCTTCATACGTGGCAGATCCTGCCAAACCAACCTGGTCAAGTTCTATGACTGGGTAACTAGGCAACTGGACAGGGGACCATGCAGTGGATGTCCTGTATCTGTACTTCAGTAAGGCATTTGACTCAGTGCCACATGGAAGGCTGGGAAGGAAGTTAGTAGGCACAGATGCAGGTGCAAAGCTGGTGAGATGGGTAGGAAACTGGCTGCAGGAAGGCAAAAGAGGGTGGTGGTGGGTGGGGAGCTCTCACACCAAGGGCAGTGACGAGCGGTGTTCCACAGGCTCAGTGTTGGGACCAGTGTTGTTTGGGATATTCATTGCAGACATATCATGGGACATCAAGAGCAAGATCAGTCTGTTTGCTGATGATACCAAGGTAAGTGAGTGGTGGATGACCTAGGGGGATGGCAGGGTTGCAGGATGATCTGGCAAAGCTTGAAACCTGGTCAGACACCTGGCAACTGGGCTTTAATGCCAAAAGTGCAAGGTGCTGCATTTTGGGATGAAGAACCCAAGGAGGAGTTACCAGCTAGGGGAGTGCAGCTAGCCCAGACAGAGGAGGAGAAGGATCTGGGTGTGCTCATTACAGGGTCAATGAACAACTCGGCACAATGTAGGAAGACAGCTGCAAGGCCAACAAAATGCTGGGTTGTATTGCAAGGGTATATCCTCGAGGAGGGAGGAGGAATTCTGCCACTGTATAGGTCATTAGTTAGACCACACCTGGAGTACTGCGTGCAGTACTGGCATCTGTATCTGAAGAGGGACATTAAGTTACTGGAGGGGGTGCAGGCAGAGTGACAAAGATGATCAAGGGGCTGGGGGACTTATCATAGGAGAGGAGGTTGAAGGAGTTGAACATGTACTCACTGGAGGAGAGGAGAGACAGGGGTGACATGATTGAAACCTTTAAATACATGAGAGGAATAAACAAGATGGGTACAGCAGGGCTGTTCAAAGTAAGGGAGGGGAAGGCCACCAGGGGCCATGATATGAGACTGGAGCGAGGAAGGTTCAGGAGTGAGATGAGGAGACACTTTTTTACAGAGAGGGTGGTAGCTGGGTAGAATGCGTTACCTGCTGAAGTGTTATGCAGTAGAACAGTGGATTGCTTCAAACGAGGATGTGACAGGACAAGGGGGAGGGTTAATGAAGGGGAAGGGTGGAAGGGAGAGGCAGCTGCAGAATAAGGGGTGCTAGCTGCACATTCGAGCAGACTTGATAGACCTCTAGGCCTTTATCTGCTGGCAAATTTCGTATGTTCATATGTTCGTAATTGAATTATCTATTTATATATATATGTTTATTGATTTAGGTCATAAGAAAGTCATAGTAACTGTACCATCTGAGAAGGAACATATGAATTAAAAAGAAGTAACCAAATGTCCTAGTAAAATATGTTAAAAAAATAATTAAATAGTAATGTTAAGGAATTGTATATAGTCCAGTTATTATGTCTCTTAGAAGTCCCATGGGTGGATGATGATGATATCAGCCATTCCTAAACCAGGCAAGGACATCATCTGTTGTTCCTCCTATAGACCAGTTTTGGTTCTTAACATAGATTGTGAGATTTGTTTCCTCCATATTGGCCAAAATATTGGAACAATTTCTCCTACTTCTTATTAATAAAGACTAGACTGGGTTTGTCTCATCTAGACAAAAGCGTGATAAACATATTTTTACCAAGCAGCCCAGTGGGGTCCCCTTTCTTGTTACTCAGTTTAGATACCGAGAAGGCATTTGACTAGGTGGCATGGCCTTTCTTGTTTCAGGTGATCACCCATTTTAAGATTCCTATAAAACTCATGCAGGCAGTGCAGGCTTTGCAAGTATCTCCTCTAGTTAATTTAAAAATGAATGGGCAAATTTATTCCACATTCCTATTGTGTAGGAGCACCAGGCAAGTTTGCCCCATTCCTTTTTGCCTTCTATCTTGGACTGTTAGCACAGGCAGTATGACAAGACTCTGCTTTAACAGGTATACATCTTGGCAACCAAGATCAGAAGTTAGCACTGTATGTAGATTATCTGCTCATACACCTCACACACCTGGAGTAATAACCCCTCGGTGGAAAGTATTAATGCACTTTGGAATGCTCGATTGGTACAGTCTGAATACTTCTAAGACTGAAGTCTTAACAAATTAAATATATACTGTACCCTGCTGTAAGAACTCATTTTCTTTCCAAATGGAATATGGCTCATTTTAAATATTTGAGAATACAACTAGCACTCACCGATCAGGAAGTTAGTTCTCTCAACTCTGACAGCCTTATACAGGAATTCCAGAAAGAGGTTACAAACTGGGTTAATCTTCTCCTTCCTGTAATCCAGAAAGTGGACAGTGTTCATATCAATCTAACACACTATTTGCCAGCAGATTAGGCCTTACGGTCTATAAAGTCTGCTCGAACTTTAGATCCTTAGTTGGGTGCCGAGACCCTCCCATCCCTTGTGCTCCAGAAACCCGTATCATCCATCCCCACCCCCCTGGGACAGGACATCATCTGATACATCCACTTTCTGTGTCTGTCCCATCCTCTCTTGAAGCCCTCCACTGTGGATCTCTGAACTAGCTCACCAGGCAGTGCATTCCAAGGGTCCACCACTCTCAGTGAAAACCTCCTCCTCTTTCTCCCTTACCCTTCCACCTTCCAACTTCAAACCATGCCCTCTGGTGATACCTCCTGCTTTAGTCTAAAGATCCCTCATGTTTACCCTATTTATTCCTTTGAGATACTTGAAGACCTCTATCATGTCCCCCTGTCTCTCCTCTCCTCCAGTGAAAACAGGCAGAGCTCCTTAAGTCTGTCCTCATCGTCAAATCCCTAGCCCTGGTATCATCTTTGTTGCCCTCCTCTGTACCCTCTCTAGGAGCTGTAGTCCCTCTTTAAGTGTGGTCTCCAGTACTGTACACAGTACTCAAGTGTGGTCTAACCAGTCCATTGTACAGCGGCAGAATCACTTCCTTGCTCCTAGAGGTGATCCCCTTACGATGCATCCCAACATCCTGTTTGCCTTGCTAGCCGCTCTCCTGCACTGCTCAGGGTTATTCATACATGCATCCACCAGACCCTAGGTCTTTTCCCCTATTGAGGCCTCCAGCGCCTCCTCCCAGGGTGTACCTGTGTTTAGGGTTTCCCGACCAAGATGCAACACCTTGCACTTGGTGATATTGAAATTTAATTTCCATGTGTGAGCCCAGCTTTCAGGGTGTCCAGGTCCCTTGCAGGGCCAACCTCCCTCTTCTCCCTCAACTACTGCTCCCATCTTGGAGTCATCCATAAGAGACTCATTTCACACCTATACCCTCCTGATGTCCGATATGTATGGCATTAACAGGATCGGACCCGGGACCGAGTCTGCGGCACCCCACTACCAACCTCTCTAGGGTTTGAGAGCCCCACAGACCACTACTCTCGAGTGTGTCCAGCTAGCCAGTTTTCAATCCATCTGACCATCAAAGGGCCTACTCCTAACCCCATCAGTTTCTCCACCAGACCATTGTGGGGACAGAGTCAAACGCCTTGCTGAAGTCCAAGAATAATACATCCACAGGCTTACCCCTGTCCAGTTCTGATGTTACCCATTCATAGAACTCCACAAGGTTGGTTTGACATGATCTACCTGGCACAAACCCATGTTGCCGACTATCCAGACCTCCCACCTCCTCCAAGTACACCCCCAATCATTCCTTTAGTATACTCTCCACTAATTTTCCCACCACCGAGGTCAAACTGATGGGTCTATAGTTACCTGGTACTTCCCTCGACCCCCCTTTATGGATTGGTACCACATGTGCCTCTCGCCAATCTCTAGGTACCTTCCCTGTCTCAAGTGACCTGCTGAAAAGCTCCGCCAGGGGTGCAGCCAGTATGTCCGCCAATTCCCATAGTACTCTGGATGAATGCCATCCGCCCAGGAGATTTGTCTTTCTTTAGGGCCTTGAGGCTAACCACACCTTTTGGCAGAGATAGCATCATCCGTCCCTCCACCTTACTGGCCTTTTATCTTTACACAGATGTGACACCCTGGGATACTCTCTCTCCCTCTTGCTCCATTTTTGTTGCTCCCTGATCCCACTTACTGATGTTTCTATCCCCTTGTGCCTTGCTTTGTAGATATCCCATCCCCTCCCTAGTGAACACAGAGGCAAAGTACTTGTTAAATACCTCTGCCTGGTCCTCACCTCTTCCACCCACCTCCTTCTGATCTCAATCTGCTGAGATGGCCCTTAGTTTTCTCCACTCCCCAATGTACTGGAAGAACCCTTTTCCCTCCATGTATCCCTGTGCCAGCCGCTGCTCTTTACTGGACTTTGCTCCCCTCACCATACGGGTGACTTTTCTAGATGCAAGCTGGTACATTTCCTTATCCCTATCCCCTCTTGTTGTTTTATATTTTTTGTAGGCCGCCTTCTTTTCTCTGACTGCTATCTGTACCTCACTGGACCACCAGCATGGTTTATGTGACCTTGCTCCCTTACGTTTCAACTTAGTGCAGATCCTGACTGCCTCATGAAGTCCCCGGTTTATGACCTCCCATCTCCTTTCCACACTTGTCATTGAGGTAATCCCCATCAAGTGATCCTTGAGAATATTTCCCATGCCCATGAAGTCTGCCCCCCTGAAGTCCACTGCCAGTGTCCTAGATCTCACCCCCCTCCCCCATGCTTATTTGAAACCAGACAGTATTGTGGTCGCTCCCAGTCAGGGGGTCTTGTACAACCATGTCCCTTACCAGATCCCCATCTGCCAGAACCACATCCAGGACATGCCCCTCCCTTGTGGGCTCCATCACATGCTGTGTTAAGAAAACATCCTGGAAGCCATCCAGCAGCCTCTGCTCCTTGGCCACCTTAGAGGACATGGTTCCCCAGTTTGTACCTGGCATATTAAGGTCCCCCATCAACACCAATCCTTCCCCTTTTGGTCCACACTGGGCAATGATGTCCAGAAAACCATCCTCTAGAACCTCACTCATCCCGGGGCCTATATCTACACCAGCTTGACCTTATTTCCTGCTGAGGATCATAAAGTGACCCATAAGGCCTCCACGTTTCCCTCTGCCTCTTCTACCTAGCAATTTCTAAGTCATCTCTAATGAACATAACTCCTCCACCCCTTTGCCCTCCTTTCTATCCTTCCTGAGCATAGTGTACCCTCGACGTTTAGGTCCCAGTCATGGTTTTGTTGGCCCACGTTCTCGGACCGCCTCCACATCCACCCTCCTCGAACAGCATGGCCTGGAACTCTGGCAACTTGTTTTCCAAGCTCCTGGCATTTACTAACACCAACCCCACCCCTTATCCCTGATTTTCTTTGTCGAACCCCACCCAGATTCCTTATACTCCATCCTCCTCTGCTCCTCCTGAAACCCATCCCCAATCTGTTTCCCCTTCCCTTGGGCGTGAAGACTACTCCCTCATCTGGAGGAGAGGGCTTGGTCAGCCCCTCCCTTATCCCTTCCCCCCCTCACAAGTTTAAACCCCACCTTTCTTGTATGTAGTCAGCCATCCCCTGTTTAAGGACTTCCTTCCCTAATGGGGCAAGATGAAACCTGTCCTTGGCATATAGTCCCTTATCCTCCCATCTGTTACCTTGTCTACTTTATCTTGTCCAGAATATACCCCTTACCCTACAGCAATCTTATTTCCAGCACTGGTCAAAGTTAGTACAGTATCTAGATATTAATGGCAGGGCAAGTGCCCTCGAGTGTGTTTTTCAGTCCTGTGACTCCCTAAGGACCTAGGGGTTTATCATTACCTAATGTTATATCATAAGACAGCACAAATAAGAAGAATGTTTTTCTGGCTACTTGACAATTATGAGGCTCATTGGAAGAAACTGGAATTGATATAAGGGAGAAAATTACACTCATCGTAGGTATTATTTTCTAAAGTATCTCATGATCTGGGCTTCCCAATGAATAATCCTTATACAATGGCTACACATCTCACCTGGCATAAAGTGCTGGGACAGAGTCAGCCGGACCCATATCAATTTTTGTTGTATTCTCTTCCTTCTCCTCCTACTTTTGGTCCATCTTGAATTGATCACAGGTTTTGGAACTAGGAGTTGCTAGGCCTTCATTTTATTTTTCCATTCCTGCAGGTTAGGGAGTTTAGCACTTTTGATGACCTGGTCACTACTTATGCCATTCTGCCTACACACTTTTTTCACTACCTACAGATACAAGATTATGTGAACCCTTATGAAGGAAATAGCAGATCAGGCGGATACACCCTTATTGATACACCTGCTCATTCTGACACTTAAAGGGCAGGGCTCAGCATGACACTTGACTTCTAGAATATTTCAGGCTTTGTTAGAGGCTCAGCGTGCCTCCTTCTCTCTTGTTGGGCAGGCATGGGAGTAGAACGTCCTAGCAAAACCTGGGAATATTGTTTAAAAAATATACATTATGTCACTACACCATATGTCTCAAAGGAAAACTCCAGGAAGATACTGATTAGAAACTTCATAACTCTGGATGGACAGGTCAAATACTATTCAGAGCTGGAGGCAGTCTGCTAGAGACAGTGCGAAGAAATGCAAGTGACACACTAGCAGATCTTCTGGGACTGCCCAGTGTTGGCACCCTTCTGTAGGGAACTACAGGCAGACCATGGGGAGTTCCTGGGAGTAGACACTGAATTAACAGCCCATATAGTTTTTTTCTTAGATGACCCTGATGGGTACAGATATGCAGACACTAAGAAACTTTTCAGTATTGCTATGGTGTTAGCTAACAAAATGATTACAAAACTGTGGTTGACTACAACTGTTCTAAGGTAGCTGTATGGAAGGACTTTATGAAAAAGATTTACACTATGGAAAAAATGACAGCGCATATGTATGGTGTGTAGGCATGCCCATGACAGGATGCCACACAACAGGATCCAATGGACCCCTGGCAACATTCACTACATACGCACTTGCGCATCAGATCCCCTGACTGCCTGTGCAGCTATGTACCATGGGTGGTCTGGGAGTACGCCACAGGGCATGCCCATACTTCTCACCATTCACTAAGGTGTGGAGTGCTTGGCCAGGAGGGCACAAGTTATGCATAACTCTTACATACTCCCCCAGTGGAGACCTGCTGGCAGCGTTGGGAACAAGACCTGTGCCACACTGCTGCCCCAGCCTATCGGGCAATCATTGGGGCAGTCACCCATCAGACTTCACATCCCAGGATCCATGCCTTCCCAGGATCCCCTGCACATGCACACAAGAGATCCTCTTCAGGACCCAGGATAGGCATTTAATTGAATGCCTGCCCAGGTCCCACAATCTTCTCTCCACACCGTTATGATCCATACCCACACAGCTGCATGCTGGGGGCAGGCATGGACAGATGACTGGAAATGATGAATACTGGCCAATGTGTGCCTGTCCTGGGGTGGTGAGATGCACAGGGTCTGTACATGTGAATTGTGCATACATCATGCACATTTGTGCATAGGGCCCATTATAAATAAACAACTAGATTTTGTGTCTTAAATATAAATAAGTCACAAAAAGACCATATACAACTGTATCTGCCCTTATTGTTACTCTTAGCTGATATAGTATGATGTGCCATGAATCAATGTGTATGGGTCCAGTGCTACAGGAAATCTATTTGCCTCCTCAGACCTGCAGAGAAGACAATGACACAATACAATGAGAGGCTTTTTCTGTATGGACTGTTTCAAAATGTTACACTGTAACTTATGTCAGCTATTGTGTTGCTTGTTGTGGCCATGAAATTCCTAATGAAAAGAAGTTTACAAAAAAAAAGTAGTCCCGTTAGGAAGCCACATAGATAAAATATTGGGATGTTTAACTGGAATAATGAAAGTTATTATGGATTGAAAAATCCTTTTCTGGCTTTATTACAAGCTGAATGAATGGTCCAATACCTGGCACAAAGCAGTTTGCCATTGGTACCTCATGGGAAGAGTTGACTGTTGTGTGATCATCCTTGCCACCTAATATCCTCCCCCTCTTCCTCCTCCTCCTCCACCCCCATGGACCAATGGACTGCTGAGGAAGTGGAGATGCAAATGTTAGGCACGAGCTTAGTTGGAGTTGTAGCTGGAATATTTCCTCCAAGCCTGCTGCCAACTGAGGATGGAACTCCCTGAAGGACAGACACAGGTTTCATGCGCTCAGCCAAAAGTGGTGTGGGGTGCCAGCTAAAGTTTTAGCTACGACCAGAGAAAATACAAGTAGTTGCACTCCAATTATAGAAAAAAATAACACACAGGCAAAACAATTGAAAAAGCTCACAGTTTATTTTGACATTTGTTCAAGCAACGTGGCACAGGAAACCACAACACTTTGGGACGGACATACGACTCTTCATCAGGGAGCTCCCTGAAGGTCATGTAAATAAGGCAGTGTCCCCTTCTCCAAACCATAACCTTTGAGATGAGTGCCTCACAACCCTAATAACTAACTACCTCTCCACTCACCCAGATGCTCCATTCCATTCAGTTAAATGCCTTTGTTATATGCCTGAAGTTAAGTTACTTAGTAGTATGTGATAGTAGACTAAGAGGTCTTCATGTGCAACAGCTGTGCAGCAGACTCTTACATTGATTTCTATGACTAATAAAAAATAAATAAAAACTTTTTAATTACACAAATACAATCATATACTGTACATTATTATATGATGTAATAAGCAGTAGCCACAGATGAAAGCCAAGTGGCATAAAGCCTGTTTTGATGCAAGTCTTTTAATATTAAAAATTAAGAAAAGGTTATTGAGGAAATACTCAAATTATAAATACTGAAGGAAAGTGTCTAGATACTAAATATTTCAAAGTTTATGCTGTGGGATCAGAAGTTCTTTAAAAATGTCACTACAAATGCAATATTGCTTCTTTTTTTTTAAGTGCCATTCACTATCATACTCTGAACTGGACAAAGCTATGATTATCTTCTGTGAGTAAAAATATTCTGCACCTCAAACAGGAACCATTTGGGGTGGGGAAAGAAGACATCAGGTGCCTGTAAGCACCACCACCAGTTACAAAATACAGTGTTATCTCTCCTCCCCCCACCCAGAATGAAAGTGACACCACTCTAATTAATTGATGATCCCCTTGGGCAGGAGATCGCAGTGTGTGACCGCTGGACTGGAAAGCATTGCTGCAGAGAGGAAGGTAGAGCAGCAGACAGCCAAGGCTGCTGTCAGCGGGCAGCTGGCTATCAATCACCTGAGCTCTTTGCTCTTCACCTCTCTGAGAGAGCAGGAGAGGAAGAGAGAGAGAGAAAGAAAGAGAGAGAAGGGGAAGGGAGGAAGATGGCGTGGAATCAGTATCTCTGGCCTTCTCTTGCATTTGTAAGGACTGTTGGAATCTTGCTGCCTTTCTGCATTTCAGTTGTGGTCACCCAGTTGGTGGAGGTAAGGAACACCTATCATCTTACTAGATTCCGGCTGCTGGTAGTGTTGTGAGTATGGGGGGAGGAAGAATCATCAGATTATATTCACCTTGTTGCCATGGGGTGAACCTGCTTCTTGGGCACACAGCAAGAGATTTAAGGTAGTCCTGGGACAGTATGCAGTCCCAATAAAATGATTACACATCTACACACAAGCACCCAGTGTTCTGTGAATGTGACACATGACTCGGTGACAAATTGCCCTGTATTTGTGCTAAAACGATGGTAAGGTGCAAACATTTTTCCTTGGGGAAAACAAGTGACTTTCCTGGGGAAGTCAACAATACATTTACTGTCTGTGTATGTCTATACACATACACATTGTTTTGTTTACATTTGGTTTATTTGATGATTGATGTTTTTATTGAACAGTGTGTCTTAAGGATTGTGGAAATCTTTCTATAGTACATAACTAAACATAACCCTCATAAGAAATACTGTGAAATCTTTGTATAAGTAACTGTACGACAACTGCATTTCTTTTTTTATGTTTTCATTTAAATAAACAGATATGTTATATATTACATATACTGCATGTAACAAATGGATATGGTGGTATATTATCAGGCCATATTTCCGCTTTCTAGTTATTTCTGACAACCCTGTATACAGCATGCTGTACTACATATTTAAGTTAACATAGAGAGAGAGATTTGCACCTGTGCCTCCTTCTCATGTCTCTTCTATAAGCGTGCTGAAAAAATAAATGGTCTTACAATAAAGATAACCATGTATAGAACTGATATATTTTTACAGATCAAAACTTTTCTTGAATCGTATGCTGCTGTCCTTATATGAAAGGCAAAGCACATGCACCAGCAGCTGTGTGGACACTAAGGAGGCTTTGTTTGACAGATACAGTACTATTGAAACACTAGAACATGACAACAGAAAAAGGCTATTTATTTATTTAATTTATTCAACAGACTTTAGGATTATAACCTTTGAGTCATGGACTCATTTACAAAGGCTCCGCGTCAGAAAAAACAAACATAAACACTTAATACATATAGACAAACTGTAGAATGGCAGCTAAAAGTTACAGTTTTTTTCAGTTATAAAATATTGCAGAGTCAAGATCAGCTATACATTGCATTGAACGTGTTACAGAGAGCTGTATTTTACAGTTTTCAAGAGAACGATAAGTTTGCTGATAGAGTGAGGGAGTAACAGGTTTGATATTTACAGTGAAGTAGAGAATTAGACGGATATCTTGTGAGTGCAGGCAAAGGAGGCATTGTTAATACGTAATGTTTGATAGCCCTATCGGTAGGAGCTCAGTGGCGGGGTAGTCCCGTAAGATAATAGATAGATGACCCAGCACTAGCTGGTACATTGGCAGTGTCATGAAGAGAGAATGTGCTCTTTAAGGGCTGACTTGAAAGATCCTAATTTGGAGATGGAAGAGACAGAGGAGGGGAGTTTGTTGTACCAGGCTGGGGCCCTGTGTTGGAATGACCTTTGGGCTAAGGAGGTTCTAACCCTCGGGATACACCACACCTGTTGGTTGGCAGTGCGGGTGCTCACCAAGGTGTGGGAGGATAGGAAAGAAGCAGAAACCCCAAGGAGTAAGCCCCAGGTGTATGTTCTTTGTGAGGAGACATGTTTGATAAAATAGCCTTTCATCCAGGGTGAAGAGATTTGTCAGGGCATATAGGGTATAAGTATGAGTACGCTTGTCTGCCCCGGAGAGGAGTCTGCACACTTTGTTTATGGCCAGGTGGATTTTGTTAAGGGCTGTGTGGTCAGCGGCCGAGTAGATAGTGAGCCCATAATTGACTAGGGAGAGGATTGAGGAGGTGACAGCCAGAGTAAGGGCTTCCAAAGGTAGGCAATCCTTGTGCTGATACAATAGGCCTAATATGGACATTTATGGCTGATGATAGACTGTCAATGTGTGAATGGAAGGAGAAGCTGGAATCAAATGTAAAGCCCAAGTATTTATATGTATGGACCTGTTCTAGAAGAAGGAGAGAGTGGGAGGGGATTGCTAGCTGCACATTCTTGGCATTATTCTGTCGGTGGGCAAAGAACAGGATCTTTGTCCTTTTTACATTGACCACAAGTCTTTGGTCTATGAACCAGTTTTCAATCTGGTTAATGTGTGTTGGAGGGAGGACTGCAATGGTGTGGGATCTGGGTGCAAGGCCAAAAGAACCGTGTCATCCGCATAGAGTAGTAGGTTGCCGGAGTAGGAATTGGGCAAGGTGTTTAGGTAGATGCTAAATAATTGAGGGCCAAGGATGGAGCCCTGAGGAACCCCAGTTTGGACTGGCAGGGTGGCTGAGAGGGTGTTGTTTATTTTGACACATTGTGCTCTAGCTGTGAGGTAACTGGTATACCAGGAGACGGGTCCTTGGGACAGACCTTTGTGGTGGAGTGTGCTTTAGAGTAAGGGGTAGGAGACTGTATCAAAGGCCTTTGACAGGTCGATGAAGACAGCTCCAGCTAGGTGTTTTCTATCCAGGGCAGAGTGAATAAAATTAGAGAACTCACAGACAGCGGTAGTTGTACTGTGCCCAGATCTGAAGTCATGCTGCTCCCTGCAAAGGAGGTTATGAGCAAGCAGGTACTCAGTGAGTTGGCTGGCTATAATTTTTTTCGAGGGCTTTCGAGTGTGGTGGGAGAATGGATATGCGATGGTAGTTATTGAGGCAGGTGCTGTCACCACTCTTCAGTATTGGGGTGACTATGGCAGTCTTCCAGGCTGCGGGGAACTGCCCCAGACTTTGGGAGCAGTTAATGAGGTCAGTCAGTGGGGAGAGGACTGTATCTAGTACTAGATGTAGGATTCTCATATCAATGGAATCTTTGCAATAGCAAGAGCCTCTGAGTGCTTTAATGAGATAAAGCCTTGCCTCATTCGTAGAGATCACCCCGAGATCGAAGGAGGGATGCAGAGTGTTAGGGGGTGGGGTTGCAGGAGTAGGGTCAAAGAAGTTATTTGGGAGTACTGCACTAAGGACAGAGAATGATGAATTGAGGCAGTTGGTGATGGCCAGCAGGTCGGTGGTTGGGACATTGTTGACAATAAGCCGGGGGGGGGGGGAGCTGGGATTTGCCATTGAGTTCTTTGATACAGTATTGTCCCAGAACAACCAAGTATTCCCCCAGGAGGAGGCAATGGTCATTTTGCAGTAGCCCGATTTGGCCTGTTCCATGGCCCAAGTGCATCTGTTATGAGCCACTTTATAGGCTTGCCTGTCTGCCTGCATGCCGGATGTGACTGCTTTATGCCAGCGATCATCTCTGTGCTTTAGCTGTTGGAGCAGTGCAGGCGTGACCCAGGGAACATTACGTTTCTTGGATTGCACTTTTGCTAGTGGGGCATAGATGTCACATGCTTTATTAAAAGAATAGGTGAAATAATCAAGGGTTTCATCTATAGTAGTGGGCCGGGAGATGGGGGACCAGTCCCATTGAGATAAGTATTTTCTTAGTTTTGTGAGGCCTCCAGGTCAGAGATGACACCGGGCAAAATAGTTTGGTTTGGGATTCTGCTGAAGACATGACCAGGAAAAGAGGATGGGTGAGTGATCACTTAGGGAGTCCGGAAGGACCACCAGGTCAGAGATTCTGTGGGGATGGTTTGTGAGAAGAAGGTCGATCAGGGTGCTAAAGCCATTAGTGGGGTTCACCGTGGTAGGCTGGCTAACCAGCTGGGTCAGGTCCAGTGCAGCGAAGGTGTCCTTGGTGTGGGAAGCCAAACTTGCAAGCCAGTTCACATTAAGGTCTCCAACTATGATGTGTTCCATTTTGGGGGGGAAGCTCGAGATGTAGTTAGCAAGGGATTGTATGGCAGGAACTTGGTTTCTTGGGGGGACATATGTGACAGTAAGAATTACAGGGGCTCTGGAGGGATCTGGAGTAAGTTTTAATGATACTGCTTGGGCACCATGGTCTAATGGAGGTATTGGAAGGGCATGGCATATCATGGAGTCAAGGACGTACACAGCACACCTCCCACCACATTTGCCCACTCTGTCAGCTCTGTGAAGGGTGAAGGCAGGGAGGGCAACCAAAGAGTCAGGTGTTTTTTTGGAGAGCCAAGTTTCTGTGAGGGATTGAACATCTGGCTGATGTTGCAGTATCTTATTAGTAGGCTATTAAATGTCATGAGCTGTTTATCAAGTTTTATTGTCGAGATTAGGATCAGTTTCAGTATTTTGGGGTCCCGACTCCCCAGTGAGATGAGTCATGCCTATCCAAGCAGCCCTTTTATAACTTTTACTCAGTCCCAGTACAACCAGCACCAGCTTTAGGTTTTTTGGTGGTGGATACAGCAATGTTAGCATTTGGGGCAGATTGACTCACACGATCCCTTTCTTTCCATCTGTCTCAGTCTTTGGTCCTGTACACACTAGAGGGTTTAAAACATTTTCAGAGGCTAAAAACATTTTAAATCCTGTTAAAATGGTTTGCATCCACATTATTTTCCAGTCTTAAACATTTAATGTTTTTTATTTATTGATTACCAACACATTTTTAAACCATACTTAGAAACACAGAATGTGTCGGCAGAAAAGGACCGGTAGGCCCATCTAGTCTGCCCTGTTTTCCCTGCCTGACACTATATCCTGGACTCTGTTTGGTCACAGGTGTCCCTCCCTCCTCCCTCATCTCCATTTAATATATCCATGTGCCTATCCCATGCATGTTTGAAGTTACCCACTGTCCTTGCCCCTACCACCTCTTCTGAAGGCCGTTCCAGGCATCCACCACCCATTCTGTGAAGAAGCATTTCCTCACATCCCTCTTAAACTTTCACCCTCTCAAGCTTCATAGCATGTCCTTGTGTTCTGGTGCTCCTCCTCCTGTGAAAGAGACTCTCCTCCTGCACCTTGTTCACCCTCGTGAGATACTTATAGATCTCATTCATGTCCACTCTCACTTTCCTCTCCTCTAAGGAGTACATAGTGAACTCCTGCAGTCTCTCATGGTATGGTTTCTCATGCAACCTCTGCACCATTTTAGTAGCCCTCCTCTGGACCACTTCCACCCTGTTGATGTCTTTGTGGAGGTGCAGCCTCCAGAACTGGACACAGAATTCCAGGTGGGGTCTCACAAGTGAAAGATTCAGAGGCAACACCACCTCCCTTCTTATGGTAGTGATCACCCACACTCTGCACCCTGGCATCTGGATGTCCTTGCCTGTTGCCTTGTTGCACTGCCCTGCCACCTTGAGATGATCAGATATGATCACCCTAAGGTCCCTCTATTGCTAGATAACTGTAAGTTGCCGGTCCATGTTATACACAGCCCCCAGTTTTCCCTGCCCCGGTTGTATGACTTTGCACTTTTTGGCATCGAAACCTAGCTTCCACTCCCTAGACAACTCCTGTAGTTTTCCCAGACCTCTTTGCATTCTCTCCACCTCCTCATGGGTACCCACCCTGTTGCAGATTTTTGTGTTATCGGCAAAGAGACACACTTTCCCATTTAGTTCCTCAGCAATGTCACATACAAAGACATTGAAGAGGACAGGACCCAGTATTGATCCCTATGGTACTCCACTGGTCACTGTCCCATCCTTCTAGTGCCTGCCATTTACCACCACCCTCTGCTTCTTATCTTTCGACCACTTTGATACCCAGCTCACCACCTTTTCCTCCACCAGAGGCTGCTAAGTTTCTTTATCAGCCTCCTGTGTGATACAGTGTCAAAGGCCTTACTGAAGTTCAGATAAGCCACATCCGCTGTCCTCCTCCAATCCACCTCCCTAGTTACCCAGTCAAAGAAATCTATGACATCTGTTTGATATGACATCCCCCCCGTGAAGCCATGATGCCGGGGCGGTCCTGCAGCCCATATGTCTCCTGGTACTCCATGAGTCTCTCTTCCAGGAGGGGCTCAATTAACTTCCTAACCACTGATGTGAGACTGACTGGTCTGTAATTGCTGACCTTCTCCCTGTTGCTGCTCTTCTGCAGTGGGACCACATCAGCACTCCTCCATTCTTCTGGAAATACCCCCATCTCCAATAAGGTGCTTAAATAGTGTTGCCAGAGAGGTGGCCAGCACTGTACTTAGTTCCTTATGTACCCTTGTGTGGATCCCATCTGGTCCCATTGCCTTGTTTTCCTTTAGGGCTTCCAGCCCCCGGTGGACTCTGACTTCCACAAAAGGACTTGAGTCCGCTCGCCGTTCCCCCTGGTGACTATCAAGGTATGATCACCCATTCCCTCCCCTTTCCATCGTGAAGACTAAGCAGAAGCACGTATTTAATATTTTAGCTTTTTCTTGATCTTCCTCTGCACAGTTCCCCCCTAACTCCAGGTTACCTGATCTTTACTATACCACTCCTAGTCTTCCTCTTTTCATTCACGTACCTGAAGAAAGTCTTATACCCATTCTCGACATTCTAGGTGATCCTTTCCTCAGTTGAGTCTTTGCTGTCCTTACTCTTCTTCCTGTCTCCCTTTATTATATTTGCTTGCACGCATGTGCAAGAAACATAGTGCCATCATATGAGTTTTCGTAGGTGTGCCTCCCCCACTTCCAATGCCCTGATCCCTTTTGCAGGCGCGGCTGCACTGCGTTCAATGAATGTCTGAACTATCTATGAGAGCCATTCAGATGCAGTGGCATACAGTTCTGAGGAAAACACCATCACAATCAGCAGTGCATCTGAACTGTAATAGACAGTTCCTCCCCCTTCCACAAACACCCACGTAGCATGCTGGGAGCCCAACCCAGTGTGTTCATGTGCTCCCTCCCGCATACCGTATGGCCAACGTGGGGTGTGCCCAATCCCTCGTTGGCTCTGCTGCCCAACGCCCCAAACACACTTCCAGGTGCCAAGCTGGGTGCCCACCCCAGTATGGCAAATGTCCGTATGGCAATGGGGGTGCCCAATCCCCCGACAGCTCCACTGCCCCCAAAAAATAACTTCTAGCTGCCACACTGGGAGCCCACACCAGTGTGGCAAAAATCTTGCATCATCTTCTACAAAGAAAAAAAAAACACCAATAAAAAAAATCGTCCCTTGCTGACTGTCTTGCCCCCTCCCCCAACCAATGCCCACCCTCTGCGTACCCAACTCCCCACACCCCCATACCCTATACTTACCACTGGAGCCCAGCACGACGATCTTTAGTGGACAGGGAACATGTCTGCACTCTTCAAAGCCAACCACGAACTGAAGAAATGCCAGTAAGCTGTATAATGGCATAAATGTGTATTTTTTTCAACTTTGGTGCATATCTCGCCCATTTTGGGGATTTTTTTTCACCAAATTTTCAACATGGGGTTCTTGGGGCCCCACTTCCTGAACTCAGTCACTGTCACTTTGTTATTCTTTCCCAAAAGGTGATTTCGCGGTCACTCCATGGAACCTTCTTTCTGGACTGAGTAACAAAATGACAGTGTCGCAGTTCATGAGGTAGGCTCCCAAAAACCCTATATTGAAAATTTGGTGAAAAAATTCCTAAAAATACTGTTTTATGAGTGTGAGTTGTGCAGTTCCTATGCATGCTCGTAACTTTAAGAATTTTCAATATTTTCACTCCAGCTTTTCAACATTACAATTTTACCATACCTCCTTATGAACAGTACAGCTGTCCTTTTTCACATCTCATCCAAAATGTGTTTTTGCGCACGTAGAACACAATGGTGTGGTGGGTGTGCAAAATCAATGTTTGGGACAGATTAAGAAAATCACTGTGACACTGTTCACAAGCAGAGGACTTAAAATGGCTATGTTGAAAATCTGGTGACAAAAGTCCATAAAATGACTGTGTTAGAGCATTCATTGCGCAGTTTCCACACACCCTTGTAAGTTCATGAATTTGTTATATTTTCAGTTCAGATTTTCTACACTGGCATTTTTTCACACCTCCTTATGAACAGTACAGCTGTCATTTTTCATACCCTGGCTGAAATGTGTTTTCGCACATCCGGTGCAGAAATGCAGTCACTGTGGGAAACATACCTCTCAACTGTCATACATTACGAGGTATGTCACTCATTTTCCCCTCAGAAATTCTTTGTCCCACATGGGAAAGGTGATATTTCACATTCCCCACTGAGACTTTAAAGTAGAAAATCATAATGCTCTATTATGTTCAGTTATCAGCAAACATTAAGAACATTAGTGCACTGATAGCCATAGTGTTCTGTCCTTGCAGTGCCAAGTTTGAAGACACATCACACATTTTGGTCATTTGTCACACATCTTGTCACACATTTCGGTGAAGAAAGGTTGAGCGGTATGGTGGGAAATCAGTGTTCAGGACAGATTAAGAAAATCACAGTGAAACTGTTCATGAGCGGATGTCCCAAAATGTCTATGTTGACAATCTGCTGTAAACAATCTCCAAACTAATTACATTATGGGTGTGCGTTGTGCAGTTTCTACGAACACTCGTGACTTCACCAGTTTTTTTTATATTTTCACTCCAGATTTTCAACATTGCCATTTTTTACACCTCCTTATGAACTGTACAGCTGACATTTTTCACATCCTGTTCGAAATGTGTTTTTACACCTGTGGTGCCAAATGGCATAGTCGCTGTGCACAATCAGCTTTTGGTTAACAAACTGATTGCCACTGTTCATGAGGTGGGGTCACAAAACACCCATGTTGAAAATTTGCAGTGAGAATACCAATGAAAGCCTGGGGTGTTAGGGTTTTACGCCATAATGCCCCACCCTGTAGAGACTGACAGGCATCGGGGTGTGACTTAGGATTGTCTCCTGTAATGCTCATGCCATTCCACCCCCACCCACACCCACACCCTGGAGCCAGTGACAGGCATTGAGGTGTACCTTGGACTCTTCCGCCCCAAAGTTCACCCCATTCACCTGTATTGCACCCATCTCACCGTATTTCCTTATGGAATGGGGTGAGCATAAGGCCTGAAGACCAGCAGGCACACTGTGACACTTGTCGGTGTCTGCAGAGTAGGGTGTGGTGAAATGGCATGGCCATTATGCCTGACGACTCAAAGGCACACCCCAACGCCTGTCAGTCTCTGCAGGGTGGTGGTAGGGTTGGCTTCAGTTCAATACTTCACTGCCATTCCTATTATGCATCTCTCTAACTCCTACACTACTGATGCCAATGCCAGCAAGCAAACATTCGGCATTGAGAAATGCTTGTTTCTCTAGATATACTGTACCTCTCTGTCTGCCTCCATTTGGTTCTCCTTGTACTTCTTGAAAGTTGTTTTTAATCCCTTACTGCCTCAGCCACCTCTTTTTTGAACAGCAGTGGCCTCTTTCTCCTCTTACCCTTATTACCTTTAAACAGCTCCCCAATACCTTAGTTCATACCTGTCAACCTCTCAGCATTAAAAACCATAGCACTGGCATTCAAAAATCATAGCAAATTGCCAGAATGTGCAGCACTTTCTTATTTTAAACAATAATATGTCTACAAATAGTGGGCCCCATATAGTTAATGATAAGGAATGTTTCTATCAGCTTATGTCAATGATGTAATAGTTTATGTGTACAGAAATAGCTTTAACATTATTAAGAACATCAGTAAACCTATGCAGAGCAAGGGTAAATTTGAGTGTGAAAATCATAGAGCTATGAGAGGTATGGTGGGGACATGTTAGGAGTGTCCAATTATCTTTTTTATACTAGGTGAAACCTTACTCATGTGGGACTTTCTAAGTCAGCTAGTGCCTCCGATTGGTGGGCTAGTTACCAGCACTAGTTACAGTTAACAGGTAAAACTAGGTGCTTACACTGCTGTCAGCAACTCTGTTCTTCTAGTACAGGATCCCAACTAACTTGATCTTTAAATCTGCTGTCCTTTGTTAGAAGGCAGTAAGCCTCTGATATGTCCCCCCCCCCCCCATTACTTACCTGATTCACAGGTCTTCCTGAATCTACTCAGCCTTAAGATTAATCTTCTGAGCTAGTTTCCCCCACACTCCAAGTTACAATTTGAAAGAAAAGTTTCAAAATGCCCCAAACACTGCCTACATTTTTTCTCTTCACTTACTCTGCTATTTTCAATATAAGCGGAAATATAAATAAATATAAATATACCTTTATGGTAAAGTTAGATACTTACACTAAAGGGGTAGTTTAAAAGCATTTAAAAAAATGTTTTGTGGAGCTGGCCCAGTGGCACAGAGGGTTGAGGTGCTGGATTCCTTAACTCACGCTATACTGGTGACCCGGGTTCGGGAATGACCTCTGGTCAGCGGGGTGCTGGCATGGGGGGAAGGGCAGAGCAGGTTTGAGCATGCCAGCAAGCTTTCCTTTCCTGAGCATGGTGGGGGTGGGTTGGTGCCCCCCAATGTAGTTCCCCTCCCACCAGGTGGCAGTCTGGTGGGTAGTGTAGGTGGAGAGGGGGTGGCAAAGTAACGGGAGGTGGAAGGGGCTGAGCTGGCACCACAGGGTTTGAAGTATGCATCCACATGCTCACAGAGGTGTGTGCCAGGGCCTTAGAGGGGTCAGGGGAGAAAATCAAGAAAAAAAATGCATATGTGTCCCCATCACCAGTTGGTGGGAGGAGGCGACAGGGACCAAACAGCTATATTAAAAGGAAAAAAAAAAGGTTTTGCAGTAAGCACAGTTGTACTTACTTATCTATAATGAAAGTGTATAGCACGCAGTGTACCATGGTAATCACCCTCCTGAAACTGTGCTGGAAACCAGACCACCTAAACCCTATAGGTCACTCTTGCCTCCATGCTCAGATGTGGATTTTTTTTTTTGTCAACATGTTTTTTATTGAGACAAAAGGGAAGGTTACATCATCATCACTACCATCTTACACAGTACAAGAGTTTTACATACTGATTGCTTCATTTGTATAGCAGCCAAGCAGAAATTCTTCTTAAATCTACCCCTGATAGATAAAGTGCTATAGAGTGCTTTACATCTCATACAGGAAAAATATCAGCCTCAGCTGCCTCCAACAGAGGACCCCAGAGCTGGCGAAACACCTCCACTTGACCCAACGCAGTTAGCTGAGCCCTTTCTATGGACATACACTGCTTCAAGTTTTTAGCCCACTGCTGTACACTAGGTGGGTTAGGGGCCAACCAATTTTGTGCAATTGTCTTATGGGCATTCACTAGAGCCAATGACCATGAAGTTTCATGACCAGACATGCCCAAGCGCTCGGGTTCTGCACCCAGCATAAACTCAACAGGAGTGTTCGGTTGGGAAAAAAACAGCACCATAGCCATGATATCATGCATGCCAACCCAAAAGGGCATGATTTTTAGGCAGACTAGAGCCATGTGCAGGAAATCTGCTGCAGCTGTCTGACATTTGGGACATACATTCGATTTGTTTGGGTCAAAGAGTTTAAGTTTCACAGGAGAGTAGTAGGCCTGGTGGAGAAAGTAATATTGCTCCTGCCGGAGTTTATTGCTCCTTGAACAGGTTACCATATGTTTGAATGCCTGCTTCCATAATTGTTCACTGAACGGGAACCCCAGATCAGCCTCCCATTTCCCAATTATATTGCCTACAGCCTTGAGGACGCCTCCATTGATGCAATGATAATAGGTGGCTAATGAGCCAATACCTGGCTGAGGGAAGTACAGTTCCTCCTCCAGAGGAGAAAGAGGGGCCCAACCAGCACCTGGGATCAATTCAGCTCCCAAGATGTGCTGCAAGTGGAAATAAATAAAGAAATCCCCTTCCTGTATGTTCCACTGGTCCCTCAGGTAGGTGAAGGGAACCATACTGTCCCCCACATAGAGCTGATGGACCCATCTTAATCCCCTAACAGCCCAATCTCTCAGTCTGATAGTCATTGCCTCAGTAGATGCAAATTTGAGTCGAACCGCTTCTACAATAAGGGTAATTTTAGTAGGAGCTATTGCCCTACCTATCTGACGGTGGGCACCTGACCAAGCCTCAATGGTTGCTGAAGTAAAAGGATTGGAGTGTTCAGGCAGCTTTCTGGATCACAACACCTCTGCCAAGACCCCTCTCTTGAGATGGGTCTCTGAACCCAGCCCCTCAATTTCTAACTAACTATTATTCAAATCATCCCATCCAACCGGGATAGCAGCAAGATGAGCTGCCTGATGATAGATTCTAAAATTAGGCAGGACAAGTCCCCCCCCAAATGTGGGAGCAAGTGTAGTATTGCTCTCTTTACTCTGGATGTTTTACCCCTCCAAAGAAACCTATGTATAACTGCAGCCAATCTCTGAAAGTGGCACTTAGGAAGCCTAATCGGGAAGGACTGATATAAGTACAGCAGCCTGGGCAGTATCATCATGGTAATCACTCCGACTCTACCCATTAGGGAGATTGGAAGTGCTGTCCATCTCTCACAATCCGAAATGAGTGTTCTCATAAAGAGCCTATAATTTAACCCATATAAGGTACGGGCTTTACCAGAGATTAGGATCCCTAGGTACTTAAGGTGGGGAACTATCTGCAGGCCATTCAAGTGTTGAAATAAACTGTTCCTATGCAATTTACCAATGGGGAGGACCTCACTCTTGGTCCAGTTAATTCTGTGGCCAGATATTAAGCCATATTCTACTAGGGCCTGGTGAACCCTGTTTAGATCTTCATGAGGGATCTGTAAATACAGAAAGAGATCATCAGCATACATGGCCGGTTTATATTCAGTGTCCTTAAGCCTAAATCCCCAAATCCTCGGATCAGACCAAATGTACCCGCTAAAGGTTCCAGAGATAAGACATACAGTAAAGGGGAGAAGGGGCACCCCGTCTGGTTCCCCTGCCCAGAAGAAAACTCGAAGTCAGGCTCCCATTCACTAGTACTTGGGCCATACAGTCCTTAAACAGATCCTCAATCCAGGACATAAAATATTGCCCAAACCCCAATTTAGTTAACGTGGCAAACAGATACCCCCACTCCACTTGATCGAAGGCCTTCTCTGCGTCTAAAGCCAGAATGGCCACCCCATGTTTATGTTTAGTTTTCTCCCACTGGTGGGCGATGTTCAAAGATTTCCTAACATTATATTTCCCATACCTTCCCCTCACAAACCCAGCTTGATCAGGGTGCACCAAACCCGGCAACAAAGGTTCCAACCTGGAGGCCAGAACCTTCACCAGAATTTTATAATCAGCATTTAGGAGAGAGATAGGCCTATATGAAGCACACCAGCTGAGATCTTTCCTGGGCTTAGGGAGCATCGTAATGACCACCAACCGAGTGGAGGGGGGCAACATCCCCACTGCACAACTTTCCTCCAGCATATCCACCAGAGGTTCCAAAAGTATATCTTGGCAGCACTTATAAAAGTCAATGGGAAGGCCATCAGGCCCTGGAGCCTTACCACCTTTGAGCTTTCTAATAGCTACCCTGATCCCCTTCCCTGAGATGGGGGCCTCAAGTGACTCGGACTGGGTATCCGAGATGGTTCCCAGTGCCCCTTTGCTCAGAAAGGTGTCTATTTGTACAGGAGATGGAGAAATCTCAGAGGTATATAATTGTTTGTAAAAATCCTCGAAAGCTTGGGTTACCTCCCGTGGGTTGTCCACCAAATCATCCCTAGAGGAGTGTACTTGAGTCACTACCCTCTCCCCCTCCTTCCTTCACAACTGTCAGGAGATCAGTTTCCCCGCTCGGTCCCCATCAAAATATTGACCAGCCCAGGAGAGTAGTATTGCCCTCTCCATTCTAGCCCCATATATCGAGTTGTATTGCCATTTCAACTTCTGCAAGTGTTTGAAAATAATTTGGTCAGGTTTTAGTCTATGGGCTCACTCCACCTGTTCTATCTGGGATCTCAGTTCTTCAAGGGCCTTAAATCTAGCTTGGGTCTCGTGCTTTGCAAAAGAGATGGTATGACCTCTAATAAAGGCCTTCAAGGCTTCTCATCTGGTTGAGTTGGAAGTGTCCCCCTTCCTGTTAAAGGAAAGGAGTTCAGCAATATGTGCTTTTATATATTCTATGTAAGCCTTATCCTTCAACAAAAGTGGATCAAGCCTCCAGGCTTTGCACTCTGAAGGTAGGCTCCCCAGCTTAAAGACCACGGAGGCCACCGCATGATCCAATATCAATATCGGGGAGTAATCAGCTCTCACTGCTACTGGCAAAAGCTCGGTACTGACCAACACCTTGTCTATATGGGCATAGGACTGGTGGGCATTAGAATAGAAGCCATAGTCTCTGCTGGATGGAAACAATTGCTTCCAGGCATCAGACAGGCCAACCTCCCGCATCAATACTGCTAGTGCCAGAGCATTTTTTGTCAAAGACACAGGAGTAGGGTTGAACCTGTCTAACACAGTCTAACACAGTCACCTCCCAGAACCCAAGGGCCCTGCCAGTTAACAGATCCAAGGAGAGTCTCTGAAAAAATTCAGTGTCATCTATATTGGGGGCATAAACTGATCCCAAATTATACATACCCACCCCGGGTAGAAAAACTCTAGTAAGGGCATATCCACCATGGGGATCTAATTTAGTGTCCAATATCTTAATGTGAGAGCCCTTAGGTAGCCATATGGATGCGCCTCGGGTCTTAGAAGAAAAATTAGCTGAGATCCATAATCCCCCCATAAAGGCCTCAGTTTTTGACACCTCCAATCTGGACATATGCATCTCCTGAAGTAATACAGCCTGCCATTTTGCACGTCTGGCCTCAGCCATGACCCTCCTCCTCCTCTTGGGAAGTGACTTCAATCCATTAATATTCCAGGATGCTATAGAAATATGATCAGCCATAATCCTCTAATGTAAAAGCATCTCTAACCACCTCTTGTATAGATAAAACACCATTAGCATAAATCTTCCCCATCTCATTTCAGAATGAAGTACCTTCAGACCTGATTTTACCCAGTCGGGTGGCACCAAAGGGTTCCCAAAAGGCAACCAACCAGTACAGCAAAGATTGTCGTCACTGTATGAAACCCCCACCCATGCCACACCTAAGTACCCCTTCCTTATATGATCCAAGAAACAATCCCAAAAGCAAAAAAGTTACCCCCCCCCCCGTGGGCACAAAAAAAGCCCACAGTAGTAACCCCTGCAAACAGCTGGTGAACATTAATGTTCAAATTTAGGAGTTAACCTGTACTCATTAAACAATGCCATATACAAACGGGCATCAGAGCTATTAAGAAACTGCATAAATGGGTAGACAAAAAACATTACATAAAAATAACAAGGTATACAATTGCACAAGGACAAGCCTCAGTGATAGTTCAAAATAACATATGACTATGTATTGTCCTCACAAAATAAGGTCCATAAGACATTCCATGAGTCCTCGTAGCAGAGCAAAGTAATTTTATAAAGTAAAAGTTTGAGCGAACTCAAAACAACAGACCCTTTATTCAGAAAGTAGCCATTGCTAAATCTCATCTGCAAAGTCCTGATTTCCACATTGCATTTAAAACAAAATAGCTAATACAAATGAAAGGGACTTAGCTGTAGTGATCAGACATAATGTAAGAAATAGCGGTCCCTCCTTCTTACATGAGATGCTAGGGACCTTCACGAATGTTCGAAAGTTCGACAGGCACAGGAGAAAAACATAAAATTGAGAAATTAAGAGGGCCAGTGCTCCCAGCACTCCAAACGAACCAGCTACGCTCAGAAATGAAATTTCTAGCCATACCACACGCCACAGCCTTTTCAGCTATCCTTGACCTCCTGCCTCTGTGGTGAGCGGCCGCTCTATCCTTTCTTAAGTACGGAATCAAGCCACTTCATCACTGCCCTAGGGCTTGAGAAGAACTGTGGTGTACCTCCTGGTCAATCAATCTTCAATTTGGCTGGAAATATAAGTGCAAATGACCATACCATTTTATAAAGATGACTCTTGATCTCATTAAACTTTTGGCTTCTCGACTGTAATTGTTTACTGAAGTCCTGGAAGATGTGAACTTTATGATCACCCCCCATAATCGGACCCTTCTCTTTGGCTCTCCGCAGAATGGCCTCCTTATCTGTGTAGCATAGGTATTTTATTAAACAATGTCTAGGGTGAGTATCTGAAAGCTTAGGGCCTACACGATGTGTTCATTCCTCCTCACAATTCTGTAATGTAGTAGGGAGCGCCAGATGTTCGAACAGCCAAGCATGCAGCATCCTTTCTGGATCATTCCCCTCCGTCCCTTCGGGAAGACTAACAATCCGGAGATTCGACCTACTGGACTGATTTTCCTGGTCTTCAATTCTATCGGTGAGCTCGTCTACGAGTTTGCTGAGGTTCTGTTTGTCTCCCATAGCTATCGTCAATGAATCCTCCAGCCTACCGACCCGAGTTTGCAGTTCTTCCAGGCGGGTAGTATGATTAGCTGAAGTTTCGAATAGACCTGTTACCACTGATTGTAAGTGCGAGATCTGGGAAGTAATATTGTCAAAACCAGCCTTCATATTATGTTGTATGAGTGCTAATGTAGCAGGTACTGCTGACAATGATCTTTACAGTTCAGACATTCCCTTCTGCGCTGTTAGTGAGTTCATAGGGCCGTCCGTTTCTGGTAGGCCATGGGCTTGTTGTTTGGTGTGATCTGTTGCGCCAAATAAGAGCTTCGATTGTTTGTTATTGCTCCTGCTAGTCGCCATCAATCTCCCGAACTAATGCCACCACCAACAAACTTCAATCCAAGGCTGATGCTACCAACTTTAATAGAAAAAGACTGAGTGCAGAAAGGAGCTCAGCTGGGATGCGTCTGCCATTGTCAGCGTCAAGCCACCCCCCCCCAGATGTGGATTTCAAAATGCTTCTTGACCCACTCTGTGAGCTATCTGGATGTGACTGTGTGTTAGAATAAAACTGTGTTTAAAAAATGGTTTCTAACATGCAACCGCACTGTGTACAGGAGATAACAGGCTGGGTCATAAGTTGCCTTATAAAATGTTTAGGGAAATCACTGCAGTCTTTATTGGTCAGCCCTAGCTAATCAGTCAACAAATAACATAAAGTTAGTCTGCCCCCCCCCCCGCCGTGAATTCCTGCTGCTTACTTGTCCTGTAGCCAAGCTCTCTCCAGGAATTCAACTAGGTCTTCCTTGACTAGTGTCTCCATCAATTTACTGACAGTGGAGGTAGGACTGTCAGGTATGGAGTTAGCTGGTTGTTCCTTGTTACCTCCCTTGTGGAAAGAAACTACATCTGGTATCTTCAAATCTTTTGGAACTACCTCTGAGGTTTAGCCAGTTCAGATGCTAGCTCCCGAACACCCTCAGGTGCAATCCATCTGACCATGGGGCCATCAACTTTCAGGGCTGTAAACCCTTTTCTGACCATTTTCTTTGCGATTACCACCTGCCCCATTTCTGAGACACCCTTTGCAGAAGCTTTTATGCCACGTCCTGGCAAGGGCCCGCTATTCTCCACAGTAAATAAAGAGCAGGAGATATCATTAAGCACGTCTGTCTTCTGTTCATCCTTCTCAGTTACCTTGTGTCATGGAGGGAAAGGTCAGGAAGCACATGCTATCTAGGAGAAGTTATAAGCTTCACAAGTAGAACTTTATTATTATAGAAAACAATTAAATAAAAATAATAACATTTGTACGGGATGGCTTTTAACACAGGCAGCCCAAGCAAAAGTCCTTCTGAGAGATCTTAACATCCAAGTCTCCAACTTATATGTAAAACTAAAACTAAAAACATTGCTACCTTTATGGTTTCTAACTGCATCCTGTTTTTCACAAAATGTAACAAGTATGTCAATTTCTGTCCTGAGTTAAATAGAACATCCCAGCTCTACAGGTGTAACAAAATAGAACAGGATGTTTGGAATTGTCTCCTGTAGACAATTCTGTTAACAAGCTTGAGGAGGTCAAAAGGTTTCTCCTGGTCAGCTGCCAGTGTTACAGATTTCAGACTTTTCTAATGAATTGAGATACTGTATCTTTCTGCAGTTGATTTCAAACAGAATAACTACAATGCACATTTACAAACCAAGGATCACAGCTCACACAAAGATCCACATACACTTTCTCAACCACAGAAAAGCAAATGGGAAAGAAAAGACAGAAACAACAAGTAAAGGCAGAGAGATAGGTGGTAACCTGTGGGACCCATAGGGGTGGCCAGTCGTGGGTGTGACAGGAAAACCTGATTGCGCAATCAGATAGGCAAAAGACAGACAAGTAGCAGCAAAGGAAAAGACAGAAGAGATCCCTGCTTTTAACTCTCTGCAAAACAAATAGGACAGGATCTTATTAAACCCTGTGGCATAACCCCTCTTTAAGAGGAAAACTGTTTTTTTTTCTCTTAGAAAAAAAAGTTTCCAAAACCTTCTTTTAATTCTCTTTTTAACATTACCTTGAAACATTCACAGTTCTCTGAATATGCAATAACCACTTTTTTTCCACAACACTATTACAGCAAACATCTCGGTTTAAACACGCACATATATTTTTTTCAACCTCTGGAATTCTCAATTCCTGATCCATATATTTACAGAAAATCAGCACTGACATTCTCTTTTCCGGATTTGTGTATATCTTTGAATTTAAATGGCCGTAGTGACAGGTACCACCTTGTGATTCTTGGATTTTTTCCTTCATTTGGTTAAACCACAGAGGATTGTGATCTGTTATAAGTACAATGTCAGCTCCTAGCAAATTAAACTTAAGGGACTCCATGGCCTATTTTGCAGCAAAGCATTCCTTTTCAATTGTGGAATACCTTTTCTCTCTGTCATGTAATTTCCTACTAATATACAGAATGGGATGCTCCTTCCCATCTATTTCTGATTCAGGACTGCACCCAGGCCTACCTCTGATACCCTGTCTGTAATAAAAACTTTCTCAAAGACAAATCTGGACTTCTTAAAATAAGAGCTGAACATAATGCAACCTTGATGGCCCTAAAGCCTCATAACACACTTGGGACCATTTCACATTATTCAGGTACTGTTTTTTAGTGAATTCATTGAGGGGAATAGCTAACTGGACAAAGTTGGGAACAAATCTTCGGTAATAACCAGCCAGCCCTAAAAACGACCTGACATGTTTCTTTGTTTTAGGGACAGGTCTGTTAGCTACAGCTTCTGTCTTGGTGCGCTCTGTCTTTACTTCTCAAATTCTCCAAATATAGCCCAGGTATCTGGTTTCCTGCATGCCTAATGCACACTTGGTAGAATTAATGGTCAGACCAGCATTTTTGATTGATTGGATAACTGCTTGCAGGTGTTCCAGGTGACTATTCCAGTCTGGACTGTAAACCACATCATCATCCGGTAAGCAGCACTATAACCAGTGTGAGGGGCTAGAATTACATCCATGTACCGCTGGAATGTAGTGGGTGCACCATGTAAACCACATGGCAGGGTGGTGAACTGATAGAATCCAATAGGAGTGGCAACTGCAGTATTCTCTCTAGAATCCAATAGGAGTGGCAACTGCAGTATTCTCTCTGGATTCTTTAGCTAGGGGAGTGTGCCAGTAACCCTTGATGAGATTGAGGGTACTGATGTGCTTGGCACTTCCCAATCTGTCCAACACATCATCTATCCTCCGGCATAGGATAGCTGTCAAATTCAAACACTTGATTAAGTTTTAAAAAATCAAAGCAGATTCTTACACCCCCTTCTTTTTTATTTACAATCACCATTGGTAATGACCAGCAACTTCTCCATTCTTCAATGATACCCAGCTCTTTAATTTTTGTACTTCCTTATACACATCTGCTCTTAACCATTCTGGTTTTCGGCATGTCTTTTGTCTGATAGAGTGGGGATTCCCTGTCACTGTTACATGCTCAACTCCTTGCGCTTAGCCTGGCACTGTGGTAAAAGTACTGTTAAATGCCCTTACCGAGTTACAGATGTCTGTGGTCTGTTCTGAGGTTAAGGAAACATTTATCTTTACAGTATCAGAAGTTGCAATCTGTTCCAGTCTATTACATCAGTATCTTCTTTATCAGTTTCTGGTAATACTAACAAAGCAGTATTTGGTGTTTTTTCAATCCATTTCTTCAGAAAGTTAGAATGGCGTATCTTGGTAAGATTTTTCCTATCAGGTGTCTCAGTCTCATAGTTAACGGTACCAGTATGTTTAACCACTTTATAAGGCCCTTGCCACTTCATTAACAGCTTGTTTTCTGTAGTGGGTAATAGTAGCAAGACCTTTTCACCTGGCTCAAAATCTTTTTCTTTTATCCTATGGTCATAATACACCTTCTGCTGGTTTTGGGCCTCTTCCTGATTACTATTGGGTGTTTACTCACCTGGTAAAGGTGATTGTGTTGGTTGACATCCATGACACTCCAGACATTACCTCATGGGTTTTAACCCACCTGATAGGCTAATGATGCACATGACTCTAGGATCAGATTTCTCCCATATCCAGGTCCCAGAAGCCCCTGCTCTCCAGTTCAAACTTTGCATCTGATCAGGCTAGCACACCAGGGTCCCTGCTGTCCTAATTATTAAGGTAAGCCTCTTAAATTGCAATTTATCACAGCAACTAAATAATTCCAGTAACTAGCATGACCACATGAAGCAGTCCTAGGTATAAATATAAAAAGATAATGTTTTAAACTTGGGGTTCCATGAAACCATGTAAAGAATCTCTTGTCTTATCGCCTTTGTAGGGGTTTACTTTAGCATTTGGTCCTGCCTCTGCAGTCATGTAACTAGATTTGTCGAGTACCCTAGCAGTGCCTTCTCCTGTTTGAAAAAGCT
Source organism: Neoceratodus forsteri (assembly GCA_016271365.2). NCBI lineage: Eukaryota > Metazoa > Chordata > Ceratodontiformes > Ceratodontidae > Neoceratodus > Neoceratodus forsteri. Next base: position 170,539,108 of record CM057457.1, on the reverse strand, counting down.
GCATTTTTATAGCTCCCCCTGAGTTCATTCTGTGTGTTTTTGTTGCTTTCTGCTGTCGAGGTTGTGTTATTAAGCATGGGGTCTCTCCGAGTCACCTAAGGCACTCACAGGTCTTTCCTGGAGTTTTTCCTCCAACTGCAGGTTTTGTTATGATATCAGGGGGCCAGCGCCTCCAGGACTCAACGGCGCGAGCTCCCGGCTCGCTACCGCATTACTCCACTGCCCCCTCCCCCCTCAGGCCTCTTGCTAGGGCCTAGGCACGTGCTTCTCCCATGCCCCTGCCCGACGGTAGCTGTTTTCAGAGGAGGTTCCCCCCAAGCAGTCCAACCCTGGGACTAGTTCTGGTGGGCAGCGGTGCTGGCTCTCCCACCACCCACTCTCGCGATCCGCCTCCTCCGTTTGGCCCTGGGATCGTCCCTTGATGCAGCCTTCCTGGCCCGGCCCACACCACTCTCGGCCTTCTCCCCCCCCCTTCAGGAGGCCTGTAGGATGGCCGTTCAGAGGAGCTCCAAGAGCATGCCTAGTACCCCTCCGAGGGCAGCCTCAGGCGCAGAACTGCTTGGCACTCTCCCACTCTCCCAGCTGGTCTCTGGTGTGGTGTGGTGTCTCAGCTCTTCTTCGGAGCTCCTCCATGACCTCATGGCTTGGCACGCGTTCCTGCACCTCCTCCTTCTTTTTTGGGCCTTGGCGCCGGCCCTCCACTAATAGAAGGCACTAGCAGGGATCCTACTTCACAAACAAGATGTAGCCTCGTGGCTCAGTAAGAGCCTTTGCCTGCTAGGTCCCCTATGCCACAGGGAGTCTGCAGGGGAAGGGTCCCTCACTCTCTTGGGCCAAAAATCCGTGCCTGCGGCCTAGGAGCTTCTCCCCCCCTCCTTATTCCATTGGAAGCTGCTCCTGTAGCACGGAGTGATAATACTAGCAGATCAGCTGGGAAAGGGGTCAAGAACAGCTAATATTTTTCAAGCCAAACTACCTCTGGCTGGAAGCTGCAATACTGAACATAGGATTTGCAAGAAAGTGAGTTGTGCTCACAACAGAGGGAGGTGACCCTTACAATTGTCTTTGGTTTGTAGCAGATATTCTGCAGGTGGAGGCTACTTCTAACTGAAAGGTGAAATAAAGAACTTAGAATTATCAGGAAAAGACAGTCTTTGTTACAATTCTCAAGATTTTCAGTGCAGGAAGAGTTTAAATCTTGGGCTAAGAATTTGTCATAAATCCTGAAATAAGTGCAGGTACAGGTTGTGTATTTGACCCAGACAAGTGCCCTAGAGGGTGGAAACTGTTTTTTATGTTTATCTGTGTGTGCCTTAAAAGGAAATTCAAGACTTTAGCAGGAAGTGCTTACATCATAGCTACTTATCAGCCAATAGCTTTGGTAACAGACCTGAGAATAATAGTATTATAAGCAAGTGTTTTATAGCAAACTCATCAGAACAGCTAATATTTTCAAGTCAAACTACCTCTGGCTGGAAGCTGCAATACTGAACATAGGATTTGCAAGAAAGCAAGTTGTGCTCACAACAGAGGAGGTGACCCTTGCAATTGTCTTTGGTTTTGTAGCATATTCTGCAGGTGGAGGCTACTTCTAACTGAAAGGTGAAATAAGGAACTTAGAATTATCAGGAAAAGACAGTCTTTGTTACAATTCTTAAGATTTTCAGTGCAGGAAGAGTTTAAACCTTGGGCTAAGAATTTGTCATAAATCCTGAAATAAGTGCAGGTGTAGGTTGTGTATTTGACCCAGACAAGTACCCTAGGGGGTGGAAACTGTTTTTTGTGTTTATCTGTGTGTTCCTTAAAAGGAAATTCAAGACTTTAGCAGGAAGTGCTTACATCATAGCTACTTATCAGCCAATAGCTTTGGTAACAGACCTGAGAACAATAGTATTATAAGCAAGTGTTTTATAGTAAACTCATCAGAACAGCTAATATTTTTCAAGTCAAACTACCTCTGGCTGGAAGCTGCAATACTGAACATAGGATTTGCAAGAAAGCAAGTTGTGCTCACAACAGAGGGAGGCAAACCTTACAATTGTCTTTGGTTTGTAGCAGATATTCTGCAGGTGGAGGCTACTTCTAACTGAAAGGTGAAATAAAGAACTTAGAATTATCAGGAAAAGACAGTCTTTCAAGCAACAGAGGAGGTAGATCTAACTTTACGTTTGTTACAATTCTTAAGTTTCCAGTGCAGGAAGAGTTTAAAGCACAGCTGACTTATTTTGGGGCTGACTGCTTTCAGACACAAACCACCAGGCTGTTTTGGGGCTGGGGAGGTTTTACCTGTGTCTGACTTGGATGTCTGGATTTTTCTCTGTTTGATTAACAGGGTATTTTCTCTGTCAAATTGTTGTGTAGGGTATCTTCCTGACAGGAAGGCACTCATCACAGCGGTGGGTCAGAAAACTTTCAAGTACCTCAAGGGAATCAACAAAGTCCAAGAGGGTAGCATCTTTCAAAAAAAGAGGTGTGCAAGAACAAGGGGGCACAATTTGAAGATGGGGGGGCACAGAGGTAATTTAAGGAAGTATTTTTCACAGAGAGGGTTGTGGATGCATGGAATGGCCTTCCAGAGGAGGTTGTGGAGTCAAAAACAGTGGTGGAATTCAAGCATGCATAGGACAGTCATAAGGCAATTCTAGGGGGTTGGGGCAGGAAGAAGTAGGCTGCTGGTTAACTAGGATCTGCAGCTTATCCATTAGGTAGGGAAATGGGCAGACTGGGTGGGCCAAGTGGTCCTTATCTGCTGTCAAATTCTACATTTCTATTACTTCCTACACCAGATAGGAAGGTTGGGGGTCCTTCCCAAAGAAAGAATAGGACCACCTGGGTCCTCTAATAGGCTGGAGCCTTACTCTGATCCCCCCAGTGTAGTTCTCTAGGGGACCAGGCACGCGGTGCTGCCCCCTCCCCCACATTCTCTGGATATTATATAGAAAAAAAAAAAAGGAAATTGGGGCAGAAGGCTGGTGTTTCCTGTATGTCCATATGGGCTCCTCCCACAGCAGCCCATATGAGCCGCCAGTGACATTGCCCACTGGGGTCCCTCTCTATAGCGATCCCCAGGTTCCAGCCTCCATGTGGGTCCCTCACCACAGACCCCACTTGAGGCCAGCACGCACTTCTTACTTCAGCTTTCTCTTGTGTACAAAGTGCATCTCAACACAGCTATCAGGGACCCACCAATCACCAGGCCAGGGTTGGCACCCATGGTAACGCTTCATCGTTTGTCTTCCTTAGATGGTCAAAGCCAAGAAGTGCACAGCGTGCAGTTCCAACCTCCTGCCCCACGCCCCTGGCCCCCTGTGCACCACTTGTCTCCATGATGACGACGACCTATCCTTGGGACAGTCCACCGGCATGGGTCCCAGCAACCCTGGCCCTAGCGGCTCATCTTGGCTGGTCCCAGGCACCTTTCTCCTACAGAACCAACAGGCGACCATGGCCATGATGGAGAGTCAGCAGAATTTTATGCTGAAGGTGATGGAGAAATTGGAGTCCCTCACCCAACAGAGATTGCCTGTGAACCCACCTCTGGAACAAGACATCAGGGGAGGGGCCAACGAAGATAACATGGATCTGACGGAACCTAGCCTGGATATCCACAAACCCGACACCGGGAGGACACTAACCTACCGGAGGAGGAAGATGGGGCCATCTCCGATGAAGAAGATGTGGAGCAACAGGCCATTCTGTCACTCACCTCCAAACTATGCTCCTTCAACATGGTCCCAGGCCCCATCAAGATCATCAAGACCACCATGGGGTTCGAAATGGAGGAAGACAAACCTCAATCCAAGCTAGACCACCTGATCCAGCAGAGATCCACCGTTCGAGAGACTTTTCCCATCTGTCCGGCCATCGAAGACATTATCAATAAGGAGTGGCAATCCGACGATCCAGGCTGGATGCCTAACAGAAGAAACCTGGACCGGATGTACCCCGTTCAGGAGGACAAAACCAACACCTGGTGCTCTGCCCCAATGGTCAACCCCCAGGTTGCCGCCCTTAGCAGACGGACTATCCTACACTGCGGAACAATCTCCCTAAAGGACCCTGCAGACAAAAGGGTTGAGGTCATGTTAAAGAAGGCCTTCAAAACAGAAGGCATGGCAGCAAGAACGTCCACAGCAGCCATCTACACAGCACAGGCACAAATACGTTGGTTGGAGGAGCTCCTTGAGCAAGCCAACCCCAAATCCAGAGAGACAGAGCTATTAGAGTGCACCATCGATGCGGCAAGATACCTAGCCGACATGGCTGTTGACACCCTCAGACTTAACGCAAGGGCCACAGTCATCACAAACAGGGCCAGACGGGCTTTGTGGCTTAAGTTATGGGAGGCTGACAATGAGTCCAAAACCTTACTGCAAAATCTCCCCTTGAAGGGCAAACATGTTTTTGGGGAGGGTCTCTTAGAGTTCCTGAAACAGAAAGAGGAGGGCAAGGAACTCCTTAGAAACAAGAGTAGGCACTCCTATCTCCCCTCCGCTAGGCAAAGATTTCGGAGGGGCCAGAGGTCATATCAAAACCACAGAGACACGCACCCGGCCACTTCCTTTCGAGGTAGAGGCTCCTACACTTCACCACGCACCCCGACCACCCAATCCTACTACACCTCATCCTTCAAAGCCTGTGGCTCGAGATTCAGAGGAAGAGGCAGGGGTGAACGAGGCAAGCCGCAATGACTGCTCATGTCAGACCCCCTTGGAACAAGGGAGCTCCCCCCGTGGGACAAAGATTAGCGCTCTTCAGTCACCAATGGTTTCACACCACCTCCGACAGATGGGTTCATGAAGTCATGTCCGAAGGATACTCGATAGAGTTATCGGAGACTTCCCTGACACACAGGTTTATCACCTCACCGGTGACGAAAAAGAGGGCCACCGCTCATCAGGTACAACATATCCTGTGGGACCTGATCAACAACAGGACGATTCAGCCAGTACCACCACATGAGCAGGGGTTAGGAGTCTACTCCATCTTCTTCCTTGTGCCAAGAAGAGCAGTGACCTCCACCCCATCCTGGACCTCAAACACCTAAACCAACACGCATTTGCCAGATGTTCAAAATGGACACTCTGAGGTCAACGCTTTGCAATGTTGGGTGGGCGACTTCCTGATGTCCATAGACCTCAGGGCGCATACCTCCACATACTCATCAGGCCGGCTCACAGGCAGTACCTCTGGTTTCACATCCTCGGCCAACACTTCCAATACCAGGCTCTACCATTCGGACTCTCATTGGCCCCAAGAGTCTTCACCTAAGTATCAGTGGTACTGGTGGCCAGACTCCGAGAACATGGTCTCGACATCATCCCCTACCTTGATGACTGGATGATCCTGGCATGATCCAAGGAGAGCTCTCACTGTCACACCACCCTCGCTCTAAGGGCCCTAGAGTAACACGGCTGGGAAGTGAACCGGGACAAGAGCCACCTAACGCCCACGCAACAAATAGAGCATCTAGGCACCAGCCTAGACACAGCTCAGGGGTGGGCAAGACCGTCCGAGGCAAGGGTCCTCAACCTGATCAATCTGGCGCACACTATACGCACCAGCCGTCGGGCATCCAAGGCAACCCTAACACAACTGCTAGGTTGCATGGCTTCATGTATCGACCTCGTCCCATGGGCCAGATGGCACATGCGGCCACTACAGACTCACGTCCTCAGATGGGGATCCCCAAGCGAACACAATCTAAGGACCTTCCTCCCGTTACCTCCCTCGGTGAGAAAGTCGCTAACCTGGTGGACAGTCCGCTCATCTAACCAGAGGTGTCCCACTAGAGGCTCCCCACCAGGTCTCCATTGAGACGAACGCGAGTCTTCAAGCATGGGGTGCTTGCCTGGCCAACAGGACAGCACAGGGCCAATGGACCCACACAGAATCCAGACTATCTATCAACGTCCTGGAAATGCGGGCAGTCTACCATGCACTAACAGCTTTCAAATCCACCATCTTGGGACAATCAATCCTGATCCGATCCGACAACCGGGTAACGGTGGCATATATCACCAAACAAGGAGGCACCCAAAGCAGAGCGATGCTGAAGGAGGCAGCAAGGGTCCTCAACTGGGCCCAGGCACACCTCGAACACCTCAGCGCGGTTCACCTCACTGGAAAGCTCAACATTCAAGCAGACTGGCTGAGCCAGCAACAAGTTCACCTAGGAGAGTGGCATCTCCACACCAGCCTTTTTCAAATGATACAGGACACCTGGGGACCCATCCCCATGGACCTCATAGCCACGGCTCAAAACACAGGTCATGGACTACTTCTCGAGGTACAGGGACAGTCAGTCACGGGGAACCGACTCCTGTCACAACCTTGGTCCCAGGACCACTCCACATCTTCCCCCATTCCCTATTACCTCAGGTGCTGACCAAGATTCCTCCTCGAGATGGACCATCATACTGGTGGCTCCCCTACTGGCTGTGGAGGGCGTGGTTTGCCACAATCCTCTCGATGATGATGGCCTCCTTCAGACTGCCCTACCGTTCTGACATGTTGAACCAGGGTCCACTTCTACACCCAAACCCCGGGACCCTGAAGCTCACAGCCTGGCTCCTGAGAGGAAAAGACTAAGGAACTCGGGCTACCATGACTCAGTCATAGCAACGATGCTACAGTCCAGACGCTCATCAACCACCTCCACCTATAGCAGGCAGTGGGCGGTGTTCACCAAATGGTGCCGTGATCGGGCGACGGACCCGGGTTTGCTGACATGCCCACTATCCTGTTATTTCTCCAGCAAGGCCTGGATAGGGGACTGGCTCACTCGTCCCTCAGGTACAGCTGTCGGCCATCGGAGCAGCTATGGGGTCCATAGAGGGCCACAGCCCCGGTGCTCACCCGAATGCCCTGCACTTCCTAAGGGTGGCTGAGATGCTACGGCCACGAGTACGCCCAACCGTCGGTCCTTGGGACCTCCCCCTGGTTCTGGACCCTCAACTCGGCCCCATTCGAACCCCTCCAAAACGTAGACTTGTTCTGGGTTGGGTTAAAGACCTGCTTCCTCGTGGCGATATGCTCAGCACGCAGAATTGGGGAGTTAGGCGCACTGTCCTGCAGGGAACCCTACACAGTGTTCACACCACACGGAGTACGCCTACGGACTGTTCCAGCCTTTTGACCCAAGGTCTCCTCCCCCTTCCACAGGGAACAGAGTATCGAGTTACCCACCTTCTGGGAGACTTCCATTCGGGAGTCGCTACAGTCCCACAAGGCCTGGACGTGGGCAACAGTCTAGCCACTTACATAACCAGGACACAACCTATTCGAAAGACAGACAGACTGTTCATTGTCTCAAGGGGCCAGAGACAGGGGAAAGCAGCCTCCAAGACCACCATCGCTGGCTGGTTGTGGAGAACTATCCAGGAGGCCTACTTGGCAAAACAAAGGACACCTCCTCAGGGAATCAAGGCACACTCCACTCGTGAGGTAGCCACCTCCTGGGCGGAGAGGGCCAACATGTCAGCGGAAGACATCTGCAAGGCAGCTACATGGACCTCAATCCACACCTTTGCCAGACATTATCACCTAGATCACCTGTTCCAGTTGCAACTTACCTTTGCAACCCAAGTCCTCTCTGCGGCCACTTCCACCACCGCTTCCTTCTGCCCCTAGACCACTCTGTCTCCCTCCCACTGATACAGTACTGCTTCTTATCTACCAGTGAGGTAATGTCTGAGTGCTATGGATGTCAACCAATCACAATGGGTGTTTACTCACCTGGTAAAGGTGATTGTGTTGGTTGACATCCATGCAGGTACACTCCACCCAATCTCGACATGCTAGTAGTCAGATATGCAGACAGGGTATGGGCAGACAACCTTACATTGAGCTGAAAGTTTTATTGCTATGCATTTCAACATCCAGAATGTCCACCGTCGGCCCATTAGGGGTTGAGTCTAGATTGTATTGTCAGGGGAATAAATTAGGGCCCTGGCCCAATTTCATTTATCACCGCATATACTCGCCTTCTTTCTGTTAGCATATCATCTGGTATTGGGGTCATTTCTTGGTGTTCCATTTCACTAACCTTAATTTCAGCTTTGGAAGATTCGAACTGGAGAGCAGGGGCTTCTGGGACCTGGATATGGGAGAAATCTGATCCTAGAGTCATGTGTATCACTAGCCTATCAAGTGGGTTAAAACCCATGAGGTAATGTCTGGAGTGCCATGGATGTCAACCAATCACAATAGCAATTTCAACATACTCTGCCAATTTCTTTCTCATATCTGTTCCAGCAGGCTTTTAACGTTTGATACATTTTAAGTGGGATGGATAGAATTTTAATGTCTATGTTGAATTGCTGCTATGTTTATTTTGTTTTTGAATTGTATTATACAGCACCCAGAGTCCCTGGAATTGGGCACTTTACAAATAAAATTATCTATCTATCTATCTATCTATCTATCTATCTATCTATCTATCTATCTATCTATCTATCTATCCTATGCCAGTAAAACCTGTACAGCAATCTGGCAAGGGTGCAATCCCTCCCTTCACTACCAGCCATTTGACTATCATGTGCTATCTATAACAACTCAGATCTATACTTCTTTGGTATGACCAATTGTTCCATATGTTCCTGCATCTGTGGATTAACACAAACTCTGTACAGTAGCCCACTGTAATTTTTAAACATTAGTTCACCTTCTTTTTGTTTCACACCACCTGCTCAAAATAATCTTGAGAGAAGCCTTGTTAGTTTGCTCTGAAACAAAATCACAATCAGTTATCAGTGTAGTTTCTAAATTTTCATGTATTAACCTCCTGTGTCCATCAGTCCTTTGTTGCTTGCCCCTCTTTTTGTCAGACATCTTCTTTCTTTCCTGGACTTCCGGATCTTGGAGCTGGGCTCAAACAAGTCCGCATCAAAGTCACCAGAAGGAAAAGTGGTCCCACTATCTGAGATTTTCTTTGCCTGTGCTCTTATCATCACAGCTGCTGAAACTGCAGGTTTTGTTCCCTCTGTGGTGAACTCAGCAAATCCTGGAAAGTCATTTCCAATTATCATAGGCACAGGTAATTTGCTACTACCCCACTTTCATTTGGTGTTACACCCCATTAATGCTCTGAGTCACTTGGGTGATACGATAATATTGAGTGTCCCCATGGACACAGATGACCCCAGTATCTGATCCTTTTGCACTGTTCTGTCCCAGACCTTCCATGTGCACCAGAGTCTGTCTGCTTCCTGAATCAATAAGTCCCTTTACAGTCTTATCCCCCACCTTGACATCTATTAAATACTTGCCCCAATGTGCTAAGGCCAAATCTGCTCCAGTGCTACCCTCCTTATTTTCATGGCAGTTTCTTGCAATACGTCCTGGCTTATTACAGTTATAGCAAATAAAGTCTTTAGGTGCAGAATTGCTACCTGCATCATAGTTCTTGTCTGGTTTTGAGTTAAATCATGATAAAGAGGACCTGCAATCCTTGGCTGTTACTTCACTGCTGCATGGTCTGTTTGGCCATATGACAGTCTTCAGCCAAAGAAACAGCCTTTTCCCCAATTTCTGGTCAGTGTTTCTTACCCAAAGCTGCACATCTATAGGCAGAATGTTGATGAATTACTCCATTGCAAATATGTCAAAGATCTGTTGGACTGTTTGCCCCCTGGTAGGAGACATTTATTGAGGAGTTCTCTATGTCGAGAGAAGGCTTCTTGAGGATTGTCAACTGAGTGGTACTTCAGGGACCTAAATATCTGACTGTAGGGTCTCTCCTAAGATGTCATACCTTTTCAGGATTTCTCTATTCACAAGGTCATAGTTTTCTGACTGTGCAGTGTCCATATTGCTGTAGGCAAGTTGGACTGCTGCTTTGGTCATTGACAGACTTCGGTAACCCTTTTGAAAGTTGTCAGATATGCTTCAGTATCATCCGAGGGACACAACTTTGTAAGATTAATGTCTTTTAAGTTGTTTGTATTTTGTTGATGTGCTGGACCTATACCATATCCCCCAGCTTTGATATCTTGCAAGGCATACAGCCATAACTGCTCCTGTCACTGCATCTCTTCTTTTCTCTGTGCCTCTAGTCACTGCAACTCTTCTCTTCTGTGCATTTCTAAATGCTGAATCTGTTTTTCTCTCTGTTTCTCAGGCTGTCTTTGTTGCATAGCCCACCATTTGAAGATGGCAGACATGCTATCATTTATTGTCTCTGTCTGTTCTTCTTTGATCATTTGTGCTCACTGTACAGTCTCAGTTTGAACTGTGTTTCTGCTTCTAGCTTGCCTGCCATTCTTCTTGTAATCACTCTTGGGCTTGCTGTTGCAGGATCCATATCTTTCTACTATACGTCCTTGGTAACAGTTTGAGTACCCACATACAAAACTCCTGGATTAGAGTATGCACAGTGTAAGTCCACTTAATCTGACACCAACTGTCATAGAGGAAAAGGTCAAGAAGCTTACACAGTCCAGGAGAAGTTATAAAATTCACAAGTCGAACTTTATTATTATAAAAAACAATGAAATAAAAATAATAACATTTGAACAGGATAGCGTTTAACACAGGGAGTCCAAGTTAGGATTAAGCCACGAGAAAGGACGGGTCTACTGTGGAATTAATCCATGGTTGGGGGGGTTCGGCCTTGTGCCTCCAACCAACCAGCCATGGATCAATTCCACAGTAGACCCATCCTTTTTTTTTTTTACTTTCTTTTTTATCCTGCCTGACTGCCCTCTCTGTCCACTCTTTCAGACTGCTCAATCCCTCAGACCACCATCATGGAGTCTGCCCCTAGAGTGCCAGACTTCTCCATTGTGTTTCTTGGATCCCCGTATAAGCCCCCTGGGTGGGTCGAGAAAGGACCCCCTTCCTCAACCTTCAGAGGAGAGCATGTACAACGTAGTCTGCCCATGGACTGGTGGCTAGGAGGCATGGATCGGTCTTCATCTAGGACCGATGAGGTTTTTTTTCATTTTTTTTTTTCTGTGGTCCCCTTCCTCCCCCTGAGGAAGCTGGTTCAGGTAGGCAATGTGCTGACACACAATGCCTGCCAAGTGTCTAACAGCATCCTCCCCTTCCTGACTCCAGCACCATGGGATCCGGCAAAGCCCCAAAGTCGGTGCTCCCACCTACTCTCAGGGACATCGGGTGCATGAAGCAAGCATCCGTTGGTATGCTCGATCCTCTTTCCCCCTGCCAACCCCCAGTGATCCGGATCCGTCCCGAACCTGGGTTGCCAGTGTGGAGACCCATCCTTTTGAGTGGCTTAATCCTCTTGTAACATGGCATTGACTGTGTTATTACTATGTGATGAATAAATGACAACAGAAATAGTACTTTTGATAATAGATTTTTTATATATGGCTGTGAAAGATGCAGTAGAAATAGTGACAAAAATTAGAACACTCCTATTACTAATATCGTGGGAGTTACACATTTCCCACAAACATCATGTCAGTTACTAGGTTGTACCTTGGTAATTTCTATTTCAATGCATTAATTTTGTCAAAACTCACATTTCTTTTGCTATGGTGATCGAAAATGCTTCTGTTCAAGTCATGCTGTGCTGCATTGTGGGATTATTTTCAACACACGTGTCACATTTCCCTGTATACAGAAGCAGCATACAGGAAGCAACAAAACACTGCTATGTAGTTAACATCGGCGCTATGTGACTAAATGCTAAACATGGCTCCTATTTTAAGCATGCAATTATAATACTGTAAACATGTTAAACATTTTAAAACATTTCCAACATTGTGGAATAATTAAGCAATAATGCATGACAGGGTGTGTGTTGTGCTGGGATAACGTCACGCCTGGGGTGATTAGGCATGAGGCCGCAGGCCGGGTGCAACTAATCACCCCAGAAGTGACGTTATCCCAGCACAACACACACCCTGGAGTGCAATATTGCTATTATACAATGGCTCATTTGTAAAATGAAATAAAAAATAGATTGAAATTATGTTTAAAATGTATTGTTTTACTGATTTTTTTCATTGTGTAGGAATACATATTGAAAAAATAGTGTTGTTCTATTATTTGCCCAGTAGGTGGTGGTGCTGCATTTGCTTTTTCTGTCTTCCCCAACACACACACACACACACACACACACACACACAATAATTTTTTTTTTTTACATCAAGTTTAACTGAGCAGGCTATGTCAGCTGTTTTTTTAATCCAAATGTGGATGGTTCCATTTAGTTTGTGACCTCCCCATGTTATGCAGTAGTCATTGTTTAAAATGGTTACCCATGCTCCCCCCCGCGGTAAGGAAAGATTGTGATCTGTGACAAGCTGAAACTGTTGGTACCGATCTGCAAGTGTTGTGCTCAAGTACATTCACTCACAGCAGGTATGCAGGAGCACAGCAGGAGACTGCAAAGAGCAAATGTATGGGGCAGAGCACGGGACTCATGATGGAATTACTCCCTTGGTTTCCTTTTGTTTTTTTTTTTGCCAGGAACACCTAGCAGGAAGTGAGCAGCTTCTCCAGGCAGCGACAAGCGTGGCTGTTTAAATGCGCTTGTGCTACTGCCGCACGGGAATCGAAATGTTGTCAAGGATGAAGGCTTTTTTTTTTATTCAAAAGATTTTCTCTTTGAGACACATTGTGGGAGAGGGCTAGGAGCTTCTTGCCACTGTGTGTGCTGCTGGCATCTGGCAGCAAGTGAGTGGGCATCACTGACGGCGGGTGCTGAGTCAAAGTTAGCGAAGCGTTCTGCCGTGCCACATGAGAGTGTATGGAGTGATTCTTGTACAGCTGCTGTGGTGTGTCAGCTGGGACTAGATCCGTGATGTTGTTCTGGGATAACATCATGGGTCCAGTCCCAGACTAACCAATCAAAGGTCAGTATTTTTTCTTGCCATTGTATAATAACATTTTTAACATTTCCAGTAACAAACAGTGGCCAAACTATAGATTTCTACACATTCTCAATCTTGAGAAATGGATGATAGGTTGCTATGCTACTTTTGCAATTTATCTTCACCATGATCAACTTTTTCAAGACTCCCATAATAATTAAAGTTAACGGCACCATGAATTGTGAATCTACTCAAACTGAATGGCTGCCAGTTTCTGCTCCTACTTGAATGTATTTCTGATGGTGCACTGTTGCTCTTTCACTATGTTGTGTGTCATTCATCATACTGCTTTTATTTTTACACTTTGGGGTGTTTTTATCAGGTTCAGCAGTGCTGATAGTGACTACTTCTGCATTTACGGATAATTTTTTTATTTTTTTTTTTATTTTAGTCTTTGGTAATCGGGTAAGGTCCACTAGGCACAAGTGCCTGTTTTCAAGAGCAACCTGGGAGCACTGGGTGGTTAAGTGACTTGCTCAGACTCACACAGTATGCAAGTGGAGGTTGTGAGAATCAAACTCAGGTCTGGTTTGCTGGATGTATCAAGCTCGTTCACATCTCGTTCCTCTAACCTCCAGGCTATTTTGCAATAGGTATTTCTCTGAAGAATTTATCACTATTTTGAGGATAGAGGTACTGACAGTTGTCCTACCACTTTCTGCATGATTTCTTCATCGAAGTTTCCATTGGCTTTTCAGTTCCCTGCACACTTGCACTAGATAAAATGGAAGACCACTTCTGTCAGTCATGAACCGAAGGAGACCAGTATTTTTTTTAAGCTGGTCTCATAACGATGACCTGTGATTATCATTATCTCCCTAGATGCCAATCCTGCTTCAGATAGGAGATGAACAGCAGTGCTATGAATACAGTGGTTAGTGTACCTGAGGCTCAGATTGGCATCTAGAGAGATTTAAGATATCATGTCACTCAGGTAGTTTTGCACCATGGGCTGCATACTATACCAGCATTGTTTTTGGTCAGGCAGATGTTGTGGTGCTCTTTTGGGATGGAGGTAAAATGTCGGTGGATTAGCTGGACATCTATAGACATACTCTTTGTAGAGCACCACAGGGCAATTGGCACTGTTTGGTAGGGCATATAATATGTCACATAGCGCCTCACAGTTTGGCTCACACACAGAGTTATGATTCTTCATGGCTTCATTAAATACCACAGACAAGAACTAGTTCAAACCACAGTCAGCACACTAGGTCATACACCGACTGTAGACTCAGTTTGTCACAGTTCCTTATTTTGAATAAATCAGAGTCAGTGATTCGTGGGTGGTGGGCAGCCACATCTTGCCCAGCCCTATGGCACTCCTTTAAAACAGCAAGGAAAACATTGTTTGCCCCACAGAATTCAGAATCGGTGCTGATATTGACTTTTCCATTAATCTCAACTCTGTTCAAGTGTCTATTTATCCCTGCGCGAAGCCATATAAAGGAGCTGATGCTATACTGCTTCTCATCAGTTGTTCTTATACAGCCATAGAAATGACAGAGCAGTACAGAAAGTTTGTGTATGAGAATGTTTTTTAAGTCAACTGTTTGATTTGTTGACTTGATCCAGTCAAGAAATATATTTAAGGACCACAATGTATTTTTATGGGCATTTTTTCATTTTTTTTTTGTTTCTAACTTGTTCAGATCTTCTGCTGTAATTACCGCGTGATGTTTAGTGGTTGGGTTGTTTGACATGGTCTCAGATTTGCTGTTAATATTTGCAGTACTCGTGGATGGTATAACTTTAATTTCTGGTTCTGTATTAGTCGCATAGTGCATATGTTTGATTTTAGGCTCTCTGTTGCATTCCTCTACTGCTTTCATAGCAGATGCCTGGTTTCCATGCTTGTTATTAGCTCTTGCTACTGTTGTTTTGTTTATGTCACTTCTCTGTTTTCATATCCATATTCACATTACATGATGCTGGTTTTAAAATTGTACCTGTGCTTTGTCTGTCGCGGTATTAGGTATTCATCCATCTTATTATCCCTGTGACTCCACAGGTTGAGAAAGTAACATTAAAACAGTCCATGTTGATTTTTGCAATGGCTGTCAGGGACTGCTGGGCAGGTGGGTGGTGAAATCAAATTTATTTGCATACTGTTTTGGAGAAACATGTGGATTTTTGCAGTACTGCAGCAAAAACCATGGCTTACTTAGGAATTAAACCATGGTTTTAGATGTACCACCTGGTATGTTTTACCCAATAGTACTATTTCATCTTCCTTTAATTTATGCCATGTTACAAGCAAGATTCCTTCTTCTGAGAGATCTTAACCTCCAAGTCTCCAACTTACATACTAACATACTATTTGCCAGCAGATTAGGCCTTACGGTCTATCGAGTCTGCTCGAACCTCAGATCCCTAGTTGGGTGCCGAGGCCCTCCCCCCCCTTGTGTTCCAGAAACCCCTATCATCCATCCCCAACCCCTGGGACAGGCTATCATCTGATACATCCACTTTCTGTGTCTGCCCCACCTCTCTTGAAGCCCTCCACTGTGGATCTCTGAACCAGCTTCGCCAGGCAGTGCTTTCCAAGGGTCCACCATCCTCTCAGTGAAAAACCTCCTCCTTTTTCCCCTCACCTTCCAACTTCCAACTTCAAACCATGCCCTCTGGTGATACCTCCTGCTTTAGTCTAATGATCTCCATGTTTACCCTATTTATTCCCTTGAGGTACTTGAAGACCTCAATCATGTCCCCCATCTCCTCTCCTCCAATGAAAACAGGCAGAGCTCCTCAAGTCTGTCCTCATACGTCAAATCCCTAGCCCTCATATCATCTTAGTTGCCCTCCTCTGTACCCTCTCCAGGAGCTGTATGTACTCTTCAAGTGTGGTCTCCAGTACTGTACACAGTACTCAAGCTGTGGTCTAACCAGTCCATTGTATGTGGCAGAATCACTTCCTTCTTGAGGTGATCCCCCTTACGATGCATCCCAACATCCTGTTTGCCTTGCTAGTCTCTCCTGCACTGCTCAGAGTTATTCATACATGCATCCACCATGACCCCTAGGTCTTTTTCCCTATTGAGGCCTCCAGCGCCTCCCCTCCCAGGGTGTACCTGTGTTTAGGGTTTCCCCACCCAAGATGTAACACCTTGCACTTGGTGATATTGAAATTTAATTTCCATGTGTGAGCCCAGCTTTCCAGTGTGTCCAGGTCCCCTTGCAGGGCCAACCTCCCCTCTTCTCCCTCAACTACTGCTCCCATCTTGGAGTCATCAGTGAAGAGACTCATTTCACACCCTATACCCTCCCTGATGTCCGTTATGTATGCATTAAACAGGATCGGACCCAGGACCGAGCCCTGTGGTACCGCACTACCAACCTCTCTAGGGTTTGAGAGCTCCCCACCGACCACTACTCTCTGGGTGCATCCAGCTAGCCAGTTTTCAACCATCTGACCATCAAGGGCCTACTCCCAACCCCATCAGTTTCTCCACCAGACCATTGTGGGGACAGAGTCAAACGCCTCACTGAAGTCCAAGAATAATACACCCACAGGCTTTCCCCTGTCCAGTTCTGATGTTACCCATTCGTAGAACTCCACAAGATTGGTTTGACATGATCTACCTGGCACAAACCCATGTTGCCGACTATCCAGACCTCCCACCTCCTCCAAGTACACCCCCAATCGTTCCTTTAGTGTACTCTCCATTAATTTTCCCACCACCGAGGTCAAACTGCTGGGTCTATAGTTACCTGGTACTTCCCTCAACCCCCCTTTATGGATTGGCACCACATGTGCCTCTCGCCAATCCCTAGGTACCCTCCCTGTCTCAAGTGACCTGTTGAAGAGCTCCGCCAGGGGTGCAGCCAGTATGTCCGCCAATTCCCATAGTACTCTCGGATGAATGCCATCCAGCCCAGGAGATTTGTCTTTCTTTAGGGCCTTGAGGGCTAACCACACCCTTTTGGCGGAGATAGCATCATCCGTCCTCCACCTTACTGACCTTTTATCCTTATCCTGGATGTGACACCCTGGGGTACCTCTCCCTCCCTCCCTCCCTCTTGCTCCATTTCTATTGCTCCCTGATCCATTCACTGCGCCTTTATCCCCATCATGCCTTGCTTTGTAGATATCCCATCCCTCCTAGTGAACACAGAGGCAAAGTACTCATTAAATACCTCTGCCTGGTCCTCGCCTCTTTCACTCACCCTCCTTCTGATCTCAATCTGCTGAGATGGCCCATAGTTTTTCTCTCCCCAATGTACAGAAGAACCCCTTTTCCCTCCATGTATCCCTGTGCCAGCTGCTGCTTTTACTGGACTTTGCCCCTTACCATCCGGTGACTTTTCTAGATGCAAGATGGTACATTTCTTATCCCTATCCCCTCTTGTTGTTTTTATATTTTTGTAGGCCTTCTTCTTTCTCTGACCACTACCTGAACCTCACTGGACCACCAGCATGGTTTATGTGACCTTGCTCCCTTATTTCACCTTAGCGCAGGTCCTGACTGCCTCATGAAGTCCCCGTTTTATGACCTCCCATCTCCTTTCCACATTTGTCATTGATGTAATCCCCTTCAAGTGATCCTTGAGAATATTTCCCATGCCCACAAAGTCCGCCCCTGAAGTCCACTGCCAGTGTCCTAGATCTCCCCCCTCCCATGCTTATTTGAAACCAGACAGTATTGTGGTCGCTCCAGTCAGGATCCTACAACCAGGTCCCTTACCAGATCCCCATCTGCCAGAACCACGCCCAGGACATGCCCTCCCTTTTGGGCTCCATCACATGCTGTGTTAAGAACACATCCTGGAAGCCGATCCAGCAGCCTCTGCTCCTTGGCCACCTTAGAGGACATGGTTCCCCAGTTTGTACCTGGCATATTAAGGTCCCCATCAATACCACTCCTTCCCTTTTGGTCCACACTGGGTAATGATGTTGTCCAGCAAACCATCCTCCAGAACATCACCCATCCGGGGGCCTATATACACCCAGCTTGACCTTATCTCCTGCTGGGGGATCGTAGGAGACCCATAAGGCCTTCCACGTTTCCTCTGCCTCCTACCCTAGCAATTTCTATGTCATCTCTAATGAACATAGCCACTCCACCTTAAGCAACTTAAATTTAAAACTAAAACTGGCAGTATAGCCTAGAGGTTAGAGTAATGAGCTGTGAACTAGCTTGGTACATCCAGCAGATCAGACCTGGGTTTGATTCTCACAACCTCCTCTTGCATACTGTGTGACTCTGAGCAAGTCATTTAACCTCCCAGTAGTCCCAGGTCACCCCTGAAAACAGGCACTTGTGCCTAGTGGGCCTTACCCAGTTACCTAAGACATAAATACAGTAAAAACACTGCTATCGTTACAGTTTTTAACTGCATCCTGTTTCTCACAAAATGTAACAAGTTTGTGAGTGTCTTTCCTAAGCAAAATAGAACATCTTGGCTCCACAGGCGAAATAAAATAGGAAAGGATGTCTGGAGTTGTCTCCTGTAAACAGTTCTGCTAACGAGCTTGAGGAGGTCAAAAGGTTTCTCAGGTCAACTCCCAGTGTTACAGATTTCAGCCTTTTCTAATAAACTGAAATAGTTATCAGCAGTTGATTTCAAAGAACAATAGCTATGTGCAATTACAAACCAAGGATCCTAGCTTCACACAAAGATCCACATACACTTTTTCAACCACAGAGAATCAAGATGGAAAAAAAAGGGACAGAAACAGCAAGTGAATGCAAGGAGATAGCGGTGGGGGGGACTGTGGAACCCATAGGGGTGGCCAGCTCTGGGTCCCACAGGAAAACTTGATTGCGCAATCAGACATGCAAAAGACAGACAAGTAGCAGAAAATGAAAAGACAGAACAGATCCTTGTTTTTATCTCTCTGCAAAACAAAAGGGACAGGGTCTTTTTCAACCCTGTCATATCCTGCCCACTTCTGTCAGCCTTGTAATTTCCCCTGTCATCTTCCTTTTTTCCCTAATGTATCTGGTAAACTGTTTTTCTCCTCCCTTGACCTCCTCTGCAATATGAGATTCAGTGTCTGCTTTTGTGTCCTTAACTGTCTTCTTGGCTTCTCTCGTCTTTGCTTGCTATTCACTCCATTCCTTGTCTACCCGTTTCTCTTTGAATCTGGGGAAGGCACTTTTTTTGGCCCACACTGCCTCTCTGATGTTTTTAGAGGACCAGATTGGTCTCTCGTGACTGTTACTCTTGGTAACTGTTCTCTGCCCCTACTTAGTTGCCTAGTGAATGGCCCTTTAATTACTCCCCACCTCTACTCCAGTCCCCTGAATTAATCTATTCCAAACAATGTATTCTGAATTAATTCCCTCCTCTGGTTAACATCTGCACATCTGAGATCCAGAGCATTGACCTTTGATGAGAGAACATTGGTACTCGAGGCCATTTTCAATACCTTTTTTATGAATACCTGATTTCCATTACAAACATGGGCACCACCTTTACTTCAAAGGCTATGCCTGTGGTTAAGAGAAACAGTGGTGTCACATGCCATACTCCCTTTTCAAGTGGTTAATAAATCACGCATGCCTAAACAACCCTCAGATGCTTGGATTCTTGCTGCCACCATCCTCCTCTCCTGCTCTTGTGGTGCCTCTCTTTTCTTGGGGTTGGGCCTTCTTGTTAAAAGTGCCTTTTGTCTCAGGAATGTTGTTCCTGTGACACCTCAAAGGTTCAGAATCCTTTCTTGAGGGTTACTGCATCTTTATGGCACCCTTACAGGGTGGTAGTCACCATAGCAGGGATGGAGAGAGAGAGAGAGAGAGAGAGAGCAAGAGAGAGACGGATTGAGTCAAAGTACAGTATAAACATGTTGCACAAACAGTCACAGACTACTACTCAGTCCTCCTCCTAACCATACCGCCATAGAAGCCTGCTGAGCATGGAAATCACCAAAAAAGTCAACTAGGCCTTAAAGATAAAAATCCTTCAAAACTGAAAAAAATAAAACAAACTGATTAAGTGTTCTTCCCCTTTACAATCACCCCTCATGCATGTACACAAATTAAAATAGCAATTTTACAATGCCAAACATTTTGTTACAAGTTAGAACAGCAGCACTATCTCATTTTCAATGAAGTCCTACGCTTATATTTTTACATTATATTTACCCATGACAGCACAACTAAGGTGCATTATCTTGTTTTCAGTGGGGTCCTGCTTTTTGTTTTTTCATTTCCACAAAGCTCTTTCTCATTCTGGTCTTGTCTGATGGCACCACCACCCCAGTCCCATCGTTGACCTTCTCACAGAGTTACAGGTTATCCACCACTTACCTAGGATCATAGTGTGGTGGATGACCAACATTGTTGGTTGTGGGAGAGCCTGGAGGTGGGTGCCAGCAAGGATGGCTTGCATTTTCCTCCTGCCATCAGATGTTGTCTCCTTGGGTGGTGGTGGTGTGCAAGGAGGCCACTGTGCATATGTGGAGTGGCAAGCATGTGTGCCAGGAATCCAATATCAACCCCTCCCGTCCTGATGCTCCCGACTGTGCTGGCAACCTGTCTCCACTAGTCATCAGTCACACAATGGGAATGATCTCCTCCTCTCCCTCAGGAAGGAGAGCAGTCCCAGGTATGCTCAATCCTTCCTCCACCAGCCAGCACCCGATGGACAGCACTTATTTCTGAATGTACATCACCGGCATTGCAGGTGGCAGCACTATACAGAGGCAGCTTGTGTTCCTGTTTTTATCACTTTCAAAATGTGTTTTACCAGGATAGTCCAGCTGAGAGGCAATATCTCATCTTCAGAGGGATGCTGCTTGTACCCATTGTTAAATTGGATTTACCCAGGACAGCACAATGGAAATGCAGGATCTCATTTTCAGTGGGGGTGGGGGCCCATGTTTTACCCACTTTTGCAACATATGTACCCAGGACAGGCCAGCGAGAGACATTATCTCATTTTCAGTAGGCTCCAACATTCTGACCCCAAATTTCCCAACATAGCCTTTTTATGACCTCATATTATGATCAAGACAGGTGGAATTTTCAAAATCCTGTTTGAAAGGTGATTTTGCAGAGTGACTGCAAAAACATGTTTTAGAGGTGATTTGAAAAAATGACCTGTCATGTTCTCGAGGACGGGGAAGGTAATGCAAAGGATATGTTGAAATTTGGGCCCAGAATCTGCAACAATAAAGTTATGAGTAAATACTGGAGAAATTCAACCTTTCTTCACAACTTAGTTTTGTTTTCAAGTCTTGACCCCAAATTTTCAACAAAGTCATTACATGACCCCATGTTATGATCAAGACAGCTAGAATTTATAAAATCTCATCCAAATGGTGATTTGGCATTGTGACTGTAAAATATGCAGCTAAGTGGATTAGAGCAATAATACTGTACCTGTTATGTTCATGAGGTGGAGTAACACAAGGGCTATGCTGAAAATTTTAGGCAAAATGTGGAAAAATAGTAAAATTATGAGTAAACATTGGAAAAATTCAACTTTTCTTCATAACTTCATTTTTATGAATATTTTGACCCCATATTTGGAATCAGTCTTTTTGTGATCTCACCTTATGATCAAGACAGGTGGAATTTTTTAAATCCTGTTCAAAAGGTGATTTTGCAGAGCGACTGCAAAAGTATATTTTGGAGGAGATTTATAAAATGACACCAGTCATGTTCATCAGGTGGGGGTAACTAAAGGGCTACATTTCTCATTTGGGGTCAACATTTGCCAAAATCACAAAGTTATGAGTCAACATTGGAAAAAAAAATCAACATTTCTTCATAACTTGTTTTTTGACATTTTTGCTCCATGTTTTCAACATAGTCTTGTTATGACCCCACCATATGGACAAGACAGGTGAAATGTTTCACATCCCATCCAAAAAGCAATTACACAGAGTGACTGCTTTCCTCAGTGACTGTTTTTCTCAGTTTCTGGTCAATGATGGAAGCAGCAGAATGTCCCGGTTGTCATCAAAGCAGGACTGGATTGGTAAGTGAGTACTGTTGGGGGGGTGTAAGGTGGTGGGTGCTGAGAGTGGAGTCTGGGTTGGGGGTCCAGAGTGTCAGAGGGGGCAGCAGACAAATGACAAAGATCCATGACAATGAAGGACAAGATGATGAGGAACTGTTTCCTTCTTTTCAGGTACTTGGTTGGCAGCACCGAGGGTGGGCACCCTGGTGTCACATTTTGTTTTGGGGGGGTTATCCAGCACCAGAAGTGGGCACCCTAGTGTGTGACAGTGGGGGAGGAGGCACAGATTGAGCATTTGCCAAAACCAGGGGGCATAGTACAGCAATCAAGGAGAGGATGGATGCACTTTAAAGTTTTAAACTGGAAACCAAGGGAGAACAATAAAACAAGCTAAGAATTGAAGTACTGTGGAACAGGCAATTGAGCCATGTAAAATAATGGACAGCTGCTTTAATGGACTTAGGAGAAAACAATTGTTTTTTTGATAACACTGTGCACACATGGTTAAGAAGTTAAAGAAGAAGTGGTAAGATTAAAATGTCTACAGTAAGTTCTTTCTTTTTCTTGAAAAAATGTGCAGATAAAATGACTACATGAGTTTGACTAGCAGTTAAGGTCAGGTGAGCTAAAACTAGTGAATTACCCTGCTATTATTGCACCTTAGTAATCCTAAAAGCTATCTTAAAGCTTACAGTAGCAGAATCTAAATGTGGAGAATCCGGGGGGGGGGGAGGAGTCACCACTGTCGGTATTGAGAGCCATCTTGGTTCTAATGGAGAGCCGGTGGCATTTGAGAATGGAAGGCAGGAAAGCGCACAGAGGGAATGAGTGGAAAGGGGGTGAACATCTACCTGTGAGCTGGTGGCATTAGTAATGGAGTGTGCAACAGCACATTGAGGCAGCAAGCAGGAGGGGGTTAACTTCTACTGGGGATCTGGAAGCATCAGGGACAGTGGGTTGAGAAACCATGCGGAGACAGTGAGCAGGGAAGGGGATTACTTGTACTGGGGAGCAGGCAGCATTTGGAATCAAGGATGGGACAGCATGCAGAGGGAGCAAGCATGGGGGGTTAACTTCTGCTGGAGAGTGTCTGACATTGGGAATGGAGGGTGGGACAGCAGGTAGTGGAAGCAAGTGGGAAAGCTTCTACTGGGGAACTGGTGGAATTAATAATGGAGGGCAGGACAGAACAAGCACAACTAATGATCATGCTCAGTGAATATGCTAATAAGTGAAAATTTCATAAAATAAGAGTATCTTTGTCCTTTCATGTGTAAGAATTTTCCATCCATCATCAAGCTGACCAGTGTCATCACCAGCCTGTTTGTAATACGCTGCTCATAGCCCAGTCTCCACAATGCTCAACTGCATTGACCCCAACACGGTCACACCTTCAAAAAAAAACTTATAGTGCTGGCAGAGTCCCAGTACGTTTGATATTAGTGTACAAGCAAACATAAAAATGAAGTATTACTCAGTTTAATTTTCTGGAGTTTCTTTTCTAACAATGGAAAATCCATCCTCCCCTTGTCTACCTGTCAACCCAGGAACTCTTAGCAGCTTACTCTGCCACAGATAAAACTGAATACATTGCCCTCTTGGGCCTCTCTGTTGTCTGTGTTTGTGTGAAGAGAGGTGAACATTCTGACAGTAGAATTCAGGAAAAATCTGAACTCCTGTATGTATTCCATGATAAACAAAGATTCTGTCTATTGAATGTATGGATAGACAGCTAATTGGCAGACTGGGAATGACTATTTCTTACTAGTTACTTTTAGCAAAACAAAACATTTGTTTCAGTTAAAATATTTGGATTTTTTTGTACTTTAAACTTTCTCAGTTCACACATTTTATCAGTACAATAAGACACTTCAAGGTGTGGGTTGTTATGTGATAACAGCAGTTCCAGGTGCTGAAGGCACTCAGCGTATATGCCTCATGACTCACAATGCATTGAGGCATGTGTTTATTTCATAACAACCCACAAACTGCCATGTCTAATTTGTTGAGTAAGTTTGTAAGTTTTTAAAGAAACCTTGGTACAGACGTAGAGCTACAGGCTACCAGAACAGTAGTTGGTAGATGGCTTGTGTTCAATTCCTAGTTGTGAACATTTTCACACAATTACTTCACAGGAGTGAAAAGGGTACAGGAGGGGAGCCTTTTCAAAACAAAGATGGGCTTCAGGACTAGGGAGCATGTGATGACGTTGGAAGGGGAGAAGTTCAGGAGGATGTGAGGAAATATTTCTTCACTGAAAGGGTGGTGGGACCGACTGCTAGATGAAGTAGTGGAGGCTAAAATGGCAGAAGGCTTCAAGCATGCATGGGATAAACACAGGGGAATATTAGAATAGAGGACATGAGGGGGAAAGGTACCCAAAGACCAGATGGGGTCTATGGAGGAAGGACAAGCAGGGAACACTTGGGCAGACTGGATGGACCAAGCGGTCCTTTTCTGCTGATAGAATCTCTGTTCTACATTTCTATGTTTATGGCAGTCAACAAATTATGTAAGCAATAAGACACATCAGGTTGTAGGTTGTTACTGTAGGTAATAATAAGGCATCCAGGTGCATTGTTGAAAAAGTGTGTGACATTTAGGGAGTCATTCACCTCTAGGTCACTTGTTCAAATCCAGCACAGGTCAATAGTGGCCGAAAGTCATCATCACCTGAGGGTTGATCAGTCACCTATGTAAAATGAGTTGTGGTGATTTCAGTCCAGTTCCTAGTGGGCAGGTGTCCACATCACAAAACTACCAACACAGCTGGCACATATTGACATTGTTGGCAGTCTCAGATGAGGGGCAAAGGACTGACTGGGTGTGGAGTCTGAACTACCTCTCAACTATGTGGTTGTCCCCCATGAAAGGGTTGAGGTACTGTAGTGGGCCACTATGGGGAAGCTTGCACTAGGATTATCCATGTTGTACCTGTCTTGAGATAAGCAGATGCTTTCAGGTTCCAGTGCTGTCAGTCCAGCACCTTTCACAAATACTAAAATTTAGACACAGAAAAAAAATCTTAAAAAAAGATTGTTACATTATAATGTCATGCCAGAAGGCTTTGCTTAGCTCGGTGGCACCCTTTATTGCTAGTTTATCAAGACAAATTTGAAAAATAATAAAAAATAGAAATATTTAAAAATGAATGAGGTACACTGGCTCTGGACAGGACTAATCTCTGATTATCTCTAATTTCTAATCATCACTAGCAGGCATGCACCACTTCACACTAAATGAATGAAGCAGCATAATTCAACTTGGTAATCTTCCCATTTATTCAAATTTCAGAAAGAGGGAAATCTTAGAAAGGTATTAAAGAAGGGACAAGACCTTCTTCCAGTACATCAGAGAGAAAAGAGCTATGAAATCTGGCATTGTGAAACTTAAAAGGGGATCAGAGTGGGTAGAGCACAACTGGGAAAAGGAAGATGTCGAAAATGAACACCTCCACTTTTACAAAAGCAAAGGATGGCCCAGTGCTGCGGGAAAAGTTGTGGATAGGAATGGGGGAGGAAGAAAGAATGAGGGAGGAGTTGATTATGGAGGACATAGTCCACAAGGGGCTTAAGCCTCAAGGTGAACACATTCCCTGGGCCTGATAGCATGCACCCCAGGATACTAAAGGAGATGGAGGCAGTACTTGCAGCCCCTCTGACAGATCTGTTTATCTGCTGACTGGAAACAGGAGTGGTGCCATAGGAATACAGGACTACTAAAGGAGTGCCCCAGCATAAGAGAGGTGTAAGGGATGACCCATGAAACTATGGACCAGTTAGCTCAACCTTGCCAGTTGGCAAGTTGATGGAAACTACCCTTAAAGAATGGTTAGTGGAGTTCCTAGAGACAAACGGGTTACAGGATGACAGGCAGCATGGATTCATGACAGGAAGGTCATGCCAAACCAATTTGATCAATCCCTTTGCCTGGGTTACGTAGGCAGTGTTTAAGAATCAGATAGCAGACATACTGTATTTGGACTTTATTAAAGCCTTTGACTTTGTCCCCATAAGAGGCTGATCAAAAAGTTGGAGGACCAAAGGATAAACTGACCAAGTGGTTGGCAAACTGGCTGGGAGGAAGGACTCAAATGGTGGTGGAAGGAAGGGAACTTTCATGGATGAGGGAGGTCACCAGAGGGGTCTCAAAGAGGCCAGTGCTTGCACCCGTGCTGTTTAATGTGTTCACAAATGACATTAGGCAGGCATAAAAGACAGAATCTGCCTCTTTGTGGATGACACCAAGCTCTGTGAGAGGGTGGACATGGATAAGGCAGTCAGGGAGCTAAGAGAAGACCTAGCATAGTTAGACAGGTGGTTTGCATCTGGCAACTGGTGTTTAATGTTAAAAAGTGCAAGGTCATGCTCATTAGGAGCAAGAGCCTGAGGGCCAAATACAAACTAGGGGGAGTGAAGGTCACAGTATCAGAGGAGAAAAAAGACCTTGGCATTGTGATCGCTAGCAGCCTGAAGCTCTCTACACCATGCAAAAAACAATGGCTAGGGAAAATAGGATGCTGGGTTGCCTAGCTAGGGAACTCACCAGCAAAAGGAAGGAGGTTTGCTATATTACAGGTGTATGGTGCATCCATACTTGGAATACTAACATACTAAGAAGCCAGCAGGGTAGGCCCATGGTCTGTTGAGTCTGCTCTGGGATCAGTGCCTGTTTAGGGCACCATTTTCTGCCCCCCCTTCTCTCTGAGGTCTCCCACCCCCTTCCCCTGACTGGGCCGCACCCCCAATGCTGACCTTGTTAAGATGCACCCTCCCACTATATCTGTCCCAGCCCCTCTTGAACACCTCCACAGTATCCACAGCCACCAGTCCTCCGGTAGTGCGTCCCAGGGCTTAACCACCCTTTCAGTGAAGTAGCGCCTCCTCATCTCCCCACTGAGTCTCCCACCTACCAGCCTTATAGGGTGTCCCTGGAGGACCCCTTTTCTTTCAGCTGGAACACCCTATCCTGGCCTGCCCTATTGATCCCCTTAAGATATTTGAAAACCTCAATCATGTCACCTCTGTTCCTCCTCTCCTCCTTACAGGTTGAGCTCCTTGAGTCTCTCCCCATAGGACATTTCTCCCAGACCCCATATCATGCTGGTTGACCTGCTCTGGACCGTCTCCTGGAGTTCAATATCCCTTTTTAAGTATGGACACCAAAACTGGACGCAGTATTCAAGGTGCGGTATAACCAGGCAGTTGTGAAGCGTAGGATCACCTCCTGGCTTCTCAAGGTTATTCCCCTGGGTATGCCCCCAGCATTTTGTTTGCTCTAGCTGCAGCTCTTCTACACTGCTCTGAGTTGTTCATTCTGGCATCCACTACCACCCCGAGATCCCTCTCCCCACTTGAAGCTTGCAGTGTCACCCCTCCCAAGGTGTATACATGAGATGGGTTCCTGGCCCCCAGGTGGAGGACCTTGAAGTTCTCAGTGTTAAATCTCAGCTTCCAGGTGTGTGACCACCCCTACAGAGCCTCCAGGTCTCCTTGTAGGGCTAACCTACCCTCCTACCCATCCACCACTGCTCTCAGCTTGGAGTCATTGGCAAAGAGGCTCATCTTGCTGCTGATACCGTCTCTGATATCTGAGATATAAGCGCCCCAGCACTGATACCTGCGGGACCCCACTAATGACCTTCTGGAAGATGAAACCTCCCCCTCTGACCACTACCTTCTGGGAATGCCCCCTAGCCAGTTCCTGATCCACCTGACCATCCACTCCCCCACCCCCATGCCCCTCAGCTACTCTAGCAGCCCAGGATGTGGCACCGAGTCAAAAGCCTTGCTGAAGTCCAGAAAGAGGACATCCACCAGCTTGCCCTGGTCCAGTGCTCTCGTCACCCAATCGTAGAACTCCTCAAGGTTGATTTGACATGATCTGCCTTGAATAAAACCATGCTGGCAATCTTCCAGGTATCCCCTTGCCTCCAAAAACCCAACCAGCTCTCCTTTAAGATGACCTCCATCACTTTGCCCACCACCAACGTCAAGCTTACCAGCCTGTACTTTCCTGGGTCCTCTCATGAGACGCCTTTGTGGATAGGTACAATGTGGGCCATCCCCCAATCCTGAGGCACCCATCCCGACTGGAGAGAGGAGTTAAAGAGGTTCACCAAGGGTGCTGCCAGGATGTCTGCCAGCTCCCTCAGTACCCTGGGATGAAGGCCATCCGGCCTGGAGCCTTCTCCACCTGCAGGGCCTTGAGGGCTTCCCGCACTCTACCAACAGGGATTTCATCATCCATGGCGTTCCCTCTACTGCCTGTGGGACCACCCTGCCCACCCCCTTGTGGTGTCGCCCTACCATCCTCCCTAGTAAAGACCGAGGCAAAGTAGTCATTCAGAACCTCAGCCTGTTCCCCTGCCTCCTCCACCCACCTGCTCCCCGACCCCAGTCTACCAATCTGCCCTTTTTCTTTTCTCCTTTCCCTGGTATACCTGCAAAACCCTTTTTCACTTCTGCCAATCCCCTGAGCCAATCTCTGCTCCATCCTCACTTTGGCCAACCTCACCACCCTAGTGACATTCCTGGCCCAGTTATCGTAATTCCCCTTGTCCTTATCCCGATGAGAGTGCCTATATCAGCCATTGGTGGCCTTCTTCTCCCTTACCACCTCCTGGACCTCCCTAGTCCACCAGCTTAGCTACCTGGCTCTGCCAAACTTGCGTCTCACCCTTGCGCATACCTTGGTAGCTTCCAGGAGCCCCTTTTTAATGAGTTACCACTGTCTTTCAGTGTCCATCCCAGGCCTGATTCCATCTAAGTAGTCCCTTAGCATCCACTCCATACCCTTGAAGTCCGCACCCCTAAAATCAACTATCATTGTTTTTGTGCTATCCACTCCCCCCCACAGGTCCATGGAAAACCAGACCATGGCATGATCACTACCCACCAGTGGAGCCCCAACCACAAGGTCCCTGATGAGGTAGTAGTCTGAGAGGACCACATCCAGGATGCTACACTCCCTCGTCAGGTCAGTCACCAGCTGGGTAAGGAATGCATCCTGAATGATGTCCAGCAGACGCTGCTCCCTGGCAGATGAGGACACCATGATTCCCCAGTCAGTCCCTGGCATATTTAGGTCACCCAACACCACCGTCCTGCTATTCCCCTGTCCACAATGGCCCTTACAATTTGCCATCAGGCCTTCCTCCAGGTCCTCCCCCTGCATGGGTGGCCTATATAGCACTCCTAACTTCACCTTCTTACCTCCTGAAACCTGCAAAGTGACCCATAATGCCCCCACGTGCCCCTCCGCTTCCTCCACCTTGCATATCCTAATGCTATCCTTAATAATAAAGACCATTCCCCCACCCCTTCCCACAGCCCTGTCCTTCCGGAACGTGGTATAACCTATTAGGTTTAGGTCCCAGTCATGTGCAGAAGTGGCCCACGTCTCAGTGACAGCTGCCACATCTACTTTTCCTTCTAATAGCAGTGCCTGAAGCTGGGGCATCTTGTTTCCCATGCTCCTAGTGGTGATCAAGACCACCCCTCCAGTCGTCCCCATTGCTTCCCCCCTTCCCCCGCCAGAGAGCACCCAGTTAGCTGCCTGGCTGGGCCCCCCTGTGCACAATCTGGTGCTTCCAGGCTGTACTCACTCCTCCATGGATGGGGGAGAGGTAGGCTGCAGTCCACCTCAAGCCCCCGCCCTCTCCCTCTCACAAGTTTAAACCCCACCTAGCTTGGACGAAGCTAGCTAGTCCCTGCCTTAAGACCTCCTTCCCCCCAGGCTGAGGTGAAGCCTGTACCTTGTGTATAGCCCCTTGTCCTCCCAGGTCGCACCCCAGTCCCCTACCAACCTGTACCTCCTGGCCCCACACCACCCACCAAGCCATTCGTTAACCTCTTTAATTTTTTTGCTTATTTGCCACACTGGCTTTAGGCACCAGTAGAATCTCTGAGAAGGAGACTGAGCATCCAGTGGCATTACAGACCCTGGCTAATTCCCGAAATCTAGCTTGACTTTCCAGTACACTATTTCCCTCTATATCATTGGTGCCCAGATGCACCAATAGATTGGGCTGCCTCCACAATCCTTTGCCACAGCGTAGATCATGAGCTTGGCCTCATGCACAGTCAGGCCAGATATACTATTGACCCTGACTCCACAGGCTGCCCCCTCTTTGACATTCCCACTAAATACCCCTAATCATAGAGTCTCCCAACAGTAGCACTCCTACCTCCTCATTTCCCTTTTGTCCACTCCCCATCCCAGAGTTCCCCCCTTCCCATCCCCCCTCATCAGTTGTCCAGGCTGCCAACCCATCTGGGCACCAGCTGCTGACCCATCTTCCTGTTTGAGCCCTTATTCCTCACTGACCTGTCCACCCCCTTTCTTCCTTCTGCACCCTCGGTCTGTTCTCAACTCACCCCAGGGTTTAATGACTCTCTTACCTGCAAGGGATTTGTACTGTCCCCTCAATTCCCACCTCTGTGCCACTCTCCCCCTTGCTGCATCCCTTCTTGTCCTTATCCCCCTTGACTACACCCACTTCACCCAATTGGTCCTCCTCCACCCTACCCAGGGGCTCCCTAAACCTGGCCCCCCCGCCAACCTCACTTCGCTTATCCCTGGTGTCCTGGATCCTAGCTATCGCCAACCTTCCCCACACTGGCGCTTCCTCTGTTATCGCTCCTCCTGCCCCCCAAGTCAACATGCATGGGTATCCCGCTGTTCCTGGCTTCAGAGCTTTCTGTCATGCCTCAACCCCAACCACTTCTGGTGCCTTCTTTGTTCCTGGATCTCCCCCTCCCCCATGTTCAGCTTTGCTAGAGGTGCAAATCTGTTACTATACAGCAAACAACTTGTCTTGACTCCCACTGGCTCTTTCCTCCCATCAGTTCCCCTATGAGGGTCCTCCCAACTTTTACCCCCAACCACCCACCAGGTTCCTTTCCCCTTTTCATGCTCAGGACCACCCCTACCCAATTCTACTGGGGTACCCCCCTTACACTCAGCACCTTCTCCCCACTCAGGACCACCCCTTCCCGAGCCCACTAGAGGCTCTCTTACCTACAGGGCCTCCCCCAGTACATTCTTTCCTACTTTCATGGTTTTTTGTGCCCCTGCCAACTCCCCCCCCAGCAGCTCCTGCCCAGACCGGTTGCC
This sequence comes from Neoceratodus forsteri, assembly GCA_016271365.2. NCBI lineage: Eukaryota > Metazoa > Chordata > Ceratodontiformes > Ceratodontidae > Neoceratodus > Neoceratodus forsteri. The sequence goes on along the minus strand of CM057457.1, from coordinate 170,508,239 downwards.
ACACCCAGACCCACTGTGACTTTACCCTGAAACCCCTCTCCCTTTCTTCCATCCATGGCACAGTCCCCCTTGTACTCCACTGCCCCACACCCCTGCCTTACCCAAGGACCATCTTAGCCATTGGACCTCCTCCTGATGTTGTGCCAACTGTTGGCACACCATGCACCCACCTAACCTCCAAGAGGGACTCCTGTACTGTGTACAGTACTGGAGTCCCTCATGACAAAAGAACACCAAATAGCTGGAGGCAGTACAGGGCTATGAAGATGGTCCAGGATCAACACAATCTCCCATACAAAGAAAGTGTGAAGAATCCAAACATGCACTCATTTGAGGAGAGAAGGGTGTGGGGTAACTTTCAAGTACCTCAAGGGTAAATACAACATCGAACTTGGGAATCTTTTTAGATTCAGTAAGAATAAGAACACAAGGGGCACAATTACAAATTAGCAGGTGGAAGGTTCTAGAAGGAGGTCAGGAGACACTTCTTCAGAGAGAGTGAAGACAACGTGAAATAAGATCCAGGAGGAGATTGTCAACCAGATAAGATTTGAGCATTCAAATGAGGATTGGGACAGAGCCATGGGGAAGGAATGAGTGCAAAGGGAGGGAAAGAGGAGTGTCATGTAAACATAAGTATATGGGCTACACAATATCAGGCTAGGTAGACCATATGGCTTTCTTCTGCTGGCAATTGTAATATGTTGGTATGTTTATAATGTCAGAGATAGAGCTTGGAAGAAGGTCAAAATAATAAATTCAGAAAGTGACTGACGGAACTATAGGTACCTTTGTAATAAGTACCTCAGTGATGTCAAAGCTGCAACATTTTCCTTTTCCATGGATAAGCCCAAAATATCAACTGGGGCACCTTTTAAGATAATATTTTAAAGGCCTTCAATCATATTCAATCATAATCCTAAATCTGATCCACTCAATTCCTTTTTGGTCAGGTTAGGGGTAAAGGTCATGGTGTCGGAGAAAGAAAAGGATCTGTGTGTAGATGCCCAGGTGAGGATATGATCATGGTTGAAAATGGTTGACCATACCTACCATAGAACATTAAGAACTCTGGTACAGTTAGTAGTTTAAAGGAGCATTGTAAAAGTTACTTGTTTGATTCAGATGTTTGCACTTACATCTAAATAATTTTTAGGTTGTGTATTTTTATTGTATTTTGTACATATAATTGTCTTATCTCTGTATTTGTACATATTGTGCTGTATCTTTCCAGGTCATGTCTGTAACTGGCCATGTTGCCCAGTGTACCCACCCAGTGATTAAATAAAATTGAATTGATTTGCTCTGACCAGGCTTTGACTGTGATTAATGACAATAGTTAAAAACCGTTCATAGGTTTCATAGGTTTAGACAGGCCAAGAGGGACAATGCCCATGACAGCTCGCCAAAATTAGAAAGAGTATCCTATAATGTTATTCCTGGTACAATATTCATCCAACCTCTTTTTAAAAACATCCATACAACTGCTACCTACCACTTCAAATGGCAAAGAATCCCATAAGCTTACTACCCTATGATTACACCAGGAGGCCTTTTCTCTTGTATGGCACAAGTCCACCTGAGCTGCAAAGCATGTGACCTAGTGTCATAATAAGAGTCCCTGGACTTCAGCCCCAGATAGTTCCAGTAAATCATGATTTTGGAATGCACTATAAATCAGACAAAGGTCTCCATGGAGTCTTCTATATTCATTGTCAGTCTACCATGAACTGAATATGGTCAACCGTGGTCATTTTCTAACTGTGATTAACCATGCTTGATCATGATCATTCTGCATCCATTAGTGTAACTAACAAGCACATTCATTTTAATATTTACTAAATTTAAAATGACCATACCCTATACATTTCTGATTTGTTTATTTCATCTATGTAATATACTGTATTTTGTTCTTTCCCAGTATGTTATCTGAATATAACATGGTCAACCATGGTTAACCATGATTCATCCACAGTTTATCCATGGTCATAACTGCATTTGATAACAACTACATTTGCATAATTTATTTGCATATCATAACAGAGAATTTGACACTTTAAACTCATATAAATAATTACAGTCTTATTTCATTTAGTTTGGTATCAGGTAGGCACACTGGAATATACATTCCTTTTTCAGGTACAAATGGCGGTCATAATAACTGCATACAAAATTACTGTGGAGTACGAGGAACATCCTCATTGTCAGAAACAGACACAAAGCACAGTTTTGATGAGCAAATTTGATAACTTTTAATTTTGAAACTCCCTATTTAGGGTAGGGTAATAAAGGGAATTTAAAGGGGTACAATAACAAAGAAAGCAGGTAGGATAGGATGATGGGAGTGGTGCAGTGCAGTGGCTGTGGGGTGGCAGTCTTCAGGGAGGCTTTCTGGAGGCTGTGTCGCAGCCCTATCTGTGTGCACCTCTCTGGTCTGAGGGAGGAGGTTACCAGACTCAAGGCCGGGTTGGTCTGGGTTCGGAGGACCTTCTCCTCCACCCAGGGACTACTTAGTTCACTGCCGCTACCTCAGAGGTTACCCAGAAGGAGGAGTTGCTGGACAACAGTGGACTCAGGGAGGGTTAGGGTGGTGGGGCGTAGGCACATCCCACACCTGGTTCCACTTCAAAACTCTTATGCCACACTGGCAGAGTGAGAATGTCCCTCAGAGGCACCCTAAGTAGTGACCAGGGAGGATGTGGGGGTCCTCCATAGTGGAGACCCCAAGGGCAGGTGGCAGAGGACACCCGAGGAGAAAGCAAATCCTGATAGGTGACTCCATAATGAACTGGGGACAGGTAAAGATGAGGAGAGGGAGTGCCACAGCTTGCAGGGATGGAAAGAAGATCCAAAGGATCACTGGGGCAGCAGGAAGGGATGGAAAGCTAGACATCATTGTCCATCTGTGGACTAATGACCTGGCTAGTGATGGCTAGGGGGAATGACTTGGCTAGGGATGAGCCAGCAATAGTTCAGGAGGAGTTCAGGGAACTGGGGAGGGGTCTTAGACAGGAGGCATGATCTGTGACCTTCTTGGAAGCGGTACCTGTCTATGAGAGAGGGAGGACAGGATTCGCTGCACCAGGAACTTCAATGCATGGTTGAAGGAATGGTGCAGAGAGGAGGGTTTCGGCTTCATTGGGGACTAAGGCTCCACCTGGAGGGATAAGGGCCTGTACAGGGATGATGGCCTGAATCCATCCAGGAGGGGAACCATGGTCCTTAGTGAATGGCTTAAATGCTACATTGGCCAGCATTTAAACTATCCAAGGGGTGGGGGGAGGCAGAAAGACAAAGGAAGATATAAACTGTCTCGCTCCACAGGCAAATGAGGTCAACAAGGGAATCATGAGGGGATGGAACCCAAAAAGAACCATGTAACAAAAGAATCTGGGGATAAAAGGCAAGAGTGATAATGTGATAGATGGTGGAGGAAACAAAGGGAGGCAAATGGAAACAAGAGGGGGGGGTGGCAGCACAGTCTCGAGAGCCATGTGTGCAAACACTCAAAATCTATGCAACAAGACTGCAGATCAAGAGGCCACCATGGCAGAAGCAGACCTGGATATGGTTGCAATTATCAAGTCCTGGTGCAATGAAGACCAAGATTGGGATGTGGCCATACCGGAGTATACTCTGTTCAGAAAAGATAAGGTTGGTAAAAAAGGGGGAGGAGTGGCTCTTTATGTCAGGGACAAAATAAAAGTCACAGAAATACAGGGAGAGCAAGGAGGAGCTGAGGTACTATGGGTCACCCTGAAAACATGTAAGGGGGCCACTACTCACATAGGTGTGATCTACAGACCTCCAGCACAGATGGGAGAGGTGGATAAGGACATGATGGAAGCCATCCAAAGGATGGCATGCAAGGGGGATGTGTTTCTGGTGGGGGACTTCAATCTACCAGATCTGTATTGAAGCCTGTATAGCAGACAGAGCTGCTCTACAGTCCGTGGTGCTCACCGTAGAAATAACACAGAGCAAGGAACATGAAGCTAGGCACATATTCATGCCAGGAACCAGACACCACTTGTAGGAGTAAAGGTGTTTAAATCCTTTTTATTTTAATCAGCCTCTCCTCCACCAACAAAGACACAAACAGGAATACCTCAATGTTTCATGCAGGTGCACTGCGCTTTGTCAAGAGAATGAAAAAACATGCACACCATACTACTTAACTACTGTCATCAAGGTTCCCTTGTGTCTATCCCATGTATACCTGAATCCCACCACTGTTCTCATTGCCACCACCTCTGCTGGGAGTCTGTTACAGACGTCCATTACCCTTTCTGTGAAGAAGTACTTCAGTATAAAAAATTACATTGAGAACTCACCATATCTTAAGAATTTATATGGTAGTATCAATAGTGATTAAGCAATTTTAATAGTTATGAGGAGATACTGCATTAGAAAGTGCAATAGCTAAGTAAACAAAAGCTATTGCAAAAGTATGGGTTGATAATATGTATTCATTGCTGAATGTTACGTTTACTGGGAGAAAATGAAAGTGACCTGAGCTGTGTAGAAATTATATGCAGGAAACATCTGACTCTGATGACCATGGTTATTCAGCCCTGAATGGACTTGTATTGACTTTGTTGACCATGGATGACTATGGTTATTTAATGCTTTTGCTTTGGAACATAGATGATGATGGCAGAAAAAGACTGATGGTCCATCCAGTCTGCCCATATTATCCTATTAGACCCTGGGAACTGTTGTCCCTGTGTGGTCTTCACCTACCTTATTCTCCCTATTGTTCTCTGTGTTCTCCCCCTCCATCGTCACACTAACTAGTTACTATATCCTTGACTCTATCACAGCCATATTTGAAGTCGCTTATGGTTTTGGTAGCCTGTACCTCTGCTGGCAGACCATACCATGGCTCAACCAATCTTTTTTGTAAAATAACACTTCCTTACAACCTTTTTAAACCTTTTCCAATTTACATCCACTCATGACCCTGCATCCTAACTTCTCTTGTCCTGGTAAATAGCTTTGTATAATTCACCTTTTTTATTCTTTTCAGTAACTTGAAGGTCTCTATCTCGAACTCCCTCTCTTATTTCGAGTAAATACATGCTGTGTGGCTTTAAACCAGTTCTCATAGGATCTGCTCTCCTGGCCCTGAATCATCTTGGTCACCCTACATCATACCTACTCTAGCCTCTCCCTGTCCTTTTTTAGGTGGGTACTCCAGAACTGGGCACAGTGCTGCAGGGGTGACCTCACTAGTCACCTAAACAGAGGTAAAAATACCTCCTGTTTCCTACTGTTGAAACCCTTCCAATGCACCCCAGCATCCTTTAAGCCTTGCTGAAGGTTAATTGCTGGTTTGTTTAAGGGTGTCACTACTGATGACTCTTAAGTACCTTTCTCTGATGTTTTGTACAGCTAATCCATTGCCATCCAATACTCTGTTTTTTTTTTTTTTGTTTCCTATGTGCATCACTTTGCACTTCTTGGCATTGAATTTCAGTTGCCATACTGTGGACCAATTTTCCAGTCTTTGCAGGTCTCCATGTAAGTATCTTATCCCCTCCAAGTTTTCATTTTTAACACAGAATTTAGTGTCAGCTAAGAACAGAAACGACCTGCCCTGTAGTCCCTCTCCTATATCACTGATGAATATATTAAAGAGGACTGGGCCCAGGACAGATCTCTGTAGTACTGGGCTGGTGACATCTGCTTTCACTAATCTGACCCATTTACCACAACTCTCTATTGCATTGCCTCCAACCAATTCCGTACCCATGTTACTATTTCATTAGCTGTTACAAAATTCCCCATCTACTTCAGTAGTCTTCTGTGTGGCACAGAGTCAAATGCCTTGCTTAAGTCAAAGTAGAGTGAGTCTACAATATGCATCTTGTCAATCTCCCTGCTTACCCAGTCAAAGAATACTATCAGATTAGTCTGACAAGACCGCTCTACCAATAACCCATGCTGCTTACTATCCTAAAGCCCATTTTTCTCTAGGTATTCCAATAGTTCCCTTTGAATATTATCTCCATCAGTTTTCCTAACACGGTGGTCAGACTGACAGGTCTACAGTTTTCTAACTGCTCCTTGTCCCCTCCCTTGTGCAATATGACCACATCCAGCATTCTCCAGTCCTTGGGACCCACCACCTTTTTGCAAAGAGCTACTGAATAGCCCTGACAGAGGTTCAGCTAACACTGATGCCAGTTCTCAATAGTACACTAGTTCTCTACAGCCCTGGGCCCTTGTTTACCTTGAGGGTTGCTAATACCTTTCTGACACTTTTGCTAGTATATTTCTGCAGCCTCATTTCCAGGACCAACCTTATCAGCTCCTTTTTCCCCACTGTCTACTAAGGGCTCGCTGTTCTTCCTAGTGAATACTGAGCAAAAGTAGTCATTCAGCATGGCTGCTTTTTGTTCGTCTTCCTCTATTACACTGCCCCCTTCTTTAGTCTAACAATTTCCCCTCCCTTCTTTCTTTTTTCCCTTAGATATCTAAAAATCTCTTTCCCCTCCAGTGACCCCCCTCTGCAATTCACAGTTCTCTGCCTGCGTATGCTATCTTGACTGCCATATTGGCCTCTGTAGTTCTGACACTTGTCCCATTCTTCTTCCCCTCTGTTTTTCTTTGTAACTTATAAAGGCCTTATTTTTGGCCCTCACTGCCTCCCTGACCTTTTCAGAGAACCAGATTGGTCTCTTATATTTGTTTCTCTTGATAAATGTTCATGTGCATGTTTTAGTTGCCTCAAGAACAGCCTCTTTTATAACTCCCAATCTTTCTTCCACTGCCCTAATGCTGAATACTCCAACTAACCTGCCCAAGACTAATTCCCTCACTTGGTCGATATCTTCCTTTCTGAAGTCTAACACATTAGCCTTCGATGATGTCTTGATGTCTTGGAGTCTTGTTCTGACTATTGTTGACAACTGTTGACCATGGTCTTTGCCAATGACATGTTCTGGCCATAGATGACCATGGTTGACTGTGATGCCATTTCACAACCATGGTAACCATAAATAAGCATAGACAACCATGGTCAAGAGCATGGTTGACTATGGTTTATGACCATGGTCAACCTGGGTTTGAACCATGGTTCACCATGGTTCAACCATGCTACACTCATCAGTGTATAATCAGCAACATTAAGTGGTATGTGCAGTAAAAACAGACAGCAACCAAGGCAAACAGAATGCTGTGGTGCATAGCTTGGGGGTCCACAAGTAAAAGGAAGGAGATGATCCTGCCACTGTACAGACCCATGGTGCGAACACACCTTGAGTGCTTTCTGCAGTATTGGAGTCCCTACCTGAGAAAGGATGTAAATCATCTCAGGACAGTCCAGAGAAGAGCAATGAAGGTGATTCGGGGTCAGAAGGGCAGACCACATGAGGACAGGCTACGGAGCCTGAATATGTACTTGTTGGAGGATAGAAGAAAGAGGGAGCACTGCAGGCTTTTGAATCTCCCACTGCTGCAGCCCAGCTCAGATGTCAGGTGCAGGGGGTTCTAGAATTTGAAGTTACAGAAAATATAATCCTGGAAGTAAGCAAAATTAGGCTGATACAATCTACTATACTGCAGTAAACAGTAAAACAGAATGCTTTTGCACACAAAGTACACATTGGGACCAGCTCCACACTTGGGTGTGGAGCTCTAGGTGGTTGCTGTTCCCCTTTAATAATAAACTCCAGCAATTTTCATAAAGTGGAAATTTGGCTAATTGGCCTGTAATTAGACTTCCTGTCCTATCACCCTTTTTAAAAGTGGGCACCATGTTTGCCATTTTCCAATCTACTATGGCACTTCCTGTTTTTTGAGTCATATGTTGAAAAGTGCAGTCAAGGGGTCAATCATGGCCACCCAGTAATTTAGTGATTTCCATTGTGATATTTTCCAGTCCTGGGGATTTACCAGATGTTAAGACTCTTACTTTTTGTTTAATCATTTTTTGTTTTATTTCCACCCCTTCCCCATTCATGTCATCAACAGAATGTTGTCATCCTATCTAATTCCCTAAAGGATCAGAGTTTTTGTAAATAGACTGCAGAAATAAGTTTTGAATGGGTCAACCATATAGAAACATAGAATTTGGCAGCAGATAAGGACTGCCCATTTTTCCTTACCTACATTATCACTGCAGAGCCTACTAGATCTACAGCTCTTTCTCCCTCCCTCCCTTCTCTCTTCCTTTACACTAGGATTCCCTTGTGCCTATCCCATGCAGTTTTGAATCCCTCTACTGTTTTTACCTCACCCCCTCCACTGGAAGCCTGTTCCAGGAATCCACCACTCTTTCAGTCTTGTTATAACTATCTATTTTATAAAGATCCCACAGATTTATGTTGTCTTTTGACCAAGTTAATATGTCTAAGAATTGCTTTCAGTCTGATGCCTTTTTTGCTAGTTTGAGTTCCATGCTTCTCTTGGCCCTATAGCACATTGTTTGTATTTGTACTCAGTTACTGCCCTCTCGGTGCTGTTGGATTTCATTTTTTGAGATGCCTTTTTCTTAGCACTCATATACTGTCTTACTTTTTTGTTATACAAGGGAAGGGTTTCCCTTTTTTTCTGCTATACCAGTCAGTCCATCTCCATCTCATCTATTTGTTTAACCTCTCTCTAGCTTTAAGTACATTTACTTTTAGTTGGAAGATTAATCCAGGTCATCCTTGTATATAGTATAAAGATGCAGACTCAAGTCCATTAACTAACTAAAGGCCTATTTCCCTTCTACCCATTGTCTTAAAATTGTTGGAGATCTGGTATCGAAGCAATTAGATAAATTTGTATTAGATAATAATCTCAGCCCAACCAGTCTGATTTTTTAGTGCAAACATGGCACCTCATTAGCCATTAATCTGTCAACAATGACTTACTAGCGGCTATGGAAGGCAATTAAATTTAAAGCCTTTAATACTGTGGTCCATTTCCACTGTGCAGCGATTTCAAAGCTATTTAGGTAAGGTAGGTAAGATAAGCTTTATTCATATAGTGATCAATCCCAGGGGCACTGGGTGCCTTACAGAAGGTCAATACAGGCAGGGTAAACACCAACAACATACAAATCAAAGCTGTACAAGGTTTATAAAAACCGCAAGTTGAAAATTTAACAATAAATACACATTAATAAATAACAGTAAATAAACACTTTAGAAAACAGCTGCAATTAATCTGGGAATGCCTCTCTAAAAAGGTAGGTTTTCAGATCCTTTTGGAAAACCTCCACCGATGGGGTCTCTCTCACAGACCTAGGAAGCAAGTTCCAGAGGACTGGGCCAGCTACCCCAAATGCACAGTCACCTGAGGTTTTCAGCCTGGTCCTCGGAACTGCAAGGAGACCCCTAGTGGAGTATCAGAGGGAGCAGACCACAATGGCATGTGTAAGGAGGTCAGACAGGTAGACAGGCCTGAGCCATATAGGGTCTTGTAAGTGAGCAAGCCCACCTTGAAGATGATCCTCTACCTGACAGGCAGCCATTGCAGATCTCGCAAGACCTGGGTCACGTGAAAAGACCTAGACAAGCCTGTCAGTAATCTGCCCACTGCATTCTGCACCAGCTGCAGTAGTCCAACCTGGATGTAACAAAGGCATGCACTGGTGAGGGCAGGTCCTCAGGTGGAACTAGGAGTTTAATACGGGTGATGTTCCTTAAATGGTAAAAGCCACTTCAGACAACAGATGACACCTGAGCATCAAGTGTCAGCCTGTCATCAAGGAAGGCACCCAGATTTCCCACCCTAGAGGATGCCATCAATGGAGTGTATCCCAGGACCAGTCCTGTTGCCACCCCGAAGGCAATCCTATCATGCCAGCGACCAGGCTTAATCATCAGCACCTCCATCTTGCCGTGATTCAGCCTCAGCCAGTTAGAGGACATCCAGTCCTGCATCTCATCCAGGTAATTATTTAGCACTTCCATGGCATCATTTATTCCAGGGTCAAAGAACATATATAGCTGGGTATCATCTGCATACAGTAGCAGTGAAAATCCAGGCTGTAATATCTAATGAGCTCTCCCAGGGGGGAGCATGTACACTGCAAACAACACTGGTGACAGGATTGAACCTTGAGGAATTCCTCATGGCAAGATCTTCAGAGGGGAGAAATTCCCCATCACCACCGATTGCTTCATGCTCAAGAGATAAGACTCAAACCAGTTGATTACCATACCGGCTAGTCCATGGTTTCAAATGCTGAGGAGAGATCAAGGAGAATGAGAATTGACCAGTCTCCTCTATCTCGCACCCTGAGGTGGTAATTTTGCACCCTGACCAATGCCAACTTGGTGCAATGCCCAGCCCTGAAACTGGACTGGAATGGCTCATAGTTGTCAAAGGCCATGAGGTGCACCTTGAGCTGCAAAGCCACTACTTTCTCAACAACCTTCCCTAGAAATGGGATGTTGGAGATGGGTCAATAATTTTCCAGGAAATCAGGGTTGAGCAGTGGTTTCTTCAGGAGGGGCTTCACCAGCACCTCCTTCAAGGTGTTGGGAAAGATTCCCTCTGAGAGCGAACACCAGATTATCCTGGCAAACATCGAACCGATGGTGCATCCTTCTAGGAGAGGAGTCAGGGCTGGGTCCAGTTCACAAAAGGTGGGCCACAGCTTTGAGATCATTCCAACAACCTCAACCACCTCCACTGGCTGAAACTCCTCCCAGATAATAGGACTGCCTATGTTCCTTCTAGGCCCCCCACTGCGGAGCTGATCTTGCTTCAATGGGGAGATCCTGTACCGAATAAAGTACAACCTGTCAGGGAAGAACTGAGCATACTCTTCACATAATGTGATTAAAGATGCTTTTTTCAGCTGAAGACAGACAGGATGAAGTAGTCTGTCCATAGTCTGAAAGAGCTGAGCTGGTCTATCCCTCCCTGTGGCAATCTTCCTGAACAGGAACTCTTGCCTTCTTATGGTTGATTGCCCCTTAATGATAATTTTTTTTTCTATTTGCCAGCCGAGGTTCTGGTCCTCGCTCCCACTCACAACCCCCCATCCCCAGGCTTACCCCCGAGTAGAACCACTGAGCGGATGCCTCCTCCCCAGGAAACACGGTCATGGGCCCTGGCTTGCCCCCCCCATGGCAGAGTCATATGAGGGGGACCCCCCGGTGCACCTTTGTCAGCAGCAGAAGCAGCTGCAGAGGTGGGGGCCATCATTATCAGCCAGCAGGTTTTTGCTGAGTTTTTGTCCTTGGGGGTGAGGACATGCAATGATGCCAGCATCCGCCCCATGCAGCCCAGTAACATGTGGCATCAGCCACGGCGGTACCCCTGGCCTCCACCAGAGGTCCCAATAGCACCGGACACTCTCCCCCCTCCCCCGGAGAAGGACAGCAGTCCCTTGGATGTTCAATCCTTCATTCCTGGCTGTCCCTCTGACTTCTGAGTCCATCCCCGAACCCAGGATGTCAGTGCAGCAGATGGACACCTTCCCACTGCACCGGCGGGCCGGCCCGCCCTTAATACTCATTATAGTGAGTTCTCAAGACCAGTCTGTCCTCCTTGGACTGGGTTCTCTGTCATTTATGTGACCATCAACAATTTTTAGCCATTAAAGGACCTAAAGCTAGTCTCTTCCATGTTTGCACAGGCATCAGTCAGGGCTCTGTATTGGGACCTCTGAGTTTTTTTAGTGTATATCAATGATCTATTCATACAACTCTTGTCTTTGGAAACCCACTTATTCACTGATGACACCATGAAATCATTTCTGAAAGAAAGAATTGCTGAGTACCTAGAGCTCAGCAGGGCACAGGACCCAAGGCAGCATGGATTCACAGTGAGAAGGTCATGTCAGATGAATCTAATAGATTTCTTTGACTGTGTGACCAAAGTAGTAGACCAGGGAGGGGCTATGGATGTGGCCTACCTAGACTTTGGGAAGGCATTTGACACAGTTCCACACAAAAGATTAATAAACAAGTTAGCCCAGCCTAGGAGTGGGTCCCAGGGTGGTAGCCTGGGTTAAAAATTGGCTGAACAACAGGATCCAGAGGGTACTAGTAAACAGAGTCCACTCTGAGGAAAGGTGGGTTACTAGTGGGGTACCGCAGGGTTCAGTACTGTGACCGGTCCTCTTTAATGTCTTTATAGGTGACATTGCAGAGGGGCTGGAAGGAAAAATATGCCTCTTTGCAGATGACACAAAGATCTGCAACAGGGTTGATACACGGGGAAGGGGTGTAAAGGGTGAGAAGAGGCTTGGCAAGGTTGAAGGAATAGTCAAAAGTATGGCAGCTTAGATTCAATGCAAAGAAGTGCAAAGTAATGCACATGGGAAACAAAAACCCAGGGGAAGAATACACAATGGGGGTGGCAGGGTATTAACAACAACAAAAATGGAATGGAACCTGGGGTAGTCATATCAGATGTCCTAAAAGCAGGCAAGCAATGTGAAAAGGCAATAAGGAGGGCTGGAGGGATACTGGGGTTCATATGTAGAGGCATCACCAGTGAAAAACTGGAAGTTGTTATCCCTCTGTACAGACAGTTGGTGAGACCCCATCTGGAGTACTGTGTGCAGTTCTGGAGACCTCATCTCTGCAAGGAAATAGTCAGGTTGGAGGCAGTTCAGAAGAGGGCAACTAAAATGGTGCAGGGTCTGCACCAGAAGTCGTATGAAGAGAGATTAAAGGAGCTTAATATTATACCATCGAGGAAAGGGGAGGGGCATGATAGAAACATTCAAGTACCTCAAGGGAATCAACAAAGTCCAAGAGGATAGCATGTTTCAGAAAAAGAGATGTGCAAGAACATGGGAGCACAATTTGAATATAGAGGGGGGATGGCTCAAGGGCAATGTGAGGAAGTATTTTTTTAACAGAGATGGTGGTGAACGCATGGAACAGCCTTTCAGAGGAGGTTGTGGGGTCACAAACAGTGGTGGAATTTCAGAATGCATAGGATGGACATAAGGCAATTCTGGTGGGGGGTAGGAGGAAGTAGACTGTTGGTTAGCTAGGATCTGCAGCTTATCCGAAAGGTAGGGAAATGGGTAGACTGGGTGAGTCAAGCGGTCCTTATCTGCCATCAATGTCTATGTTTCTATATTTCTATATTGTATATTACAGTGCACTAGCTCGGTCCAACATTCAATTAATTCCATTTGAAATATGATTTTCACAAAATGCAGCACTTTCTGTACAAAAAATGGTTCTTAATTCAAAGAAACTCAAGCAATAATGATTAGCTCCCCAACCTCTCTTAGGAAAGAATCCAGTGGATTAACTGTCTACTCTGGCAAGTGCCATCTTGTATGTGGCATTATCCTATAAGTGCTTGCCAGTTTGGCTAAACCTTTGTTTAAAACGGGATGCACACATCAATAAATTAATTGGCAAAATAAGATCATGAATTGGCTTTCTTTATAAAAATAAACATTGTCTTTGTAAAAATACAGACGGAAATTGTCAACACAATGATTCTGCCTTTATTTGAATATGTGGACATGCTATTTGAGCAAGTTGCTAGGGTTTTGCTAAACAAGCTCGACATACTGTGCAATTATCTGACACATTTTGCATTGTCTGCTGAAGTCTTCATAGTAAGCTTTGTAAGGATTAACCCAAGACAGAGCGTGGGTCACTTAGGAATTAATCAGTGGCTGGGGTGGCCGAGTGGTTCCAGCCAACCAGCCATGGATTAATTCCCAAGTAGACCCACGCTCTGGAGTGGGTTAATTCACTTGTAACATGGGGAAGAGAAAGGGTTCGGTGCTCTTTTTATATGTTTCTCTTCCCCATGTTACATTTTAAAAGTAATTTTAAAGTGCAAAATTACAAAGGTTCTGGGAGGATATTAAGGTTCCTACCATGGGGAAGAGAAAGGGGGCTGCACCTGATTGGAGAAACTACATGCTGAACGGGCTGATTTTTATTTTTATATTGTGAGTGCAATGGTGAAAAGTCATTGAATTACTGATTACATGCCGATGTGATCAACATTTCAGAATATGTGCTCATTTTGGCTGACTTACTTTTGTGAACTGTGGAATCATCTTCATTTTTATGTTATGTTTGCTGTTTGGGATTAGGCTGCTGTGCATTATGGGAAATGCATATATTTAAATGCACATGACATCTGAGGTCTGGTAGTTTTTCCTGCAATTCCCAGCCAGCCAACAGATGGCTGAGAAACAATGCTAACAGTACAGCACTGTTTTACAGCCATTTTAGATCAATTTCCAAATGCACTGAATTGAGTCAATCTGAAAAAACTTTCATAGACTAAGTAAAAAAAAACATTACATAGCCATATAGAAGTTTTCAAGCTACTGCAAATGATAATTATGACAGGGGGAATAGATATGGTGGGCACTCTATTGTAAAATGGGGAACACATATGGTGAGCACTCTACCATGGATTAATTCAGAAGGAACCTGCAGTTCCCGGCCGGCCAACAAATGGCTGTGAAACAATGCTAGCAGCACAGCACTGTTTTACGGGCATTTTTAGATCAATTTCCAAATGTACTGAAGTGAGTCAATCTGAAAAAACTTTCATAGACCAAGTAAAAAAAAAGAGTCCACATTACATAGCCATATACTACAGACATTTTCAAGCTACTGCAGATAAAGATTATGATAGGGGGAATAGATATGGTGGGCACTCTATTGTAAGATGGGGAACACATGTGGTGAGTACTGGGAACCATCATGTACAGGAAACTAAAATGAGGAAGACATATGGAGCGTACTGTACCATGGATTACTTAAAAATTAATCCATGGCCACCTGATGCAGTTTCTCCAGTCAGGCACAACCCTTTCTCTTCCCCATGTTACAAAGTGGACTTTGCTGACTGGGAGGAGACATCTTCATCTGTTGTTGCTTGCCCTCAGATTTTTAGAAAGTGCTGCCTCACCTTACCTCAATCAAGTGCCATCAACATACAATAAAGGTTCCTTAGTCTGATCTAAGATCCACTGCCGGCCATGAACTAGTAACCCAGGCTAATAGTAACTGTGGCTGGCATACCTTTTGTTTTATTGTTCTGTCACTCTAGACCTCCTTACCAGTCAGCTGGCACTTCTGTGATGGCTCTTTTTCCTCTGCCTGTCTAGTATATCACTAGATTAGGATTCAAGCTAGTTTTCCATGTAATTACCATTGAATTAACCAGTATACTTAATATGAATAAATCTTGTATCACAGAAACACAGAAACACATAATTTGTCAGCAGCAAAGGACTGTTTGGTAAACCCAATCTGCCCAGATGCTCCTCACCTAATCTGTCTCTTCAGATCCAAACAGGCCTATGGTGACCCTCTCTCTTCCCTGCCTGTTTTCTAATATGTACCCCTGTCTATCCCACACATGCTTGAAGCCCCCAATTGTTTTTGCCTCTACAACCTCTGCTGGCAGTCTATTCTGGGTATCTACCACCCTTTTAGTGAAAAATATTTTTTAACATCTCCCTTAAACTCCCCCAGCTTCATTGCATGCCCTGTCCTGGTGCCCCAACTCATTTGAAAGAAAATTCTCTCCTGCACCCTGTTCACCCTGAGAGGCACTTGTAGGTCTGTATCATGTCACCTCTTGCTCTCCACTATACCAGTGTTTAAATGTGGAGATGCCTCAGTCTCTTCTCATAGAGCTTCTGGTGCAACCCCAGCATCACTTTTGTTGCCCTCTTCTGGACTGCCTCTGCCCTGTCTATGTAGTTTCTGAGGTACTGCCCCGCAAACTGGATGCAGTACTCCAGGTGGGGTTTCACCAGCTAGTGATATGTTGGCAACACCACCTCCTTCTCTCTGGTGGATATATCCTTCCCTATGCACCCCAACATCCCAGCCCAACCTACTGCTTTGTCACACTGCCTGCTACTTTCAGGTCCTCATATATGATAACCTCATGATCCCTTTCCTGTTAAGTGACTGTCAGTATCCCCTCTCCATCCTATACTTAGATCCTGGGTTCCTATGCCCTAAGTGGATTATCTTGTACTTTTTGGGACTGAACCCCAATTTCCATGCTGTATACCACTTCTCCAGTGTCCCAAGATCACTGTTCATTCTCTTCAACCCCTCCTGAGTGTCCACCGTATTCCAGATTTTGGTATCACCTGCAAAAAGGCATACCTTCCTTTCCAGTTTCTTAACAGTGTCACTTATGAAGCCATTGAAAAGGACTGGTCCCAGTATTGACCCTTGTGGCACCCCACTGGTCACTTCTCCATCATTTCAGTGAGTGCTATTTACCACCACCCTCCATCTCCTATCTGTTAAGGAATTTCTAATCAGATTCACTACTTTGGATCCCACACACAAGCTGCTCTGTTTCTTTATCAGCCTCCTGTGTGGCACAGTGTTGAAGGCATTGCTGAAGTCTAGATAGGCTATGTCCACTGCCTTCCCCTGATTTATTTACCTGGTCACCTAGTCAAAGAAATCCCTCAGATTCCTTTGGCATGACCTCCCTCTTGTGAATCCATGCTGCCTGTGGTCTTGCAGACCATTGGATTCAAGATACTCAACCAGTTGTTCCTTTAACAGGGTTTCCAGTACTTTTCCCACCACAGGTGTAAGACTGACTGGCCTATACTGTACTTGCTAGCATCCTCCCTGCTGCTGCCCTTACATAGCGAGACCACCTCAGCTCTTCTCGAGTCATCCGGAGCCATGCTTGTTTCCAGTGAGCTGCTGCATTAAGCTGTCAGTGAGGCAGCCAGCACCTCCCTGAGTTCCTTTAGAATGCTTGGATGTATCCCATCTGCTCCCATAATATTGCTCACCTTCAGAGCTGCCAAGTCCCTTCCAGATCCTTTCTTCTGAAAATGCAGTTGTGTCTACCCCCCATACCTGTTACTTCCTGGTGTTCGATCCCCCCTTCCCTCCACTCTGAAGACTGAGCAGAAGTACCTGCTCAGGATGTCTGCTTTTTCTGGGTCTTCTTCTGTGCAGTCTTCCCCTCCACCCTTCTAATCCTCACTATCTCTCCCCTTGCTTTACTCTTCTCACTTCTGTATCTGAAGAAAGTCTTATTCCCCTTAATGACTCTTTTGGTCTTCCTTTCCTCTGTCTGTACCTTTGTCCCCTCCCACCACCACTTTGCCTGCTTTACTAGGTATACATCCCTATCCTCCTCCCTCTGCATTTCCTTTTACCTTCTGACTGCCACCCTTTTTTCCTTCACGACCTTTGCCACTTCCTTAGAGAGCAATAATAATCAGTTTGTCTTCCAGCTTTTACTCACTTCCTCCATGCATTGGTTAGTTGCTTTAGTTGTACTCTCTCTCAATTTTGCCCATGTGCCTCCACCCATTCCTGGCAATTCCCCACTTCAAGGCAGTTTCTGAGGTAATCCTCCATTTCTTTAAAATCCACCAGGACCCTTGTCCTTGAGTGGTTAGCCTTTGTTCCTGTCTTACTGTTAAACCACACTGCACATTGTACAGTGATCACTGGTACCTAGGGGCCTGAACACTATGACATTTGCAATGCTGTCACTGTTTGTAAGCAGAAGGTCCATCACTGTCCCTACCCTACTGGGTTTTTTGACTAGCTGCGTAAGAAATGCCCCTTGTAGGGAGTCAAGGATGCCTGTACTCCTTGCCAAAGCTGAAGTTGGAAGCCTCCACTCCACATCTGACAAATTGAAGTCATCAACTAGCAGATCATCCCCCTTACTCACCATTCTGATGATGGCTTCCCCAAGTGTTGTATCCAACACCTCTTCCTGTGCCAGAGGTCTTTACACTACCCTGTGTGGACAGTGGCCCTAGAGGCTAGCTTCAGGGTGATCCATAGCAGCTGCAGCCCTAGTCTTTTCCTACAGGTGCCCCTTTACTTCCATTGTCTGGATTCTCCCCCTCACATATAAAACAACCCCTCCTGCCTTTTCTCTACTCTGTCTCTCCTGAACATACTGTAGAGTAGCCCGATATGGTCATGTCCCAGTCGTGGTAATCAGTGCATTAAGATTCTGTAATGGCCACTAAGTCCAAGTCAGCCTCCACCATGATGGCTTCCATGTCTGGAATTTTGTTTCCAAGACTCCTTGCACTGGGGCATGTGACTCTCCACACCTTCCTTCCCCCCTGCCCTCTGCCCTCCTTCCCCCTCCCATTCCTGACTGTGCTTTTCCTTGAAGCTCCCCCTGACTTTCCTCCTACCTTTCTAATTGTCACATTCCTTGTCTCCTCCATTCCTCTGCCCTCTCTTATCTGAATTTTACCCTCTTTTCTTCTGTCTTGTCCATGATTATTGTATTGAATTTTATGTTTGTAATTATGACTGTCAACTTCAGTTTTGTAGAGACTAAATGGGCCCGGCGGTCTTTATCTGCCATCAAATTCTATGTTTCTATATAATTTCCCTTTCCCACATATCCCTGGATGCCATTATAAATGAACCAGGCTTAATGGTTTTACAATTCTTTAATGAATGAATGAATGAGTCTCCCCTCTTCCTTTTTGAAGCAGTCCAATGAAAGGAAGAACAGCTTCACAAGTTAGATGTTTGCAGGTTGTCAAACTGTGCCCATGAAGAACTCAGTCTTTTCATCAGTTACATATGTGTTTGTACTGTATGGCATGCAAAGAAAGCTCAAAAGGCTTCCAATGTCACCTTGGCTAGAAAGGTTAGAGCATGCACAGCAAAGGTTTATGTGGCAGTAAATATGAAGCAACCAGTGTTGATCAAAACATATTCAGCCAGGGCTCTGGCAGCATCCTAGAAAGAACAAGCATTTGTCAATGCCAAATGTTTGCTTGCTGGCATTGGCATTGGTAGTGCAGGAGTGACATATGCATAATAGGAATGGTAGTGAGGTATTGTAGTAATGCCAACTACCACCCCCACTTTGCAAAGAGTGAGAGGTGTTGGGGTGTGTGCCTTTGTGTCATGGGCTGTAACAGTCATGACAGACAGTTTCAGGTGTTCATAGGTGCTGGGAGATAGTAACAACTGAGGGGGCAGATGGTGGGAAGAGCACTTATGAGGGGAAAAAGGGAAGGGTGTGCAGAGTAAGGCTTGCCATAGAAAGCATAGGGATGCAGAGGTATGACAAAGATAGTAATGTTAAGAATGTAGTTATACCATATAGACAAATTTATTGCAGTATATGGTGAACATACAAACCTATGAAAGCGTCAGCAGAAACAGATCACCTGGCCTATCTAAGTCTGCTTCAGTGTGCAGGTATAGTAAGAGATCAGGTGTCAACCCATTCCCTCCAATACCTGCATGTGAAGTGTGAATAACAGAGTCAGACTGCAGTCATTATTGATGGTATTTACTTGGTAAAACCATGTTAAACATTTATATTGTAAATTAAGTTAAACATTGCTCCAAGTGGGATAGCAAGGCGGAGAGGCATAGTCGCATTTGGGTGGAGGCCATGCCAGGAATGACAGCGGAAAGGGTGGGACAGTCTGTTCTGAAATATGCTAGAAGGGGTAGGGACAAGCCTCATTTAATTATACATCTTGGGACAAACGACCTGGCTGACATGACAGTGGATATAGTCCAGAGGAGGTTTGAGGAACTAGCACAATTATGTGAGGGGCAGGAAGATCAGTAACTTTTCTGAGATACTTCAGTGCCAAAGGCAAGCACAACAAGAAAGCTGAGAATAGAGGAATTTAACAGATGGCTAAGAACCTGGTGTTGTGCTAAAGGGTATGGGCTGTTGGGGGGTGGGAGGTAGCTGGGAGGACAGTAGTCTCTATGCCAAGGACAGACTACACTTGAGTGAGGAAGGAAAGAAAGTGTTGAAGCAGAGGATAGAAGAATATATAGAGGAAGTTGGGAGTTTAAACTAGGAGTGGGGGGTGGCAGTTGGGGAAGAGATATGCAGAGACCACAGGTTGGGAAATCATATGAGCTTAACCCCCATAACAGTGACAAAGGACAAATGGCAAGTACTATTGGTGATGCTAGAAAAGGAGGGCAGGATGGGAAGAGGGGGAAAGGGTGGGAAGGTGGTTACCCTTAATGCTAGGAGCCTTGGGAGGAAACTGCAGAGTTGCAGGTTCTCATGGCAGAGGGAGAGGTGGACATTGCAGCCATCAGGAAACATGGGCCACCCAATATAATGACTGGGACCTGTCTGTACCAGGGCACAGGTTATTCTGAAGGACAGGGTGACTGGGAAAGGAGGGGGGTGGCACTATATGTGAAGGAAGGACTGAAGTGTGTAAGGGAGGAAGGGAGGAGGGTAGTACAGAGTCACTTTGGTGCAAATCCAGGATTCCAAGAATAGGAGTCTTAGAATGGGAGTGGTGGTACAGGCCACCATCTCAGATGGAGGAGTTAGACAGGGAACTAGCGGGACAGATCAGGAGGACCTGCGAGAAGGGTAGTGTGGTGATTGTGGGGACTTCAACATGCCAGAGTGGACTGGAGCACCCCAACAACCAGGAACAGAACGGGAGCAGGTACTGCTGGATGCCTTCCAGGACAGCTTCCTGCTGCAAATGGTCAGTGAACCAACCAGGTTAGGGAATACCCTTGACCTTGTGATGGCAAATGGGGACTTTGTGAGAGAACTTACAGTGGAGGAACGCTGTCAGGGAGTGACCACCACTCAGTATGGCTCACATTGGATATGGGCAAGGAAGGAGGGAATCTGGCACAAGAGTGCTGGACTTCAGGAGGGCCGACTTTGGGAGGATGGGGGAAGTGGTAAAAGGGTACCTGGCCAGAATTCAATCTAGTATGGATACTAACCAGAGATGGGAGCTCATAAAGTTGGGGATAGTGGAGGCAACCAAAACCTGCTACAAAGCCCAGAGCAAGAAGGCTAGAGCTAAGAAACCGAGCTGGTTGAGCAAGGAGGTCATGGAAAAGGTAAGGAGGAAAGAGCTGCCTTTAGGAAACACAAGAAAACAGGGAGGGGAGGACAGAGAGGAGTACTTGACAGAATTGAAGGAGGTGACAAGGAGTAAGGGGAGCCAAAGCATCTACGGAACTCAGGCTGGCACAAGGCATTAAGAAGGGGAGAAGGACTTTAAGTACATCAGGGAGAAAAGGAGCTGTAAGGACCACATAGTAAGGATTAGGAAGGAGGGGGTTGGTGGAAGCAGGGTACTATACATGAAGCACTAAATGAGTACTTCTGCTCAGTATTTACTAAAGAGAAGAGGGGGTGACACCCAAGATGGGAGAAATGGCAGACGCGGGGGAGGTGACAGATGGGAAATCATGGAGGGCAGAGTTTGAGAGGGTTTGAAGGCACTGAGGGTGGACAAGGCACCAGGCCCAGATGGCATCCACCCCAGGGTACTGAAGGAGCTGGCAGAGGTCCTTGCAGGACCTTTGGCAGACCTATTTAATGCCTCACTACATTCGGGGTGTGTACCTCAGGACTGGAGGATGGCTCGTGTGGTACCCCTCCACAAGAGTGGCCCCAAGGATGAACCGGGAAACTACAGACCAGTGAGCCTCATATCCATCGTGGGTAAGCTAATGGAGACTATCCTGAAGGACAGGCTGGTGGCCCTCTTAGAGGCCAAAGGACTAC
The DNA here is from genome assembly GCA_016271365.2 of Neoceratodus forsteri. NCBI lineage: Eukaryota > Metazoa > Chordata > Ceratodontiformes > Ceratodontidae > Neoceratodus > Neoceratodus forsteri. The sequence continues at coordinate 170,486,783 of CM057457.1, read as the reverse complement.
AGGACAGCAGACAGCATGGCTTCTACATGGCCGATCCTGCCAAACCAACCTGGTCGAGTTCTATGACTGGGTAACTAGGCAACTGGACAGGGACATGCAGTGGATGTCCTGTATCTGGACTTCAGTAAGGCATTCGACTCAGTGCCATGGAAGGCTGGGAAGGAAGTTAGTAGGCACAGGGGCAGGTGCAATGCTTTTGAGATGGGTAGGAAATTGGCTACAGGGAAGGCAACAGAGGGTGGTGGTGGGTGGGGAGCTCTCACACCCAAGGGCAGTGATGAGCGGTGTCCCACAGGGCTCGGTGTTGGGACCAGTGTTGTTTGGGATATTCATTGCAGACATATCATGGGACATCAAGAGCAAGATCAGTCTGTTTGCCGATGATACCAAGGTTGGTGCGGTGGTGGATGACCTAGGGGATGGCAGGGGTTGCAGGATGATCTGGCAAGCTTGAAACCTGGTCAGACACCTGGCAACTGGGCTTTAATGCCAAAAAGTGCAAGGTGATGCATTTTGGGATGAAGAACCCAAGGAGGACTTACCAGCTAGGGGAGGCAGCTAGCCCAGACAGAGGAGGAGAAGGATCTGGGTGTGCTCATCACAGGGTCAATGAACAACTCTGCACAGTGTAGGAAGGCAGCTGCAAAGGCCAACAAAATGCTGGGTTGTATTGCAAGGGTATATCCTCAAGGAGGGAGGAGGTGATTCTGCCACTGTATAGGTCTTGTTAGACCACACCTGGAGTACTGCGTGCAGTTCTGGCATCCGTATCTGAAGAGGGACATTAAGTTACTGGAGGGAGTGCAGCGCAGGGCGACAAAGATGATCAAGGGTCTGGGGGACTTATCATATGAGAGGAGGTTGAAGGAGTTGAACATGTACTCACTGGAGGAGAGGAGAGACAGGGGGGACATGATTGAAACCTTTAAATACATGAAAGGAATAAACAAGACAGGTACAGAGGGGCTGTTCAAAGTAAGGGAAGGGAGGGCCACCAGGGGCCATGATATGAGACTGGAGCGAGGAAGGTTCAGGAGGGAGATGAGGAGACACTTTTTTACAGAGAGGGTGGTGGCTGGGTGGAATGCGTTACCTGCAGAAGTGGTATGCAGTGGAACAGTGGACTGCTTCAAACGAGGATGGGACAGGACAAGGGGGAGGGTTAATGAAGGGGAAGGGTAGAAGGGAGGGGCAGCTGCAGAATAAGGGGTGCTAGCTGCACATTCGAGCAGACTTGATAGACCTCTAGGACTTTATCTGCTGGCAAATTTCGTATGTTCGTATGTTCGTAAGTTCTAAAAGAATAGACTGTTTACATTAAATGTTTTCACAGCATATGCAGTTCAAGAACCGATGCTATGCTATATGTATGAGTATATTGTTAAACACCTTAGGTTCACAATGTGTATATAAAATATATATCTGTTAGAAGACATCCCATGTAATATAGCACTCTTAGAAGAAATTCAGTATCATGCCATATCAATCGATTTAAATAAGCAGTTATGTTATTGTTTCTATTTCTAAAAGAAATAGTAAACTCCAAGTGCAAAGTGTAGTAGTAAAAGTGCCACTCAATTCAGTTTACTAATGTGCATCAGTGAATGGGCTCGCCCATGACACAGTCAGACTGCACTCGTTATTGACAGTATTAACTCGCTGAAATGAATCATATGCACATTTTATCCAAGTAATTTTCAGCCGATAATTAAGACTTCAAATTTATATTTATCGATCTGTCACCAAAGTGCAAAGTTGCTAGGGTGTAGTGTGACTCTGTTACTATTCAATGCATAGTGTTCGATTATGCTAAAATTGCTGGACAATTAACTAAATTGCCAAATATATAAATAGTTTACATTGGAGGTAGTATAGCACAGTGGATTAAGGCTGTGAGCTGCAAATCTGGAGACCTGGGTTTGAATCCCACAGCCCCCACTTGCACACGGTGTGACTCTGAGCAATTTACTTACCTTCCCTGTGCTGCCAGGTCATGTCTGTAAACCAGCCTTCAGCTTAGTGTGTCTCTCCTGGTTAAACAATTGGGGGAAAAAATAATTTTTGTTTTTTCTTTTCAATCAGTCACATACAATTTAATGTAGAACTGAAGCATAACATTTAAAATGCAAGACATACTGAACATTGGATCAACTCACTTTATTCTCATCCTGTATTACTTCTGGCATCCTTGTTCTGAGATTTCTTTTTTCTTTTGCTGTCAAGATCAATAAATATTAATTTGAAGCCTTAATTATGGGTTGCAAATGAATTGGATAAGATTTGCATGTGACTCATTTTATTGAGTAAATAGCATCAATAATGAGCGCAGTGTGACTCTGTTATGGGCAAGCCCATTCAGTGGTGAACATTAGTAAATTAAATTGAATTGAGGGGCAGTCATACTATGATACTGTGAATTTGGAGTTTAGTATTTGTTTTAGAATTAGGAACAATAGAATTAACACATCTGCTTATTTAAATGTATTGATATGGCATGGTACTGCATGTTTGTAAGAAGCTATATTGAATGGGATGTCTTGTTACACACATATATTTTTATATACACATTGTGAACCTAAAGTGTATAACAATGCAGTCATATATATACACACACATATATATATATAGCAGAACATAGGTTCTTGAATTGCATATGCTGTGAGTACATTTAATGCGAACAGTCTATTATTTTAGAACTTCGAACAATGTTTAAATTTATTTGCAATAGAAATGTTTTGCCTATAAATGAAACATAAGCTTTAATGGGCACTTTGTTGATAAACTTAGTTGCATTTAAGTGATTAAGGTAGTTGTTAAATTTTAGGATTTTCTAATTATGTTGCACACGCCCTTTGAGTATTGAAGAATGAAGGGGATATGGAATCGCAACCCCTCAGGAAGCTGCAGTGGCAAAGCGCAGAGGCGAATAGTGCGGCTAGTGCCTAGATGCCCTGGACTCAGGTGGGCATATGTATGGTAGGAGACCATACTTTTGTATTACATTAAATTGGTGTAAGCACTTTATAGCAATTTGTAGATAAGCTGTAGAAAATGAATCATTTTTGCAGTATTTAAAGTGCTATGGAAAGTTGTTTTCTGGGTTTCCCCCCTACCATTTGACCACCCATGAATTTGCTCACCATTAACACAGTTGGCAGTAGTATTTATTAATAAAGAGCACTGAAGCTGGAGATCTTTTTTGTGGCTGAGCAGCCCTGCAATGTAGGGTAGCGGATTTCCTTTTCTCTGTTTGGATTTCTAAGTTTGCAAACATGGTTTGAGACCAGTGCTGTACTTTGATGTGTCTTATCTGTAGAATTGTTATTGCTATAGAGCACTTTGCTGAAAAGCAGCAGAAAGTGATACTTTGTATGTTTTATGACATGTTATCAGTCTAGCAGTCTATGGCTACAGTGTTTCTATCTCCTGTTGGATCTCTTGAGGTCTGCATTTGACACACAGCAGGGGATCTCTCTCTCTTAGCCTAGTGCAAAACATGAATAGTATAGTAGGTCAGGAAGACATAACAATCACAGAAGAGCTGCCATGTACTGTAATGGTTTTGATGTATTCTATATCTATTGAACAATGTATTGAAGGAGGTGTACAACTACAGTGTGGAGTGGTGCAACGTTAGTATGACAGACATGTCTTCGTACAGGACATAGTGACAGTAGAGGTAAGACAATAAGCAAAATGTCATATTATCAGCCTATATTGTGGCTTATATGTTTCTCAGACTCATTATTGTGAATTCACAATGTGTGTATGCATGAACATACAAAGAGTTGCTAAAGCTAACGGACTGTTTCTGCCAGTGGTAAACTGCAGGAATCCCTACTGCATTTTAGAGTAATGCAAAAAATGACATCATTGCTGGTTTCATGTCTTGACTCTTTTTTTGTCTACTAAAATTAGAAAACCATGGCATGGCAGTAGAAAGAAAATTAAAGAATATAAAGCATACCTACTATGGGTTGTTTGCACAGTTCTCACAATGGGCACTTTGAAGGTCCAAAAGAAATAGGAGGCAGTATAGCATAGTGGTTAAGAGCAGTGAACTGCAAACCTGGAGATGCTGGTTTGAATCCCAGTAGCTCCTTTTTGCATACTGTGTGACCCTGAAAGCAAGTTCTGGTTTGGTGTGCCTTTTCTGGTTAAACAAGTTACCCAAATATAAACTTTAAGAATGGCAGGGCACTGGTTGTTAAATACCAAGTCTATCTATTTTTGCTCTTTTAGTCTTTTTTGGCTGCCACCCCCCTATCCTCTCACCCTTCCTCCCTGATTTCTTCAAGGTTTCTGAAATTATTCTGTGTATGTGTTATTCAAGCATCCTATTTACTGTGATGCCATATCTGAACTGCTGAATATGGTGCTCTCTTTAATGTTGTATGCTCTTGTTTAACATGTATGTACTCTCCAGATGTGGAACCTTTGCAAAAGAGCCTTGGCTCAAAGGTAATTGTAATCCTAGATTTAAATAAATAAATATGTTTATCAAATGAAACCCAGTTTTGTGTTAGGTCATTATTTAGCATGTACCCTAATGTGCAGCACTGAACGTAGAAGTGTGCAAGTAGTGGAATAGCTAGACTGCTATAGTGGTTTGGTCATTTACTGTAATTCAGTCATGTAACTGTGACATAACAAAGCTGTTATTTGCAGCCATCTGTCATGTCATTGTAAAAAAAAAAAAACACACAGGGAAAAAAAAACATTTGCTACCATAAAGAGTGTAATCCTCAACTGCTATTCATTTGTTAAGTGTGCATCACTGACCTAATAGGGAAGGGAACGCTAAGATAATCTATATTGTAAACTTCAGGTCCATTCAGAAAGGAATGCATTGAACTACACTCTGTTTCTCTCTCTCTCTCAGTCCCCTTGCAACATGATGGAGGGGAGAAGAGAGAAGAGAGAAGAGAGAAGAGAGAAGAGAGAAGAGAGAGAGAGATTTCCATAGCAGTATGACGATGGGCTAAATGTGCAAATGACCTAATATGTTACCACCTCGTATTGCAGTGGTCATTTTCTTTCAACTGCGCACCACTGCATCTGAACTGCCATCATAGACAGCTCAGACATTCAGTGGTGCGATGTGGCTGCGCTTGCAAAAAGGATCAGGGCATTGGAAGTGGGGGTGCCACACCTACAAAAACTCATGTGGTGGCACTATGTTTCTTTGCACATGCGCAGAAGCAAACATAAACAAGCTGGCAAGGCTACACTAAAACAGGAATCGAGCATAGGAAGTTGCCAGAGAGGAAATGTCACAGGGTCTTTCAAGTTTGCTCCTTGCATAGCCTGTAAACTTAGGTTACATAAGAGGTAGTATGTAGTAAGTGGTGCCTTGTTGCCCTTACTCTCTTATCCTCCCCTTGACCCTTATCCTACCCTCTCTAGAAGCTCACACCTGTCTTCATTAACAACCTCATTTGGAAGTTCATTCCACTCTGCCTCCACCATTTCCATGAAGAAATGTCTTCTGATCTTCAACAATCCACCCGACAGTTTGTAAGTGTTGCCTCTGGTGTTATGATTATAAAAACCTAAAGGGATCTCCATGGGTGCCAGAACATGGAGAAAAGTGAGGGTGCTGAAGTTCAAAAGGGCACAAGGTAAAACAGGTAGATTTTGCAAGCAAAGGAGCACTTTGAATACTCATGGGCAAAAGTGTGTGTGTGTGGGGGCTGCAGCACCTTACGCCCATAAGGTCTGGCACCTATGGGGATCTTTCTCAACCTTGTTAATTCCTTTGATGTACTTCCAAAGTTTCTAGCATGCTTCCCTCCTCTCCTAAATACGTTTAAATTCCTCGACCTTTCTTGGTAAAGGGAGATCCTGCTGACAGTGTACCATCTTTGTAACCCTTTTCCTGCAGTGATTCCAGCAGTCTATGCCTTCTTCAGATAGAGGCTCTTATCACTAGACACAGTAGTACAAGTGTGTGATGGACCAGGATATAGTGTATAGTGGAATGTTGTTCTGTACAGAATTCCATCCCTTTCAAAATGATGTTCTACCACAGTTCCAAGGTCATGGAATGCTGTTCTACCCTACTGTGGTAAAACAGCATTCTAGAACCTCTAGAGACTGCATGAGTCAGTAAAGAATAATGCACTCAGGGTGTGTGTCCTGCTGGGATACCTACGCCTGGGGGTTGAGGCACGAGGCCACAGGCAGAGTGTGTCCAATGCCCCAAGCGTGGTGTTATCTTAGCATGACACACACCCTGGAGTGCATTATTCCTATTATACAATGGCTTGTTGTTATATACAAAATAAAACAATAATTTTAAAGAATATTTTTATTAGTGTGGAAAAAATAGTTTTGTTTCTTAAGAGGAGATGCAAAAAAAGAGAATAAGCTCATCATCCAAAATCTCATCCATATTGGTTCATAGTGCTGAGACTAGACCTGTGGCATTATGCTGGGATAACGCCATGGGTCCAGCTCCGAACTGACCAATCGCAGTCCAAGATTCTTTCTTGCCATTGTGTAATTTCATTTTGAAAGAAAAAGGACTCATAACACACATTTTTCACACAGTACTATACACTATAAACAAGCATTTGTCAATGCCAAACGTTCGCTTGCAGGTATTTGCAGTGGTGTTCGGCATGTATGGTGCTCTACCCTAATGCCCTGTGCGATTGCTGGTATTTGCACAATAAATTGTCAGCATGACCTTTTTTGTTACCCCCATTGTGTGCTACATAGGCGGAAACACGTTTTGGGCAGGATGTGAAAAATGACAGCTGTACTGCTCATAAGGAAGTGTGGTAAAATGGCAATGTTGAAAATCTGGAGTGGAAATATTGAAAATTCGCAAACCTAGGAGCGTGCGTAGGAACTGCACAACGCATGCTCGTAAAACAGTTATTTTTAGGAATTTGTTCACCAAATTTTCAACATAGCCATTTTAAGATCTCTGCTCATGAACAGTGACACTGTGATTTTCTTAATGTGTCCCATACACTGAGTTCACACAGCGACTGTGCCATTGTGCGCTACATGGGCGGAAACACGTTTTGGGCAAGATGTGAAAAATGACAGCTGTACTGCTCATGAGGAGGTGTGGTAAAATAGCAATGTTGAAAATGTGGAGTGAAAATATTGAAAATTCGCAAACTTACGAGCGTGCATAGGAACTGCGCAATGCACACTTGTAAAACAGTCATTTTTAGAAATTTTTTCACCAAATTTTCAACATAGCCATTTTAAGACCTCTGCTCATGAACAGTGTCACTGTGATTTTCTTAATGTGTCCCATACATTGATTTCGCACAATCGACTGTGCCATTGTGCGCTACATGGGCGAAACACATTTTGGAGAGATGTGAAAATGACAGCTGTACTACTCATAAGAAGGTGTGGTAAAATGGCAATGTTGAAAATCTGGAGTAGAATATTGAAAATTCACAAACCTACGGTCATAGGAACTGCATAGCACGCTCGTAAAACAGATCATTTTTGGAATTTTGCACCAAATTTCAACATGGGGTTTTAGGACCCCTTCTCATGAATGATGTCACTGTCATGGCACTATTCAGGCCGAAGGGTGATTTCGTGCAGTGACTGCACAGTGACTTCGAAATCACCCTTCGGGCCTGAATAACACCATGACAGTGACATCATTCATGAGAAGGGGTCCCAAAAACCCCATGTTGAAAATTTGGTGCAAAAATTCCAAAAAGTGCCTGAGATATGCAATAAAGTTGAAACCCCCCTATCTAGCCCATTATACAGCTTACCGGCATTTCCTCAGTTCACGGTCACCTTTGAAGAGTGCAGACGTGGTCCCGGTCCACTGAAGATCGTCATGCCGGAGTCTGGAGGTAAGTATGGGGTGAGGGGGGGTGTGGGGAGGCTGGGTGCGCAGTGGGTGGGTGCGGTTGTGGAGGGGGACTGGGAGACGTCACGGGACCGCTTTTTTCTTTACAGGTAAAAAACCAAAAAACGACGACGTGGGACATTTGCCATGCTGGGGTGGGCTCCCAGCATGGTGGAAGATGGCTGGGGGGGCACCGAGGAGCCGACGGGGATTGGGCACCCCCGTTGGCAAACTACGTGAGGGGGGCCGAGGAGCTGATGGGGGATTGGGCACCCCCGTCGGCAAAACAAAGTGGATGTTTGCCACACTGGGGTGGGCTCCCAGCGTGGCAGCAGGATGGCTTGAGGGGGCCATGAAGCCGACGGGGATTGGGCACCTTCCATCGGCAACAACGCTTGCCATGCTGGGGTGGGCTCTGCCGCCGCACCAAAGCTTTGGGCGGCGGACGCGCGAGGGGAGCGCGTGATGTGAGGGGGGGGCGGCGTGATGCGGTGCTCAGTATGGCAGCGGTGGTTTTCTTTGAAGCAGAAGACTACCTCTGTCATACAGAGCTCCCACACCCATTGGTGCAGGACCGCCACGCCTGCTCAACAAAGCACCGGATTGAAAGGGAGAGGCACACCTCCAAAGTGTGCTACTCTCCCAAAACATTCCTTGCGCATGCACGCAAGTGAACGTAAAAATACAGGATGAGCAACTCTATGTACAACCAGTGTGTTTTGCCACCTCGGGGTTCTGATTCCCATGGACCTCTGGAGCTTCGCTCTCGATATCAGAGGGAGTCAGAATCCCTCTGTGGCAGAACACACTGGGTTCTGCATAGTTGCCCATTAAGTATTCTCTATTTGTACAGCAGCATGATAACCTCCCTCTACCTGCTAGTGAAACCTCTAGATATACACCCGGACATTAGTTTGTGCTTTAGCCACTGCTCTTCAGCATTGTAAAATCTGTTTGCATTGTACTGCTCTTTTGAATGACCTTCTAGACAGTCTTTAAATCTGAACCAGTATAGGCTGAGAACGGCAAACTACAGACAGGTGTTTTATCCTGTTGGGGCTCCTTAGTGCAGTCAATTGTCTTAGCCATGTACCAGGTCAGCCCAGAGGAAATCCAGCATTTAGTATACTCTGTACCAGGAGGTCGAGAGGGTCAGCACAACGTCAAAGCTGAAGGTGACCCTTGCAACCACAGAGCCCGGCCCACCAGGTAACACCAAGGCAGCTACAATGGCTCATTTACATAATACCTCGATGCACTGCCCTTCTAGGTTTCCAATAAAAAGTAAATATTTAACCATGGTCAAGGTATCTGTTGCTCGCACCCTGATTGTTCTATCGAGCACCATCCAGGGTCAGGTTTCCCCTTAAAAGGGATTTAATAGTTGTTTCACCAAGTCCATTTAGTGTATATTTACTATTACAACTGCAGGATACCAAGGATCACCTCTTAAGTGAAATTTGAAGGCGAGCAAAATGTTATATCCGCTTAGGTGCCAGAAAGGGGGGGGGGGCACAAGGGCCATAGCCCTACCACTTTCATAAGTGGCCGTATCAGTTTTTGCAGTCATGTTGATGTATTTAATAGGAGAGGATTTACCCCTTATGTCCGTGGCCCTACCACTTTTCAAACCATTTCAACACCAATGTTTAGGGGATTCAAACCTTTATCTCTTGGGTTCATAGTGTGATATCCCCCAATCACTAGGCTATGATGGCTGCTGAGGGGCTAGGTTTGAAGAGGATCATCGGACATGTACTGCCAGGGACAGGAGAATCTGCATACATGTAAGCGGAACTCGGACTGGGGACAGCTCTATTCTGCTTTACATACTATGTTATTACACTACTTACAGGTTTCAGCACCTGGACAGCCTCATTTAAAACCTTCTGCACATTCTGGATGGAGCAGAGGACCAACGTACAGATCACCACATCCACGGAGCCATCGGCCACCCCTTTCAAGTCCTCCCCGGAGGCGACGAGTTTCTCGAGTTGGAGGTGGGGGTACTCCTCCCCATTCTCCAGCAGGAACTTCTCGAAGTGTGGGTTGGGGTCCACGCAGATGACTCTGGTGCCCCGTGGGCAGAACTCGAAGTTGGTGCCCATACTGCAGCCCTACTCCAATAGAGTGAGGCTGTCGCCTGGCCCCGCGAAGTCCTGCAAGTTGTGGAAAAGGTCCTGCTTGGTCTGCCTCAGTTTCACATTGTAGTCCTTGGCAGTCTGGCACATGAGGTATGGGAATCCGAACTGCTTGTAAAAGTGGCCCCAGATCCCCATGTAGCGGAGCAGCAACAGGGGCAGCAGCAGCGCTTTGAAGCAGAGCTGGAGCGCGATGTTCGCGGGCGACATCACTTGGGCGGGAAAGGTGCCCCCATGGTCGGTGCCAGTTGGCTTGTCCCAGATCAGACAGCTATACCAACCTCAAGCTGCCTGCTGACTTTTAAACCCGCTTTTAAATAATAACTCATCAGCCTCTTGCTGACTTTCTACACTGTGGCACCTAAATGAAGTGCGTATATGAAATACTACTCTTTGGATAGAGCGCTGTCACCAAAAAGGACACCAGCCACATAAATGTCAGACGATGAGGTCCCCAAGGGGGGTAACCACCCAGGCTAGCAAATTTCTGACGGGCATAGAGCGACAGACCAAACAGTGAACTTGTTCTGGTTATTGGAGGGTAGGGCGGACTTCAGGGAAGGTTAGCCGGGCAAGGGGGGCAACCACCTGGGCTAGCAAATTTCTGACAGGCGTAGAGCGACAGACCAAACAGTGAACTTGTTTCGGTTATTGGAAGGTAGGGCGGACTTCAGGAAAGGTTAGCCGGGGTAACTTTGACGTGACGTCTCTGATGGTGACTCCTTCGCGTCTGAGAAATGACAGATCTAGCTACCAATTTCTGACGCTGTGTGGAAGGGCTTGCGCCACACGGCTAACACTGAAAAAAATATTGGTGCTGTCAGCACCGCAAGTCTAAATACTGTCACGGATGAGCGATTACTGTTCTGCAGGGTGGACAGCATCTCTTGGTGAGTGAAGCAGCTCATAATCATTCACCCAATGCAACTGATGCTCCTATGGCAGAGGCAATGGCTACTTTGAAGAGGTGGGCAGTGGTCACTCACGATAACCCCCCACAGTTGGTGCAGAAAGCAATGTCCAGTGTCCCGCAAGAGTCCCGCAAGAGTTGTGCCAAAGCCTGCCACGGAAATAGGCACTGCTGCAGGTAGTCAATATCTGATTTCACTGCAGGGTGGCCTGCATCTTAATTGCTGTGATATCATTGGATCTATGACTGCTGACAGACATTTATGATATTCATGACTGATGCTGACCGAATGCCTGATGAGAATTTTTAACACTTATAATAAAGTCTTGTATTTTTAATTGGTGTGATATCTTTGGATCTCTGACTGCTGAAAGAATGCCGCTGCTGCTGATGATAGATATTGATGCTACTTATGAATGATGAGGGTCGAACGCAGCTGCTGCTGACCGAACACGGCATGGTGAGTGCAATTCATGATTTCAATATTTACTGATGTTTTCTCTTCATGTTTCTTTTGTGTTGGTGTTAAAAGCATTGTTTCACAATTACTGGCTTTTTTATGTGCACTTTTTGGCATGTTGTTATCAGAAACATAGGCCAGGAATCTCTCAGTGAGTTCATGGGATTGTTTCTGAAAGTCAGCATGGCTTACACAGTTCCTGCAATTTAATATTTGGGATTTCAATATTCAGGATTCGGGTTATTCAGTTTAAGTTAAATTTGTGATTTTTTTGTCGGGAGTTTTTCATGGGGGATTTAGTCTGGAGAGATTTAGGACAGATCCCATTTGGGGAGAGCCTCCGGGAGCAGAGCGCTGCATCCATCTTGCCGCCCCCCACTGCCTAGTCAGACTGCCGATCCATTAATATAATTAAAATTATATACTGTGGTGCAGTCCATAATATGGGATGGAATGCGGTTCCTCTGTCTATATAAGTTGTGGTGATTTCAAGCTGTGGAGAGGATTGAGAACCTAAGTAGGAAAGCTGTGACGGGATGACCGGGAGCTGTTTTAACACTTGCTGAATGTCCTGGAACACAGCTGAGTACAGAAGTGAATTTGGTGACTCTTAACTACTACTAATGAACAAGGGCAAGACAGAAATGCAGACTATGTATGGGAGGAACAGAACAGGAGGAAGAGCACAAAACACTCTGTCGTTAATATGCTACGTAGACACAGGGTACCACTCCTGATTGCAGCGGGCCTTTCCTTTGAGGTGAAAGCCACAGCAGCCAAAGCGCTGTCATCCAGAGCTCGCCTATCCATTCGTGCAACCGGGACATGCCCACTACAGCAAGTAGTACATTGGGTAGGGCAGGCACATACCTCCAGGAGTCGCACTCTCTCAAGATGTTTCTTGCGCATATGCGCAAGCAAACATAAAAAGCAGATGCCTTAGTGTCTGAACTGTGCAAAAAGATACCATATGCTGTTTGCATATATTCACAAAACTCTACAGATTGGACATTCTGATTTTTACCAATGCAGCCTTTTAGGAGCAAAATGCTGTGACAGTCAAAAGATAACTAATGAAACTAGATACATATTCTCCTTCTACCCCAGTCCCTTTGAGGATGTGGATGCTGCATAGTACATCCCCTCAGTTACAAATAACCCAGTGACAACATGGAACAACACAGAAAATTCAACACAGAAAAATTAATTATGTGTGTCATCCTACTAGGGACACTGACAAAGTCATAAAGTTGTGACATCCTCACAGAACCCTGCCTGCATCAACATTACACTGACAGTTACCTACCAATTATATTCCTGCCTTTCAGTTAATATATCCAAACAGTTAATATTCACATGTTCTTAAAATCATAACAAGGTTCCATTCTATCTGAAGGAGATTCAAGACAGTGTGTAAAAAAAGTGTGAATAACTTTGTAGAATCTGTAAAGTATACACAACAACATAAACTTGTAAGACAGACATGGTAGAGGCATGAGGGAGGAGTACAAGGGTGTGGGGCACTGGTGTCCAGGAAAGGACTCTGGGAATTTGGCCACTGTATCAACTGTAGGAGGCTCCAGGCTGTGAGAGTGGAACTGGGTGCAGCAAGGGCTGAAAATATGTTACTTGAGGGCTGAAACCACTGGGCCACCTAGCATGTTACTAACTCATGCAACACAAAGGCTCATCCAGGGCTATGATAGTGCCTGGTCAGTAGTAAGGGGAGGAGGGGTAAGGGACAGTAAATCCTACAGAGCCATAGCTGTGCATGAGCAAGAAGTACCTGCTCCTGTTGTCAGCAGGGTCTCAGGAAGTCCATACAGTGGGAGACAGGAGAAGCATGCCCACAAGTAGGTATCATCTAAAGGGGACATGCCGAGGAAAGCCCCATAGAAGACAGGAGATTCTATAGGAGATTGAGGAATTTAATAGTGAGGGATTATGGCAAAGGATGTGAGTCTCACTCTGGATGAGCAAGAGATAGTGCTTTGTTACCAGGAACAACAGCAGATCGACTCAGGTCCAGGGTTGAAGAATTCAAGGGAGGTGATGGAGGGTAAGTAGATCTGATCATGCATGTAGGCCCAAACAATCTTTGTAGGAGGAGCATGGAGACAGTAAAGGGAAGTTGTAGTGCTCTAGGGTAGGTAGTCAGGGAAAGGGCAGGGGCTGTAACCTTCTTAGAGGTACTGTACTACCAAGGCCACACTTAAACAAGAAAGAACAGTTTCACTTGTTCCAGTTTAATGCATGGCTAAGAGAGTGGTTCAGGGATGGGGGATTTCATTTCCCCAGGGACTGGGACCCAAGTTTGAAAGAGTGAAGACTGTTCATGGGAGATGACCTGCATCCTTACAAGGAGGGCAAGTGGGCGCTGACAAGGAGGTGCACATGCCACACTGAGGGAAGTTTAACTATACAAGTGGAAGCTCAGATGGAACCAATGACACTAACATGACACAAGGAGGTCCTACTGGCCTACCTCCACCAAATACAGTAACCAAAATGGTAAATAGACAGGTTAAGGTGGAGGCAAAGGGGGAAACAAAATATCGGGGGTAGTGTGCACAAAATGCATAGAGTCTGAGAAACAAGCTCCCAAAGCTGCAGGCACTGGTGACAGAAGCACAGCAGAACAAAGTGGCTACAACAGAATGGCGGGCTACTCAGAACCACGACAGGGACATGAACTTTCCAGGCAATGCATTACACAGGAGGGATAAGGAGAAAGGAAGTGGGGAGAGTGGCACTGTATATAAAGGAGAGTATAGAGGCCACAGAGATGAATAGTCTAGGGGAAACCTATAAACCCTTTTGTTATAGTCAACCATAGGTAAAGAAAAAAGGGTACTAATTTGAATGGTGTATAGGCCACCATCCTAAGACCAGGAGGCAGACAGGAAATTAGAGGAGGTTATCATGAAGACAGTAGAATCCAGAGAAGTATTGGTACTGGGAGATTTTAATATGCCAGATGTGGGCTAGAGTGTCCCAGTGGTGGCAAGTGCAAGGAATAAGCTCCAGTGAAGTCTTGTCAGGTAGCATTCCTTACACAAGTAGTTCAGGTCCCCACAAGGGTGACAGCCATGCTGGAACTGGTTCTCACTAGTAAAACAAGCATTTGTCAATGCCGAATGTTGTCTCGCTGGCATTGGCATTGGTAGTGCAGGAGTTAGAGATGCATAATAGGAGTGGCAGTGAAGTATTGAATGGATGCCAACCCCACACCCACCCTGCAGAGACTGACAGGTGATGGGGTGTGCCTTTGGATTGTCAGCTATAACGCTCATGCCATTTTACCTCATCCTACCCTGCAGACAACGACAAGTGTCGTGGTGTGCTTTGGGGTCCTTGGGCATTATACTTACCCCATTTCATAAGGAAATACACTGTGGTGGGTGCAGTATAGGAGAATAGGGTGAACTTTGTGGCTGAACACTCCAAGGCACACCTCAATGCCTGTCAGTAGCTGCAGGGTGGGGCTGGGGGTGAAATGGCAGGAGCATTACAGCTGATGATCCCAAGTCACACCCCTGATGCCTGTCAAGTCTCTACAGGGTGAGGTGTAACATTTGGAAACCCTAATGCCATAGGTGTGTATTGGTATTTTCACTCCAAATTATCAACATGGGCTTTTTGTAACCCCACCTCATGAAAAGCAGCAGTATCAGTTTGTTTGCCAAAAGGTTATTTTGCACAGCAACTGTGCCATTTGGTGTCACAGGTACGTAAACACATTTTGGGCAGGATGTGAAAAACAACAACTGTATTGTTCATGAGGAGGTGTAAAAAAATGGCAACGTTGAAAATCTGGAGCGAAAATATGAAAAATTGGTGAAATAATGAGCATGCATAGAAACTGCACAACTCAGGTCCATAACCCAATAATTTTTATTTTAAACCACATTTTCAACATAGGCATTTTGGGACCTTCCCTCATGAACAGTGGCACTGTGATTTTCTTAATCTGTCCCAAAAGTTGATCTCCCACAGTGACCATGCCATTGTATGCCACATGTGTGAAAACACATTTCGGGCAGGATGTGAAAAATGACAGCTGTACTGTTCATAAGGAGGTGTGAAAAATGCCAGTGTTGAAAATCTGGCATGAAAATATTGCAAATTTGCAAAGTTACAAGGGTGCATGGAAACTGTGCAACACATGATTGTAACACAGTCATTTTATTGACTTTCATCACCAAATTTTCAACATAGGCATTTTAGGACACTGTCATTTTGTCAATCTGTCCCAAAAACTGATTTTGCACAGCGATCACGCCTCAGCTTGTATGTAGCGAAAAAACATATTTGGCTAGGATATGTAATGACAGCTGTACTGTTCATAAGGAGGTGTGGATAAATGGCAATGTTGAAAATCTGGAGTGAAAATATTACAAATTCACGAAGTTACGAGCATGTGTAGAAACTGTGCAATGCACGCTCATAAAACAGCCATTTTTTGGATTTTTGTCACCAAATTTGCAACATAGGCTTTTTGAGAGCCACCTTCATGAACAGTGGCACTGTCATTTCGTTAATTAGTCCCAAAAGGTGATTCTGCACAGTGACAGTGAAACCACCTTTCAAGATTGAATAATGCCATGACAGTTACTGAATTCATGAGGAGGAGTCCCAATAACCCCATGTTGAAAATTTGGTGCCAGAATTCTCCAAAATGGCCGAGATATGCACCAAAGTTGAAAAAACCCTATTTATGCCATTATACAGCTTACCAGCATTTCTTCAGTTTGTGGTCGGCTTTGAAGAGTGCAGACGTGTTCCCTGTCCACCAAAGATCGTCGCGCCAGGCTCCAGAGGTAAGTATAGGATGAGGGGTGTTTGGGGAGGCAGGGTACACAAAGAATGAGTGCGGGTTGAGGGAGGGAGCAGGACATACTGTGAGGGACCATTTTCTGATTCACAGGTTTAAAAAAAACCAAAAACATTGCTGGATGTTTTTTTGGTTTTTTTACAGAGGCATTTGGCATGCTGAGGTAGGCTCCCAGCATGCCACCTGAGTGTTTTTGGGGGCTGCTGTGGCCAACGGGGATTGGGCGCCCCTGTCAGCACATGCGAAGGGGGAGACAAGAGCTGAGGGGAACTGGGCACCTCCCTCGGCACACAACAAATGGGGGGGGACATTATGCCGACAGGGAGTGGGCTTCCCCATTGGCAAATTAAACTGGGAAGGGGCTCTGAGCACTACATCCTGGCTACCGCAGTAGAAGAGATGCAGTGAAGTTGAACTTTGTCAGTGAAGTTGCCGTGAAGTTGTGAAACTAATTTCGTGAAGCTTCACAAAGTTCCTACTGTCATCACCAACTTTGATTTTGCCAACTTTGCAATATTTTCTCAGGTGACGTTGCACTTTTTTCCTGCGGAATTGCAACTTTGCAATAACAATTTGATATCTTTGTGAGAAAAAGTGCAACTTCACCTGGCAGAAAATGTTGCGAAGTTGGCACATTGAACTTCGTGAAGTTGGCAAACTTTGCAAAGTTCTTTCAAAGAAACATAGGATTGGATAGGAAATAAAGGCTACTGGGCCCATCCACTCCACTCACTTTTTTTTCTGAAGACCCTGCTTGATCTGTGTCTCAGTCCCCTCCCCCTTTCCCTTATCAATCAATCAATCAGTCAATCACTTTATTTAACCAGGCAAAAGTCACCATTGAGCAAGCTCATTTTCAAGGTGGTCCTGGGCAATTGTACAAAAATAATAATACAATACAGTACATTATAATACATATTCACAGGTAAGGTATACTCGACAGTAGTGTAGACTTTGAACAAGCAGAATCATAAGGCTCCAAACACTGGCCTGCTAATGTATGATGATGTGCAACACCTATAATATTTTACTGGAGAAGGAGACAAAACTAATAATCTTGGTCACTCTTCCATGCGATGGTAGAAGACTGGAAGAGGAAAGGTAATAGAGAGGGAGCAGAAGGAAGAGGATGGGGTATGGTGGGTCAGGGAAAAGTATACTAGGAGTGCTGGAGTCCCCTAAAAAGAAGATTTTTGGTAAAAAATTAGTTATAACATTTGCTAATAGGGCCAGGTGCTAATGGCTCAGTGTTGTCTAAAACAGTTGCATGTTTCCTGCAGTAAACTGGCCAGCAGAGTTTTGAATGTGAAAAGACCTGGGAGTGAAGACAGTTTTAACGAGCTTTGCATGGTATTCCAAAGTGATGGAGTGAAAAATTGATTGCAGCCCAGCCATATGTTGTTTTTACTCTAGGACTCTGGAAATAAATTAAAGAGAAGCGTCTTAGGCCATAGGAACCCTTGGCTCATTGGAATAGACTCAAGATGTATGTAGGTAGATTATTGGAGAGCATTCTATATATCCAAAGCAAGGCATTTCTTTTCCTCCAGATTGAGAGTGACGGCCACCCCGATTCCTGGTATAGTAGGCAATGGTGAGTGCGTAGGCGTAGATTAAAGATAAATCTTAGGGCTCGGTGGTATATAGTGTCTAGTTTGTTAAGTGCCGTTAAGGGACAATGAGTGTAAAGAAAGTCAGCATAGTCCAGTATAGTCAGGAATGTAGACTGCACAAGTCTTTTTCTAGCTTCTATGGTAAGCAGATGTTTAATCTGATAGAATAGTCCTAACCGCTGTCTCAATTTCTTTGAGACTTCATTTAAGTGGCACAGGAAGTTGAGTTTATTATTCAGCCAGAATCATAGGTATTTAAAGGTTTCAACTGTTTCAAGTGGTTCATCAAGGACAGTTAGAATCTGGGGAATATGTGTTGGTTCGTGGCTTGTTTTTGGTGAGAGGATCATGGCTTTTGTCTTTTTGGGGTTTAGGAGAAGCTTGTGTTTGATGAGATTATGTTGGAGGGTAGTGAAGTCTTGCTGTAAGTTCTCATGTGCCAAGTCCAAGGAGAAATTTGTGGTATATAGTACAGTGTCATCTGCAAATACAGTAAATGAGTATTGGCTGAGCGCAAATGAGTGTCCAGATTATTGATGTAGATTGCAAATAAGATTGGGCCTAGTATGGGCCCTTGAGGGATGCCTCTTAGAAGGTTTTTTTGTGGAGACAAATCACCTGCAGCTTTGACTTGTTGTAGCCTGTTGGTGAGGTAATTTGAGAACCATTTGGTTGCAGGACTATCAAGACTGATATTACTTAGTGTTGAAAGCAAGATGTTGTGATCCACAGTGTCAAAGGCCTTACTAAGATCAAGAAAAAGGGCAAACACATGCTTTTTAGAATCCAGGGCAATTTGCCAGTCTGTGGTAACATTTGAAAGAGCAGATACAGTGCTATGCTTGGCTCTAAAGCCGGATTGTACAGGGTTTAGTAAGTCATATGAATCCAGGTATTCTCTAATTTGGGCATTCACAATTTTTTCAAGTAGTTTTGTCAGTACAGGTAGTATAGATATGGGCTGATAATTATTCAGATCACTCGGATCCCCCGATTTGAATAGTGGTAGAATGTGGGCAGTTTTCCATGTCGATGGGAGTTCTCCAAGTTTCAGCGAGGTGTTGAATAAGTGGGTAATGGGGGAGATCAAGTAGGAATGGCCAAGCTTTAGGAAATAAGGATCAATATTGTCTGCACCTGCACTCTTTTTGGTGTCCAGGGTTAGTAGTAGGTCCTCTACTTGTTTAAATGTAACTGTATGGGAGCTAAAAGCAGTAGGACTGGGTGGGTCAGTGTTAGAATGAACATTAGGGTCGGCAGTGGAGTCACCTGGTAGGGTGATTTTCCTGATAGACGAGGCATCAAAAGCTAGCCCTGCAGTGGCAAAGTGTTCATTAAACTGCTCAAGTATATCGACTCTGGTTGTGTAGGTGTGTCCAGTGGATATAATTTTGGATGGAAGAGATGTGTCAGCATGGTAACCTTCAACCTCTCTAAGAATATTCCAGAATTTGGCTGAGTTGCTTTTGTTGACTTCTAGTTCTGTTTGGAAATATCTGGCTTTTTCAGATCTAATTAGTTTGGTGCAGGTATTTCTAAAGGTGCAGAATGCTAACCAATCTGCCTCCAGGTCAGTTTTCCTTACTCTTTTCCACCAACAGTCCCTGTCCTTGAGTGATTTTTTTCCAAATGGGACAGAACCATCCAGGAGGTCTTTTTTTTATCTAATCAGTTTTAGCAGGGCATGTTTGTTGATTATTCCCAATAAAAGGCTATGGAAAACATTAAATATCCCAGAATGTTGATGGATTTGTCTGGGGACGAGGGTGTTAGCCAGGATTCAGTTATCATGAAGAAATCAGGAGTTGCCTGTAGAGCCCAGGTCTGTATTCGATCCAGTTTCTTGAGTAAACTGCAAGCATTAACATGAAGAAAGCTGAGGCCTTTGTATTGAAGAAGGTCCGCAGGGGTGTCCAGGAGAACAGGTGGGCCTGGGTTTAGTTCAACATTTCCTGAGCAGAGTAGGAGAAGTAGCAATAATTTTTTAAGATACTGTCTTAGTCTGCTAAGTAATTTTTTGTTGCTCCGCTTTGAGTAGGTTGTTTTAGTGGTGGCTATTGGTTGTACATTGCTATAAACTGATACAGATAATGCATAGATAATTACTAAAGACGATGACGTTAGGGGCACTTGTGTAAGGTCTCTTGTCACAGTCTGTTGTGAGTAAGGGCATGACCATATGGGAGACGTCCCTAATCTAAGTTGCCATAAAATATTGGTAGGGGGCAGATCTTGGTGTTTGACAAAATGGTTTTTTGGTGTGGCATAGGGACTGGCATTATGATTAAAGCAACGATTAGTAGTGTAAGGCAGCAAAGTAGGAGAGCATCTAAATGAGGCATCTTTGCTTTAAGATTGTCTCCCATTGCTGAGATAGAGCACCAGATTGATAATTTCTTCTGTATCACTTCTTTAAGAAGGCAGAGCTGGCTAGGGATTATAAACAGAACGGAAGGTGTGGTAGATCTGAGACGTCCAATCAGCCAATAGGGGGTTGGTCTAGCTCTTATGGAAAGAGCATTTAATAGAGGCCGGGGTTGGGGCGGGTGGTGTGGGAAGAAAATTCACACCTCTTGCTTTGGAAGAGTGGGAGGTGGGCTCAGGGCAAGTAGCGAGTACCAGAAAAGCCGCTAAAAGCGGAGAGTCAAAATAGCCAATAGCAGGCAGGGCCGTAGGGGCAGCAGCCAATCACTGGCAATCCCGTAGGGTCTGCATCCAATCAGTGCTCCAAAATTGCTTCCAGAAGTTAGTGAACGGCTTACCTAGGCTGCAGGGCTCTTCAGCGAGCAGGTGGAGTGCGCACGGCTGGCTGGCTTCTTCAGCCGCGGCCACTAGGTGAAAATTGGCAGCCCAATCAGGGGCTCTTTAGCCAGGCTGCAGGGCTCCTCAGTGGGCAGGTGGAGTGCGCGTGGCTGGCTGGCTTCTCCAGCCATGGCCGCTAGGCGAAAGTCGACAGCCTGATCAGGGGCTCTTTAGCTAGAATGATTCCCTTGTGCCTGTCCCAAGCATTGTTTAACCCCTACCATTGTTTTTGCCCCCACTGCCACCACTGGAAAGCTGGTCTAGGTATCCATAACCCTTTCTGTGAAGAAGTACTTCCTCACATTCCTCCTAAATTTACTCTCCTCCAGCTTCACAGCATAACTTTTTGTTCTAGAGCATCTTTTTCTCTGAAAAATACCCCCTCCTGTACATTGTTAACTCCCGTGAGGTATTAAAGGTCTCTGTCATATCCCCCCTCTCATTTCTCTCCTCCAGGGTGTATATTTTTAGTTCCTTTAGCTTCTCCTTGAAGGGCTTTTGATGCAGACCCTGCACTGTTTTAGTTGCCCCCGACCACCTCCAATTTGTCTATGTCCTTCTTGACTGAGATGTGATCTCCAGAACTGGACACAGTACTCAAGGTGGGCTCTTACCAGCAATCAATATCAGGGCAGCAGCATCACCTCATTCCTCCTACTGGTGATACCCTTTCCTATGCACCCCAGCATCCCATTAGCCATTCCAACTGCCTTGTCACACTGCTTGGCTACCTTTAGGTCATCTGATATGATTACATAGAAATACAGAAACATATAGACTTTGATGGCAGATAAGGCCCGCTTGGCCCACCCAGTTTGCCTATTTCCCAACCTATTGGATAAGTTGCAGATCCTAGTTAACCAACAGCCTACTTCTTCCTACCCTCCCCACCAGAATTGCCTTATGTCTGTCCCATGCCTTCTTGAACTCCCCTACTGTTTTTGACCCCATGACTTCCTCAGGAAGGCCGCTCCATGCATCCACCACCCTTTCCATGAAAAAACACTTTCTCACATTGCCCCTGAGCCATCCCCCCTCATCTTCAAATTGTGACCCCTTGTTCTTGCACACCTCTTTTTCTGAAATATGCTACTCTCTTGGACTTTGTTGATTCCCTTGAGGTACTTGAAAGTTTCTATCTTGTCCCCCCTCTCCTTCCAAGGTCTCCCCCCTTACCCCTAAGTCTCTTTCCTGCTTGATCTTTGTCAGTATCACTCTGCCCAGTGTGTACTCTGCTCTCAGGTTTCTATGGCCCAGGTACATTTTTTTGCACATTTTTGTATTAAAACCTATCTGCCATACCCATGACCACTCTTTCAGTCTTTTCAGATCCCTGTCCGTCTTTTTTAATTTAATGTACTTTATTGATTTCCAGAAAAAAAACAACAGTAACCAACACAATAAATAACAATACAGACGGAACTACACAAACTATAAAACAAAACCCACCCAATCTCTCCCTCCTTTGTCTTGAACCTTAGCAACCCGATAAGTGGAAACTAGGAGTTCAACAAATACAGAAAACATTGAGAGATTCAACTATTTATTAAGGCCCTTCTGAGGCCAAAGATAACAAAGCATAAAGTGATTCCCACCTGTTATGGAAGTGTGCAATACATCTACATAAAGAGGCAATTTGTTTCTCAACAACCAAACTTTGCAGTATCTCTTGGTGCCATTCTCTATGGGACCTATGCACTAAAGGGCTGGTAATAAGCACCTCAGGCATGTAGCTCACCCGCTTACCTATGTGACCCCGGACAGGCACAGGGTAAGTGGGATGCACTACTGCTAGCACCCGTTGGGCACCTGTCTACGGCCACATCCCCACTGCATGCATGGTCATGTGGGCACAGTTGGGAGCGGAGCCACAGACCCTGGCAGGCATCCAGCTGGATGCCTGTACCAGGTCCCTGAATGGATCCCTTGCACCCTTGTGGAGGGCACAGGGTACAGGGGAAGATCCGTGTATAGCGGCATTGTTGACAAACCAATGTACAGGTGCCCGTGTTGCTGCCCCAGCCCTGCCCTGCAGCATAGTGGCCTGGGGCAGCACAGAGGTTCAATTTGTGGTGCCGCTGCACCCAGTGGCAAGTGAAAATTGGGGCGTGTACTGGGTTATGCCTGGTCTTTGCAGGCATACCGAGCACCCCCTAAACCTGACACTATGTGGCTTTGTGAATGCCATATAGTGAGAGCATGCCCCAACATGCCCTCTGCATGGACACCCCCTGAGGGGCTTTGGAGGCAGACATGTAAGTGCCTGGTGCTCCACTTATACACACTTGGTGAATGCCACTGGGGGTCTGCGGGAACCCCACCGCACGGCATTCACCCATACAGTTGCCTACACACCTTGGATCTGTGGTGCATGGGCAACACATATGTTTGCACATAAGGCCCATTACGAGGGAATGGCTTTGTCCTTCCAATGGCATCAGATAATGTATTTTGCTGTAATTGATATCAAGGCCAAATGGGCCTTATGGGAACCTAATAGCCCAGAAGGGTAAAGACCTACTAGGCAAATATCTGGAGTAAAAAATTCTTCCATGCCCAAAAGTGGATCTAAGAATCCCCTAATAGAATTCCAGAAGGGAATCACTTTAACACAGTCCCACAATATGTTTTTAAGATGACCTTCAACTAGAGCACACCTAGAGCATATAGGAGAAGCTAATTTGCCCATTTTAGGCAACCTTTGGGAGGTGTAGTATAAATTATGATAGGACTTGATATTGAATCAGGCGATATCTATCCTATTTGATATATTTGTACGGGTTATGCCAAATTGACTGCCACATCTTGGGATTGTCCTGGAGACGTAAGGCCTTTTTCCAGTAATAGCAGGTCCCAGAAGGGCTTACAGGGTCCAGGGATTGACCATATAACTTAGGCACCAGGTGGGCTGCATTGCCATGAACAAAAAAATCCTCAAAGGGTGAGTTTCCTACTGATATCCATGGTCTGGGATCAAAATAAGATGAAATGGCCTGGGTTAGCTGGAGAAATTTGAAACCATATGATCAGGGTAACTGAAAGCACTCCTGAAAGGAAGTGAATGTTATAACTGAACCCCCTCCAAGAAGAAAGCAATTGTATTGTCACGCAGCTGGGGGAAAAAGGTAACTGGAACTGGGCACCAGGCTGTCTGAATATTGGGATTACCTAAAATAGGTTGAGTAAAAGCTTTGGTCCAAATCAGTCCTAGAAAGGAACTAAGCTGTGAATGACCAAAAAATGGGCATTGATTTAAGCGAGGAGGGCAATTGGGATGGTCTAATATAGAGTAAACTGGTAAGTTGCATACCCAAATTTTTACAGTGAGATCATTCAATATCCAGCCCGCCCAAATCGGCATATAAGAAACATCAGACCTAGTACCTTCGCAGCACCCCAATTGAAAAAATTTACTACCATGAAGAGCGCAATAGTAAAGAAAAAAGTTGGGAAGACATAGGCCCCCCGTTGCTTCAAATCTGGCAATTTGAAATAGGATCGGCTAACAGCTCTGCCTCTCCATAAAAAATCATTGCTTAAACATTGCAAATGAGAGAACCAGCATTTGGGGAGAAAAACACATAACATACCCAATGAGTATAGCATATGTGGTAAAAGATTCATCTTTATAACTCTAACATGCCCCCAGAGAGAAAGAGGTAAGGCTTCCCACTGCTGTATGTCCAATGTAAGAGTGTGGACAAGGGAAAGGAAAGGAAAGGATCTTTGACCAGATCGGTGGGAAATCGGGAAGGATGTACTCCCAAATAGGTGAGTGACCTAGGTTCCCATGATAGGCCCATATTTTGAATATCTTGCTTGCACACCAAATTGTTTAGGGGCAAAACCTTGGTTTTACTTAAATTAAGCTTATATGCAAATATTTCAGAAAATTGTTGAATCTCTCCCAACGCGGCAGGAATTGAGGTTAGGGGGTCCACAGTGCACAACAGCAAATCATCCGCATAGGCAGATAATTTGTATCTTTCTCCCCAACCAAAATCCCTTTAATTTCTGGGTTGTTTTGAAGATTATATATTAAGGGCTCTAAATAAATATTGAAAAGGAAAGGAGAAGGGGACATCCCTGTCTCATCCCCTGCTGCAAGGGAAAGGAATTAGATAATACCCCATTTCACCAAATTCAGGCAGTAGGCTTGCTGTACAACAACCAAACCCAGGTAAGAAATTTGGAAGGAAAACTGAATTTCTGTAAAACAATGAAAAGGTATGGTCATGAGACATGGTCAAAAGCTTTTTCCACATCTAAGGAGACCAGGACCAAAGTGGTCCTGCCTCGTGAGATGCAGAAATAAGATAATGGTGCTTCCAAAGATGATCGCTGGATAAACAATGTTTCATAAAGCCAACCGGTGTCACCCCCCCAACTCATTTGTACACGCGGGCCACACAAACCCACAGAACCAGGGACGGGCCAACATCACTCCGTACCCTGGACAGTTTCCTTTCTCGGGTCTGGGGGTGCGGGGCATGGCCATCAGCCACCGAGATCACCACCCAACATTTTCCTCCATTAGCTTCTCCTCTGAGCACAGACATGCATCTGAACCTGGGTCACCAGCATTGGGTGAGGTGTGGTGTCCAGCTCCTCAACCATCAGTGCTAGCCTTGGCCAACATTTTTACATTGGAATTAAGTAAGGAGATTGGACGATAAGTACTCGGCAACAACTTGTCTCTGTCTGGCTTTCTTATCAAAGTTATCCAAGCTTCTGTTAAAGTAGGATCTGAAAAATCAGATGAGAACAAGTAGTTGAACAATCGAGTCAGAAAGGTGGCAAGTTCGGCCGAGCATGCCACATAAACATTATTAGTCAAGCCATCCAGCCCAGGAGCTTTGTTAGGGAGAAGTTGTTGTATGGCTTGCCTGAACTCTGAGACCATTATGGGGCCTTTAAGCATCTCTTGCTGTTGTGGGGTGAGAACAGGGAGGGGGAGTGGATCGAGATAAAAAGAGACTTGAGCTATCAAAGAAGAGTCGGGGGGGGGTCACTCGCATAAAGAGAGCAATAGTAAGACTAAAAAACATCAACAATGGTACAAGGGTGTGTAACTATGGACTCACTAGGACTGGGTCGGAGACTGGGAATAATTTTTGAGGTCTCAAGCTGCTGGAGTCGTAAGGCCAATAACCTCCCAGTCGGTTCCCCCTACTCTAACTACATTGTCTTGGTTAATGAAAGGAAAAGTTCTGCCCTCTCTGCCATTAAATCAGCATATTAAGCCCTTATGGTATTTAATTGGAGCCAAGCAGAGGCTGAGGTATCTGAAGACAGTCTGTGCTCCAGCTGCCTAATATACCTAAGTAGTTGGTCAAATTGCACATTACAGGCCTTGGTGCACTTGAACACAAGTCTAATGCATTCCCCTCTAACTGTCCATTTTACTGCCCCCCACAAAACATCAAGAGAGGTTACTGAGCCTTCATTTCATAAAAGAAATTCCTTTAAGAAGTCCCATATAATTGTCAGAGTATTGGGGTCCTGAAGCAGCCGTGAGTTGAGTCACCAGACTCTGTCCCATTCCTCCATCCCCTGGATAGAATGCACTAGTCTTACAAAATCATGGTCCGAAATAACCAATGAATGAATTTCACAAGAAAGCAAGCCTTAAAAGCCTTCTTGGTTAATAAGAAAATAGTCGATCCTCGATAAAGTATCATGAGGAGAAGAGTATAAAGTACATTGTTTGTCTGTGGGGTGGAGAAGATGCCAGAGATCTACCAAGCCTATGCCATCCATCAGTTCCCACAGACCCCATTGCTCTGGGGAGAGGCCTTGTCTGTACAAACTGGACTTGTCCAAATCAGGTTGATAAGTGAGGTTCTAATCCCCACCAAGCCAGATAGGGATATGAATGAAGGGTGCCAGTAGCGTGGCCAGGTTGGTAAAAAATGTGAGAGTCTATTTTGGGACCATAAACTGAGCCTAGTAAAACATCAATAACACCCATAGTGCATAGAAGGTGAACAAATTCTGAGACGGCTGTATCAGTGCTCATGGCTCCAAGGTTCTACTGCAGATACTGAGACATCATGTCCAAGTAGTTGGAGGAGCTGATGACCAATAACTTGAGTCATCCATACTGTATCCCAGCGCAAACAATTTCAGGAATGGAGCTCTGATGCCAGCAAGTAGACTTGGAGAGTGGACCTGCTGGAGTGAGGAGACCGGTTAGTTTAGAGGAATATCTGACGTAGGGACTGATCATAGTAAAATGAACAACAAGTAAGTTAGCCCATAAATAGTAAACTCCAGATCAAAATGCCATTACCCACAAAGCATATCTTAATTAACCACAATTCAACCATCATGCAAAAATCTTGGGTCACCATTGAGAGCGCAACATAAGAGTAGAACTTCACAAGAGCGGTAATAAAGAAGAATCAGGAACTACAGGCCCATTAGTCTAACCTCTGTAGTCAGAAAGATAATACAGGCACTCCTTAAGGAAAGAATAGTGGTACACCTGGAAGCAAATGGACTGGTGGATCCCAGGCAACATGGGTTCTCTCAAGACGATCCTGTCAAACTTATCTGCTAGATTTCTTTGACTGGGTGACAAAGTCAGTAGGCCGGGGCTGGTGGTGTTAGAAACTGCCTACCTCGACTTCAGCAAAGCCTTTGATACAGTCTCACATAGGAGACTGGTAAACAAGCTAGGCAGCCTGGGGTTGGGGATGCAAGGTGGTAAACTGGACTGGAAACTGGTTAAGGGACAGAAAACAGAGGGTAGTGGTGAATGGAACCCAATCAGATGAAAGGGAGGTGACCAGTGGGGTACCGCAGGGGTCAGTTTTGGGGCAGTCCTCTTCAATGTCTTCATCAGTGACATTGCAGATGGGCTAGAGGAAAAGGTTTGCCTGTTTGCAGATGACACTAAGATCTGCAACAGGGTGGATATTCCATAGGGGGTGGAAAGGATGAGAAAAGACCTGGAACTGCTGGAGAGATGGTCAGGGGCATGGCAGCTAAGGTTTAACACAAAGAAGTACAAAATCATGCATATGAGGACCAGGAACCCTGGGACAAGATACAGGTTGGGGGGGGGGGCTGCTGGCCATTACTAAGGAGGAAAGGGACTTGGGGGTCATAATCACAGATGACTTGAAGGCCACTATTCAGATGGCAAAGGCAGTGGGAAAGGCCCGTGGGATGTTGGGGTGTATTGGAAGGGGAACCACAAGTCGAAGGAGGGAGGTAAAAGTTCCACTGTACAAGACCCTGGTGAGACCTCGCCTTGAATACTGTGTACAGTTCTGGAGACCACACCTTCAAAAGGACATTGACAAAATAGAGAAAATGTAGAGGATGGTGACCAAAATGGTAAGGGATTACATCACAAGCCTTACCAGGAGAGAATGAAGGAGCTCAATTTGTACACTCTGGAACAAAGGAGGGAGAGAGGTGACATGATAGAAACATTCAAGTACCTCAAGGGCATTAACAAGGTGGAAGGGGACAACATATTCCAGATTAATAGTAGTGCAAGGACAAGAGGACACAACATGATACTGAGGGGTGGCCGCATAAGGGGAATTGTCAGGAAGCGCTTTTTTATGGAAAGGGTGGTGGATGCATGGAATAGCCTGCCCCAGGAGGTGGTGGCAACCCATACAGCGGTAGGCTTCAAACATGCATGGGACAGAAACAAAGGAATTATAGATAGGAAGAAAAAGCTAAAGCCAATGATCAGATAGAGTCACTGGATGCTTCGTTAGGCAGTTTAAACGGGCAGACTTGATGGGCCTTGTGGCCCTTATTTGCTGGCAGTATCTATGTTTCTATGAGTATACTAGTAAACATTATAGGCTCGATCACAAAACACAAGTAGATCAGTACAAAATGATCAACAACAGATTGCTTCACTGATACCGAGGCAAGCCATATAAGACTCTGATCTGCAAAACTCAGCCATCAGTCTTAAAGAACTCCAGAAATAGCTTCGGTAGTTCTAGTTTAGCCTTTTCAAATGAATCAAAGCTCTAATGAGTCCTGTTACAATTAACTTGCAAACGCACAGGATGCAACATATGAAAACCTATATGGGCAGCTAATAACTTAGAAATTACTGGGTGATATGCTGCTCATTTGGCCTGGACTGATAAAGGAAGGTCTTGAACAACACTGATCCGACTGCCCTCCCAAGCGAGCTCCTTAAGTTCCCTCACTTTAGCCAGAAGATGTTGCCGATCCAAGTAGTTTAGAAATTAAAAAATGAGAGGTCGAGGGTTTGATCTACCTAAAGACATTGATCTGAATGCTCTATGTGCCCACTCGATTATGTAGGAAGGGTCACTAGGGAAGGGTCCTGCTAGTTTTTCACAAAGTTTCTGGACAAACATAATCACTTTTGGGCCCTCAACCCGCTCTGGCAAACCGATTACCACAACATTATTGCAGTGGATTTGACCCTCTAAATCCTCTAAACAAGCTTTGAAGTGGGCCATTTTATGACAGAGGGACACCACTTCAGGATCAAGCTGGGCCTGCCAGTCATCTAAAGAACGTATTCAGGCTTCTGCATCACCGACCCATTGACTGAGTGATTCTCTGGCAAGTCAAATCACCTTAAGTTCCTCCATGATGGCTTGAAGGGCATCCTTGAGAGGGGTTAACTCCTGTATGAAGCGATCCTCTGTAAGGGCTACTGAAGGTGAAACTGTGTGATGGGAGGACGAGACCTGTGCCTTCAAGTGTTTAGAGCCCTTATCTTTCAACTGAGTAGTCTGCGGGGTATGTTGTACTGGAGCAATTTTCATCTTGGAGTCCATCATACCAGAAATGACCGATTGTCCCGCAAACTAAGGCCTCCAAATAGGTGAGTAAATTGCAAATCTCTCAGTGAACCTACAAAAACGCTATAAAAAGTAACAAAAAGGAGGTGAAGGAGCCAGATCAGTCAAGGCAAGCCCTCACTTGCAGCAGTACATCATGTGACTCCCATCACTGCCCATATTTTTCACCCCCCCAAGTGTCTGCTCTGTTGAAGATCTTGGTGCCTCTGCATAGAGGCAGACCTTACCATTCAGTTCCTCTGCTCTGTCACTTATAAAGACACTGAAGAGAACCAAACCCAGCACTGATCCCTGAGATACTCCACTGTCCCATCCCTTAATCAGAAACAAATCTGTTTACCACTACCCTCAGTGTCCTATCCACTAACCAGTTTCATACCCAGGTTACCATCTTATTAACCACCCTCAAGTTATCCAACTTGCTTATCAATTTCCCATGTGGAACAGTGTTAAAATCCTTGCTGAAATCCAGGTAGGCCATTCCTCCCTGATACAAATTCTTTGTCACCCAAAGAAATCGACCAGATTTGTTTGTTATGACCTTACCTCTATGAAACCATATGGCATTTGGTTCTGTAATCCATTGGATATAAGATGTTCCACAATCCTTTCCTTAAATAGTGTTTCCTAGAGCTGTGTAGAATGAGAAGATTCTAAATTTACAGAATTCCAATAAAACTCAGCAAAATTCCATTATATTCCACAGAATTTCATTGGCATTTCCTGGAATTTTTTACATTAATTAATTTGTTCATAACTCAGATGTCCATTGAGTTAGACGTTTGAAATGTGGTACTTGCTGAAAGGCTCTCTAACAGTGTACCGATAAATACCATGACATTAGGATACATTATCTCAAAATAATAGGTGCTCAAAGTCTGTCATTTTATTTTTTGTGATAAATTTCCTGAAAGTTTTTATCTGCATATAACTCAGGCACCTTTGGAGCTAGAAATCTGAAACTAGGTGCATATATAAATGTAGTAATTGCCCATATATCTGCAAAATGTAATAACATTTCAAAGAATGCTTTCAAAATTATACTAAAATAACTAAAAATCTAAATTTTGGCAAAATGTTTGGCTGCCTATAGCACAGCCCCCTTGAAAGACTGAGGGACAGATATACAAATCTTTGCGCTGGGCGCAAACCGTTTGCGCAGGTTTAGCGCTGGGTTAGCGTGGGTCTGCTATATGCAAAAGGTCAAACAGAATGCACAAACTGCATTAGTGCAGGGCAAAATGATTGTGTATGCAAGGGGAAAACTGAAGGGGCGTGTCAGCGCAATGCTATATTCAGCGAATAGCACTATGCAAAGTGGTTTTGCTCGACTTAGCGCAACACTTTGTGTGGTACAAATTACCGCCCAGGAAAAGGTAATCTTAACTCTGGGCAAACCAGCTTTGAGCAACATTGTGGCTTTGTGCAGCATTTGCGTGGCTTTTACTCGGCTTTGCACGACCCTAACCAATAAGTAGGACACAGAAAAAAAACAGAGAGGAAACATGCTGCTCGCTAATGGCATCACAATGATGCCATCATCTGCCACCAGTCCCAACCATGCCAGGCAGTAAGTGGTGACCCGGCTTCCAGTGGACACCATGGCAGTGCAACCATACAGCACACACCTGCAGACCATGCTTTGGTGGACACCAACAGATGCCAGCACACACATGCAGCACTGTGGGCATGGAGGGTGTTGAGGGAAGGGTGTACAAGTGGCCAGGCTTCACCACAGATTGGGTGCAGCCACAAGGCTGGGACAAGCCATGCTGTGCATATGGACCAGTGTTGGGAATACTCCAACACCAGTGTGCCTGTCTGATCATATATGATCCCCCAGCCACATACCACACATTTGTACAGATACCACAGCACACACAGCCACCATGTATATGTCACTGTGAGCATCCCATGCCAGTGGTGCAGCATCTGTGGGTCACACAACAGCATAACAGTAATGACCACTGTCAGTAAACACCTGCAAGTTGGGCCTGCTACTGTGTACAGTGCAGTGGTCATCACTGCCCTACACACCATAGGCATTGCTGTGTCCCTCACACTACTGGCCCCCTTGCTACTGTAGTGCCTGCTGTGCACTGTAGCATGAACTACAGTTTCACAGTTGTATGCAGCACCACCACCTGTGCCTGTGCTGTGTAGTCCCCTGGAGCACAATATGCTCCCAGACTGACCTACAGGTGGAGCTGTGGGCAGACCCAACCAGCCCCTGTAATTCCAGACTGACCTACAGATGGAGCTGTGGGATCCTGCAATAACAGTGGACAAACTGCATACAAATCAGGTCATAATAAGATGCTAATCTAGATGTTTGCCCAGAGACTACCAAAGTAGGCTCATTTGCATGTCACTTTTGAATATAGCAAAGTTTAGCCCCAAGAAAACGTGATTATGCCAGGCAAATGACAGCTCCATGCTCCACAGAATTCTAAAATAACTAAGGGTAGAACTAGTGACACCACTGACTACTCTTTTTAACAAATCATGGGAGGATGGGGTGGTACCCGAGGACTGGAGCAGGGCAGATGTGATTCCCTTTCACAAAAGTGGGAGTAAGGCAAAAGCAGGAAACTACAGACCTGTTAGTTTAACCTCAGTGATAGGGAAAATGATGGAATCACTTCTGAAGGAAAGAATTGTTGAGTATCTAGAGGCCAGAGGGGCACAGGACCCTAGGCAGCATGGATTCACAGCGGAAAGGTCATGCCAGACGAATCTGATAGATTTCTTTGACTGAGTGACCAAAGTAGTAGATCAGGGATGGGCTGTGGACATGGCCTACCTAGACTTTAGCAAGGCATTTGACACAGTCCCACACAAAAGATTAATATACAAGTTAGCCAGCCTGGGAGTGGGTCCCAAGATGACAGCCTGGGTAAAGAATTGGCTGGAGAATAGGACACAGAGAGTAATAGTAAATGGAGTCCACTCAGAAGAAAGGAGGGTTACTAGTGGGGTACCACAGGGTTCAGTATTAGGACCAGTCCTCTTCAATGTCTATATAAGCGACATTGCAGAAGGACTGGAAGAAAAGTATGTCTCTTTGCAGATGACACAAAGATCTGCAACAGAGTTGATGCACAGGGTGGGGTGGAAAGGATGAGAAGGGACTTGGCAAGGTTAGAGGAATGGCCAAATGTATGGCAGCTTAGATTCAATGCTAAGAAGTGCAAGGTAATGCACCTGGGAAACAAAAACCCAGGGGAAGAGTACACAATGGGGGGTGAGATACTAACAACAACAAAAATGGAAAGGGACCTGGGGGTAGTCATATCAGATGACCTAAAGGTGGGCAAGCAATGTGAGAGGGCAGCAAGGAGGGCTGGGGGGATACTGGGATGCATAGGGAGAGGCATCACCAGTAGAAAACAGGAAGTTATTATCCCTCTGTATAGACAGCTGGTGAGACCCCATCTGGAGTACTGTGTGCAGTTCTGAAGACCCAATCTCCGCAAAGACATAGACAGGATGGAAGCTGTCCAGAGGAGGGCAACTAAAATGAAGCAGGGTCTGCACCGGAAGACATATGAAAAGAGAAGAAAGGAGCTTAATATGTATAGCCTCGAGGAAAGGGGGTGGACATGATAGAAACGTTCAAGTACCTCAAGGGAATCAACAAAGTCCAAGAGGGTAGCATCTTTCAAAAAAAGAGGTGTGCAAGAACAAGAGGGCACAATTTGAAGATGGAGGGGGGGCGGCTCAGAGGTCATTTAAGGAAGTATTTTTTCACAGAGAGGGTTGTGGATGCATGGAACGGCCTTCCGGAGGAGGTTGTGGAGTCAAAATCAGTGGTGGAATTCAAGCATGCATGGGACAGTCATAAGGCAATTCTATGGGGGGGGTAGGAAGAAGTAGGCTGCTGGTTAACTAGGATCTGCAGCTTATCCAGTAGGTAGGGAAATGGGCAGACTGGGTGGGCCAAGGGGTTCTTATCTGCCGTCAAATTCTATGTTTCTATGTTTCTATGTCTATGTTTCTAAACCTGCACAAATCTGTTAGTGCCATGCAAAACGTTTCAGAAATATTGTACATTTTTGTGCAATGTAATTTCATATGCGCTGCTGCTTGCAGCTTTACTGAGTCCACGCCTTTGCTGGCACACACATTGGCCACATAGTTCACCTCTACCTTCCTTCACATCACTGTGAACTTGGCTGCTGTTGTGGTGTGCACTTCCTGGTTCCTTTATTCAGAGCAGTCTTATTCTCAGGCTATGTTTCACTGCACTCCCAGCCCAGTTTGCCTGGCTTCCTTAGCATGCTATATTCAGCAAATTTAGCACTGGGGCTATCCCTTTTGAATATAGTGGGCTATTGGGTCTGGGCTAATTCAGCACACCAGGCAGTGCTAATTTAGCCCTGGGGCAAAGTGTTGAATATCTGGCACTGAGACTTAAAACTTGGTGCACGTGCCCATGTTTCATATTTATCTGTCTCCTGAAAATATGGAGAAATCTGGATAAGAAATTTTAAAATTAGATGGAAATAACTGAAAATTAAATTTTGATTACATATTTGGAGACCCATAACTCAGGCCCCTTTTCATCTGGGACTCTGAAGTGTGGTACACTTAAGAAAACCATTAGTACCTGTGCACCTGTAAAATGTGGTATTTGGATGCATATTTTTAAAACTAAAAGAAAATAAATTTAAAATTTGGCTAAATTCTGTAGAATTTTTGATATGTATTAATTTACTCATCTGTTGAGCTAGATATCTGAAAGCTGGCATGACTTCTTGTTCATAGGTGTTCTAATGGTGCGGCAAATATCATGAGACTAGAACACATGTCCCAAAATTATAAGTGCTCAAAATCTGTTATTTTATATCTGCATTTACCTCAGGAACTTTTGGAGTTAGAAATCTGAAGCTATGTATGCATATAAATGCAGTAACAACTCATATATCTGCAAATTTTTATAACATTTTGATGGATGTTTTCAAAATTATAATAAAATAATGAAAACCAAAATTTGGCAAAATGCTTGGCTACCTATACCACGGCTACCTATACCACAGCTCCCTTTAAAGCCTG
Organism: Neoceratodus forsteri; assembly: GCA_016271365.2. Taxonomy (NCBI): domain Eukaryota; kingdom Metazoa; phylum Chordata; order Ceratodontiformes; family Ceratodontidae; genus Neoceratodus; species Neoceratodus forsteri. The sequence goes on along the minus strand of CM057457.1, from coordinate 170,452,315 downwards.
AGACTTGAATCTTGGTGCACATGCACATGCTACACTTTTCTCTAAATCCTGAAACTATGGAGAAATGTGGATACATTTTAAAACTAGATGGAAATAACTGAAAATTATATTTTGATTAAATGTTTGGCCACCCATAACTCAACTCCCTTTCAATCCTGGACTCTGCAATTTGGTACACATATGTAAGCCCTTAGTACATGTACATCTGCCAAATATGTATCTGTTGGATGCACACTTTGAAAACTAAATCAAAATAACTGAAATTAAAATTTGGCAAAATTCTATGGAAATTTTGTGCAAAATCCATGAAATTCCACAAAATCGAAATGCTGTAATTCTGTGGGCATTCTGCTGGCAGACCTTTATATTCAACACAGTTCTAGTGTTTCCATTAACTTACTCACCACTGATAGGCTCACAGGCCTATAATTGCCTGTTTCTTCCTTATCATTTTTATGAAATGGGACCACATCTGCTCCTCTCCAGCGCTCTGGGAAGACACCAGTCTCCAATAATGTGTTAAAAAAGTCAGTCAGAGGTGCAGCTAGTACCTGCCTGAGCTTTCTGAGCACCATTGAATGTACCCCATCTGACCCCATAGCTTTGTCCATCTTCAGGTTAGCAACTGCTTTCTGGACTTGCTCCACAGAAAATGGACTAGCATCCATTTCTCTCCCATCAAACTCCTCATGCATTTTCATGGTCCCTCCCCATCACTTTCTACTGTGAACACTGAGCAGAAGCATTTGTACAAGATGTTTAATTGTTTGCATTTTATTTATTTTTTTTTAACTTTCTGTTTTTTTTCTCCTCCCCTCACCCCAGAGCTGTGCTTCTTCGGGAGTCGTCTAGACCTACCCCACAGCTTGCCTTACCTTGAATCCTTGGAAGTTCCCCCATGGAGCCATGGCTGTACCCCCCAGGTGGGTACAGGGTGGGGCCCTGACACCTCGATATCTTCAAGTGTTGTCGGGTCCCCCAGTGGTCAGGCAGACAGCCATAATTAGGGTCAGGTTGGCGCTCCATCTACCCAAGCTCCAGGATGCATTTTTTCTTCGTTTTTTCTCCCTACATGTGGTGTGTGCCCTGACGTCAAGGCACCGCACACCGACTTCCATCACATGTCTCATCCAGTCCCTCCTGTGACTGCAGGACTTGCCATACCTTGAGCCCCTGCCTGGGGTCAGGCAAGCTGCAGCCCTTGGTCCCCTTCCTCCCCCGGAGAAGACGAGCAGTCATGGGACGCTTGAGTCTTCTCCTCCGGCCGGCCCTTCAGCAGTCCGGGCTCACTCCCAAACCTGGGTTGCTGGTGTTGCTAGTGGAAATCCAACCACTGCACCAGTGGGCTAGCCCAGATGTTTGCATTTTCTTGATCCCACTTGGTGTAGTCACTCCCTTCCATCCTAAGCTTACAGTCCCTCCCTTTGTCTTCCTTTTTTTGCTAACATACCTGAAAATGTGCTGTCCCCGTTCCCTACTCCCCGAGCTACTCTTTCCTCAGTCTGCACTTCTATGCTTCTTACTGCTTTCCTTGCTCCCTCTGTTTTCCCTGATACACTTCCCTATCCTCCTTTCTTTGGGTCTCCTTATACCTTCTGAATGGCACTCTTTTAGCCTTTACTGTTTCTGCTACCTCTTTCAAGAACCATAGCGGTCTCCTCTTTCTTTTACTTTTGCTTACTTGTTTGACACAGAGAAACTTAGAAACATAGAATATGACAGCAGATAGGGGTCGCTCGGCCTACCCAGTCTGCCCATTTTAGTTAACCTTCATTTTTTGCTGCAGAACTTACTTGATCTATGATGCAGTCTCATCCCCTCCTTCCTTGTGTCTGTGATTCCCTTGTGCCTGTCTCAGGCAGTGTTGAATTCAACCACTATTTTTGCCCCCACCACCTCAGCTGAAAGGCTGTTCCAGGTGTTCACCACCCTTTCTGTGAAGAAGTATTTCCTCACATCCCTCCTGAATTTACCCCCTTCAGCTTCACATCATGCCTCCTTGTTCTAGAGCACATTTTTCTCTGAACAGTGCCCATCCAGTACCTTTTTATCTCCATGAGGCATTTAAAGGCCTCTATTCTATACCCTCTCTCCCTCCTTTCCTCCAGGGAATACATACAGTATTTGGCTCCTTTAGTCTCATCTCACAGGGCTTTTAATGCAGACGCTGCACCATTTTGGTAGCCTTCCTCTGGACCGTCTCTACTTTGTCTGTCCTTCCTGAGATGTAGACTCCAGAACTGGACACAGTACTCAAGGTGGAGTCTTACTAGCAGTCGATATAGGGGCAACACCACCTCGCTCTTCCTGCTGGTTTGTTGCATTCACTATGTCCTCTTTTAGTTTGGTTCACTTTTCCTCCACCCCCCAGTCATCTTGCCCTGCCAGGTCATTCCTGAGGCATTCTTCCATCAAATAAAATCAGCTCTTTCAAATTCCCACACCCTTGCCATTGTGCAGTTGGATTCTGCAGCTGTTCTTATGCTGAACCACACTGTACGATGATCACTGGTCCCCAGATGGCTTCCCACCATGACATCTGCATTACTGTCCCTGTTATTGAGCATCAGGTCCAGTATTGTACCATCACAAGTGGGTTCTCTGACTAGTTGCCTGAGGTATTCCCCCTGCAGGGAGTCCAGAATGTCCTTGCTTCTAGCTGAAACTGCAGTAGGGAGGCTTCAATCTACATCTGGTAGACCGAAGTCCCCCACCATCAACACCTCCCTATTTTCAGCCATTTTGTCAGTTGTTTCTAACATTTCCTTATCTGAGTCCCCCCACCCCATGCTGGAGGACTATAGATCACATCTGTCTGAACAGTGGCTCCGTTTCCAGACTCAAGGGTGACCCATAGAACCTCAGCCCCTGTGAATTCCCTGTACTTCTGTTGTTTTTATGTTTTCCTTCACATAAAGCACCAACCCCACTTCATTCCTCATACCCCATTCTTTCTGAACATTGTGCAGCCTGGTATGACCATGTCCCAGTCATGGTTGTCAGTGAACCATGACTTGGTAATGGCCAAAATATCCAGGTCAGCCTCAACCATGATGACCTGTAGGTCTGGGATTTTAGTTCCCAGACTTCAAGCATTAGTACACATAGTCTTCCAGATTTTGATAGCTCTCCGCTTGTCACTTCCCCTTTTTTTACCTCTTCCTCCCTTTTCCCTTCAGACTGCTTCATTTCCTCCCTTTCCTCCTTTGCGAACCTCTTGAGTAACTTGCTCCATGGCAGGACTCTTACCCCCCACCCAGGATCTCCCTATACTCCATCTCAGCCTGTGGCTGAGGGGGAGATGCTTCTGATTCCCCTTTATCTTCCATTCCCCAGCTAGTTTAAACATTCATTGAAATAAAATTTCAACCATCCACTGAGACCTGGGGTTCCCCTCTCAGATGGATGCAGGCCATTACCTTTGCATAGGCTTTTGTCCTCCCAGGTGGGCCCCCAGTTCCCAATGCAGCCGTACCCCTCCTTTCATCACCATTCCTTCAACCATGAATTGAAGGCCATGGTGTGAAGCTCCCTCTCCTTCCCCCTATTGTAGACAGGCAGCACCTCTACTAAAGCTACAGAGCATGCTACCTCTCTAAGACTTCTTCCCAGCTCTTCTTGCACCATTCTTGCTCCCTCCCTAGCCAGGCCATTTGTCCCCAAGTGGACAATGACCTCCAGCTTCCCATCCCTTCCTACTACCCTAGTGATCCATAATATATGCTTCCCATTCCTCCGGGCCATGGCAACAGGTAGGCACCTAATGACCCTATCCACTCCCTGTCCACTGCACAGCTCTATACCCCTGACAATTGAGTCCCTCACTAGAAGTTGCTTCCTCCTTCTCTGGGGTCCTCTTTAACCCTCCTTGGGACCTCCATTCTGGGCCACAACATCCTTTCAAGCCACTTCATGGGTGCCTCTTCTTGGCACTTCTGATCCACTACAGTGGCATAGGAATTCTGTAGTGGTATAGGCTGTAGTTGAGGAATGTGCCTGTGACCTCCCCCCCAACCTTCCAGATCCCATTACCCCCTCCCTTCTCAAGCCCACCATAGTCCAGCCACTCCTCCTATCTGGCATCCTTTGTGGTAACGGCATCAGAGTTGGTGGCTCCTTCTGAAGCAAAATGTTCTGAATTTCACATATTCCTATGTGGTAGGTCCTCAGTTCAAGAGTACCAAGCATCTTTTTTTTTCCCAAATGGTAGGAGTGAAGAGGAATGGTACACAAGGATTGTCAATGAAAAGGTTACTGAATGAATAGAACAGATGCAGCAGGAACAAAAACAGCAAGGAACAAAAATCCCTGAAAAATAGGACAGGACATCCTTTTGTCACACACATGGGAGACTTCATTTGGTGGCGATTGCAACCTTTCGCCTGCAATGACCCCACTCTCTTCAGCCAAAAGAACCTTACATCAGGATTATTTGTCTGACTTCTCCTTAACACTCGGAGCATAAATTGTTACTGACACTGACACAACAATAGTAAAAGAAGTAGAGGGGCTGGCTGTTCTGAGGGTTCTGGTGGTGGTGGTGGTGGTAATTTATTTATTTATTTATTTGAGGTTGGTGACTGGGAGAGAGGCACACTGAGCTGAGGCTCATTTCCAGGTGTGACCTGAGGAATAGGGAGAGGGGTGCAATACAATTCAAAGTGAGGTATTATTACAAGTATTATACAAGGAAAAGGACATAGTATTTTTACAAGAATTATGCAAGGACATAGTACAGCTTCTGATATAGTAACTCCAAATACTAATGAATTAAACATGTGCATACATCAATACAAACATGTTAAAATTTGCCGGCGAGAAAAAAAAATAGTGTGCTTGGAAGAGGGAAAGGTAACAGTAACCTAAATTGAGACTTGCTGCAAGGTTTGGGAGCAGAGTCTGTGTACCTGATAATACACACAGTTCTCATAATAAGACCCCAAGAGCAGCTGAGATGGTTGAGGCTTGTATGCAGGACTGTGGTGTTGCACTAAACAAAACTGATGATCACTGGAGTAATGGGAAAGGAAACATGAAGAACTGCAAGTCTTGACCAACTTGACAATTCAACTACTTTCGTGTCCCTCCATGCAAGCTTAGATTCCACAGCAGGTGTTTGTCAGTGTTGCTGGCATGACTGTGACCAGCTGACATTCATACTAACAAACCAACATTTTCTTTGAGATGATTTTTACTGTTATGGAACTTTCAGAAGAGGCGATGGAAACAGATGCTACACCTGTACTCTGTGAGGGAGAGAATGTGGAAGAAGGGGTTGTTGTTGATCATTAAATACTCTTGCACTGACAAATAAATGCTGTTGCTACCCTTACTGTACATGAGCTCTGTGAGCTTGGTCAAAGCACAGACTAAAAAGCACTACACAGGGCACCCCAAAAATTACAAAGTAGAAAGTAAACCCATACAGGGACCCTAAAGTAGCTGTTGAATGATCATGCATGATCATGTGGCAACTACTACAGTCTTGACATGTAATATGTAGTATGGAAATTCTGTTGCTGTTGCCTTTTGCTAATTGTGCCACACAGTGACTTGCCACATGCTGCTGTTTCCTGCAGTGCGACATAATGGAACAACATACTGCATGTCAGAACTGTAATTAAAGCGAAACGCTCAGCAATCCATAACCATAACTGTTTCTGATCCTGATAACACTTTACCTGTAAACAGGGTTTTCTGATCTTTTTCTTTAATTAATACAATTCTCAGAGATAGGGTTGGGCAAATCTGGAGAGGATTTGAATTTTATTTTGGATTTGCCAAATCCAGGTTAGGTTTATTGCAAAGGATTCAGATCTGGACTTGCCTTGGCTGGGCCTGTATTCTTTAGTAATGTATTGGTGGGGGAAGAAACATTATTAGGAGATGCCTCGTAAGTTACAATGGCATATTAGTACAGACAGCGTACATTGTCTGTGATGCAGTTGAATAGTCCCAAACAGTGTATCCTACTTTTGGCCAACCTGCAAAGCTGAAAACCCTTTGGATAGTATACTGTAAGCTTGGTATTTATTTTTTTAAAGCCCTGTTTACACCACCTACTTTGCAGTGCATCAACCCATGTGCACTGGTTGATGTGCTGCAAAGTTGGGTCTGTGGACACATTCCGGAGTATTTGTTTAGGTCATCTTGCACAGAAGAAATTAGAACAGTAGCTTGTAAGATGCAAAACCTCCATCACTCTCAAGGGAATACAAGTACTAGTTTTTCACATCACAAGCTCCAAAAATGCATGATTTATTCACAACTCTGACACATAATAACACAAAAGTGCTCATGAAGAAAATAGTGTGGTGCAGCTGGAGCTGCTAGCCACTCACCCCAGTGCTTTGACTTAGACAGAGTCTTCATTAAGGAGTGTACCTATGGGAAAATACTTATCTCAATTTATACGCCAGGTCATAAATATTCAGATTTACTGAGCACTGTGAGCTGAAGGTGAATATGAAGCATAAAAATATGAAATGGTGTGACACAAAAGGCAGATACAATCAGAACATATCACAGTATGAAACCACCAATGAAGGAATATAAAGCTATATTAACTGAATTAATGTAATACGCTGGTAGCACTGCAGAGACTCAACTAAATACAGGAAATTTTAAAAGAAAAAAAAACATACTTGGCAGTTTCTGGATATCTGCTTCTTGGAGAAACCTCTCTTAGTCAGGAGGACTTTGGAAAGGTAGAAATGCATGGTCTGTCCATGCGATCACCCAAATCAGTTCTCTAGGATATATCATGAGTTTTAGTGTGGATTGTCAGTTCAGGTCTCATGTTTCAGAAATTATAATGCTAGAACCTACAGAGAAGACATGAATAGAACATGTTGAAATGCAAGTGGTTGTAATAAAACTAAACGCACATACAATTTCAGTTTTAATTAGTTTTGTATTGAATCCACTTATTTTTTTTTTGGGGGGGGGCAATATTTAATAGTTTAAGATACAGGTTCAGTTTGTTAAAGTGGGAGGATAGAATTCAGTTTTTCATACTAAAATATGTGAATTAGAACCTCCAAAGACATGTCAGAGCTCAAGTCATACTAAAAAGCTAGAAAAGGTTTTTACAAATGGGGCTTCAGGTTCTGTTGGTCAGTCAGACAATTTGGTTTTGCACTTTTAAGCCTAAAACTCCAGGCTGTCTCCCCTTTCCTGGGTTGTGGGAATCATTTCAGACCCATGAAATGCATTTCATTCAGGGTTTGATGCATGCTTTTCAGAAAATGAAGACCAACAGAGGTATCATATTTTCTGTTTCTAATAGAGCCAGCATGATCCTGTACACATCTTCAAATGCCCTACAGTTCTGTCTATATAAAGCATGTTGCATGTCCACTGTAGTGCATAAATTATTGAAATACAGGTTAAGCAGTCATAGATTTCAGCCTTAATACTGCTGTCCCCTGGATGTGTGAATTCATTGCCTATGTGTGCATACTTGTAGATATTACAGTGTGTACATTTGTATAATCCTTTAGGTCTGGGTGGGAGCCAATTCAAACCTAATCTGTGGTTGATGGCAGACTCACTCCTGTTGTGGACCAGTCAGTCCCTGAGGCTATATGCCCAGCTGAGTGTGACTCAAAGTTTAGTCCCCAATGTAGTCCCTACTTTAGTATCACTCCTTTTTTTTCACCATTAACTCACAGTACTGTGTAAATATGAATATTTATCTGCTGATGTATAAATTGTGAGATGTATTCTCCCATAGGTACACTCCCTGATGAAGACTGTCTGAGTCAAAGCACCGGGGTGAGTGGCTAGCAGCTTCAGCTGCACCAGTCTATTTTCTTTATGAGTGCCTTTGTGTTATGTGTCATAGTTGTGAATAAATCCTGCATTTTTTGGTTGACTGGTACTTGGATTCCCTGGACTGCAAGGGAGACTTCGGCATCTTGTCATTGTCTGTGGGGCTGACAGCCCTATACCATCTGCACTGGCCTAGCACCACTAGTAATGCGGTTCCACAGCTCTTGGTTTGAATTGCAAGGCTATGCCTGAGGTTCAGTGGGTGGAGCTACAAACTACTCCCCCATTAGGCCTTAAAAGGAACTCCTCCTGGCTAACCCAGGAATAACTTTTGTTGCATCCAGAGGTGCCACTCCTCCTCACTCTTCTCCCCGTTTCTTTCTCTTCTCTGCTCTTGCCCCCCCCAATCCCATTTCTGTACCTTGGGGTTCTCCATTGCTGCCTTTCTGCTGGAGTGCTCTCATGATCTTCCTTATCTTCTCCTGTGCTGCTCGACTTTCCAGGAGTAACTCAGGGCACCATCCTGTGCCGCTCTTGCTGCGCTTCAGTTCTTTTCAACCTGCTGCTTCATTTTCCCCCTACTCTTCTGGGGTGTGTAGTCATTGTCAAGTGCCCTGCCTTCTCTCTCCCCTTCATCCTCCTGTTTCCCCTTTGCTCTCCTTGTCCTGTCCTTTTTTCGTTTTCCTTCTCCGGTACCATGCCACTCTCATCCCCCATCTGGCACTTGCTGTTTGCGCTGGATTTCATGGTCCTGGTTCATATTGCAGGCATCTTCAGTTGCGGTTTCCATCTACCACCATTGCTGTCATTTACAAGTTTTGAGTGCTTCAGCCAGTTCTTTGGCCACTCATGATCAGATGCATACCCTCAGCTCCGACATGCCCCAGAAATCATTAGGTGTGGTGGTGCAGTCCGTTGACATTCTGGCTTTACCGTGAGTGTCAGAACTTAACTTGTATTTTCTCTGTGACTTATCTTCCTCATCTGTCTGTCCTGCAGACGCTGTGCATATTGTTTCCTGCTTCTTCCTTCCTCTAGCACCACTCGTTACAGCCAATGTCATGGAACATCCACCTTGTTACCACCATGTCTAGCCAGGTCGACACTACTCTTTATAGTTTTGCTTTCCATGTTTTCAAATCCATACACCTCATTTGGCTGTCCTTGGCAGCTTCAGTTTGCACTGCATTCCATATAACGTAGCTAATTTGTGCTTGTATATCATTCTTGGACTTGTACGTGTACTTCTCATAGCTGGCTGTGGGCTTTGCCTGAACGTTCTTGTCTTTCCAATTCATGCATTTGGGCTGCTGTGCTTCCTGTACACAGTGCACTTCCTGCCTTCCTGGTTATTGCACTCCCACCTTCCTCCGTTCCCTCACTCTCACCTCTTCTCCTTCCCCATCTCGTGCATTCTTTTGGGGGGTATTTCCCTATCCTGTCTTCACTGTACCTATTTATCTCATTCTTTTACCCTAATCCTACAATGTGGACCACTGAGCTCGTGTCTCCACTTCTTGTCAGCCTCCATTCATTCTCCAACCTCATCCCTCCTATACCCTACCTGCTATCATACCTAGTGCTACTCCTGGTATTTTGTACCTTCACTGTTGACTGTAGTCTGTGCCTGGTCATTCTCATCTCTCACTCTTGTGCGATCGCTCCACTCCTAATTTGGCTTATCAAACTACCCAGTTGGCATGCACTCCTGGTTGCTACTTGCAGTCTCCACCTCTGGACCCAAATCGGGGTCTACTTCACTTTGGCAGACCTCTTTGTGGGTCTCTTCATTCACATTACCTTTCTGAGCATACTCTCATAATGGACTTATGCTACTTCTATTCGATCTGTTCTCCACCCAGAGATGTTCCTTCCATGTCCATTGCTCCATAGTTTGCGGCTAGCCTGCAGCCGACGGTCTCGCTCTGCACCCCTGAAGTCTGCATCTAGAGCATGGGAAGCTCAGAGTGGGGTCCTTCTCTTCAGCCCATAGTGAGAATGTCTTTGCTCTGGGTGGACCTTCAGTCTTCCCTTGTTTCAGCGACACCTTTGGATGCAGAATTTATGACTTCCAGCTCTGAGGGATGGGGATCTGATCAGTGGGTCCCTTTTACTTGCCTGAGTGGGTTCAGAGGCACACTCTATGCTATTTTCCATCTGACCATCTCTGGTTCACCTGGTCTGTTTCGTAGGCCTGTGTAGGCTGGCTGAGTGTCTCAGCAGTCACTTCTCTCCTCCTTTACTTTTGGTCGTTTAGTTGCAGAGACATCACTTGCAACCCTTAACAGCATTCCTGTTAGAAGGACAGAGCTAGAGTTTCATCTAAATTGGAATCTTTTCCTTCCCTCGATCTTGACTCTGAATTGCAGTAGCTGAGCTGTCATGAACCAAAACATTCTTCAGCCTGGAGGGAAGACTACCTAGGCCTTTAATCCCCAGAGGTTTCCTCCTGAAAGGGTTTTTTCCTCTCCTCCATGCCGATGGTCATAATATTTAGATAGGGTTAGTGCTTTCATAGGTTCCATAGTTAGTTCTGCTGTTGGATGGAGTTGGATGGTTGTTGGATGGATATTTCCTCCCTCCTTAGGAAGTCCCACCTCCCGCTTAGTGTCACATTCTACTCTACCAATTCTTCCTATTCACCTCCTTTCTCTCACATCTGGCCTGTCTTCACCAATTGACCTCAGTTCTTGTACTCAATATCATTCTGACTCATTGCCTCCTTTGATGCTGCACACCCTTTGGGGTACTCTTTTTGGGCATCTTTATAAGCTACCTTTAGCCAAGGGAATCATAACCATGGAAGCTAGAGGGGTGGAACCCTCCTCTAAGGTTCCTCACTGTCATACCCCTACAGGGTGGTATATCCCATGGATAGAGAGGTGAACAAGAAGAAGAAGAAGAATCAGCATTTATATAGTGCTTTTTCATACATCCCAAAATGCTTTACAAGACTCGTAGTGAAGTGACTGAATGTGTGGTGGCGGCCATATCGCACATCATCAACCACACACAGCCTGGATAATAGCATGAACTGGTTTATGGGAAGGGGAATGTTGGCCAGAACACCGGGAATGTTCCCTATTGTTTGAGATGAGTGCCCTGGGTTCTTTTACTTCCACCTGGACACCCACCAGGACAACACCAGGATAGGCAGAAGAGACCTCAGTTTAATGTCTCATCCGAAGGATGGCACACCCCAGCAGTACAGCACCCCCCACTACTGCACTCGGATGCCAGCTATTTTTAGGTGCAAGTCCAATCCCAGTGTGGGATGAGAACCCATGACCTTCTGGTCCAGAGGCAGATGTGCTACCAACTGAGCCACGCTGACACCTGACACCACAATGTGTCTAAGTCACATATGTATACATCATACCAGTTGCATAAACACATCGAATTTCAAGGCTATGCCTGATTTTTGATGGGTGGAGCAACAAACCACTCCCCATCAAGCCTTAAAAGGAGATTCTCCTGACTAGCCCAGGATTCATTTCTTTTGTTGCCCCACCATCCTCCCCTCCTCCTCCTCCTGCATCTTGTCTCTCTTTCCCGTAGGCATCTTTCTGAGCTACCTTTAGCCAAGGGAATCATTCCCACAGCACCTATAGATTTGGAACCCTCCTCTAGGGTTCCTCGCCATCATACCCCTACAGGGTGATATATCCCATGGATAGAGTGGTGAACAGCCTCAATGTATCTAAGTGGCGTAATCATGCATCATACCAGTTGTGTAAGCACATTGACCAGTAGCATGTAGAATTAAACTTATAGTGGTAGGCACAAAAAGTTGACCCAGTATTGTGGTATAATGCAGTTGTGGTAAAAATGTATAGCAGTATAATGCAGTTGCAGTAAAAATAAGAAAAAAACAAGTTATTCTATATCATTTTTACTGTATCTGTGCTACACAGCAGTAAATATTTACCACAACTAATACAGAAATACCAGGTCAACAATTTTGTAATTACCACTGTAACACTGGACAACCTACTTAATCCTTATACAGTCAGCTTGAATATAGGGTCAAAATTAAAATGTAGCAAACCCAGTAAATATATTCCGATCTTGTTCGTTTTAATACTGTGAATAATCCAATCTTTGGCCCTGTTCCTTGAAAATATAAGAAACATAGAAACATATAGAAACATAGAATTTGACGGCAGACAAGGACCCCTTGGCCCACCCAGTCTGCCCATTTCCCTACCTACTGGATAAGCTGCAGATCCTAGTTAACCAGCAGCCTACTTCTTCCTACCCCCAACCCCTAGAATTGCCTTATGACTGTCCCATGCATGCTTGTATTCCACCACTGATTTTGACTCCACAACCTCCTCCGGAAGGCCGTTCCATGCATCCACAACCCTCTCTGTGAAAAAATACTTCCTTAAATTACCTCTGAGCCACCCCCCATCTTCAAATTGTGCCCTCTTGTTCTTGCACACCTCTTTTTTTGAAAGATGCTACCCTCTTGGACTTTGTTGATTCCCTTGAGGTACTTGAACATTTCTATCGTGTCCCCCTTCTCCCTCCTTTCCTTGAGGCTATACATATTAAGCTCCTTTCGTCTCTCTTCATATGTCTTCCAGGGCAGACCCTGCACCATTTTAGTTGCCCTCCTCTGGACAGCTTCCATCCTGTCTATGTCTTTGCAGAGATTGGGTCTCCAGAACTGCACACAGTACTCCAGATGGGTCTCACCAGCTGTCTGTAAAGAGGATAATAGCTTCCTGTTTTCTACTGGTGATGCCTCTCCTATGCATCCCAGTATCCCCCAGCCCTCCTTGCTGCCCTCTCACATTGCTTGCCCACCTTTAGGTCATCTGTTATGACTACCCCCAGATCCCTTTCCATTTTTGTTGTTGTTAGTATCTCACCCCATTGTGTACTTTTCCCCTGGGTTTTTGTTTCCCAGGTGCATTACCTTGCACTTCTTAGCATTGAATCTAAGCTGCCATACATTTGACTATTCCTCTAACCTTGCCAAGTCCCTTCTCATCCTTTCCACCCCACCCTGTGCATCAGCTCTGTTGCAGATCTTTGTGTCATCTGCAAAGAGACATACTTTTCCTTCCAGTCCTTCTGCAATGTCGCTTATAAAGACATTGAAGAGGACTGGTCCTAATACTGAACCCTGCGGTACCCCACTAGTAACCCTCCTTTCTTCTGAGTGGACTCCATTTACTATTACTCTCTGTGTCCTATTCTCCAGCCAATTCTTTACCCAGTCTGTCATCTTGGGACCCACTCCCAGGCTGGCTAACTTGTATATTAATCTTTTGTGTGGGACTGTGTCAAATGCCTTGCTAAAGTCTAGGTAGGCCATGTCCACAGCCCCTCCCTGATCTACTACTTTGGTCACTCAGTCAAAGAAATCTATCAGATTCATCTGGCATGACCTTCCCGCTGTGAATCCATGCTGCCTAGGGTCCTGTGCCCCTCTGTCCTCTAGATACTTGACATTTTCCCTATCACTGAGGTTAAACTAACAGGTCTGTAGTTTCCTGCTTCTGTCTTGCTCCCACTTTTGTGAAGGGGAATCACATCTACCCTCCTCCAGTCCTCGGGTACCACCCCATCCTCCCATGATTTGTTAAAAAGGGTAGTCAGTGCTGTCAATAGTTCTACCCTTAGTTCTTTTAGAATTCTGGGATGAATCCCATCAGGCCCCATTGCTTTGTCCACTTTCAGTTTTAAGAGTTCTTTCAGAACCCTTTCTTCTGTAAATGGGCTGGTATCAACTTCTGTATCCAGAGTGTTTCTACTGTTTGTTTTATGTACCTCCCCCTCTTCATTCGTAAATACTGAGCAAAAATACTTGTTTAGTATCTCTGCCTTTTCACAGTCTCCCTCTGCCCACCCTCCCTCCCCTTTATTAAGCCTCACTATCCCTCCCTTGGTCTTCCTTCGCTCCCTGATGTACCTATAAAAGTTTTATCCCTTCTTAACTGAGTTGGCTATCTTTTCCTTGGTTTGGGCCTTTGCTGTTCTGACTGCCTTCCCAGCCTCCTTTTGCTTTAACTGATACAATTCCTGTCCTGCTCCTTCTGCGATTCCTTGTACTTCCTGAATGCTTTCTTTTCTCTTGAACCTTCACTGCCACTTCCTTTGAGAACCATAGTGGTTTCTTACATCGTTTTGTTTTGTTTATTTGCTTCACACAAAGGCTCGTTACCTCTGTGATGGCAGTTTTTATTATTCCTCATTGTTCTTCCACCCCTCCTTCCTGTCCATTTACTAGTGCATTCCTTAGGCACTCACCCATTATGGCAAAGTCAGCCCTCCTAAAGTCCAGTACTTTTGTCTTTGTATGGCTTGACTCTATTGCTGTGTTTATTGTGAACCATACTGTTCGATGGTCGCTAGTTCCCAGATGGCTACCCACTTCTACATCTGTGATCCTCTCCATCTCCATTTGAGAGAATCAAGTCTAATATTGCTCCCTCTCGAGTGGGCTCCAATACTAGTTGTCTAAGGCATGCCCCCTGTAAGGCATCTAGAATAACTCATCTTCTTCGAGGTGGCAGCAGTAACTGCACTCCAGTTAACATCTGGCATATTCAGATCACCCATCAGCAATATCTCCCCTTTTTCTGCCATTCTAAGTATACTTTCTATCATTTCCTTGTCAATTTCCTCCCCCTGAGAAGGAGGTCTGTATACAACCCCTGTGCGGATTGTGGTGCCATTGCCTGTCTCCAAATTTACCCACAGTGCTTCTTCTCCTTCTCCCTGTTTACCCTTTTGTTCTGTTGCTTTTATTCCTTCCCTTATGTAAAGAGCTACTCCTCTTCTTCTTTTACCCTCCCTGTCCCTCCTGTAGATAGTGTATCCTGGTATGTTTACGTCCCAGTGAAAAGTGAAAAGATGTATCAGTGAGATTATTTTACTCTGTCTGGTGTTGTCTAGATTCACATGTGAAATGGGTTGGACATTTCACACTTACTGATTAAGTAAGTTATTATACCCATATGTTAACACCTAAAAACTGCAGAGCTGGAACAAATCCAGGCAGTGGAATTTGAATTTGGGCAAATCACATACAGAATATATGACCCACTTCACTCATCCTTGATTGCCACCACAAACATGGCTGTCACCTATACTCTCAAAAAACCTTCAACAAGGTCCTAAAAGGTAAAACTCCTTTACATTTTTATAAAAAGTAAATAAAAACAATTTTTTTCTCTTATAACTCTGCCCTCACACACAAACAGTCTAAACAATGAAGTACTATTTATACAGTGGTTTTAATTCTGAAGCCGGCCTGATGGCACTGAGGGTTGAGGCGCTGAATGCCACACCTTGCACTGCACCAGCAACCCTGGTTCAGGAATGGGACTGAGTTGGCGGGGAGGGGGAGTTGGTTTGAGCTGCTGTACAGCAGCTCTCCTCTCCCTGGGGAGGGTTGGCACTGATTCGATTAGCAGTGGTGGTGGTGGTGGGGGATGCTGTTAGGCGCTTGGCAAAAGCCACGACTCCGCATGGCTTCCTGGCTGTTCTCTGGTCCTTCGTACTGGTGCCCTCAGGAGGTGGGTTTAGGGATCACAGCAGTTACTCAAAGTAACCACATAAAAAATCCCTATACCTCTACCAAGCAGCATGATCCTTGTAATGGGATGGGTGCTGCAGACAGGTGGTATGTCACTCAGTTTGCCTGGGCGGCAGCTGGGTGAAAAATATGATATATATATATATATATATATATATATATATGTAGTTTTAATTCCTTTTGTTTCTTTGGTGACCATGAACAATCGCCCATCATATCCTTACCAGCTTGCTAAGTTAATTTCCACTGTTTACCCTGCCACAGATAGAATTGAGACCTTGCCTGAAAAATATGCCTTCTGCTTTGTGAGTGTGTGAACATTCTGCCAGAGGAATTCTACAGAAGTTTATTTGCTGTTTATTTGCTGTATTCTATAATTAACACATATTTTTTTCTACTGAATGCATGGAAAGCAGATGATTGACAGGTGGGGAGGGACTGCATTTTTACTAGTTACTTTTAACAAAAGAAAATGCATGTTTTTAATTTAAAAACTTTCCATTTCATTGTTTTTTTAATTGTTTTTCAGCTTATCTGTTTTATAAGTGCAACATGACACTCCAGCTCATTGATTACCAGTGGGTAATGAACTGCCATGCGCTTAAGGTACTTGGTGCAAGCACCTCATGCCTCACTGTGTACCTGGGCATACATTAAGGATAGGCTAGGTATCTTATTTATATTCTACCTATCCAGAGCTCAAGGAGCTCAACAATTCAAACAACAAATAGCACCATCGGGTAACAACATCAAATACAAGAATACAATTTTTTTTATTTATGTTTTAATTATTTAAACACTTGGTAACTGAGAAAGGCACACCAAGCAGAGGCTCAATTCCAGGTGCGACCTGGGGGGAAGAAGCAGTGGAAATACAAACAATAAATGCAGAGAATTAGTTAACAGAACAATAGCAGCTAACTACAATCAATATAATACAGCAGTGAGAGCAAAAAAATAAATAAAAAATGATGTGATGAGTCTCTAGAGGTGAACAGTACAATAGTGAGTGATCTACATAATGAATCTTTTATAAGTGCTAGAGAGGGTTGTAGGAAGTTAAAGCCAGTAGAGGTAGTGGGTTTAGTTCAGTTGTGGAAGCAGCATAAGGGTGAATGAAGGAGTTGTAAACCATTGTATTTACTTGTATCGATATTAGTACCTGAGAATTAATTTCTACTATAAAGCAGGGGTGCCATTTAGGTAGAGCAGAGGGCAGCAGTTGCCCCCCCCCACATGTGTGTCTAGGTTGTTCTTATGGTGTAGCAATGATGGCATTACATTTGATACATAGATGTTGATGGCAGATTTGGAGTTAATATTTTATACAATAAGTGCCCCCAGGCCTGTGTGTGTTTATGCTGCAGCTGCATTCCTGACTTGACTGTGCCTATATTGTGTTGTCCACTCTCTCCACCTATTAGCGGTGGCATCATCACACATGATATGGAGGAGATCCAGTCAAGCAAGAGCACATGAGCCATGCAATGCAACACTGTCTTTCCTGCCACAGTGTAGACAGGTTTCACACTACAGCTTGGAGGACTCAGTGAGCATTGAACTCTCAACAGCAGTGTTGTGGTGGCATAGTTTTGTTGTTCTACTCTTAGTGAATCTGTGTCTCCCTTGATGGCTAAAAGGGCAGAGGTTGAGCTAGAAGCTAACTCGAGACTAGCCTTCCTACTTACTCTACTAGACTCGCTTCGCGAAAAAATAATACAGACCCACATGGTAGCAAGCTAGGCCAAGCAGCAGTGGTGAAAGCGGTATGGCTGGCCTTCATAGACCTTGATTAGTGCAGTGCAGCAGCAGCCATGGCAGTGGCCAAGCATGAAGTAAGCAACACAGGATGGGTGGGTTCGGTTTGTGAGGTGACTTGGTCATGGAAAACACTGGAGACCTGGGATGGTTGGTTCTAGCATCCAGGATGGAGGAGGAGAGAACTGAAAACTGGGATGGTGGCACACTGCACTGGGCCAAGCTACAGGTTCTGCCCAGGTGATCATGAGAGCAAAAGTAAATCATTTCTTTTACAGGGGAGTTGGGGAAGGAGGAAGGTCTGAAATATTGAAGTGTTTTTCACATTTCTGCACCTTTGATTGGCTTCATAACCCATATGGGATGAGTATTGAATACATTGGAGTTAGGGAGAGAAATCAGGATTTTTTTTTCTGCGGGGGATCAGAATGTCAACCAGGAAAAAAAATTGGATAGTAACTGGATGGGTTGAAGCACAAATCTGATGCACTGTTCAGGGATACAGACAGATGCATCTTATACATTTGAATTTTTCCTGATCTGCACATCACTTTTCAGTCACAACACATAAGTTTTACCTTTTAGAGATGTTCCAGACATTCTAGAGCTTGCAACCTAGGAGCTAATTAGTACCTGGCATACACTATTTGTTTGCACCCCTGCCATGAAGTCTAAATTTACAGGATATCATCTGTGTGAGTAGCATGTTTTCCAGGAGTAGTTTTGAGGCTTAAAATGAGTGTTGTCCTTGTATTCAGGGACAGTTAAGTGGTATGGTATGCACAGACTGTTGGAACCCCACAATAGTCAGCCTTATGCCCCCCCAGTGAAGCTGACCTCCACATTCCCACAATCAAGCACATTATGACACAGGGCAAGAGAGACTGCAGGAGCATGCACCACTGAAATGAATGGAGGTATGTCTGTATTACTATTTCATACATTATTGATGGAGAGTAGGAAATCACTGAAGGCCACCACTCAGCTAACAACAAGGGCCTTGTTGGTTGAACAGTGGCCTTCATTATTCTTCAGCTCATCATCATAATATATAAAACAGTAATAAAAAATAACTCCATTCATTTCAAGGGTGTACACTCCAGCACTCTGACTTATGGCCATCATCTCTTAAAGACTCCTGCCTCTGGCTCCCTAGTACTCAGTTAAGAGACTTTCAACTTATATCTATACTTGATGGGTTGTCTGTAGCAGCATGTCTGCACTGGTGTGTGCAAGGGGGGGTGGCCATGTGGGTGGAGGGTGTCAAGTTATTGCTACTTTTGTGTTTGCCCATTAAAGTCTGTTTGCATGGAAGCATTCAAAACTATGGAGAGAAAATAGAAGTACAGGCCAGACAGAACTAATTAAGTAGTTTTGTGGGTAAGTGTGTGTACTGGAAGTGGGAAGAACCACATGCTTCTACTAATATGTGTGTTACAGTTCAGCTGTGCAGCTGAGATGAGGGGATACAAGAAAACTAAAAAGTATGACAGTGGCTATAAGCATGCCTTATGCATGCAGATGGATTCAGATTTGTTTTGAAGTACAAGCAAGCCATATGTGTGCAAGCAGTATGGCTTAGTGGTTAAATGCACTGAAGTGCAAACATGGAGACCTGAAGATCTGGGTTTCAATCTCATCAACCCCCACTTGTACAGTATAGCATTGGCAGCAAGGTTTCACCGGGTGGAGCTCATGCCAGACCAACCTTGTTGAATTTTTCAACTGGGTGACAAGGGCAGTGGATCAGGGGAGGGCAGTGGACATGGCCTATATGGACTTAAGCAAATCCTTTGACACTGTGCCACATAGAAGGCTATTAAACAAACTGGGGAATATATGAGTAGGCAGGGCAGTAGTGTGGTGGGTAGGTAATTGGCAGGGCAGCATGACACAGAGGATGGTGGTAAATGGCTGTCACTCCACAGAGGGATAAGTGACCAGAGGGGTACCACAGGGATCAGTGCTGGGACCGGTCCTATTCAACGTCTTCATCAGTGACATTGTGTAGGACCTAGAAGGCAGAATTTTCCTATTCACTGATGACATGAAGCTCTGTAACAGAGTGGGCACACCAGAGGGTGTAGACAGAATGATGAGGGACCTGCAGAAGCTTGAAGAATGGTCAAGGGTTTGGCAGTTGAAATTCAATGCAAAGAAATGCAAGATAATGCATATGAGGCACATAAAACTTGAAACAACATATCAGTTGGGGGGATATAGCATGCACAAAGCAGGAAAGGGACTTGGGGTTATCATCTCTGATGGCCTCAAGGTAGGAAAAACGTGTGACAAGGCAGCAGGTAAAGCAAAAAGGATGCTGGAATGCATAGGCAGGGGCATCACCAGCAGGAAAAAGGAGGTCATAATTCCACTATAGGAGACACTAGTGAGGCCCCACCTGGAGTACAGTGTACAGTTCTTGAGACCTTACCTACATAAGGACATAGACCAGGTAGAGAAGGTTCAGAGGAAGGCAACAAAGATGGTACAGGGATTGTATCACAAGTTCTATGAGGACATGTTGAAGGACCTGAATATGTGCTCCGAGAGGAGGGAAGAGGGGATGTAATAGAGACCTACAAGTACCTTACAGGGAGGACAGGGTGCAGGAATACACTATTTTCCAGTGAAAAAGATGTTCCAGGACTAGAGGGCATGGGATGAAGTTGGAGGGAGGGTGATTCAGAGGAAACATAAGGAAGAATTTATTCACAGAAAGAGTGGTGGATCAGTGGAACACCCTGCCAGAGGAAGTGGTGGGGGCTAAAAAAATCACAAGATTTAAGAATCCATGGGACAGACATAAGGGCATTCTGGAGGTCAGGAGTAAGGGGCAATAGACTTCTAGAAAAAAATAAAGTGAATTTACAAGCTCAAATAGGCAGACTGGGTGGGCCATAGGCCCTTATCTGCTGACAGTGTCTATGCATCTGCACATATGGTGTGATCCTGAGCATGTTACTTAACTTTTATGTGTGTGCTTATCAGTGACCACTTGCTCTTTGCATGCATGCACCATTCTTGCAGTATGTTCCAATTTAACATAAAAAGCATGCTTTCCACACTTGCTTGCTGCATGGATACCACATGCATACAATCAGTTCCAATTTAACATTTAAATCATGCTTGCAGCATGTATATCACATGGGAAGTTTAATGTGTGCAGCATGAAAACATTTCATATAATTATTTCTGTAAGGGATAACCCTAAAATTATCAAGAGTATCAGTCCCCTGAGAATGCCTGTCTAAATAATCAGGTCTTCAGCTGTGATTTAACATTTCCCATGTAGCTGACACCCTGCCATGTCTTATTGCTTATTTTACCTCATATGTGGTTTCTTTAAGTGGATGATTTAAGGATATTAAAGCAAGCCTGATCTAAAAAGAAGCTGTAGTCATTTGACTAGATACATTACTCCCTCATTATAATAAACATGTCTGGCGCTTGCTGATTTATCTACCTCAAACCTTGGATTTCTATGTTAATACCACCACTGAGTCCACTGTTATGACTGTAAGAGTGGTCTCACATGCATTCTTAGGGTATGAGATCCACAAACTGGAGCTGAGCGGTTCTGATACCCTAAGAATGTAAGTAAGACCACTCTGACAACTGTAAGAGTTGTCTCATTGTCAGTGCTAACATAGTATTGCTCGAGCATAATCAATAATATATTAATTAAAAAAAAATACCTGTATGTCCCTGTTTCCAGGGCAGATGCACCTGAGGCTCTCTTCACAGATTGAGAGTGTCTCACACATAGAGAAAAATATCGCACTGATAGGTTGGGAGTGCTCCTTCAATCTATATAGAGAATAATAATGTATTGGTCAGAGTGTGGTATCATGGGATATCGTCATGCCTTGGGTGCATTATGAGGCATGAGACTGCAGGCCAACTGTCTCATGCACACGAGAAGTGACAATATCCCATGATATACCACACCATTGAATGCATTATTGCTCTTATAAACTGTATTATACCTTTTGTAAAGAAAAAAAAACTTTTAAAAGTCTTTTAAAGCTGAGTTTCTGGGGCACAGTAAGAGTACATTGCATAAAAATAGTTCTTGGAGGGCAGTGGTTAGCAGGTGGCACTATTATTGGATGTGATAGACAAAGTGGAGCTCTTGTGACTGCATGAATCTCTGCTCCTGACAACATGACCAACCTCTTCTGAGAACTCCTGTGGTTTCCCTGCTGTTTATTTTTTTTTAGCTATGCAGTAAGTGTTTCTTTCTGCTTGATTCTTATGTTTTCTAATGTTTGGCTGTGAGAGGCCATTCTGCAAGCTGTTCTGGTAATGGGTGGATATTTGGACACAAATGGCCATAGTGGTATGCCTCGAAGGGTGGACTGTTCACGGTGGGTTGGGTTTACTGATTAGTGGCAGTTGATATGGAGTAAGTGTTTCTTTCTGTTTGAATTTTTAAAAAAGAACACATTGTGTGACCTGTTTTGGGGTGTTTTAGTTTTTCTTTTTGAAGAGTTGCTCAAGCCATTTCTCGTGCCATCCTGCCTGATAGAGAGATAGAACAGGCTCCTGGCATTGTCTGCTTCTGTGTAATATTTGTGTGGGAAATCAGATGCCAGGCAAGTGGAGGAAGTTGTGGGCAGTGAGAAGGCTGCTGGATGGAACTTTTTGGAAGCCGTGGTTATGTTGTGGGCTTTAATCACAGCTCCAAAGAGCTCTCAGCCAATAAGATGCCTTTATTTTTTTCCAGCCAGTTTATAATAAGGGTTTCTTGACAATGTGCCCATGTAGGAAACAATGGGAGCCCTCACAGGCATTCACTATAAGTAGGGTTCTTTTAGGGCTAGGGTCACTATATGAAGGAACCCCATATAAAAATGTTTCTTTCCCTATTAAAAGAGTACTACAGTCAAAATATGCAAAAAAACCAAACAAAACAAAAAAACATGTGTTATGCGGAGCATTTTGATTTGTGTATAGTCCCAGAGTCCTTCCTTTTGCTTACTATTAGGATTTTTTTTCTAAAATTGCATACTAGTTTTATGGCTTCTGGGGATCACCATGTTCATGTTTTTTATTGCTTTTCTTTTTCCTACAATACCTCCTGTCCCATGTGACAGTGGTACATCCAGGACCATTGATTGAGACAGTGAACGCTGCTGCAACAGCAGTCTTCTTTTAGGAGCATGATGTTCTTGCCTCAACTAAATAACTTTTTAATGCAACAGTTTTGTTTTCTAGGTATGTGTCTACTAGGTCTAGGTCTAGGGGTAAATGTTTTCTTTTTAAAGCTTTTCATTTTATCAAACTACACACAACCATAAAATGCACAGAAATCACCTGAGGCCATCAATGCTATAATTAGTGAAAATTCTAGCTGATTTCTTACAGAAAAAATATTCAATTATCCCTCAGATGTTTGAGAAACTGTAAAAGTGGCCTTTATTAGTGCTCACACTGGATAAAGAAAGTTGCTTTAAATCATAGCTCTACCACTTTAAAATTTACTTTAAGCCCATACTTGCTGAATCTATGGTCCCAGATGCATCATTGACACATGGGACAAGAATCATTTTTGGAAAAAAAAGAGCAATAAAAAATGTGAAGATGGAAATCTCCAGAGGCCATAAAACTAGCAGATAAATTTACAAAAAAACCTCCTAATACCAAACCAACAGAAAACCACACAAGGACTACACGAATAAAACATTTTTCACAAAAACATGTTTTCACAAATTTTGACTGCAATATTCCTTTAAGTGATTCATTGTGTAGTTCTGTTACACTACCGTACATTGCTCAAGAAGCCCAGTAAAAGGCTAGCCAGAAAGGCAAGGCAAATTTTACTTTTAAGAACCCAATTTCTAAGGCTCTGGATGCCATACACAAAGAACAACAAAGTGCATTACAGGAGCAGTGAATGGAATATTACAACTAAAACATTTACTAGCAAGAACAACAACATGACATTTAGAAAGTGGGGAATATAAAACTGATTTAAAACTATCCAGCAATGAGAGCCCATGCATGTGAGGTTAAGAAAGGGATGCAGCATGATATTCAAAAGAGCTCTGCTGTGCAGGATGCCCCAAAATAACTTGTTTTTGAACCAGCAGGAATGTGACAGTCACGCTCACTCAAAAATCTTTTGCACAACACTGTTACAAAGGTCAACTGCCACCCTAATGGCTGGGAAATTACATGGGGGATGGGTTAACAGGGTTTTCTCTTTGACCTGTTACCCATATGCCACTGTGTGCATCTTCAGGGGTTTGCCTCACTTGCATTAAGGTTGCCCGATACTGCCCCACCACTTCTCTCTTTTGTATGTACCAGTCTGCCTTCACTAGTCATGGCTTTGTTAAACAATATCATTAGCTGGAGTGTAGAATTCAGTCTACATACAAAAGATACTGTAGGAAAGTAGGATCTAGTACAAGATCTCGACATGCAAAATCCCGAGGATTGAAAGCTCAAGAGTAAAATCCTGATGACCATGATCCCAACTGCTGACAGCACAATTCCTGATACTGTTCTGCAGGGGGTTCTTTCCCCTGCACCACCGTGTGTGTGTGTATATATATATATATATATATATATATATATATATATGTATGTGTGTGTGTGTGTATATATATATATATATATATCTATATAAACACCTCAGGGGCCCTATACCATGGAGAATCAGGATTGTGGCCATCAGGAGTTTGGTGTCAGAATTTGGGTGTTGGGATCTTGTACGGATATCAGGAAGGTAATATCTTTTCATTATTTACAGTGGTTGACTCCAGCAAGATGAATGCAAAATAAATGTTCTGTATAGAAAAGGTACTAACAATACAAGGTCCTGTGGCTTAACTGATTGTTTCTCTGAGTTAGTCTGAGTGTCTCTCTGAGTGTGACTGATCTTCTGTTTCTCTGGCCCTCCATCTTTATGACCCCTTTGTGACAGCCAATATGTTAACTTGTCTTAATCTAAACATCATCCACCTGAAATTTAATGAGAGGCTCCATCCTGCTGATCAATCATTCTTGCTCATCCTCTGGGTGTCACTAATCACACTTCTAGTCTAGAACAAAAAAAAAAGACAAATGGATTTTCATCCTTGGAAACACATCTGTTTTGCTTTTAAAAGAAGAGAAAGAAAAAAATAACAAGCCTTCTCCAGGTCCTTTTTATCACAATGCAACCACTTTTCAGGTGATATGGTGATCAGAATGCATTACTGCCCAGGATAGGGGAAGGCATGGATGAAGGGTATAAATAGCTCCTCAGGAGCCCCTTGCATACAACACTAACTTTGCTTGACTGCCTGTAGGATATGGTGGCCATGGGCAACTTTGTGTGAGTAGAATAACTACACAACCCATCAAGGCTTTCAGTAAATGATTCCTTACTGGAGAGCAGGTCTTATTTGCACAGAGTGGATTCCCTGCAGGGGGAGGGCCTCAAACAATTGGTACAACAACCCACAAGAGACAGGGTTATCTTGGATCTGGTACTGACTGACGGGGAAAGGATCACAGATCTCCAGGTAGAGTGGTCATCACATGGTATGGTTCAATTTGGCCACTAGAACTAAATCATCCCATTCCAAGGCAAAAATATGGGACTTCAGAGGAGCTGACTTTGATAAGATGGCCAACAAAGTTAAGCTAGCCCTGGCAAGAAGAAATACAGGTGAGGGAATACAGGCAAAGTGAGCAAGCATTAAGGATGCAATACTTGAGGCAACATCCCATTGTAAGGGCAAAAGAAGGAGGAAACCATTTTGGTTCTCAAAAACAGTAGCAGAAAAGGTCAGAGCTAAAAGGATGGCCTTCAGGAAATTTAAGGGAATGCAATGGCACAAAGATAGGGAGGCATACCAAACTTCCCTAAGGGAAGCAAGGAAGGTAGTAAGGCAAGCAAAGGCCCAAACTGAGGAAACACTACCACGAACAGTAAAAGAAGGGGACAAGACTTTCTATAGATACATTAGTGAAAGGAGAAAGTCCAGCGGGGGTATTGCTAAGATCAAAGAGGATAAGGGGTGAGTGTGTGGAGGAGGACCAAGGAAAAGCATTTATCCTAAATAGATACTTCTGCTCAGTATTTACTGAGGAGAAAGTATGGCAGGGCCCACAGTTCAGCACCACGGACACAGGGAGGGAGGAAGGTGTGCACAAGTCCCTTCACAAAAGAAAGGGTCCTACAAGAGCTCACTAAGCTCAGGGTGGACAAGGCAATAGGACCTAATGACATACATCCCAGAGTACTAAAGGAGCTTAGGGTGGAACCAGCAGAGCCATTATCAGAACTGTTCAGTGAGTCTCTGAGCACCGGAGAGGTCCCAGAAGTCTGGAGAAGGGCTCATGTGATCCTACTCCACAACAGTGGCAGCAGGGAGGAGGCAGGGAACTATAGACCATTCAGCCTTACCTCAGTAGTGGGCAAAATTATGGAGATATTCCTTAAAGAAAGAATAGTGGAACGCCTGGCATCCATAACAGCACAGGATCCAAGACAGCATGTGTTTGCAACAGGAAGGTCCTGTCAAACTAATCTCATATATTTCTTTGACTGAGTAACCAGAGTGGTGGACCAAGGAGGTGAAGTGGATGTCACCTACCTTGACTTCAGCAAAGCTTTCAATACTGTTCTACATAGAAGACTGATTAATAACCTGGGTAAGCTCAGGGTGGATCAGAAGTTGGTCAACAGGGTGTCAAACTGGTTGGTGGGCAGAAAACAGAGAGTGGTGGTAAAAGGTGTACAGTCAGAAGAGATGCAAGTCACAAGTGGGGTAATCAGTCCTTGGCCAGTCCTCTTCATTATATTCATCAGTGACATTGCAGATGGACTGGAGGGTAGGGTTTCCTGTTTGCAAATGACACCAAGATCTGCAACAGAGTGGATGATCCAGATGGGGTGGGCAGAATGAGAAAAGATATGGACAACTAGCAAAATGGTCTGAAGAGTGGCAACTGGGGTTTAATGTAAAGAAGTGCAAGATCATGCACATAGGGAAGAGACACCCTGAAGCTACCTATAGGTTGAGAGGGGAGTTGCTAGCAATCACAAGGGTAGAAAGGGACTTGGGCATCATCATCACAGATGACCTAAAATCATCCAAGCAGACCACTAAAGCAGTAGGTATGGCTAGACGGATGTTGGGGTGTATTAGTATGGTTATCACAAGTTGTAAGAGGGAGGTAATAAGCCCTCTTTACAAGACACTGGTTTGTCACCATCTAGAGTACTGCGTGCAGTACTGGAGGCCGAACCTGCAGAAGGATAATAACAAAATGGAGGCAGTCCAGAGAAGGGCAACCAAAATGGTGCAGGGACTGCATCAAAAAACATATGAGGAAAGATTAACAGATCTCAGTATGTACACCTTACAGCAAAGCAGGAAGAGAGGAGATATGATCGAAACATTCAAACATCTTAAGGGCATTAACAAGATTAAAGAGTCTAACATGTTTCAATATAAGAAAAAGAGCAGAACAAGAGAACACAGCATGAGAGTAGAAGGAGGTCAATTAAGGGGTAATGTGAGGAAGTTCTTTTTCACAGAAAGGGCAGTGGATGCATGGAATATCCTACCTCAGGAAGGGGTGGATATAAATTCAGTGCAGGGCTTCAAACAGGCATGGGATAGGCAAAATGGAGCATTACAGATGAGTATTAATAAATAGGCCATTGACATAGTAAAGACCTGTGGCACATTCATAAGGTAGAAAAAATAGGCAGACTGGATGGGCCTTGCAGTCCTTATCTGCCATCAACTTCTATGTTTCTATGTTTAGAGTGCAATGTCACTGGCTCAGGACCTGGAATGCATCAGTTCATACACAGTTCATTGTAGTAGCTTCAATGCTTTCCACAAAAAACATATTCCTTTCTCAGTCTTTGAGCTTCAGGCATGCCAGCTGTGTGGCTAACACCTGCGTTAGCAGAAAACAGTTCTCCCTTGCTCCCATTGGTTCATGCGTGACATGCAGTACTATGCACTCTTTATCCCTTTGATGGCATCATCTTACTAATGGCTTTCCTGCCCTCCTCTATGCTGATCTTCTGTCTCACCTGTGGGTGATGCTTCTCAAATTGGTTTCTGGTACAAATCTCCTGGCATACCAGGGTGGTGCCTGACTTTCAGGGTGAACTAACAGAACGTGGCAGACCCTTATGTTGGCATTTCTATACCAGTCCTGAATACTTTCATGGTCACTAACCTCAGGCACACCCACCATGCTTCCTGCAGCCCACTGGAACTGACATCCATACAAGTAAGCTCCATTGTGTTAAGTGCACAGAGAATGCCAAGGCATTCCTGCTCTACTGTGGCATATATCACTTCTTGTGCAGTCAGGTTTTCACTGCAATATGCAGCTGGGATGCTCCTCCTCAACATTTGCATGTTGTCAGAATTCTTTGCCTTGGTCTCTGCCTAATGCATTTGTGTGGACTATAAATTTCATCTCATAGTCTGGGCTAGCAAGAACAGGGGGCCGGCATAAGGCCCTTTTGAGCTGCTTGAATGCCTTTTCACAGTTCTCAGTCCTGACTACCTTATCTGTTGCTTGTTTGGCTGTGAGGTAAGTTAGGGGTGCAGCAGCATCACTGAAGTTTGGCACAAACATCTGATAGCAGCCTACTAACCTCAGCCAAGGTCCCCCCTTCATTTTTGTGATAGTCTGCCGCAGCAGTTATAAATGGCATCTAACTTTGCTGGTTCAGGTTTGATGTGCTCACTCTGACATGGTGATCCTGAAATATCACTTTTGACATGCCTGTATTGCATTTTTCAGCTTTGACAGTCAGACCTGCTTCCTGCAGCGTGGTCAGTACCTGCTTGGCATACTTCACATGTTCCACCCAGGTATGACTGTATATGGCAATACCCTCCATGTATGAAATGGGAAATTCTTTGCTCCCTTCAATATTTCATGCACCAACCTTTGGAATATTGCTGTAACTTTATTCATCTCAAACAGCATAACTAAGATTTCCTACAATTCAAAGGGTGTGACAAACATGGACTACTCCCATGCATCATTTGTCAGTGGCACCTGTTAATACCCTTTAGTCAGATTTATGGTGGTTAGGTTCTTGGCACCCCTAGGCATTCCAAGATTTCCTTTGTTACAGACATAGGGTATGCATCAGTCAGTATAATGGAACTCAATTTGTGGTATTTCACCCAGAACCAGGTAGACCCATCCTTTTTGGGGATCAGGACTACTGGGGAAACCAGATGTTTTTTAGATTCCTGTATCATCCTCAGTTGTTTCATCTTTGCTATCTCTGCTTATCTGGTCTGACACAAGCAGGGATCCTGTATAAACACATTGTCTAACAGGTTCATTTGATACTGTCTTAACCCCATGATCTGCCAATCTAGTGTACTCCAGTCTGGAAGTGAACAGAGCCTCAGAGGTTTGCAGCAGCCTAGCAATGTTTACCCTCTGATCCTGGTTCAATGTTGTGGAGAGCTTAACTGCATTCACTGAAGTTTGTTTGTTTGTTTGTTTGTTTTTATTTTGTTAACTGGGTAAAGACATGGCAAAAGCCCTTTTTCATGTCTGACCCGAAACAAGACGAATTACAACAATAATACAGATAATAAAATAAAAAAGCATACAACCAAATAAAACATATTTAAAAACATTTACTGGCTGGCCTGCCGGTGCAGTGGTTGGATTTCTGCTTGTGATGCTGGTGACCGGGTTTAGGAGCAGACCCGGGTGCCAGAGGGCTGGTCGGGGAGAGGTAGCCTGAGCATCTGCTGGACTGCTCAGCTCCTCCAGGGGGAAGGGGGTTCCTTGGCCTGGAGGTGGCCTGACCTCTGGCATTGCCCAAGAGGTATCACATGGCATAAGCCATGGTGTTGTGGGCATGTCACACTCAGGAGGGTGTACATTCAAAATATACACCATCTGGAGCAACACTGGCTCAAGGGCCCAATCATGGGTCCTCCTCCAGCCATCCTCACTGCCGCACAGGTCCTGACAAAGACTTGATTCCTTTGGGCATGGTGTGTAGGGGCCCCCCTACCACAACCTTACCTGGGAGGTAAGCCAGTGCTCCAAGGGGGAGACACTGGGCGGACAGTGGGATGAGCAGGGGAGTTGGGTACAGCACCGGGAAGTGGGGGAAAAACAGAAAATAAAATAAATAAACAAAAAACAGTTACATATATTAGAAACAAACAATCATGTTTTCAATTTACTTTTAAAACAGGCAACAGAACATTCATTCCTTAAATCCTCAGGCAAATTATTCCAAAGTGAAGGGCCCAAGGTAGAAAAAGCTCTGGCACCTGCCTTAGTTAGACAAGGTTTATCAACAAGTAGAATCCCTTTAACTGATCTCAGATTCAAAGTAGTGGTTCTAATACTAAGCAGATCATGTAAGGTGAATTAATTGCAACCAAAAATAGATTTAAAGATTAAACAGTAACAAACATACTGAAAACAAGCATCAGGAGGTAACCAGTCAAGGGCTGAATAAAGAGAGCAATGATGCGTACTAGGGGGAAGCTCAACACAAAACAACAGATATTATTAAAAGCAACTGGTAAAGCATGGGCTTCCCGACCAGATGGTTTACAACATAGACTTCTCGCATAATCCAGATGAGGAAGGAGTAAACCAATGGCAATGGCTTTCCTGGTTTCAACAGTAAAAAATTGTTTGAACGTACATAAAACTCCAATCCATTAATCCGATGACATACACTTTTAACTTGTCCCTGAAAAGATAAACACGGATCAAGAATAACCTCTAAATATTTAAATTCAAACACTTGTTCCGGGGGATACCCTTGTCATCATGAATGATTAAGCTGTTTTTTTACTCATATGATATTGGGTCCCAAAGAGCATGAATTTAGTTTTGGAAGTATTAAGAAGAAGAAGAGCATTGTCATTAAACCTATCACAAACTGAAGTAAAGTCCTGTTCGAGATGTGAGGTGAGGGATGCTGATGAATGAGATTGAGTGAATAAAATCATGTCATCAGAATAAAATAAACAATCACTGGTTAAAGGAAGAAGATGACAGTGTGTTAATAAATAAAGAAAAAAAAAGAGGGCCCAAGATCGATCCCTGAGGTACACCGGATAGAACCAGATAAGTAGAGGAAGAAATAGTACACAATGAAACAAAAAGAGAGCAGTGAGATAAATAATCTCTTAGCAAAGACACCACATTAATAGAAAATCCAGTTCCCTCAACCTAATACATAACAAAGAATGATTAACTAACTCGAATGCCTTGGTCAGGTCCACAAACACCACCACCAACATAAGACCATTTTCGAACCCGTTGAAGGTGGCAACCATGAACCTGACCAAGGCAGTCTCAGTCCCAAGATGTGGCCAAAAAACATGCTGTTGTGGATACAAAAGATCGTATTGTTGAAGGTAGGAAGTGATTTGTTTACTAATACTTTTTTCAAGAAACTTACTCAGGGGATTAAGGATAGAAATAGGACAGAAATCATCCAATCCAGTGGTTCCAACTTTCTTGGGAATAGGTACAACCCTGATGCATTTCCACAAAGTAGGGAAAGAGCCAGAAATTAAACTCAGATTAAAAATAGTGCACAATGAAGCAGAAATATAAGAGGCAATTCATCTAAAAAAACGCCCATCCAAACCCTCCTCACAGTCACTGTACCTATCCGGAAGAGTTAACAACAATTTGAACACTTAATTACGTGACACCGAATGAAAAATAAAAAGGGTGTCTAGTAGGTGAGAAAGATGGTTTAACTTTAAACAATTTAGATTTGTCAGTGACATAACCTGACAAGTCAGAAAACTTAGAACCAAACAGGTTTGAAATTTCCAAGGAATCTGTAATGATCCCTGATGGAGTGGTCAGGAACCATGCTTCACATTTTGCCTTATGAGACAAACATTGATTTATAGAGGATCAGAAAGATTTAGAATCAGATAGTTTATCAGTAAACCTGCTCCTATAAAACTCACACTTAACCTCTTTGACCAGATAGGATATTTTATTCCTCAGGTACCGATATCTAGCCAAGAAATATTGAGAAGGCATAAGCTTGAAATTGCTCTAGGTAGGGTCCCTGGCCTTCATCCAATCTTTAATCTTGGAGGTGAGCCACCTGTTATAAACCCCTCTAACTCTAATCTTCTTTAAAGGGAAAAATAAATTTTGCACTGGAACAAAAGTTTTGCTAAAAAAAAATAAAAAGCACAGTCAGGGTCATGTATGCAATCAAAAAAGGACCAGTCAATTTTCTGCAAATAAGCTTCAAGAGCAAACAAATCACCACGCTTAACATTTTTGAATGTCAGTAAGTGACATGGAACTTTTGGGCTCCTGAAATTTAACATGTAATATATAGCTTGGTAATTGTTCACAGAGTCTGAAATTGTTCCAACCCGAGACACCCTAAGTGGATTCCCAGAAATTATCCAGTCCAAAACTGAAAGTTTTCCAGAATTTCTGTTTAACCTAATAGGTTCTGTAATGAGCTGTGTTAAGGAAAAGGACTGCAGTGAGTTCTCCAGCCCTAGATTATCAGACCTCCAATTAATATTAAAACCACCAAGCATGATAAAGTCAGGTCCCTTTAGAAAGTCAGCTATGCAAGCAAGGATACATTTCAACCCTGAAATACCACCATTAGGGGGATTATAAACACCCCCTATATGAATATGTTTTCTACCCCCCAAAATAAGTGGAATAACCAACAGGTCAAAAGAACAAGCACATTTTTCACTATATAGAACTACATTAACCTGAAAATGATCTTCAAAATAAATGGCTACCCACCCTTTTTTATTACCCTATCTATCAGCTCTAACGATACCATATCCTGGAAGTGCACATAGATGATCAGCAATATTTGGTTTCAGCCATGTTTCTGATACAATTATTAAATCAGGATTAAATGCCACACCAAGATTCTCAAATCCAGCCAATTTAGGTAATAAATTGCAGGCATTCAAATGAATACTTTTTAAATCATGTGTGGCAAACCAGGGAGAGTCACCACCAGTAGGAGCCGAAACATGCTCCAACTATATCGTGCTTCAAAACTTTCTTACGTAACCACCTTATTAATACCCGATGCTGTAACTGCCGCTAGTCAAAGCCGTACTCAATACTTATGACAAAGCTTATTACTAAGCTGCTAAGGACAACATAACTCTGGTATTGTTTGCATCCATCCTACCTGTACCAGCGTGTTTGTATCTATGTCTTAATTTACTGTTATACTTATGTGTTGTACTGCTATACTGTGTATTTTGGTTTGTCTTACTGTGACAATGTACCTTTGTAAATGAGCCTATGGCTCAAAGGTTTTCCAAACTGCTGTTTAAATAAAAATAAATAAATAATAATAAAAAAAAACAAAACATCAACAGACTGTGTATTCCCCTGGCCCAGGATTCAACTCAACATCCCCTGCTAATATAAGTAACATTACAAGAAGGAGTAAGTTAAGCAAATAGCCAACATCCTTTCTTTCTTTCTTTCTTTCTTTCTGTCTTTCTGTCTTTCTTTCTTTATTTCCACCTAAACACCGAAAACAAAGTTCCACATAAATATAGTAACTTTTTGGCTCTTAAAAAATTAAAATGATTTATCCATTGCCAGCTATCAGATGTCAGCAAATTCAGCATTTTAAATCATTGAAATTCAACCCCCATAGTGACATAAATCAGGAGTTTGGAGACTCAGAATATTTCCTAAATAGAGGAGAACTGTAAGACTGAAAATAACTAGGCAAACCCTTGATACCATCATTTTAAAGAGGAACTTCAGTGATGGTCCAAAAAATTACAGCTTGTAGTCATTATGTGCAGTACTAAACCTGAAAGGGTGTGTGCATTTGTGATTTTTGGCCAAGGTTTACTCTGCCTTCTATAAGTTGAATTTATTTTTGAGCCCGGCTGCACTTGCCATTGATGTTTAGAGGCTGGACTGCTAGTTTCTGGTGACATCATTGTAGGATAGAGGAGTCACTCACACTGTGCAGTGCCATGCAGTTGCAACAATGTTGCAAGGGAAGCCTACCAGTACTCAGTATACATACTGTGATCCCCCTCCCCCAAGACACCCTGTTAGCAATGCATTATGCCAAAATCCAAATGCCTTGTCAGTATGTTTTCTTTTTCCTTTTTTGTGTGAAATTGACTCTGCCCTACAGTGATGTCAGCAGTACAACCCTAGGTCCACAGAAACACCAGGCTTGCTATTGAAGCCCTGGTACACCCTGCAGTTTTTAGCAGCTCAGAATGCAAAAACTAACTGCAGCAGACAGTAATTAAATATAATTCCAGAATCAATGCAAGAAGGGGTAATGTATGCATGGAAGTCAAAATGACTGGTGAAGGGCCTCTTTAAAATACTTACAAATTCACTGTAACAATATTTTAAACAGTACCCCCCTGGTCTGGCTCCTGTGCTCCCTAGGACTCCTTAAGACTCCTATGTACTTGTCTGCACTTTGCTGCAGTGCCGACACTGAAAACTCTGTTGTGTTTTACAGCTGGTAAACTTCAATACCTCGACCCCACTGAGGCTGCCACCACCAATCAGGGGAGGGGAATGTGATAGGCAGCAATCAAGGACAGCAGAGCAAAGTAAGCTCACTTAAGGGAACACAGGTGGACCAGGGGAAACCAGTCTCATCCTGCCTCTCTTTGAGCAGGTGAATTATAGGATCCTCCATATCCTCTGCTGGAGAACATATTGCTGCCAAAATGTACTGTTCTCATGGTATGGCTTGAGCATATTAACATGACAGGCATGGTGCTTGCACATTTGGACTGGCTGTTCAAACATGTAATTCACATTGTAACCAGCCTCTCTCTTTAGCCGGTTTAAGGCAGGTTATTAGAGACCACTCAAAGGGCTCAGCTTGACCTTAAAAGTAATTCTCTTGTGGGCTCCCACATGGAGACGGGGAGTGTTAAGTTTGTGCTAGAGCGTCCTCACTCCACCAAAATTAGGACATTCAAGAATGAGTATTCATGACCCTGCTCTTCACCTGTTACCCTATAAGAGAGGAAGGCAAGATGTGCATTGGCTGCAAAATAAAGGGAGAGGGACCACCAGTAGCAGAGTCCAGTGTGTCAGCTGTGGTGAAGCTGAGGGGGGTCTGTGGGCTCCAGGATGGCTACATGGTCCCTGGGTCCAGACTGCCACTAGGCCCCACACCGATGAGGTCTCTGGATGCTCAGGGTCAAGTCAGGATTCCAAAGCAGAAGCCAGAACATCAGATGGTAGGAGAAAGATCCAAGGGAAGTCCTACCTATAAGAATCACGATACTGAAGAAACCCAGTAGCACAATGGGAGTTGCAGAGGTCCACCCTTAAGGAAGGTCACCCTTAAGGAAGATCACTGGACTCGATAAGAATCCACTAGCATCATCTGTTTGCAAGGGTAAGGACAGATATGTAAGTTAACCTTCATTAAATTGCTCAATGGAAAGTTAAAGGCCTAGGCAAATGTGTTTATATATCCCCCTGAGAAAGCCCCAAATTAATGATTATCAGGTGGAAGGGGGCCTGATAAGAATTATGGTCTATAGATCCTCAGGTTAGAGTCCATTTGTTTGGACCACTACAGCTATCAGTCCTACATAACTGGGGAACACAGCAGGTGGCTCTTGGTAAACACAGTTCCAAAGTATCTGCACTCTCTTGCAGTGTTCCTCAAGGCTCAGTCTTTGCTCCTGTGTTGTTTTCAATGTTGCCATTGGGAGAGATTATTAGAGGATATGGTGTTGAGTTTCACTGCTATGTAGATGACACTCAGCTATCCCTATCTGGCATTCCTGATAGGTCTCAGGCAGCTTCTATGGAGGCATCTGTCTAAAATCAATAATTTCATTGTAGAGCTGTGTGGAATATAAAATTCAACCCATGGAATTACCATTCCAATTCTGTGGAATTTCGTGGCATTTGCATGAATATTCCACAAAAGTTTACCAAATTGTACATAGAAACATAAACTTTGACGGCAGATAAGGACTGCTTGGCCCACCTAGTCTGCCCATTTCTCTACCTAGAGAATAAGCTGCAGATCCTATTTAACCAACAACCTATTTCTTCCTACCCCCCCCAACAAAAATTGCCTTATGTCTGCCCCATGCATTCTTGAATTCTCCCACAGTTTTAGACTCCACAACCTCCTCAGGAAGGCTGTTCCATGTGTCCATCACCCTCTCTGTGAAAAAATGCTTCCTCACATTGCCCCTGAGCCATCCCCCTCTATCTTCAAATTAGGTTCCCTTGTTCTTGCATATCTCTTTTTCTGAAAGATGCTACCCTCTTGGATTTTGTTGATTCCACTGAGGTACATAAATGTTTCTATCATGTCCCCCACCTCCTTTCCTCAGGGGTATACATATTAAGCTCCTTTAGTCTCTCCTCATATGGATTCTGTTGCAGACCCTGCACCATTTTAGTTGCCCTCCTCTGAACTGCCTCCATCCTGTCTATGTCCTTGCGGAGATGGGGTCTCCAGAACTGGATGCAGTACTCCAGATAGGGTCTCACCAACTGTCTGTACCGGGGGATAACAACTTCCTGTTTTCTGCTGGTGATACCTCTCCTTATACATCCCAGTATCCCCCCAGCCCTCCCTACCGCCTTCTCACATTGCTTGCCAACCTTAAGGTCATCTGATCTTTCCATTTTTGTTGTTGTTACTAACTCCCTCCCTTTGTGTAATCTTCCCCATGGTTTTTGTTTCCCAGGAGCATTACTTTGCACTTCTTTGCATTGAATCCAAGCTGTCGTACTTCTGACCATTCCTCCAACCTTGCTAAGTCCCTTCTTATCCTTTCCACACCTCCTTGTGTATCAACCCTGTTGCAGATCTTTGTGTCATCTGCAAAGAGGCATACTTTCCTTCCAGTCCCTCTGCAATGTCACTTATAAAGACATTAAAAAGGACTGACCCAGTACTGAACTCTGCCGTACCCTACTAGTAACCCCTCTTTCTTCAGAGTGGACTCCATTTACAATTACTTTCTGAGTCCTGTTGTTCAGCCAATGTTTTACCCAGGCTACCACACTAGGACCCACTCCCAGGCTGGTTAATTTGACTACTAATCTTTTGAGTGGGACTGTGTCAAATGCCTTGCTAAAGTCTAGGTAGGCCATGTCCACTGCCCCTCACTGGTCTACTACTTTGGTCACCCAGTCAAAGAAATCAATTAGATTCATCTGACATGACCTTCTCACTGTGAACCCATGCTACCTTGGGTCCTGTGCCCCACTGGCCTCTAGGTACTCAACAATTCTTTCCTTCAGAAGTGATTCCATCACTTTCCCTACCACAGAGGTCAAACTGACAGGTTTGTAGTTTCCTGTCTCTGTCTTGGTCCAGCTTTTGTGAAGGGGAATCACATCTGCCGTATTCCAGTCCTCGGGTACCACACCATCCTCCCATGATTTGTTAAAAAGGGTAGTCAGTGGTGTCACTAGTTCTCTGCTTAATTCTTTTAGAATTCTGGGGTGAATTCCATCTGGCCCCATTGCTTTGTCCACCTTCAGTTTTAGGAGTTATTTCAGAACCCTTTCTTCTGTGAAAGGACTGGGATCAACCCCCCTCTCCAGAGTGCTTCTGTTAATTGGATTAGGCACCTCCCCTACTTCCTCTTTTGTGAATACTGAACAGCAGTATTCATTCAGTATCCCTGCTTTTTCACTGTCACTCTCTGTCCTCTCACCATCCATTCTATTCAGCCTCACTATCTCTCCCTTTGTCTTTCTATGCTCCTTGATATACCTATAAAATGTTTTATCCCCCTTCTTAACCAAGTTAGCTATCTTTTCCTCAGTTTGTGCCTTTGCTATTCTGACTACCCTTCCTGCTTCCTTCTGCCTTAACTGGTACAGTTCTCTGTCCTGCTCCTTCTGTGTTTCATTAAACTTCCTAAATGCTATCTTTTTTCTCCCTAACCTTCACCACCATCTCTTTTGAGAACCATAGTGGCTTTTTCTTTCGTTCTGATTTGTTTATTTGCTTCACAGAAAGGCTTGTTGCCTCTGTGATGGCAATTTTGATATTTTACCATTGTTGCTCCACCCCTCCTTCTAGCCTGTTTGCTAGTGCTTTTTAAGGCACTCTCCCATCTTGCCAAAGTCAGCCCTCCTGAAGTCCAGAATCCTCACTTTTGTATGGCTTGACTCTGTAGCCAAGTTTATCATGAACCACACTGTTTGGTGGTCACTTGTTCCCAAATGGCTACCCACTTCTAGATCTGAGATCCTCTCACTGTCCCCACTTGAGAGTATGAGGTCTAAGATTGCTCCCTCATGAGTAGGTTCCAAAACTAGCTATCTGAGGCATGCCACCTGAAGGGCATCAAGAATGGCCCTGCTTTTGGATGTGCCTGCTGCAAAGGTGCTCCAGTTAACATCTGGCATATTAAGGTCCCCCATCAACAGTATCTCCCCTTTCTCTGCCATCCTAAGTATGCCTTCTATCATTTCCTTGTCCATTCCCTCCCCCTGGCATGGGGGTCTATATACAACCCCTGTGCAGATTGTGGTGCCATTTCCAATCTCTAAGGTGACCCATAGTGCCTCCTCTCCTCCCTGTTTACTCTTTTATTCAGTTGCTTTTATCTCTTCCCTTACATAGAGAGCTACTCCCCTCTTCTGCCCTCCCTATCTCTCCTGTAGGTTGTGTACTCTGGTATGTTAATATCCCAGTCATGGTTCTCTGTGTGCCATGTTTCTGTGACTGCTATGATAACCAGGCATCCCTCTTCCATCAAGGCCACCAGTTCAGGGGGCTTGTTGCTCAGATTATGGGCATTGGTACTCATTACCCTCCATTTCTTGATGGCCTTACCCATTTTTGCCCCATCCCTGTCCTTATTGCATTTGTCACTTTCTCCATTTAACCCTGTGCTTCTCCCTATTGACATCTCTATGTTGGTTTCCACCTCACTTAGTACCCTGATATTTTTTGGGGGGGCTAGGATTTCTCTGATACTTTCCAGTGCCTCCCCCCTTTGCTAGATTAAATGCTTGTCAATGAAGTATTTAAACCTATCACCTAGGATCCTGGTTCCCTTCCTGGATAGATGCAGACCATCATGCTAGTATAGGCCTGCATCCCTCCAGGTGGACCCCCAGTCCCCAATGAAGCCAAATCCCTGAACTCTGCACTAGTTTTTCAACCACTGATTGAATCCCATGATGTGGAGCACCCTAGCCTCACCCATGCCATAGACAGGCAGCACCTCCAAGAAGGTTACCGTGTGCGCTATTTGTCTAAGGCTCCTCCCATCTCCACAAATGCTTCTTGCACTGCTCTGATCCCTTTCTTAGCCAGGTAATTTGTCCCTAGGTGGACAATGACATCCAGATCCCTCCCCTGTGCAGCTGCTCCTGTGATCCTGAGGATTCACTCCCAGTCCCTCTAAGCCATGGTGCCAGGCAAGCTCCTTACCTCCCTCTCCCCTTCCTCCCCCAGTTCTACCTTCCTAACAATGTAGTCCCCCACCAGGAGTTGTTTCCTTCCCCTGTGGGGTCCCACACCACCCTCCTATGGGTCTCCTTTGTGGAGGTTCCCAGCATCCTCCTTGGTCTCTACTGTGGGTGCCTCCATAGAGGAACCACACTTTTCCAGAATGGCATAGAAATTGTGGAGAGGTACAACTAGAGGGATGCACCTCTGTTCCACCACCCTCACCCTCTCTGAGCCCACTGTGGTCCAACCACTCCTCTTTCTTGGCAACCACTAAGGCAACGGCCGTGACCTTGGTGGTCCCTGGGTGGGAGAAGAGGCCCCACAAATCCTGGCCAACTCAGCCTGGAGATGAGCAACCTCCTCCCTCAGCCCTGAGAGGTGCCTGCAGATGGGACAACACTGTATCCTCCAGAACATCTCCTGGAAGACTGCTGCTCCACAGTCACTGCACTGCACCTCTCTCATCATGCCTTTTTTCTGGCCCCCTAACTGTTATTTGGAATACTTACTCTTTTCTCTGTTTGTTTATTTCTTTTTTTTCCTCTCTCCCTACTTACTTACTGCCTCTGCACCCTTTTAGCTCCTGATCTTCCTGTTCTGAGACAAGAAGTTCCTATCTCAGTAGTCTCCTTACTTGTTCAGAGTCAGACCTCCAGCAGCTAAGGGGGGACAGAGAGCTACTCTTGCCCTTCTAGGATGGTGAGTCTTTGGTGGCTCTGTGATCACTTACTTCCTGCTCCCAAACAGGAAGTTCCTGTTGTCAGTTAAATCCTGTGCCTATTAAAGTAGAACTGGTTTAGGGTTGGGGGGTGGAGGGGAGGGAAGGAGGGCAATATAGTCCCAGTAGAGAAGTTTTAGTTATACCAGTAACTCTTTCCTCCTGGTGTTCTGTCTGTTCTCTGACAGAAGCTATCTAGGGCAGTGTTTATATCTGGTCTTAACCTGGCTCCTTCTAGCTAAGCCACTCCCCCTACTTTGCAAATCTTTCTACACTTAGTTAATTTCACAGATAACAATTCCCTTCTGACACCTGTGACAAGCACCTAGATAAGTACACAGATAACAATTTACTTCAACTACCTCTGACAAACACACTAACTGTAAATTGTAGCTATTTTCCTCTAGTTTTAAAAGTACACATTCAACTGCCACCACATTTGGTACATATACAGCTAGTAATGCCTTTCATAAGCGTTCCAAACTTCAGAGTCATAGTTTAAAGGGGGGCAGAGCGATGGGTGTCCAAACATTTAATCAAAATTTAATTTTCAGTTATTGCAATCTAATTTTAAAATTTCTTATTCAAATTTCTCCACAGTTTCAGGATTTTGAAGAAACATAACATACAGGCATGTGTACAATGTTTTAAGTCTCAATCTTCAAAGGGGGCTGAGTTATAGGTAGCCAAAAATTTTGCTAAAATTTATATTTCCATTATTTTAGTATCATTTTGATAGTATTTATTGAAATGTTATAACATTTTACAAAAATACAGGTTTTCATTACATTTATATATTTAAATATTTTTATATTCCTAGCTTCAAATTGGACTGAGTTATAGCCTGAAAAACATGTTGCTAACATTTAAATTTCAGTTATTTCAGTCTAATTTTAAAACAACTTATCCACAGATTTGAAACATTTGAACTACTTTACCGCATGATCATTTCTGACAAAGTTCATATTTACAACTTTAAATGGGACTGAATTAAAAGTAGTCAAACTTTCACAACATTGTATGTAAATTGCAAATGTATAAACATCTGAAACTTTAAAAGTAGAGAATGCAATGCTACTAAATTTAGGAAGTTCATAGATATTTCTCGGAGACTGCGTGTGTCAATTCTATTAATTGTCTGCTGCCAGAAATTGCAAAAAAGCATCTGTACTTAAAGTCAAAATCCATGAGTCTTCGTGAAAATTGTGCAATTTCATGAAAATCCATAAAACTTGAATTTGCTAATTTCACTCAGCCTTATCAATGGGGATTCAAATTAAAGGATAGTGGTCTGAGAGGTATGCAGTATGGGGGGGGGGTCACCAGGTTCAGGA
Source organism: Neoceratodus forsteri (assembly GCA_016271365.2). NCBI lineage: Eukaryota > Metazoa > Chordata > Ceratodontiformes > Ceratodontidae > Neoceratodus > Neoceratodus forsteri. The sequence goes on along the minus strand of CM057457.1, from coordinate 170,411,732 downwards.
GTTAGATGCATAGTTTCACCAAGAAATGGACAGTTGAGCTGGGTAGCACACCAGTGGTAGACTCCCCAGTTGGAGCAAGGAAACACAGAGTGTCAACAATTTCAACCTGAATGCAGAATATATAAGGATCACACCTAGTAAATTGATGATCCAGGGAGCCTGATGTACATGCAAGTCTGGGATTTAGAGGTACTCAAAAAGATGTAATGGGGGAAGACACTGTCTGGGACATGAGGAAGGAAGAATTTTGGCTATTCTAATAAGATAGGTTGACAGTAAAAGCAGTAGGTGAGTCATGTTTTAAGGGATTTTGTCACTGTAAGAACAAAGAGGATATCAGTGGGATCAGTAGTTCTACTGAATCAATCTGGCTACACTGGGAATATTCACCCAGCGAGGAAAACCAGGACTGCAAAAAGCTCAACCAAGTTTATCAAATGAAGTAGTGATATGTGCATTGTGAATGCTAAATTACACAAAAACAATTCTGGATGCTTCATCTATATGGTACCATAGATATTTGAGAGAATGTTATCAATTTTTTTCCACCATACATTTAAAACTGCTAAACCAATGTATCCAGTTGTGTTAGACACCAGGATACACTGACATCAGATAAGCATGTTGAATGTTAAGTCTATGCCTGCAAGAGCAGAGAAGTTGAAAACATTCACATTTTTTAAAGTTTTTACAAAATGCTGCAAATATTTAGATAGTAAAATTTTGAACTCCTATAACATAAAAAGATCTCTAATCCAATTCTCTCCATATTTAGATGGTTCTATGACCATTAAAAAGGTTATTTTTGCTAATGTATGCATCTCTAACTCCAAAGGAGGTTGAGCTATACGCAGATAACATTTTTCACAAAATTTCCCCAAAAAATAGAATGACAGACTTTGAGCACATATCATTTTGAGGCATTGCTTTCTAATGTCATGAAAGTGATTTTTGGCAAATTTAAGAACTCTAGCCCAATAGTTGGCTAAGGTATATGCAGATAAACATTTTCATGAAATTTCCTACAAAAAAAATGACAGATTCTGAGTACCTATAATTTTAAGACACTCCATCCAAATATCATGAAAATTGGGACATTGTTAGAACACCTATCATCATGTAATCATGCCAAATTTAAGATCTATCTCTGTCCCAATAGATGGCTGAAGAATATGGAGATAAAGGTTTTCTTGACGTTTCTCACAAAAAATAAAATGACTGACTTTGAACACCTATAGTTTTGAGACAATCCATCCTAATTTCATCATATTCAGTATGTCATTAGAACCACACCACGAAAGTAAGCATGAAAAATGCCAGAGGTTTAGATCAATAGTCACCCAAGTTATGATCAATTTTAATACATTTTAAAGATTACACAAAAGTCTGATGAATTTCCACAAAATTTCATAGAATTTCACAAAATGTTGACAAAATGTCATGAATTCAGAATTTTCTCATTCTGCACAGCTCTGTTGGATAGCCTTCAATTGGCTATTTCTTTATCCGGGTAAGACAGATGTCATGATTGTCGAGCTGGCTAGGCAGGGCTCAGTGATGATAAGTGGTGTAGCAATTCTTGCTTCGTTGGGTGGTCAGTCACTCGAAGCTGTATATGCAGTTAAGAATCTTGGAGTCATACTGGACCACAAGCTGATGCTCAATCAACAAGCGTCGGCTTTGGTCTGGACTGCTTTACTATTTGTGTAACATCACCAGGATCACCACATCTAGCCCCTTCTGATCTGGCTGTGATAGTTCATGCCTTTGTTTCCTCTAGGCTTGACTATTACAATGCTTTATACATAGTATTATCTGAAGGTTTATTGCAATGCCTGCAGCTGGTCCCGAATGATGCAGCCTTGTTGATTGTGGGTTCCTCTCATAGTGATCACACCACACCAGTTCTTCATGTGCTGCCCTGGTTGCCTATGCAGTATCAGCAACATCCCAAAATCACAATTTATGTACATCAAAAGAAATTGTACAAAACTAGAGGTCTGTGAGAAGAGGAGTGCTGAACTCATGGAGCATTTCATGAAAAGGGAATATAGTAAAGAAATGATAGGACTAGCCCAGGAAGCTGTGGATGGAATAGATAGATCTAATCCATTAAATTATAGGACAACCAAGAAAAGAAATTCAGAGGAGGTAATGTTTATAACACAGCACTATGCAAAAAGTAGCATCCTGAGGAAATGTCTTAATAAATGTTGGCCGATCCTTGAAACAGAATCAGCATTAATGAAAACTGCTAGACTACCACTCAAGGTGACATATAGGCATGACACAAATTTTAGAGACCACCTTGTACACAGCTTCCTTCCAGTAGAAAGGCCACGTACACCATCCTGGTTGCCTGCACAACCACATGGTTGCTACACATGTGGCAGGTGTGTATACTGCCAACATGTTAACAAATCTAAAACCTTTAGTACAGTTAATAACAACAAGGAGTACCAGATAAAACAATGTTAATTGCAGCACCCAGGGAGTGGTGTACCTGGCAACATGTTCTTGTACAGCTTTTCATGTAGGAAAAATGAAAAGACTTTTTAAAAATTGGATTGGAGAACATCTCAGCTTGATTCATGGGATGGACATATACAATGCACTGGCACAACATATTCAGGTTAATGAAAATAAGAGAAATCACAGGTTCATGTTCTAAGGAATAGAAAAAGTGGCCCTTGGACCAAGAGGAGGGGATCAGGACCTTCTATTGTGTAGGAAGGAAGCTTTTTGGATCTATATGTTAGGAACCTTGAGATACCTAGGCCTAGACCAAATTGAGGCAGTCCAGCAAAGAGCAACCAAAATGGTGCAGGGACTGCATCAGAAAACATATGAGGACAGATTAACTGAACTCAATATGTATACCCTAGAGCAAAGGAGGGAGAGAGGTGATATTATTGAAACATTCAAACACCTTAAGGGCATTAACAAGGTGAAAGAGTCTAACATGTTTCAATATAAGAAAAACTGCAGGACAAGAGGACACAGCATGAGATTAGAGGGAGGCCGATTAAGGGGTAATGTGAGGAAGTTCTTTTCACAGAAAGGGTGGTGGATGCATGGAACGGCCTACCTCAGGAAGTGGTGGATATGAATACAGTGCAGGGCTTCAAACAGGCATGGGATAGGCATAAGGGAGCAATACAGATGAGTATGAATAGATAGGCCATTGACAGAGCAAAGGTCAATGGCACATTCTTAAGGTAGAAAAAGAAATGGGCAGATTGGATGGGCCTTGCGTTCCTTATCTGCCATCAACTTCTATGTTTCTATGTAAAGGATGGAATAGATTTATCTTTATTTTTGAGGCTAAACATGGGTAAATAAAATCAATGAAGATCCAAATGCAAATAAAAATAAAAATAAAAAAGATCTATGGGTGTTGAGACATCAACCTCTTTCTCACCTATAATTCCACTCCCTTTCCCTTGTTCACTCCCCCTCCCCAGTTCCTCCCTTTCTCCAGGATAGTGGTCCCATTTCACGTGGATGTTCATACATAATAGTTTCATGTATGTGTTTATATACCTGGATATAAAATAGGAGGGACTGAACCTATCATGAGGTTTCTGCATACTGATTATAAACAAGATCAGATGGTAAGTAAGTATTTTTGGTTCTCATGGAAAGTGGGATTAGAACACTAAATGAATGTAATATGTAATATATGTAATAAGCTGAATATGTAATCACTATATGGGAACATACAAATTTATAACTATCTGAAAAAAATAGAGATATAAATATTGTGGGCAGCTGCAAACATGCAAATGTACTCTTCACCGAGTTAGACATAATTGTTGTATTGATTTATAAGATCTATTTGATAAATATATTTAAAAAGAACAGATGAAGTTTAGCAGACATGTTTTTTCTAAAAGCATGTTGTTAATTTGGGTCACTGTTGGAATGGATTTAATACGTCACCATATTATTAATTACTTATATAAATGTAACCAAGAGTGATGTAATTTAGGCACTTTCCCTTTAAGGGACACATATAGTATAAATGGGTGCAAAGAAGTACCTGGGACACTCCCTGATGATGCCTTAGGGTGAAATCAGTAGGAGGTTTGGTGCTGAGGGCATCTGCCGGCATCCACCTTTGTAAAGAGTGGTGAGTTCACTGATTAGCTTTTGGGCTTTTGCAGAATAACTCTGCTTTTTAGAGACACCTTCATTTGGAGTTGTCTGCTTATTTCAGTGAGGTGGTGGATGGTGCAGAAATGTTTGTTTGTGCCTATGCAGTAGCACACAACCTTTGTGATATGCTTGACTACATTCAAGGCCCTATATGGTCTGAGATCAGACTACTTAAAAGACCTCCTGGCTCCTAATCACCCAACTCTCCGCTCTGCTGATGCACGTGTTTTGTCTGTCCCTACATCTCATTTCTGACAATCAGGGGAGAGGGCATTCTGTGTTGTAGCCCTGTTTTTATGGAATACCCTACCAACAAGCGTCAAATCTGCCTGAAGAGTTGAGGCCTTTAAGAAATCCTGAAAAACTTATTTATTACACAAGCAATGCCAGATTGTTTATAAACTATTTTATATACAAGGAAATGCAGTCATATGTTGCTTTAGATGTTTTATCTATGCTGCTTAAATATCTGTTTACTGTCATTGTGAAGTGCCCTGATCCTTCGGAAAAGGGGCTGTATAAATAAAATTGCTTTGCTTTGCTATGCCAGTATTGACATTCATTGGGTGTGTGGTCTCATAATTAGTCTTTAAATGAGCATTGGTTACCCTGGCCCCCATTTATATTGACCTGTAGAGGCAAAGGTAAAGGGATAAAGACAGTGGGCCTGATTCACAAAGGTTTGCGCAAGCTGCACTTAACGCAGCTTGCACCGACCGCTGGTGGGCCAGGGATCCTGTACCTGATTCATTATCGGGTAGGGTCCCAGAGGCAAAGTCACATGGCTTGCACCAGCCCTGGCACTGCACCAAACAGATGGTGCAGTCTGAAGGTGTGCAGCAAGGGGCAGCCATGCAGCAATAGCACCATGGACAGCAGTCCATGGTGGCTATTCCCACCCCCATCCCACTTATGTAGTAAAATAAAAAATACCTGGTGCTTTAGTGGTCCCCCCAAGCCCCGATCCCCCATCCATATAATATGTAATATGCCTGGTGCTCCGTCAATATAATATGTAATTTCCCCTGGTGCTGATCCTGACATGGGATCGGTGCTGGGGTTGGGGTCCACTAGACCACCAGGGATATTACATATAATACTGATAGGGCATCATTGATAGTACATATTATATTGACAGGGGATTGGGGATATTATATATTATATTGATGGGGGATCGGGGGCTGGGGCAGGAGAACATTGCACGTTGCTGCAGAGTGCTGGACTGTCTCAGAGGAACATATTCTAAGTACCTTTAGACCAGCCCTGGCTGGACTAAGGGTACTTAGAATATGTCCCTCTGGGTCAGTTTTGTGAATCCTGATATAGGGGATATGGGCAGCCTGCATCTGCCACAAGGTACCCAGCACCATGCTGCAGCCATTATTATTTATTTATTTATTGGAATCTCAGATAACACTTTTGAGCTAAAAGCTCATTTACAAAGGTTCCATGTTGTAAGGCAATAGACAAGGTATATAAACATTACAAAACTGATAGGGGTATATACAGCAGGTATGTACATTATGGTACATACAGATACAGATTCAAGCAAGTTCAGTTAAAATACAGCAGGTAGGAGAGGTCATATTTATTGCAACAGTACTAAGAGCATACCTAAGGTGGACAAGCAATTTGTAGTGGTAGCTGAGCTTTAGAGCATGCAGGTAGAGTTATGGAGGGTCAGAAGTGGTGGTGACAAAGGATGGGGAGGACAGAATAGATGAGAGCATGGGGAGAGTAGGGGCAGAGACAAAGGGGGTGACAGAATAAGTGGCGTTGAGTGTTCAGAGGGGTGGGATTGGATAGGAATCTGCCCAAGGTTACCATATGTAGGTGATAGGGCAGGGCTGGGTGATGTGGGGAGGGGATGGATAAGGAAAGGGTTTTAAAGTGTTGGAGTAAAGTGAGGGAAAACCGGGGAGGGGGGTCAAAATTAGGGGGATTAGTATTTGTGAAGAGGAAGCAGGAAGGCGGGGGGGGATAAAGAGGGGACATGGGGGTAAGTGCTCAGTGGGGTCACACCAGGCAAAGGAGGAAGTGGGGGGGATGGGTGCTATGCAGGACAGATAAGCTACCAATAATGGTAGGATTATGCACAGGCGATACAGTCGCAATTACTAAGAGTGGCCAGGTACTGCAGCAGCTTGGCCTTAAATGGGCGTAGCTTAGTTTCCTCAATCAGCTCAGAGTTAAGTGAATTTAGACAGCAGGGGGCCCTGCATTAGAAAGTACCATTGCCCTAGTGCGGTCCGGCGGAATGGGATAATGAATGCAGCTCTACTCAACCCCCTAGTTAGTCTGGAGGAAGTGGAGTTTCTTAGCAGATGGCTCACTCCAGGAGGAGTAAGACCTAGGGTGGATTTTTTCGTGAATAGACAGACTTGGTACTGAATTCTGCTATTCAGGTTTAACCAACCAGTGCTTGACTATAGTTCACAAGTGTGAGTTAAATGGTCCACACCCAGGACTAGTCTGCAGGCTTTGTTTAGGACAATCTTGATTCGCCTAAGTGCTGTATCGGTACTGACTCTGTAGACTACCAGTCCATAATCTATGATAGAGAGCACGGAGCTGTTAACTGCAAGCTTGATGGCACTTTCTGTGAGGCACTGCCTATGCCGGTAGAACTGACCTAGTCTGGCACTAGCTGCCTTGGCAATATGGTCTATGTGCTGGCTGTAGGACAGAGAGCTGTCAAGGTAGACACCAAGGTACTTAAAGGTGGTGACCATTTCAAGTGTATCAAACTTGTTATTGTAGAAATTGAGGTGATGGGACTTATGATGGTTTTGATGGGAGGCAAACAACATTGTTTTAGTCTTAGCGTAGTTGAGCAAGAGCTTAGACTGAAGGAACCATTTTTCCACAGCAGTAAAGTCGTCTTGCATGCCTTTTTCCAGCTCTTCTGGAGTAGGGTGACACATGTAGAGAACAGCATCATCTGCATATAGAAGTATCTTATTCTGGCAGACTTTGGGGAGTTCACTTAGAAACAGGCTGAACAGCAGGGGGCCCAAAATGGAACCTTGGGGCACCCCTGTGTTGACATGCCGATGGTCGGATAGAACATCAAGAATCTTGACCTGCTGGGTCCTGTTAGAGATGTAACTCTGAAACCAGCCTTGAGAGAGAGAGAGGATATACCAATGTTAGAGAATTGTGTGAGAAGCAAGTCGTGATTGACTGTGTCAAAGGCCTTGGTGAGGTCAATGAAAGTGGCCCCCAACAAGAGCCCTCGGTCAAGTACTTCATGGATATGACCGGTAAACTCAACCAATGCTGTTGAAGTACTATGTGCCTTCCGAAAGCCATGCTGTTCCTGGCATCGAAGGTTATACTTATCAAGGTATGTACCTAACTGATCATATACTATCCTTTCTAGTGCCTTGGAGAGGTGGGGCAGAATTGAGATTGGCCTGTAGTTGGCCAGGCGGGTCCTTTCCCCGCTTTTAAAGACCGGGGTGACCACTGCAGCTTTCCAGCATCGAGGGAAAATGCCAGTGGTTAGTGAGAGATTTAGGATCCAGGTTAGAGGGGAGAGTAACACATCCAGGGTGAGAACCACAATCTTTAGGTCAAGTGAGTCCTCACTGGATCTAGTGTTCCCGAGAACTTTTTCCAAGTATTTTTTTGCCTCAGTTGTAGAGATTACCTTCAGATAGAAGGGAGGCGCTGTGTGTGTTGGAGGGATGTTGGTACAACTAATGGCAGAGCTAGGCACAGGTTGGAGATAGTCTGGAGGAAGGACCCAACTAAGGTCTGTGAAGGCCTTGTTGAAGCCATCTGCGATAGTTTTGGGATCCTGGATAATCACACCCTCAAAGTTTATTTGTGATGGTGGTGATTTACCTAGGAAAGGAGAAGGGGAAATTGTTTAACCAGGAAAGGCACACTAAACCAAAGCTTGTTTCCAGGTGCAACCTGGGAGCACAAGGAAGTTAAGTGAGTTGCTCAGGGTCACACAGTATGCAGGTGGGGGCTATGGGATTCAAACCCTGGTCGCCAGGTTTACAGCTCAGAGCCTTAAACCACTGCGCTATACTGCTTTGCTCTGCCTGTTAGGGCTTTTATATTGTCCCAGAATCCGCGGCTGTCATGCCAAAAGTTGTCCAGTTCACTTTTAAAGTGAGATCTTTTTGCAAGGTGGATGGCTTGAGTGCACTTCTTACATACTGCTTTGTATTTCTGTATGTCAGAGGGGGGACCCAGTGCTCTTAGCCCTATGCCACAGGTTATCCCTGACTCCCATGAGCCCAAGGAGCTGTGGTGTGATGTGAGTTGCTGGTTCCTTTGATTTTCCTCAGTTTTGTGACACAAGGTTGGCACAAGCCCCCTTTGGTGCAGGCTGCCTTTGTAAATAGCTCTCAGGGCATTTTTATGGTGCAAGCTGCACCGTGAATCATTTCTTGTTGTACAAGCAGCTTATGCCATTCCTGGGAGCTATGTAAATTGGTCCCCGTGTTTCATGGCATAAGACAACTGCCCTTCTGATTGAGAAGTGCGACCAAATACTCCTGGACACAGGGGGACACTCGGGCCTTACAACATCATTTATTTTCTCAGTCATAACAAAAGGACACTCCCAGGCATCCTGAAATTTTTTGTTTCCCACTGGAATAACTACCATTACTTTCTTCCCAATCTGATATGCTCCAGCTCTTGCACCCTGACTGTACCATGTTTTCTGCTTTTTCTGGGCTCACAGGAGACTTCTCCCGTGCAAAGTCCATTGACTCCATTAACGTGTCACAGAAGTTTAGTGCATACTCCACAATGCTCTCCTTGCTTATGGTGGACTTTCTAGCCTACTCCTCCTTGACCAAATCCAGCACTGTGTGCACAGAGTACCTCAAAAGGTGAGAATGCTGTGGATTCCTGTGGCACCTCCCTGCAGGCAGCAGGTAAGTGGGGCAAACATTTGTTTCAACCTTTGGGGTATTTGCTGTAAAGGTATGAAGCATGCATTTTATCATGGAGGTAAAATGTTCACACAAGCCATTATCCAGTGGATGACATGGCAAAGTTTTTAGCTGTCTCACCTTGCACTTCTCCCACAAGGTAAGTAGTGGTATGGATATGAAGTTGCACCCCTGTCTGATAAAATTTCTTCGCAGAACCCCACTTGGCAAAAAAATCCACAGAAAATTTCTGACAACTTTTCTGCTTGCACAGATGGCATAGTATCTGCTAAGATTTTTGTTTGTAGGTTTGCCTGGGGTATGGTGGGCTAGTGGTCAATCTGCCCATGCCCCCCACCAGTCACTATAAAAGCCCATACATCTCAAGTCTCCTCCACCCAGTCATTTTGTTGCATTGTGTCTGCCTGCTTGCTCCAGCCCATCCCCCCATTGCCTTTGCCACCACCATGCAGCTGTTGCTTCGGCATCCTCGCTCTTGGTGGGTAGTCACCAGTTCCATCTCAGTGCAGCCACTTCTCCTGGTTTCTGCTTCCTGCTCCTCTGCCAGGGGTGTGTGCCCACACCCCTGCTTCGGCATCTTTGGTTCTGGTCATCCGGCCTGCTGCACCTTCCTCCGCCAGCACTTCTGTTAGGGTCGCTATGCCCATCCTGACTTCTTCTCGGGTTTCTTTTTCTTTTTCCTCTGCAGCCGTTACTGGTCCACTGTCCACCTCCCAGACCCTCTGCTGCCATTTTTTTCTCTGCTGGTGCTCTCCTTTTCAGGTTGGCCTTGGTTGTTTCTGGTCTGCCTTCTTTCTGCCCTTCTTTGCTGCCAGTCCTTGGGGTTCCTGCTGGGGTGGCCTCTTTTGTCAGTGGCTGCATGGATTCCCTTGTGGCTGCTGCACCTCCCCCCAACTGCTGGGAATGGCTCTTCTCCCCCCGCTGGTCCTTTCTCTCTGTCTCTGCTTTCCTGCCTGCTGCCTCAGCTGCCTGCTGTGTGACTTGCCTACAGGCCCCTCCAGCCATGGGTGTGGCTTGGCTCTGTTTTCTCTATCTCTTTTTGCCTTGCTTCCTAGTGGTTTGCATGCCTGATTTGGGACTCTATCCCACATTTGGGCTCATGCCCCAGTGACCATCAGGCTCCTGCCCCATGACTCCCAGGCTCCTCTTGCTCAGCACTTTGCTTCCCCCTTGCAAACCACCACTCCTGCCTATTTTGACCTTCTTTTGATCAGCAGGTAGATTCTACCTCCTGACCTTGCCTCCTGTCTCCCAGTAGCCTCTGCCTAATGGATCTTGCTCTCCAAAGCCTGCCTGCCTAACACTGGGACCTTGGTAACCCTACCATGCCACTGGTATTGTACTTTGCCTCCAGGTCCTTGCTCCTCAGCTCCCCCTGGGCCTTCAAAGCCTCAAACATTGCTCTTCCAAAACCTTTCTGCCTAGCATTGGGATCTTACTCCACTACCTGCTTCTGGACCCTGTAGCCATTCCTATCTTGGGACCATGTTCCTTGGCTCCTAGTGTGCCCCTACAGTTCCAGGCCTTGCTCCTCCAAAGCTGGTCTGCCTAGCATTGGGACCTTGCTCCACTAGCTGCCTCCTCAATCCTGTGGCAATTCCTACTTTAGGACCTTGCTTTCTGTCTCCCAGTGATCGTCTACCTCTCCGGACCTCACTCTATAGCTGCACAACATTAGGACCTTGCTCCTTGCCTCCCAGTGATCTCATCGGCAACCTTGCTTCCTGACTTATGGTGAGCCCTACAACTCTGGACCTCTCTCCTCCACTACCTGGCTGCCTTACATTGGGACTTTGCTCCCACTACCACTCTACAGATATTGAACCTTGCCTCTGAGACCTTGCTTCCTGGTTCCCACTGAGCCATTCTAAGCTTTGGAACTGTCTTGTCCAAAGTCTTTCTGCCTGGCATTGGGATCTGGCTCACATACCAGCATCTGGACCCTTCAGATGTTCCTGCTTCAAGACCTTGCTCTCTGGCTCCCAGTGAGCTCCTACAATTCTGGACCTTCCTCTTCCACAGCTTGCTTGCTTGGCATTGGGACCTTGCTCCCCGTACATACCTCCTGGACTGCATAGCTGTTCCTGCTTCAAGACCTTGCTCCCTGGCTCAGACGAACTATACAATGTTGCTCTGCAGGACTTGCTGCCTTATCAAACAAAAGGGGGACCCAACTTCCAGGACCTCACTCCCTGGCTTGATCTAGCTGTTTCGTGCTTCTCTTCAGGAGTTGCAGCTTTATCAAACAGCAGGTGGACCCTGCTTCAGGGACCTTACTCCCTGGCTCTTCCTAAGTCATTCTACAATACAGACTTTGCTCCCCTCTGTGACAACTGGCCTGCACTACAGCAGGGACCTCACTACCACTTTCCATCTGACCCCCAGAGGTCATGCCTTCTCAAGATATCCTTGCAAGTCAGAACTATTGCATTCCTGCCACCTTTGATCTTCTTTTGTACCACAGCAGTAGTCAGCTCTTGCTTTATTTCAGCATGTTAGGATCAGCTACTGAACTGGAGCACCTTCCATCAGAGAAGGAAGACTAGGAATCTGTTCATTCTCTCTGCTGACTCCTAAGAAAGCCACTACCAAATCCTTAATCAAATATTAAGAATGGACTGCAATAAAACTGATCATCACTGGTTTCCATTTTTCAGCCACAGCAAAGAAGAGGAACGTATTTGATCTTTATGCTACCTATCTAAAAGCTAACCCTGCACAGCCCCCTCCACAAGAGAAACCAGTGGCTCTCAACATGCTTGTCAATGTTAAAGCGTCATCTTCAGTTTTTTTCTTGCCAGAACCTTCTCAACTTGTTCCACCACCTGCATCCATCACTCCAGATCCAGACATTCTTGGTCATTACAGAACTTCCACTAGCTACAGTTCCTACCCTTCCAGCCTTACCACAGCTACCAGACTCCTGGCTCCACATGTGAATGTGCCCCACCACAAGTCCATCTATTCCTTGACCTGATCCTGAACTAGACTTCTACACAGCTGTTGCAACCAAAGCCATCTTGAATTCCTTGGCAGTCAAAACCTATTTCTCTTTGCAGTACTCACACCCCAGCAACTACAGAGCTTATGCCCTAATCACCATCAGTATCTTCCCTATGACTCCAAGCTCGTGCCTCACCAACACCTGGGCTCCCACCCCAATGACTCTGGGTTCAAATCCCAACTGAACTGGGCTTATGCCCCATGACTAGTAGACTTATGCCCCTTTTCTACCAGGCTCACACCCCCTCAACAAACCGGTTTAACCTGACCTTACAACTCAATGACCACTGGGCTCCTTCCCCCACAGTACTGGACTCATGCCCTGTGACACTCAATTGTTTCCTATTACATTTAGACTTGAGACATTCTCACAGCCTAAAGGATGGCAACCTAAAGCCTTGGATCTCCAGAGGTTTCCTCCATGGGGGGGTCCTCTTCTCTGTGCTGAAAGTCATAATTAGTAGCTAGGTAATTTGCATTCGTAGCTCTTCCATCGGTTGAGTTGAGATCTGGATTGTGGTTCCTACCCTTGGCACAGCAGTGGCCTTCCCTCACTCTGTAGCAGAATGATGTCCCAATGGTCTTATATGTCTTTTGCTCTCAAGTTTTTGGGTTCTTCTCTATGGTGCAAAAGTCAAGGAAACTGGCACTTACTATAGACTTGCAGAGCTTATTTCATCAATAAATAGTATGTTATAACTGAGTATCTTTATTTTTTCTTTTAGTTGTTTTGGTTGTTTATAGTGCATTCTTTTACTACCTCTGTATGTGTGTTGACCCTCATCCTTTGACATGGAACCTTTGTAAACGAGCAGTTTCTGCTCAAAGGTATTTGTAATCTGAGAATTTAATAAAATAAAAAATTAAAAAATTAAAAACATACCTGTTGTCCAATAGTGTGCTTCATTCTATTGAGTGCAGACTTGTGATGCTGTGCAAAGTATAGCTTAAAAATAGTTAGCAGACAGTTTCAATACTGCATGAAATAAACACAATGTTACAAGCTGCATACTGCACCAGTTTCAAAAAATTCACTTGAACTGATGCACAGGAGCTCATACTAACAGTGTCGTACAACCCCCCTTACTTCCTTATTGTGTGTCCTTATATCACTTGATGTATTTTGTGCATGAGCACTTTGTCAAAGGTGCATGCAAGATGCTCTGTCATCTCCCATTGTCTGTCTGTCCTTAAAGCTACAGTGCGAGAAATGTGTAAAATGTGCTCAGTGATATTAAAACCATCATTTTTAAAATGATGTTACTCCTCAAGCCTTCAGCCAAGGGGCCTCACTTTTGCAGTACTTCTAGCGTTGGGACCCTCCTTGAGGGGGTTCTGGGCCATTATACTCTGAAAGGGTGGTAGTTACTCAGAATGGAGTGTGAAAGACCACACACACACACACACACACACACACACACAAAAACACACACATATACCGCGCGCATTACTTTCACAGATGCAGCGAATTTAAATTCCATGGCCAAGTGAACGAAGTGGGCACTTCATGTTAATCACCCTCTCGTGAAGTGGGCAATGCAAAGTGTTCACTCTGCCATGTCATTACCACTTCGCGTTGAGGCAAATAATGGCAATGCAAAGTAAGGCGAAGTCATTGTTTTTAATGGACTTCGTGTTCCTCTTTATGATTCTAAGTGATCCACTTAGTGTTTCAGATTTGGCAGCACCCCCCACACATCACATGGCTTACAGTACTGTAAGTCACATGCTCTTTAGCTAGGCAAGAAGGAAGTGAGTCATACAAGCAGGCACTTTTACTTCCTCCTGTGCAGATGGAGAGAGAGGAGTGTGTTTTGTGACTGCTGATACTTTGAGATCAGAATGAAGAGGAGATTTAAACTTTGATTTAGACCCAACAGCTTTTTTAAAAGCTAAATTTTTTTGTCTTTTTAGTAATCTTTTTTACTTAATTTGTTCTTTCTGTAACTTAAATTTTTCTTACGTTTATAAGTAGTTGTTTGTCTGTGTCTGTGTGACTGTGTATGTGTTGTGTGACAGTGTGAGTAGTGATTGCTCGGACTGAGGGAGCTCAGTAGGAGAGATGGACCAGGGTGAGAGAATGTCTGGGGCGGGGGAAGCTCTGGGAAGCATGGTAGTGGTAAGCACCATACCGTGTGCATGTGTGGGGGGCATGGGTGCCTATTCCTGTTGGACAGCTAGAAACTTGTGAGTGTCCCCCCCCCGAAGCAGGACCAGCACCATCTCCTGTCCTGACTCTGAGGCAGTTGAACCACCACCACCACCACCAAGTCCAGCACCAGGTCCTCTGGAGCAGGATGTGCCTGTTCCCCCTGGCCCAGGTATGGATCCCATCCCTGTTCAGCACTGTGACTAGCCGGCTGTCAGTTCATCTGGCCCTCCCCTGCCTGTACCTGGTCTTCCCCACACCTCCATTGTTTGGCAGTTTTTTGACTGTGTCAGTTGGGGGACAGCAGTGTAGTGAAGTGTCACCTATGTGAGGTGGAGATGCGCTGCGGCCCCTGTGGAGTCACCTGGGGACTGGGGGCCAGCACACCCATATGCTCAATCACCACCAGTTGGAGTGGCAGGCTGCCACAGAATGGACCATGCCTGTACCTGCTGGCCATTCTGTGGCAGAGGGTGCAGCTGTGCATGGCAGCATCCCTAAGAAGTGGAGGGCCACAGCAGCACCTGCTGCTCCACCAGCACCCCCACCCCCACCACCACCACCACCACCAGCAGGTCAGCCTGTAGAACATGTGGACCCCAGAGAACTGCATGTAACACAGGCGGACTTGGCAGTTCTCTAGAGTGCCATTGAGGAGAACAACGAGAGGGTGAGTGCTGTGGAGCAGCAGCTGGATCACATAGAGGGACATCAGTTGCATATTATGTCCATGCTGGAACTGCTGCTGGATCACCATGGGGTCCCACATTAGTTTTTTCCTCACACCATGATCCCCCCCACACCTTCTTTGCTGTGTAATAAAATGTGTTCCTCCACCATCCCTGACCCTTGTGTGTAATTATGTCCCTTTTTTGTTGTCTTCCATATGCATGACACTTTGTATTCTGAGCAATGCAAGTACACTGTGCTAAACTGCATGAGTGCAGTCAGTCTTCTTTCCGGTCTGTGTATGTACTGCAGACACTGTCCAGCTCCCTGACTTAAAAACACTTATTAATGAGCACAATGGTGGGATGGTGAAACCTGGAGAGATACTACAAAACAGGCTTACAATACATCCAAGTAACTAGTAAAAATATCAATGATGTGATTTGTGACTGCATTTGTGATCGTGATGATGAAGAAACGTGAATGCCCAAGGCTGTACTTCCCAGAGCCCCAATGAGGTGTGGCACAAAACTCCCCAACTTAAAAACACTCATTAATGAGTACAATGGTGGGGTGGTGAAGCATGGAGAGATACTGCAAAGCAGGCTTACACTACATCCAAGTAACTATTAAAAAAAATTTATGTTGTGATTCATGATGTGATCGTAAATCATGATTTTTTTTTTATCTTACTCCAATTTTTGTGCCTTACTGCAGTGCTCCGGCAGGGGCATCCAGCCGCTGGCACCACCGACCCGGAGGACAGCGGGCTCACTCGCCGTGAGGGTCGTAGCATGGCAGTTACTGGCCCAATGCGATTCCACAACAGGCCTCCAGGTCGGCGGGTGTGAGGCCATCAAGCTGCTCCATTGCACCCAGCTCTTTTCCACACTAGATTTTTCCCCCAGAGCTGGCAGTACAATGACGTGCTGCTTACACGAAAGCGTCTTGCCAAACTCCACCCCATGCTAGTGCCATGTCTTGCACTTCCACCAGCCTTCGCCAGGGGCCGCCCAAGCATGACACAACCCTCAAGCCCACCCCAGAGGAGGGAGAGCAGTCCTGGGGTGCTCAATCCAACCTCTCCCCTGCCAGCCCCCATCCATTCCCAAACCCAGGTCGCCTGCATGGTGTGAGGTGTGGCATCCAGCACCTCAACCCTCAGCACCACTGGGCCAGTGTAAATCATGATTTGTGATTGCATTTGTGACCATGATGATGAAGAAATATGAATGCATATGGCTGTACTTCCCCGGGCCCCGATGAGGTGTGGCACAAAACCTCTGACTTAAAAACACTCATTCATGAGTACAATGGTGGGGTGGTGAAGCATGGAGAGATACTACAAAACAGGCTTACAATACATCCAAGTAATTAGTAAAAAAAATTAATGTTGTGATTTGTGACTGCATTTGTGACCGTGATGATGAAGAATGTGATCTGTATTACGAGTGACTCGTGATGATGGTCCTGACATAAAAATGCATATTAATGAGTACAGTGTTCATGCAGAATTATGCACCACACCTGTCCAGTACTCTGAAGGGAAGCCAAAGAAACAACTGTGACTTAAGTTAGAGATGGAGATTGGGCCCTAAAGAGATGCAAATGCACAGACAGATTAAGATTGCACTGCGCACTGAAGAGATGCAGATGCAAAGACACAACACCTAACCAGTGCTCACCATCACAAATTCAAATCTGGAAAAGAATACCTTTGCTGGTTGGGCGGGTCATGGGGGGGTCAGTACTGCACTGCTGCAGTAAAAGTCACTAGTACTAGTACCAGTAAAGATACCATGAAGAAGTACAAAAATTACACAGCTGCAGTGGATAGCAGATTCACATTGCTGAAATAATGTGGCACAATAAAAGGTGTCTGATTTGATGACACGTGTCACACACATACACACACACACACACTAAGTAATGCATAGCAAATTGAAAACTTCAGCAATATAACCACATAATTTAAACAAACTAAAATTATGCACAGCTGCACCACAAAAATCAGCAAAAAAAATGGCAAGAATTATTGAAAATATTACTGTGTGTACATTAACACAGTTATACAAGAAAAATATCACCAAAACAGAAAGCAGTCTTTTTTTCCAAGTTAATCTCCCTACACCACAGATATGCCCCTCCCCAAAGCACACTTCCACTGTCTCTCAGTACACAGACTGAACCTTGTACATTAACATTCAAAATCCACACACAAACAATAAACGTTCGATGATATGAGCACAGGAGTGTTTCCTGTAATCGATGAACTAAAGTTTCGGCACAAAAAATTACTCAAAAAGGCTTTTTTAACAGCATTTAGAAGGTTTGAATCACATAGAGCTCTCAGAGCAGATTGTCTCCTACAGCTTCCTACACACACTACCCCAAACTGAGGCTGTGCAGAACAATCTAGAGCCCATGTGACCTGAAATCCCATGAATCACTGCAAAATTCGCCTTTGGAGCTTAAAAACAAGGCGAAGTGAGGCGAAGTACATTGTTTTCAATGCTCCTTCGCCTTAAGAATTGGTGGAGTAGTGGTTTGGGAAGGCAGAGTAATGCAAAGTCATTCTTTTCAATGGACTTTGTGTTACCCATTATAAGGCGAAGTACTCCGCTTCGTGTTGTAGAGCACTCCGTGAATTTGCCTTCACTCCGCAAATCACTTTGCAGAGCGAATTGGGGCCACTTCACCCATCTCTAACACACACGCACACATGAAGACACACACACACACACACATATACTCAACCATAACCTCTATCAGTGTAGTGTAGCATATGCACTACCATGTTGCACAACCATCCTACACATTGAAACTTGTTTATATGTTCTATGATCTACACAGTGTTTGAGCTGTCTAGTTGTAAAATCTAAACCACCAAAATAAATATTTTCCCTCTCTGGCTAGGGTTACTTCAGGGCCCCTCAATATCAATAGTCACCCTCTCAAATGGCTCATATATGACAGAGGCATAAATGGAGTTTTTGCCTTATTGCCTGCCTTTCTCAACTTTGGCATGCCAAACAGATCAGGCAGTACTGAACTGCATCTAGGACTAAGGCAGGCAAGTAAAGGTTTTGCAGAAGCCTGCTCTGGGTCCTGTTTATCCCTAATCCACCCCTACAAGGCAGTATGGTGACTGTCCTATGTTATTGCTCAGGATGTGAGTGGGTATGGCCCAAGGCATTCCAATATCTATGGGTATAGATGGTTTGCTCATTGGGAGCTCAAAGCATGCAACACTCAATTTGCTTCACTACCTGTAGGACAAGGTGACCATGGGCACCTTTGGATGGGTAGAATAACTACACAACCCATAGGGGCATAGAGTACAGTCAAATCTCAATTATTTGAACCAGCTGTGTAACATCAATTTTGTTCGGATAATCTGGAGTTTGGTTAACCAGATTGCTGCTTTGTGCATCACTATAGCCATTTAAGCATCTTTTCCCTTTAACACACTTTTGTCCTAAAATGAGACTGTTACAAAACATTGTAGTATACACTCTGATTCCCTACCATCTCTACAAAACTGCCTCAGTTCTGAGAAACAATAAGCCTAACTTAGCCCAGTCCACATACTAATTTTCTGTTGACCATGTGGTTCTCTTCCCTAATCCTTGTTTTGCATCAGAATGAGCGTGGGAGGGAGCAAGGATGACTCTTTGTTTAAATGTTCCCTGAGTTGTTCTTATTGTGTACATTCCTTCCCAATTCCCCTTGTGTTGTACTGTATATGCTATATACTTGATGTGGAACCTTTGCAAAAAGAGCTTTTGCGCAAAGTTTTTTTTCGAACAGCAAAATAAATAAATACAATAAATAAATAATTCAGTATGCAGCTTGAGAGAACATTGATAGTTTGATCACTGAACAATACAGAGTGTTGGATCCAGGATTTTACAAAGTGGGATCCAGGATTTTACAAAGTGGGGTGCTGAGGTGGTGAGCATACTTGATATGCAATTTTTACCTTTTTTTTAATTCTTTACATTGTCTGCTACTGTCTTTTTCATTACATTTTTGACAGAAAATAAAAATGTAATCCATAGTTTTGAATATATTTTTACTACAGTCAATAAGTCAAACTTTTAAATGGAGTGAAATACAGCAGCACCAAGCAAGCAAGTTACAATGGGGGTTGCAGCCTCCCCCTTTGCTCCCCTCTAGATCTGCCACTGAATACAGTAAGTTTTATGTTGCTTGCATGCATGTGTAAGAAACATAGTGCCATCATCCGAGATTTTGGAGGTGTGGCACCCTCTCTTCCAATTCAGTCAGTGTGTTTGCAGGAGCGGTTGCAGTTCACCAATCACTGCTGCAGCTGTCTGTGACAAGCTGAAAATGCAGTGGCATACAGTTGAAAGGGAGAGCTCCGCTTCAGTGAGCAGAGCTTCCCCCCCCAC
Source organism: Neoceratodus forsteri (assembly GCA_016271365.2). Taxonomy (NCBI): domain Eukaryota; kingdom Metazoa; phylum Chordata; order Ceratodontiformes; family Ceratodontidae; genus Neoceratodus; species Neoceratodus forsteri. The sequence goes on along the minus strand of CM057457.1, from coordinate 170,392,419 downwards.
ACATGCAAGCACACATATTGTGTGCTGATTTGCTCCCTTCCCCCCACATGCACACACTGTATGGCCGACAGGGTTGCTCAATCCCCTGTCGGCTCCACGGCTGCACACCCCTCCCAAAGCTTTCCAGGCTTGTTATGGCCAATGGGGGTTGCTCAATCCCCTGTCGGCTCCACGCCCCCCCAAAAGCATCCAGGTGCCATGCTGGGAGCCCACCCCAGCATGGCAAAATGTGTTATAGCCGATGGGGGTGCCCAATCACCCATCGGCTCCAGCCCCCGAAACAGCCTTTTAGCAGTGCAACGTCCTCATCATCTTAGTAAAAAAAATATAAACCTGCAAATAAAAACTGTCCTCGGCGCTTCTCCCTGCCCTCCCACAACCCGCACCCACCCACCCACCCACTGGGCACCCTGCCTCCCCACACCCCTCTCACCCATGCTTACTCTGGACCTTGGCGCAATGATCTTTGTGGACCAGGAACACATCTGCACTCTTCAAAGCCGACCCCGAACTGAGGAAATGCCGGTAAGCTGTATAATTGGATAGATAGGGTTTTTTCAACTTTGCTGCATATCTCAGGCATTTTTTGGAATTTTGGCACCAAATTTTCAACATGGGGTTTTTGGGACCCCTCCTCATGAATTCTGTCACTGTCATGGCATTAATCTGGCCAGAAGGGTGATTTTGCGGTCACTGTGCGAAATCACCTTTCTGGACTGATTAACGAAACAACAGTGCCAGTGTTCTTGAGGAGGGCTCTCAAAAAGCCTATGTTGCAAATTTGGTGAAAAAATTCCAAAATGACTGTTTTATTTGAAGCGCAGTATTGTGCAGTTCCTACATTAATTGTGAAGTTCGCAAATTTTTTAATATTTACACTCCAGATTTTCAACATTGCCATTTTACCACACCTCCTTATGAGCAGTACAGCTGTCATTTTTCACGTCACCCAAAATGTCTTTCCATGCATGTAGCGCACAATGGCGCAGTCGGTGTGTGCAATCAATGTTTGGGACAGATTAAAAAAATCACAATGACACTGTTCATGAGCAGAGGTCTTAAAATAGCTATGTTGAAAATTTGGTGAAAAAATGCCCGCAAATTACTGTTTTATGAGCATTTGTTGTGCTGATCCTACGCACGCTCATAAGTCCGCAAATTTTCAATATTTTCACTCCAGATTTTCAACATTGCCATTTTACCACACCTCCTTATGAGCAGTACAGCTGTCATTTTTCACATGTCACTCAAAATGTGTTTCCGTGCTTAGAAGCATAATGGCACATTTGGTGTGCGAATCAATGTTTGGGACAGATTAAGAAAATCACAGTGACACTGTTCATGAGCAGAGGTCTTAAAATGGCTATGTTAAAAATTTGCTGAAAAAATTCCCTTCAGATGTTCTGCAATGTTACTAATAAAGACATTGAACAGGACTGGCCCCAGGACCGATCCCTGTAGCACCCCACTGGTCACCCCCTCTCCCTAGACTGCACCCCATTTACCACCACTCTCTGCCTCCTGTCTGTTAGCTGGTTTCAAACCCAGTTTACCACCCTTTCCCCCATGCCCAGCCTACCCAGCTAGTTTATCAGCCTCCTATATGGGATGGTGTCAAAGGCTATGCTGAAATCACAGGTAAGCGTTGTCCACTGCCCCACCCTGATCCACTTCCTTTGTCACCCAGTCAAAGAAATCAACCAGATTTGTCTGCTATGATGTCCCCACTGTGAATCCATGTTGTCTATGGTCCTGGGCTCTGATGGCTTCTAGATGCCCCACTATCCTTTCTTTAAGCAATGTCTCCATGATCTTCCCCACTACGGAGGTGAGACTGAATGGCCTATTGTTCCCTGCCTCCTCTCTGCTGCTGGACTTGTGTAGAGGGATCACATGTGCCCTCCTCCAGTTCACTCATGTTGAATGACTCAGTGAACATGGCTGCCAGAGGTACTGCTATCTCCCTTTGCAGTTGTCTTAATATCCTTGGGCGTATGCCATCTGATTCCATCGCTTTGTCCACCTTCAATTTAGTGAGCTCCTGCAGGACCCTTTTGCCTTTGAATGGACTATTGTCCACCTCTTCACCCCCTTGGCAACTGCTGTACTGCTGTGGCCCTTACCCCTCCCACTCTTCTGTGAATACTGAATGAAAAGACACCGTGGATGTCTTGGGAGGAAGGCATGAAACTATCACTTCCAAATACCTAAACAGCACATACAAGCAAGCAACATTCGGCATTGACAAATGCTTATATTACAGTGTCACATGAAAACTGCCAAAACTCTAAGAAAATGAAGCCTTACTGCAGTTAATTGCAGCCTGTCCACTCACTCTTTTCCAATTTGCATCAGAGTGAGTTTGGAAGGGAGACAGGATGGCTTAACTCAGTACATGACTCAGCGAGAGCTTTCATTCATGAGAGGCGGCCAACCATTGAGGAAGGTGGGGTTGTGTCACTCTTCTTGTATTAAGAATCGGGTGCTGGGGGATGGAGGGTGGGAGTAGGGTGCTGGCAGGTATGGGGTGGGGGACATAACTGTGTTTTTTATGCACAATCAAGAAGCTATAGGATAAGAAAGGTGGTGGCTGGCCATGTAGATGGGCAGGTTGTGCCAGTCGGCCATTGAAGGATGTATTTAACAATTTCTAATTAAACATAACAAATTGTGGGTGTTGGGGGGAGGGGGTATTGGACTGCTAATAGAGAGTGTGGGGACAGGGGTTACATTTTACTGTTTTTTGGGGGCTGTGTTAATTTTTTTTTTATTATTTTGTAGCTGGCCAAATATTCTTTGCTGTGAATAACCCCTATTTGGGAAGAGTTTCTGAATATTCGTGAGACCTATTATTCATGGTAGTCAGGAAATAATATTTGGCCCCTGCATTGCCCTAGAATCCACCACTCTTTCTGTGAATAAATACTTCCTCACATCTCTCCTGAACCTACCCCTCTCCAGCTTCACATCATGTCCCCTTGTTCTAGAGCACCTTTTTTTCCAAACATACTCCCCTCCTGTACCTTATTAACCCCTGTGAGGTATTTAAAGATCTCTATTGTATCCCCCTCTCCCGCCTCTCCTTCAGGGTGTATATATTGAGCTTCATTAGTCTCCCCTCATAGGGCTTTTGATGCAAATCCTACAACATTTTGGTAGCCCACCTCTGGACTGCCTTTCCTCTGTTTATGTCCTTCCTGAGATGTGGTCTCCAGAACTGCACACAGCACTCAAGGTGGGGTCTTACAAGTGATCTATATAGGGGCAACAGCACCTCCCATTTTCTTCTGGTGATATTCTTTCCTATGCACCCCAGCATCCCACTAGCTTTCCTAACTGCCTTGTCACACTGGCTGGCCACCTTTAGGTTATCCAATATGATTTTCCCCCTGTCTCTTTCCTGCTTAGTCATTATCAGTATCACTGCACCCATTTTGTACATTGCCTCCTGGGTTTCTATGGCCTAAGTGCATTATTTTGCACTTTTTGTGCATTGAAAGCCAGCTGCCATACCCTTGACCACACTTCCAAGTTTACCAGATCCCTGTCCATCCTTTCCACATCCCCCCTTCCCGAGTTTCCACCCTGTTGCAAATCTTTGGCATCATCTGCCAAGAGGCAGACTTTCCCTTCCAGCTCCTCTGCTATGCCACTAATAAACACATTAAAGAGGACCAGTCCCACCATTGAACCCTGAGGTACCCCACTTGTCACCCTCCCTTCCTCAGAATAAACTCCATTAACCACTACCTTCTGTCTCCTATCCCCCAACCAGTTTCTTACCCAGGTTACTACCTTGTTGCCCACCCCTAAGCTACTCAGCTTGCTTACCTGTCTACTATGTGGAATGGTGTCAAACATCTTGCTGAAATCCAGGTAGACCACGTCCACCACTCCACCCTGATCCAATTCCATGGCAGTCACCCAATCAAAGAAATCTATAAGATTTGTTTGGCATGACCACCCCCGGTGAATCCATGCTGCCTCATGTCCTGTAACCCATTTGATTCCAGATATTCCAAATCCTGATCTTTAGTAGTGTTTGCATTAACTTACCCACCATCGATGTCAAGCTGACAGGCCTATAATTGCTTGCCTCTTCCCCGCTTCCACTTTTGTAAAGTCAAACTACATTTGTCCTTCTCCAGACCTCCAGGACCACTCGGGTTTCCAGGGATCTGTTGAATAGGTCTGTCAGAGGTGCAGCTAGTACCTCCATTAGCTCCCTCAGTACTCTTGGATGCACCCTGTCTGGCACCATAGCTTTGTTCACCTTCAGGGTAGCGATTGCTTTCCAGACTCCCTCTCCTCAGAGAAAGGACTAATGTTCACTTCCCTCCAATCAAAGTTCCTGATGCTATTTCATAGTCCCTCCCCTTCCCCTTCCACTGTGAACACTGAGCAGAAGTATTTGTTCATGAAGTCTTCCTTTACTTGGTTCCCCTCTGTACAGTCCCTCCTCCTTTAACCTTACATTCCCCTAGTCTTCTTTTTTTCATTGACATACCTAAACAAACTCTGGTCAGAGCCAGTACGGCTGCTCAGTGTGGCAAGAATGAGCAAAAAGTAGTCACAGCTCTCGCTGCACTGGAGACAACTGTATGGAAGATCACTGGAGAGCGAATTGCACATGTGTGAGGATCGCTCATGTGCAGTTGACCGCCATGCACAAGATGGCCACTGTGACAGAACTGCGCATGTGTGATCCTTGTGCATGTACAGTTTGCCTTGTCAGCCATCTTGTGCATGACTGTCATCACTTCTGCAGTTGCAGAAGATAAGGTAGTGCCCTACAAAATGGGTGTATTTCTATGACCCACATAGGGGAAAGGCCACATAAACACAATGCAGTGGAACTGTGCCCCAGCACTGTGGAAGCATACCAGAGTGCTGTCTAGTCATGTGCTTTCACAGCGCCCTTATAGAGTAATTGCAAAACATCTACGGAGCTCTACCCATGCAGCCACAAACATGTCTTGTCCCCCTTTGATGCTGCTGTACCCATTCTTTCTTCAGTTTGCGTCTTTCCACACTTTATTGCTTTCCCTGTCTCCCTCTGTTTTTCCTGACACACTTCCTTATCCTTCTCTCTCTGAGTCTCCTTATACCTTCTGAATGCTACTGTTTTAGCCTTTACCTTTCCTGCAATCTCTTTCGAGAACCACAGCAGTCTCCTCTTCTTTTGCTTTTGTACCCTCCCCCATTTTTTTTTTGTGAGGCAGCAGACTTCCCTTGTGACAGCTGAGGAGTATCCTCACAACTGAATGTTCTGACCATGTCATTGCCTCCCAGTGTGCATGCTCCCTCTACAGCTATGGGGTAGTCTTGTACTGCCCTGACTACAGTCCTTTCTACAGGCTGCAGATTCATTCTGCAGCTATGGGGAGTCAACCTTGTGGTGTCCAGAGTTTACCACCTCCCTCTCATTATCAACATACTTTCTCTGCAGCTAAGATGGAGCCTTGCACACACTGCACATTTAGCTGCCCTTCTTTCCTGCTCTCCTGTTTTGTGCAGTGTAGAACATAGGGCATATCGATGACTACGGTCTCTTCTCCCATCACCCACTGAGTTTGGCCCTTGCAGCAGCACAGGCAATATTTCCACAATGATCAAGATCATTGTCTAGAATGACATTGAAAGATAGGTCTGCAAGCACCCCTATTTCTGGGGATCCTCATACCTTACCTATATTAGAGGAACCTTAAGAGTGCTACTATACTGGCCCCTGTAACAAAACAGATTCTAGTAGTCTCCCCTGTCAGAATGTTATCCTTATCCTTAGCAAGAGTGATTGCTTAAATGGTGATAGACTTGCTCTAGTATCATGTAGACCTGTAGTAGCAATATCAGTTACCAACACCTTATGCATACATGGCATAAAACTAGGTGAAGGACATCTGACAGAGCAGTAAGCCATATACTGTATACCCATGCCCCTGGGTTGAGGTTTTTCTCCCAAAAGTACCCTGAGCATTTTCAATTTTTTGGCACTTTCTCGCCAAATGCCCTGGTTTGTCACATACTGTATGAAGCATCATTTCTCCTCCTTCTTTTACCTGTTTGGATCAGAACTAGTTGGAGTAGTGGTATGGCTACATTGTTGGGAGCCTTTGAGTTTACCAGTTTGTGCACCAGCAACTCTCCCAGGCAGAGACCCATCCTCTTGCAGTCTTTTAGTGAGAAGTCTCCCTGCCACATAATGATTGACCCATTCTTCAGCCTGTCATGTTCTTTTGTGACCTGTCATGCAGCAAGTACCTGAGCTCCTCTGGGATAGTTTTTTTTTTAAAAACTGCTTCTGTAGCATAAGTTCATGGAGCATTTTAAAAGAATTTGCCCCAGATTCTTCCATCGAACAATCAAAATACATACACATTTTACCACACAATGTAGCATAGCTAACATCATGTTGCTTTCTAGTATTTCTTAGCTTGTGCCTGTAACTCTCCGGTGTCAGTTCATACAGTGCCTTATTTGAATAGCTTTCATTAACATTTAATATGAGCTAGTGTCTGCATTTCTTTACCTAGAATAAGCTTCTGATGTGTTTCCTGTGAGCAAGGGTACAAGGTGAGTAGCCCAGGTGTACTCTCCCAAGTTTATGTTGCCTAATCATATTTTTCTAAATGACCTTAGGCATGTATCTACATTATAATTTTCTTTAGGTGCTAGAGGCATTTGTGACATTACTCACTAGTTTATTGGATCCTCAGCATTGTGAGTTCCAATTGATAGTAATGCTTTTTCACTTTTTCTGTCAACTCCTATCACTTTAGTTGATGAGGGTTCTGGACTTTAGGAAGGCAGATTTTAAAGAAATGGGAGACTTCCTCGAGGGGGGGGTTGGGTAGAGGGAGAATGGAAACTCAATGATGAACAATTAAGGAGGGAATAGAACAGGGAACTGCATTCTGTTGAAAGGAAGTGAGCAAAGGAAAGAGGAGGAAGAAGCTGATATGGTTCTCAAGGAGGTACCAAATGCAGTGAAGGAAAAGAAAGCAGCATTTAGGAAGTACAAGGCAACCCAGAAGGATGAAGACAGTGAGGTATAGCTGACAAAGCAAATGAAGGCAGAAAGGAGGGTGAGGGCAGCTAAAGCACTAACAGAGGAAATGATAGCTAAGGAGGTAAAAAAAGAAGACAAGACCTTCTTCATGTATGTCAGGGAAAACAAGAAGACAAAGGAAAGGGTAGTGAGAATCAGGAGGGCGGGGGGAATGCGCAGAGGAAGATCAAGAGAAAGCAGAAATATGGGTCAATTACTTCTGCTCAGTCTTCATGGTAGAGGGTGGGAGGATAGATCAGCATGCTGCAGTAAGCAACAGGGAGAAGGGGGAATGGACACAAGCCCATTCCCAGTGGAGAGGTCCCCGAAGGGATTAGAAGTCTTACAAGAGAATAAGGGGATGGGGCAGGATGGGATTTATCCAATGGTACTAATGGAATTGAGCATGGTACTGGACGCATCTCTGGCAGTGCTTTTTATCACCTCATTGGAGATGGGGTAAGTTCCAGAGGACTTGAAGAGGGCCGGTGTGGTCCCTCTGCACAAAAGCCACACTAGGGAGGATGCTAGCAACTGCAGGCCAGTCAGTCTCACTTCAGTGGTAGGGAAGTTAATGGAGAAACTGCTGAAGGAAACATAGAAACATAGAATTTGATGGCAGATAAGGACCGCTTGACCCACCCACTCTGCCCATTTCCCTACCTAATGGATAAGCTGCAGATCCTAGTTAATCAGCAGCCTACTTCTTTCTACCCCCACCCCCTAGAATTGCCTCATGACTGTCCCATGCATGCTTGAATTCAACCACTGTTTTTGACTCCACAACCTCCTCCAGAAGGCCATTCCATGCATCCACCACCCTCTCTGTGAATAATAGAAAAAATAGAGAGGCTCTTGGAGCACCTGGAGGCAAAAGGGCTGCAACATGGTTTCACAGGAGGGAGGTAAAGTAGAACTAATCTCATAGATTGCTTTGACTGGGTTACCAGAGGGTGAACCAAGGGAGAGCAGTGGACATGGCCTATCTGGACTTTCTGTCGGACTTTCATCACTTTGCAGCACAAGAGGCTAGTTAAGGAACTAAGCAGCCTGGGGGTGGTGGAGAAACTGACAAGATGGGTATCACACTGGTTAAGAGCTAGGAAGAAAAGGGTGGTAGTAAAAGGGTTTGGCACTGAGACTGGTCCTCTTCAATGTCTTCATAAGCAACACTGTGGAAGAGCTTGATGGCAAGGTGCATCTCTTGTGGATGATACAAAAATCTGCAACAGGGTTGACACTCAGGAAGGGGTGGAGAGAATGCAAAGGGATCTGAGGAAACTAGAGGAATGGTCTAGGGGGTGGCAGCTGGGTTTCAATGCCAAAAAGTGCACAATTATGCACTTAGGGCTGCAGAACCCAGGGGCTATGTATAAGATGGGGGAGGTGGAGCTTGCAGTCTCCAAGCAAGAAAGAGACCTAGAGGTCATCATATCTGATTATGTCAGGTTAGCTGGGCAGTGTGACAAAGCAGTGGGAATGGCTAGCAGGATGTTGGGGTGCATTGAAAGAGGGATTTCTAGCAGGAGGAGGGAGGTGGGTCTACTGTTGTATTTGTAAGGCCCCGCCTGGAGTACTGTGTCAAGTTCTGGAGCACCTGTGCAAGGACATTGAAAGAGTGGAAGCAGCACACAGTAGGGCAACCAAAATGGTGAAGGGTTTGCATGAGTAGCCATATGAGGAAAGGCTACAGGAACTCAGTATGTACTCCCCAGAGGAGAGGACAGCAAGAGGGGTCATGATTGAAGCCTACAAGTACCTCACAGGAGTGAACAAGGTGCAAGTGGAGGGTCTATTTCAGAGAAGGGAAGGCACTAGAACAAGAGGGAATGCAATGAGGCTAAGAAGGGAAAGTTTAAGAGAGCTGTGCAGAAATACTTCTTCTTGGAAAAGGTGATGGATGACTGGAATTGCCTGCCAGAGGAGGTAGTGGTGGCAAAGACTGTGGGGAGCTTCAAGCATGCATGGGATAGGCACAGGGGTATATTAGGTAGAAGAATGGGGGAGGGATTGACACTTATGAACAACTAGTATCAGTGGAGATGGAATAGGCAGGGACAAGGGGCAGACTGGTTGGGACAAAAGGTATTTTTCTGTCGAAAAACTCCATGACCCTATGCTTCTGTTTCATCTCCATCTCCATTTTCCTCTATTTTATTTCATTTTCTCCACCTCAAAAGCTGTTGCAATTTTAGCCTCTCCAGACTCTAGTTCCACTGTTTCTGAGCTCTTATGATGCAGATTCCCACTTGCGGTCTGCTCATTCTGCAACATCATTAACTGTTGTGATCTCCTGGACTCCTTGTCCAATCTCTGGATCTGACAATTTGGCCTTTACCATCCCTGTTTCCACTTGATTCCACTTTTGTTAGTGGCTGCACCAAGTCTGCTTTAAGAGCCCCTTTAGGCATCACTCCTTTCAACCACTCAAGTCCTGCAGAGCGGACACTGTCATCTTCTTATATTTGTGCATCATGTCACTGCTTTGCCAATAGGATCTTGCAACTGGCTTGATTCCTCTGTTTTCTTCTCTCACATAGTGTCAAATCCCACATTTGTCACCAATATGCGATTTCCATGCTCAGTCTAAAGTCTTTTTGCACAAAACCATTGCAGCATTCCATTGCAGCCCTTGTGAAACCTTACCAGAGGAATGGCATAACAGACTTTCCTCTATGGCCTGTTACACATATGCCACCTTATGTGAACACAGTGGTATGGCTCAGCTGCTGTTGGCCCACCACTTCTCTCTTGTGGGTGTATCAGTCTGCCTTTGGTAGTCATGTCTTCAGTAAGCAGTTTTACTGCCTAGAGTATGGAGTATGGAGTATGAAATTCCGTCCACATACAAGAAATACTATACAGTGTAAATCTGTAACTGTATACTGGATGTAATGCTCACATAATTTCCTAAAATGTAATTTTATAAATGTATTCTTGCATTGTCTGTTAATTCATGTATTGTAATATCCACCTCCCCCTTCCCCCAGGATGCAACTGGAAACGAACTTCTAGCTAGATGCAAAAGAGGAGATCTGTTACTCTTATACAACACCTTAAAAAATACAGAACTCATGGCTCAGTATGGTTTACAATTTAAAGACAGGACCACAACACTAAGATCTTATGATAAGCAATTATTGGTCCCATGGATGAATACAAATACGAGACAACATTTTTTTCTCAATACGTGCGGCCACACTATGAAACAAACTTCCCACGTTATTAGTTAACAAACTTTCAGCGGTTCTAGTTAACAAACTTTCCCTCATTAGTTTTAAACAGGGATTGGATGATTATATAATAACAAATAAAGGGCTAGTCTAACCTCTTCACAAAGTATGGGAGGCAATCCAGGTGGGCCTTAAGGCCTTCTTTTGCCTAGTACTACCAAGTAAACCAAGTAGCTCAGTATACCTTTCAGTATGCCTTTCTTGGTGAAACTTTTAAATAAATGAAAAGATAAAATTATAGGAAAAAAATATCTCTTTATAATGTATGGTTGAATGCTGTTACCTCTAAAAATCTATAATTTTACAGGGTTCTTGTACCATCGATGTGACGTCACAATGTTGTTAATCCAACAATGATATATCACACTGATGGTATTACAATGTGAAATGATCTGCGCATGCATGTCACACTAACCGCCAATCTTTCTGAACTGGCAGCAGCATGAGAGATGTTCCTTGAAAGAAACATAGAAACACAGAATTTGATGGCAGATAAGGACCGCTTGGCCCACCCAGTCTGCCCATTTCCTTACCTAATGGATAAGCTGCAGAATCTAGTTAACCAGCAGCCTACTTCTTTCTACCCCCTGCCCCCCAGAATTGTCTTATGACTGTCCCATACATGCTTGACTTCATCCACTGTTTTTGACTCCACAACCTCCTTCGGAAGGCTGCTCCATGCATCCACAACCCTCTCTGTGAAAAAATAGTTCCTTACATTACCTCTGTGCCGCCCCCATCTTCAAATTGTGCTCCTTGTTCTTGACACCCTTTTTTGAAAGATTCTACCCTCTTGGACTTTGTTGATTCCTGAGGTACTTGAAAGTTTCTATCATGTCCCCTCTCCCTCCTTTTCCTCGAGGCTATACATAAGCACCTTTACCTTCTTCATATGTCTCTGGTGCAGACCCTGCACCATTTTAGTTGCCCTCCTCTGGACAGCTTCCATCTTGTCTATGTCCTTGCCGAGATTGGGTCTCCAGAACTGAACACAGTACTCCAGATGGGGTCTCACCAGCTGTCTGTGCAGAGGGATAACAACTTCCTGTTTTCTACTGGTGATGCCTCTCCCTACGTCTCCCAGTATCTCTCAGCCCTCCTTACTGCCCTTTCACATTGATTGGCCACCTTTAAGTCATCTGGTATGACTACCCCCAGGTCCCTTTCCATTTTTGTTGTTGTTAGTATCTCATCCCCCATTTTGTACTCTTCCCCTGGGTTTTTGTTTCCCAGGTGCATTACCTTGTACTTCTTAGCATTGAATCTAAGCTGCCATGCATTTGACCATTCCTCTAACCTTGCTAAGCCCCTTCTCATCCTTTCCACCCCACCTTGTGCATCAACTCTGTTGCAGATCTTTGTGTCATCTGCAAAGAGACATACTTTTCCTTCCAGTCCCTCTGCAATGTCGCATAAAGACATTGAAGAGGACCGGTCCTAATACTGAACCCTGCGGCACTCACGGTAACCCCTTTCTTAAGAGTGGACTCCATTTACTATTACCATCTGTGTCCTATTCTCCAGCCAATTATTTACCCAGGCTATCATCTTGGGACCCACTCCCAGGCTGGCTAACTTATATATTAAACTTTTGTGTGGGACTGAGTCAAATGCCTTGCTAAAGTCTAGGTAGGCCATGTCCACAGCCCCTCCCTGATCTACTACTTTGGTCATTCAGTCAAAGAAATCTATTAGATTCGTCTGGCATGACCTTCCCGCTGTGAATCCATGCTGCCTTGGGTCCTGTGCCCCCCTGGCCTCTAGGTACTCGACAATTCTTTCCTTCAGAATGAATTCCATCATTTTCCCTATCACTGAGGTTAAACTAACAGGTCTGTAGTTTCCTGCTTCTGCCCTGCTCCCACTTTTGTGAAGGGGAATCACATCTGCCCTCCCCCAGTCCTCAGGTACCACCCCATCCTCCCATGAGTTGTTAAAGAGGGTAGTCAGTGGTGTCACTAGTTCTACCCTTAGTTCTTTTAGAACTCTGGGATGAATCCCATCAGGCCCCATTGCTTTGTTCACCTTCAGTTTTAAGAGTTCTTTCAGAACCATTTCTTCTCTAAATGGGCTGGTAACAACTTCTGCATCCAGAGTGTTTCTATTGTTTGTTTTAGGTGCCTCCCCCTCTTCATTTATAAATACTGAGCAAAAATATTTGTTCAGTATCTCTGCCTTTTCACCGTCACCCTCTGCCCACCTCCTCTCCCCTTTATTAAGCCTCACTATCCCTCCCTTAGTCTTCCTTCGCTCCCTGAGGTACCTAAAAAAGGTTTTATCCCCCTTCTTAACTGAGATGGCTATCTTTTTCTCTGTTCAGGCCTTTGCTGTTCTGACTGCCTTCCCAGCTTCCTTTTGCTTTAACTGATACAATTCTCTGTCCTGCTCCTTCTATGATTCCATGTACTTTCTGAATGCTTTTTTTTTCTCTTGAACCTTCACTGCCACCTCCTTTGAGAACCATAGTGGTTTCTTACATCATTTTGTTTTGTTTATTTGCTTCACATAAAGGATCGTTACCTCTGTGATGGCAGTTTTTATTATTCCCCATTGTTCTTCCACCCCTCCTTCCTGCCCATTTGCTAGTGCATTCCTTAGGCACTCACCCATTTTGGCAAAGTCAGCCCTCCTGAAGTCAGTACTTTGCCTTTGTATGGCTTGACTCTTATTGCTGTGTTTATTGTGAACCACACTGTTTGATGGTCGCTAGTTTCCAGATGGCTACCCACTTCTACATCTGTGATCCTCTCTCCATCTCCATTTGAGAGAACCAGGTCTAAGATTGCTCCCTCTCGAGTGGGTTCCAATACTAGTTGTCTAAGGCATGCCCCCTGTACGGCATCTAGAATAACCCCACTCTTAGGAGCTATTTGAATATTTGGCAATACAGTAATCTGTACTGCCAAATCTTCAAATAGCTCCAGTTTAGAATCTATGCGTGTCCGGGCTACACCGAGACCATGTATCAACTGGCAGGGTACTGGTCATTCACTGCTTGTAAGAAAAATGCCCAAGAATGTCCAGGCTCCAAACCAGAGCTATTTTAAAAATGAGTCGCATATTAAGTATATAGATGCCCCGGGCTGCTCCCTGCCTGAAACTTCATCATGGGGACTGCCGCAGGTGCTTGTGGGCGCGACAGGGAAGGTTCTGCATCCTAAAATGCCAGGCAAATGATAGCGCAGGATCAACCAGATATAACTTAAAATAAATGAGAAGCGAGTAAGTTTATTTTTACTTTTTTCTATTGCATCTGCTAATCGGGCCCCACTTCACATGGAATTGGGGCCCGACTGTATGTGGACGTTTCCCTTTAAGGCCTATTTACAAGACCTGATCTGCACAATTGTGAGCAGTGTAGATAAGTTGCACTGGTCCAGATCAGGCCATGTAAATGACTTGCAGGACACTGTAGATCACTGTGTTGTAGTGAACCACGATCTCTAATTTGGTGAGGTGTACCGGTAAAGGCATTTTTTGCAAGTGTGTAAGCATGCTGCTCTGTCTACCCCAGTGCAGCCCCACAGCACCTTGTGTCACATATGCTTTGCCTTCTGAAGGTCACTTCAACCCAAATGTTACTCCATTTTACCAAGTGTACTGTGGCCCACAGCTTGTACAGTCATGTGCCGCACAGGGATGAAAAAGAAAAAGGTGTCTCCATAAATAGCCGTGTTCTGGTTCTCCACAACTTAAAAAAAAAATACCTGGTATTTTCTTTTGTTGAAAGTGACCGGCCAAAAATAGTCCATCCCCAGCTAGCTATAATTTGTCTTTTCACACATTTCAAGTAAATGGAATGTTTATTTATTATGGAATGCAGAAATTCAAACCTCTGCAGAAGTCTACAGGGAGAATGTTCACGTTTGCCTAAGCAAACACACATTCATAAAAGAAGGCCTCAATAAAGCCAGTGATTCAATTTTATCTGGGCAAGGGTAAGCAGCAAAGATTTTCCTGGTAGGCAAGTAAGGATTGGAAGGGAATTCTTGATGGTTAGGAAGGAAGCTAAAAAAAGTAAAGTCATGAGTTGTATTTCATTTTTTATTGGTGTATGTGTCAAAAGGATTATAAAGGAAAGAAATTTCTTTTTTTTTACATTTTAGGGAGTTTAATTGTTAGGGCCTAGCTGACTTTTTAGTGAGAATAAAGGTGGTGGCCATATTTGTAATAGCTTGAATTGTTTTTTTACAAAAGGCATTGATACATTAGGGTTCTGTGCCCTAATTGCTAGTACTTTTTATGCTGATTGCGCGCAGCACAAGAAACATATTGGGACAGCTTTCTGAGAAGCATGTTGTGGAGGCATGGCACTGTTGTGGCCAATGCCCCCACAGCCTGCAAAGGCTTGTCCCACTTCCCCCAATGCCATGTCACGCTGCTGCTGACACTAATTTGGAACGTTGGCACCAACTTGAGACAAATCGGCCGCTGTAATCAGGGGCCGCCTCATCATTGCAGCATAAGCCATTTGCTGCTATGAGGGAGCTACCCTTCATTACAGGGCGGGATGCTCACATACTGATATTATTTGTGTACATGGTGGCAGTTTGCCGTCTTGTTCACAAACTGCATTAACCCCCTCACTGTGTTTACTTGCTGATGGGGGCCCCAATCCCCGTCGACTTCAGTGCCCCTGTGTTTCTGTTGCTGCTGTGGAGCCCCTCCCGTCTGCATTAGGTAAACCCCTCCCTGATTTTATTGCCTGCCGATGGGTGCCCAATTCTGGCATAATGATGCCCCCCTTTTTGTTGTGTGCCGATGGAAATTTAATCCCGTCGTACTACTCACCCAAAAAGAAAGCCTCCAGTGACATGCTGGGAGCTCACCCCAGCATGCCACATGCCCTGTAAAGTAAAAATGGTCCTGCGATGTCTTTTGTTTGTTTTTTCCTGTGAAAAAAGGAAACTGTCCCTCAGTGCTCTCCTTGCCCCCCACCTGCAGCCCGTGCCCACCCACTGCGCACCCTGCCTCCCCACGCCCTCCTCACCCCATGCTTACCTCTGGAGTCTGGCACGAGGATCTTCGGTGGACCGAGAACACGTCTGCACTCTTCAAAGCCGACCGTGAACTGAGGAAATGCTGGTAAACTCCATAATGGTAGAAATAGGGTTTTTCAACTTTAATGAATATCTCAGTCATTCTTTTGAATTTTGGCACCAAATTTTCAACGTGAGGTTTTTGGGACCCCTCCTCATGAATTCCCGAACAGCCATGTTGTTACTAGAGCCTGAAAGATGATTTCGCGGTCACTGCGGAATCATCTTCGGTCTCCGATATTAAGCAGCCAGTGCCAGTGTTCATGAGGTGGGCTCTCAAAAACCTATGTTACAAATTTGGTGGAAAAAAAAATCCAAAAAATGACTAATTTAAGAGCGTGTGTTGTGCAATTGCTACGCACGCTTGCAAATTCGCTAATTTGCAATATTTTAACACCAGATTTTCAACATTGACATTTTTCCACACCTCCTTGTGAACAGTACAGCTTTCATTGTTCACATCCTGGCCGAAATGTGTTTTCGCACTTCCGGTGCAGAATAGCGCTGTCGCTGTGGGAAATCTTTGTTCAGGAACGATTAAGAAAATGTCAGTGACACTGTTCATGAGTAGATGTCCTAAAATGCCTATGTTGAAAATTTGTTAACGATACTCCATAAAATGACTGTGTTAAGAGTGTGTGTTGAGCAGTTTGCATGCATGCCTGTAACTTTGAAAATTTGTAATATTTTTACTCCAGATTTTCAACATTACCATTTTCCCACACCTACTTATGAACAGTATAGCTGTCATTTTTCCCATCCTGGCTGAAATGCGTTTTTGCACTTCCGGTGCAGAATACGGTGGTCACTGTGGGAAATCACTGTTCGGGACAGTTTAAGAAAATTACAGTGATACTGTTCATGAGCAGAGGTCCTAAAATGCCTATGTTGAAAATTTGGTGATGATAGCCCATCAAATGACTGTGTTACAAGTGTGCATTGCGCACTTTCCACATACCCTTGTAACTTCGCAGATCTGTAACATTGTCACGACAGATTTTCAACAGTGGCATTTTTTCACACCTCCTTATGAGCAGTACAGCTGTCATTTTTCACATCCTGACCGAAATGTGTTTTCACAATTATGGCGCAGAATAACGCAGTCGCTGTGGGAAATCAGTGTTTGAGACACATTAAGACAATGACAGTGGCAGTGTTCATGAACAGAGTTCCTAAAATCACTATGTTGAAAATTTGCTGATGAAACTCCATAACTTGACTGTGTTACAAGCATGCGTTGAACTGTTTCCACGCACCCTTGTAACTTCGCAAATTTGTAATATTTTCGCACCACATTTTCAATAGTGGCATTTTTTCACATCTCTTTATGAACAGTACAGCTGTCATTTTCCACATCCTGGCTAAAATATGTTTTTGCTCTCCTGCTGGAGAATTGCACGGTCGCTGTGGGAAATCAATGTTTGGGACAGATTAAGATCGAGTGAGTGAGAGGTGGGAGTGGCCGAGCTCAACTGAGCTCTGTTGGGACTGCTTCGGATTTATTTGTGGGCAGAAAAAGGCCCCAATGTAAGACGCCAGTTCAAAAGGGCAGTCTGCAGCACTATGAGAAACAGAACGAGAGAGCGAGTGATGGAGGGGGAGTGAGCGAACTCACCGGAGCACTGTCAGGACTGCTGAAGATTTCTTTGTGGGCAGAAAAAGGCGTCAATGCAGGCAGGGGCCTAGTACAAAAGGGCAGCCTGCAGCGGGGGAGAAACAGTACAAGCGAGTGAGACAGGGGGACTGAGTGAGCTCAACAGAGCTCTATCAGGACTGCTGCGGATGTCTTTGTGGGCAGAAAAAGGTGCCAATGCAGGCACGAGCTCCATACAAAAGGGCAGCTTGCAGTGCCAGGACAAACAGAATGAGTGTGTGAGAGAGAGAAAGACTGAGTGACCTCAACAGAGCTCTGTCAGGACAGCTTCAGATTTCTTTTTGGACAGACAAAGGTGCCAACGCAGCCAGGAGCCCCGTACAAAAGTGCAACCTGCAGCACCAAGAGAAACAGAATGAGCCAGTGGCAGAGCGGTAGTGAGCGACTGCAACAAAGCTCTATTGTGACTGCTGCAGATTTCTTTGTGGGCAGAAAAAGGCCGCAACGCAGGCAGCAGTCCAGTACAAAAGGGCAGCCTACAGTGGCAGGAGACACAGAATGAACGAGTGAGGGAGGGGGAGTGAGTGAGCTCAATGGAGCTCTGTTGGGACAGCTGCAGATTTGTTTGTGGGCAGAAAAAGGCAGCAATGCACGCAGGGGCCCAGTGCAAAATGGCAGCCTGCAGTGGTGGAAAAATCAGAATGAGTGAGTGAGAGAGGGGAAGTGAGCTCAACGGAGCTGTATTGTAATTGCTGCATATTTCTTTGTGGGAAGAAGAAGGTGGCAACGCAGGCAGGAGCCCAATAGAAAAGGGCAGCTGTAGCACTGGCAGAAACGGAATGAGCGAGTGAGAGAAGGGGAATGAATGAGCTCAACGGAGCTTAGTCAGGACTGCTGCAGATTTCTTTATGGGCAGAAAAAAGGCACCAACAGAGGCAGGAGCCCAGCACAAAAGGGCAGGCAGCAGTGCTAGGAGAAACAGAATGAGTGTGTGACACAGGAGGAGTAAGTGACCTCAACGGAGCTCTGTCAGGACAGCTGTGGATTACTTTATGGGCAGAAAAAGGTGCCAATGCAGGCAGGAGCCCAGTACAAAAGGGCAGCCTGCAGCACCAGGAGAAACACAATGAGTGAGTGAAAGAGGGGGAGTGAGCAAGCTCAATGGAGCTCTATCGTGACTGCTGCAGATTTCTTTGTTGGCAGAAAAAGGCGGCACGCAGGCAGTAGCCTAGTACAAAAGGCCAGCCTGCAGCACTGGCAGAAACAGAACGAGTGAGTGAGAGAGGGGGAGGTAGCAGGCTCAACAGACCTGTGTTGGGACTGCTGCAGATTTCTTTGAGGGCCAAAAAAGTCACCAACACAGGCAGGAGCCAAGTACAAAAGGGCACCCTGTAGCGGCAGGAGAAACAGAATGAGTGAGTGAGAGAGGGGGAGTGAGCTACCTCAACACAGCTCTGTCGGGGCAGCTGCAGATTTCTTAGTGGGCAGAACAAGGTGCCAACACAGACAAGAGCCCAGTACAACACAGCAGCCTGCAGCACTGGGAGAAACAGACTGAGCGAGTGCCAGAGGGGCAGTGAGCGAGCTCAACACACCAATGCAATTAACATTCAGCATTGACAAATGCTTGTTTAACCAGTGGTAGTAGCCTGACATTGCACAGCTGCTGACCAATCAGGCGCAGTCATTTTCCTACCAATTTTATAATGCATGTTATATGTTTTGCGTACTATATAATATTATAAAATGGTTAAGAGAAACCAAGACCTTTGTTTGGTCAGATGTTATCACATGACCACATACTATTCCAGCACAACAGCACAGGTCAGAAATGCTAACGTTTTTGGATCTCAGTCATTACTCAGTTTTAAAAAATCAAAATCAAAGGTACTATTTGATATTTGCAATGAGACACTCCAAGGTATGCTTAATTGTGGGATAATGACACTTATTGGGTGCGTAAGGCACTTGGCATTGCCTCATTCCTCACTTCCCAGTGTGTCATTATCCCACAGTAATGCACACTCTGTCATGTCTTATTTGTCTTTTAAATTGTGCATTATATGTATTGTGCAAATGAAAATAGATGCTTATGTCTAATGCTCCCATTTAAGTACCAAAACTTCATAAATAAAGTACCATGTTCATGTGAATCTGACATGCAGCCCCCAATGCCATGCTACAGCTGACAGAATCTTTATCTTTAGCCCATGGCCACCCTGACAATGTGTATGGACTGGAGCATTGTGTAGGGTCGGGAGCAGTCTGTGGGTTGGAGCTGGTCTGGACACCAGTCTTCAAATTAGAAGGAAGACTGGGCTAGCAAGGGAATGCATGCCCTGCTGCCATGGTGGAGATTAACCGTTATGCTTTCCTGACTTTCCTATGCAACCACATGTGGGTGCATGCAGGCATATATGGCTCTGTGAATCAGGCCCATAGTTTGTACTTACCGTCTGGACTAAGACTTTGAAACAGGCAATCAGCATGTTTGAGCAGTAAATTAACCAGCCTCTTTCTTCATCCAACTAGAGGCCAGTTACTAGAGAGCACCGAAGGGTTAACCCTGGCCCTTAGAGATGTTTTCTGTTAGGCCCCAGCCTGGAGACAGAGTGTCTGGAGTTTGTGCTATGAATTTCATGACTCAGTAGCAGGAAACATAGACATAAATATTTGTGACCCTGCTCTGCTCTTCCCCTTTCTATTCTTAGAGGGGGAAAGCAAGCTGAGTGCTCAGGAAGCACAGAAAGGGAATCAGAAGGGAACATCAAAGGACAGTGCAGTCACTCCAGCTGTGATCCAGGCAAGGAGACCTGTTGCTTCAGGAATGGTGACAGGGTCCCTAGGTCTGAGTGGCACTGGTCCCCTCTGCTGAGGTCTCTGGTGGCTCGGGAGCCAGTCAGGGTACCAGAGCAGAAGAACACTCCCAGAATGCCAGCTAGGAGGAAGCAGACCCAATCTAAACATCCTGCCTTGAGAGGAAAGGAAAGATCAAGACCTGATGGGCACCTGGGACTTGTAGTGGGCCACCACTCAAGGGAGGTCACTGGGATTGTTGTGGATCCACTCTTGCAAGGGAAAGAGCAAACAAGTCACTAACCCTCCATTAATTTGCTCTCTAATAGAAAGAAAATAAGTAACTAAAGTAGTGTGTAACCTCCTGATGTAGGAAATCCAAATGAATGGTCATCAGGAGGAGAGGCCTGAGAAGAGTTGGGGATGGTAAGTCCCCAGGATGGGTCCAGGCATGGGAGTACATTTCTTCGTGGCAATAATGCTATCATTGTGGAGTTGAGGGGGGACACGCATGGCCAGGTCAGCTATAATATACTTATAAGTAGACCATAATATTGATTCACTAAATGAATTTGTTGGCAGAGGAAGAACAGTTGCCCCCCAAGGGAAGTGCTCACTGTGCCTTGGAGGGTGCCAGGGCTGGGGCTGGCCAAAATTAGCAAATTCCAATTGTGTGGAATTTTCACAAAATTTTGCAAATTTTGTGAAATTTCATGAAAGTTTGCAAAATGTCCTGAAATTATTTAATTGGTTAGAACTCAGTCTTATAGCCAGAGATAAAGATCTGACATGTGTATTGTTATGAAAAGGCCCTAACTGGATGCAAGGTTTTACATCATTTAGATGAGGGGTGGGGGAGTTATAGGGGTGCAATACCTGGAAATTTATTATTCATGTGAACATTTCTGAAAATATTTCTGTGCTTACAACTTAGCGACCTTTCAAGCCAGAGAATTAAAAACTGATATGCATAATTTCTTGGAAGAGTGTTAGATACTGTTAAATAGCAAGGATGTTGGTTATGCAACTTGTAAGTTACAAGAGTTCAGCATTTCACAGTTTAATAATTTGTTGAATTGTGTGAACATTTTTAAAATATTTGGATCTCCATAGCTCCACTGCTATTGCAGTTATACACTCAAGATTTGGCATACATACCAAAGTAAATATGTCCTGGAATCTAATTATGCTGGATAAATGTGGTTTAGTAGGTTAACATTTATTGTGGATACTTTAAAAATTACTATTTGGCAACATTTGCACAACATTTAATGGACACATAAGAGATAATGCCAGCAGAATTCCAATTGTGCAATTTAGCTTTGAAAAAGCACATATCCCACTGAATCACTTTATTTGCACTAGCATAATGTCCCTGCAGTGCCCTCCAGCACTCCTGTGACAGCTGCCCAGTAATCATGCTCCATTATGACTAAAGCTATCCAGATTCTTCTGTCACAATGGCCTAAGTTGCAACTAGTGGTAAGGCTTGGTATCACTTGGTGCCACTGTTTTCAAATAGTAAAAATATACTTTGTTATCTACAGAATTATTGAAAAGTCAGTCGATGACATTGTACAGAAACAACGTTGAGCATGCATGTGCTTCCACAAGTCACTAAGTCAGTGAACTCTAGTGGTTAGCTGGTATACTGCAAGAAGACAAGCTAGCGAGCAGTGATGGCCATGATTATTCTTCATGGTTTGTCACTCAAGAAAGTGACCCGACACTTGGCACCACTGTGCTTTTACTATGGAACCCCCTATGAATGTTACCTTATTGCATCTTTACCTAGCCTTTACCTTCCTTTACAATGCCAGCTCAAGTATGTGACTGGGCACAATGTATGGACATGGCTTTGACAAAAGTATCACAACATTCCACAATTTTATACAAGCTCATGAATTTCAACTTTAATTATTGATGTTATATTTGAATCATTGGCTACTTATAACTTGATCAGCCTTTGAGCAAGCGATTAGAGAGTTGACACATGCAGCTTTTTTTTTCCACATTTGTTTTTCTCCCAGCTAGTAGCTTGTCTCTAAGTAATATACCATGTTTACAGGGATATACTCTGATCAGTCTGAATCCAGCCATCATTCAATTGTCTACCATGTTTTTCTCCCACATTTTCCCTCCCACCTCCACTGGTGGGTGCAGTGCTTCTGTCAGCCTTGCACAGCCACAGCTTCCCCTGTGGCAGGAGCAAGCTCTCTAGCTCAGCTACAAGGGTCATGGAGTTACACCTGGTCAACACACCCTTATTGACAACCCACTGTGCATCACTAACAATATCTATTATGTTATATGCATAATCAGTACTAACATTTAGGGCATTGGTACTTACCGTATAAGTATAGGTTATCAGGGACATAATTGTGATCATTGCCGATATTATTATTATGCTTATTATGGAAACGCATAAGTAACGTGCCGAGAATATATATATATGTGTTCTTGTGTATTCTAAGACATGATTGTATAGCCTACACTGGCATCATGCAGATTTTTGTAACACCACACTTATTTTCTGTTCTCTGTATAAGTCTTTGTTCTTACTTTAGCTGATTTTACACATTTTGTATATCTCTAGATAACACTGTGGAGCTACCAAACTTTTGACCAAAAGTGCTTGTTTTATATATCTAACTCCCGCAATAAAATAATAGTTACTATGGTAATTATCATAGTATATCACTTACTATATTACGTATTCTGTCTGGGACCATCTTCATACCCTGGGGTATTGGTAAACTCTGGCTCCCTGTGTCGATTGGGTAAGATCTGTTTTTAGGGCATAAGTATGCTGTTGTGTAATAAAAAAGTTTATTCCCACATATGCTGCTTCTCTGTTGTTTCTTCTGCTGGCTTGTTACCACCAAGAACCTGAGCAGGGCTAAGACCCCTGACAATTGTGTTGGTAGAAACCTCCCACCAACCCTCCTCAACTGAATTTGCTGCTGAGTGCCATGGCCTGCCTCCTGACATGACTTCCAAAGCTCACTTCTACTCCCTTGTCATCAGTGAGCTAGTGTAGCGCTCTCTTGCTGGGCCATGGGGGTGGTCTCAAAACCTCATTTTTAGGATCAATGAACCTAACAAAGTCGATGATATTCAGTTCTCTAGTGTAAAGTTATAGGGACTTAACATTCTGCTGTTTACAGAATTGCAAAATGTAATCTTGAAATGTCCAAACCTTCGGAGGCTTATTACTCAGTCACCTTTAAAGACAGAGTTTACAATTTGATACACTGCTGTATGGACCTTGGTAAAGTAAGTCATCATACCCAATTTGATGCAATGTGGACACATACTTTAGATAGAAATAACTGAAATCACAATTTTTGTAAAATGTGAAATTTTCATAGAAAGTTCATGAGATTTCATGGAGAAAATCAGAATTTTGCCAGAATTTTACTGGTGGAAGATACATTTTGCTCAGCCCTAGCTAGGGCTTATATGGTCTTGGAAGTGCCAGGGCTTCAGGGACTCTGAAAAGTGCATATCTTGTTTTGGTAACTAATGTAACAGCAACAGGAGACCCCTTTTAATGCAAATTGAGAGAATCCTGAAAATGAAGTACTATGCACTGCAGTATAGTCAGTGGAGGATATGCCTTGTGTGATTGAACATGAGTAATGGTAAAAATGGAAAAGAGATGAACTGAAGAATGTGAGGGTAATGTCTTTCTAAGATGTGTGACACCAAGACAGCAACATAAATTTGTATCCTGCTTGATCCCAGCTGCCAGTGTGGACCTTTATTTGTGAGTGATTTAATGTTTGTGATATCCTAAAATATGCATTGGTTGCCCTGGTTCCCATTCACACTGACCCACAGTGGCAAGGTAAAGGTAAAGAGAGACACTTTCTGTGGCATAAGGGGGGTGTTCCTCTAGATGAGAGATCCTACCACATACCTGTCGACAAATGGGTGCGTGGCCCTGATAGTAATCAAACCTGCCAGGGATAAGCCCATCATTGGCATCTGCCATGGGATGGGGGTTTGGGGATGCCATGTCAGCAGAACTTTTCTTTTTTTCAATATGACAGGGAGGAGTTGATACAGAGCAACATTGAAGCATAGAATTTGCCAGCAGAAAAGGACCACTTGGCCCACCCAGTCTGCCTAGATGTTCCCTGCCTAATCTGCCTCCACTGACCATATCTGGATTCTGGTGAACCTCTCACCTTCATGCCTCTTTTCTAACATACCCTTATGTTTACAATATTTCATGCATGCTTGAAGCCCTCACTGTATAAGCCTCCACCACTTCCACAGGCAGTCTGTCCAACATGCCTACCAAACTACCAGCAGGAACATCTGCCAGAACTAGACACATGGTGGATTCCCTGCAGGGAAAGGGCCTCAAACAACTGGCACAACAGCCCACAAGACACAGGACTATCTTAGATCTAGTACTGACTAACAGCGAAGGGATCACAGACCTCCAGGTAGAAGGTCACCTGGGGGCCAGTGACCATCACATGGTATGGTTCAATTTGGACACTACATCTAAATCATCCCATTTCAATGCAAAAATGTGGGACTTCCAGAGGAGCTGACTTTGATAAGATGGCCAACAGAGTTAAGCTAGCCCTGGCAAAAAGAAACACAGGTGAGGGGGTACAGGTAAAGTGGGCAAGCATTAAGGATGCAATATTTGAAGCAACATCCCATTGTGTTAGACAGAAAAGGAAGTGCAAAAGAAGAAGAAAACCACTTTGGTTCTCAAATACAGCAGCAGAAAAGGTCAGAGCCAAAAGGCTGGCCTTCTGGAAATATAAGGGAACACAGTGGGATGAAGATAGGGAGGCATACCAAACTGCCCTATGGGAAGCAGGGAAGGCAGTAAGGTAGGCAAAGTCCCAAACTGAGGAAACACTAGCACAAACAGTAAAAGAAGATGACAAGACTTTCTATAGATACATTAGTGAATGGAGAAAGTTCAGAGGGGGTATTGCTAAGCTCAAAGGAGAAAAGGGGGCATGTGAGGAGAGGTCCCTGTAAAAGCTTCTACCTGAAATAGATACTTTTGCTCAGTATTTACTGAAGAGAAGGTAGGGCAGGGCTCACAGCTCAGCACCATGTACACAGGGGGGAGAGAGGTGAGCACTACTCCCTTCACAAAAGAAAGGGTCCTACAAGAGCTCGCTAAGCTCAGGGTGGACAAGTCAATGGGACCTGATGGCACACATCCCAGGGTACTTAAGAAGCTAAGGGTGGAACTAGCAGAGCCATTAGCAGAACTGTTTAGTGAGTCTCTGAGCACAGGACAGGTCCCAGAAGACTGGAGAAGGGCTCATGTGATCCCACTCCACAAGAGTGGTAGCAGGGAGGAGGCAGGGGAACTACAGACCAGTCAGTCTAACCTGAGTAGTGGGCAAGATTATGGAGGCACTCCTTAAGGAAAGGATAGTGCAACACCTGGAATTCATAGGGGCACAGGATCCAAGACAGCATGGGTTTACAAAAGGAAGGACCTGTCAAACTAATCTCATAGATTTCTTTGACTGGGTAACCAGAGTGGTGGACCAAGGGGGGAGCAGTTGATGTTGCCTACCTTGACTTCAGCAAAGCTTTCGACACTGTTCCACATAGAAGATTGATAAATAAGCTGGGTAGGTTCAGGGTGGGTCAGAAGTTGGTCAACTGGGTAGCAAACTGATTGACAGGCAGAAAACAGAGAGTGGTGGTAAATGGTATATAGTCAAAAGAGATGCAAGTCACAAGTGGGGTACCTCTGGGATCAGTCCTGGGGCCAGTCCTCTTCAATATCTTCATTAGTGACATTGCAGATGGACTAGAGCGTAAGGCTTGTCTGTTTGAAGATGACAGCAAGATCTGCAACAGAGTAGATGATCCAGATGGGGTGGGCAGAATGAGAAGAGATCTGGATAAACTAGCAAAATGGTCAGAAGAGTGGCAACTGGAATTTAATGCAAAGAAGTGCAAGATCATGCACATAGGAAAGAGAAACCCTGAAGCCACCTATAGGCTTGGAAGGGAGTTGCTGGCAGTCACAAAGAAAGAAAGAGACTTGGGCATCATCATCACCGATTACATGAAATCATCCAAGCAGACCTCTAAAGCAGTTGGTAAGGCTAGGGAGATGTTAAGGTGTATTAGTAGGGGTATCACAAGTCATAAGAGGGAGGTAATAATCCTTCTTTACATGACACTGGTTAGGCCCCATCTGGAGTACTATGTGCAGTACTGGAGGCCACACCTTCACAAGGACATTAACCAAATTGAGGCAGTCCAGAGAAGGGCAACCAAAATGGTTCAGGGACAGCATCAGAAGACATATGAGGACAGATTAACACAGCTCAGTATGTATACCCTTGAGCAAAGGAGGGAGAGTGGTGATATGATCAAAACATTCAAACACTTTAAGGGCATTAACAAGGTGAAAGAGTCTAACATGTTTAAATATAAGAAAAATAGCAGGACAAGAGGACACAGCATGAGATTAGAGGGAGACCAATTAAGAGGGAATGTAAGGAAATTCTTTTTCACAGAAAGAGTGGGGGATGCATGGAATGGCCTACCTCAGGAAGTGGTGGCTATGAATACAGTGCAGGGCTTCAAACAGGCATGGGATAGGCAAAAGGGTGCAATACAGATGAGTATGAATAGATAGGCCACTGACAGAGCAAAGGCCGATGGAACATTTATAAGGTAGAAAAAGAAATGGGAAGACTGGATGGGCCTTGCAGTCCTTATCTGCCATCAACCTCTATGTTTCTATGTTTCTATGTAAACTTTCCATGAAGAAATATTTCCGCATGTCTTTTTTGAATCCTGTCCCATCCAGCTTCATCCCATGCCTCCTGGTCCTGGTGTTCTTTCTCATTTGAAAGATACTCCCCCTGCACCCTGTTCATTTCTGTGAGGTACTTGTAAGAGACAAGACATTTTTATGGTTGTGGGTAGAGACTACAGGCATCTTGCTATCTGCAGCTGAAAAATGGAGTATCGTGGAACACATATTTTGGAGTTTTCGATGTATCTTTCCACATCTACAAATCACTATGCCAATTGAAATAAAGTACTCATTTCTTTCTGTTTAGAATGTTGGAGACATAACTCCAAGCTGCTTATCAGATGGCCATTAGGAAACTGAAACAGCATGTTAAATATTGTCTGCCTTTTAAACTAGAGATTTGTTTACCCACTTCAAAATGCAACAGCTTGCACATTTAAATACTTAGGATTGAAATATTTTCTTGCTACAAGTTTCAGTTGGGCAGGTATTGTCTTATCCTGCTGATATTCCTCAGATGGTAAAAAGAGGTCTTGACAATGGCTGACACCTCAGATTTAAGCATCAGACCGTCATCAGAAATAACACCCAGATTCCACATGCCATCAGAGACCACCAGTTGGATGCCCCAAACCAAAGCCCAGAGGACTGTCCCACCGGTGATGCCATAGCCTGACAACCTGGGTCCACCACCAACACCTCAGTTTTATTTGGGTTCAACTGCAGCCAGCTGGCACTCATCCAGTCCTGGATCTCAGAGAGGCAGTTGTTAATGACTGAGATAGTGCCACCCTGTTTGGGCACAAAGGACATGTATAGCTAAGTATCATCTGCATAGCAGTGAAAACTCAGTCCATACCACCTAATAATGTCTTCCAACAACAGCATATACACTGTGAACAACATGGGTGACAAAATGGAGCCATGAGGCACCCCACAGGATAGGGGGAGAGGGGCCAAGGAATAAACCCCTGACACCACTCTCTGAGTCATATCCACAAGGAAAGATTGAATACAACTGAGGACTGTACCCAACAGTCCACAGATCAGCCACAGGCTCTCCAACAATACACCATGGTTCACAGTGTTGAACATTGCAGAGAGATCAGGGAGGACCAAGATCAAATGAGTCCTCCAACCTCTTGCTATTAGGAGGTCACTAAGTACCCGAACATGTGCTGTCTCAGTACTATGCTTCTTCCTAAATCCAGACTGAAGAGGATCATAGACATCATGGGTAGTAAAATGATCATCCAGCTGCAATGCAACCACCTTCTCAATAACCTTGCCCACAGAGGGCAGGTTAGAGATGGGTCTGTAGCTAGCCAGACAGTCCGGGTGGAGGGAGGGTTTTGAAGGAGAGGTCTCAGAATCACCTCCTTCAGAGGGTCAGGAAACACCCCTGTCTCCAACAAACTCCAGACTATCTCAGCTAGGACTAGGCCAATTACCAAAACACACCCCCACAAGGAGGCACATTGAGCCTGGGTTCAAACTACACTAGGTTGGTCACAAAGTCTGGTGCTTGCTGGCCAGCCAAAGTCATATCAGGTAAACTGAGTTCTCACAACCTCCTGCTGATCTCCGCAAAACACCCATGAGAGGGGGCTAGCCAGATTCTGGATCTCCTGGTGGCAACCTTATCTGAAAAAAGTGACCAAACTCTTTATATTTATTTTGTGAAAACACTCCCCCAGTCTGAAGACAGATTGGATTGCACATTCTGTCAACAGTCCAGAAGAGCTTAGCCAGTCAATTTTGTGTAGTGGCAATCTTCCTGGATAGGAATTCAACCTTCTTATGGGAGGCTGCTAATTGATAGTCCTTATAATGATCCATCAATCTAAGTTTGTCATCAGTCAGGCCTGTTTTCCACCAGTGCCTCTCAAACCTTTGTCCCACTCTCCTCAACTTCTTCATGGTCCCATCAACCAAGGGGACCTTGAGTGAACGGTGAGGGGAGAATGTGGGCAGGAGCTATGGAATCCAGGGCCACTGTCACTGCCTTATTATAGGCATGTAACAGATCCCCTGGCTCCAAGCTTTCACTCGGCACACCTGATAGTTCCAGCACCGCCATTAGATCATCTGGAGTCAAACCCTTTAAAGGGCAGTACCAGACCATCTCCATAGAGGCAGATCTATTAGGGGGATCCGTGAAACTGAACCCTATGGTGTGATGGTTAGACCTTCCAACCAGCTCCACTGCTAGGTCAGACATCTCCATCCCAAGCAGGAACACCAGATCCAGTGAATGACCATGATTGTGGGTCACAGAGGTGATTACCTGATTAAGGACCAAGAAGGTCAGCAGTTGGAGGAAGTCTTGACCAAATTGCAAGAGTTTGTCATCGACCCTGGCAATTAAGTCCCCCAGAATTAACCATTTGGGGGACTCCAGCACCATGTCCATGATAAAGTCTGTGACTTCCTGCAGGAATTCTTTCTCACCACCAGGTAGACGTAAATAAAAAGTATCCGACACTCTATACCTGCACCCACATTACACTCAAAGGATCAAGTCATCCCCCCTGGAACATCCACAAGTTCCAGTTCTGACTTAAAACAAATGGCTACACCCCCGGCCCTTGATCCACCCTCGGGCGGTATATCACCGAGTACCCAGCCGGAACTGCTGATGCCAGTACTGGGCCAGCATTTTCTTCCAGCGAGGTCTCAGTGATGCAAGCCAGGTCAGGTTTACCAACAAGATCTGCTATCACAGTGGTCTTATTTTTTATAGACCTGGCATTGCACAACACTACCCGACTAGGATGGGTAGCCAAGGAAGACCATGCTACTTGCCTTCATAAAGTAGATACCTTGGGTATGGGAACCAGGAAGTGAACACTCCTATCCTGGACCCATTTAATCCCAGAGTGTTCCCTCATCACCACAACCCCAATCCGCCCACTCCCCTCCACTCCGCCACCAGGCCCAGCCCCCCCTTCCTTCTTCTAGCTATCTCCAAGGCCCAACAATGTCTATATGCCTCAGTCAATAACAAGGGATATCTAAAATGGCAGAGGTCCCTGAGTCTGGTAGGAGGGTAGTACTTGATTGTCTATGCTCTTTGCCAGCACATATTTAACTAAAGGTAGCCAAATAGCAAACAGCAAGCAACCAGAACACAACCCTATATCACACACACTCACGCAATCATACACCATCCAATCCACAAAAATCAACACACACTCTCCCAACTGATTCAACAATTTTCCTACCCTCACACAAAAATTAAAAAACACAAACAATAACCCCAATCTATATAAAACACAACAAACTAAATAAAAATGCAAACAAACAATAAATGTAAAATAAAGTTATTTGGTAGTTTATCAATCAATTAATCAATCAATCAAAATATTTATTTATCCAGGCGAACACCATTGAGCAATGTTCATTTTTGAGGTGGACCTGGGTATAGATACATAGTCAGTACATAGAAGGGTTTCATACACAGCATACTCATAATAGAAGTATAAATTGAACAAAGACAAAGTTCCAAATTCAGGAAGGAAAACAGTACTAATTCTTGGTAAAAAATATATACAAAATATACATGAGATTCGCCGGACTGTGTGAAGGGAATAAAAAATAGGCATGTTATACAAGGAGTATGCAGGGTGCAAGATAAAGTGTTCTTTGGATAGGTATAATGTAGAAGATAATTTCATAGAGGGAGGGGGTAGGGGTAGAAGCATAAATGGGAGGAGGTAGAGGGGTAGAAGTCTACATGGGCAGGGGCAGCCATAAGATGGCCCCTGATTCCAGAGTACTGCTGAGATCACCAATGGAATGAAAATTGGCTCCTGGGTGCAGAGGTAGGGGGAAAACAAACAAAGCATGCTGATTCAGTGTTCAATGTAGTGGTCTAAGAGTCTGGTATGGATGTAATATTCAAAGAGTGAATGCTGGGTCAAGGGCATGGGGAGTGAGGAGATAAGGGGACAGGCTGAAAAGGGGTCTGGGGAGGACAGGGAGATGAAGACTCAATTCTAGTGATAAGGCAGGATCAGGTAAAACAATTGCAGGATTCCTTGAAGGAACGAGCGTAAACAGTTTTGAATGCTGATAGTTTGATAGGGTAGACCAATTTCAATGTTTTTTGCAGCTTGTTCCAGAGTGAGGGTAACTTGTAACTTAAGGATGTCCTACCAAAGCACGCTCTGACCTTCAGTATAGTAAAGGAGATATAGGAGGCGCTCCTCAATGCATAATTGCCTACCAAGTTTAGGGGCAGGCAATCCAAGACATATTGTGACAGCTTCCTAGTAATAGCTCTGCAGGACCAAAAGGCGGTGTTCCTATGTCTTCCATATTTGAGGGACGGCCAACCCACAGCAGCATATAGGAAGCAGTGGTGTGTGATGAAGGGGAGGCCGGTAATGAACCTTAAGGCTCTATGATAAAGCATGTCCAATTTGACCAGTGCAGAGGTGGGACCTTGACTGTAGAGGAAGTCCTCATAGTCCAACAGTGTTAGGAAGGTGGATTGGACCAAATGCATCTTAGCATCCCATGTAATCAGGTGACTAATCCTATAGAAGAGACCAAGCCTCTGTCTAAGCTTTTTCATAAGTTCTTCAATATGGTCATTATAAGAAAGTCTATGGTTGATCCAAACCCCCAAGTATTTGAACTTATTTACATATTCTAAAGGTTCTCCTGTAATCTAAACACTCTTGGTGTGTAGGGTAAATAATAATTATACAGATTCTTGTGTCTTCGGAGTCTGCCAAAAACATTCATAAACAAGCAAGGAGTACTAATAAAGTTTATTATACTACTTACGTCAAACATGTGACAAAGAAAATCACAAGGGAGATGGGTTTCTCACCACTAGCCTGAAGAATGTACATAATCTCCAGGATTGTGGATCTTAGGTTCTCTAAGGTCTTGTCTCTCTCCCCCCGCTCTCCAGCTCTCTGCTAGAAAGTACTAATCTTGTAGAGCAGAATTAGTAGTGTCCAGAGAAGCTACAGTGGGCTGGAGACAGCTAAATACTACAGATAACAGCATAGCAACAGAGGTTACCTCATAGTTACAGATATGAGGAACAATATGTATTGGTCCTAAGTCATTAGGAAACAGAATTACTAATGAGTATCATATGAGACAGAATATGCTTTCATTAGCATTATAGTTTAGACAAAAGAAATGCTGACAGGTTCAAACTACATGTGGCATTTCTTGCTAATGTACAGTATAACATAGAGACATAACAAAGGCTTTCTCTCTGTGTCGGCTTGCTTAGACAAAGAGAACTGCTGACAGGATCCTATTACATGTGGCATATCTGCCAGAGTGTAAAATACACACTACATATAATTATATGAGAATATAAGTATACAATAATCACTGATGATCCCTCAGAGTCATCATATAAGTAATTAGGTAGATTATATATGGAATATCTTTGAAAGACAAGCTAATCTAGATAAAGGTATTATAGTGAGGTATAATGAATCATGCATGACAATATTAGAATATTTTAGCAGCAAAGCACATTAGTAGCACTCATGCATATATGATATGTGCCCATATCTATATATAAGGGCAAAATAGCAGTATTACAGTACAACAGGTCAGGAACACAGTGTGAGCTGTATGTGGGACAATAGGGGGCATAACCCAGGCATAACAATCCCCTCTTTGTTGCCCTAATTGCAAAAGTGGCAACACAACAAAAAGACGGTGGTTAGGCACCATTCTTCTACATGCCCAAGGTACGAGTCTGATAGAGGAATATTAACCATTCACACAGGTATTTCAGGGTTTTCCTTAAACAACAAATGTAATTATATGGGACAATGTTAGTAAACCTTGTATTACTATAAACATTTGGAATAACACTTCACAATGGGGTTTTCCAATATAAAAAGAATCAGCAAATACTGATATGTATCAGGTGTGTATCTATCCTATTGGGAAGAAATTGAAGAGACAAACTTAAGTTGCCTGTATGGATATTAAAAATAAGTAAAAACTGAAATAGAGGATCAAGACAGTTAGGACTAGACTTAATGATATCTGGTTCCAGGATGGGAACAGGTGTGATTACCGTATAATCTATTACCTGTTTAGGGAGTAAAAACAGAAATTAGAAAAGTTTACTTTGCATAACTTTTAGTCCGTATAAGAAGAATGTATAGTTGGTCACCACACAATGTTCCACATCAGCAGAATATACCACCTTGAAGGATGGCATTTTTCAGTTGGTAAGTTGAACAGGACACAGAATGTCAATGTCCACAAGCCATAAACTACAAACAGTTCAAGGGATAAATCCGAGGTTTCTTCAAGTGTTAGATGAAGATTCATAGTTCAAATTTGATGCATTCAGATTTTCCAAAGGTTGATCCAAATGTTCAGGAGGCAGCAGTATTTTCAGAGGCCTCAGCAGGGGGTGCATTAGATTACATATTGAGTTTTACAATGGAATAGCAACAGTGTTCAGTTAAGATGATCATACAGCTGCATCAAGTGTAAAAGTTTATGGCAGTACTCAGTACTCAGTACTCAGTCTGTATGAGGCACCAGCCAGGCTTGGAAAACAAGCAGTGAAGAAAATGGATTTCTTGATTGTAGATCCAATGAAGAAGAGTCTTCTTGCTGAGTTAGGGGATTGCCCCACCCCAGACTAGCTTCATAGTATGGATAACAATGAGCCTGATTATAGAATCTTAATTGGTTGGACTGAATACAGTGTATTTGAGAGTTTACAAGTGGAAGCCTAATTTCAGTTTTTAGGCCTGTATTCACAAGTTAGTAAGACAAGCTGGAAGATGTCACATCTGCATAAAAGGTGGTGTTCCTTTCAGGTACAACAATCAACGTTAAGAGTCAGTCATGATTCCAAGACCTCATGGTAAACAAGGAAAGGAGGTAGTTTAAACCTTTCATGATAAAAGTTCCCATCAAGATGACCAATAGAATGGATGGTTGCCAAACAATCAGAGATGGATGTTGCCGGATGAAAATGCTGCAATGACACTACGAGAGTCACAAACATGGCTTTCTGGATTGTGCAGGAATAAGTTTCAAAACATCTAGCAATTCTGGTGTGTGTACTGACATATCCAAGGTTCCTTGCAATTGACAAGGGAATAGTGCTAGATTCAAATAAACATTTGTTAACACATGCAATAGAAGTGCAAAATCTGGCAGTGCAACTGACCCATACATCTGTCATGTATGAGATCAAGGATATATCCTAATTCCAGATCTGGGAAGAGATAATCAAAGGGTTATAAAAACATAATAGCTGTAGGCAGTGCAAAGGACTTTCCTAGCTATGTGGTGCTCATCTGCTTCCTTAATGTGAGCAGAAATTAATTCATTAACGTGAACATTTGTCAGGTCAGACCCCTTCACAATATCCTTAATATTGTAAATGTAAATTACTCTTACTGAGCAAAATCATGTATACCATGCAATGGTGGTGGTGGGGGGGTATGATATTATACTTCATACCATCATGAACCTTTAACATATGTGCTTGAATAATGGCTATATCAGCCTTATTTCAAACAGATATGTCGGACCCAAATAGGCCTGAGTCTAAACCTGTTTTTCTTTTTATAAATAAGAAAAACCAAAACAAAATGCCTAGTGTGTTTGGGTAGGATTACAGTCATAAGATGTACCACTAGCAGTCAGGATGTGAAACTCCTAAGTGTGTGTATGCATGGTGCTATCAGTCCCTGTATAGGTAGTCATTAATGAGTACCTGGTATGCTGCCAGGACATTCAATCATATCATTATGAAAAAAAAAAGTGGGAAATGTTAGTTGTGAAACATAACAAATCATTCCAAGTTCTAAAGGGTGAGATTTAAAAATCACTGGGATGTGCATGAACTGCACATTATTAACTATGGTACCTGGCTGAGAAGTGGCTGTTAGACCACTGGGCGGGCCAGGGTTCTATTTTGGGCACTCAGTATTAAGTGTCACAAATTATGGGGCATCATAAGGTAAAAACCTTAAGGTCTAATGGCTTTTAATGCCATATAAATTTGGATGCAAAATTACTAATTATCAATAAAATGTAAGCAGGAGTCTAGATCAAGTCTAGCTGATAGACTTGATCCAAAGCAATGATCATAATATTCAGTAGGGCCTCACTACCCTTCTGGATGATGAACATGTCTTTTAGGACTTTAGTGTGAATTCCACAGGATGCAATTAAATCATGTGGACTTGTAAGGTATTCTGCCTCAACAATCTGTTTAGGATTAGGTCACTGGTCCTTATCTGCAATACAATGTGCAGTTTGGGCTTGTAAGAAGACCCATACTTTTAAAAAGAATAATAAGCATAAAAGCAAACATCTCTCTCTAAGGAACCTAAAAGAAAAGAGAAAAGAAAAACATAGTTAGTTTAGTACTATTCCTCCCACTGGGGTATGGAAAAGTAATTTAATCTCCTTTAAACAGGTTCATTTGATTGGCATGTAGCCATTTATCAATGACTGTTACAGAGAGGCAGTCTAACTTGGAAGACTGCTAGACTGAGTTTGTTTACAATGGGATAGGGCCTGTTGTTGGGCCTTGCCCATACATTGTGAAGCAAACAAGTGTACCTTTTGGATGTTTTGTTTGAGATATTTAACATATTTATCTACTGATGCTGCATCAGCAGTGGCAGTACACAGGTCCAGAAGTAAATGTTCTGGGAGTCTCATGGACCGTCCGGTCATGATTTCAAAAATGGGGTACGCTGTGTACCTGCAGAGGGTGTCCCTCTTATTGCCAAAAGGAGTAAATGCAATAATAAATTCCAGTCTTTTTTGGGGTTTTCTGAACATGTTTATTATAACATAACTTTGATCTGCCTGTTAGTCCATTCCACCTGTCCTGATGACTGTGGGTGGTAAGGGATATAGAACTTTTGTTTTACCCATAACAAATCCAGAATTTCCTGTATCACTTAGGCTATAAAGCTGGATTCCTGTAATCAGAATTTACATTTGGGGTTAAACCCTACCTGGTAAACAGCTGGTTTACCAAGACATTTGCAGTCACTTTGACTGTGTTGTTCTGTTTTGCGATATCTTTAAACTGTTTGGAAAATGGGTTGGTGATCACTAGTGCAAACTAGTTGTTCTTAGTGGTTGGCATAGGGCCAATGTAGTCAATCTGGATATTGTTCCTGGGGCATTTTGCCTCTGGGAAAACAATGTATTTTTCCTAGCTGGTATAGGATTGTTCTGTGCACAGATCAAACAGTTACTAATGCAGTGTTCTGCATAATTTCTCATGTGTGGCCACAAGACAAAGGATTTTAGTCTCTCTATGGTTTTTACTGACTCACTGGTGTTCACCAGTTGGAGTATCATGTACTTGGTACAGTAGATAAAATCTACTCAAGTGTTGAGGAATTACCCATAACTTTTCATGAGTGTTACAGCAGTCATGTTCCAAATGAGTAGGCCATCACTGGATAGGTAAATGTTATTTTCTCTTCCTATAAGAGCTATTTCTGGAAGTTATTCCTCAGTTCCTTTATTAAGGAACCTATACACTGCCCTCAAATAAGGGTCCTTCTTTGGAACATAAGGTTCACATTGTACAATATGCTTGAACCTTATGAATGTACAGTATTTAAACTGGTTAGGGTTGTGTTGTACACAAACAAGTCACTGTATTTCTCAGAGGTAATATCAGAGAATTAGAACAGAAGTTTGTCTTCTGACAAAGAAATTCAGTTTAGAGACAAACAGACCCAATTAGAATCTATAATGAAAACATAGTATCTACAGTGCTTTCTGTAATTATGTTAAGGACATTTAGTCAGACTGCAACACTTAACCCTCTCATGGAGTGCTGGTATTATTTTATGTAAGGAAAAAATCTTTTTATTCCTTTCTTAACACAAGCTGTGTCTTTCTTTCTTAAGGATGTTCCAACTTTCTAAACCATCCACAAATATTTGTGGTAATTAGGAGATTCCTTGCCTCCCTGCTTTTCATTTTATTTGCCAGGCGTGTTTTAACATTGCCTGAAAATCGTACATTTATAATGATGCAATTACTAGCCATGCACACTCTGTCATCACTAGAATGTAAAATAAATTCCAAACCCTGCTTTCTGACCTCATTGGTATGTGTGACTGGGTCATCAGTCAAAACATAACACACAGTGGTGTCTTTTAACACTTTCTGAGGTTCTGTCAGAGAGGGCACTGGGACAGGTAGGTCAGGGGGTTGGAGTGAACAATCATGGGTCTCTCCTACAAATTATAGGCCATGGGCCAACAAGGATGAAGTTTTGATAGGAAGGACAGTGATGTCATGATCCTGTAAAATGAGAGACCTGTGTGCAAGTCTGGCATTGGATACAGAGTCATTTTTCACTCTGTCTGACAACAAAAAGTTAGTTGGCAAATGATTGGAATGCAGTACGATGGTTGTATATCCAATGATGTACATAAACTATCTCACTGCCCAGTATGTAGCCAAAGGATTCCTTTCACAAAAGCTGTGTTTCAGCTCCACTGGGGCAAGCATCTGGGATGCATAAGCAAAGGGTCTGATGTGTCCATTGTATGTTTGGGCTAAAACTGCTAAGATTGCTTTATCAGTTGTAGCAGTTTCAATATACCCTAAAACTGTGTTAGGATTAACCAATGCTAGGACCATGGTTAGTGATCCCCAAAGAAAAGACAATGATATCAGTATTAGGAAACCTTGTACCTTCTTGGAAGAGGTGCCTGTTGTTGTCTGTTCTGGGAATAACCCATGCTATTCCTGGCTTGTGCCTACTATTGTAGCCACAGTATGGGATGATTCAGGTGTCACTGATGGATGGGGTTCTGCATCATGTGTAGGCAGTGCTGGCACTATCAAGGGCACCTGCACAGTGGAGAAAAAAGTGTTGTGCAAGCTGCACGTAGTTCTCCAGCTATGGATTGTGGTTCAGTAGCCTCAGGGTTTGAGAAAAGTGTAAAACACACACTACATATAATTATATGAGATTTTAAAATGGTAAGAAAACATCTAGAAATCTCATTGGCCAAGAGACATCAGCTGACTGTACATTAAATCTCTGTATATGCACAGTCATCCTGGTCCTAAACCACATCACATAATAAGCAAATCAGTCCTCATACAACCAGAACTATCTTCCATCAGTCCCCCTTCAACCAGAACTAATCTTCCATTATAAACATGGCTGCTACCTTTACACTGTAAAAAAAACTTCAGCTGGGCCCTAAAAATAAAACTAACTTAAATAAAAAAATAAAATAAATTCATTAAATGTTGTTTTCCTGATCATCACACTCCCCTTACACACATAAACAAATTAAGTGTTGTTTATAGTTTTCATTACAACTGTTTACTAACAGTGAAAAATCCCCCTTCTGTCTTTACCTGCTCATCAGTGAAATCTCTCATGCTTGCCTGACAGTGATATAATTGAGTCTCTGGCTCTAAAACAGGCCTTTGTTGTCTGTGTGTAGAGAATGTCAGGAGAGTAACATTCTACAAGTGGAACAGAGCAGAATTTTGAATCTCTGTATTCCATGGTAAACATTCCATGATAAACATTCTATGTCTTGAATGTGGGGAAAAACAGAAAACAAAAAAACAGGATGAAGAAAGTAGGCAATACAGTAATACTTTATAAACAAAAAGAAAAGGTGGGAAAATACAGTTAACTAGGCAGAGGCAGACCGAAAGTGCCCAAATACATTGCTAATATTAATAAAAGCAATCCATAGAGGTAATCGGCCAGTGACACGGGCTATCAGTTAACTCAAACATACAACGCGAGTGCAGAGAGGCATAGAAAAAAAAAGCCGATCGCTTCCCGAGATGGAAGTGCACGGTGCATGATGGTAGGCACCAAAAAGTTAAAGAAGTAGCGACTGCTACGGTAATGGAGGGAATTTAATATTAAAGAAGGCTGCATATTACAGAGGTTGAATGGTCTATGCTGCAATTCTGGAGACCTGGGTTTGAATCTCACATTTGTCGATGGGGGTCCCAATCCCCTGTCAGTTTCACTCCCCCCCAAAAATGTTCGTATGCCACACTGGGAGCCCACTCCAGCATGGCAAAAGCTTCATTTGCCAACAGGGGTGCCCAATCCCTCATCAGTTTCACTGCCCCCCCAAAAAATGTTCATATGCCACGCTGGGAGCCCACCCCAGCGTGGCAAAAGTCCTGTGTGAAAATAAATAAAAAACTGAAACAAAAAACCTTCCTCTGATTCTTTTGCCCCTTCCCCAACCCGCACCCACCTCTGCATACCCACCTCCACACACCCACACCTCTCCCCCACCTAAACTCATACTTACCTCCGGAGCCCAGCGCGATGATCTTCGGTTGATCGGGAACATGTCTGCATTCTTTAAAGCCGACCGCGAACTGAAGAAATGCTGGTAAACTGTATAATAGCATAAATGGATTTTTTTCAACTTTAGTGCATATCTCAGCCATTTCTTGGAATTTTTTCACCAAAATATGGTTTTAGTTTCACTCATGAATTGTAACACTATATTTCATTAACTGGTTCTGAAAGGTGGTTCCACAGTCACCGCGTGGAACCACCTTTCCAGAATGATTAATGAAATGACAGTGTCACAGTTCATGAGGTAGGCTCCCAAAATCCC
The DNA here is from genome assembly GCA_016271365.2 of Neoceratodus forsteri. Taxonomy (NCBI): domain Eukaryota; kingdom Metazoa; phylum Chordata; order Ceratodontiformes; family Ceratodontidae; genus Neoceratodus; species Neoceratodus forsteri. The sequence goes on along the minus strand of CM057457.1, from coordinate 170,353,320 downwards.
AATGTTGAAAATTTGGTGAAAATATTCCCAAAATGACTGTTTTACAAGCGTGTGTTGCGCAGTTCCTACACACACTCATAACTTCAAGCATTTTTAATATTTTCACTCCAGATTTTCAGTATTGCCATTTTACCACACCTCCTTATGAACAGTGCAGTGCAACTGTCATTTTTCACATCTCACCTGAAATGTGTTTTCGCACATGTAGCACACAATGGCGCAGTCGGTGTGCGAAATCAATGTTCTGGACAGATTAATAAAATCTCAGTGACACTGTTCATGAGCAGGCATCTTAAACTGGCTATGTTGAAAATTTGGGGAAAATATTCCCCAAAATGACTGTTTTACGAGCGCGCGATGCGCAGTTCCTATGCATGCTCGTAACTTCGAGCATTTTTAATATTTTCACTCCAGATCTTCAGTATTGCCATTTTACCACACCTCCTTATGAACAGTACAATTGTCATTTTTCACATCTCACCCAAAATGTGTTTTCGCACATGTAGCGCACAATGGCGCGGTTGGTGTGCGAAATCGATGTTCGGGACAGATTAAGAAAATCACAGTGAAGTAAAGTGCAATTCATAAACTACAACAAGTAGACTGTTGTTTGTTAATGTCGTTAGCAATTGCTATTTTTTACCATTCAAAAAAGTTTACCAAGGAACTATTTTATCTCACTGTTTCAATTAATTCTCTATTCTGTATTTAAATAAATGTTACAAAGTTTTCAAAATATAAACGCCTTGTCATTTTCTTTGTTTCCATAGTTATTTCCCATTTTATAAGTACAATAAGACACTCCAGGGTGGTGGTTGTTATGTGATAACTGCACACCTAGTGCAGAAAGACACTCGGCCTTCAGCCTCATTCCTCACCACGCACCTAGGTGTGCGGTTATCACATAACAACCACCACCCTGTCTTGTCTTATTGATTACATGTAAGTATACAATAATCACTGATGATCCCTCAGAGTCAACATATCAGTAATTATATAGATTATATATGGAATATCTATGAAAGACAAACTAATCTAGATAAATGTATTATAGTTAGGTATAATAAATCATGCAAGACAATATTAGCATATCTTAGCAGCAAAGCACATTCCTAACACTCATGCATATATGATGTGTGCTCATATCTATATATAAGTGCAAAATAGAGAATAGTGGATGGGCAACCATGCACAACCAACGTGTTGTGCCACAGAGGGGTTCTGATCAGACCTCGAGAGCGAAGCTCGAGAGGTCTTCCGTCATCAGAACCCCGAGGTGGCATAACACGATGATTGGGTATGAGGTTGCCCATCCACTATTTTTTATAGTGTATAGCTTTTTAAAAGTAGGCATGAGTTAGACATTTTTATGTTAAAAAATTTACTTTCACATTCTTCATTTCGTTCCTTGTTGGGGGGGGTGCTAGGCTCACTTTATGGTTGTCAGAGGCCAGATGTCCGTTTTGTACAGCGCATCCATCTATTGGTTGTTTTTCTGTGTGGGGGAGGCATTTTAGAAAAAAAAAAAACATGGCATCCGTTTTCTTGCCAAGCGAGAAAAATTTTCCTCTGAGGTGTTCGCTTTTAAACGGTAAGTTTGAAACAACTTGGTGATCCTGTTTTTTTTTTTTTTTTTTAGTAAATTTTATCTGGCTGATCATGTGTTCTTTTTGGCTAACCCTGTGTCTTCTGACGGATCATCGGGTTCCAGTGATCTTGCTGCCGCTGGCTTCTGTGTATCTGGTTGATCCTGAGGTTATTGTACTGATTAGTTCTGTATGGTTCTTGAGTGTCGGTAGTGACCGCAAGCCTCTAGAGGCTTTCAAAATGTTGTTGTACTACAGTATGGTATTATCACGTTCCATGACCTTTGAACTGCAGTACAATAACATTTTGAAAGAGATGGATTTCCATACACAGTCACTACACACTATACACTATAAAGCAGTATTACAGTACAACAGACCAAGAATAGAGTGTGAGGTGTATGTGAGATGTATGTGGGATGATAGGGGGCATAACCCAGGCATAACAAGCCTAGGAGTGTGGAGATCTGAGGTAAAGTTCCTTGGGCAGCAGAGTTTGTTATATGTGCAGAGGTTGAGAGGAGCATCTCCTTTGTTTCTGTAGTGTTCAGGAGATGTTTCTGCTTCAAGACCTGCAGTTACAGCAGATTGAACTCCTGTTGAAGATCACTACATGCTGCTTCAGGGGTAGCTCTGCTGATGTAAAGTACCGTATCATTTGCGAATAGATGTATGTTGGCAGTTTTGAGGTTGGCATTAACTCTGTTCATATATATTGCGAAGACCAGGGGGCCCAGTATTTAGCCCTGTGGTATGCCACTTAACAGGTGTTTTAGGGGCAAGAGTTGCCAGTCCGCTTTTATCTGCTGGAGATGACCTGAAAGATTGTAGGAGAATCATCTCAAGGAAAGAGTCCAAACCTATGTTCCAGAGGGAAATAAGGAGCAGATCATGATCGACAGTGTCGAATGCCTTACTTAGGTCTAAAAATACTGCACAAACAAATTTCTTGGCATCCAGGTCGCACTGCCACTCATTAGTCACCTTAGCAAATGCCGAGATGGTGCTGTGGCGTTGTCTAAAGCCCAAATGTAAAGGGTTAAGCAGATTTGCAGATTCCAGGTAATTCCTGAGCTGTGCATTTATGATTTCCTTTAACAGTTTAGACAGGATGGGGAGTAGTGAGATAGGCCTGTAATTTTTAAGGTCACTAGGGTCTCTGAATTTGAGACAGGGATAATGTGCGCAGTTTTCCATAACGGAGAAAGGATGCCCTGGGAAAGGAATAGGTAAAAGAGGTGAGTAATTGGCACAGCCAGGACATGATGAACAAGTTTCAGGAAAAAGGGGTCAAGGAGGTCTGCACCAGCACTTTTCCTGGTGTCTAGTTGTAGCAAAAGGTCCTCAACATCTTTCAGGGATGCAGGCTGAAGGGAGAATGTAATGCTGGTGACAGGAGTGTCTTGGTCCTGTACACCAAGTTGTGAATTCAGGTTACTGGCGAGGGAGGTATCAAATGCTAAACGTGCAGTAGAGAAGTGGTTGTTAAGGGAGTCTAGGATTTTTGGCCTATCAGAGACTGTAATGGCCCCAATAGTAATTATTGTGAGTAGGTAATTTGTGGATGCATGACCTTCAATGTCCTTAAGTGATTTCCAGAATTAGGAGGAACATTTAGAGGAAGAGTCAAGTTCTGCATGGAAATAATTGGCCTTTGCCTCCCTGACCATTCTAGTACAAAAATTCCTCACTATCCTAAACGAAATCCAGTTAGCTAGGAGCTTTGTTTTTTGAGCTGTTTTCCAAAACATATCTCTATTATGTAGTGCTACCTTAAGGTCCGCCGTAAACCACCGGCATAATTTTTTCTTAGATCATACTTTAAGCAGTGGCACATGCTTATCCAATGCCCCTAACACAAAATCTTGGAAGATATTGTGTGCCATATTCACTGATTTTGCTAGGTAGAAGTTCTGCCACTTCAAGGAATCCCTCAAGTCTGTGTTAAATGCCCAAGGGTCAAGGTTGCGAGGACACCTCTTGATGGTGAATTTAGAAGTAGATGGTAGTTTCAAGGCAGTTCTTACACAGGCAGTGAAACAACGATCACTGATATCAGAGAAGAATACACTAGCAAGGGAAAATAGCTGAGGCTTATTTACTAGAATAAGATCCAACAGGGTGCTATTATTAGGGTTCTTTTAATTAAGGTGTGTAGCTTCAGTAATGAGTTGCGATAATCCAAGGGAATCACACAGGAATTTATGGGGTACTGAGATGCAGGAAAGCCAGTCCAGATTAAGGTCTCCTAATATAATAAACTCTGAGGGCAGGGATCCTAGAGAACTACCTAAGTGGTCCAGAAGTTGAAACCCTGCTGATGGGGGCCTACAGCATTCTATAACACAGAATGAGATGGAAGAGGAAAGTTCGACTTTGATAGTCAGGCTTTATGTCAGCTTCTCTGCATATTAAAGAGAGTCACTGAATCTCTTTAAACAATTTAATGGAAGACCATCAGAACTCTCACTTCTTCAGGCCATTGGAACCCAGAAAATGCTCCAAAATAAAAGTTCAGCTCTCACTTAAACTTAAATAGTGAGCAATACAGATTTGCTGTGTCCTCGTGTCCTGCTATTTTTCTTATATTGAAACATGTTAGACTTTTTCACCTTGTTAATGTCCTTAAGGTGTTTGAATGTTTCGATCATATCACCTCTCTCCGTCCTTTGCTCTGGGGTATACATATTGAGCTCCATTAATCTGTCCTCATATGTTTTCTGATGCAGTCCCTGCACCATTTTGGTTACCCTTCTCTAGACTGCCTCAATTTGGTTAATATCTTTGCGAAGGTGTGGCCTCCAGTACTGCATTCAGTACTCCAGATGGGGCCTACCCAGTGTCTTGTAAAGAGGGATTATTACTTCCATCTTAAGACTTGTGATACCCCTACTAATACACCCCAATAATCCCCTAGCCTTACCTCCTGCTTTAGTGGTCTGCTTGGATGATTTCAGGTCATCTGTGATGATGATGCCCAAGTCTCTTTCTTTCCTTGTGACTGCCAGCAACTTCCCTCCCAGCCTATAGGTGGCTTCAGGGTTTCTCTTCCCTATGTGCATGATCTTGCACTTCTTTGCATTAAACCCCAGTTGCCACTCTTCTGACCATTTTGCCAGTTTATCCAGATCTCTTCTCATTCTGCCCACCCCATCTGGATCATCTACTCTGTTGCCGGTCTTGGTGTCATCTGCAAAAAGACAAACCTTACCCTCCAGTCCATCTGCAATGTCACTGATGAAGATATTGAAGAGGACTAACCCCAGGACTGATCCCTGAGGTATCCCACTTGTGACTTGCATCTCTTCTGACTGTATACCGTTTACCACCACTCTCTGTTTTCTGCCTGCCAACCAGTTTGCAACCCAATTGATCAACTTCTGGCCCACCCCAAGCCTACCCAGCTTATTAATCAATCTTCTATGTGGAACAGTGTCGAAAGCTTTGCTGAAGTCAAGGTAGACGACATCAGCTGCTCTCCCTTGGTCCACCACTCTGGTTACCCAGTCAAAGAAATCTACGAGATTAGTTTGACAGGACCTTCCTGTTGTAAACCCATGCTGTCTTGAATCCTGTGCGCCTATCAATTTCAGGTGTCACACTATCTTTTCCTTAAGGAGTGCCTCCATAATCTTGCCCACTGCTGAGGTAAGACTGACTGATCTGGGAGACCACATGATGCAGAGTGCTGAGTAGAAGCACCTCCACTAAGCTCCAGCCTCCTGATTTTATCATTTTTTTCTGACGTCTAAATCTCTCAAAACCCTCTGCATTCAATGGTTCCTGTCTACTAAGCACTTAGAGCATCTGCTGAGTGTGATTAGAGTGCCGATGGAGGCTTACATGAAGAAAGCCCCGCAAAAACACACCCCAACCGCTACCCCCGATAAGGCCCCAAAGAAATCTCGGGCCTCGGGTGGGACAGATAGGCCTCATCATTCGAGCCAAACAGTGGAGCAAGAACCTTTAACACTTTACAGGTTCTTAGAGGAATTTAAACCCTTCTGTGAGGAGGTGAAAGAGATGGCGATCGACCTGAAGGCTCTTTCAAAAAAACTGGACGAGGTTTCCTTGACTGCCTCTGATAATACTGCCCATATAGTCTCATTGGAGAAACGTCTGGGAAAAATGGATCCTGAGCTAGTGACTACTCGGCAGAAGCTTTCTCGTGTGGAGGCAAAACTTGAAGATCTTGAGGGCCGCAGCCGCAGGAACAATGTTGTGTTCTTAGGGCTACCAGAGGGAGAAGAGGGCCAGAATGCTGTAGCTTTCATACAGAAGCTAGTGGAATGGGTTGCTGGCCCCTCTCCCTTCAGCCCTGTATATATCATCGAGCGAGCCCACAGGTCGTTGCGACTGAAACCTTCACCGGAGGCTGCCCCTCGACCCATTATATGCTGATTCTTAAATTTTTTAGAGAGGCAGCACTTTTTGCTGAAAGTGAGAGCTCTGCAGGAGGTCCGCTGGGAGAATTCCAAATTGAGAATTGTACAAGACCTGCCAGGATCGGTCCGACTAAAACATAAAGCATTTCACCCCATCGTGTCCAAGATTATTGTTGCGGGGTTCAAGTTTAAGATGGGGTACCCGGCCAGGCTGCAAGTTTTTATAAGTGGGTCCTGGCTTACTTATGAAGATCCAGAATCAGCCCTTTCAGGCCTTAAAATCACTCTGCCTGATTTGTTTCTAGAACCCTGAGAAGTCTTGTCTCTAAGATGATGGAATGTCTGGTGCTGTCAAAATAGGACTGTTATCCCGTTATTTGTTCATGAAGACAGTATCGACGGGGTGCATCTGGAAGCTTTTGTTATTCATTTGGACTGTGCTAATACTTAGTTGGGTTACTTGCTGTGGGATTCTCATGCCCTAATTCTAAAAGCGAATGGTTGTTCAGGCAAGGACTCCTGGAATATTTAGACTTGTCTATTTGGGGATGATGTTTTTTGTTTTAATGTATCTAGTTATATAGGTCATCATTAGAGAGAGGAAAGTTGTGTTTAGTTGTTATGGATCAATATTCCACGTTACGGATCGCTTAGCCTGGGAGCTGTGCTGGGCTTTTCCATTAGCTCCATGCATTTACTCTGGTAGGATTGGGTTGTGGCCACAAAAGGAAGCTCCCCGCGCATGATTGGTAACTTAGTGCTGTTATTAATCTGGAGAGGATCTCCCTCAGTTTTGTCTCTCATCTCTAGTGCAGGGCAGTAAAATACCCCAATTGGGGTTCTCTGGTTTTTGGGCTGGTAAATACCTGGTGCAGAGAGGTTCTTTCTTATCAATTTTTTGCCTGAAGCCCAAGATGTTGGTGTCCTTCACTGGTTCTCAGGTCATATGCTGGTTGGAAGGGGTAATTCTCCTTCATAAGACTCCCAATTTGGTTCTGACTCGCGAGGATATTTCTTACAGGGCATCAGAGGCCCTATTTCCCATTGTGTCCCCTGAGGTCTCTGGAAGTCTCTTTGTGTTCTGCAAGCTACCCTATCCCCTTTTACTACCTTAATATACTTGTGCATGCTTATGTTTGAAGCCCAGCACTGCTTTCAAGCTATCATGGGTTGCTAAAATTGTAGTGCTGTTTCTTACTTATTAGAGAGTACTGGTACATTTGCTGGAAGTAGAGGGGTATATTCCGGGGGCTGGGAGGGGAGGAAGGGACCCAGTACTGTGTTGAACGTTGCTTGTGACAGTGGGGGTGGTTGGGTGGGGGTGGTATATGTTGGATTATGTTAGTTGGAAGGGGAGATTTTGGGGGGAAGGGGAAGGGACTATCATGGAGAGGAAGGGGGGAGGGTTATACAGCAGTAACATTTGGAATATGGTCGAAGGCTTCTCGCTATATTTGTACAGGGCTGAATACACTAAGCTTATTAGTCCTAGTCAGATGGCTAATGATGTGACTTTTGCTACTTGGAATGTTAAGGGGATCAGGAAAAAATCCAAACAATATCAGGTGCTTAAGCATTTAAGTCTATTGCGTTCTCAAATAACATTTTTACAGGAATCTCATTTACTAGAATCTGAGGCTTTCCAATTAAGGAGACAACAGGTGGGGCAGGTTTATGATGCTCAGGGCTCCACTAAAAGTTGTGGGGTCATGCTAGTTATTAATAGAGACATTCCCTTTGTTTCGATGCAGGTTATCAAGGATCCGGGGGGAAGATTTGTCTTAGTTAAAGCACTCTCTGGTCAGTACCACTTTTACTTTGTAGTATATGTGGTCCCAATACTGATGACCCCAGATTTTTTATGAGACTGATAACTATTATTCTTCCAATGCTTCCCATCAGGATTATTATGGGGGGGACTTCAATCAGGTTATAGATTCTAACCTAGATAGGTCAGGTAGTGGATTGGGAGGGATGTCCCTGGCAGAGGGCACTTAGGGATTTGGTAGATCAGTGCGGGCTCTGTGATGTCTGGCACGTGTTGTATCCTGACTCCAAGGAGTTCACTTTCAGTTCAATGGTGCATGGCTCGCAGTCTCTCATTGACTACATATTTATCTCTCAGGATCTCTTGCCCAGGGTCAAGGCCTCCTCAATCCAACCTGGTCCTGTTTCTGACCACTCCCTAGTAATATGCAACTTGACATTCCTTAACGTACTCAAAAGGGAGACCAGATGGAAGCTCAACGAGCAGCTCCTTAAGGATGCCAAGTATTGTAAGCTCATAAGGGAACAAACTGAGTTCTTTTTTTCATCTGACCCATTAAACAGTGCAAATCCGGACATCTTATGGGGGGGCCTTTAAAGCATACATGAGGGGAGTTCTTATCAGTATAGCGGCTAAAAGGAAAAGAGCACGGGAGGAAGAACTACTGTCATTACTATCCCAAATTCGGTCCCTGGAAGCGAATCTTTCGGTCAGTACCTCTGATGAGGACAAGAAGAGGCTCCTAGTGGCCAAAGATAGATATCTAGAGCTGTTAAAGGAAAAGGCAGAATTAGCTATAATTTGAACCACAACCAGTTATATGAATCAGGGAGAGAAAGCAGGGCGCCTGCTGGCATTATGTGTAAAACATCAGGAATCAGCAAGATTTATCCCACCAATTCAGGCAATGCAGATGGGTCCCTGAGAGCATCCCCTACTGAGATAGTACAGGAGTTTGCTCTATTTTACGAAAGATTGTATAGTGATATGGAGAGTCCTCCTTGTCCTGGGATTACTGAGAAGTACTTAAGAGACTCCCACCTACCCTTCCTATCAGAGCAACACAAGGGTTTTCTGGTTACCCCCATATCCAGGGAGGAAATCTCCAAGGTTATCAATGGGCTACCCACAGACAAGGTTCCAGGTCCGTATGGGTTTTCCTCTCTATTTTACAAAGTTTTTCATGATCTTTTATTACCAGTACTTTATCGCCTATTTCAGTATATCCTATCTGGAGTAGAGGCAGACCCTTACCTGTTTGAAGCCCTGATTGTTCTTCTCCCTAAACCAGATAAGGATCCCGAGTTAGTTCAAATTTATAGACCCATATCCCTTCTAAATCAAGATATTAAAATCATCTCGAAGATACTAGCCAACAGGTTAACTGTAGTCCTCCCTGATCTAATAGGTATGACCCAGGTTGGATTCATGAAGGGACGTTCGTCATCAGACCATTTGCGTACCCTCTCTCATGTCTTCTCGGTCACCAGAGACGCTGAGTTTCCCACTGGGCTGGTCTCCCTGGATGCTGAGAAGGCATTTGACCGTGTGATTTGGAACTTTTTGTTCCGAGTCCTTGAAGCCTTCCAGTTTCCTCCTGTTTTTATATCCTGGATTGCTTCATTATACAAAACCCCAACAGCAAGGATTTCTGGAAATGGTGTTTTTTCCAAGTCCTTTTCACTACATTCAGGTACCAGACAGGGTTGTCCCCATCTCCTCTTTTATTTAACCTGTATATCGAACCTCTTATTCAAAACATTCTCAATAATGTAGAAATACAAAGCATTTGGGTTGGGCATCATGAAGTCAAGGTCACTGCATATGTGGATGATTTGCTTGTGCATTTATTCCATCTGGTATCTTCTATCCCAGTTCTGCTGGGTGAAATAGCTAAATTTAGTGCCCTATCCAATTATAAACTAAATGTTAATAAATCCTCCTTTTTTCCTTTAAAACACAAGATATTCAAGACTGATATTATCCCCTTAGGTTTATGTTGGCCCCCCCACGTCATTTAAATACCTGGGCATCAAACTAGCTCGTAATCCCTTGGTATGGTTTAGGGAAAATCTGGAGCCTCTCTCCCAGCTTATAACTCAAGATCTTGATAGATGGTCTAAACTCCCTATCTCGTTATGGGGCCAGATCAACATAGTTAAGATGAATGTTTTCCCAAGAATTTTCTACCCTCTATCTCTCCTTAACACTTTTATCCCAGTATCCTGGTTTAAGAAATTGCACGGTACTTTTACCAAGTTCATCTGGTCCGATAAATACCCCCAATTGGCTTATCATAAGTTGGCTATTCCAAAATCTGAAGGGGGCCTCCAGATTCCCCACTTGGCCATATATTATTGGGCTAGTCATTTGGCAAAATGTCTGAAGTGGGTATGCCCCGGTCCTGAAAAGGCGCAACCAACATGGCTTAGAATAGAGCTGGGTTTAATTCGGACATCGAATCCAGATCCCTTAACTCTGTTCTATGTAAAAATGTCTCAGGTGCGTGTTGCCGAGAAGTGTCCCACAGTTGCTACTTCTTTAAAGGTATACGCACAACTTTGTTCCTTTTTGAGATATACCCCTCAGCTAGATCTGGCCCAATCCATCTGGAACACCCCTTCCTTCACTATGAACAAGCAGCAGATTCCCCGCACTTGGCTAACTCAATTGGGCAATGGGATAGTATTCTCTTTTGTGGATGAGGAGAGGCAATGGCTGTCTGTAGGTGATCTTATTCGGAAATTTAATATCCCGTCTGGCTCACATTTTAAAGCAATATAGATAAGGCACCTACTCACAATAGTGTTTGGCAATATCCCGCCTAATCAGACGGTTGGGGTCCTGATCCCAGAATTTGCTTCTCTACTTGGTTCTTTGGGTATCGTATCCGAATGATATCAGGTTTTGTTTCACAAAAGGTATGGGGACTCTTTTGGACTGATGAGTTTCTGGAGCTCCATACTTCCTCAATATTACCCTAATTGGCAAGCCTTGTGGAGGTCCTGTCATAAATATGTTTCCCAAGACAGGCTGCGTCATATGCAATATCATATTCTGCACAATATGTACTATACTCCGGTTAAGTTAAAGAAATGGGGTCTGTTGGACTCTAACATATCTGTTAAATGTTCCCGGGAGGAGGGAACACTCCTTCACATATTTTGGTCCTGTCCCAAAATCTCCCTTTTGTGGGACTCTATCAAAGAGTCCCTGGATCCTTTACTGGGTTTGCAGGAGTACTTCACGCCTGACATCTGTCTCCTAGGGGACTTGTCTTCTATCAGAGTTAAAGTGAGAAGGTTTCATATCTGTATGATAGCTCTATCTGTCAATAAACTTATTTTACGTCACTGGAAAGACAAGTCTACTCCGACATTACAGGAATGGGTGAATGAAATTCTTGCTAACCTGCATACAGAAAAAGCGATTGCCAGCCTCCACAACAAATTATCTGTTTATACTCAAATATGGGATCCCCTTCATTCTCTAATTCTAGCTGCTCAGCCTTAGTTGTGTTCTAGAGCAAATAGCCTTGTATACCCTTGTATAATGGCTTTGAATTCACGTGACATACTGATACGTTACTGCTGTAAGGGGGAAGGGAGGTTGGGGCAGTTTTAACATAATAAGTTGCTGTATTCTTGTCTTATTTTTGTGTAAACTGCCTCTTAGTGTGGAAAACTGTTAATAAAGTTTGAATGGAAAAAAAAAAGACTGACTTGTCTGTAGTTCCCTGTCTCTTCCCTGCTACGACTCTTGTGGAGTGGGATCACATGAGCCTTTCTCCAGTCTTCTGGGACCTCTCCTGTGCTCAAAGACTCAATAAACAGTTCTGATAAAGGCTTGCTAGTTCCACCCTTAGCTCCTTTAGTACCCTGGGATGTACGCCATCAGGTCCCATTGCCTTGTCCACCCTGAGCTTATCGAGCTCTTGTAGGACTCTTTCTTTTGTGAAGGGACTAGTGCACACCTCCCCCCCATGTCCTTGGTGCTGAGCTGTGGGCCCTGCCCTACCTTCTCTTCAATAAATACTGAGCAGAAGTATCTATTTAGGATATATGCTTTTACATGGTCCTCCTCCTCACACGCCGCCTTATCCCCTTTGATCTTAGCAATACCCCCTCTGGACTTTCTTCATTCACTAATGTGTCTATAGAAAGTCTTGTCACTTTCTTTTACTGTAAGTGCTAGTGTTTCCTCGGTTTAGGCCTTTGCCTGCCTTACTATCTTCCATGCTTCCCTTAGGGAAGTTTGATATGCCTCCCTATCTTCATCCCACTGCATTCCTTTATATTTCCTGAAGGTCAGCCTTTTGGCTCTGACCTTTTCCACTACTGTTTTTGAGAACCAAAGTGGTTTCCTTCTTCTTTTGCACTTCCTTTTCTCTCTAAGATGATGGGATGTTGCTTCAAGTATTGCATCCTTAATGCTTGCCCACTTTGCCTGTACCCTCTCACCTGTATTTCTTTTTGCCAGGGCTAGCTTAACTCTGTTGGACATCTCATCAAAGTCAGCTCCTCTGAAGTCCCATAGTTTTGCCTTGGAATGGGATGATTTAGTTCTAGTGGCCAAATTGAACCATACCATGTGATGGTCACTGGCTCCTAGGTGATCTTCTACCTGGAGATCTGTGATCCTTTCCTTGTCAGTCAGTACTAGATCTAGGATAGCCCTTTCTCTTGTAGGTTGTTGTACCAGTTGTTTGAGGCCCGCTCCCTGCAGGGAATCCACTATGTGTCTAGTTCCATCTGATGTTCCTGCTGGTATTGACCAATCTGTATTTGGCATGTTGAAGTCTCTCATTATCAGAACCTTGCCTTTAGTGGTCATGTTTTGTATATCTTCTAACAGTAATGTGTCTATGTCCTCCCCCCAGTCTGGAGGCCTGAAGACAACCCTAGTTCATATGGCTGTCCCAGTTCCTCTTTCCAGGGTGACCCACAGTTCTTCTGGCTCCTTTTGTGTATTCTGAATTTCTATAACTTTGATATTTTCATTGATATAAAGGGCCACTCCACCCCCCCTTTTTGCACCTTGGTCTCTTCTGAACAGTACATAGCCAGGTACTGAAGTCTCCCAAGTGTGATTACTGGTAAACCATGTCTCGCTAATGGCCCTTAACCCCACCTGGAAGGTCCTTCTTGTACTTACAGTAACAATAAACAATGCAATTAGCTAATCACTTAGACAAACACTGTTTGGATACTGGAGCACCCTATATTCTGGGGGGAAAAAGAAACAAATAACTGATCAGACTTCCTGAAAGTCTTGGTCCAGTGAGTATAGTATCATCAGATTCTATGTACATCCAAAGTATGGACCAAAGCCTCCCCTTGATTAGAATACTCAGGAAAGTAAAGAGGAAAGTGGATGGATTTATTCAAGGTAAACTCCAACACCACCTTGTGAAGAAACTTAGCATTAGTACACAAAGACACCCTTTGGTCTTTGTAAAAAATGAAATAAGTCTCTTTACACATGAGAGCCTGAAGCTTGTAAATCCATTGAGAAGAAGTAACAGCAACTAAAAAGAACGCTTTCCATGACAGAAAGCACAGCTCGCAACTTGCAGATGGTTCAAAGGGAGGTAACATGAGTTTTTCCACATAAAGTGATGGTCCCACAGAGGGACTAGCTCCCAAATGTGAGGTTTCAGATACAAAATGCCCTGCAGGAAAGTGTGGGACACCTCAAACTGAACCACAACCCTGCTCTTAGCAGTGGGTGGGTGGTGAGAGGAGGGCTGTGCCAGTAAGCCCCCTGTGGTTGAGACACCTGTTGGGGTGGGGGTTCCAGACTACCAGGGAATAAAAATGTATTCAGGGACTGGGGCTCGGGGATGGGAAGAGGGTTGATTGAAACCACTAGACCACCAGGGATTTATTTTTAAACAGAACCAGTGAAGATAGGGATGGGGGGTATTACTGTACACTTTGGGGTGACTAGGTGGAGGAGGGACCACTAGTCACCTTGGCATTTGCTGGGCTGTGGGCACTGTCAGGCAGGGGATGGGGGGGAGGGATCCCTATTGAAAACCAGGGGAATGGGCAGACTGGGTGGGCCAAGTGCTCCTTATCTGCCGTCAAAGTCTATGTTTCTGTTTCTATGAATTTATTTTTAAAGTTGGGCAGGTGATCCATTGGGGTGAGGGACCGCTATCCACCAGGGATATGTTTTTTACATGTGGGGTGTGTAAGGGGAGGGACCACTAGCCACCAGGGCATTTTTGGCAAATGAGTCTGGCAGTGATCGCAGGTGGAATTTCTACGAAAGTTCAGAAATGGATTTCTGAACCTTCACGGAAGCGAAAGTAAGACTTTCACTTGAATTCCGCCTGCAAAAGTTTTTTTTGTACATGCCTACCTGCCCCCGATAGGTGCATGGTATGCAGAGATGGCAGTTAGGTAGTTATTTATTCATCAACCAGGTTGTAACAAAACATCTAGGTTATTACAATCAGTAGAAAAGTTTTTCGATTAAAACACATGTACATCAATGATCAAAAAGTATCATGCATTTAAGTTACAATACATAAAACCATTTTTTTTTGTCTGTGCACTATACAAAAGAAAGAAAAGGTAAATAGATAAATATATGAAGAAAATAAGGACTTATTTAGAACAGATCCTTCTTGTGTGTTAATCTTTTCCTTTTTATCAATGATGCGAAAAATGCAATAATTAGTTCTGCATCCTTTATTGAGAAAGGGTGCAGTAGAATAAATAAAGCATCATAATTTGTATTATTATAACATTCCAAAATTTCCCCTAAGAATTTTGTGCGAAGATCCAGATATAAAGGGCAAATGGTAACTAGATGTAGTAATGATTCAGGTACATTTTGATTACACCGACACATCACAACTTTAGATATAATATTATCCTTCAGATTTTTATTAAAATATGAATATTTAGAATAGATCAGGCAAAACCTTGCCCATGTCAGAGCTTTCCTTTTAGATGGTTCTAAAGGGAATAGGAAATAGTTTTCCAGGCCATTGTCTGTGTTGTTTGCCCTAAACCAGGGTGCACATTTTTGAGCCCTAATTAGTTCCATATCCCTATTCTGTGACTTAAGAAATAGCTTTTTCTTAATGAGTTACTTGTATTGTAAGGAAATTGACATTTTTTTCTGAGAATCTGTCCATATATGCATGAGATTAATCGATTCAAGAATTAGGTGTATATCTGACAACCATTTTGATCTTAGACCCATTTGAGACCATTTTGTTTTCTCCTTTAAACATAACAAAGGCAAGTATTATCATTATGATTTATAATTTTCAGCCAATAAGAAAGGCATCTATATTGGTTGACTGCGTATATTGGTATTCCCAAGTTCATGAAGGATATGTTGTTTAGATGTGGGGTGGGTTGGGGGAGGGACCACTAGCCACCAGGGCTTATTTTTGGCAAATGGGTCAAGAGGTGATCGCAGGAAGAATGTCTGCAAAAGTTTGGAAATGGATTTCTGATCTTTCACGGAAGCGAAAGTCAGACTTTTGCTTGAATTCCGCAAACAAAAGTTTTTTTTTGCACATGCCTACCTGCCCTCAATAAGTGCATGGTACACAGAGATGACAGAATGATGCACCTTAGGCGAGGAGTAATGCAAGCCTGAGTCAGAGAAGGAGAGAAGATACTCCAACACTTAATACACTGGACAGGTGAAGGGATCCAACTGGTATGAAGCAGCCCAAAGGGTGAAATGCTTACATTTCATGGCATTAAGTGGCCCTGGTGGAAGACTTCCTGGTGGCCACCAGGACTTACACAACCCTAAAGGAAACCCCAAAGTGGGTGACAGCTAAGTCCACAGGAGCCATGCATGGAGATACATCAATTTTAGATCCAGATGGACCAGGGTGCCCTGATCTGAGTGAGCAAGCCGGTGCACAGGGATAAGGGCAATGGAGCTTCCACCACTAGCTGTTGCAGCAAGGGGAATAAGATCTGATGTGGCTAGAAGGGGGCTATGAGGATCATATCCACCCCTCCAACTGAAGTTTGAGCAGCACCTCTGGAGGAGCAGGAAGGGAGGGCAGGCATACAGAAACATCCCCTTCCAGGAGAGGGACAATGTGTCTCACCAGAAAACTCCAGGCACAGGATCAGGCAAGCAAAAAAGTGGCAGTTTTGCATTGAGTGGGGATGCAAAAAGATCCAACTCTGGATGACCCCACCTGCCAAAGAGATCTATGATCACTGGAGTCAGAAGCTCCCACTCATGAGCCCTGGATCAGGAGCAGTTTAGACTGTCTGCCGGGATGTTTTGGACATCTTGAACAATGATGGTTGAGAGCTCCAGACCATGCTTGATGGCCCAATACTAGACCCTCATCACCTCCCTGCACAGGGGGTAAGACTGAGCCACCCCTGCTTGTTGATGTAATACACCATGCACATGTCCATGTACACCAAGAGCAGACTGGAAGGAGATGATTCTGGGAGGCCTGCAGAGCACAGAGAGCTGCGCGCATCTCCAAAACATTGCTGTGAAGACCCTGTTCCACATCTATCAAGGTGCCTTGAGTCTGGTTAGTGTCCAAGCCCAGACCTGAGGCATCCATTGTGAGGAGCTGATGAGGGGCCAAAACTTGAAAGGGAACCTCCCCCCCAAAGCAGGTTGGGCAGCTCTAGCCACCATGACAGGACTCTTTTGGTAGGTGCAGAGACCATGACTATCTGGTCCAGGTTGTCCATGCATTGGTCCCTCTGGACTCTCAATGTCCACTGAGGTACCCGCATGTGCAGGCAGGTGAGGGGAATCATTGCAATGGCTGCTGCCATGTGTCACAAGAGGTACAGCAATACCCTGGCATGGACCTGGTGACTGGAGAAGATCAGGTAGGCTTGGGCCACCAGTAATTCTGCCCTGTCCATGGGCAAGAAGGTCATGTCCTGGATGGCATTCAGGACTGCCCCTATATACCAGATGCACTGTCAGGGGGACAGGCAAGACTTTGGCCTGTTGAGGATGATACCCAAGGCCTGGAAAAGGTGGACGGTATGTTCCAGAGTCTGGACAAGACAGTCACAGGATGGGGCTGCTAGGAGCCAATCATCCAGGTAGGGAAATACATAGAAGCCCTGCTGCCTCAAGGCAGCCATTACCACTGCCAGACACTTGGCAAAGACACTGGGGGCTGAGGACAGGCCAAAAGGGAGGGCCCTGAATTGAAAATGGGCACCCTGGAAGTGGAAGCAGAGGAAGTGCCAATGGGAAGGAAACATTTTGATATGCGGATAAGCATCCTGCATGTCCGGAGAACAAAGCCAGTCTCCCCGGTGCAGGAGTGGCAACAAACTCTGAACGGTGACCATTCTGAAGTGTTTGTACTCTATGTTCAAATTGAGATGACTCACATCCAGGATGGTCCAGAGATCCCCCTTCTTTTTGGGGATCAGAAAGATGTGGGAGTAGAACCCCCTGCTGCAGTGAGCTGGAGGAACAGGCTCTATGGCCCTTTTTTTACAAAAGGTCCTGTATTTCCTCCCAGATGAGGGGCACATGAGGTAGGGGGAATGTCCTGGAGGAGTTTCTGGGGGCCACTTGAGAAGCTCTAGAGTGTGGTCATGTTCTATAATCTGCAGAACCCAGCTGACCGAGGAAACACCTCACCACCTGTCAAGGTGAAGCGAGAACCGACCCCCAACCACTTTCCACAGAACCTCTTCTGGAAGGGGGGTCAGTCAAGGAGTCAGGAAGTAAGTACAGGCACTGGGAGAGTGACATGGGTACTCAAGGAGCTCTGGTGGCAGCTGTGGATTGGATTTTCTCCACCTTGCATTTGCCTTGACCTTTTGAGGGTGGGCGGGCCTGTCTACAGGAGGAGCGGTGAAAGGACGGTCTCTGATTAGACTTAGGGTATGGTACAGTGAGTGAACAGACTGTAGGGCCCAGCCAGACTCCTGAAGGGAGGAAATTAGATTCTGGACATCCTCCCGAAAAGGACAGACACCCAAAAGGGGGCATCCAAAATACTGGACTGCACATCAGAGGCAAACTCAGAACCCAGAACTGAAAGTGGCACTAGAGACATGCGCCGGCAGCTGCTCATCTGCTTGAGGCATCAACAGCATCATAGGTGGCCCAAAGGATGTGGGTACTCATTTCTGAGCCCTCCTTAAGAACCTGGGCAAGTTATTTCGTGGATGAGTCATCAGGTAAACCCTGAACCAGTTCCCTGGCCTGGTCCCAAAGGATGTTCTGGTATTGGACCATGTGGGCCAAATAGCTAATGGCCTGGCTGGCCAGGGTGGAGGAAGCAAAGACTCACTTTCCCAGATGGTCCAGCTGTCTCGACTCCCTATTAGGGGAAAGAGAGCTTAGGTGCTTGGGATTCTTACTGCCGTTGTGTGCCACATTGATGACCACAGAGTCAGCTTTAGGCTGTTCTCCCTAAAAAGGGCTTACCAGCTGGAGTGTGGTAGAGCCTAAAGGCTTTCTTAGGCACTGCTGGGGACAAAGATGAGCAATTCCAAGCCTCTCTGGTGACATCCTCATAAGAATCAATAAAGGGAGGCACCACCAAGGGGAAGGCATTGGACTTTTGCGAAATAAATGGTTAGCCTAAGTCACTCCAGATCTTGTTTCTCAGTTTCCCAGCCCATGGTGAACTGCATGTGCCTCATAATGTCTATAAAGGAAGGATCAACAGGGGGGGACTTGGAGACCACTATAGCAGGTTCATTTTCCTCACATGAGTCCTCTGGAATGGAGAAAGACTCAGAATAGTCTGAGCCATCTTCATCCTCCTCATCTGGCTCACTATAGGCTGGTAGACACTCATCCTGGCAGCCATCTGAACTAACATCAGGTCTGTACCCTGGGGTGCCTGGAGCACTGGGACCCGGCTGTACCCAGTCAGGGGGTGGAAGATCCCCAGCGAGACATTGAGGTGACACCAGAAGTGGGTCCTGAGGGGTGAGGGTCTGCTTCTGCATGAAAAACCACCATGCAATAAAGAGAGCATTGAAGTCTACTGATGCAGGGTAGTTATAGACTGGTGGATAGAAGCAGATTGGCGCCGGGTAAGGAAGGGTGGTGCAGGGCCAGATGAGGCTGGTTTAGAGTACCTGGTGGAAGACCTGCAGGCACAGGCTGTAAAGCCAATGCCAGGCCCACGGGCTGCGGCAGAGGCAAAACTGGTGCTGGTCCAGTGGGCACCAGCTGAGGAAGCCTAGGAGGGGAATGCACCAGCACCAGGAGAGGAGAGATGGGTGCCGGGGGAGAAAGACACCTCCTTGGCAAAGGTAGAGGTGACACCAGACTTGGTGAGACACTGGGAGCCTGCTGCAAATGCTGCTGAGAAGGACTGGTAATGGCCTCAGTGGAGAGGACTGATGCAGGCAGCGTCAGTACCAGAAGGGCAATGGCAGATGAGCTGATGCCAGTCGCACCCACACCAGCCGAGCCTACTGGCTGACAGCCTACATAAGTAAGGGGCCTGAGCATCAGGTGCTGGGGAGCTGGAGACAGATTCCCCTGCCCCGAGGAGCAGCTGCCCATTACCGGGATAAGGGTGGGTGGCAGGGCCACTTGTAGCCCTGCAGGAGATAGGGCAGATGGGGCAACAGGGGCGAACCCCCCCATCGGAGGAAGACCCAGAACCTGGTCAAGGATTTATGAGGGGACTGCAAATTGGAAGCAGACTGGGCCCTGTCCCAGTGTTTGTCCTGGTGTTAATACTTCTTGCTAGATTTTTCTTGGGACTGAGTGGAGTAGGAAGCCCCAGAGGACTGGGATGATGAAGCTGAAAAGCTTCTGGCCTGCAGCTCCTTTTCCATTGAGACAAGCTTCTGCTTGATCAGATGGCTCTCCACTATTTTTAGGTGACACCTCCAAGCGGCCTGGTTAAATTTCTGGCAGATCTGGCAGGCATCGGTGCTGTGGCTGGGGTCTTGACATAGGAAGCAAGCAGAGTGACCATCTTTTTCTGGAATTTTTTTGCTGCAGGCACACTTTGTGGAGCTGTCAGAAGATGACAAAGGTGAAGAAGACATTAACCTGATGTCCATAACACCGAAAACTCGATGTTGAGCTAAATAAAATCGTAAAAATAAAGAAGCAGCAATCGCAGGTAATGGCGATCAACTGTAGCTGTGGTGGCTTCAGTGGCTGATGTGCATGGGTCAATGGCAGAAAAGAACTGAGGAGGGTGTTGGGGGCCCCCCCAACTTTATAGGACAGGCCAACGTCAGAAGGTGAAGTCAGCGGTGGGTGGTCCCCCATGGTAGACTGCTAGCTAGAAAGTTTCTGTGTGGTCCTGGCACCTGGTGACTAAGTCCTACTGATGTTGGCCTGCTGTTGTTGGCCTGCTGCAAGAGCTTCTCTGAAGTAAAATTTATAGTTAGCCATTTCTTTCACTAATACAGAGAAAATGAACATTGACTTTGGACTAATAAAAGGGTAGACCTTGATGTTCTGGCTAAGCTTCTGCTATCACAGATATTTTCTATACTTTTATTAAGATAGCACCCATTTATATGAATGTCCCTTTTATCTATTTTTCTCTTTTAGACATTACATAATTGTATGGTTGACCAATTTTTCTAACTTGGCAGTTTCTGTAAATGCATTTTGACCATTAATTAAATAGCATGATAATATAAAATGTTGACCTCTCTTAAAAAGCTTAACACTTTGGCCACTTAGATGGCCTAATGGTTAAAATGCATGCCTTCCATTCTTGGAACCATTGGTTCAATCAAGCAAACTGTCCTTTTGGTAGAGGCGGGAAGCAGGAAGGCAGTCCTTTGGACAAACACTGATGGGGGTGGGGTAGCAGCAAGCTACAGCTCTGGAAGTTTCTTTGTGATGCAACAGCTTCCTTCAGGTGATTCTGGGCTTTCTGTGTTTAAATTGATGTGAGCTGGGAGTGTTTGCCTCAGTTTGGGGGTAGGGCAGCAGCAAGCTACAGCTCTGGAAGTTTCTTTGTGTTTGTTGTTATGTTTCTGGAAGGTTCTGGCCGTTTCTAAGTAGGTGGGGCTCTACTTTGAATAGCAGTTGTGTAAGAGGCCGATTGACTCTCACCGGAGCTGTACTGTATTACATTTTAGGTAGAACTGTACATTTTGGTCAGTTCTGTGTAGGTATAGTTGGCAATACAACTTATAGGTATTTTTAGGTATCTTTGGTGAATATTGTCTTCTGCCTTGTGCAGGTATAGTTGGTACGAGTTAGACTGGTACAATTAGTATAGATAGTACTGTGTTATCTTTTGTTTCATTAATAGGTAGTTCTAGCCATGGGTAGGATTGTGACATGCAATGGTTGTGGCGCAGCGGTGTGGATGAACATATTGTGGAGTCTGGGAGGGAGTCCAATCTGCCACAGGCTGAGGAGGCTCAAGGATGAGGTGTGGTGGCTTGGTAGAGATCTGGACAGGATGAGAGAACGAGGGGGATTCTAGGACAGGTGGGCCTTCACCAGGGAGTAACATGAGGATACCACATGGGAGGAACAATGGGTTGAGGAAAGGGATGGGGGAGTAGGTGGGAGCAAACTGGACAGGAGGCCTAACGATGGAGGGTGGACTCAAGCACCAAAGGGGGACTCAAGTCAGGAGGGAGGAGCCAATGCATAGCAGAACAGAGGGGGTAGGAAATAGGTTTGCTATACTGATGACACTGGTGGGGAAGGAGGAGGAGAAGGATGACAGGCTACAGGAGGTGGCAGGAGAGGAAACAAGAGATTGCACAAGGGAAAATACTCAGGGGAAGAGGGGCAATACTGGTGGAGGGGGTGAGAGGGTCACTGCAGAGGTGAGAGGGGAGCCCATGGCAGATGGGGAAAGGTGGAGGATAGCAAGTGAGCAGTAAAAGGGGGAGGGGATAGGTCAGGGGTGGAGGGGGGGAACCACTGGAGTGAACGCTGGAGCTTTTAATATGGGGGATTCTAGAAATGGGAACCTAGGTAGAAGGGTGAGGACAAGGGTGAGAAATGAAGAAGAGGTGTATTGGTATTGGGGGATCAGATGGGGAAGCAAGGGGGAATGACATAGTCGCATATGGATGGAGTCCATACCAGGGTTAATGGCAAACAAGGCAGGACAGTCAATTCTAAAGTGTGCAAGGAAGGGTAGGAGGAAACCGCATATAGTGGTGCATGTGGGGATGAACAACCTGTCATGGGAGACGGTGGAGGTAGTGAGGGAGAGGTTTGAGGGTGTAGGAAGGCTGTGCAAGGTGATGGGGAGACAGTGGCCTTCTCAGAGGTGCTCCCAGTACCCTGTTCGAGTATGGTGAGGAACAGGAGGATTGGGGAGTTCAACACATGGTTGGGGGAGTGGTGTCAATCCAAGGGGTATGGGGTAGTGGGTGGATGGAGCAGGAACTGGGACAAAAATGATCTATATGCAGGGAATAGGCTGTCCTTGAGTGGGGAGGGGAAGAGGGTATTAAAACAGAAGTTATAGGGATATGTAGTGACAAAGGTGGATTTAAACTAGGTGGGGGGTGGCGAGTGGACAACTGGTAGGCAGAGATCCCAAAGAGTGGAGCCAAATGAGCTTACCCTCCAAGCTAGCAGGGAAGGATTTGGGGAAGTTGCATGGGGGGGGGATAGAAGGGAGGAGAAGCAAGGAGAGGAAGGGAAGGGGTCAAGATGGAAGGTGGTCTCACTGAATGTGAGAAGCTTAGATAACAAATCAGTTGAGTTACAGGCGCTCTTGGCAGTGGGGAGGGTAAATGTGGGCCACCAAGTACCGGGACCGGAATATGATGATCCCAGGGTATAGGATATTCAGGAAGGATAGGGTGGAGGGGAGGGGGTGGCATGGCAATCTATGTGCAAGAGGTGATAAGGTGCGTTAGGGAAGAGGGGGAGGAAGGTAGGGCAGAGGCCCTATGGATGCGGTTCCAAGACTCAAAGAAAAGGACACTGAGGATGGGGGTAGTGTACAGACCACCAGCACAAGTGGAGGCCCTTGATAGAGAGTTAGCTGATCAGATTAGAAAGGTCTATAGGAAGGGGAACACAGTGGTGGTGGGGGACTTCAATCTACCAGCAGTGGACTGGAGCACCCCAAACACCACAAGTGCAAGGGAACAAGTCATATTAGATACAGTTCTGGACAGTTTCCGGATGCAGTTGGTTCTCAAAAAGACTAGGGTAGGAAGAACTCTGAACCTGGTATTATCAAATGGAGAGACTGTAAGGGATCTGGAGGTGGAGGATCCTCTGGCTGGGAGTGACCACCACATGGTGCAGTTCATGCTCAATATGGGAAGGGAAAAAGGGGTTACGGGAACCAGGGTGATTGATTTTAGGGGGCGGACTTTAAAACGATGGGGAAGAATGTGGGTAGGCATCTGGCAAGTATTCAGCTTAACATGGATGCTTGTCAAAAGTGGGAGATTATTAAAACAGGGCTGGAGGAGGCTACTGGGACGTGTGCATAGATATGTAGCAAGAAGGGCAAGGCAAAGAAGCCCAGTTGGTTAACCTAGGAGGTGCTGGAGGGGGGTGAGGTCCAAGAGAAAAGCATTTTAGAGACTCAAGAAATCAGGAGGAGGAGACAAGGAGGAGTATACAAAGAGGTCCAGGAAGGTAAGCAGGCTGGTCAGAGCAGCCAAGGATTTGAGAGAGCTGAGGCTGGCACAAAGTATCAAGGATGGTGAAAAGAACTTCTTCAGATAAATTAGGGAGAGATGGAAGAACAAGGACCAGATTGTGAGAATTAAGAAGAACGGCGGTGGGTAGAGAAGGAGGGGGATCAGGCAGAGACACTAAATGAGTACTTGTGTTCTATGTTCATGAAGGAGAAAGGGGGGCAGATACATTGGGGAGAATAGGAGCAGGCAGAGGAGGGGAAGGGGTGACTGTTACATGGATTACAGAGACAAGGGTTCTGGATGGGGTAAGGGCACTGACAGTGGGCAAGGCACCTGGTCCAGATGGCATTCACCTTAGGGTGCTAAAAGAACTGGTGGCGATCCTGGCGGGACCACTAGCTGACCTGTTCAGTACCTCCCTGAACACAGGATGTGTACCAGAAAACTGGAGGTTGGCCAGTGTGGTGCCCAATCACAAAAGTGGCTCTAGGGATGAGCCAGGGAACTACAGACTAGTGAGCCTCATATCGATTGTGGGAAAGCTCATGGAGACAGTCCTGAAGGAGAGGTTGGTGGCACTTTTGGAGGACAATGGACTCAAGAATGTTCAGCAACATGGGTTTGTCTTGGGAAGATCGTGCCAGACAAACTTAGTTGAGTACTACGACTGGGTGACCAGGGAACTGGACAAGGGCCATGCGGTGGATGTCCTGTATTTGGATTTCAGCAAGGCTTTTGATTCAGTGCCACATGGGAGGCTGAGGGGGAAGCTGGAGGATACCAGGGTGGGAACAAAAATGGTCAGATGGATCACCAATTGGCTGAAGGGAAAGCAGCAGATGGTGGTAGTTGAGGAGGGGCTCTCATCACCAAGGGATATGATGAGTGGAGTGCCACAGGGAATGGCAATGGGATCGGTGCTGTGTGGGATAGTCATAGCAGATATCACACATGGAATCTGGAGTAAGAGCAGTCTGTTCACAGATGATACTAAAATGGGAGCTGTGGTAGATGACTTAGATCGGTGAAAAGGGCTGCAGGACGATCTGACAAAACTACAGGAATGGTCGGAAACATGGCAGCTGGGGTTCAGCACCAAGAAGTGTAAAGTACTGCACTTTGGAACTAGGAACCAGGGGAGGAGCTATCAGCTCAGAGGGGTTCAGATGGAAAGCACCAGGGAGGAGAAAGATCTCGGGGTGATTATAACGAGGAATATGAACATATCATCACAGTGCAGGAAGGCAGCAGCAAAAGTCAACAAGATGCTAGTGTGCATAACGAGAGGCATCTCTTCCAGGAATAGGGAGGTGATCCTTCCCCTGTACAGGTCACTGGTCAGACCGCACCTGGAATACTGTGTGCAGTAATGGCATCCATTACTGAAGAAAGATATCAAATTATCCAGTGTAGCCTCTCGATGTGGTCAGTTCCACCCTGCCTGAACCCCTCCAGCATCCAACCTCAAACATGGGCCCATCTCCACTCCTCGTCCCCCAGTCACTCGACCCCCCCCGGCTCTAAGCCCCCTGGGGCAGTACCACCCACTCCTCTGGCGTTCTATCTAGAATCCAATGGAGGGACCAGGGAGAGTTGGAGGGAGTGTCGGACGTGGGCTGAGAAGGCCCAGCATTAGGTGTGAGGGTCAGTCACTGGGACCACCTTCACCTACTGGGTGGGAGGGATTTTTTCTTCATTCTGCCCAATGGTGTGGTTGTGCAATGGCATCAGTGCATGGAGGGCACACTCCCACCCCCTCCTGCAGATGCCCGTTGACATGTTCTCCATTGGCTGTCCCTACCAAGGGACCTGGCTGGCTTAAGTTTTAATTTAAGTGGTAAATGTTTGTATTTGTGGTTTGGATTATTCTGTTGGTCTCACTTAGAAAAAACATTCAAATTGTATTTTGTAAATACAGTTTGAATGTTAATTAAAAAAAACATTCAAATTGCATTTTGAAAGTACAGTTTAAAGGATTTTTTTAATTAGCATTCAGTTTAAAATGTTCTCCTGCTGTAAATGAAGCTTGTAATTAGTATTGTAGACATGTGGTAATTGTGGGAAGTGTGTGTGTCCAGTTTAATGTGATACTAAGTTGTAATTTAAGTGGTAAACATTTGCATTTGTGGTTTGGATTATTCCTTGGGTCTCTCACTAGAAAAACCATTCAAACTGTATTTTGTAAATACAATTTGAATGGTAATTAGAAAAACGTTTGAACTGTATTTTGAAAATACAGTTTGAATGGTATATTTAATTACCGTTCAGTTTAAAATGTTCTCATGGTGTAAATAAGACTTGTCATTAGTCGTGTAGACATGTGGTAACTGTGGTAAGTGCATGTGTTCAGTTTAATATTAAGTTTTAATTTAAGAGGTAAACATTTGTATTTGTGGTTTGGATTATTCCGTGGGTCTCTTGCTTAGGAAAAATGTTCAAACTGTATTCAGTAGATACAGTTTGAACGATAATTAAATAAACCATTCCAACTTTATTTTGTAAATACAGTTCGAACGGTATTGATGAAGAAATCATTCAAAGTTTTTTGTAAAAAAAAAACATACAAATTTAAATAACCATTTACTGTTCGTAGAGTAAATAGACATGTGTCATTCCATCACAAAAAAAAGTTTTGGAATTTGGGACTGAAATGATCAGGGTACAAAGGGCTTGCCCCACTGATGTGACTTTTGGTGGTTTTGTGGGAAAATATTAGTGCACTACAGAGTTATAAGACTTTGAAGTTTTCCATAGGATAGCACTGTAATGTTCCTTATTTATTTATTTAGTTTTCATTGACCAGGTAAGTGCACTAGACAAATCCTGCCTATTTTCAGGCACGACCCGAGGGAAGGGGATACAGATGAATGCCAACTGACCTTGAACCAGATTAAGCTGTTGGTGGTATTTTTAGTGAATGAGGGAAATTTGACCAGGACACCGGGGAAATTCCCCTACTCTTTTCGATAAGTGCCATGGGATCTTTAACATCAACCTGAACTTCCACCAGTCCAGGCAGATGGGACCTCGGTTTAACGTCTCATCTGAGAGACGGCACCTCAGAAGTGCAGCACTCCTCTCATGCTACACTACAGTGTCAGTATTGGGATATTAACCCAAGTGCCAGATGTGAGAACTGAACCCACTGCCCTCTGATCTCCAGGCCTCAGAGGTGAGTGTGCTACCTACTGAGCCACTGACACTGCAGCTATATCTTGAAAAAGCTTTGAGATACAGATTTTCTGTGAAACGCAGCTTAGTACAACTTTAGGTGTACTAAGAAGTTGTGCATGCTTCTAACACCTCTTTACAACTGTGGTGGAAATGTTTATGAATGGGGCTAAGATGCCTGAAATACTTTGTCATTGTGGACTGAGCACTCCACCATGGAGATGAGGGTTAATTACAATGTCTCTACAGTTATAGATAGATAGGAGTGCAGGACCAGAGGGCCCTGCACTCCCACATGAAAAACAGGAACAATTATAATATGCTGCATAGGAGCACAGGGACTAGAGGACCCTGTGATCCCACAACACACTCTGGACTAATAGACTAATAGGCACTCCCACAACCAAATACAGATAAGATTACACTTTCTAAAAAAAGTAAGGACATTTATTGCATAAAACTACGTTACTGCATCAGTTAGGGTTGGTATTAAAGTGTCAAAAGCTGGGAAATTCCACATTAGGATTTCCAACCCTAACTCTCCACCCCCACCACCCAAGCAGCAAAAGGACAAGACCACACAAGCAACCACAGACAGCCATCATCAGGTAAGAAAAAAATACAATGGTTGTCAATGCAGATAGAAATCTACAATATGGGTGGATGCCTGGAACATCCTCCAAGCATAGGTGGTGGGGGCAGAAATGGTAACTGGATTCAAGAATGCATCAGGTAGACATAAGGGCACCTTAGTGGTAAGGAAAGGGGGGAGCCAGAGATCAAGTAGGTTCCGGGGTGCTACAGTAGGCAGGAAATTGGCCGACTAGGTGGGTGAAGTGGTCCTTTCTGCCTTTCTGTAGTCTCACATAGCCATGTACACCATAAAACATACACGCAACTGATGGGCCTACGCTTCTGCATCTGCGAGTGTAATACATACACAACGACATCTGGGTGCAGAATTATAGATACCACAAAATCGATGATACAAAAAAGGCAGCAATACTTCTGGCTGCAGAAGCAAAATCCTCTGAGGGTCCTGTGTCTCTTCAGAGGTTTTCTATGTGCAAGGGGCCTGCTTTTCTGGAGCTAGAAGTTGGTGTATGTCTTACATCTCCTGCTGAAGAGACAGAGGACCCTCTTTGCTACAGAAAGGCTTGCCT
Source organism: Neoceratodus forsteri (assembly GCA_016271365.2). Lineage (NCBI taxonomy): Eukaryota > Metazoa > Chordata > Ceratodontiformes > Ceratodontidae > Neoceratodus > Neoceratodus forsteri. Next base: position 170,325,687 of record CM057457.1, on the reverse strand, counting down.
CAAAAGGCATAGAGAATAGAAGTCTTGTAATCTGGATATAATGGGTTTGTATCTAGCTAGAATGGCTTGTGCCTCTTTATGCAGAAGCAGTGTGGAGATTTCAGTATAGAAATACAGAAACATGTAATTTGATGGCAGATAAGGACTGCTTTGCCCACCTAGTCTACCATTTTACTACCTAATATAACATCACAGATCCTACTTGATCTCCACCCCCCCTTCCTTACCACTAAGGTTCCCTTATGCCCGCCCCATGTGTTATTGAATCCTACTACTGTTTTTGCCCCAACCTACACTGGGAGGATGTTCCAGGCATCCACCAGTATTGTGTGTTCCTATCGGCAGCAGCAAGTGTGTGTGTATATTTTGCATTTTGCAGGCTGCAGATACAAATCCATTAAAGTAGCACATCAGTGCTACTGCTTTTGTGTCACCTGGAAACAGTTGTATGTTGTTTGTCTTACCTGATGATGGCTGCTTGTGGCTGCTTGTGCGGTCTTGTTATTTTGCTGCTTGGGGGGTGGGGAGTTAGGGTTGGAAACCCTAATGTCAAATGTCCAAGCTTTTGATGCTTTGATACCAACTCTAACATTATGCATTAACATAGTATTTTTCAATGAATATATATATGTGTGTATATATATATATATATATATATATATATATATATATATATATGTGTGTGTGTGTATATACATTCATGGGAAAAAACTCTGTTAATGCATCAGGATTCATAGCACAGGGACAAAAGCATGGAATGAGGTGTTAAGGTTACCACCCGTACCACCCCACCCCCACCCCCCACACATGCATTGGGTTGTGCGTTGGGGTTGTCAGCCTAACTCTCACTCTATTCCATGTGTAAACAAGCTGAGATGGTGCAGTATAGGAGAATGGGGTGATAGTTAGGCATGACGACCCCAACTCACACCCCGATGCCTATTGGTGTCTGGGGGGGTTGGGAGGTGGTGGTAGGGGTGGTAACTCTAACACCACATTTCCATGCTTCTGTTGCTGTGCTATGAAACCTAACTGTTGCATTAATGGAGTTTTTTGCCACAAATTTCCCTTCTTTTTGAGAACGTGTAATGTACCTTGTAACTGCTATGTGTCGGTGGGAGTGCAGGCCCTCCAGGCCCCATGCTTCAACCAAGCTTCCCATTTGTGCATAATGATATGCGTCTGTGGGAGCATGAGCCCTCCAGGCCCTGCACTCCTATTTACACATAACTACGGAGCCATACAGCAGCCCTACAGGGCAAGGAACCCTTGTAACACTAACTTGCTAATATCTCAGCAATCATAGCAGCTAGGAAAAAATTCCAGTGCTGTAGTAATCATGACATCGAGTACTTCACATGAGATAGATCAACCACTCTGCATCTCACATCATTTACAAGATATGGGCACTGAAAGATGCTGAAAAGGCACCCTTGGAACCCTTGTGACAGTAATGTGCCAATATCTCCATAACTGTAGCAAGTAGGAAACAAATTCCACTGCTGGTGTAATCTATGATTTCCAAACTTGTTGCTTCAAAATTGCAGGTAGCGAAAACTCTATATCTTGCTTTGTTTTTGAGACATGGATGCCGGAAGGTGTCACGGATGCCGCAATGTTATCCTATGGGAAATTGCTAAACTTTGGAATGCTGTTACTTTGGGTCCATTGAATTTTTTTCTACCAAACCATCAAAAAGTACATATGTGGGACCAGGGCTTGTCACCCTGCAAATTTCAGCCAAAAAGGCCAAACTGCTTTGTTGCAGGGGGATGTCTAAGATTTCCAGTTTTTTGGTGAAGTTCTTTCACAAATTGCAAAAGTTTAGCAAAAAACAGCACATAACTTTCTCATTTGCAAAACTTTAGTCAATGTTTTTTCCATGATTTGCAAATGTACTGGAGCTCTGACTTTTAAAATAGCATTTCTGGGGGGGTTTACCCCAAAATAAAGATAGGGCTGACATCCTCAGGACCTGACTAGGTACATCCAGCAGTTAATGTTTACCTAGGGTTCCCAAATTTAAACGCTAGGCATTTTTCTCTCTCATTAACTAAAAACAAGATGGCAGCAATATGAAAGTAAAAGGGCCATCTGAGAAAGGCAAATTGCACTTGTGACATTTTTTGTCAGACACATATATTTTTTCCCCATTGACTATAATGGGAAATTTGTTTTTTGAATAACTTTTGAATGGCTTAATATTTTTACACCAAATCTTTGAAAGGAGCATCAATGACCAAGACTGCATCTTCCCTGAAGATGTCAGACCAAACTGACAAATCATGTGGGCTGTGGGCGTGAGCAAAGAAATGCACAAAAGATCAGGTTTTCTTGCATTTTGTGGCATTCTGCAGCTCCACAACTGTACATCTGACCATAACGCAACTTGTCAGATCCAGAGATCAATGGTACCAGATCAAGCATGCAAAATTTCAAGCAAATCCATCAGACAGCGGCAAAGTTATTAAGGTGCAAAATTTGAGGTTTAACATTAAAGTGCTTACTCAACCCTAACTATAGTGCCACTACCGTGGCACTATAATATATATGGTTGAAACACATCACATGACCGTGTGTATATCAGAGCATGACCACACACCTGCACTTTTACCCCCCTCCAAAACAATTTTGACATTTTATGATAGATAAACCACTCTGAGGTGTGAGGTCACGCTCTAATATACACACACCTTGGGTTGTTGATGTACTTGGCCTGCAGCCTCATGAGTAACAATGTACACCAAGGAGTGCATATATCACAGTGTGATCACACACCTCAGACTGGTTTATCTAGTACACACATATATATATATGTGTATATATATATATATTATAGTGGCACGGTAGTGCCACTATAGTTAGGGTTGAGTAAGCACTTTAATGTTAAACCTCAAATTTTGCACCTTAATAACTTTGCCACCATCTGATGAATGTGCCTGACATTTTGCATGCATGGTCTGGTACCCTAGATCTCTGGATCTGGCAATTTGCATTATGATCAGATGTATGGTTGTGGAGCTGCAGAATGCCAAAAAAAAGCAAAAAAAAAGACTTTTAGCCCAATTCTTTCCTCTGGCCAACAGTCCACATGGTTTGTCCATTTGGTCTGAAATGTTCAGGGAAGATGCAGTCTTGGTCATCAATGTGCCTTTCGAAGATTTGGTGTAAAAGTATTAAAACGTTCAAAAGTTATTCAAAAAACAATTTCCCATTATAGTCAATGGAAAAAGCAAAAATCAAGAAACTTTCGCAAATGGCATTTTTACTTTCGCAAATGGCCCTTTTACTTTTGTGATTCAGCCATCTTGTTTATAGTTAGTGACACAGAAAAATGCCTGGTGTTTAAAATTGGGAACCTCTAGGTAAACACCCACTGTTGTGTTTACCTAGTGGAGTCCTGAGGATGCTAGCCCTATTTTTTGGGGGGTTTAAACCCCCAAGAAATGGCTTTTCCAACTTCGAGGAAAAAGTGCTTTTGCAAAATACTTTCGCAAATGCGAAAGTTTTGTGATTTATTTTGCTAAACTTTCGTGATTTGCCAAAGTAATTTGTGAAAGTTTTCTCAAAATAACTGCAAATCTTTGCCATCCTCCTGCAACAAAACAGTTATGTCTTTTGGGCTGAATTTTGCAGGATAACAAACCCTGGTCCCACAGATGTGCCTTTTGGTGATTAGGTGCCAAAACATTATAGGGGCCCAAAGTTACAGCATTCCAAAATTCAGAAAATTTCCTCTATGATAACACTGCAGTGCCCGTGATGCCTGTCAGGCCCATATCTCGAAAATGGTTCATGCATAAGTAGGCTGTAAAGCCATTAATAACATGAAATTTGAATTTTTTCCTACCTTGTATGGTTACTGAGATGTTTGGGAATTAGCGTTCCAGTTGCTCATTTCATGTCTGAGGCCCACTGTTACACCCACAGAGTCAGCATTCACAGCGCTTTTTGCTGCACCTATCTCGGACACAATGCGAGATCTGGATTTGGTCAACTTCACGTTGCAAGAACTACTCACTCTCATGATTACAACCACACTTGCATGTTTTTTCTAGCTGCTACAGTTCCCAAGATATGGGCAAATTAGTGTTACAAGGATTCCTTGCCTTACAGGGCTGCTGTATGGCTCCATACCTATGTGGGCCCACACTCCCACATGCGGATACCATTATGCAAAAAAATGGGCAATGTAAAGGGAGGGTAGGGCCCGGAGGGCCCGTACTTTCACTGACACATGACACTTACATTACACTTTCTCAAAAATAAGGGAAATTCATTGCAAAAAAACTCTGTTAATGCATCAGTTAGGGTTGTTTCCACAGTGGCAAAAGTGTGGAAATGTGGTCTTAGGGTTACTACCCCGCCACCCCAACCCCACGCCCCCATCTTCAAACCTCAAATTCCACATTCCTCCCACCCCCCCACACACATGCAAGATTGTAAGACACTATACCAGTCAGTCACATCTGTAAACACAATAATCATGACACTGTGCTCCTTTCACATAACACTATGAAATGAAAAACAAATACAGTATGGTCGACTCTATACTGCCAGCACAGTATGATGACACATTATAGCTAGCATATCTTTTTCAAACAGTAAAACTTAGTCTGCACAAACTTTCTAAATATTGATTTTTATGTGTCATAATTCAGCGATTAGCTCACTGCAGGTATCGTTGCTACCAAATAGGCATGTGGTAGCAGGACAGACACAGCTGATGCATACATAGTACTTTTCAGATACTGCTCAGGTATGAAACTAGCACCATCAAATGTTGTAATACTGCTGCGTTAATAGGAAGTACTCATTAGCAGCATGTTATGGTTAGCTTTGCATGTTACAACTGTTGCTGTCACATGTTGCTTGTAAACTATACCACAGAACATTACTTTTGTTATTATTACCATTTGTTATTAGAACTGACTCACTCTATCAGAAAAAAATATGCAAACATCCACTGACTGTTGCTAGGGTTATCTAAACTCTTATTTCCAATACAGCTATCTATAGATAACATACTGTATGTTTAATCATTTCTTAACAATTGAAATATAGACTTCTGCTTAAATCTTGTTACTGATGTTTGTAACAGGAAAAATGCTTACTGTGGGCCATCTCCTAAGGTTGCCCAGCATGCATGTGTACCCACAAGGCACTCTGATGGCAGCAGAACTCATACAGTTGATGGACCATGATGATGGATGCGTCTTCTACTGCTTGCATGTGTCTGTGTGTAGTGGTGGGTGGGGTGGGGGAATGTGGAGTTAAGGGTTTGAGGATGGGGGCAGGGGGGGGGTGATAACCCTAACACCACATGTTCACACTTTTGTCACTGTGGAAACAACCCTAACTGATGCATTAATGGAGTTTTATATATATATATATATATATATATATATATATATATATATATATATAGGGGTGTGGTCACTCCCCTATATTTAGGTTAATAAGCACTTCAATGTTAAACTAGAAATTTTGCACATTAATAACTTTGGATCCGTTCAATGGATTTGCATGAAATTTGGTATGCATGGGGGGGGAGGGGGGCATGGTAGATCTTTTGATTTGCACACAAAAACACTGAAAAATGCACTTTTTGCCAGTTATGTGGGCAGTTTTTTGGATTTTGTCTGTGGCACTGCGTGGCCATTATGTGGTGTGCTGCTCTGTGACTTGGCTCATCTGAAAGAGCTTGGATCAATTAACATACCGCTTTTCATTTGGTGAAAAAATATTAATCCATTCAAAAGGTATTAAAGTTTTAAGTTCCCATTATAAGTCAATGGGAACAATTATATGGTTATTTTGTGAAAGAAGAATGGGGTTTTGACCATCTGGTCCCTCCTCACAATCAAAGAATTTGCAGGCTCATGATCAAAGAATCTTTGATCATGAGGAATTCTTTGATCGTGACAGCTGACATCTTGTTTTCAGTTTGTGGTCTGAAAAAGCCAAATATCTCAGCTCAGGGGTGACTCCGGAAGTAAAACCTCTATGGGTTTTGCCCAGGGGGCTTTGCTCTATTGAGCCATGGCTGTGGTTTCTTGTAATTTGGTCAAAAAATAGACTTTTCAATTTTTAAAATCTTTGATCGTGGCTCACTAACGATCTTTGATCACCAGCCTGAAAATTCTTTGATTGCAAGATTCTTTGACCGCGATCTTTGATAGCAAGGGTGCGACTAGATGGCCACATTAAAAAATTTAATTTCTCAACTCAGGGGTGATTTAGTAAGCCAAATGAGGATAGATTTTGCTCAGGGGGCTTCGTTCTATCAAGTCATGGGTGTGGTTTCATGTATTTTTGTAAAACTTGACTTTTTACATTTTTTATTCTTTGATCACGAGCCTGCAAATTCTTTGATCATGAGATTCTTTGACCACGAACTTTGATTGCGAGGTTGCGACAAGATGGCCAGATGAAAAAATTTAATTTCTCAGCCCCGGGGTGACTTATTAAGCCTAATGAGGATGGATTTTGTTCTGGGACCTTCGTTCTATCGAGTCATGGCTGTGGTTTCATTTATTTTTGTGTAAAATTTACTTTTACCATTTTTTATTCTTTGATCATGAGCCTGCAAATTCTTTGATAGTGAGAGTCTTTGATCGCGATCTTTGATTGCGAGGGACGTACTAGATGGCCAGATTTCAAGGGACCAGATAGCCCAATTTAAAACATGTTTTAAATTAAATATCATGGAAATGGTTTGGTCTTTTCACTTGAAATTTGGATGGTGTTGATGGGATGTCCTGTACATGTGAATTATGGTGTTTAGGTGTTTAGAAAAATAATTTGCTGTGGAGATATTGCATGATGCACTATATGTTTTAAATATAATGTTTTCCATTGTGGTAGTGGGTTCACATTTATAGAGTACCTAGCCTTATTGCCATGGAGGTAATTTTCAGTGGTTAGGTTTCTGACATGTAAACAGGTTTTGAATTATGCCACTCTGATGACTAACACTTTGTTTTCTTTCAAGGTGGTGGGAGCATGGGGCCCTTTACCCATATGCACTCCCACCAATACATATGATATTCAGTACTTGTACTCTTATCTTAGGCAGAAATTTGCAAGCTGATGGCAGCGTGGGACCACCAACTTGCATGACTTTCTACTTTTCTATTCTTTCTCAAACAGTAAGGACATTCTATGCAAACAACTTTGTTAATGCATCATTTAGGGTTAAAACACAAAAAGTCAGAAAATGAGACCTTTACTGTAGGGTTGCCACCCCTCGTGGACCCACCCATCCTCCTGAGATTGACAGATGATTGGGTGTGTCATTGGGGTTGTGAGGCCTAAATGTCACCCCATTCTTCTTTACTGTGGCTTGTGAATATAATTACACATGAAATGTGGTGACATTTTGGCCTCACAACCCCAATGACACACCTCATCATCTGTCAATCTCGGGAGGATGGGTGGGTCCATGGTGGGGAGGGGGTGACCCTAAAGGTCTCATTTCCTGATTTTTTTTGTGTTTTAACTCTAAATGATGTATTAACAAAGTTTTTGTATATTTTATATATATATATATATATATATTTATATATGTAGATACAGTATTTATAAAATAGGTAGGAAAATTATCTCTGCTGGTGGGTTGAAAAACATCACATGACCGTGCGTATATCAGAGTGCGACTGCACACTTGCATTTTCACCCCTCCAAAACAATTTTGCCATGTTATAAGATAGATAACCCACTCTAGGGTGTGTGGTTATGCTCTGATATACACACACCTTAGGTGGTTGACACACTCGGCCGTAACAATGCACATCAAGGCGAGCATATATCAGAGCACAACTGCACACCTTTGAGTGGGTTATCTATTACTATATATGTATATAGATCTATATGTGTATATATATATATATATATATATATATATATATATATATATATATCTCTGAGATACCTTTCACAACATTGTTTTATACATATTTTATATCTGCTATATGCCAAGACAGAAAATTTGCATTTTTGTGTTGGGCACCAGGTCTATGTTGCACATAAAATGATAAGGCTTCAAAGCAAGATACCACTCATAATTCATGGATTTTTATCTTTTGTTTGTTGTATCCAGCAAAGGGGGTTGTGGTGTGTAGTCAGTTTGAACTCAGCACCCCACAAATAAAATTGTAGTGATCCGATGGCCCATCTAACTGCCAAGCATTTTTTTTCTATGGTAGAACATTTTTGTTCTTGTTCATGCAGTTTCCTAATATATATATATATATATATATATATATATATATATATATAAAGACAAAGAACCTCTGTGTGTAAACACTGAGGTAAGGGTTACCCTAAAGGGCATTTGGCTGGGAAGCCAAGTTTCAGGAAAATACAAAATCTCACATGTCCCCACAATGCAAAGCATCATGGGCTGCATATGCAAATCACCACAGAATATTATGCAGGTCCAACTTTAAGCAGAATTGCATGGTGCCGAAAGGCCTCTCACACAGTTTGCAAAGGGTGCTAACAGAAGACAAAGACATGTGTTTCGTCCTACCAGGACTCATCAGTATGCCTCGTCTGTTTGACACCCCAGTGGAATGGACCAGCTACCCCTAAGGCAGTGTGCCTGGGATATATTGTGGTGAACCCATTAAAATAAAAAACTATGTAAAAGACAAAGAACCTCTGTGTGTAAACACTGAGGCAAGGGTTACCCCAAAGGGCATTTGGCTGGGAAGCCAAGTTTCAGGAAAATACAAAATCACACATGCCCCACAATGCAAAGCATCATGGGCTGCATATGCAAATCACCACAGAATGTTATGCAGGTCCAACTTTAAGCAGAATTGCATGGTGCCGAAAGGCCTCTCACACAGTTTGCAAAGGGTGCTAACAGAAGACATAGACACGTGTTTCGTCCTACCAGGACTCATCAGTATGCCTCGTCTGTTTGACACCCCAGTGGAATGGACCAGCTACCCTAAGGCAGTGTGCCTGGGATATATTGTGGTGAACCCATTAAAATAAAAAAACTATTTAAAAGACAAAGAACCTCTGTGTGTAAACACTGAGGCAAGGGTTACCCCAAAGGGCATTTGGCTGGGAAGCCAAGTTTCAGGAAAATACAAAATCACACATGCCCCCACAATGCAAAGCATCATGGGCTGCATATGCAAATCACCACAGAATGTTATGCAGGTCCAACTTTAAGCAGAATTGCATGGTGCTGAAAGGCCTCTCACACAGTGGGTTCACCATAATATATCCCAGGCACACTGCCTTAGGGGTAGCTGGTCCATTCCACTGGGGTGTCAAACAGACGAGGCATACTGATGAGTCCTGGTAGGACGAAACACGTGTCTATGTCTTCTGTTAGCACCCCTTTGCAAACTGTGTGAGAAGCCTCGCACCATGCAATTCTGCTTAAAGTTGACCTGCATAACATTCTGTGGTGATTTGCATATGCAGCCCATGATGCTTTGCATTGTGGGGCATGTGTAATTTTATATATATATATATATATATATATATATATATATATATATATATTATTAAAAAACTTCATTAATGCACCATTAGAGTGAAAGCACAAAAAGTAGAGAAATGCAGTCTTAGGGTTCCTGGGCGTAAGACTCTGCCACCACCTTCTGCTTCCAAATTGAACACCCCACCCTCACCCTTGGCTTCCAACCCTAAGGCCCCCCTCCACCCTGCATGCAGGGACAGGTGCGAGAGATGTGCCTTGGGGTTGTGAGCCCTAATGCTCTCCCCATTGGTTTATTCTGTACCCATGTCAGGTTATTAACTGTTGAAATGGGTTGAGCATTAACAAGGTCCTTTTGCAATGAATTTCCTTACTTTCTCAGACAGCATAATAGTATTCTTATTTTAGGGTGTGAGCACCGGGTCCTTCAGACCTTGCGCTCCTATCCCTCCGTTAAGATAGTACATCAGTATCCTTGAGACACTATAACAGTATCCTTATTTTATAGTGGCTGCAGAGGGTCCAAAGGACCCTGCACTACCATCTCTCCACTGAGACAGTATACACAGCATCCTTATGTTACAGTGGGAGCACAGGGCCATTTGGACCCTGCACTCCCATTTGTGCAAATGACATAACTTGCACAAGATACAGTTGTAATCTGTGCAAATTATGTAATTTGCACAAAATACAACAGTATCTTGTGAAAGCTATGTAATTTGTGCAAAACGTAAAAACAAACTGGTAAATTTAGGATTTTTTTATGCTCTGTATCTCAAAAACCAGAAAACTGGTTTACACAAAATTTAGCACATCAGGAGACCTTCCCCTATAGAGTATTCATTCCAAATTGTGTGCAAATCCATGAACAGTTCCAAAGTTATTAAGGTTCAAAAATTCAGATATAACATATTACTGTATAGTTTATGCAAATTACATAACTTGCACACGATACTGTTGTATTTTGTGCAAATTACATAATTTACATAAAATACAACAGTATCTTATGCAAGTTATGTAACTTGCACAAATTACAATTTTTGCGCTTGACAGTGTCTTGTGCAAGTTATGTAACTTGTGCAAATTACAACTTTCATGCCTGACATACTGCATACATTTTTTCCCATAGGAAATAATAAGAAATCAAAAGTTTAATAACTTTTGAACAGACTAATATTTTTGCACCAAACCTACAAAAGGCACATCTGTGAGGCAAAGGCTTTCTACCCTGGAAATTTCATATCACTACACAAAGCCATTTCTGAGCTACAGCTGGACAAAAAAGTAACAAAAATCTGGTAAATGTAGGATTTTTTTGATGCCCTGTATCTCAAAAACTGCATATCCGATTAACAAGAAATGTAGAACAACAAGAGACCTACCAAGGGAGATTATGCATGCCAAATGTTATGCAAATCCATTGAAGGGTTGCAAAGTTATTAAAGTGCAAATTATGCATAACTGGATGACAGTGTGCAAAAAGTACTTTCATTATACATACAAATTTTCCCATAGGAAATAATGGGAAATTAAAAATGTCATAATTTTAGAACAGATTAATATTTTTGCACCAAACCTTTAAAAGGCACACCTATGACCCAAATGTTTTCTACCCTGAAATTTTCAGACCACAACATAAAGGCATTTCTGAGATACAGGTGGCAAAGAAATGTGAAACAAATGGTAAATTTAGAATTTTTTGACAGTTTCCTTCTCACAAACCACACAACAAATTTACACAAAATTCTTCATGTCAAGGGACCTACCGCTGGAGATTATGATGCCAAAATGTGTGCAACTCCATTAAGTGGTTCCAAAGTTATTAAGGTTCAAATTTTGCGTTTAACATAGAGGTATGCACTCAACCCTAATATACTGGCGCTACCACAACAGTATAATACAATATATACAGAATAATGCATGGGGAAGTGTGGTGTATGAAGATTTTAATGACACCCGAGGTGTGTGATGCTCCATAAACCCCAAGGGCATCACACACCGAGGGTGGGTACAAAATTTGAATTACCGCACTTCCCCATGTTTTATTTTTTATATTTACTGGGTGAAGGACTACATTCAGAGAGATGAAAACTGTAGCAGTGGGCTACAAAAACATTTATTTTTTCCCTTAAAAAGCATAGTGTTATCAATAAATACACCAGTCAGTGAAATTGAAAACTTACATTAAGGAAACTTGTGTTTTTTTATAAAAGAAGCCAAGTCTCTGTAGAGGTAATTTTGTTTCATTTAAGTGTGTGTTACGATCGTTTTAGTCTATCTGGGCCTGGCAGATGGGATGTGTAGGATCAAAGGTGAAAGTGCACTGTTTAGTAATGTGGTATTGAGTGATTCTCCAATTTATTCTGAGGCATTTTAAAAAGAGTTAATGTTAGAGTTAACATTCCACCCTGTTTTTATTTTTTGGGTCTGCAAGAAGGCTGTCATTCGCATTGGTGGTTTTCTGTGACCAGTGTGAGCGGATGGCTAGCTCGCAGACAATTTCTTACATGGGTGCACTCACAGCTATTTTTGGAACAGTGGTTTATGGAACTCCAGAATACACATGTATGAATTACAGAGTTTGTAGGGGTCTGCCAGCAGTGGTTTATTGACCCTAATGAAAAAAAAATATATATATATATATATATATATATATATATATATATAAAACTGGATGTTCTTCACCTTGTGTTGTCTCACTGAGTATAGCACCAATACCAATCTCAGAGGCATCTCTTACTATACATCAAATGGGACTGTAAAGTCTGGACATTTTAAAACAGGAGCAGAACAAAGAGCAGAATGTATTGACCTGAATGCTTCTTCACAGGCTGGGCTCCATTTGACTTCATTAGAACACCTTTTCTTAATCAAATCTGTTAAGGGGGGTAGCTATTGTGGCAGAATTAGAGATGTCTTCGATAGTAACCTGTCAAGCCCTGGGATGATCTAATATGTTTTTTTGTTTGGGGGATAGGACACCTTTCCACAGTTTCTATTTTGTCAGTCTTGTGCCTGACTTGCCCATTTTCCAGCATAAGTCGTAGGTAGACATAGTGGGAATGTGGCACTGGGATGGTGGTGCTTTCCAAATAAAGTTAAATCAGGCATAGGATGAAAGCACTCACCACTCAGAAGGAAGAACTCTCCAAACTTGTATTATCACTGTAGAATCACCATTTATTCACATCCAGACACCAAAAACTGTCAAATAGAGCAGTGCTTAAAGCATTGCTCACACCATGCTTGCGTTTCACCCAGTTATCTGGTCTTCCTCTGCGCTGATAGAACTTGCTAGCAATGTGATTATATACAATGTTGTTCATTAATTTATTACCCTGTTAGCCAATGGCTATCAAAATCATATCAAAGGTTAATAACTTGCAAAAACACATCCAGAAAAACAAATACATTGCCAATTAGAGACATACATAGTTACTTATGTGAACTTAAATACAATATGATTCCTTAAATACAGTATATCTTACCACTTATTTACTTCAAATGACATCCAAATCCTTTCTGGTGGCGGGAGGTTGTAATTATAATCATTATATAGCATTTGTCAGAATTCAACAGTCAAGATCACATAACATTGTTGGGATCCTTTTCTCATCCATGCTTCAGATTGTTTTGAGGACATGAAGTCTGCATCTCCTTCCCTCTGTCATGCTTCAAGCAGACTGAAAAACAAAGGGTGTTTGCAACTGGCTCCGGGCAGTCTGCAAAACCAGGGCTGTTTGCCATTGGCACCGAGTAGTCTGGAAAACAAGGCTTGTTTACTTCTGATACCATTATGAATATAAAATAAAACAAATACATTCTCTAGCCTTTTCCCTGTCAAGAGAAACTTTTCTTTTATACTAAATCTGGCTTTCTTAGACACCAAACCATTATGTAGTGCACAACATTTTCAAAGTACTTTAGGCAATCAAATGTATTTTATACTATATGTGTTGCATAACAGCAGCACAACCAAAATATGGCTAATATTTTAAATGTGCAAATATTTAACAGCAGGCATCTGTTTTTATATTGGCAAATGAAACTGTGCTAGCTAGCTATTACATTGGTCACTTTGAGACATACAGGATGCATTTCAGAGGGACCAGAAAAGAAAACATAGAGAAAGGAACAAAAAAAAAAGGGTGGGGGGGGTCTGTAGGTGGCCATCCTGACAGAACAGGGAGAGGATAGTACAGTATAGAATAGTTAGAATGCTGTTGCAACAGGCTTTAGAAAATGAAAATTGGAACAGTCCCTCTAATTACAAGGTAAGACAACAGCCCTACCATACTGCCCACCAACTTCATCAAGACCACTTCCTCCAGCATTTCAACTCGCCACCACCCTCTCCATGAAGAAGTGCTTCCTAACTTCCCTCCTAACCCCCCCTCCAGCTTTAGACTGTGTCTCGTCATAGTTAAGCTGCCACTTAGCTTAAAGAGACCTTCCTTATCTACCCTCTTTATCCCATTCAAGTATTTTAAGGTCTCTGTCATGTCCCCCCTCTCTCCCTCCTCTCCTCCAGGGAGTGTATATATTCAGGGCCCCCAAACTTTCATCATATGTTTTACCCTGGTGACTTGCAGTCATCTTAGTTGCCCTCCTCTGAACCATCTCCAGCAGGCTGATGTCTTTCTTAAGGTGTGGGCACAAGTATCTTACTCTGTACTCTAGATGTGGCCTCACCAGTAACCTGTACAAGAGCAGTATAACCTCCTTCTGCCTACTACTAATTTCTCTGGCTATAGACTCCAGCGTCTTGTTTGCCCTTGTTGATGCATTTTTGCACTGCATGTAGTGCTTCAGTTCACTAATGATCATTACTCCCAGATCCTTCTCCTCTTCTGTTGCTGCTACTCAGACTCCCCCACCAGGTAGTACTCCCTCCTTGGATTTCTAGTTCCAATGTGAAAGACTTTGCATTTCTTGGCATTGAATCCAAGATGCCAAATCTCTGACCAACTCTCAAGTTTTCTGAGGTCTTCCTGCAGATCTTGTATCCCTTCTACTATGTGTATCCTCCAACAGGGTTTAGTGTCATCCGTGATCAGGCAAATTTTGCCCTTAATACCATTCTTAATGTCATTGATGAAGACATGGAACAACACCGGCCACAGCACCAAGCCCTGTGGGACCCCACTGGTAACTTCCCTGATGTTAGATAACTCTCCCCTTCCCACCACCACCCTCTAGGTCCTGTCCCTTGGCCAACTTTCTATCCACCTGGCCATCTTCTCCCCAGCCTCAATATACGGCAACCTCCTGATCAACCTCTTGTGGGGTACATAGTCAAAGGCCTTGGTGAAGTCCAGTCAGCTGCCTGGTCCCTGTCCACTGCCTTAGTGACCCATCCAAGAAGTCAATCAGATTTGCATGACATAATCTCCCTCCTATAAACCTATGCTGCCTCTTATTCTGTAGACCATTCTCCTCCAGATACCCTACCAACCTTTCCTTAAGTATGGTCTCCATGATCCTGCACATGACTGAGGTCAGACTGACCAGTCTGTAATTCCCTGTGTCATCCTTTTGACCACTCTTATGGAGGGCCACTACATGTACCATTCTCCAGTTCTGTGGTACCATGCCCGACTCCAGTAAACTATTGAACAGGCCTACCAGTGGCCCCACAAGCTCCCCTGCCAGCTCCCTCAGTACCCTTGGGTGTATGCTTTCCATGCCTGGTGATTTGTCCACCTTCAGTGCTAGCAGCCCCTCCCTCACTCTATCCTCCTCTATCACCACCTCCATACTCCCTTCCCCTGCTCCCCTTCTCCTCCTTTAAGTGGTTCAGCCTTTTTCCTGGTGATGAGGGAGCAGAAGTATTTGTTCAGTACCTCAGTCTTTCACCCATTCTCCTCTACCCATTCATCCCTTCTCTGGAGCCTTACAATCCCCTCCTCTTGTCCCTTTTCTCACTTATGTAGCAAATGAAGGCCTTCTCTATCCTTTTGATTCCCTCAGTTATCTGCAGTTCATTTTGTGCCTTAGCCTGCTGCACTACTTTGCTTTCCACAGTGGAACCTTAGGTAATTTACCCTATCCACCTCTCTCTTGGTTTTTCTGTATCTCTTATTGGCCTCTTGACCCTCAGTGCTGGGGCAACCTCAGAACTAAACCAGCATGGTGCTTTGGTCTTTGAGTTCTTTTCTTTGTGCCTAACACACTCCTCTGTAGCAGTCAGTAGTTCTTTGATGATGGCCCATTTTTGGTCGACCCCATATCCAATCTGATGCCTGCCAGGTGCCTCTTTAGCACCTCATCAATCTTCCTGAAGTCCACCCTTCTGAAATCCAGGACTTTGGTCTTAGTGTGGATGCTTTCCCAGCCCTATCCAGCCTGAACCACACTGTGCAATGGTCACCACCACCTAGGGCTCCTTGGTCATTATGTCTTGTATGTGCTCCCCATTTTTGAGCAGTAGATCAAGGATTGCCCCCTCCATGGTGGGATCTGTGACACCCTGAGACAGGAACCCACTCTGCAGTGCTTCTAGGATCACATGACTCCTGACACTGGATGACACTCTAATCCACCTTGGGCAGGTTAAAGTCCCCCATCACTACCACCACTCCCTTTCCTGCAGCTTCCAACAATTGCGAGCTCTGTTTCCTGTCCCTTTCCTATTTCAAGTTGAGTGGTCTGTAGACCACACCCAACCTCACATTTCTCCCTCTGCTGGACAGTAACTGAACCCACAGTGTTTTCACCCTCCCCTCTTCTGAATCCTCCCTCATGCATGTTATATCTCCCTGATATAAACCACCAACACCCTTTTGAGTTTCCTCGTCTCTCCTGTATAGTTTGTTTATACTGATCAAGTGGTCCCAGTTGAGGTGAGGTATGGCCCAAGTCTTGATTATTGCTGCTATGTCCACCTTCTCCACAGAGAACGGTACTTGCAGGTCTTCCATCTTGTTCCCAAGACTTTGTGTTCAGTGACACCACCCTCCACTTTGACTCTGTGGCTCCTTTCCTTCCTTCTAGTCTTTTCCTTACATTTCTCCCTCCTTTATTCTCCTCCCACCCCTTAATGCTAATTGATCCACTTACCCTTCACATCCTCTCTCCCAACTACTTCTATTCAGGGCATGGTCTGTTGACCTCCTGCTCCTGCAGTCTTTGGGCCTGCAGGCTCACCCCCCCCCAGTAGTTTAAATTCAGCTCGTTGGTTATGCACTCCTCCAGTTTGTCCCTGACTACCCTTGAGCACTCCCTACTGAGGTGTAGCCTATCTGGTTAAAGGAGTGTTTTATTCAACCAGGTCTCCAACCAGTCACCCATACAGGTGAACCCTTCTTCCCTGCACCATTTCCTCTGCCAATTATTGAATTCATCTATCCTTTTATTCCTTGCTCCGTTAGCTCTGGGAACTGGTATCACTGCTAAAAAAGCCAGAGAACTTACTACCTCCCTGCAGGCCTTTGCTGAATCCCTGAACTTGCCTTGCACTACCTCTACCTCCTCCCCAGCATTATCTTTGGTTCCCAAGTGGGTGACTAAGTTAGGTTTTCCTCCAATATCCCTTACAATGTCCCTGATTTTTGGTCCTGCCTTTCCTGCTGTAATCCCTGGCATGCAAATCACCTCCTTCTTGATTTTGGTCCCTCCTCCTTCCCCAGTGAACACCCTTAATTATGGAGTCTACAAGGATTACCACCCTTCTGTCCACTGCAACTGTGTTTGCCATCCACCCCTCTTCAACTAAGATACCAGCTGCTCCTCCACTTAACTGTGCCCCTCCATCCTGGTTAACTTTCTACCACATCCAGTACCCCCTATCTGATGCATAAGAACATAAGAATGTGATCGCAGAAGGGGCCATGTGATCCATCTAGTCTGCCCAGGAAGTCTACCCTCCCCCAGCATGTATTTTTCCCATGGTTACCACACTGACTGTCCCATGCTAGCTTAAATTCTCTAACCATCTTTGCTCCTATCACCCCCGGGGGCAGACCATTCCAAAGTTCCACCACCCTCTCTGTGAAGAAGAACTTTCTAATGTTGCACTTGAACATACCTCCCTTTAGGCACATGTTGTGACCTCTTTTCTGTGCACCCTTGTTCTCTTGGAAGAGGCTCTGATCCTGTACCAAGTTTATTCCCTTAAGGTATTTAAAGGTCTCCATCATGTCTCCCCATCCCTCCTTCATTCTAGAACGTATAAGCTGAGGTGGTTTAGTCTTTCATCATAAGGCTCTTGATGTACACCCTGCCCCATCTTTGTTGTCTTCCTCTGTACAGTCTTCAATTGGTCTATGTTCTCTTTGAGGTGTTGTCTCCAGAACTGGATGCAGTATTCAGGTAGGGCTTCACCAGAGACCTGTACCGTGGGCATATCACTTCCCATTTTCTACTTGTGATACCCCTGCTTATACATCTGAGGATGCTGCTGGCTTTTTGTGCTGCCTTCTCACATTGCCTTCCCACCCTTAAGTCATCAGACATGATCACCACAAGATTCCTCTCAAGCTTTATTTTTACTAATTGTTCCCATCCCAGAAAATATTTTTTCTTCAGGTTGTACTTACCTAGGTGCATGACTTTATACATTTTGCTTCATCATTCCCCTCTGTGTTCCTTTTTCCCTAGCAAGCTTTGCTTGCTACCACTTTTTTCTCCCCCCTTTCTTACTCTGTTCTCTCCTTCCCCCATCCTCTGCTTTACCCTGACAGTTTCTTCTACCCTGCCCACCCAGACTAATCGCCTCCCTCTACTGCTTACCTCTAACCCTCAACTTTGCCTTATCCTGACCTTTTTCTCCACCACCTGATTCTCCCTCCCTTATAGCAGACAGTGGAGCATACTGGTTCATTAAGGGAACCCCATCAACAGTTCAGCCCCTGTTGTTCCTCTCTTAGTCCCTCCCCTTCCTGCCTGCCTATCTTGTTCCTCTCACACCCTATGCCTTCCCCCTACCACTTGCCATTCCTCCACCCTTGACTCTGGTTCTCTGAGGAACAGATATCACTGGATACTGGGTGATCCTCCCTGCTCTTTTCCCCTGCTGCCACCCACATTCTCCTGGGCACCCCTCAGCTGCACTTTTTTCCCACTGCTCAGCTCCCATGTCTTCCCACCCCATTTTGCCCAGCTCCCATCTGAACAGTATTACTTCTGCCCTAAGCTGCTCCAGACATTCGTCAATGGTCCAACCAGCTGTCCAGGGGCTCCATCAGGCTGCTCCACATGGGACAAGACAAGCTTGTGAGTGAGGCCTAGGTGATTCTGTGAGGGATAAGAAAGGAAACAACCTTTTGCACTATGGACAGCAGACATTGTCACAGCAGACACACCCTGCAGAGCCCCACAGCACACCCTGCAAGTGAAGTACATACCTGTAAATGTCCATCCAGCCTCCACAAGCTACCTTTGATGTGGAGGTCTGTGTAGATGTCCTTGGACACTCCTGGGGTATATCCCCAGATGCCTGACCTGTGGCATGGACACCACAGAGCTACTGTCAGCTATAGCCATCACCCTCAACTCATACTGCAGTGTGTGTACGTGACACATGTACAGGTAATGTCGGTGTGCTTTGGTCCCTCACCACACCCACCTAAAGATACACACAGGTGACCCAGAGCAGATAAAGGGGCTATAGCAGTATGTGTACCAGTAGATAGGGAACTGTAGCAGTGAGGAAGGATGTGTCCTGGCCTCCTGATGGACATGCACCTGCTCAGAGCAGAGATGGAGTGGCGAAGACATGTGGAACCACAGCCAAGGGTCTTCAGACCTTGTCTGAATGCATTCATGCTGAGGGACACACACAGCATCAAATGATTCAGGTTCCCCTGGGCCATGATCACACAGCTGTGTGAAATGGTCCACAAAGACATTGCACCATGGACACAGTGGCCTAGAGCGATGACAGTGGAGAACAAGGTGTTATGCATCCTGTCCTGATCTGACTTCCCACTGACCTCCCTCTCATCGTACTACTTACAGACATAAGGTGCCACCACTAGGAGGCTCCATAACTATCCTACCCAGCACTTCACAACAAACCCTCCTCTAACCACACATAACTATTTTCACAAAGAAACTAACTTTTAAGCTACTTCGAAGGAACCTACTTTGAACTACTTTAATTATGTTCAACACAGGCATCTCACTAGCAAGCCTGCTTATCCTCTTCTGTCTACTATCCGATCTCCTTGTTGCCCACACCCTCAAACACCAACCAATAAGCATTGACCCCTTTGCATTAATTCAACAATGCAAGGGCCATTGTATATGGTGCCTCACCATCCCCTGCCTTCCCAAACAAGATGCAGTTTGCCTTGGGCACTGGCTCATCCACAGCCTTCTCCAACCCTGGATATCAATAGGTATTCCCAAAATAGGCTGTCCCTTTGTCTCTTTCCTGCTCCATTGCCTCTTACCTCTTCTGTGTGCAGGGGATATAGAGACTAATCCTAGCTCCCCCTGTAGTTCTATAAATACTGCAACCACTAGAGCCCAAAGACAAAATGTTAAAGGCCTAAAGATTGCCCATATAAATGCTAGGAGTGTACGCTCAAAATTAGCTGAACTCCAGGCATGGGCTGCACAACATGACCCAGATATCTTAGGGATATCTGAGGCCTGACTCAAACCATCTATCAGCAAGCATGAAGTTGCAGTACAAGGGAATGTCTGTGTCAGAAAGGACCAGATAGATAAGAAGGGGGTGGGAGTGGAGTCCTTCCTTATGTGAAATCAGAAATAGAACCAACTGAACTACCCTTGCCATCTTCAGATCTCCCTGTGGTAGAATCAATGTTCCTTACCTTAACTCTTGGAAACGCAAAAAAAAAAATATATAGGCTGCATTTACCTCCCTCCTAAGGGAACACTTGCTGCCATCTCCTCCCTCATCCCCTCCCTAGCTAATCTCCCACAACATGACCTGGTGATATGTGATGACTTTATCCTTGATTGATTAAACCTTTCCTTGAAAAAAATTCACTCAGCACTTGCTGATGCCAGCCTCAACCAGCTCATCTCCAATCCCACAATGATCGATACTAGATCAAGTAAGCATTCCCTGATTGACTAGGTCATTACTAACTGTGCTCACAAGGTACTTTCAGCTGGTATTCTTCTAGATAATATCAGTGACCACTCACCAACATATTGTATTTGGTGCAACAACTTCCCTAACCAGCCCCCTGAAATTATGCTTACTAGGGATATGTCTCAATTCAATGCACAGGCATTCCAAGAATCCTAACTAGTGCAGACTGGGGACGTATTAACCTCATGCTGGATATTAATCAAGCTCTAGATTTCTACCTCAACCTTCTCAGCTATATTGAATCACCATGTCCCATTGAGGAAACAAAGAATCAAGGGCCTCAAGGCTCCATGGTCATCTTCAGAACTAAGGAAACTCATGACTTCCCATGATAAAGCCTGGCATGTCTTCAAAGGTAGTGGCCTTCACAAGGACAAGACTGCATACAGACAGCTCTGGAATACCTGCAATAACTCCTTTGTAAGGCCTAGTGAACCTACTTCAGATGTCTACAAACTGAACACCTCAGTAACCCAAAGAGATTTTGGAAACAAATTAACTCACCTATGAAAGGTAAAACCACAGTCAACCCCAGCTCCATTAAATCCTAAGGCTGTATCATCTCTTATCCCCCATCAGTTAGGAAGATCTTAATGAGTTCTTCACCAACCATGACAAATATACCTCCAAATCTGCCGGCACTACGAAACCTACTCCACCCCACCCCCCCTCTCTGGTGGACCTGGGTCAAGGCCTGCCTTTCATCTAAAATTGACTACCAGATAGGAGATTTGTAGGCTGTTTTCTAACTTAAAACCTGAAAGCTCACCTGGTTATGACAACCTAGAACCTAAATACCTAAAATTTGGTACTGAGGACATTGCATTACCAGTGAAGAACGTATTAAGCAAATCATTTCTATCAAGGATGATGCCTGACAAATGGAAGGTAGCAGTGGTTGTATCGATCCACAAGGGTGGGCCCACTGAGCTTGTAAAGAACTACAGAGCTGTCTCCATTCTCTGCCCACTGGCTAAAATACTGGGGCATATCTTCTACAATCAACTTCAAGCCTACTTGGACTCACGCCATCTCCTCTCCATGTATCAGCACAGGATCAGAAAAAATCATAGTATACTAATAGCATTGATAAAAGTAACAGTTGACATTTCTGCCGCTTTGGATTGAGGTCAAGCTGTGGGATTGATCTTTGTTGATCCAATGAAGGCTTTCAACCTGGATAATCACAGTTTATTACTATGCAAACTCCAGGCAGTGGGCTTAGATCATAGTCCTCAGGCATGGCTCTGTAACTACCTCTCTAACCACTCCCAAAGGATGAAATGGTTGGGGCCCTTTCAGAGCTCAGACAGATCCAGTATGGTGTTCCAAAGGACTCCATAATGAGGTCGTTATTATTCTTGCTTTTTATTAATGATCTGCCACTCAACTGTGGAGGTACCACAGTTCACCTTTATGCCGATGATGCAATTGTCTACCACTCTTCCTCTGATCTGGACTGAATCAACAGAAACCTGGAGACTGACTTCCATTCCCTAGAGGGATGGTTCCTCAAAAACCACGTGGTCCTCAATATAAAAAAAGACTAAGACCATGCTGTTCCATAATCCTGGGGCAGGGCCCCATCTCAGCACCCCCTCATGATCAGATCAATGGATAGCAGTGCTCTAGAGCATGTAAGCAGCTTAAAATACTGTGGGGTAACCCTTGACCTTACACTCACCTACAAGAATCATGTCAGTTCACCGATGAAAACGCTAAATCAGCAGCTAGGTCTACTTCACCATATTAATCCATTCCTGTCTAGGGCCCCCTGTTAAAAAAACACAATGACCACTCTTCTACCACTGATTGGCTGTGGTGCCCCATTGCTCCTACAGGCATGAGCCTCCATTCTTTCATGAATCAATTAACTTTACTTTAGGATAAGGCATTTTGCGCTTGGCTCTGACCACTCTCTACATCACTGAAAAGTACTCTCACACTTGAATTTGGCTCCCCTAGAGTGCAAATTCCTGTACACAACCATGTCCCTCATGTTTGGTACACTGCTATACACACCACCCAGTCTATTTTATTTATTTATTGAATACAATTGGAATTAATACCTTTGAGTCAGAGACTCCTTTACAAATGCTCTACATCATAGAAAACAATACAGAGCATACAGTGTACAGACATCACAGTATAAATAGCAGTGTGGGAAATATCACACCTTACGAATGATACATAGTAAAGCACAACAGGTGGATGTGGTACAGGATAATTACAACAGTCATAGACAATGCTGTACAGTGGCAAAATACAATAAATGCAGTAACAACAGGGGCAATCATACAGTACAGTAGTTGTTGTAGAGAAGTATTTATGACTGGATTGTGCAAGCAGCACAGTCCAGTGAGTGTCAGCTAGTGTGAGGCTCCAGTAGACCAAAAGCAGGGGCAGGCACTCTAGAAGTAGGACCAAGTGGGTCTATTGTCATGGCAGTATTAGGTCGTGGGTAGGTCAGGTACAGTCCTAGGTGGAGTCACACAAGATATTGTTATGGAAAAGGGATTTGAACATTCCCAGGGTAGGAGCCAGGAGGACTGGTAGGGGCAGTGAATTCAGCCAATTGGGGGCAAGGTATCTGAAAGTTCTTTGCCCCATGGAGGTTTTACAGTGGGGAACCTGGTAGGGCAATTTCTCAGCATGACATGTGCATCTGGTGCTGTTAGAGAGGGGAGCAGCATTACAAGAGCAGAGGGGCGTGAGGCCACTCATGATTTTCTTGGCAAGGAGACAGGTGTGGTACTTTAGGTGATCATCGAAATTGAGCCAGTTTGTACTGGTATATAGCGTACAGGTGTGCGTAAGCCAGTCACATCCTGTGGCCAGTCTACAGGCTTTATTCAGAGAAACCCTTATTTTGTTGAGGGGGTGCTGTCAGCAGCACCATAGAAGATAATCCCATAATCAATGAGTGACAGGATGGAGGAGGAGATGGCTAGCCATAGGGCTTCAGGGGGGAGACAGTGCTTGTAGCGGTGGTGCAGACCAATGAGCAAATTTTTCAGCCACATTAAGTTGGCAGATATGTTCATGGTAGGTTAACCCTGAGTCTAGGGTAACCCCTAAATATTTAAAGGTAGAAACTTGTTCCAGGGTCTCATTATGGAAGTTATGGATGAGCAGGGGGTGGTCACTGAACTTGTTTTGGGCATGGGCAAACAGCATGGACTTTGTTTTTTTATAGTTTAGAACAAGCCTATGGTCAGTAAACCAGGATTCAGCCTCATATAATGACCATTGGAGGGCTACTTGGAGGGTGGTAGGGTTGGTGTGGGTGCTGAATAAAACTGCATCATCTGCATATAGTAGGAGACTCCCAGAACAGGCCTTGGGCAGGGAGTTAAGGAATACAGTGAAAAGTAGGGGGCCAAGGATTGACCCTTGGGGACCCCAGATGTAATGCTGAGGGGGAATGATAAGGTTTGCCCTAGTCTGACTCTCTGGGTTCTGTCAGACAGGTAGTTTGAGAACCAAGTGGTGGTATCCTGTGAGAAACCTAAAACAACATCAACCATAGATATAATTCTTACACACTGCAATCTATGGCCTTCCTCATGCTAGTAGTACCCAACCCCCAACTGGTTGCCCACAGGCGTTCCTTTGCTTTTATGGCAATGTCTGCCTGGAATGCATTACCATGTGATATTTTGTCCTTCATCTCCTTCACACATTTCAAGCACAATCTATCCCAATATCTTCTTGCACCTCTGCCCTGCATCTGCTTTCGCTAGTTTACTTGCCTCAGCTTAATCCCGCCCTCTTTCCATTCTTTCTATTCTTGCTCTGCATCTATGTGAATCAAAAGAGAATGCTTCCAAATGTGTATCCATTGCTTATGCACTTATCCTTTTGTTTCGTTTTTATGCTGTACCATTGTATCAATGTTATTGTTCATTGGCACTGAATATGAATCAGTAACCTAAGATGTTAAAACAATAATTCTTGAACACCAGTACACTGTTACCTTGCACTTTATATGTATTTGCTCTCTATTTTATATACATTGTTTTTTTTGTCTGCACACCTGTAAAATGTTGTTACATATTGTCTTGTTTCATGTCCTGGTCAACTGTGAAAAATGGACTGTCTTGTTTCAGTGAGCCTACCTAGTTTCCAAACTTCAAATAAGTAAATAAATAATAGAATCTGCCCTGTTAGACAGGAAACAGTTTGGTTACCCTATGCTGTACCATTTCCAAGCTGTCTCTGTCTTTCCTCAGGTGGCAACTCCAGAACTGTGCACAATATTCCAGTGGGGTCTCACCTATGATTTATAGAGACGTAGTATTAGCTCTTTCCTCATGCTCTCAAAACCCCTCCCAATACACTGCAACATTCTGGTTGTCTTACTATAGACCTTGTTGCACTAGCTCTTTGTCTTAAAGAGTCACTTATGATGGCTCCCAGGTCCCTTTCCTCTAAAGTAGTGGCAGTCTAACCCTCCCATTCAGTATTCACTTCTGAGATTCGTATTCCCTATGTGCATCAGCTTGCTGTTTTGGCATTACATTTCAACTTCCAAACCTTACATCATCCCTTTACCCTTTGCAGGTCTTTCTTTAACTCCCTCACATCATCCTCACTGTCTGCTCTGCCACAGAGCATAGTGTCATCTGTCAAAATAGTGTACAGATGTTACATCCCCGGACAAAACGTCATGGTCAAAATGTCATGGATGAAATGTCGAGGGGACTAAATAATGCAACACAAAATGCTGAGAAGTCAAATATGTTGCAGATTAATTGTTGTCTCACATAATTGTTGCCTGACAGATTGGCATTGCTGTCTAACCCACTGCTGTCTCATTAACCCACTCACTTTGCTCATACTACTGTTCCATGTCCATGATCCTCCACTCTTGATAATGCAGTCTCATTAACCCACTCATGGTTCCAACAAGAAATTAACTAGAACAGAACAACCTTAAAGTGATTTGAGACTGCCTGTGGTATTTTCTGGTGGTGGTGGTGGTGGGGGTATTGGTCATACTTCTTGTATTCTGATCGCACAGTATAATAAAAGGTGTGTGCATCTATGTTATTGGGTGGAGGTTATTTATACTTTAATGCAGTTAATGTGAATTATTATTTTATAACAAATCCTGTTTTTTTTTAACACTGATAAGTTTAGCAGTGTTATTTTGAGTGTGAGGGTTGGTTACTGTCACTTTAAGGAGGTTCATTTCTTGTTCAGATTGTGTTTGAACTAGCCCCCCCATGTCACAGGAGGTATGCTGCATTATCGTGAGTGGGTGCCATAAGCTGCATTTTGAGGAGTTAAAGGTAAAGTGAGTCGATTGATGAGACTACTTTAACAGGAGCACAGGAGCATGAGGAGCAGGGACGTGGAATTGCATTATAAGCAAAGTGAGTGGGTTAAGGAGACTACATTATTAGGAGACAATGGCAAAGTGAGTGGGCTAATCAGACTTCAGTGTGTTAGGCAGGATGCTACATGTTATTTAAATGCAGGAAAATGTTGCACTGAAGTGACAACAGGTTACTTGCTGGTTTGGTCACAGATGCAACATTTAGCTGGCAACTGTTTGCCCAGTGACTGTTTCTCCGAGTTACATTATGCCCACAGCAATATAGCCACTCAATTTATGTCGGTGATGATACATCTGTATGCCATGAAAATACACATCTTGCACTGTATTACTCCTCCTATGTCACTGATGAACATATTGAAAAGTACTGTTCCCAGAACTAAACTCTGCAGCACTGCCCTCGTCACCTCCCCTTTCGCTGACTGACCCTGTTAACCATCATCCTCTTCTGTCTTCCCTCACAACCAACTTTCCACACATTTAACTTGGTCTTTCACTGCTCCCAGGTCCTCTAACTTCTTTAGCAGTCTTTTTTGTGGTGATGAGTCAAATGCCTTGCTGAACACCTGGAGAATAAGAATACTGACCCAAAACATAGGTTTGAAGACTTACAGAAAATAAGAGAATAGGAGGGTTTATTGGACCAAACATGGGACAGATTAAAGGAGAGAAATATTCAAAATACCACCTTTGTGAACCTAAATGTTAATCATGAGCAGGGAGGCATGAGTAAAAGGAAAATGGATTAGGAAGTTTTGTGCAAATTTCTTTTATTTAAAATTTGCTAACTAGGTTAGCTCCATGAATAGTAAATGCCCATTTTCTTGGATGACCTGGATATAAAACACACAAAGAAGAATACAATTAACAAAGTACAGTAATTACAGAAAAACATTTGGCATTAATACAGGGCAACTTTTTTAAAACAGTATTTTAACCCTGTTTGTAAAGGACAAGTAGGGCTTAGCTTGATGTGCAGTCAATGAGCAGGAAATATATTCCATTCAGAAAGCTTATTGTAAAATAAATTATCTCTGAGCAGATGTTGTTTTGAGTAAAGGAAGCTTAAGAGTAGTAACAGTCCGAGACATGCATCCAATCTAGAGCTAGAGCAAGATGTACCACATTGAATTGCATGTGTGTGTCTCTTCACATATGGTGACAGTTTTAGAAAGACTAGCACTAGGAGGGGAAGCAAACTAAAATTCATTCTTTTAAATGCCAGAAGCAGATTCACTAGAAAAATGTTTTATATGCTCTATTGGCCACAGAAAATGTGGACTTAGCTGGAATAATGGAATTGTGGTGGATGGAGGTGCTCATTGGGCAAAAAACATATAGTAGAAGGATACAATCTCCTCCAGAAGGATATGTTACTTAGAAGTGGAGATGGTGTGACAATCAATATCAAAGGATAATCTAAATGTAGCAGACATAGACTTAATGCATGGCATTAATAAGAAGCTGGAGACTATGTGGCTATGGCCGAAGAGGATATGGAATAAAGATCTATATTACTGAATTTACTGGTTGTAGCCCACCAGATACCGACAAAAGCCAGGATGAACATACCAGAAAAGTACTTGAAAATTCCTATGAGAAACAGGGTGTTATAATAATGGTTGATTATTTAGCTGGATTTAAATTTAAGGAGAAGGACAAGGAGTCATTGTCTTCAACCAGGAAAGATTACCTTCAAATATTTAAAGATTATAGTTTACAGCAATAGGTTAGCAAACCAACTGGAGGAGAAGCAATCCTAGACCTGGTCTTTAAGGGACATATTCATGCCCACCGTCCATCACAGTTTGAAAGCCAATTAAAAGCTCTTTCAAAAGAGGCACTGAGTTCATCTACAGCTGGAAAAGGTCCAGAGATATAGATAACTGAGTCTGTTCAATATCATGACTAGACTGCAGCCATTTTTAGAACACTGTGTTGACATCAAGAAACAAGCTGTGCCTAACTACATTGAGTCAAGTACAGCTTGTTCTTCAATAACATCACAACATTCTACAAATGGCTGCAATGACATAATATTGAACAGACTCAGTCATCTATATCTCTGGAGTGCTTCCAGCTTCAGGGGAGCCCAAAACTTTATATAAAAGAGTATTTAATGGGCTTTCGGATTATGTCAGCAACTGATCATGAATGCTTCCATTTAAGCAATGTGGAAAATGCAATTTCCAACTGCAAGGTTAGAGAACCTCTAGCAAATAACAAACACATGATGATATCCTTTGATATTAATGCCAAGTGTATTTGGGAGAAAGACACGCTGCCACAACTTTTAAAAAAGCAGACCAATAAAGTCAGAAAAAGCAGGACTGGGACTAGAGAAAGGACTTCCTGGGAGGAACTGTTGAGCAGAAAAACAGTATCACTTGTGGAACAACATATCCCCATATTCTGATGGAATCTATCCTCAAAGAAAGGCTGATGCAGTTTCTTGTGGATAATGATCTGCAAGATGACAGACAGCATGGGTTCATCATTGGCAGATCCTGTCAGACAAACTTGGTTGATTTTTTTGACTGGGTCATGAGGGCACTGGACTAGGGCCATGCAGTAAATGTAGTCTACCTGGATTTCAGCAAGGCCTTCGATTCAGTGCCAGATGGAAGGTTGACCTGCAAGTTGAGGAGTCTTGGTATAGGATGGAAGCTAGCCCGATGGGTAGAAAACTGGCTGAAGGACAGGCTACAGATGGTAGTTGTGGGGAGAAGCATTGGAGCACAGGGCAGTGACAAGTGGTGTCCCACAGGGATCAGTGCTGGTCCAGTCCTGTTTAACATTTTCATCGCAGACATAGCGGTTAGGATCAAGAATAAGATCAGCCTCTTCACTGATGACACCAAGATCTGTGCTGAGGTAGATGGGGAGGAGGGTGGCAAATTACTGCAGGAGGACTTGGCAAGACACAAGGAGTGGTCACACACCTGTTAGCTTGGGTTCAATGCCAAGAAGTGCAAGGTGATGCATTTCCGAGCCAAAAACCCAGGAAAAAGCTACTGGATGGATGGTATCAAACTGTCCACATCCAACAAGGAGAAGGATCTAGAGGTGCTGATGACTGGGGAATTAATCCACTCAGCCCAGTGTAGGAAGGCAGCAGCTAAGGCTAAAAGGATGCTAGGGTGAATAGTAAGGGGATTACATCCAGATGTAGCAAAGTCATATTGCCCCAGTACAGATCCCTTGCGAGGCCGCACTTGGAGTACTGCATGCAGTTCTGGTGCCCGTACTTGAAAAGGGATATCAAACTACTGGAGGCAGTGCAGCAAAGAGCAACAAAGATGATCCAGAGGTTGGGGGATAGAACTTATGAGGAAAGACTAAAACAGCTCAACATGTATACCCTGGAGGATAGAAGAGAGAGAGGGGACTTGATCAAGACCTTCAATTTACTGAAGGGGATGAACAGAGTAGGCTTCCAGGGTGGGTTCACTCTCCAGAATGGAAGAAATACTAGAGGGCACTCCCTGAAGTTAAAGGGAAGGGGCAAGTTCAGGAGGGAAAGGAGGAAGCACTACATCACTGAAAGAATGGTAACAGGGTGGAATGTACTACCTGAATAACTCATATCAGTGCAGACTGTGGGGTGCTTCAAGAAGGGGTGGGACAAATTCAAGGTGAAAGTACATACCAGGGAGGGCAGCTGGGGAAGGGAAGAGTTAATGGGAGGGGGCAGCTGCAGTCTAATGGGCTGAAGTACTGCACACTCGAGCAGACTAGATAGACCATATGGCCTGTATCTGTTGGCAATTTCATATGTTTAGGAGGTAAAGCAAAGAAGGAAAGATACTTGGTTGGATGACAGTCAGAATGTGCTCAAGTGCAACAAAAGAGGCCTATAGAAAATGGAATACATACAATTCCATGTAGAATTACAATAAAATAATTGATGCCCAAAATCTGTGCAAGAAATAGCTCAGAAACTCAAAAAGGAAAATGGAAAATAACAGCAGGGAGAGATGAGGATAATTATAAAGAAGACTCTAATCTAAGTGCAGCAATAATACTAAACAGTGGTGCAGAACAGTAGTCCCACTCGTTGTTAATGACTTCATAATAAGGAGAAGTATATGGCCTTTAATGAGTATTTGTATCTCTATTATTGATGAGGCTGAGGAAATAGTAGTAAAAGAAACCAGCTTATACAAGGTAGTGGAAAACCTTGAGATTAATATTATAGACATATAAATGAAACAGAGACACTTGAAGGCAAACAACAGTCCAGGCTCAGATGGGCTACACCCAAGAGTCTTGAGGGAACTATCTATAGAGTTATCCACTTCTCTTTTTGATTGTTTTAATCAGTCTATAAATTCTGGTGAGGTACTGGCCGACTGGATAGGGGCATTGAACGTGCCTATATACATATATATAACACGAATTAGTCGGTGCTAAAGATTTTTGATTGCTTGTTCTAATACGAATGTAGCATGGACAAGGGGATGGAGGAGAATGATGAAATGAGGGGAACTGAACAGTCCTATGTGTTGCAAAGTCAACTGTACTGGTGGGTCCTAAATGGTCATTTAGTTATACAGGCTGGAGAAGGGGGAAGAGAAGTGCAAAACTGCTGCACAGCATGGCTCCCATAGGAGTCTCCCCTGTTCTCATGGTGGGGGACTGGTTTGCTGCCAGACATGGAGCCTCTATGGGGGTTGAGTAAGGCTCCTATATAAATGTCCCCTCTCCCTGGGGGTGAGGCCAGCTGGATCGCAACCAAACATGGCTCTACTACAAACAGGCTGGATCACCACTGTGCATGGTTCTTATTGCTGTTCCTTTAGAGGGGACTGGGGTGGCCCACCTCAAGTGCAGGTAACTGGTTGGACCCCTCCAGCTTCTGTGGAGGGACCGGCATGGACCACTTTGGTGGCCAACAGCTGGTTGTGCACTGGCACACTCCTCTGTCCCATGTTGGGGCTCATCCCTTCCTCCATATTGATTCCTTAATGTCCCTTGATAAACTACTGTTGTGACCACTGACTGCATCAAAATGAATAGGGCCCATTCATGTAAATGGGCCATAATCACAATGCATTTGTTTTTCTTTAATTCATAACATTTTTTTTTTAATTTTCCTACTTTTTTTCTGGTAAAGTCTATTTAGCCCCACTTTCATGAAATCTATTGGTGTCAGCCTTCAGGTTCCTGCTTTGAATGGATGTTTGTGCCACATATGTCAGCATCTACTGTAAACTTTTATTTTGGGGGGGACGGATTTGAAAGTTTTCAATTATAACATACTGTATGTGAGGGTGAGGTTAAACAACTCTTGACAGAAAAAAGTAGGTAAAAACACTAAGAACAGTGGAAATTATGCTTATTGAAAAACCCCATTGAAATAAATGGTCCTACACTGCCATTCATTTCAATTGTTTTTTTTTTTTCATTTTTTTTTACTTAAAGGGTACCTAAGCAAGCAGTTTTTTAAAACTGCAACCTCCAAAATCTGGCTTCATAGCAAGTTAACGTAAAGGCTGCTGTTTACATTTATGCTAAAACTGTATTTATGTAAATACGTAAATGCAGTTTCATAGCTTTTGGAAAATGTAAACATCAGCCTTTCACTTTCAAAAAACAGCCTTGCTTGCTCCCTGGAATATCTGCCAAGTGTGTTACGTGATGAGTCACGATGATATAATTGGAGACAGAGGCAGAGACCCACATGGCTTCCTATAGTGCTATTTAGTTCTTCTTTCCCCCTTTGTTTTAAATTGTTTCACCAGAATGATCAACACCATGTGTTAATGTGGATTATTTTGATCAGTACACATGTTAGGTCATGGTTTTGTTCATTTTGTTTAATTAAACATGCTGAAAATGTGTTGTAATCCAGCTGACTTTCTCTTTGGCAAACCACAGTACAGCACAACACTTCAAATACCTGATTATCTAGTGGTTATGTGATGCTCTGACTTTTGTAGCAAAGTACTGGTCTAGTCCAATTCCAAAGCTCATGCTTTCTTTGTAATCCACAAATTAGCTTCCATTGTAGTCTTTTTCCACGTGAACCCCCTGCACTTAACCTGCCTTCTGTTGAACACTCCACCATCCATACTCTTTCTTTAGTACTGCCTGGGGCCACATATGAGCTTGCGGTCTCATGAAGAGAATTATCACTCCTCAGATTGTAATCTTGTACCTCAGAGAGTTGAGCACACCTATACCGATATGCTTCATCAGGTAACACTGTTAAAAAATGCCTCCCAAATCACTCTCGAGTCCACTTTCTCAATGTTTGACTTCTGCTCCCACAGTAAACATTGAGTGGATCACCACCCTTCTGCACAGTTTAAGCAGTATGTACAGTCCCCCTGTTGTATTTTTTTCCCCCACCTCATTAACCAACAACTAGGTCTTCCTGGAGGGCCAAGCAATAAGCATCAGGACCCACCAGAAAAACTGCTGTTCATGCCCTCTTAATGGCTGAGGTTAATATGGATAACAATATTATTAGCAGGAGAGGCATACTAATGCCTTGAGCGAATCCATCTGAATTCCAGTGTCGGTCTACTCCTTTACCTGTGATCTGCAGAACCTTGCAGGACAGTTCCAGACAATTCTTCTCCAGTACCTTTCTGTGCCCTTCTCCACAATGCGAGTTGGCTGGCTACCACTCTTCCAAATCTTGAATGAGCTATACACAGCTCCCTCGACACTGTCCTAACAAATGTCAACATCTCCCCCCACCTGAGGGTAATCTCTACACTGAATTCAAGCAGCAGTTTAGGTGCAGCCCTGCCACTCTGAGTATTTACCATTGCTAGCTGCACTCATCCTCAGTGAGGTAGTGATCACAATGCTGGAAGCCCCACATCTCAGATCTCACAATGATCTGCTTAACATCCTCCTGCCTGTCTTCCCCTAATCTGAATATAGCTGTACCCTGCTGCAATGGCCTCTTCAGTCCCTCTCTAGAATTCATTCTTCTCACCTGCTCCCCACACAAACAACTGGGGAGCTCACTACCCTTCCGCATCATGAATGCAGTTAGTACAGTCTCCTGTGTTATTTTTACATGTTAGTAATAAATGTGGTCTTCTGGTAAGCCAGGCTGATAGCAGCAGGACACACAGGGAAAAAAAAAGGCTTTCCTACCCATATAAGATCTAAGCCACCTATGATTAGGCACTATTAAATGATGTGCATAATGGTGTGCACACCCGTCATTTAATAGTGCCTAATCAAAGGTAGCCTAGCCACCAAGTAGCTTCCAACATCATTGGATGCCCCATTCCCTTTAAACCAGAATACTTTTTATTAGGTGTTATAAACAAAGACATAAAAATATCAGAACATCAGCATAGATGGTTACATATCTTATTCATGCAAGCAAAAAGATTAATTTTAATGCACTGGAAATCCCAGAGAATACTTACACTGACAGACATTCTTAATAATCTAACTCACATTGCTTCCTTGGAGCGTCTTTCTTATTCGGTATAAGACCGACTGAATGAGTTTAAGCTCTACTGGCAGGACTTTTTAAATTATTTACATACCTCTGTTAATGGGTATTCTCAGACTCACTAGTATACTTCAGAGTTATAACATTATTCAATATATTACTTTTATTTTCTTTGCAGCTCTCTCTCTGATTATAGAGTTAAGTAGTTTAGGCATAAGATTAGGTTTCCTTTTGTTTTTTGTTTTTTTTCTCTTTTTATAATACAGTACACCTTAACATTTTATTTATGGTCTGACTAGGACATTAAGAAATACTAATGATCAATATATTGTAACTCCATCTTACACTGTCATATACATTGCCAAATGTTTCATGTGTATATCCTTCAGTATATCATGTCATTGGCTTACTTTATCTGTACTGTATATGTATACTTACGTAAATGTTTTGTTTTTGCCAATAAACAAATTAACTGCAAAAAAAAAGGTAGCCTATATTTTTTAAGGATAGGAAAGCCTATCTTTCCCCTTGTTCCCTACTGATATCAGCCTGACTTACTGGAAATATTTGTTTATTTTTGATATGTCAAAAAAAGCAGGGACTGTACTACCTACATTCATGATGCACAAGGGTGATGAGCTCACCAGTTTTTGGTGTGGGGAGAAGGAGTGAAGAATGAATACCAGAGGGGGACTGAGAAGGCCACTCCTGCAAGGTACTGCTGTATTCGGGGAAGGGGGAAGGCAGAAGGGGAGAAATATGAGCAGATCACTGTGAGATATAAGATGTGGGGCTGCCAGCACCATGACCCCATTGTCCTGGCCAACAATCCCCTTCCCATAAAACCAGTTCATGCAATCGTCCAAGGCTGTGTGTGGGTATTAATGTGTGCAATGGCTGCCACTACACATTCAGTCACTTCACTACCAGTTTAGCATTGCTTGTAAAGCACGTTGGGATACAATGTGTATGAAAAGCACAATATAAATGCTGATTCTTATTATTATTGTTATTTCCCATGGGAAAAAAAAGACAAGACAAGCATGTATTTGATTTCCAAGAAAGTATGAACTCTGGCATTGGACTACACAAGAACTTTGCTACAAACAAGAGGTGGATCTAGGGGGTTGTGAAGAGTGCGGCTGCACACTGCCCCATTGAAACTTATTTGCTTGCTGCTGCTACATTTCCCTTTGTTAAAAACTATGATTTATTGATTGTACAAATGTTTACATTCAAAACTATGGATTACATTTGTAGGTTCTGTCAAAAACATACTAGAAAAGAATAATAGCAGAAAATATAAAGGTTTAATAAAAATATTAAAAAGTGCATATCAAGTATGCACACAACCCCACCACCCCCCATTGTAACATCTTGGATTCACCATAACCACCAGACCACCAGGTTATTTAAGATTTGTACTGCACTGTGGTTTGCCAAAGAAAAAGTCGGTTGGATTAAAACACAATTTCAGCATGTTAAAGTACACAAAATGATCAGAACTATAGCCTAAGATGTGTATTGATCAAAATAATGCACATGGTTTTG
This sequence comes from Neoceratodus forsteri, assembly GCA_016271365.2. NCBI lineage: Eukaryota > Metazoa > Chordata > Ceratodontiformes > Ceratodontidae > Neoceratodus > Neoceratodus forsteri. The sequence continues at coordinate 170,290,838 of CM057457.1, read as the reverse complement.
ACCATTTTGGTGAAACAATTGTATACAAAGGGAAGAAAGAACTAGTTAGCACTATAGAGAGCCATATAGCGCTCTGACTGTGGCTCCAATGATGTCATCACTTAACACATTTGGTGGCCATTTTAGGAAGCAGGTAAGGCAGTTTTCTTTTTAAATTGGAAGGCAGATTTTACATTTTTCAAGTGCTTCGGAATTGCATTTAGGTAAATTATATAAATGTAGTTTTAGCATTAATGGATACAGCAGCCTTTCCTTTAGTCCCCTATGAAGTCAGATCTTTGAATAGTTTGTTGTCAAAATGTTGTCTAGGTATCCTTTAAAGTCATTGTTTTTGTTGTTTTAATATTTTTACCTACTTTCTTCTGCTAAGGTCTTTTTTATCCTCTTCCTAATGAACCATATGGGTGTCAGCTTTCAGATACATCCCAAAATGGGTGTTTGTGGCATACACCAGCATACACTGCCAATGCCCATTTTGAGGTGATTTGAAAGTTGACATCCCAGAGGGTTTATGAGGGTCAGGCCACAAAAGACCTCCAGAATAAAAAGTAAGTAAAAATATCAAAAACCAAAAGAGTTATCAATTAATGAAAAAAAAAACAACACTTGAAATGAATAGGACATTGAAATGAGTGTGACCTATTCATTTGTACTGTATTTATTTGTTTTACCAGAGGAAAAAACTCAATTGAGCAGTACTCATTTGCAAGGAGGCCATGGATAGGACAGTCAGCATTATAGAAAATCAAAGACATTGCAAGTTACAGATTAAGAATACAGAGGCAACAAATAAGCATACTATACAGATGGCAATATACAGTAAGACTACATGGCATAATTAAGATTATAATATAGAATGTAAAGCATTTTAGTGGTGACAGCGGGTGGAGGAGCAGCACTTTGAGGGACCTTAAGGATTCAGCACTGAGAAACAGAGGAGCCATGATGATGGACAGAGGTGGGTGCCAGTGGAGGGAAAGGTAGGGTGCACAGAGCATAGGAAATGGTTAGGTGTTTTTGTTTTTTAAACAGTTTGTGGGGTGGGGATACCAATGTGGTCTTAAGGGGGGAAAGAGTTATGTTTACTGGTGGTGAGGTTTGGCACCCAACAGCCAAACATTAAAGAGGAAGGGAAATGGTAATGGTTACTGGCAGAGGGGCTGGGCACCCAACCGCTAGACTTTGAGGGTGGGAGAACAGTAATGCTTATCAGCTGCAGGGTTGGGCACCCAACTGCCAGACCTTTGGGGGTGAAACTAACATTTACTGGCAGGTGGATTGAGCACCAAAATGCTGGACTTGGGGGGGGGGGAATATTAAACAGCTATGAGATTGAGTACCTGAAAATCAGACTTTTAAGAAGGGGAACAGTAATGTTTTTATGTGGCAGGGTTGGGCTCCAAACTGCTGGGCTTTGCGAGAAAGTGGTACCGGATCACTATGATGCTGCTGAAACAGCGCATAAAATATACCGCTACCCCTGTTGCATACTACGAACTGGAAGAAGGTCTGAAGAGGACACAGGCACTGTGTCTGGTCAAGCTGCTCCTGTGGTGGAGTTGCTAAGGCACATGCACCTGGTGTAGTACTGCCCTGGGGATCGGGGTTTGATTCCCTGTCCTCTAAGATTATTTTGTGTGTTCTACCAAACAAAGACCACAGTGCCCCTGCTCTGAGTGTCCCCTTTTAACCCAGTCCAGACCCCCTTCAGAGTTTGCTATATTAGTTTGGGGTGTATTGGAGCAAAGACCCCCACATCAGAGGAAGGTGTGGGGGCAGAACCCCCCCCACATAAACAAATGTTCTCTAATGTTCCTAACGGTGTGCATATCATAGCAAGGTCAGCATATTTATGAGACCTTATTTTGTCGCATGCTGTTTTCTATGTAGCACTGATGTAATGCACAATTTTGACTGTGACATTATGACCCCGTGCTGGGGAAAATAGTATTTACTGGCAGAGGCTTTGGAAATCTGATCACTTGACTTAACAGAGGAACTCATAATCATTTGCATATTCAGCCAGCTGATTTTCTTGGAGCACAACAGGCCACATTCTGAGAAATATGTTGCAGGAACCGGTGTAGTAGGTGGGGGCAGACAGTCCGATGGTTGGCTGCACAGCATCATCAAAATGGCAAAAGTCAGCATAATGATTGGTTCAAAAGTTATCATACAAATAGATATCAGCAAATAAAAGCGAATTTAAGTTTTCCTCCATTTCCCCACTTATAAGGGGAGCCCCTCAGTGTTCAACATTAGGTCCCTTACTTTTTATGGTTTATATTAACAACATAAATTTCAACATCACCAATGCAAAACTTCACTTATTTGCTGGCAACACTGTACTATACAGTTCAAAATCCTCAATAGCCAGTATCTGCACGGAGCTTCAAAGTGAATTAGATCAGTTGCAATCTTACCTATTTAAGGCCAAGCGTTTAATAAATGCAAAAAAAAAAAAACACACAAAGGTCATGTTATTCACTCCTCTTCATTATAAAAAAAATCACAGCCCACTCACCACCTTTCTCTTAATTACAACCTTGTTAGGAGAATGACTACAGACCACTGAAAAATTCAAATAACTCCGCTTCTGGCTTGACCAGAACCTTACTATTATGATGTGGACTCTACAGATGAACACAGAGACTTGTTTTTAGGTGCAGCCCATTGTATTTCTTAGCAGGATGTTTATTAGAAGTCATAAACATTCAGCAAGGACCATCAATAAAGTTCAAAACAAAACAGCAAAAGAAAATAAGCTCAGCAGAATAGGACGTCTCCTCATCCAGAACCTGCTGTTGGTCAGAAAGAACTGACCCTTCACACCTCTTTTCCTGCTCAGATAGTGCCTTTTGTACCACCCCTCTGAGTCAGGTGGTATAGCATCATCAACAAAAACCATACATTTTAAACAACCTCTTAGGTGTATTTCTAACCTAAAAACACATCATACAGCTAATATGATTAAACACAGAGGGTTGAGGATGCAAATATTTGCTTTACAAAGGAAGTTTCACAATAATTCATTTTCCTAGGGAGTGATTGACAGGTGGTTTGCTAGAAAGGGAGACCACAAGGGGCTGCAGTCTCCCTATAGAGAATGCTCAGAGAAGCACTAGAGTTGGAGGAGCCAAAGCCCAATTCTTCTGCTGAGCAAGCTGCGGCTTACCAGGCCACAACATTACACTCTGTTTTAACCCACAGAATTACTATTTATGTGTCAGCAAATCCACCTACGGTAAGTTATGAACAAGCATATAAGTATTATGAGGGGGAACTATTAATTCCTGACTTTATGTTGTGTAAAAGGAACTACTTTGGGTTTTGTTTTGTTTAAGCCTTACTGTATTTGTGCGTACAGTTTTTGGAAGTGCCTGAGCTATTATTAAGAATGCCTCACTTTCCCTCTACATCTTATGAACTGGTGTAATGCATATTGTAGCTTCATTAGCTTAATCCCTGTTATATTGCAACTTTAGACTGCTGCACAGTTTAATTACGGACTCCTGAGGGCTGAAGGGACATGCTGTCAGCTGACATTGTCATTAGAAGTCATTGTACATTTAGTTTGCACTAGCAGCAACTTTGAGGCTATTTTTCCCTTTATCTCGGCTTAATGCAGGAAGAATTTGGGGAGTTGCTGTACAAGGACAGGCTGACAACTGTACAATTGTGCAGCAAAGAGTTTGTCTTAATGAGCAGGCTAGCGCAGATACTACATGGCCCTGTGCACATTTGCTAGGTCTTTGCAAATGTACGACAATTCGTGAAGTCTTACAGTAGCACTGCGACTGAAAGATACTAACAGCTTTTAAGCTGAAAAACATAGTTTGTTCCCAGTTTTCTTCTCTCAAACTCTTTAAAGGGGGGTATCTTACTATAGATACTATAGGTAACACTCAACCCAAAGCGCTGCTTCTTCCAAAACTAAGGTAAAATCATGCATAATGACAATTATCCCTGTATTGTAACATATTAACAGGTTTGATACAGCAGCATAGGGCTCAGAAAAATAAAAAGGGAAAGGGACTGCTGCTGTTTATTTCCATCAACACAGTTAAGTAACATTTCATGTAACCTTGTCTAACTTCAAGGTTCCTTACTGGGAACCTAATTACCTTTGGACCCAGAAGGAAGAGCAGTCAAGAGAGGGATATAGGTAGATAGAAGAAAAGGGGGGTGGGGGTGCTGATTAGTGGTGGCCTGCTTCTAACCAAGAAGACAAGGGATAGCTGTATAAGTATGAAAAAGAGTGGTTGCGACCATGAAAAAGAAGAAAAGATACAGTAGGTCCATACATTAGTGGCAGAGACTAACCCTGTTACATATATCCCCCTTCTTCTGAGGGAAGTTGTGAATAACAGATTCCCTTCTCCAGATGCCCTGGAGAGGGTAGAAATCCAGCCCACCCACTCTCAGGAGTTCTGTCCCAGGGCCCCAAAAACATAAGTATACTGGCAAAGGATTTGCCAGAAACTAACATGCCCTGGGACTTACATATTTATTTATTTATTTTATTGAATAAAATCGCAATTAATACCTTTGAGTCAGAGACTCCTTTACAAAGGCTCCATGTCAAAGAAAACAATACAGAGCATACAGTGTACAGACATCACAGTATAAATAGCAGTGTGGGAAATATCACACCTTACGAATGATACATGGTAAAGTACAACAGGTGGATGTGGTACAGGATAATTACAAGAGTCATAGACAAAGCAGTACAGTGGCAAAATATAGTAACTACAGGGGCAATCATATAGCACAGTAGTTGTTGTAGAAAAGTATTTATGACTGGAATGTGCCATCAGTGTAGTCCAGCGAGTGTCAGCTTGTCTGAGGCTCGAGTAAGACCGAAACCAGGGACAGGCACTCTAGAAGCAGGACCAAGTGGGTCGATTGTCATGACATTTTTTGGTCATGGGTAGGTCAGGTACAGTCACAGGTGAAGTCATGCAAGATTTCGCTGCAAAGAAAGGATTTGAACAGTCCTAGGGCAGGAACCAGGAGGACTGGTATGGGCAGTGAGTTCAGCCAATTGGGGGCACAGTATCTGAAAGTTCTTTGCCACATGGAGGTTTTACAGTTTGGGAACCTGGTAGGGTGATTTTTCAGCGTGATGTGTGCGTCTGGTGCTGTTGGAGGGGGGGCAGCATCACAAGAGCAGGGGGTGAGAGGCCAGTCATGATTTTCTTGGCAAGATGACAGATCTGGTACTTTAGGCAATCATCAAAATTAAGCCAGTTTGTACTGGTATACAGCATACAGGTGTGTGTAAGCCAGTCACATCCTGTGGCTAGTCTACAGGCTTTACTCAGGGAAACCCTAATTTTGTTGAGGGAGGTGCTGTTGACAGTACTATAGAAGATAATCCCGTGATCAATGAGTGACAGGATGGAGGAGGAGGAGGAGATGGCTAGCTGTAGGGCTTCGGGGGGAGACAGTGCTTGTAGTGGTGGAGCAGACCAATGTGCACATTGCCGTATTAAGCCAGTGGATATGTTCATGGTAAGTTAGTCCTGAGTCTAGGGTAACCCCTAAATATTTAAAGGTCGAAACTTGTTCCAGGGTCTCATTATAGGAGTTATGGATGAGCAGGGGGTGGTTACTGAACTTGTTTTGGGCATGGGCAAACAGCATGGACTTTGTTTTTTTATAGTTTAGAACAAGCCTATGGTCAGTAAACCAGGATTTGGCCTCATTAAATGACCCTTGGAGGGCTACTTGGAGGGCGGTTGGGTTGGTGTGGGTGCTGAATAAAACCGCATCATCTGCATATTGAAGGAGACTCCCAGAGCAGGTCTTGGGCAGGAAGTTAAGGAATAGAGTGAAAAGCAGGGGCTAAGGATTGACCCTTGAGGGACACCAGATGTAACTCTGAGAGGGGATGATAAGGTATGCCCTAGTCTGACTCTCTGGGTTCTGTCAGACAGGTAGTTTGAGAACCAAGTGGTGGTATCCTGTGAGAAACCTACTTGGGTTAGTGAGGTTAGGAGAAGTGAGTGGTGGTTGGTGTCAAATGCTTTGGAAAGATCTATATAGACAGCACCAGCAATCTGGCCTGCTTCCAGGGTTTCATGGATAGTGTTGGTATATTCCAAAAGTGCAATCGTGGTGCTATGGTTTTTTTGGAAACCATGCCATTCGGGGCAGAGGAGATTGTGTTGAGCAAGGTAGTCTGTGACTTGGGTGGTGACTATCTTTTCAAGAACCTTGGGGAGATGGGGTAGAATTGAGCTGGGCCAATAATTACTAGGCAGGGTTCGTCACTACTCTTCAGGAGAGGAGTGATGAGGGCAGTTTTTCACACGGAGGGGAATTGACCCAGGGCAAGGGAGCGGTTTAGTAGGGCAGTGAGGGGGTAGAGTACTTCAGGGAGAGTGAGCCTTAGTATTTTAAGATCGAGATTGTCACTGCTGAACTGGGATTTGCTGAGTGCCTTTAACAGAAGGGGGGCAGCATCACACTGGGAGATGACCTTGAAGTGGAAAGGGGGTACTTGGGTGAGTGTCGATGTTATGGTGGATGTAAAAAAGTTGGCAGGGAAGACACCACTGATGTCCTAGAATGAGGAGTTCAGAGTATTTGCTATTGTGTCAGGGTCTGTGGAGATACCACCATTTACCAGTATCTGGGAGGGAGGAGGGAGTTAGAGATTTTGTCACTAAGATCTTTGAGGGAGTCCCAGAAATTATACCCCTTCCTCAGGAGGCGGTGAGGTCCGCTCTGTAGTATTCTGCCTTTGCCTGTCAGACCTGCCATGTGCAGTGGTTCCTGGCCTCATGGTAGCGTTGCCTATCAGTGGGCCTCTCAGGCTCCAAGGCTATGTGCCATAGGTTGTCTCGGTGGCTCATGAGGTCCAGAAGGGACTGGGACATCCAAGGGGTGTCAGCACCTTTAATGACTCATTTGCAGAAGGGTGCAAAAAGGTCACAGGCAGAATTGAAGGAATTGACAAAGTACTCTAGGGCTGAATCAATATCAGGTGAGGCAGCAATGGGAGACCAGTCCCAGCTGATGAGGTGGTATTTCAAGGACTGTAGCTTGCCAGGCCTGAGTTTTTGCTGAAAGCTAACTTTAGGAGGGGCCTTTGTAACCAAGTAAGACCAGCACCCGAGTACTGGTGAGTGGTCACTGAGTGCGTCAGGTAGCACGGAGACCTGGGTGAATTTGTGAGGGCGATTAGTAAGAATTACCTCAATGAGGGTTGAGGTACCTGCAGGTACTCAGCATACCTAAACATCAGACAGCAGAAAATCATTCTCCAGCCATAAAGGCTGTTACTTAAAATCCATTCCCCCTTTCTTCAGAAGGTTGTAGGAGCTCTTTCCCACTCACTCCATGAAGCTCCATCCCAGGGTCCCATTATAACTAAGCAGGCACCAAGGTGCATAATAGTCAAAACATATTTATTACTGCTTTACCCTGGGATCTTTAACACAGTTATTACCTTAGAATGAAAACCTGAACTATAGACAATAGTTACAATAGTTACACTGCTTCAGCTTCAGCAGCTATTTGTGACTTCTCAAGTCCTGCACCATATCGTGACAGGAAATCTGCATTGGCATGTTCACTTCCCTTCCTATGGGAGACAGTGAAGTGGTACAGCTGCAAGGCCAGATACCATCTCATGATGTGCAAGTTTTTTCCCACATCTGCTGCAACCAACAGAGGGGATTGTGGTCTGTCACCACCTCAAACTCAGCCCCCCAAAGGTAATACTTAAAGGACTCTATTGCCCATTTGAAGGTGAGACATTCTTTTTCAATCATAGCATACCTACAGTACATTCCCTTTCATGCACTTTTCTACTAATGTAGATAATTGGATGCTCTTCATTCTGAATATATTGGGTCAACACTGCCCCTAAACCTACCTCTGAAGCATCCATTTGCACAATAAAGGGCTTAGTGAAATCAGGGCTTCTCAAAGAGGGTATGCACATAAGAAAGCTTTAATTTGCCTAAAAGCTGCATCGCATTCAGGGGACCACTTAACCCTGTTTGCATATCTTTTCTTCGTCAAATCTGTAAGGGGGCCTGCTATCACTGAAAACCTAGGAATAAACCATCTGCAGTACCCGCACAGGCCTAAGAAAGCTCTGACTTGTTTCTTGGTCCTCGGCACAGCACATTCAGAAACTGCTTCCACGTTATTCATTTCAGGTCTAATAACTCCATTCCCTATGATGAATCCAAGGTATCTGGTTTCGGACTGCCCCAGACAACACTTGGTAGGGTTAATAGTGACACTTACCTTCTGGATTGCTGAAAAGGCCTGCTCTAAATATTTCAGATGTGTTTCCCAGTCAGGGCTAAAAAACCACCACATCATCTAGGTATGCGACACAAAAGTCTGAATATGGTTTCAGCATTTGGTCCATGAAGTGCTGGAATGTCACAGGACCTTCATGAAGACCAAAGGGCATGGTGACAAATTCAAATAACCCTACTGGTGTACTAAATGCAGTTTTCTCTCTGGATTGAGGAGTAAGGGGTATCTGCCAGTATCCTTTGGTGAAGTCTAGTGTGGAAATAAAGGCTGCATTTCCCAGACGATCAATAATATCATCTATCCTTGGCATAGGGTATCTGTCCAGAAGGGAGGCAGCACTCACCTGCTGAAAATCTAGGCAGAGGCAAATGCCTCCTTCCTTCTTATTTACCAGAACTATAGGTGACGACCATGCACTATGGGAGGGCCTGATAATACCCAATTGCTCCATTTTCAGTACCTCTTTTATTACCTCGTCCCTGACATGTGTAGGTAATCTGTATGGTTTTTGGTACAGAGGAGTAGTTTCTGTGACTCTAATGTCATGTTCTATACCAATTGCTTGGTCTGGAACATTAGTGAAAGTTTCTGAAAATGTACCTAACAGTTGTTAGACCTGGTCATGTCGTTGTGCAGTTAATGCAGAATTGATGTGGACCTCTTTTATTTGACCAACCTGTTCCAGTGTACAGTAGGCTATGTCAAGTTCAGAGTCTTGGGATTCAGTCTGTATGTAGACTTACTTTGGGGGGATCTGATCTCTCATGCCACAATTTTAAGAAATTAGCATGATATATCTGCTTGCTACATCTCTTATTGGGCATTTGAACTTCGTAGGTTACTGGACCTACATGTATAAGGATACTATATGGGCCCTGCCATCTCATAAGAAGCTTATTTTCAGTGGCAGGTAAGAGGAGTAATACCCGATCTCCTACGGCAAACTGCTTATGCCCCCCCTTATCATGTTCTGCCTTCTGCTGGGTTTGTTTCCTGAGTAATGACCGGTGGGTCAGTGTGACATACCTCAGTAAGAACTTCCTCAAGGCCATCATATACTCCAATACCCCTTGTTTTCCTCCCAATGTTCTTTAATAACATCCAAATGCCCTCGAGGTTGTGGCCATACAAGAGGGAAAAAGGGGAAAAACCCATAGAGGCTCATAGTACCTCTCAATAGGAGAGCAAGATGTAGGGCAGAAAGGTGCTCCAATTCCTTCCCTCCTCACTGACAAACTTTTTCAGCATTTTTTTAAGTGTTTGGTTGAACCGTTCCACCAACCCATCTGTCTGAGGATAGTATGGTGAGGTTTGTATGGCATGTATCCCTAATAGCTGATACAACTCAGCTAAAATTACAGATGTAAAATTTGTACCCTTATTTGTAAGTATAACCTTTGGGATACCCATCCAACTGAATACTTTGGCTAGCTCCTCCGCCACCCTGGGGGCTGTTACTGTCCTCATGGGTATCGCTTCAGGGTATCTAGTGGCATAGTCACAGATGACTAGAATAAATCTATTACCTTTGGAGCTAGTCTCTAGGAGGCCCACCACATCCATAGCAATAAGGTCAAATGGCTGGCTGACTAGGGGCATACTCTGGAGGGATACTATATCCTGTTTCCCTGTCTGAGCCACTCTCTGACACACGGGACAGCTTTGAACATACTCTGCTACCTGGTCATGAACACCTGGCCAATAAAATCTATTTAAGATCCTACTTAAAGTTGTATTTCTCCCAGAGTGACCTGCTAGGAGAATATCATGTACCAAGTGTACAATTTCATTTTGATATTTTTGTGGGACAACCGGTTGCATCACTATATTCCCATTTTTGAGATTTGTACAGTCCCTGTACAGGATGTCATTCAAAATAAGGTACAAGGGGGACCATCATCAGCCTTCTTTCCAACCTGTAAATAAAAAGGGGTTAATGATACATCCTGTTTCTGTTCATGTGACATTGTCTCTGGCTTAATGTCCATAGTCCCAAAAACCTTTTTTCCTGCCAGTCTCTTTTTTTTCCTTTCATTTGACTGTTTTCCCCTTTTGGGATCTTATATAGTTCCTTTGCAAATGGAAAGATCTCAACCAACTCTGCTTGCTGCTTCACCTGAGACTAGGTTGTTACTGCAACTAAGGGAGAATGATCAGAGTTAACCAGCAATGCAGAAAAGTCAGGGTGATCTTGCCCAGTTATGATGGGTACTGGTAAATGGGGCACAATCCCAACTGACATTTCCTGTGTCCTCCCATTCACAGTCAGGTCCAATGGAGTGGTGGAGTAATAATGAGTATCCCCCATGTATACAAGTGACCATTGTTCCAGTCCCTGCTCTTTCTACCCCTTCCGTTAAGTCAGCACGAACCAGTGTTTGACAACTTCCAGAGTCTAGAAAGCATAAGACATTATGTGGTCCCACTTCCACAGTGGCCACATAAGGTGCCCAGTTGGCTAATGCCAAATGTCCAGAGTCTCTTTTTTACTGACAGACAATTCCTGATAATATGCCTCTTCTTCTGGCAACTGTGGCAAACAATCTCTGACAAAGGTACTCTCTCTCCCTCCTTTCTCTCTTTACTTCTGAATTGGCTTTAAAGTTCTTGGTAGAAAAGGTAGTCCTTACCGGGTTGGTGGAGGGAGTAGATGTAGGGCCTCCTTGGTTCCTTCGTCTTGCAGGTTGTGCAGCCATGAAGCCCTCTGCCAGGGCAGTGGTTTTCTCCACTCCTTCTGGCTTATGTTCCCGAACCCACAATTGCACATCCTGTGGTAGAACTTGTATAACTTGCTCGATATTGATGACCTCCATGATTTGCTGGACTGTTTTAATACCAGGCTGCAACCATTTATCACTCATGTCCTTCAGGCATGCATATACTTCCCTTGGGCCATCAGTGGATTGCATTTTCAAATAACAAAAACGTTGCTGGTAGGTCTCTGTATTGATGTCGTACTGTCTCAGGATCTCCCTTTTAACATGGTCGTAGTCATTGGCAACTTGTACATCCAAGTGACTGTATATGACTTGGGTTCTTCCTGTTACTTGGGGGTGAGATGTACCACCCATTGTTCCCTTGGCCACCCACATGTTTGTGCTATCCTCTAAAATATAGTGAGGTATGCTTCTATATTATCAGTGTCCTGCTACCTTGCCAGTTTAATGTGTCTGGGGCCCTGTGGTCATTCAGCATGCTCTGTCTGGATGGCCTGGAGCACCCGCATAGTGTCTGCCCACTTGGCGTCTTGTCTCCTGCACTCTGTCTCTTTCTCTCCCAATCCAGTTGGACTTGTCTTACACATAGCAATTTCAACAGTTCACTAACATTCTCCATGGGAGCATGTTCAAGGTCTGGGCAGAAGGAATTTTCATCTTCCACTGCATCGTCTGTTTCAGGCAGTTGGTCCCCAGGCATCTCTTCTCCATGCTCACTGAGCTGCTTCTCTGAACTCTTGGATGGCTGCCTCTTTACTTTAGGACACACATCTGGCAGACCAGGTAGCAACTGGATCCCCTTCTGCACTTCCATCTTTCTTGTGAGGATGCCTTGAGCCTGGCCACCCTCTGCCATATGTCCACCTCGGATACTGGGTGGTATCCATCACAATGCATCCCTTCCTTGGCAAGACACCGTAGGCAGTAGCTCCCACTTCTCACACCAAATGTTATGGTGTGGGTTCTACAGATGGGCACAGAGACTTGTTTTTAGGTTCAACCCACTTTATTTCTTAGCAGGATGTTTATTAGAAGTCATAAACATTCAGCAAGCACCATCAATAAAGTTCAAAACAAAACAGTCAAAACAGCAAAAGAAAATAGGCACTGCAGAATAGGACCTCTCCTCGTCCTGAACCTGCTGTTGGTCAGAAAGAACTGACCCTACACACCTCTTTCCCTGCTCAGATAGTGCCTTTTGTACCACCCCTCTGAGTCAGGTGGTGCAGCATCATCAGCAAAAAACATACATTTTAAACAACATCTTAGGTGTATTTCTAACCTAAAAACACATCATACAGCTAATATGATTAAAGCAGAGGGCGGAGGATGCAAATATTTGCTTTACAAAAGAAGTTTCACAATAATTCATTTTCCTAGGGAGTGATTGACAGGTGGTTTGCTAGGAAAGGAGACCACAAGGGGCTGCAGTCTCCCTATAGAGAATGCTCAGAGAAGAACTAGAGTTGGAGGAGCCAAAGCCCAATTCTTCTGCTGAGCAAGCTGCAGCTCACCAGGCCACAACATTACACTCTGTTTTAACCCACAGAATTACTATTTATGTGTCAGCATATCCACCTACAGTAAGCTATGAACCAGCATATAGGTATTATGAGGGGGAACTATTAATTCCTGTTTTTTTTGTTGTTTAAAAGGCATTACTTTGGGTTTTGTTTTGTTTACGCTTTACTGTATTTGTGAGTACAGTTTTTGGAAGTGCCTGAGCTATTATTAAGAATGCATCACTTTCCCTCTACATCTTATGAACTGGTGTAATGCATATTGTAGCTTCATTAGCTTAATTCCTGTTATACTGCAACTCAGGGTGTCACCAGAGGTATAAAGTTGGGGGGCTAATGCCTCACAGTCAGAATCCTTACAAAACTAGGGGGGGTCCGGGGCATGCCCCACTGGAAAATGTTGAAAATGTTACCTTCAAATGGTGGCTTTTCCTGCATTTTAATGGTGAAATATATGTTTGAAAAGCCTGGTTATCCTAACATCTATTTAATGGTACATGTGGAAAAATTTGGTTACTGGACCAACAAGGACAACTAAAAGAGAGACACTACTTCCCGGCAGATCTGCTGGGAAGGTTACTGTTCCCAAAGCAAATAAGAGACCAGCCAGACACCATTATCCCAGCAGATCTGCTGGGAAGGTTACAGGACCCCAGAGCAAGTAAGAGACCGTCAGACACCATTATCCCAGCATAGAGCAGATCTGCTGGGAAGGTTACAGGACCCAAAGCAAATAAGAGACAAGTCAGACACCATTATCCCAAAAGATCTGCTGGGAAGGTCACAGGACCCCAGAGCAAACAAGAGACCAGCCAGACACCATTATCCCAGCAGATCTGCTGGGAAGATTACAGGCTCCCCTTTTATCAGACAGAACTGAGCCTAACACATGCCACTGGGGCTAGAAGGTATGTCAAGTACGAATAAGAAAATGGCTCTTTTAAATCAAAAAATCAATGGCTGATGATTAGCTTAGCTCATAGCCTGCCCTAAATCACCCTATATATATAAAAAAAAAAAAACAACAAAAACAAAAAAAAACAGGGTTATAGCCTAGACAATACTTTCACAGGCTGTCTTGTGTCTATTACCTGAGTGTACTTTCCTTGCTTGTCACAAGCACTAACACACAACACAAACCCCTGTTAGGCAATTTAGGTTTAGAAAATGGCTAATATTTTTCTCTGAGCTCTAGGTGTCTGTTTGGTGAAGGTCTGACTCAGAAGTTGAGAACATTAAAATGTAAACCCACAACATAACCCCCACCCTGAAGGCATTTATTAATTTATTAATTATTGAGCTAACTTAATTTCAGCTTCTGTAGCTATGAACAGACTACAGAGAGAGAAAAAGAGAGGAGAGCCTTTGAGTTCAAGAATGAACAGGGTACATACACTGCACACACAAATATTAAAATTATTAGTCAGTAGCATCTGCTGAGTTTTTAAAGTTTAATTAAATCCAGTCCCACAACATACTAGAACACAAAACACAGTTTCATCATTCTGTCAGAAACCTAATCCCCCTCTGGCATTCCCCTTCCACCCCTGACTGTCTCAGTCAGTCAGATGGAGAAAACAAAAACTAAGGTCTGCTGATCACTTTTTTTTTATATTAATATTCTCTTCACATCAGGTGTACTTATACTACTGTATTTTTTTTAACCCGTTTAGATTGGACTAGTAACTGCTTCAAATGCAATGCTATGCAACAAACTATCTGAAGACTAAGAGGCAGTGAGACTACTTCACGCTGACTGCTGCTGCTCTGCCTATAGCTACCAAAAATGCAATACTAACAAACTTTTACAGCCTTTACTCAGTGTACCACGTGTTTGTCTGAAAAACAGGGCAGCAGAAGTGGGCACTTGGTTGCAACTGCAAGACCCCCCCCAGCCCGTCAATCACTCCCCTGCGGTCCGATGGCTAGCTGTCATACCTGCTGCTCAATGGTGCCAAGCCTTAGCCTGCCAGTCCAATTCTCCGAGTCCTTCTCCATTTCTGAACTGCCGCGGCACCTTCTCGTCTAACTAGGTCCTCCTCCATAGTCCGCAACATGCCCCAGCCACTCCTCTTCCACTTGCTCCTCCCAATCTCGTCTTTCTTCTGCAGCAACCCAGCAGCCAGCCAATGAGTAATGACGAGATTGCCAACCCACTGTCTGACTCAGTCGGACGTTCGTGTTTCTCCATGAATATAACAAAGTCCCATTATACAGAGAAAAACAAAAGTGCACTCCATGTGGTGGTGCTGAGAAATACTGCAATTTTAAATAAAATCACAGCTTCTTTATTTTGCAACAGAGTGAAGCCATGATTCCATTCTCTGAATGGGGAAATGATTGGGGAGACTTCAGCTTACATTGGGGGGGCTTCAGCCTCCCCAAAATCAGCATGGTGATGCCACTGCTGCAACTTTAGACTACTGCACAATTCAATTACAGACTCCCGATGGCTGAAAGGACAAGCTGTCGACTGACAGTTTTTCATTAGAAGACATGGTATGTTTAGTTTGCACTAGCAGCAACTTTGAGGCTATTTTTCTTTTTATACAGGAAGAATTTGGGGAGCTGCTGACTGTACAATAGTGCAGCAAAGAGCTTCTCTTAACAAGTGGGCTAGCGCGGATACTACACAGCCTTGCACATATTCGCGAGGTCTTTGCGAATGAACGACTGTTGGTGAAGTCTTAGAATCGCACTGGAAGGACTGCAATTGAAAGATACTAACAGCTTTTAAGCTGAAAACCATAGTTTGTTCCCTGTTTTCTTCTCTCAAACTCTTTAAAGGGGGGGTATCTTACTATGGATACTGTAGGTAACACTCTACCCGAAGTGCTACTTCTTCCAAAACTAAGGTAAAATCATGCATAATAACAATTATCCCTGTACTGCAACAAATTAACAGGTTTGATACAGCAGCACAGGACACAGAAAAATAAAAAGAGAAAGGGACTGCTGCTGTTTACTTCCATCAACACAGTTCAGTAACATTTCTTGTAACCTTGTTTAACATCAAGGTTCCTTACTTGGAACCTAATTACCTTTGGACTCAGAAGGAAGAGCAGTCAAGAGAGGGATACAGGTAAATAGAAGAAAAGGGGGGTAGGGGTGCTGGTTAGTGGTGGCCTGCTTCTAACCAAGAAGACAAGGGGTAGTCGTATAAGTATGAAAAAGGGTGGTTGCGACCATAAAAAAGAAGAAAAGATACAGTAGGTCCATACATTAGTGGCAGGGACTAACCCTGTCACACTTACCTTCTCCACCTACATAGAGGCCCTCTGCAAAAAGCTAAAATCAAGATTGGAATTCTCCTCTTCCCAATTGATGTCAGGAAGAAGCTTGTTCAAGGAACGTTTCTTCCCCTCATTGACTATGTTGACCTCATCAATACAAATGGTCCCCTTCCACTCTTCATAAATTAGATGTGCTCTGTCATCGATCTATTTGTTTCATTACCAATGCCCCTTTGAAAACCCATCCTTGCCTGCTATATTCTCAAGTTGGCTGGACCTCCCTGGCAGTCAGAAGACAAAAATATGGTATTTTGGAAGTAAAAGACCCTTTTAGATAAGCTACCATCAAATATCTCAGAACTCTTCTATCACTCCATCAGCACTTCTGCTCTCAGGAAAAATATACCTGGAATGTACCCTTGCTACGGCAAGGCAATCATAAGTTTTGCCCTCCCTGCCCTTTGGAATAACCTTCAGGATGTGTTTAAACTTACTAGCCTTATTACATTTCCTGCATTCAAATCCCTCATTAGCTCACTCTGCCTGGATAAGTGCAACTGCTTCTAAGCACCAATAACATTTCTGCACTCAGCTTGTCTAACTCTGCTTGTATTTTTCCTGGCCTGTCATATTTCTTTCTGTCTCTTTCTTTCATAGTGTATTTTTACCCTTGCATTGTATATTGTTGTCTCTCATTTAATTTAATTGATGTATATTTACCACTATGTACTGTATATTGCTGTCTCTTTTTGAATTGTATAGTCCTCCCAGGATCTCCTTATAAATGTGTGTAACCCCCTGCCAATGGAGGTTCCTAAATATGCCAGCCTGGGCTTACCTGCCCCCTCAGCCCTGCCATAACCCTGCTCTTCCTCCTGTGTCTCCCAGGCTTCATCCGATATCCTGCCATGTTTTTTTCTGGTCCCCCAGGTCTGCTTTGTTCCTCCATGGCCCCAGCTGCTGCCCAAATGAAAATACAGCCCCTTGGGGCTTAAAACATCCACCGCAATCTCTCATGTTAAAAGTGCTGCCTCCAGGACAGCAGGACTCGCATTGGCATGAAAAACGCCTTTGAAGTTAAATCGTTCAGTTTGCAGTCACCTCAGGGGCTGCTCCATCAGTCCCAGGATCCCTTCCACCTATTTGGGACCCGGTGACCATGGACAGCCTGCTGGGGACAGCTCCAGTACAAATTGATCGAGTTTGACCAGGGCTCATTGAAATATGCCTGAGCCAGGCTTCGGTCATCTGAATAAAGCATAACTTGTGTCTAGCTCCCTCCAGGGTAGCTATTACTGGCTTCGGCTGAAAAAAGAGAAGAGTTTTTTTTTTATTGTTACTGTAGCTGCATAGGGGGAATTTACTGTACATGTGATAAGAAGTATTTAAATTAAAAATATATTCTTTACCCTGGCTAAACCAGAACTATGGGACTCGATGTGTTCAGCCTGTCAGCTGCAGCAGGAGTTGTCTTACTATGTCTAGTAGCAACCGGAGAATGATCAGAACCACAGCTTTCATCTGAGTAGTGACTATAAGTACACCCTCTGGGCTACTGAACTGTGGGGCATTGGGGCAAATTACTATTTCTTTCTTGCTGCACCAGGACATTATTCAGGACTGTATCTGATCTGCTATTAGGGACAGTGGGTTATGCAGCCATTGCCAGCAACCACAGTCAATCGGAAAGCCAGGAATAAAAAGCCAGGATTTGTGGGACATTCACTACATCTCACGGATAAACACCCAAGTACTCATGGGGACTTACAGAAACATCATTTTAGGCACCAATTCACCAAACCAACTGTGCCTCAAGTATTCTGATTGACCGGTCCTTCAGCCAGTCGGAGACCTGTCACCCCATTTTTCTCTGCCAATCAGGATTCGTAAAGCAGCCTTATTAGAGACAGTGTCTGCAGCGTTTTGTCAGATCTGCCAGAGTGAGAAGAGGGGAGCAGGCTCCAGCCTGCTGGGAGCCCTCCACAAGGGTGGGAGCTCAGGCCCCTGCCATGCTTCCAGGACTGGGCCACTTAGCTAAGCCCCTACAGCCTGGAGAGGATGGTTGTTATTTTTTAGTTAAAGTTAAAATCACTTAGCTTAAGTTGCAACTGCTAGTCTGGAGGTTGCCACAATTGTCCTCCAGGTGCTAGCCCTCCCTCCCACATTGGGGAAAGATGTGGAAAAAACACCAGCTATCACCAATGCCTCAGTTGTGAGAGAACTGAAGAACACCAGGATGCCTTTGATTGTGGATACGACCCATGGAGGACCTGAGTGAGTACCCTCGTACACCCCGGTGCAAGGGAGAAGCCTTAAAAGTAATATTGGGAGCCTCAAGCCATGGTTCGAGATATTGTTTTCTGCTGAATTTGTGAATGAGATCTTAGAGCTTCAGTCTGGGCTGCTAAGCCCCAACAAAGACTGCCTTGCTTGAAAATGTGTGCAGATGCATCTTGCCTGCTGCCCAAATGGCCAATGTGCAGATGTATCGAGATGTCTTAATAGTTAATCATATGAATGTACTGATTTCTGTAGTTGCCCTATGGATTAGTTTCTGCCTTGTGGAGATGCCAGCCAAGCCACGTTTGACACTTCATGGGGTGGGAGGCCCTGGAGCTTATTG
Organism: Neoceratodus forsteri; assembly: GCA_016271365.2. Classification (NCBI taxonomy): domain Eukaryota; kingdom Metazoa; phylum Chordata; order Ceratodontiformes; family Ceratodontidae; genus Neoceratodus; species Neoceratodus forsteri. Next base: position 170,272,462 of record CM057457.1, on the reverse strand, counting down.
TTCCTGACTAATTCTGGTGATTTCCTGTTTCTGTCTCCACCAGATTCTATCTGGAAATGCTTGCTAACAGTGTTTTAATATCTAGACGTGCTGGATGAGAACTTGTTTATGGATGCCTTGCTTGCTATTTAAGTGTACTGGATGTGACTTCATGCAAATGAATATGGATGCTTGATAAAAGTGTCGCCTTCTGCTTTTACTGTAAGGATGCCTGTTGGTATGTAAATGTACTCGATGAACCTCGTTGCATAAGAATATTGGATGCTTGGTAAAAGTATCATCCTCTAATTACACTGGATGGGACTTTGATTTGTTGTGCTGAATGTTCAGGATGTGGAATCGAACATCTAGCCAAGTACCTTATCCTGGAATATTCAGTTTCTGTGATGCACAGGGCAGTCCCTGTCTTTCTGTGACCAGCAGGTCCAGTTCCTGCTATTTCTGCTAAATTCAGGGCAATCCCTGCCTTTGTATTGTTCAAGCTTTACAGCCATTGTAGTGAACTATGCTTAAAACACCAATGCATGGCTGGCTAAGCTTATGAGTGACACCAAATGGGGCAGTAGTAGACATAATTGACAAAGGAAGAACGTCCAAGCAAATTTAGACATGATACTTGCTTGGTTGAAAAAATCACAAATGCATTTAAACACTGATGAATGTGTGGGGATGCACCTTGTCAGCAGGAGCACAGGTTGGACATACCAGTAAAATGGAAGAGTACTGAAGCGGTTAGAGACAGAAAGGGACATGGGATAAAGGTTACCAGCACACTAAGAATATAAGAGCACTGTGAAATAGTAGGTTGTAAATGTTCAAGAGTTACAGGATTCGTAAAGAGGAATTATATTAACAGGGGGAATGGGGTTGGGGTCCTGCCTTTGCAGTGGGCTCTGGTTGGACCTGACATTGAATACTGTGCCCAGCTGTGGTTCCCTTATCTTATGAGGGCCATTAGAAGAATTAAGGAAGTCCAAAGATGAGCTTCCAGTGTGGTTAGGGGCCTTCAAAATGATTGCTTTGAGAAGAACTTGGATAAACTGAATATGTGTTCACCTGAGTGGAGTGAAGGGATATGGGATATCCCATCTTCGCAAGGACATAGACAGGATAGAGGCAGTCCAGAGGAGGGCAACTAAAATGGTGCAGGGTCTGCAAGAGAAGCTGTATGAGGAGAGACTTAAGGAGCTTAATATGTATACCCTTGAGGAAAGAAGGGAGAAGGGGTACATGATAGAAACTTTAAAGTACCTCAGTGGAATCAACAAAGTCCAAGAGGGCAGCATCTTTCAGAAAAAGTGACATGCAAGAACAAGGGAACACAATTTAAAGATGGGGGGGCGGTTCAGGGGCAATGTGAGGAAGTATTTTTTCACAGAGAGGGTAGTGGATGCATGGAACAGCCTTCCTGAGGAGGTTGTGGGGTCTAAAACTGTGGGATAATGCAAGAATGCATGGAGCAGATATAAGGCAATTCTTGTGGGGGGGTAGGAAGAAATAGGCTGTTGGTTAACTAGAATCTGTGGCCTATCCTGTAGGTAGGGAAATGGGCAGACTAGATGGGTCAAACGGTCCTTATTTGCCATCAAAGTCTAACATCCCCAATGGTATTCTTGCAATTATCCCTAATATTCAGTGGTCTCCCCCCACCCCCCTAACAACCCCAATGATATTCTTGCAATCATCCCTGGTGCCCAGTGGTCCCTCCTGCCCATCTGTTTGACTCCCATCACCTAACAGTGGACCACCCCTAAGTCCACCTCCCCTCCCACAAATGGCATAGACACTTGGCTCACCTATTTGGCCAGCTGCCAACTGACAGTTCCCCATCCTGCACTTACTGTAGTCACAGCTGATTGCAGTAGGAGTGCAATCAAGAAATGACAGCTCATGAATGGGTGTGAAGCTGAGCAGAGGGTCAGTGCTGATTGCCAAAGGGAAGAGACAGACATGGGGTGATTCCTGGGGTTGGGTTGTAGGAGTCAAACCAAGGGGTGATAAGGACTACTGGGTACCAGGGATGATTGCATGAATACTATTGGGTGTGTTTAGGAGGCAGAAGAAACCACTGGACACCATGAATAAATCCAAGAATACCGTTCATGGTGTTGGAAGGGCAAGAAGAACTACTGGACACTGGGGACACTTGCTTAAACATCACTGAGGTATTGGGGGGAAGGACCTCTGTACTCTAGAGATAATTTCGACAATACCCTTGAGGGTCTTTTTGGGGCAGGGGGACTGCAGTTAGGGGGTGCAGGTCATAAGGACTGTTATTTTAGGAAGTAACTATCATGACACTGACAGGTACATACCACCTCTCCAAACCTGCCAATATGCCAGTACACCTATACACAAGGCACTATCAGCTGCTTTGCATGGTCGTATAGGCATATTTTAGGGCCAGTCACTAACAGGCAAGTGGTTAGCTAACCATGCCATCCAATATGGCATTTTACAGTCCCTCCCTGCACTGGGTCCACAAAATTGGTGTTAATGAGCCACATACCTGGTTGCTAATTGCCAAACATGTTTGAATATCCTAGCCCATGTCTCCTATTCGTCCTTGCACTGTCTCTCTACGATTGCAATCTGTGGCCTCTAGTAGTTTGGATTGAATTCTTCACATTTGGATTTAGATAACGTGCCTTTTCAGAAGCTCCATTAAGGACTTGATAAATCAATTGTAAATCATGACATAATTTTTAACCAATCGGGTTTGTTTATTTCTAAACATTCCTGGTACTCCTATAATCACAAGAGGATGTCTCATGCATATAGTTCCAACTTTCCAAAGTTCTAATTTCAGTTGGCATAGTCCATTTCCTTTCATAGGGGTTCTAAAGTTTTCTGCAACATAAAATATTTACATTTTAAACTGGTTCCATTTTTTTTTAAATGGAAGTTTTGAACATAATTTATAATATGTTTATATGCACAGTCCCTGTGTCTCTTATGGTTAGGGTTGGGGAAGGGACCTCTGGATACCAGGGAATATGTATTACAGACTTGCAGGGTTGTTTGAGGGGGATGAGGGGAGCAGTAGATTACCAATGAGTCAGCTCTGACAGACATTGGGGGGGTTGCAAACACTGTTTGTTCCTGGACTGTAATAGCACCCTAATGAGATGCAAATGACTCCTTAATGCCATAATAATTTTATGGGGTCATTTGCATCTTAAGGTATGAATATGGCAGTTTTCTCCAGTGGAGCAATTGCCATTAATGGGCCTTAACAGCAATCCCCACTGCACTCTATTAGCCATGTACCACCTGTGGCCAGTAGAAGACCAGGGTTTATGATCTCAGTCTGGTTAGTGCCTGGCTGGTATATTGGAACATGCCTTTAGCAATGGCAATGTGCAATATCATGTTCCAATATACCACTGGTTTGCACCAGGCACTAATTAACTCCTGGAGCAAATATTTAGTGGTTCCTAATCGGGACTTATGAATATCCTGGCCACAATGTCTTTACACATAGTGTAGTGACATTGTGGAACACTCTCCCAGAAGCAGTGGTGGATGCTGGAACCGTAGAATCATTACAAAACATACTAGACAGGTATCTGAAAGACTAGGAAAAGCAGGGCTATAACCACTGCTAGTGTCGGATGGACTAGCAAGATGGCTCATATCTATGTGAGGAGGTATTCTTTTACAGAGAGGGTGGTGAACACAAGGAACAGCCTTCCTGAAGAGGTTGTCAGGTTTAAAACTGTGAGAGAATCAAAAATGCATGGGACAGACATAAGGCAATTCTTGTGTGGGGTAGGAAGAAATAGGCTGTTGGTTAACTAGGATCTGTAGCTTATCCTGTAGGTAGGGAAATGGGCAGACTAGGTGGGCCAAGCAGTCCTTATCTGCCATCAAAGTCTATGTTTCTATGTATCCATCTGTACAATCCTATGAGCCTATGCTAGCTGAGTGCTATTCCACACCTCTGGCATGATACTATCACATTGAAAACTTTCTAATGAGCAAAAGGAAAAGAAGAAATAATACTTCAGAAATAAAATGGGTCACACTTTAAGTGTCAGTTTCAGTGTAACTGTGGGGTAGCTAATCACTAATTACATGTAAGAGGTATAATTACACAGATGTTACATAATTGTTGCATACAGCTACGTTACAGTTACAGTTACAGTGCAGTTACAGTGTAGTAACACAGTACAGTATGTACAGTGTAATTAACTGGCACTTAAAATGTTACCATAAAATGTCACAATACAAAGAATTTGGCCAACAAAAATAACTTCAAAAATATATAGAGCTGAGAAACTCCATAAATGTTTAAATCCAGGATACCAAAGCTGACTTCTATAAATCTCAACAAAAAGCCTGTCTTCCCACAAAACTCTGAAGCAATAACAAGGGCTCATGGGGAGTGCTAAGAAAACTGTATCCAACACTGTTATACAAGATGGGTTTGCTATAGGTGGTGCTAAGAATATTGCCAATGTATTTAATTAAACCTTCAGAGTTGACACTAACAAGAACTCTGGTTCTCCTGAAGAAATGCCATGTGTGACTAAAATACCTAAGTTCTATTTTAAACAGCTTATCTAGTGAAAAGTCTGTGTCTACCTGTCCAAGCTTAAGGGAGAAATGCACTAAACCAGTAAATCAATTTCCCATCTAGAAGTTGATTCAAAATACTGGTTCCAGTTCTGTTCCAGTTCCATGTATATGTATATATATAGAAAAATATACAGGCATTTCAGTTATACTAGTGGGAGATTTTTTATTTATACACAAGAAGTAAGTATCAAGTTAGAATGGTGTGATGTAGTTTATGTCCTTTGCTCAGCTCTTCCATTGTTGGTACAATGCATTTAAATTATACTATATAACTCTGTGAGTGAGAGGGACATAACTTACTGTAAATCATATAGTTCTAAAATGACACTTGCCACTAGAAAGTAAATCAGAAAGATCCACAGAGGTTCCTAATAGGTCCACATGTAAGGAAAAAATAACAATCTGAGCCAGTAATTAAAACACAGCTTCTACTGGGAAAAATGCCTTTTAGGTTCACTACAGTCCTCCTTTAAAATAAAGTCCAGATTTGGTACTGACAATTGATATGAAGCTTCTGAAGCTTGAACCTACTGAAATATCATACCCAGTTCAATTAATGTGAGTGCTGGTAAAGTTCTGAACATTTGGAAAAAGGCATGTGTAGTCCCAGTATTCAAGAGCAGTGATATTAATTTCCTCACTAACTACTGCACTATCTCTATCATCTCCTCCTGTCCACAGTGCTTAAGAGGAAAGTGAATTATCAGCTTGCAGAAGTCTTCAACAAATGTGAACTTCAGGTTAAGAAACAACATAGATTCAGGAAAAACTTTGTCAATAATAATGCTCAGCTTGAATTCACAGAATTCATACATGACACTCAGGAAGAGAGGAGTGGGCAAGCTCAATATATATAGACCTAAGGCCTTCTATCTTGCCAGCCATGCCTTTTTGTGACAAAAATTACTATCACTGGGCCTATCAAAAGATACTGTTGGGTGATTTAATTACTGGACGATCTTTCGTGTAGAACACAAACTGTAAACTATAGGAGTGCTTTGTCTAATGACAAGGAAGTCTGTGTAGGGGTTCCCTGTGAGATTCATACTTGATACCTACTGTTTAGTCTATTCCTTAACAAACTCCTATCTTTCAATTTACTTTAGCCTATATGCAGATGATGCTGTAATCTTTGCACATGACAAAAAACCCTGATCACCTGAGACTGAGGCTACAGGATTTTAACTTAATTCAGCCCTGGTTCTCACAAAGTCTTACAAAATCTCCTTGAATAAAAAGAAAACTAAGAGTATGCCATTTGGCACTCATAGTAAGATTATGTCCTCCATCACTCTAATCATTAATAACTCAACTGGTGCTACTCTAGAACAGGTGAATGATTTTAAGTACTTTGGTTTGATCTTTGGGAAGTATGCTCTCCTTTGCTGATCACATACACTATTTGTCTAAGGTTGTCATCACTAGAATAGACTTTCTTTACTGTCAGAGGTGAAATTTCTTTCCTCAAATTAAAAAAAAAACTCTTTGTCCTAAGCATTATTGATCATATTCTCTGGTTCAGTGAATGATAGTGTGAAACTTGAAGAATGGTCAAGGGTTTGGCAGTTGAAATTCAATGCAAAGAAGTGCAAGATAATGCATATGGGGCACAAAAACCCTGGCACAATATATCAGTTGGGGGGGTGAGGATATAGCATGCACCAAGCAGGAAAGGGATCTTGGGGTTGTCATCTCTGATGACCTCAAGGTAGGGAAACAGTGTGACAAGGCATCAGGTAAAGCAAATAGGATGCTGGGATGTATAGGCAGGGGCATCACCAGCAGGAAAAGGGAGGTCATAATTCCGCTATACAAGACACTAGTGAGGCCTCACCTGGAGTACAGTGTACAGTTCTGGAGACCATACCTACGTAAGGACATAGACAGGGTAGAGAAGGTTCAGAGGAGGGCAACAAAGATGGTGCATGGGTTGCATCACAAATCCTATGAAGACAGGTTGAAGGAACTGAACATGTACTCCCTGGAGGAGAGGAGGGAGAGGGATATGATAGAGACATACAAGTATCTTACAGGGAGGAACAGGGTGCAGGAAAATACTATTTTAAGCGAAAAGATGTTTCAGGACTAGAGGGCATGGGATGAAGTTGGAGGGAGGACGATTCAGAGGAAACATGAGAAAGAATTTCTTCACAGAACGGTGGTGGACAAGTGGAACACCCTGCCAGAGGAAGTGGAGGGGGCTGAAACAATCACGGGATTTAAGAATGCATGGGATAGACATAAAGGAATTCTAGAGGTCAGGGGTAAGGGGAAATAGACTTCTAGGAAAACAAACTGAACTTACAAGCTCAAATGGGCAGACTAGGTGGGCCATAGGCCCTTATCTGCCGACACTGTCTATGTATCTATATGTATCTATGTAAGGGCCCCAGATGACTACAGCCAAACCCTGGGAATCTCCAGCAATTACTTGTCAGCGGAGCAGAATGGTGGGGAGGGACAGTAGGCGTGAAGAAGCTCTTGCAGGTAAGCCAATCCCTGACTGTGTAGGGCTTTGTAGGTCAGCAAGTCGACCTTGAAGGTGATCAGCCATTGAACTGGCAGCCAGTGCAGTTTGCGCAGCACAGGTGTAATATGGCTAGTTTGAGGAAGCCCATCACACAGTATGGATTCACAAGGGGTAGATCGTGTCTGAGTAAACTGAAAAACTTTTTCGAACCAGTGAGTAAAGCCCTGGATAATGCATTACCGGTGAATGTTATATTTCTGGACTATCAAAAGGCATTTGATACAGTCTCTCATAGGGTTCTGATTGAACAACTGGTAAATTTGAATTTACTTCCTAAAATTGTTAGGAGGATAAGTACTTGGCTGAGGGACAGAATGCAACAAGTACAAATCATTGGGCATAAGTCAGACTAAGGTACAGTCACCAGTGGGGTACCTCAGGGCTCAGTACTGGACCTGGTCTTGTTCAATATTCTGATTGCCAGTATGAGAACTACAAACAGTGTATGGATTAATAAGTATGCAGATGATGCTAAATTAGGATGTATCGTGAATGACAAAACTTCAGTGGAATTGTTATAAACTAATCTGAATAATTTGGCAATTAGGGCAATAGAAAATAAATTGACATTCAACATAGATAAATGCAAGGTCATGCGCCTAGGGAAAAATAATAAACAAGCAACATGTTTCTTAAATAATATTCAATTACAGATTGTGGATTCGGAAGAAGACCTAGGAATAAATATTACAAAGGATCTCAAATTTACAGAACACAACAAGTCAATCAAAAAATTTCAAGGAATGATCTCATGCATTTTAAGGCATGTAAAAAGCAGAGAACCAGAGGTGTTGATACCACTCTATACTAGTTTGGTAAGGTCACAGATAGATTATTGTGCCCCTCTTTGCATTCCTACTTCATCCAGCAATCTGGTTAAAATGAAAAAGGTACAGAGAAGAGTGACTAAACAAATTAAAAATCTTCACAATAATCAGTATGAGGAAAGGTTAAAAATACTAGGACTTTACTGACTAGAATATAGATCTGTGAGAGGTGATCTTTGTCTATTATTTAGGGCAACTAGAGACCCTTCCTTGTTCGAAGCATTATGTCTAAAATCGCAGCAAAATAGCAACAGTACTAGGTTTCATAAATTAAAACCTAAAACCTACATAAATAAGACAGTTAAGAGGAACAAGTTTGTTACTCAGAGACCTCCACCAATCTGGAACATGCTTCCATTGGAAGTGGTAACAGCTAGCCTGCTGTCGCTCTTTCAGTCTTGCTTGGACTACTGTCTTTAAGGACACCCTATCCCTCTGACAGCCAACCTCTGGTGATCTAGGACTACTTTAAGCTATAGTCCCCCGTCATTTCCCCTGGTTGCCTCCAGTTATACTTGACCTCTTTCAGTCCTTAAGGTAGCTAAAAATGTACCAGCATATGATGTTGTTCCTTCTTGCGTTCGCACTTCTACTGCTTCACCTATCTATGCTCACAGTACTTCAAACTGTATTTATGGTCCTTATCTTCCTGCCAAACGACTACTACTATTCAAATATTTTACTACTCCATACCCCACAATGTGACCCCTCCTCAGTAGTACTTAACAAGGCCTGGCTCCACCTAGTTACCTATGCCTAAAACATATGTCACTTGTGTTCACGTACCCCATTTCCCTTCCTACGCCGCAAGCTCTGGTACCTCCTCCTACTTGCTATCCTGCTCTCTGGGGATATTTAAATAAGTCCAGAACCTACATATGCCACAACTGATTTGATTAGCAATGCAAAAGGTCTTATTGTAGTACACCATGATACCAGGAGTCTCACACACAGTCTTACTGAGCTGGAATTCTGGACCTCCCTCTACAAGACTAATATCATATGCCTGACTGAAACCTGTCTAAATCCATCCACTCCAGACTCTCTGTGCTCCCTTCTATCCTATCACCTCTTGAGACTCAATAGACCTGCGTCCAAGAGAGGGTGTGATATTGCTGTCTATTTTAAAGACCATCTACATCTCATTGCCATCAAATCATCTAACCTAGCCCACTGTGAGGTACTTCATGCTCTTTTTACCCTTGGTACCAAAAAACTACATATTGCATGTGCCTACAACCCTCTGCCCAAACGTCAATTGGGACTGGATGAGTTGCTGGATCAAATCTCATACCTTGCAGGGAAAAATGAGATCCTTATACTAGGTGACCTTAACATTAATTGGCTAGAAAACACCCAATCTACATTGCTGACCAGACTGCAAAGTTTTAACTTGCACCAACTTATATGTGATCCTACCAGAACCACCACTCTAACACAAGCACGCTGCTGGACTGAATTATGACCAACCACCCTGAAAACATTATTGTTTCTGGTGTACTACCTGATGCCATCACTGATCAATCCCCTACCTATTGTATCTGGGGTAAAAGCAAGCCTACTCCATCGAAGCCTCGCCTCATTATCTTCCACAACTATGCAAATTTTGACTCACAGCTTTTCCTATATGACATTGCCGCAACTGACTGATCCTCCCTTCTAATATCAAATGATGCTCAGACTTCTCTTAATCTGTTTATGACCCATTTCCTAGCGCTTCAGGATAAGCACTGCAAACTAGTAACTCGTCGGTTAAAAAATAAGCAAACCAGCTGGCTGAAATCTGAACTTATCTCTAAACTAAAATAAAGAGATAAAAGCTGGCTCAGATGCAAGAGCTCAGGGCTATCCTCTGACCTAAATACCTACAGGGCTCTGCACAATTCCTGCAAAAAGGACATCAAAAAGGCCAAACGCTTCTATTGCAAAGATCTATTAACCATCTCCTATGGCAACTCAAGAAAATTCTGGTCCCATATTAAATTCTTTCTTGGCTTGAATCCAACATCCACCCCTAATGACATGTCACTAAATGGTCTGCACTGCAATAATCCCTGAACCATAGTCAACTCCTTTAATGATAAATTCTCTGACTTAACTAATTACACCTCCTCCTTCCCTATCCAATCAAACATAACCACTCCACCTATTGTCAATGGTCCTCATTTCTTTTTCATGGTGGTCTGTAAGTGTGAGGTGCTTAGATTCCTAAATAATATCTCAGACTACACTGCAGCCAGCTCAGATAACATAGAACCCAAGCTCCTAAAGCTATCTTCCACCTACATTGCTGCTCCCCTAGCCAAAAGTTTCATGTTATCCCTGTCTCAGAGCTATATCCCGGATATATGGAAGGTAGCTAGGATTACCCCTGTTTTCAAAACAGGAGATTGTAAAGATCCCTCAAATTACAGGCTCATAGCCATCCTATCATTTTTCAATAAAATTCTGGAGAACCTTGTATCCGCTCAAACAATTGATTTCCTCCAGAAATATGACCATCTTACCTTGGCCAAGCTTGGTTTTCGCAAGGGCCATAGCACCACTACCACCCTTCTCAAATTTACGTCAGATACCCTAGTGGGTATGGATTCTGGTCTTCTCACTGGGGCCATTTTCATTGACATGACCAAGGTGTTTGACCTTGTTGATCACTCCATCCTCTTAGCCTCCCTTAGATCACTAGGCTTCTCACCTAACGTTGTAAGGTGGTTTGGTAGCTACCTATCTGACAGGACTCAAACTGTGAAATACAATTCTACCCTCTCGAACAAGGCCACCATAAATGTTGGGGAGCTGCAAGGGTCCATCCTTGGGCCTCTGTTTTTTTTCTATCTTCATTAATAACATCACCACAAACCTCCATAGGACAGACGCCCTAATATATGCTGATGATATTGTTCTTTACACTAGCACTAAAAGCATTGATGTCCTCAATCACAACCCTCTCTTGACTTTTATTAAATCCAACAATAGCTATCTAGTCACAAAATTGTCCTAAATGAGTCCAAAACCCAAGCTATGCTATTTGGATCTAATGCCAAAGTCAAACACTCCATCCTAAATTTAAAGTCTCCTCCTCCAATGGTTCAACACTAGGGGTAGTGAACTCATTTAAATATCTGGGCGTCACACTGGATCCATCACTAAACTTTGATCTACACATCCAACAGACCTGCAAGCTGGTCAACACTAAACTTGGGATAGCCTACCAAAACAGCTATGTGCTCACCCCCTCAGCAAGGCTTGCCAGTGCCCGTGGCATACTCCTACCCTCACTTACATATGGTGTTGCTACTTATACCTCTGTGTGCAAATCAAGTCTTCAAAAATGGGACATCACATACAATATCTGTCGCTATGTGTCCTCCTCTCATCGGCTGAAACACCACTGTCTCCTTTATTCAGATCTGGGATGGCTTCCTCCTTCGGAGTTAAGGCTTTATGCTTCTGGCTCTGTCGTTGACAATATTGTCCAATTACAAATACCCAAACCTGGGCGGGTCTCTTCCTAAATCTGACACCTCGCTATGGTTTGCGGTCTGCTGACAAAGTGCCTGTCTTCATCCCCAGACATAACTCCTCCAAAGGCACTGGTGCTTTTGCCTGTCATGCCCCCCAATACTGGAACTCCTTCCCACTAGCCTTACACCAATCTCCATCCCATGCCACTTTTAAGAAAGGGTTACATAACCATCTTGACACTTCCTACAAGTGCTCCTGCTTCAAACCCCCCTAGCCCATACCTCCTTCCTAGCCTCTTCTCTCCTGCCACTTCTGTTGTGCCCTTCTAATGTATAGCACTTTCCCCTTTTGTCCTTCCCTCTCACCTGCCTCATCCTAAACCTCTACTCTGGCCTCTCACTTCTATCTCCCTTTCCCTTCCTTATTACCCTATATCAATCCTATATGAATACTATAGTACTACAGTTTTACCTTGTTTTCCACAAATTGTACAATATGATATTAGCCATGGTTATCAAAATGTCTTGTATACTTTGTTCTTGTATATTTTTTTTTACACTGTTATTGCATCTACTTTGTCTATAGATACTTATTGTCTACTTGCTCTGTATTCTGTTGTTAACTATGTCTAAACTTGCTCTGTATTCTATTGTCAATTATGTCTAAACTTGTATTGCAAAGTGTGCCTGCATTGTTTGTACTGTACCCTCCCAGGTTGTGCCTGAAAATAGTCATTGCTATGGCTAGTGCACTTACCCGGTAAACAAAAACTAAATAAAATAAAACAAGTAAATGTGAAAATATGGAACAGTTTAAAATAAAATTGGATCTATATATGGGGAATAGAAAATATGCTTACAGCCACTAGACAGTGGCAACAAGTTCATAATGGGCTTGACCCTTGAGCTTGTATACACCTATGAACCAGTCGGTAACCTGGCTGCCGCATTCTGCACCAACTGCAGATGGTGGATGGCAACCCCCGGTAGCCCTAGGTACAGGGCATTACAGTAATCTAGATGGGAAGTCACAAAGGCATGGACCAGAGGTGGAAGATCATCAGGAGAAACCAGGTGCTTAATCCGGGAGATATTGCTCAAATGGTAAAGAGAGATCTTGATGATGGAGGACACCTGAAACTTCAGGGTCAACCCTTTGCCAAGAATAATGCCCAGACCTTGCAGCTGTTCAGAGGTTCTCAGCTGGCAGCCCCAGAGTGAAAGACTCACCCAGCTGAAGACCCCTGTGCCCAATGACCTGGGTCCACAGACAAAACCTCGGTCTTGTCAGGGTTCAGTTTTAACCAGTTGGCACTCATCCAGTTCTGGATCTTGGACAAGCAATTTTTAAATGCCAAGACCACTATATCCTGTTCAGGTGTAAAGGACATGTATAGCTGACTATCATCTGCATAGCAGTGGAAACTCAAACTGTACCACCTTGCAATGTCCCCAAGTGGCAACATACACACCGAAAACAACATGGGTGACAGCCCAGAACCCTGCAGGACCCCACATGGCAGGGAGGATGTGTCTGAGGAATAAATCCCCGACACTATCCTCTGAGACCTGCCAGTGAGGAAAGAGTGGGACCATCTGAGGACTGTACCTGCCAGACCACAGATCAACCGCAGGTGCTTTAGCAATACTCTAAGGTCCATTGTGTCAAATGCCCATAGAGAGATCTAGGTGGACTAAGATGGTACGACTAAAATATACAAATATGTACTGAATCAAATTTTAAAAACTATGTTTAGTGTTGGCATTGAATATCCAGCAAGGTGCAAGCTTTTGAGTATCAAAAATATTTAGCAAATGATCTGACTCAATTTTTTTGCTTCTTTCCCAAGCCAACAACAAATCCTCCCAAGAAGAAAGGTGATCCTGTTACTTCAGAGACTGTCGTTTTCTGGGGGCTAAGGCTGTGGCAGGTGATTGGTGTTTTTGCGATGTTTGCTCTGGCAGTCAGTAAGTGCCTTTTTTTCTTTTTAGCTTCTTTTTCAATTTGCTATTAATTCTTCTGCTTAGTGATCATTATCAAATTGGTAAATAAATATTGTTTTTATGTCATTTAAGAACAGGTTAAGGCATGGAGATACAGTATCACTAGTGCTAGGTGAAGTTTCTTGTGCTCTTGTGAAATTGTACTAAAGTGCCAGTTTCACATTTGTGCAATTTTCATGAAATTTGCCAAAATCCAGCATTATTTCACCAATGCTTGTCAATTTAAGAAGCACCCTTTTCCCCCAAAATGATGCATTTAAAAAAATGTGAGTGCTTAAAATTGTGTAGTTTCAGCAACTTGCACCATTTTTCCAAACTGTGCATTTTTAAAAATGTGATTTTTAAAAGTGGCACAATTTCTTCTGAAACTACAATTTTAAAGACACTGTTAGGTGATGAACTTACATAAAATTGCACATAAATGGTGCAATTTCATGAAGAGTGCACAAAATGGATTTTCACAATTTCACCCAGCATTAAGCATCACATCACCAGAGCTCGGTGGGCCTCATTTACCAGCTTATATGAGAGACCTCTTTCCTTTCACATACACCAGTGTTTTTAAATATGCTCACCATCCCCAATTCTGATATGCATGATCAATGAGGTTATGTGTGTGGTGCACTGATTAGGAATACAATATGGGACTATAGCTATGTTGCTGAGAAAATGGATTTTGAAGAATAAAACATCCACAACCTACTTGTCAATCCAGAGTAAAACAGGTGATGGGGGACATTAGGGTAATATTTGATTTAAATAAATTATAAAATAGATGGATAAACTCTGTCAGTCTGCATGATACTGTTAGTTAACTATATTAGAGCCATGTCAGGAAGCACACTTTGCATTGGACAGGAAGGACAATTGGGCTGACTTGTTCTAAATGTGATGACACGCCTCTAAATTATGGATATAGGGTCAGAGGACACATGCATAAATAATGACAGCAAAAAAAGCCAGCAAGTCCATCCAGTATGCACACCCTTCCTAACTACTCTGCACTGGTCTTAGTGGCCATCCTCCCTTTGTTCCTGCAGCCCCTTTTCTAATTAATTGTCACAACTAGGGAGTTGCAGAGTGGTGGAGTAGCCTACTAGAAGGGGTAGTAAGCCAAATAACTATTGATGGCTTCAAGAGGGGTTGTGACAAAGTCAATGGGAGGACAAGAGTGGCCAGGAAGGGGCTGGGAGCAACATGTAAAGGATGATGCATGGGTTCCACATTGGGCAGACTTGATGGAACAAAAGGTCATCTTCTTCTGGTTAAATTTATAGTTCTTATAACTCCTTATGCCTGTCTCATCCCTGCTTGAAGCTGCTCATTGATTTGGCCTATACCACTTGCTCTGGCAGCTTATGGTGAACTACCATGCATATTTTTGTGACTTTAGGTGGGCTAGGGTGGCACACTTGTAGGAAGACACCTGAATCTGATGTATCTCACAGCCAGTTGCACCAAGTGAGGGGGTGAATACATCTTCTGAGCCACGTAATCTTAATTGATCAACCTGAAATGGCTTAAGAGACTCCACAAAATAGTCATTCAAGATATTTTCCACAAACAAGATACTGTGACTGTGTCCTCTTCTGTTGCTCTTGATGTAAGACATGATGAGTAGTGCCCACTCATTCTAATGAGTACTGCCACTGGTAACAGGTATTTCTTCACCATTTCCAGCAGTGGTGCCAGAACCAGACCTGCCAGGTGCTGTTCCCTCTCTCTCATGAGCTTCTCCATCAGCCAATTGCACCAGTCCCCACATGCAACCAGTGAGCTCATAACACAGTGCTTATTGAAAATGACTGTCTCTGTGGCTATCTATAGCCACATGAAAGATTTTGCATTTGAACTGGGGATCCAGCATCATTGCAAAACTGTGGTTGTGGCTATCCAGCACTTTCATAAACTTTGCATCCAGTTCAGGTTGCAGATGTTTAATGAGCACAGCTGCCCCATCTGGAATCTCCCTCTGTGCATGTACATGCAGTATCTATTCAATTATATATGCAGGATATGCACTGCTGGGATCACCTGACTCAGTGTGACAGTGAATGCGTTTAGATCATGGGTGCATCTCTCAAATGTCCCAAGTACTTTTACAATCTCCACTTGCATACCGTGTGACTCTGAACAAGTCACTTACCTGCCCAGTGCTCCCAGATCACTTCTAAAAACTCACCTGGTTACCAAAGATTAGTTACCAAAGACAAAAATAAAAAAATCACACAGGAAAAAGAAACAGCAAAACATAACACCACTTCTGACGCTCCTATCTCATTGTATAAATAGCACACATGATGTACAGATCGTGTGCTATGGGAAATATTCTCACTCCTGCAGAGTGAGCTGTGCATTTTCACTCATGCTTTCGGCACTTGTGAGAATACAGAGCTCACTCTGCAGGAGTGAGAATATTTCCCATATCTCACTCCTGCCCATCATGTATCCCCTATTTACATATACTGTATCTATATCTATATCTATATCTATATCTATATCTATATTATATCTATATCTATATCTATATCAATATATACATATACATATTCAGTGCAGTACTGCAGTTAAATTAGGCTACTATGAATCTAAATGCTTAGTTTGCCTTTTTTTGTTTCAGATAAGTCCAACTAAGTTACAAAACAACTTACATTTCTATTCACTAAATAAACCCCTACAAAATTTCCCTTACTCTCTTAAACTGTTTAAAGCAAAACACTTTGAGACCCATATCCAGAGATGAATGGAATTGCAGTGCAGCCATTTACACTGTGCTTGTGATAGCACATGACCAGCTCTGAGCGATATTCAGCCAGTTATAGCTCACCGACAGATTGGCACTAACTGACTGAATATTCAGCCATGTCGGTGCAGCACAAAGTGGAACTGTGCTGCACTGACATGGACAAGACTGCACAGGGCATAGTGCTGCCTGAAATGGGATAGGGCCAGGTCTCCAGTGGGTCATATTCAGCCCAAGCATGCAAATAAGCTCACTGGGAATGTCAGATGCTAAGGGGCCATCTGTATACCCATTATGAGTTCATTTGCATGTGCATAGGGGACCCCTACCACTGCTGCACTGAACATGTCCTGGTAGACCACTGGTCCTTCAATCCCTGAACACCCAAACTGCCATTTCATAGTAAGTTCTAGTGATTTAGTGGATTCCCAACCCCGATCACCCTTCCAGACTTTAAATAGTAAGTCATTGGTGGTTTAGTAGTCTCCCCAACCACAATCACCATGCCAGCCTTTCAAATGTATATCTCTGGTAGTCAAGTGGTCCCATCCAACCCTCAACTGATCATCAATCCACCACCTGCCCATCCACTGAGGACATCTGCACCTCCCCCTCATCATGATAGCCATGCTGTAGACATAAAGAATCTGGCATCCAGCAGACTCAGAATGGGGAAATAGCATTTTACAAGACAGAAGAAAAAGGGTGAGCTTAAATGGAATAAAATCGTACATTTATAAACTTTTTCTGACGCAACATGGACTGCTGCTTTAACTAGAGTTTGCTTTGCCATCTACTGTACAGTATGTAAGCAGAAGTGAGAAAGCAAAAATTAGGTATGTAGTGCCCTCTTGTGGTCTTAGGCAGTAAAGGCTGGGTTATTAAATCAGAAACAAGTCTGCTTGAAAACTGAACACATACAGTACACTGTTACGAATCAGCACAGGAAATACCAAAGAATTTGTGGACCTTTAGAGGCAGTACTTCAGACACAGTGGTTTCCCTCATTTTAGGTCTAAGGTTTGCACGATGGGGGAAACTACATTATGTGCAGAGGAAACAGCAGGGATTCTAGGGAAAATTGGAGTGGTTTGTTCTGGAATCCAGGACAAGTAAGGAGAACTGGGAGAGTGCTACACATATCTTAATTTGGCCATTGGCATTGCTGTAACCTACTTTCTGGGGCACCACACCCTCTACTCCTAGCTGAGAGGGTCTGGGGCCTTCTCGTGGAGATAACATGCGAGACCAGGGAACAGAAACTTGTTTTACCTGTAGAAGTGTGCACACTGTATGGTTTCAATAGACACCAAGACAAAAGGTGATGTACCAAGATAATTTTTTTTCCTTACTGATGAAACTGATGTATATTTTATGATAACAGAACCTGTTTGCTTGCCAAGAAGTAAATAAAGTTTACAAAAAAAAAACATAAAATATTTTTTTTTCTTTTGCATCTGAGTGGAAGAGCTACAGTTGTCTTTACAGTTCAGGCCCACCATTTTAATATTATAAGTCTCTTTACCCCCCAAATTCAGAGCTCTAAGTCTGCATTGTGCAAAGTGCCTATTCTGGGAGCAAATTATGTACATTTATTTATTTATGAAATTTTGTTAACTGGGTAGGCCACTGGGCCCCAAAGGTCCCTTTTTCAAGGGCGACCTGGGGTTAGTTACATATCTTTTGCATATACAGGCAGGTAATACAGTGAAGGACATATCATCATACAGGATGACAGAGACAGTATACAGTTTTGTGGAAGAGGGCAGTAGGTACATTACATTACTGGCTACAACAGTACAGTGTTGGACATATCGTCCAGAGTATAACAACAATATAAAGTTTAGTGGGAAAGTGCAGTAGAAACATTACATCTTAGAATACAGTAGAGATGGCAGATGAATGTGGGGTGGTAGGAGTTTTAGGTGCACACAATAAGTTCAGCATAAGACAGTGTACCAGTTTAAGCAACATAAGCACAGGCAAACTAGCTAGCAGAAGAAGGCCTTCTGGAACAGAGTCTACTGGCTTGTGGAGTCCCGGCTGATCCAGCAATTACAGTGGGCCCTGCTGTCCCCCTCCCCACCAACCCTAACCCTTCCCTTCAATCTGTCCCTTCCTCTCTTGGACCCCCTACTGTTTTTTTGAATGGTGACCTTAGATGGGACTTCATTCCACTCCATCACCACTTGCTCTGTAAAGAAGTGTCTCCTTACCTCCTTCTTGATCCTTCCCCCCGCCAGCTTATAGCAGTTCCTCCTTGTGGCCTTGTTCCCACTGAGACAAAAGAGGTCCTCAATATCTACCTTGTTTATATCTTTATAGCTTTCAATCATGACCCCTCTCTCCCTCCTCTCTTCAAGTCAGTACATGAGTTCTCTCAGCTTGTCATCATATGCTTTGCCCTGCTGTCCATGAACCATCTTTGTTGCACTCTTCTGAGCTACCTTGAGTTCATTGATATCCTTTTTCAGGTAGGGGCTCCAGTATTGCATGCCATACTCCAGGTGTACCTGCACTAAGGATCTGTATAGCAGCAATATAACTTCCTCCCTTCCACTTGTGAAGCCCCTCACAATAGAGCCCAGCATTCTTTTTGCCTTAGCTACAAAAACTTTCTACACTGTGTAGCCTATTTACAGTCGATGATGATGGCTAACGCCAGGTCCTTTTCTCCCTCAAATTCAGTTACCTTGACCCCTCTTAGGCTATACTCAGTCCTCGGATTCTTTCCTCCAATGTGCATGACATAGCCCTTCAATGCACTGACTGCAAGCTGCCACATGCCAGACCATCTTTCTAGCTTTGCTAGGTCTTCTTTCAGGTCCTGAACTCCTTCATCTGTGTACACACTCCCACAGGGTTTGGTGTCATCTGCAAAGAGGCAGATCGTGACTTTAATGTCATGTCCAGTGTCATTGATGAATGCATTATAAAATGGGTTAGAAATTTCCTGTTTTCTGGCACAGTAGGTTAAACATACTCTGAAACTCGTATCTTAATTCTCCACAACTGCATAGGTCTGAACAAGTTTAGGCAGTGGGATTTGAAATTTGGGCAACTCACATACATAACTCATTAGGCGTATTAGTTATTTCTGATTTTTATTACAAACATGGTTGCCACTTTTACTCATATATAAGAACCTTAAACTAAGCCCTAAAAATAAACAAAATAAGTAAACACTGTAATTGAATTTTCTTTACACTCATGAGTCCTCCTTACACACATATACAAATTAAAAAAAATCAAGTACCGTTCAGAGATTCCTTTGCTGGCATTTGAAGACCATGAAAAATCTCCCTCCTCTCCTTACCAGTTTGCCACAGAATGTCCTCCAACTAACCCTGCAACAGATGAAATTGAGATTCTGGCTCCATTTGAGGTTTGTGTGTATGTGTCTGTGTGTGTATGCCAGTGGAATTCTCTAGAATTTTGAATTCATGTATTCCATGTTACCATTCCATGTATGTGGTGGGAGGTGGAGAGGAGGGAGCATCCAGGACCAGATGGGTTGCATCTGAGGATACTGATGGAACTGCCCATAGAACTGGCTGATCCCCTGATATGTCTATTCAACAGCTCTCTGAGTAGAGGAATAGTTCTGAAGGATTGGAGGGTGGCAGACGTAATTCCACTTCATAAGTGTGTGTGTGTGTGGGGGGCAAGGAACAAACAGAGAACTACAGACCTGTCAATCTTACCTCTATTGTAGGAAAATTGATGGAGACACTAGTCAAAGAGGACTTCATGGACCATTTGGAGAACAACTGTCTCCAGGACAGTAACAAGTATGGAATCATGGCGGGGAGGTCTTGTCAGACTAATGTGATAGTTTTCTTTGACTAGGTGACAGGAGAATTAGATAGGGGCCATGCTATGGATTTGCTTTACTTTGTCTTCAGCAAGACTTTCAACTTAGTCCCCACAGACACTTGCTAAAGAAGATGGAGGATCAGGGTGCAGCTAAGGTCATAGTAAACTGGGTAGGTAACTGGTTAAAAAGGAGGAATTAGAGGGCAGTGGCCAATGGGGTTAAAGAAGAAGAGTGAGAGAGAGAGAGAGAGAGAGAGAGGTCATGAGCAGTGTTCTACAGGGATCTATCCTTGGTCCAGTCCTCTTCAACATGTTCATCAGTGACATTAGCGAGGGGATCCAGGACAGGCTGTGTTTCTTCTTAGATGACACTAAGCTTTGTGAGAGGGTGGACAGTGAAGAGGGAAGAAAGGAAATGCAGAGAGACTTGCAAAAGCTGGAAGGGTGGTCAAGGGTTAGGCAGTTGAAATTCAACGTACAAAAAGTGAGGTGAATGTTCTTGGTGATCAACCCTTTTGGAAGAAATCTTCTGAGATGTGAACAAAAGACTATGTATACACTCCAAAATGTATCATATGCAACATCAGACAGCAGACTTGATTTTAATATAAGTTTAGAAAGTTTATTAAACATCAGCAGCTTGTATTCTTTGGCCACTTGTTAAGATTCCCAAGCATTTCTGCCTATGTCCCTAGGATTTTTCAAGAGAAAAGTGGTCCTAGTATTTGAACAAATATGCATATATCAAGCAAGGTCAAAATGTAACATATTTAAAAAAAACAGTATTCTTATACATTTTGCACCATAAAACATTATTAGAACATTTCTTACCAGCTTCCATGAATAACATAAATGTTCTGACAAACACCTATGCAGGTGTATTTTTGTTCACCCCCACCTAGCTGGTGCAGATCTGGTGGTTCACCTATGATGCAGTGACAACCAAGTTGCCAGCATAAATTATGTTGCTGGCACTTGGTCGACACCTGGCAGAGCACTCCTACTACCTGCCATCTGGCAGGTGGAGCACCAGTGATTGTGGGAAGCTATGCCCCTGCACCTCCATATATTTAAATAACAAACTCTGGGTCGCACCATGGTGGTAAGAAGGCAACAGTGCCTGATTGGCAAAAAAAAAAAAGTCACACGAGGTGCATGCAACATTATTGCCCCAACAACATTCCGGTGGCAATATGCCGTCAGCACATCAACGGACTATCAGATTTGGCTGGGTAGTGAAACTGTTGTGGTTTATGGATCACTACTTGAATGATGTCCCAAGCAAGACACTCCCTGTACTTGCAGCATGTCATTGTACCATTAGTGGTGCTGATCAAGCAGGGAGCTTATTAATGATAACAAGCCTACAACTTCAAGATAAAAGCTAATAAAGTGCGCTATGCATTTTAGTGTTTCAGATAACAATTTCCAGACTTACAAAACATGTACACAACATTTACTAATCACTACCCAGCCAGATCTCCACTCGCTAGAGGAGGGTGAACAATAATATACATTGTATAAGTGTTTGTCAGAACATTTATGTTATTCATAGAAGCTGGGAAGAAATTTTCTAAAAAAGCTTTACAGTGCAAAATGTATCAGAAACTGTTTCTTTTGAAATATATTACTCTCTGACCTTACAGATGTAAAAAAAGTGCAAAAGCAAACTTAAAATGGGGAAAAAGGGGGAAAAGAAGGGGAAGTCAAGTATTTGTCAAAGCTGAATGTTTGCTTGCATGCTGTTATACTGGGTCCTGCTTGTACACATTTCTAATTCACTATATATTTACCCAAGATGTACCAGTTGAGGTGTAACATGTCATTTGCGATGGGGTCCTCGTTTGTCACATTTCAATACTGAATTTACCCAGAATAGTAAAGGTGAGATGTGATATCTTGCTTTTAGTGGAGTCCTGCTTTTATAATACATTTTTCTAGGGCTGGTCATCCCAGATGCAACATCTCTTTTTCAGTGGATTTCTGCTGAGGTATCCTGTTTTTAAATAGTTTTGCAAAATGTTTACCCAGGATAACCCAAATGACATTAATACCTCAGTGTGTGATTGCCCCGGCTCAGCCTTGTTAGGTGGACAGCTGGATGGCCAGACTATTACAACGGGACTGCTAAATTCCTGAAAGATCTGTGACCCTTGTGAGTTGAATCTGGATAGAAAATCTGATTTTGGACTCCCCTAGGTATCCCACCACTTATGATGGAATTTAATAACATCTCTGAGCATGTAAGAAACTGGCTGGAAATTACTTTAGAGCTCCAAAGCCCAAGTGACGATGGGTGGTATGATGGGGACTGCCAAAAGGCAAAACATAAAATTAACAAATCATATAAAATTTACAAAAAACATCAAATATAGAAATTCTGAAGGATCTTAAAGAGGAGAAAGGCAAGTACAAATTCTTAATAAAAGAAAAGGAAATATTTATGTCAGTGGAAAATTACGTTGGTAGCTATTAACTCCAGGGATAAAAAAAGTTTCTGGAAGCTGGTAGCAAAGGGAACAGGTAATTATAAAACATATATAGACACCTATATTGTTGAGGATAGATGGATAGAGTACTTCATCAAGATTTTCTAGGATCAGGAAGTGAATGGAACATTTCCTAGTGGGAATATAGAAAGTATTCAAATCTGCCCTATAACTACGGATGAAGTTTATGCTGCAATTAGTTCACTGAAAACGCATAAAGTGCCGGGACCTGATGGTATTCCCGCGGACGTATATCTGTGCAACACAAGACTGTGGTACAGGGGGCTGACTATCTTTTATAACAAATGTATTGAGGAAAACAGCTATCCATTAACATGGAATGAAGCTAATATCATTCCCATACATAAAAAGAAATGACAAGCCATTAGCCTGATGACTCAGTGGATGTTTGCTCTGCTGTGATGCAAGAGATCCAAGTTTCAGAAACAACCCTGGGTCTCTCACACCCTGGACCAGTGAACAATGAATGTGTCATCATTGTCAGGGCTCACAATTACAGGGATTCCAGACTGCTGCCTACAGGAAAATGGTACTGTACACTGGTTATATGAGGAAAATAACAGCAATTCAGGTTCCACAGGAAATTATCTAATTTGTGGGCAATCATCCTGGGTTACCAGAAAATGCCCAGTTAGATCTGGGAGCCCTGAATATATTACAAAGGAAAAGTTTAAAATCTTGTAGGCTTATATATTACTACAATGATGCCTCCTAGCATGTGCAGGATGTTGCATCACTTTTGGAGGAAGCCAGTCACCTAAGTCCTTGTGGTCCAGCAAAGGTGCTGGTAACACACCTAGTAAAAGAAAACAAAGGGATAAAAAGTTTTTCTTTTTTGGTAACTGGGTAAGGTCCACTAGGCACAAGTGCCTGTTTTCATGGCTGACCCGGGACCACTGGAGAGGCTAAGAATCACACAGTATGCAAGTGGAGGCTGTGGGAATCAAACCTAGGTCTGCTGGATGTACAGTACTAAGCTCATTCATAGCTCATTACTCTAACATCTAGGCTATACTGCCAACCTCAGTTAGACCAAATAATCTGCTATTACATTTATTTATTTGTTTTTCGATAACCAGTTAAGTGCACTAGACAACACAATTGGAAAGGTTTTGGGGGGGGGGGACTAATCCTAGCTTTGTTACTGAAGGAAAACTCGCCTATCTAGTATTCAATGGACAATGATGTCAGAGAAGCAATGACTCTCACACAACTTTTTAAGAGATGGAAGGACTAAGTTTAGAATTTCTGCAAGCAGCTAGACAAAACAACAGTCCCACTCAATTGCCTCAGGACCTCTGCAAAGTCCCCATTTTTTTTTTTTTTTTTTTTTTTTTAATTTATTCATCAGGAATTGGAAAGCCCAGCTGAGGTGCAACATTTCATTTGTGGGGGGGGGCACTGCTTTTTCCAATTTCTACTGTTGTGTGGACTGGAGCACTTGGAGGATAAGTAACTTGCCCAAGGTCACACAGTGAGTGTTACACTCTAGCGGGGTTTGAACTGGTGATCTACTACTTCTCAAGCTGGTAAGGACTAGACCATAGTGCTTTTTGTGATGGTGCAGTCAGTGAAGAATTGCAGCTTTGTCAGGATAGCGTAAAAATGAGCTGCTGTAGTTTAGCTCAGTCAGCTGCCATGAGGACAACAGCCTTGAAAAGGATACTATGCTTAGCCACAAAAATATAAATCTGTGCTGATAACTTGACTTGGACTAGCTCCTGAATAGCCTTATTAAGATTTGACAGTCCTTGTTGACACTGCTGTCAATTACAGCACTGTGCTGTTCTTATGATAAGAGAATCAATGTTGCTGATGGGATGTCGGAGGGCATCCTCAACCAGAACAGTATACGAACTCTGATCATGTATACTTAGTAGCCAGTATCTCTCTCCCACTTCTCACTCATTCATTCTAGTCCCCAGCTCCATTTACCTCTCCTCACTGATGGTGATCATGCTGTCCTCCTTGGGAATGAACATGGCTAGATTGACGACATTCTGGTGGCCCTCGATCTTGTTTAGAACCACTGGTCTAATGCTTTAAGGCCTCAAATGGATCTAGGCAGCCATGTTGGGCTTAGAAAGTGATTTTTAGAACTGCACTCAATCAGTTGACAAACACATCAACCCTGCCAGGCACAGGAACATACTTCCCGAGTAGTGGTATGACCCCTTCTGCTCACTGTGAGTGGCGTTGTACCTCCTGCAGTAGTTGTGTCATTGAATTTCTATAAGCATCCTCCCTGCCAGCTCCCGTGGGGACATGCACATATCAGAATTACACTTAATTCTGGTGCACATGATCCATTCTTTGTATTTTTTACCTGCTTACAGCGACCAGAAACACTATTTTCTTAATTTTCTTTTCTTAGTTTATAAAAGAAAAGATTTTCTGTGACTGAAATGTGGAGGAGCCAAAGAAAGGGAGGGGGTTTTGCACTATGAAATAGTACAGTGCTGCGATTGGTAGGGACTACATGGGTGGACTGCTTCACAGATGCGGAGGCAACTGTGAAGCAATCCAACATGTTGTTCGTTCAAAAGGAACGCAGAGTCCTTTTCCTCAGTAATCATAAAAGGACTGCAGGGCTATGTCGACTGCAGCCTTGAAAATACTTTTTCATTGATTTCCTTTTTTTGATCCCTTGATTTGTCATCAAATTGTCCTGAGAGATCTTGAGTTCAAAGCTGATAACTGTGATGTCAGCCTTCTTGTCACATATCGTGAAGGACAAACAAACATCAAATTACAAATTATTTTTAGGAAGAAGAATGAAGAACACTATTACAGTTAGCGCAGTACCACAGTATTTTGCAGACCCAGTCTGGGATGCCAATCAAGTAGGAAAGTCCCAGGCAAGTATGTCAAAACTGTTTTGGGAGAGAGGAGAGGGGCTCTGCAGTAACAACCTGAAAATGGTCTTATATAGTTACTAAAAATGGAATAATTCTGCACATCTTCAATATTGTGCTTCACCTGTAAAACACTATTTGCCATACAGGTACTGAATTATGGGAAAGTCTGCACCATATCAATACAGTATTGTGCCTTTTAAAATGGGCCATAAAAATTATATAATCTCATTGGTTGAAGCATATCACATGACTTGATTATTTTCTGACAACCATACTCCTCACCTGAACTACATTTTTTTCAACAAATACAGATAATTTTCTAAGTGGGATAACACTTCACAGGATCTGTGGTGATAAGGGAATAATGCACTTTCAGGTGGTTACAGCAAATAGCTATGCCTTGTGCCTAATTACCACCCAAAGCATGCATGGATCCCTTATAGTCACACATCTTGTCAAGTGTTATTTCTTACTTACCTATAATAAAATATATCCTGCCATACAAGTATAACATAACATGCATCATGGTGCCACCCTATTTTGATACATTTCAGCATTGAAGCCATTAAACCTGCTAACATCAAAACAAGCTGACCTCTATAGGCCAGTCACAAGTGACACTAAAGGAATGGTTACAAACATAATGAAAACTTCCCAAGGAGGGATCTGAAAACAGGATCTTTGGACTGGAAACATAGTTCTAAATGGTGAACAAAGGAGCAGATTCCCTTTAAGAAGTTAGCAGAAGGCTGTGTTACACTTAATGTCATTATCAGCCAATGCCTGCTACCAACAAATGCCACATGGGGCAGGTATGGGCAGAGGAAGAAACTGATGTGGCCCAGGTGAATTGCAGGTTTTTATCAACAACAGTGGGCACATGGGGTATTTTCCAACAGCTTGATAGTTATGGTGTTTGCCTTTATCTCAAGCCACCATGGGTTCAATATATGAGCTGGGTCCTTGTTGGCACTGGCTGAGGATAGAGAGGATATCCTTTCAGATGCAGTCTTGTCCGAGGCTGGATTCCCTGTACTCAGTGTGGTGTACATAGAAACATAGACTTTGATGGCAGATAAGGACCACTTGGCCCACCCAGTCTGCCCATTTCCCTACCTACTGGAAAAGCTGCAGATTCTAGTTAACCAACAGCCTACTTCCTGCAACCCCACACTATAATTGCCTTGTGTCTGTCCCATGCATGTTTGAATTCCCCACTGTTTTAGACCCAACAACCTCCTCAGGAAGGCTGTTCCAGGTATCCACCACTCTCTCTGTGAAAAAGAATTCCTCACATTACCCCTGAGCCGTCCCCCCTCTATCTTTAAATTGTGACCCTTGTTCTTACACATCTCTTTTTCTGAAAGATGCGACCCTCCTGGACTTTGTTGATTCCCTTGAGGTACTTGAACATTTCTATCATGTCCCCCCGTCCCTCCTTTCATCAAGAGCATACATATTAAGCTCTCTCAGTCTCTCTTCATATGGTTTCTGTTGCAGACCCTGCACCATTTTAGTTGCCCTCCTCTGGACTACTTCCATCCTGTCTATATCCTTGCGTAGATGAGGTCTCCAAAACTGCACACAGTACTCCAGATGGGATCTCACCAACTGTCTGTATAGAGGGATAACCACTTCCCTTTGTCTACTTGTGATGCCCCTTCCTATGCATCCCTGTATCCCCCTGGCTCTCCTTGCCGACTTTTCACATTGCTTACCCACCTTTAGGTCATCTGATATGACCACCCCCAGGTCCCTTTCCATTTTTGTTGTTGTTAGTACCTCCTCTGCTATTGTGTACTCTTCTCCTGGGTTTTTGTTTCCCAGGTGCATTACTTTGCACTTCTTTGCATTGAATCTAAGTTGCTATATGTCTGACCATTCCTCCAAACTTGCCAGGTCCCTTCTTATCTTTTCTACCCCCTCTTGTGTATCAACTCTGTTACAGATCTTTGTGTCATCTGCAAAGAGGCATACCTTTCCCTCCAGACCCTCTGCAATGTCACCTATAAAGTTGTTAAAGAGCACTGGACCCAGTAGTGAGCCCTGAGGTACTCCACTAGTAACGCCCTTTCTTCAGAATGTATTCCATTCACTATTACCTTCTGTGTCCTGTTGTGCAGCCAGTTTGCTACCCAGGCTACCACCCTGGGACCCACTCCCAGGCTGGCTAATTTGATTATTAATCTTTTGTGCGGGACTATGTCAAATGCCTTGCTAAAGTCTAGGTAGGCCATATCCACAGCCCCTCCCTGGTCTATTACTTTGGTCATCCAGTCAAAGAAATCAATTAGATTCATCTGACATGACCTTCCTGTTGTAATTCCATGCTGCTTTGGGTCCTGTGCCCTACTGGCCTCTAGGTACGCAACAATTCTTTCTTTCAGAAGTGATTCCATCATTTTCCCTACCACTGAGGTCAAACTTACAGGTCTGTAGTTTCCTGCTTCTGCCTTGTTCTCACTTCTGTGAAGGGGAATCACATCTGCCCCCCTCCAGTCCTCAGGTACCGCCCCATCCTGCCATGATTCATTAAAAAGCATGGTCAATGGTGGTGTCACTAGGTCCTCCCTTAGTTCTTTTAGGATTCTGGGGTGAATCCCATCAGGCCCCATTGCTTTGTCCACCTTGAGTTTTAGGAGTTCTTTCAGGACTCTTTCTTCTGTGAATGGACTGGTGTCAACCCCCCTACCCAGAGTGCTTCTATTGTCTGGTTTAGGTAACTCCTCCTCATCTTCTTTTGTGAATACTGAGCAAAAGTATTCATTCAGTATCTCTGCCTTTTCACTGTCTTCCTCTGCCCACCTCCCCTCTCCTTTATTAATCTTCACTATCCCTCCCTTAACCTTTCTATGCTCCCTAATGTACCTATAAAAGGTTTTATCCCCCTTCTTAACTGACGTGGCTATTTTTTCCTCGGTTTGGGCCTTTGCTAGTCTGACTGCCTTCCCCACTTCTTTGTGCTTTAATTGATACAGTTCCCTGTCGTGCTCCTTCTGTGATTCCTTAAACTTTTTGAATGCAGCCTTTTTCTCCTTAACCTTCCCTGCCACCTCTTTTGAGAACCATAGTGTTTTTTTTTTTGCAAATAACATTATTTTATTATAAAAAAGAAAAACTTATAGGGTGCGCACATATGGAGTTATATACACCAAAAACAGATAGAGACTGGGCACAATAACAAAACAAAGAAACACTTATAAAAACAATAAAAGAAAATAACAAAGCAGAATACTGACCACCCCAACCCTCCCCCAGCTCCTCCCCCACCCCGCAGCTATCCGTAAAGCACATATTACTAATATAGGGTGAATGAAGGAAAGAACCGTTGTCATAAACCATAACAAAGCTTAAATAAAACTTAAGTAAAGGAGGAGAGGAAGAACAATACATGATCAAAGAAGAGGAGAAGGCTAAGTTTATACAGAGAAAAAGGAAAAAAAACAAACACAGAAAGGTTAGCAGGATAGAGACCACCCAGGGAAGAAGAAGAAAATAATAAAGGACAAAAGAAAACTAATTTAAGGGGGTATATATAAGGAAAAGAAAAGAAATGAAGTAAAGAAACCTGATAAAACCAGGTGAGCACACATACCCCATATTAAAAATAAATTTGTCACTTAAACATTGGTTAAGTTTCTTCCAATAAATATCAAATTTCTGCACATTATTAGCTAATGCATAAACAGTTCTTTCAGCATGTAGCGCAGTCAAAAATTCCTCCCACCACTCCTTAAAAGAGGGAGTCCATTCATCTCACCAATGCCATAGAATCACCAACTTAGTGACCGATGCCACTAATGCCATCTGGACTCTTGAAATACTATTTGAAATAGATTTGTACATCCCGAAGATACATACCTCCGGAATAAAGAATGCTGTGAAATGATAAAAAGGTTTCAGCCCTCTCTTGACCACCTCCCACAATTCAGTACTTTTGGGGCATGACCATAATTTATGGAAAGTAGTGGCTAAAGAACCATCACAATTCAGACAGGCAGGGGAGCAATTATAATTCCAACGATGCAGTTTAGCAGGACACCAATACATATTATGCAATAATTTGAACTGAATCTCTCTTAATCTATCTTGTTTAATGCATGTGTGGATGTCCACCCAGACTTTCTCCCAGATCCCTTCAGGCCAATCCAGAGACATGTTAACTTTCCAATAATAAGGAATGGGAGATAGGTTCAGGTCAAACTTCTTAACTAAGAATTGGTAACACTTGACACCAATCTCCCAGATGAACACGCATCCGACAATTGCCTCATAAAGTTCCCACCAAGTCCGATCTTTTGGTATTCTCAATGAAGAGGAAATAGAGCTCTAATTTGGGCTAACTTTAACATATACTGAGGTTTAACCCCCAAATTTTAAGGCCAACCCGAAAGCGGCAGTAGGGAATTGTCCTCATAAAATCCGAAACCCTAACCTTAGAAGTGGACGATAAGAATAAATTCTGATGGGCAAGTTGCCTATCAAAAATTATGGTTCCAGTAAGGGTTGAGAAGGGTCAAATCTTGGATTAACCTTCAAACCAGCGTATAGTTGATGAATAGCCTTATGTCCCATCCCAAGGGGTATTTCTGAACCTTTTAGGCACTTTGGACCAAGTGGTGTATAAAAAGATTCTAAATCTAATTTTAAATCCTTCGCTATTGCCTTGGTCGAGAGCTAGGCGGTAGTAGAAGAGTCAATTTTCCCAGTCCATAAGACAGCCCTGGCCGCATGTATAGCCAAATAATATCTAAAAAAATCAGGTAACTGCAGGCCACCCAAACTAAGTTGTCGACAAAGCTTGGAGTAAGACCTACGAGGCGGTTTATTTTTCCATATAAACTCAGAGCAGAGTCTATTTAAGCCGCCAAACAAGGATTTAGGGAGAAATAAATTCAGGTTAAGGAGGGGGTATAAGATTCTCGGCAAGACCACCGTTTTCACTGTATTAACCCTCGCTGAGAAAGACGGGAAGTCTCACCATCTCACCAAGTCCTCTCTGATAGATTTAAAGACTGGCTTCAAGTTCAGCTGGGCCAGCTCTTCCAAATTCCTAGAGATTTGGATCCCCAGATAAACTAAAGATTCAGATTGCCACTGAAGGCCTAAGGATAAACACCATCCCTTTACAAGGTTAGTAGAAAGAGGGAAAAATACTGTTTTGGAGAGATTAAGCTTATAGCCCGAGAAACCGCTAAAGTCTTCAATAAGGCTCAGAGCCCTGGGGAGGGATAGTGTTGTATTCCTAAGGTGTAGCAATATGTCATCTGCGAATGCCGACAATTTATGCTCTTGATCCCCAATCATGATGCCGTAAATTTGCTTATCAGACTTAATTGCTCTAATTAGAGGTTCTAAATACAGGTTAAACAAATATGGCGATAGAGGGCAACCCTGGCGAGTTCCTCTCTGTAACGGAAAAGCTACTGAAATTAAATTGTTGCACTGAATTCTGGCAGTAGGGCATGAGTAGAGAATCTTAATTAAGCGTATAAATTGTTGGGGGATACCAAATTTAACGAGAGTGTCAAACATATATGTCCACTCCACCCGATCGAAGACTTTCTCCGCATCCACTGAGATGAGAGAAGCTTCCACACCGGGAGCCGCTGATGCCGAAATTAAATAAAACAGCTTCCTAAAATGGTCAGCCGAGGTGCGTCCCTCCACAAAGCCAGTTTGCTCCGAGCTAATCAGATCATGCCAAACTCTTTTTAGCCTAGAAGCTAATATCTTAGCCAAAGTTTTTACATCCAAATTCAGTAAAGAAATAGGCCTATAGTTACTAACTAAGTCGGTGGGTTTACCCGGTTTGGGTAGTAATATTATTCTGGCTTTGAAGAGTGACACATCCCTGACTCCAACCTCAGACCAAAAAGGAAAAAGTTGTTGGAGAAATGGAGCAATACCAGTTTTAAATACCTTATAAAAAAAGGGCGTGAATCCGTCGGGGCCAGGTGCCTTATCGGTCTTAAGTGATTCAATAGCACGCCATTACCTCCTCACAAGTTATGGGGGAAGTTAGCTGCACTCTAGAACTCTGAGACAAATTAGGCAAGGGTAAGTCCTTCATAAACCTATGCATTTGAGAGAGTTGATGTACAGAAAGAGGATGACTCGAATATAGGTCCCTATAAAATGACACAAAGGATTGTAAAATGCCTTTAGGGTCAGTAACTAGAGTATTAGAGTCAGGGGATTTCAAGGCCGGTACCCACCTAGATTCAGCTTTTTGTTTTAACTGCCAGGCCAATAATTTACCAGCTTTACTACCCTGTCCAATGTACAGAGCTCTAGATTTAACTGAAGAGTTAATCACCCTCTCCCTCAATGTAGCTGCATGCCATGTTCTCAAGGTGGACAGCTCCAAATCTTGGTCCGCTGATCTCAAATATTCGGGGATATCTTCTAGATCTCTGATTTTATTCAAACAGGAAGACATCTTCTGATTGCATTTCACTTTCCTCACCGTAGCTATTCTAATTAATTCCCCTCTCCACACCATTTTGAGAGCGGCCCAAGATTTGTCTAAATCAGAGATAGTGCCCCAATTAAATTTAATAGAATCTTGCAGAAAGGTACAAAACCTGTTTAGAGTGTTGCTATCTTTAAGAATACTGTTGTTTAGGGCCCATGTATAAGATCTCTTGGGAATGAAAGACGGGATCCAAACAAATTTAACTGGAGAGTGGTCGGAAATCACCCTAGGGAGCAGGTCAGTCTCCGTAACCTCGGAAATGACCATTCGACTTACCAGGAAATAGTCCAGCCTAGAAAGGGAATTGTGTACTGGTGAAAAAAAGGTATAGTCCTGAGCCGAAGGATTAAATAGTCTCCAAGGGTCGATCAGACCTAAAAAAGATATACACTCAACCAGGGCTTGTTGGGCCGGAGAGGGATGTGACTTCCTACTAACTGACCTATCTAATTTGTCAGATTGAACTAAGTTCAGTCACCACCTAATATAATTGGCATCGTCCTTAAAGGGAGATAAGACCATTGCCAAGTGGGCAAAGAAGGAGGGGTCTCAGCATTGGGGCCATAAATAGAGCCCAACACCAGAGGCTTCCCTCAGTTATCGGAAACAATAATGTACCTGCCATTGAGTCATCAAGTATTTCTGATTTTACAAAGCGGGGCGCAGGCTATCAAACTGACCACTCCCATGACTAGAGGAAGAGTATCCAGACCCAAACACTTGGCCTACCCATTTCTTCCTGAAGTGAGAGAGGTGGTCTGACAAAACATGTGTTTCCTGTAAAAATACAACTGCCGGCTGATAACGTTCCAGATGATTCAAAACTATATATTTCTTACAATTATCCTTCCCCCCTTTAATATTCCACGAAAAAAAATTCAGATTAGAAACCATTCATCCTATTTTGCCCCAGAGTAGTATACGGATAGCTGCCCCACCTCCCACATATAACCAAAGTAAACCAAACCCACCCATCTCCAAACACCCCCCACCCCACCATAGTGTTTTTTTACTCAGTTTTGTTTTCTTTATTTGTTTCACACAAAGGCTTGTTGCCTCTATGATGGCAGTTTTGATTTTTCTCTATTGTTCTTCCACCCCTCCTTTTTGGTCATTTGCTAGTGCATTTTTCAGGTATTCACCCATATTGCCAAAGTCAGCCCTTCTAAAGTCCAGTATCCTTGTTTTTGTATGTCTTATCTCCATGGTTGTGCTCATTGTGAAACACACTGTGCAGTGGTTGCTTGTTCCCAGATGTCTACTGACCTCTAAATTTGTGATCCTCTCTCCATTTGAGAGTACCAGGTCTAGTATTGCTCCCTTCCGAGTGGTTTCCAACACTAGTTGTCTAAGGTCTGCACCCTGCAGGGCATCGAGAATGACCCTGCTCTTGGATGTGGTTGCAGTACATGTTATCCAGTTAACATCTGGCATATTCAGGTCCCCATCAACAGTATTTTTCAGCCATTTTGAGAATGTCCTATATCATTTTGTTGTCCATTTCCTCCCCTTGAGACGGGGGTCTGTATACACCCCCTGTGCGGATTGTGATGCCATTCCCTGTCTCCAAGGTAACCCAGAGTGCCTCTTGTCCTCCCCCTTTACTTTTTAGTTTGGTAGCTTTGATTCCTTCCCTTATGTATAGAGCTACTCCACCTCCTCTTTTACCTTCCCTGTCCCTTCTATAGATTGTGTACCCTGGTATGTTGACATCCCAGTCATGGTTCTCGGTGTACCATGTTTCCGTGACTGCCACAATATCCAATTGTTCATCTTCCATCAGGGCTTCTAACTCAGAAAGCTTGTTTCCCAGACTATAGGCATTGGTATTCATTGCCCTCCATTTAATGTTGGCTTTATCCTTTTTTCCCCCATCTCTGCTCTTATTGTCCTTGTCTATTTTTCCATTTACCCCTGTCCTGCCCTATGTTGAGCTCTGTACCTCAGTATTTACCTTACTACCTGCCATGTTTTGTGGGGGGAGGCTTGAAATGTCCTGCCTTTTATCAGCGCTTCCCCCCTTGGCTAGTTTAAAAGCTTGCCAAGGAAGCATTTAAACCTATCACCTAGGAACTTGGTTCCCTTCCTGGACAGATGCAGACCATCATGCCAGTATAGACCTTTATCTCTCCAGGTAGCCCCCCAGTCCCCAATGAAGCCAAAGCTCTGTGCTCTGCACCAGTTTTGCAACCATTCATTAAACTGCATGGTGTGCAGTACTCTAGCCTCACTCCTGCCATGGACTGCTAGCACCTTTGAGAAGGTAACCATGCTTGCTACCCATCTGAGGCCCCTCCCCAACTCCACAAATTCATTCTGCACTGCACTGATCCCATGCCTTGCTAGGTCATTTGTCCCAAGGTGTACTATGATATCTAGTTCCCTCTCCTGTGATGCTGCTTCTGCAATTCTGAGGATTCACTTCCTGTCCCTCCAAGCCATGGCACCAGGCAGGCACCTTACTTCCTTCTCCTCTCCCTTTCCCAGTTTTACCCCCCTAACAATAGAGTCCCCTATCAGAAGCTGTTTCCTTCTCCTGTGGTGTCCCTTGCCACCCTTTCGTGGGTCTCCCTAGTGGATGTCCTCAGCATTCTTCTGGGTCTCCACTGAGAGTGCAATCATAGAGGAACGTTGCTCTGCCAGAATGGCATATGATTTGTGTAGAGGTACAACTAGGGGGCTTCGCCTCAGGTCCACCACCCGCACCCTCCCAGAACCCACTGTGGTCCAACTGTTCTACATACTTGGCAACCCCTGAGGCAGTGGTTGTGGCAGTGGTGCTCTTTGGAAGGGGGAGGCCTCCTTAGTCCTTGCTAGTTCAGCCTGGAGGTGGGAAACCTCCTTCCTCAGAGATGACAGTTGCCTGCAAATAGGACAGCAATGCAGTTTCCAGAATGTCTCCCAGAGAACTGCTGCCCCACAGCCAGTGCATTGCACCACTCCCCACATGTCCCTCTCCCTTACAATATACAATATGTAATATATATATATATATATTATTTTTATTATTATTTGTGGTGTGTACCTACCCTTTTTGCACTGTGCTGGGTTATTAAGGATATGCCAGTTCTGCCCCAAGACCTGTTGAGGAAGTGATGTCAGAACTGTGGCTATAAAGGAAATGCCACGCCTGGGGGTGGGATAGGGTGGGTGGGTAGTCCACAGCCACTGGTGACTGTTAGAAACAAATACACAACCGCTCCACCACCCTGGTGAGTACTGCCCTTTATAGTAATTCAACTAACACCACAATTTACTAGACCACGGCTCCTGCACAAACCACTCTACTGAGTCCAGGGATAAAAATAAACTCACTCCTCAGCCAGCAGGGCACTTTTAAAATGTTGAAAAATATCCTTCCAAATCCTAGGTCTCAACCCCAACAATCAAGCAAATTCAGTTGTATCTCACTCCCGCTGGTTATAAAATTACTACACTTTTAATGGAATCCTGCAATTCTCTGCTTAATGCCAATAAGGAAAAAAAATGAAACTTTTTGTAGAAAATGTAGCTCCCCTTCTTAACAAGTTCCACCAATATTATGCCTTACCAGGTTTCCAGATCCTAAATGGAGTTATAGTTTGTTCTTTGCAGTGTAGCAAAGTTCTTAGCTTCCAACAGACAAATCAAAGTCACTCTGACTGGCTTCTAACTGCGAAGGACGCCTAAGACATCACAGTGACGAAACCACACCCAGAGCCAATTGATTGACTAGTGACACCTGTGATGTAAGCAGGCCTTTCAATGTAGGCACTCTGCTATGTCTGATTCCAATACACAAAATCTTTCAGTGAAACCAGGGATAAAAACTTAACTTCTCAGCTAGCAGGACACTTTTAAAATGTTGCAAAAATATCCTTCCAAATCCTAGGTCTCAACCCCAACAATCAAGCAAATTCAGTTGTATCTCACTCCCTCTGGTTATAAAATTACTACACTTTTAATGGAATCTTGCAATTCTCTGCTTAATGCCAATAAGGGGGAAAAAAAACTTTTTGTAGAAAACGTAGCTCTCCTTCTTAACAAATTCCACCAGTATTATGCCTTACCAGGTTTCCAGGTCCTAAATGGAGTTATAGTTTGTTATTTGCAGTGTAGCAAGGTTCTCAGCTTCCAACAGACAAATCAAAGTCAGTCTGTGATTGTCAGTGGTGTGATTGTCTTCCAGTGGCCATGAGGAGGTTGACCTTCCACCACAAACCCATTTAAGTCCCACTGCATTCCTTTGATGGAGGCTGTACCACCAGTGAAAGGACATGAAGACACTATTACAGGCCTCCCCTTACTGTCAGACAAATGCTTATATAAACATCCTGCCCCTTCTCAGTTTCTTGAACCTTGGCGCTGCATCCCAGGTCCCTAGCCTGTGGCAGTGGGGTCTGCTCTTGATAGGCCATGAGTTGCTTGTGGGTTGGGATGTCAGGATGGCTCAGAAGGGAGGGGAGAGGAATTAGCTCTCCCTGCCAGTTCAAGTAAACGGCACTGCAATCTTGACAGCTCTTGCTGTGGTACGATTCATACAGATGGCATGCAAATTTTGTGGAAGAGGGAGGGTGGATGAAGAAATAAATACAGTGATAATAAACCACACAGGGCACTTTCAATTTTTGAATGCATGAGGGTGGGGGTGGAAGTGCACAATCTGAGAGAAAAAAAAGACAAGGAGTCTAGTCTGACCTGTAATGCATCCACCAGCTTTCGTTATCAAGGCTGCAATGGCTTGCTTCCAAAGGGGGTGCTTAAGTGCATCAGTGAGAACAACATACTTATGAAAGAGAACCACAACCATGTCCCATTAACAAAACTGGAAAAACACCTGCTTTCAAATGCACTTCAAATCAACAGACAAAATGTTCAAAAGCTATATTGCACTACTACTTTTAAAAAAACTTTAATCTCAGTGCTTCACCTTACATGCTTGTCTAGAGTATAACTATTAACTTACTGTCATGCATCTGAAAACTGAGACAGTCCTTTCTGGTTTGTATCCAGCACCATTAAAGCCAGGCTATTCTCTCATTCTTACAGAAAAACATATTCACTCACAATCAAAGATGTCATCTTTAACTATTAGTCCGTTACCACAGACATGCTGAACACAGTGTACAAATGAAATCTAAGTGACTTACAATAGGTTACTAAGGGCAGTCAGGCCTCCACTGGCATCCCATACAAAAAGGTGCAATACATTTTTGGTTTTGCATTTTGTTTTCATTATGTGCTTAGGCCCACTAACTGGTTGCCACCATCTCCTCTTACAATCCACTGTTTTATCTCCCCTTCCTGCCAGCCTCACAGCTCTGGGGCTCTGACACCAAAACAGAACTGACCATGCCACTGTACCCTTTAGGAAAAGCCCCTATGTCAAGCCCAAGACAAATCTCAGGCTTCATAGTATTTTGAGATGAAACGTGGGGAAGGGCTGGACCAGACATCAAGGGAGAGGTGAACAGTAGCTTCATTTGCCAAGCAAGATCATTTTATTCCCTCATAAAGCCTCTCACTCCCTTCCCTGATGCAATCAATCCGGTGGCAACTAACTTGGGACAGAGGAGATTGATATGACCAATGACTCCCAGCTGCATACAGTAGGAGCCCAAGCACTGGATCCCTCCCATAGTCAGTGAATAGTGCCTTTACAACATCCCATGACCTTTCCATCCCTGTGCTGTGGGTGAGCTTTACAGAGAACGCAGGTCACCACATAAGAGGCGATGCATTCCACTGGCACCACCCGGCCAGCTAGGTTTCCATTTTTAACTCCTCACCCACTTCCACCCCCAGAAATGCCCTGAAAGTGCCAGCTGCCCTCAGTGATACTTTCAGTTAACTGCTCCTGCCCAGATGCTGTGACCTTGATAAATGCCACTGCCCCCACAGATGCTCAGATGTTTACTGTTGCCCTCAACTAAATCTTCTCCTCACCTCCAAAGATGCCCTGACAATGACAGCTACCCTCACCTAACTACCTTCTCCCTGCTCAAAGGGTGCCCTGACATTGACAAATGCCCTCATTTAATTACCTACCCTGCCACCAAAGATTCCCTGGCATGGACAGTTACCCTGAGCTAACTACCCCTGTACCCCAGAGCTGCCTTCACTTTAATAGCTGTACCCAGCTAACTACAGAACCCCTGCCCCAAGATAGTGACACTGACAGTTTCTCATTGAGATACTCTGAGATTGATAGCTGCCCCGTGAGTGACAACTGCCCAAGATGCTATGACATTGACAGCTGCCACCAAGATGCCACTCAGATACCCAAATACTGACAGCTGCCTGAGTTGCCTAGATGTTGACAGCTGCCCCAGAGATGCCCTAACACTGACATCTACCCTGAGATGTTCAACATTGACAGCTACCCTCAAGATGCCTGACACTGACAGCTGCCCCACAGACGCCCTGACACTAACAGCTGCCTGAAGATGTTTTGACATTAACAGCTGCTCTGAGATGCCCTGACACTGATAGCTGCCCCAGAGATGTTCAACATTGGCAGCTACCCCAAGATGCCTCACACTGACAACTGCCCCACAGAGGCCTTAACACTGGCAGCTGCCCCAGAGATGCACTGACTGTTGCCCAGAGATGCCCTAACATTGGCAGCTGCCCCAAAGATGCCCTGACACTGACAGCTGCTCCTCAGATTGGCAACTGTTCCCCTAAGATCTCCAGATACAAACAACTGCCCCCATAGATGTCTTTACTTTGAAAGCTGCTCTACTAAGCACCCAGAGAAGCCACGATCTTAACAACTGCTCCCTGAGATACCCTCAGTAAGATGCAGTGAAACTGACAGTTGCTTACAGAACTACCCTGACATTGACAGGTGTCCCCTCAGTGATGTGCTAACATTGACAGCAGCTCTCAAATAAGAGTTGCCCGGATACTGACAGCTCATGATCCGCTGTTACTAGCCCCCGACCCTGACGTGTGACATCAAGGTCTCCACTGGTGTTCTATATCAGCTCCCTAAGAGCTCAGCTGTCACCTCAGCCCCTACACATTCCCCTCCACTCCCCTACCACCTCCCCCTTACAGACTCCTCCATACCATTTACATCACCCCTACACTTCTCTCCCATACTTCTTCCCTGGCCCCGCAACCTGCGCCTTCCCAAATGAATCATTCATGCACCTTTAACTTCGCCATAACTCTTGCAGCAGTGCCAGCAGAATGGGCACTAGTATGGGAATGTGCAAACAGCAAGTCATGCCCTCTGCCCGGTGACATTTAACTGTCGTCACTGACAACCGTCCCCAACCACGGAGGACTTGCAGATGAAAGATGATAACTAAAATTAATTAAAGCTGGGCTTGGAAAGTGATTTTCAGAGCTGCACTCAATCAGGTGACAAACACATCAACCTTGTTGAGCACAGAAACATACTTCCCAGAGGAACTGTGCCATCCCTTCTTTTTTTTTTTTAACTTTATGTTTATTATTTTATTATTAACAGCAAGCTGTACATTTCCAGCAGAGACAAGTCATATGTTAGAGTTACAAACACATTGAGGGCGCCACTCCTCATGTTACAAAACATACAGATTTAGTCTACTACAAAAGATACATCTGAGGGGATTACTAAAGAGAAAAGAGTCCATATAAGTCCATTATCCCTTCATAAGCTGTTTTGTAAAGCCCAAGAGCAGCATGGAAATAACACAACTAATAATTCTAAGTTCTTAAGCTTACATCTTTTCTCCTCAAAAGAGGGAATGATAACATCCATGCTTTAACTTTAGGAAAAGCAGACTTATGGTGCTAAATTCCGGTTAATTAACACTGCTCCTTCACGGCCTAAATTCTGAATTGATTAGCACATTTGCCAAAACTTTTATTTAGAATAAAGGCTGAAATATGACCGTTTTGTATTAAACAAAATATCCCCCCACGTAATTGTGACTTTTAGGAACAAATGTTTTTGGTTAAACAAAACAAAACAAAATAAAATAAAATACCCCCCTACGTAATTGCAACTTTTAGGAACAAATGGCAACTTAATTAGCGCAAAGCTTATACAAAATATTTGCATTTCTGCAGTTCCACTTGTGTTCCAATGCGTTTACTCACACAAAGTCCCTGGTGGGGAAACACTAAAGTCCCTCTAGTTATGTGGGAAAATTCTCTTCTCCAGTCAAGAAACCTCGTCTTCCCTTCATGGCTCATCCTCCTCTGATGAATGATCGGTCTGATCTCTCGAGCGTCTCCTCCTTGGAACCTGCTTCTGGATCCAACGGCCTGCCTCCTTCGGGTCCGAAAAGATAAATATTTTCCCATGGTGGATGATCCTCAGCCGAGCCGGGAATAGTACATTGTGCTGTATCCCTGCTTCTTGAAGGAGTGCCCTGGTGCCATCCAACAGCTTTCGCCTCTGCCTCGTGGCATAGCTGATGTCGGGAAAGATACTGATTGACTCCCCCTCACACAACAAAGTTTTATGCTGCCTTGCCATAGCTAGGAAGTAATCCTTTGATGCCACACCATCTGTCACCTCCAGCACAGCGCGTGGAGCCTCTGCATTGTCTGGCTTCCCCCACCTGGCTATCCGGAAGGCTTTCCGAATACTTTTTGCCTGGTCTTTAACTTCTTCACCCAGTTGCTATATCAACCAGTCTTATAGGAATAAAACCAGGTGGTCCCCTTTGCATCCCTCCAGAAAACCTAGGAGCCGAATGTTAGGAGCTCTGATTTGGTTCTCCAAAGTCTCTAGTCTCATATGGAGGTGCCCATTTTCTTTCACCAGTGTAGTGCTGACCCCCATAGCAGCATCTGAGCGCTTTTTAGCTTCCAGAAATTCAGTAGTTACCAGCTCCATAGAAGTCTCCAAATTGGTCACTCGATTGGCAATACTGTCCATTTTCTCTGCAAACGTCGATACAGAGGCTATAAGATGATTTATTTTCTGACCCAGAGATTGTAAGGTTTCTTTGCCTGCACACTCCGAATCTGAGACCTGCAGAGTAGATCCAGACCGCGTGGAGGAGGTGGCCAGAGCATTTTTTGCTTTTGCTCCATCTGGATGATTACGATCCTTCCAGGGGTTTCCCATCCTGATACAGGGAGCTTCCGATTCAGTTATCTTTCCAAGGATCACAGTTTATAACCCAAATAATTCGATTTTAAAAGTTTTAGTTCACGTAGCTTAGAGGAGCAGCATTAAGAAGCAGCCATCTTGCTCGGGCTCAACAGCGCCCCCCCCCGACATCCCTTCTGCTCACTTTGAGCAGTGCCGTACCTCCTGCAGTAGTTGCACCATTGAATTTTTATAAGCATCCTCCCTGCCTGCTCCCAGGGGGACACACACATATCAGAATTACACTTCATTCTGGTGCACATGATCCATTTCTTGCATTTCATACCTGCTTATGGTGAGAAGAAACACTATTTTCTTCGAAGAAAAGATTTTAAGTGACTAAAGAGTGGGAGGAACCAAACAAAGGGAGAGGGTCCAGTACTGTGAAATAGTGCAGTGCTGTGGTCAATATGGACAACATGGGCAGACTGTTTCACAGTTGTGGAGGTGACTGTGACACAATCCAACATATTGTTCATTTGGAAGGAATGCAGAGTCCTTTTCCTCAGTGATCATAAAAGGACTATAGGACTATGCCCACTGCAGTCCCAGAAAGGGCTGTATTACAGACCCCTCAATGCATAGCCCCATAGGTCTATTAGATGCCAACCTAAAATTGTTCTCTAAAATGACATTGGTACAATTTAAAGAACAAGCGAAATTATCTGGAGGGATTTCAGATCTCCAGGCACGATATAAATCAATTTTTTCTACACCATATTGAGACATTTGATAAGGAATATGTTTTTCTGTGCAAACAAAAGTTATACACGTTTTTTGTTGACTATTCCGCAGCTTTCAATTCTATTTCCAAAAAGATCCTCTGGGAATTACTCTTAGAAAGAATAATAGGCAAAAACGTAGTATATATCATATAGGAACTCTACAGTGAGACTAAGGCCAGGGTGAGGCAGGGAACCAATGGGTAGCTGTCCTCTCTCTTCTCTATGAATAGAGGAGTTCAGCAGGGCTGCATGCTGGCTCCCACCCTCTTCGCACTGTATGTGGATGGACTTTTAAAAGAACTAAATAATTTCCCATCTGACTCACCAAAGATTTTGCAGTCATTGTGCACTGCACTTGCATATGCACTGGCTTGCATATACATGGCTTTGTATTACTTGTATTGCCTAAAAAAGACTTAAAAAAACAAATGTATAGTATATGGTTAGAGTTCATTATATATGGAATTCAGTGACTGCTCAAATGTTGTTGTGCACATTCTAAAAACTGTTGTGCATGTTCTAAATGTTGTTGTACACATTCTAAATGTTGTGCACATTCTAAAAGTTATTGTGCACATTTTACAAGAAATAGCAGCCCACAATTAATATTCATGAGTCCTGCGCTATCTCACCACATGATTGGATGTAAGGGACCACTTAAAAAAATTAAAACAAATATGGCACTGGCACTTAGCGAACAGTTCTCGGAGATGGTTGAGACACTAATTGTTGTAGCTAGCGCTGTGTTCCCAAATTGTAGGAACATCACAGTTTTGCTTTCTTTTCTCTTTTTTTTCACTAAATTGAATAATACTGTGAGCCCTTGGAGACGGGACTGTAACATGACTGCACTAATGGGATTTCCTTTGCAGCTGATTGAGCTGCCGACAGCAAGCAGGGGCACAAACACAAGGTATGAAACCTTGTGACAGTTTAAAAATAATTAAAAATGTAACTTTTTTTTCTGTGTAGAGAACCATATACTATAATAAATAAAGTATGGCCAAGTATACACGGCTTGCCTTGTTTCCATCTCAGGGTTGAAGATACCAACATGGACCTCTCGAGCTTTTTTCGCGAGGTCCATATGCTGGTATCTTCAATCCCTTGATGGAAACACAAGCTCATTGTGTATACTCAGCCATACTTTATTCCTTAAAAACTAAGCTTAATAAGACAAAGATCGTCATCTTTGGTGGTAGGAGACCAGCTGATAACAGGAAATGGCTCTTAGGAAATCAAACAATAGAGATAGTGTCTAGCTACATGTACTTGG
The DNA here is from genome assembly GCA_016271365.2 of Neoceratodus forsteri. NCBI lineage: Eukaryota > Metazoa > Chordata > Ceratodontiformes > Ceratodontidae > Neoceratodus > Neoceratodus forsteri. The sequence continues at coordinate 170,229,574 of CM057457.1, read as the reverse complement.
GTATTTTATTTGATGCATATTGCTTGTGGAACTCCCACCTAGATATGAAATTAGCAAGACTGAGGAAAACTTCTATGGGGTTAGCTAAATTTAATAGTAAATATGGTGGCTCATCAATTCAAAACTTAGTGGCTGCCATTAAAGCTAAATTTCAAGCACAGTTATTATATGGTGCAGAGATCTAGGAAAATAAGATGAAAGATAAGCTAACGGTCCCAATATATAAATTACTAAGAAATGTAATGGGTCTGGGTCCTTCTTGTCTGACTGCATATGTTATATCCAAACTAGGAATAATGAATCTAAATGCTCTAACAGATGTAAGAAAAATTAATTTCTGGCTTAGATGCACAAATGCCTCGATACCCACCCTTACTAAATAGTGCCTTTGAGAAAATTTGAGCTGGTAAGATTGGGGATATAGTGGACAGTTTCGGTTCACTGAGATAGATTCCCTAATAAGCAGGTACATATTATCTCTCCTGAGGAATTTTGTGAGTAAAGGGATTAAATTGAGCAGTAAATATAATATAATATATACTGTATATATATATATATATATATATATATATATATATATATATATATATATCAAAACAAATCTTTGATGCTTGGAGTAAGGAAGATTTAAAAACGACTGAATCATTTTCATATTCGAGATGGTTCTCTAAGAATAGAAACATAGAAACATAGACTTTGACGGCAGATAAGGACCGCTTGGCCCATCTAGTCTGCCCATTTCCCTACCTACAGGATAGGCCGCAGATCCTAGTTAACCAACAGCCTATTTCTTCCTACCCCCACAAGAATTGCCTTATGTCTGTCCCATGCATTCTTGAATTCTCCCACGGTTTTAGACCCCACAACCTCCTCAGGAAGGCTGTTCCATGCATCCACTACCCTCTCTGTGAAATAATACTTCCTCACATTGCCCCTGAACTGCCCTCCTTCTATCTTTAAATTATGTCCCTTATTCTTGGAAGTCTTTTTTCTGAAAGATGCTACCCTCTTGGACTTTGTTGATTCCACTGAGGTACTTAAAAGTTTCTATCATGTCCCCCCTCCCTTCTTTCCTCAAGGGTATACATATTAAGCTCCTTTAGTCTCTCCTCGTATGGCTTCTCTTGCAGATCCTGCACCATTTTAGTTGCCCTCCTCTGGACTACCTCTATCCTGTCTATGTCCTTGAGGAGATGGGGTCTCCAGAACTGGACACAGTACGTAAGAATAATTACTTCTCAGGATATACACTTTATTTAGATTTCTTAACTGATCCTAAACTAAGGAAAGTTTTTGTAAAAAATAAATTTGAAAGATTCCCCAGCAACATTCTTCAGGTTAGATATCATAATTTACCTTGGGAACTGTACCTGCTCAGCTGGTGGATAGTGGATCTAACACATGTATTATGGACATGTACTTGGTAAAGCAAAGAAAGAGCTTACTGGTTGAAACCTTTTCTGTCTTCTGTATATGATACAGACTCAATAATTCTCACTCATATTTTAATTCATACAAATGATGTATGGTCCATAGAAAGACTGGCTAAATATTTTCATGCAATATATAAAATTCATAAAAGATTGCTAGCTAATCAAGAACCTTTATAGTCACACAATATAATGAATTAAAATGAGTATTATTTAAGGTGTAATAATGAGCTAGGGAGGGTGTTCTTAAGATATGCTTTGATAACATCTTTTAAAAATTTTATTGTATTAGTAATTTATCCTGTCGTTTTGATCCAAGATAATTTAATTGTGTGACTGCTTTTACTGTAATTTCTATTTTAAGTTGTTGATGGATCTCAAGCCAAACAATAAACAGATCTGATTGATTAATTGATTGTATCCCACCAGGTACTCTAATTTGAGTTTAGTGTAACTAGGATCCCCGAGCACAGTGAGCCTGACTGAAGGGATGAATACACTTTTAAACTACAAACTTTCTGCTGATACAGTGAGAGGGCCTTATTAAAAGGACAATTTATTCAGAAAGTGTCTGCCATTTGGTTTGACTAAAGGGATCTTGGTCTCTGGAACTTTGTTTCTTTGGGAAGTGAGAGAACCATATGGTTTTGCAAACTGTTCTGTTTGTGTTTGGACTCACTGGTACACTGTGGACTCTGCCAATATTTTTTAAATGGACTGCCTGGGTTATATAAAAAGGTTACATGTTGACAGGGTATGGGTGGGGAGTTTTTGTTTGTTGTTATTTGTGTGTGTGGTGGTGTGAATGATGAATGTGGCTGTGTGGTAGGGTATGTATGTTTGTGGAGTTAAAGTGCATAAAGTGAATTGTTGGGGGGATAGTTGTGGGGGGTTGGATTTATAGAATGTGTGTTTTTAGTTTATAGTGTCAGTCAAGATGTGTAGGTGGCATCATCCCTTAATACGCAGTTACTTTGTGGCCTGTCTGCTTGACCTCTGACCTTTTGAACTCCCTACTTTACCTGCAGAGATGTATGTGAAGTGCAGTGCTTTTGGAGGTTGCATGTGGTCAGAGGTCTGGGCAGAGGCGGCTGGGAGTGGCTGCCAGAGAGTTAGCATTTCAGGTGGTGAGGTCCAGGAGGCACTCTGGGGTGAAATGGGTACTGGTAAGGTGTCCTCTCTGTCTGGTCCCCATACCCAAGGGCTCAACTGTGGAGAGTGGGAAGGTGGTAGCTGATCCAGCAGCTCCCACTAATCTGATCCAGTCTGTGTTGTGCAATGCCAGGTCAATGAGGAACAAGACCGCTATAATGGCAGACTTGGTTTCCTCAGTAGACCTGGCTTGCATCACTGAGACCTGGCTGGATGATAATGCTGCCCCATTTTGAAGGCAACAATTCTAGCTGGGCACTCTGTGGAAGGAACGCAGAGGTGGGGGAATGGCTATTTGTTTTAAAACCAGCCTGGGCCTCAAGGTGCTACCGTTGGGTTCTACCAGTCCATTCAAGAGTGTGACCATGTGGGAGGCCCTGGTGTGGGCTACAGGATCCTTCTGCTATATCTGCCACCAGGCAAGGAGATGGAATTCCTGCAGGAGGTAGATGAGTTTGTTGCCGGCCTGGTGTTGTAATCCCACAGATGGAAAATTCTGGGGGATTTCAATGCCTGGGTGGATGACTGACTCTCGTTATTTGGTCATGGTCTTCTATAGAGCATGGAAGCTCTGGGCCTGTCACAGGTTGTTAACTCAGTGACCCACTCATATGGGCACACGTTGGACCTGATGTTCACACTGGGTCTTGGGATCGATGATCTCAAGATTGATCAGGTCATTTGGTTTGATCATAGCACCATGAGTTTCATGTTTGCCCCCCCCTGAGGGTCCATCCTCTAAGAAGATGGTCGGATACTGCCCTTTGTGGGGATTGTCCCCAACAGAACTACAGATAGGGCTGGACCTATCGAGTGCAGAGACTATGTGCACAAGGAGTCTGGGGGAGGCAGTCGCAGCCTGTAATAGGGCTGTTACTGTGGCCTTCAAGTCTAGTGCACCCATCTGTGTCTGACCCTTATCTACTCGCCAATGGCCCCCCTGGGTTGATGGGAAACTCAGGGGGTTAAAGATAAAGGGCCAGAGGTTAGAGCAGGAAGAGATCAGGACTGATTGAGGACAAACTGGCTTTGAGGTCACATTATGGAGACTATCAAAGGGCAATCTCCCAGAAAAAGGTGGATTTTCTGTCAAGGGAGATTGCTACAGCAAGGAACAGACTAGCTCAGCTTTTCTGTATGGTAGACAGGCTATTGCACCTGACCTGACTTCATACTGAGGGAGTTAGTTCAAGTACGGGGTGTGATGAGTTTGCTCTGTTCTTTGCCGACAAAGTGTCCTCTGTCAGGACTTAAATCTCCTCCAGTGCTTCTCAAAGAGCTTGCGCAATTGAATTGAAGATGTGCTGGGGCACCACTCTTGTGTGGGGTGAGTTTGATTCAGTTGGAGTGGTTGAGGTAGTTGAGATAGTCTTGAGACTGTGACCAGCCTATTGTGAGCTAGACCCAGGTCCAACATGACGTTTGGTTGATTGTGTGGACTTGCTTGGTCCTGTGAGTGCTGAGATGGTCCGGTGTTCCTTGGGGAGTGGGGTCTTTCCAGTAGCATTAAAAGAAGTCTTGGTGAAACCCTATTTGGACCTGGAGTGTCTCACCAACTTCAGACAGGTCTCAAATGTCCCATTCTTAGGGAAGGGTTTTAGAAAAAGTGGTGGCCATTCAGCTTGAGGCCATTTTCACTTCCTCTGCCGCTTTTGAGTTTTCCAGTCTGGGTTTAGACCTGGGCATAACATAGAGACTTCCCTGATGAAGGTGCAGAACAATCTCCTAATAGTGAGAGATAGAGGACAACATACCATCCTTGTTCTTCTAGATCTCTCAGCAGTGTTTGACACCGTGGACAATGAGGGGCTACTGAATTGATTGGGGAACTGGTGTGGACTAACTGGCAATGTTATCAACTGGTTTAGTTCCTACCTCATGGGCAGAATGCAGAGGGGGACAATCTGGTTATCCTCATCTAGATCGATACTTCTGCTCTGTGGAGTTCTGCAAGGTTTATTCCTGTCACCTCTGTTGTTCACAGTGTATATGCTGCTCTTGGGAGACATTCTCAGACAGTATGGGCTGGGTTTTCATGGCTATGTTGATGATACCCAGCTATACCTGTCCTGTGCACTTGGAAACCAAATGGCAGCCTCTGTGTTTAACACCTTCCTGGCTAACATCCCAAGCCAGATGACTCAAAACTGGTTATGCCTCAACCCAGATAAGATGGAGGTGTAGGTGGTGGATCCTGGTCATCATAATGGAAGGGGCTCAGGAAAGGATCCTGGTTTGAAACTGGGAGACGCTCCCTTGATCCCCTTTATTCAGGTTAGGGATCTGGGTGTGGTCCTAGTCGATGGCTTGACACTTGATGGTCAGGTGTCAGCCATCATCCAAAGTGGCTTATACCATCTGATGAACATTGCCCAGATCTGAGCCCTGATGCCAGCTGATTTCCTAGCCACCCTAGTGCATGCCTTCATCACATCTAGGTTGGATTTCTGCAATGCTCTGTACAGTACCTGGTGCTGTCTGGAGGCAACATCCACCATTTCTAGCTGGTGTAGAATGCGGTGACAAGGCTGTTAATGGGTGCATTGTGATCTGACCACATCACGCCTGTTCTCCGTGGGCTGCATTGGCTGCCAATAAGGTGGAGAATTACCTTCAATGTTGGGTTACTGACCTATAAAGCCCTATATGGCCAGGGACCAGACTACCTGCAAGACCTTCTGATCCCTCACTGCCCAGCTCGCAGTTTCTCTTTTGCTGAGGGCTACCTCCTAGTGGCCCCCAGGGCTAGGTTGCAGCAGTCAGAGATTGGGCTTTCTCTGGTGATGCACCAGCCCTGTGGAACTCACTGCCAGTCTACCTGTGGGAACCACACTTAGTGGAAACCTTTAAGAAAGGGCTGAAGACATTTTTATTTTGCCAAGCTTATGATACTATTTAATATAATTAGAAAATCGTATAACCTACTGACTGTCCTGTTTTTAAGATAGATAGATAAACCATTTTATTTTATTCTGCAATGATTACTGAAGTTGTTTGATGATGTTGTTTTAAAATTGTACAGCGCTCTGAGCCCCTGGGAAGGTGTTCGTTATAAATAATCTATCTATCTATCTATCTATCTATCTATCTATCTATCTATCTATCTTCAATGGGGTCCTGCTCTGACACATTTTTGTACTATATTTACCCTGGACAGCACAGCTCTGATGCTATCTCGTTTTCAATAGGACCTTGCTTTTCCCAGTTGTTACACTGTATTTCCCCAGGATAGCACAGCTAAGATGCAATATTTCGTTTTTAATGGGACCCTGTTTTTACCCATTTTTGGTACTGTATTTACCCAGGATAGCCCAGCTGAAAGGCAAGTTAAAGTTTCAATGTATTCTTCCCAGGATAGAGCAGCATAGATGCACAGTTTAGTGGAGGCTGTGTTGTACTGAAGTCCTGCGTTTATTCATTTTTACAATATATTTATCCAGGATAGAGCAGATAAGATGCAGTATCTTTTTTTCAGTGGTGTCCTGCTTTTAGACATTTTTAGATTGTGTAAGCCCCCAACCCCTTAGTCTAGGGGTATGCCTGATGTTAAATTATGGGAGGGTTGCCCACAACAGTAGAAACACTTTTTAAATTAATTTGGATAGTTATTACTAGGATTGGTTGCGTTGAAGGATCTTTGGCTGGAGGGTGAAGTTCTTCGGTGCCGAGTTGCAATAAATCTTTTATGTTAAGCAGAAAACATACTGTAGAATTAAATAACTGAAGGGCCACAACAATTGTAGCTTCAAAATAGGGAATCCCATTTTATTTAATAACAGGTAATGCCATATCACTATGTACAGTCTTTAATTCTGGACTGAGGGGGTCCAAATGAGGTAGCAGTGGCTACATGTGGCTGAGATGGCCCCACCTCACATTGTGGTCATTTACTCACTGAGTAGAGATGTGGCAAATTTTTAATCCGCTGGCGAAGTGAACACGGAGTAAGCACTTCGCGTTGGTGGAGCACATCATGAAGTGAGCACTGTTAAGTGCTCACTTCGCGTTACCATTATTACTTCATGTTGCTATTATGCCCTAACGTGAAGTAAGGCAAAGTGACAAGTAAATAGGCAGCCCCCCACACATCACGTGACTTACAGTACTGTAAGTCACATGCTTTAGCCAGGCAGGAAGGAAGTGTGACAGAGAAGCAGTTTCACTTTCTCCTTTGCATTCGAAGAGGGAGAAGGCTTTGTGAGAGAGCAGTGTAGGAGTCAGAGACAAAGTGCTTTATTGCCTTTCTAAAACAACAGCTTTTTTAAAAGCTATCTTTATTTAGTTTTTGTATTGTGTTTGTGATTTTTTTTGGGTAGTTATTTTTTTTTATGTTTTGTTTTGTATTGTTTTGTTTTGTTTTGTGTGTGTGTGACTGTGAGTGTGTGTGTGTGTGTGTGCCCGGAACTTGTGTGGGAGGGATGGACATAGACCCTGGAGGAGGCGAGTCGCTGGCCCATGGTTGCGGTCAGAGGAGGGGAGTGCAGACACATCGCGGTGGTCATGTGATGCTGGACCTCTCCTGACTCCTGGGAGTTGCTTCCCCCCCAGTGGAAGCAACAGCAGCAGCAGCAGCACCAGTGCCACCTGTGGCTGCTGTGCATCCACCTTCTCCGCCACTACCACCACAACTGGTAGCAGCTGTAGAGGCTCCAGCAGCACTCCCTCCACCACCTCCACAGCCACAGGAGGTGCCCCTGGAAACCATAAGTGGTGAGAGGACTGTGTCTGGCCCCCCCGCAGCACCCCAGTGTGGGAGTGTTTTTAACTCTGTGGGGGGAGACAGCACAGTCATGGTGTGTCATCTGTGGTGTGCTTGTGCACTGTGGCCCCGGGGGACAAATTTGGGGACCGGTGACCAATGCGCCCACATTTTCAACCACCACAAGGTGGAGTGGCAGGCTGCCATGGAAGGGGCCAGGCATCCACTGCTGGCCCTTCTGTGGCAGTGGCCGAGGGTACTGCTGGGGTCGAACTTGTGCCTCGCCACAGCAGGAGGAGGGCCAGTACAGCAGCTGCACCACCACCACCACCACAGCCACCAGCACCACCCTCTACACCACCACCACTACTTGGATTTCCACCTGCAGTGGACCCCACCACAGCCCCTGCAACAGAGACTGACATCACCCTGGTGTGGGCTGCCCTGAAGGAGAATAATCAAAGGGTCAGTGCTTTGCAGCAGCAGGTCGACACAATGCAAGAACAGCAGCAGCAAATACTGACAATGCTGCACCTGCTGCTGCACCACCATGGCATCTCTCGGCCACAGTAAGGGATTGTTTTCTGCCCCACCACTACTGTGTTGTACTGTTTTTGTGTGTTTTTTCCTTTGTTGTTGTTTAGTAATACACATTTACCCTTCCAGGGGAATCTTTCTTGCTCCACATAGTGCAATACATTTCTGTGAAAACCGCCCGTCATTTCATTACAGTGTGTCACGTGACGGAGGCATTCCTATTCTGAAAAGCGGCCCATATTTTGCCTGCCTTCTCAGCAATGTTAGGATATGATGCCAGGGAGAGCATGGTTGCGTGCTCCTTTACAGTGAATGTCTGATTGTCAGGCAGCTTTCTGAATGTTTCTTTATGTTATAATGGTCAGTTTGTGATGAAATGTGTGGGCACTTTTCCAGTAAGAAGAGCCTTTTTAGTGGAAACGTTTCCACATTTCACCACAAAATGAACCTTATAACATAACGAAACATTGGGATAGCTGCCAGACATTCACTATAGTGGAGCATGCACCCGCGATCTCCCTGGCATCACATCCTAATGTTGCTGAGAAGGCGGGCAGAATGTGGGCGACTTTTTAGAATGAGAATTCCTCTGTCACATGACACACTGTAATGAAATTAAGGGCGGTTGGGGTATTTCAGTGCCACTGCAGTCAGCTCTGGCCATTCACTGACCTTTCCACTCCAGTACAAAAGAGGATCTTCAGTTATTGTCAGATGCCTGTTTTCAGACAAATATGACTCAACCATGCTCTGAGCCGCATTAAGTCCAGTTGTAGATGCATCATCCTGTTCTCCCGAATCATTTATTTCACAAATACCCACTTGGGACAAAGCTTCCCAAAGCGGGTTGACACCAGCCACTTTGGATGACAGACCACCTGGAACTGCAGTCCCCTTCCCCTTCCCCTTGCAGGATATGCTTGATAGCCCTACAGGTACAACTTCAGCCAGATTATGCTGTTGAGGTTTGCTGACCTTGGCATGTGACTTCTGTGCCCCAAGAACCAAGCGCACCAGTTGACCACTGATATTTTTTACCTGTTCAGGCCCTCCCTCCAGTACTGATGCAATTCCACATTTGTATCGTGGGTCCAGCATTGTTGCTATGGCAAAATTGTCACTATGCCGAATGCTCACAACGTGATGATTCTGTTTGAATACTGTCAGCATGTGTTGCAGCAACAAACTGCTACCACCGTCTCTGGCAACACCAAGGCCATGCTGTACATTCACAAATGTCTGCCTCAGCACCAACAGCAGTGAAATTGATTGGCTAATGGAGGCAGACTCGCTACTCACTGCCTATGTGGCATGTTCAAAAGGCTGCAAAATTTTTATTACAGAGTCCATGAGGTGCCACTGTTCGGTCGTCATAGACATGGAGGCCCTGGAACTGTCATGGCTAGTGTGCATTACAAGATATTCTGAGATGGCTTTGTATTGTTCATACAACCTCTCTGCCATGTATAAAGTGGAGTTCCATTGGGTGACAACTTCCAGCTTCAAGCGGTGCTGAGGCAGGCTCTTTTGTATCTGCAACTGCCGCAGTTGGTCATGGTCCTTTCGAGATCTTGAAAAGAGAGAACAGATACGTTGTGTAACGGTCAGCATTTCCTTTACATCAGGGTGCTGTAGAAACTCCTGCACCACAAGAGTTAAACAGTGGGCCATGCATGGAACATGAAAAAAAACACCATTTGTGATGCATTTCACCACATTTGACCCATTGTCACTTGCTATGAACCCAGCTCTTAGGGACAGAGGGTTTAACCATTTGTCAATTTCAGTCAGTACCACATCCAAGATGTTCTCACCAGTGTGTGAACAGGTCACATCGATGCATAGCAATCGTTTCATGCTGTTGAATTCCTTGAAGATTGCTACCACGACGTTCAACCTTACTGCACTGATTATTCACACTACCAACATCACAAACAACCCCTGGCACCTGTGCCCAGTGTGCAGTTACACACAAATATGAACTCCTGCTGTTTTGCCACTTGTCCACATATCCATACTTAAATGGATGAATGGAGAGGAGGAATGTTAAAAGGCATGTCTTACTGAGTCAGACACAGTGTGGAACAACTCGGAGACAGCATGGGTAGAAAAGTATGTCCTGGATGGGACTTTCCATTTTGGACAGGCATGTGCTGCAAACTGCCAGAACCCAGAATGTTCCACAAAGTAGAAGGGCAAAAGATCAACTACCAGCATTTCCGCTACAGCAGCATTAAGTTCACATGACACTGTATGATTTGGGGGGGACTTCAGCTTATGTGCAAAAACACTCTGTAATGTGGGCTGACTTAAACTTTTTACACGGGGTGTGATGACAAATGGTTGTGCTCTGTGATGAATGGCATTGGCAGGGGGTGGAGTGTGGATGTTTGATGAAGACGGTTGCAAAGGTGATGATGACAAACCTAGAAATATAGTTATTTTGCCAGATTTGCCAACCAAGATTGATGTACCACTTGCACTAGACATACTGCATTCACCACCACCACCACAAAAACTGCTGCTCTCACCAGCACTGGACAACATTCCAAAGTCATTATGGTCCTCCACCTTATCATGCCTGTAGTAATTCTCTGTTCTTATTACCTCAGTACTGCACTCGTTTAATTTACTACTGGATTTAACAGTCATGGAAAGGGATAACATGCTCGCTATGGTTGCCATTGATGAGGGTGAATGCCCCACTGTGGTATTAGCTGCCAGCTTGTGCTGGGTCCACAGTGCCAAGTGCCTATTCTTAAGATGTATATGCTGCCTCCTGTGCCCAGTTGGCTCCCCTTTTCACCTCGACTCACACGCACATGGCAAACCTGGCAGATTGCAACTGACTCATCATTTGCATCTTAAACAAAAAAATCCCAAACAAGGGATTGTGATGCTCTGCTTTTAACATGTCCATAAGGTGGCTTTTTTAAGTCCATTATTTTAAGGACTGAAGTGGGGGGGGCATGTGATGATTCGGGCAATGTACACCTGGACTGGAACTGACCACCACGACTACCTATCATATTTATTACTGGGTCATCATCATCAAATAAAACTGGTAAATCACAAGTTTTTATATGGGGGGGGTCCTGCAAACAAACTCAGACACAATTTCTTTTTCTCCGGTTCCCAACTGGGGTCAATTACTTCATCATCATATTCATTAACGTCACACACATCCACATCCTCTGCTTGGATGCTAGCATGTGGACTGATGTTGCAGCAACAGCAACATCATCGTCATCATCACATTCATCATCAGCATCTACACCACCATCACCTGATATTTTTTCACCACACTGTGAATCACTGCATGGAAAATGTGTGACATTGACTGCCACGGTGGATGGAATATCACATTGTCTGCTATAGTTGACATGATTATCAGAATCCTCAGGTTCAGTTACTGGGATGTGACTGGGAAGTATGACATCATCTATGCTGCCACTCACTTGCACTGCTTCACACTATATTTTTGGATACGGTACACTAGTTGGAATTCGAACTTGACGCATCAATACTAATACTACCACCACCGCTAACACCAGTAACACTAATACCACCAGCTGGGAAAACATCATCTCCTCCAACTATGAGTGAAGCTACTGACTGGGCTGTAAAAAACATTGCAGGAGAAATACCTTTCCTCACATCAGCAGTGCACTTCTGCGTCTGCGTACTACCACTCCCACAGACTATCTTACTGCCAGCATCGCCATGGCGAGAAACAGCTTTGCTTGCACGTCTCTTTGTGGGCATTTTGGGAGATCAACCACAATATTATAACCAAATTTAGATTTTGATACATTCACTCTCTGATTGGGGGGGCGCTGGATGTGAAGCCAGAAAAAACAACTGTAGCTTCAGCAACAGATAAGAGACTAGTCTGTCATGCAATGAAAACAACTTCAGTAACCAGTGGTGTTGATGAGGTCACAAAAACAATCCAATCTGGTTAAAAATTCCTTTTGCCCTTGGGGGTGGGGGGAAGCACTGACTGCAGATTTTTAGGGCAGTACAAGCAGCAAAACAAAGAACAGATACCAAGCTGCAGTACAAAATCAGGCAGCTGCAGTGGATAGCAAGTTCACACTGCTGTGCCTGCAATTACACCAGTCTGTGGCACAATAAAAGGTGTATTATTTGATGTTATGCAACACCGCACACACTCACACACAGAACAGTTTGTCTACAATGCTGAATGAGTAATGTGTAGCAAATTTAAAAGTTCAGTAATATGCCATGTATTGTTATGTAAACAACCTGAAATTATGAACGGCTGCACCAGATTCACACAACACACAATCAGCAAGACAATTTCAACAATTACTGACAATATTACTGTGTGTAGATTAACACAATCAGTTATATAACAAAAATATAACCAAAAAAACAAAGAAATCACTATTTCTCCAACTTAAGTCTACCTACACCACAGATACGCCCCACCTCCAAAGCACACCTTCACAGTCTGTCACTACACACACTCAACGTTCTACATTAACATTCAAAATCCACACAAAAACAAAAATGCTCGATGATATGAGCACAGGAGGGTTTCCTACAATTGATGAACTAAAGTCTGAGTCCCCATAAAAATGCAACAATGCTTTTTTGACAGCTTTTAGAAGGTTTCAATCACAGACAGCTCTAAGAGCACACTGTCTCCTACTCCTTGCTACACATACTACCCTGAACTGAGGCTATGCAGATCAATATAAAGCCCATATGACCTGAAATCCCATGAATCACTGCAAAATTCACCTTCGGCGCTCAAAAACAAGGCGAAGTGAGGCGAAGTGCACTGTTCTCAATGCACTTTGATTTAATATTTGGTGGAGTAGTGGTCTGGGAAGGCAGAGTAACGTGACGTCATTGTTTTCAATGGACTTCATGTTAACCATTATAACGCAAAAAGTACTCCGCTTCACGTTGCGGATCACTCAGTGAATCCACCTTTGCTCCGCAAATCACTTTGCAGAGCGGATTGAGCCCACTTCACCCACCACTACTCCTGAGCTGACATGCCCACTAATGAGTTCTGGAAAGCATTCAGTTTGGGCCTAGTGACCCACAAGACAGGAAGCAGCTGAAACCTCACACCCCTCTCTTCACTGTCTCTACATGTTCTCAATGTTTGAGGTGACTTGAAGGAAGTAGCTGTCAAAACTGGGGCTGCATCTCCCCTGTTCCTCCATCTCATGGCAATAGAAACAGGGTCCAGTAGGCGACTCCTCCCTTGGAAGCATGAGGCAGATGTCTCCACCTCATGGCCACAACTGAGTTGGCCCACCTTGCTTTGGACACTCTCTCTCTCTCTCTCTCTCTCTTTCTCTCTCATCACAAGTGACACCCACAGCACCCATGGAGCTGCCATAACCAGTTTGCCAACAATGCTCCACTTTAGGCACTTAAAGCACAGTACTGGGCTCTAATCCACTCCACATGCTGTAATAGGTTCCTAATTCACTCCAAGCAGCCGCAGGTTCAGAACTACTCATCCCCATCTTCTAGCCTGCTCCTGTCCAGCCAGAATCCTTTCAGCAGCCTTACATGGGGGTAGTCAATCACACTGGAGTTATTGTGGACACTACCTGACTCCTTTACAGTGGCCCTTGCCATGTCAAACCACCACACTCCCTTTTCTTCCAGCCACCCACAAAATATGATCTTCTAGCAGGTAATCACCCCTGCTCTCATACTTTCTCACCATGCCCCACTCATACCCAGTGGGATATCTCTCTATTTGTCGTCAAACCCCCGAATTTATGCCTTGTACACCTTTTGTGACCTCTGGAGTACTGTGTGCAGTTCTGGAGACCCAGTCTCTGCAAAGACATAGACAGGATGTAAGCTGTCCAGAGGAGGGCAACTAAAATGGTGCAGAGTATGCACCGGAAGACATATGAAGAGAGACTTAAGAAGCTTAATATGTATAGCCTCGAGGAAAGGAGGGATAGGGGGGACATGATAGAAACTTTCAAGTACCTCAAGGAATCAACAAAGTCCAAGAGAGTAGCATCTTTCAAAAATGAGGCGTGCAAGAACAAGGGGGCACAATTTGAAGATGGGGGGTGGCTCAGAGGTAATTTAAGGAAGTATTTTTTCATTGAGAGGATTGTGGATGCATGGAATGGCCTTCCGGAGGAGGTTGTGGAGTCAAAAACAGTGGTGGAATTCAAGCATGCATGGGACAGTTCTAGGGGGTGGGGGTAGGAAGAAGTAGGCTGCTGGTTAACTAGGATCTGCAGCTTATCCATTAGGTAGGGAAATGGGCAGACTGGGTGGGCCAAGTGGTCCTTATCTGCCATCAAATTCTATGTTTCTATGTTTCTATGACCCATGGAATCCCCACCAGTGGGCAGAGGCCAGAATGCCTAATTAATGGCCTTAATGCCCTCAACAGTGCATGCTATGTACACACACCTATGGGGGAGGGTTACAATTTTATTTGCCCAGAATAGACCAGCTGAGGAGGAATATCTCATTTTCACAGGACTACCACCTTTTGATTCCAGATTTCAAACATAGTCTTTTTATGACCTAATGTTATCATCAAGACAGGTTGGAATTTTTTGAAATCCCGTTCAAAAGGTGATTTCTTAATATAACTGCAAAAACATATTTTGGAGGAGATTTGAAAAATGACAACTGTCATGTTTATGAGGTAGGGTAACATAAGGGATATGTTGAACATTAGGGGTCAAAATCTGCAAAAAATAAAGTTATGAGTAAATGTTGGAGCAATTCAATGTTTCTTCATAACTTAGTTGTACGTTTCACATTGTGACCCCAAATTTTCAACATAATCTTTTTATGACCCCTTGTTATGATCAAGACAGGTGAATTTTTTCAGTTCTGACCAAAAGGAGGTTTACAGAGGGACTGTGAAAACATGTTTCAAACTGCATTGGAAAAATGGCACCAGTCATGTTCACCAGGTGTGGTAACAAAAAGGCTATGTGCACATTTGGGGCAAAAATCTGAAAAATATCACAAGGTTATGAGTAAACAGTGAAGAAATTCAATATTTCCACATAACTTTTTTTCACATTTTGCCCTCACATTTTCAACTCTGTATTTTTATGATCCCACCTTTAAATCAAGGCAGGTGGACATTTTTAAATCCTGTTTGAAAGTTGACTTCATGGAGCAAATGTAAAAACATGTTGTAGTGGAGATTTGAAACATAACACCTGTCACATTCATGAGGTGGAGTAACAAGAGGGTAATATTAAAAACTGTGTGCTAAAATCTGCACACATGCAATCATGAGTAAACATTAATAAAATGTAACATTTCTTCACACCTTCATAATTTTGTCACATTTTGACTCTAAATTTTCAGTATAGTATTGTTGTGCCCCCCACCCTTCTGAACATGACAAGTGCCATTTATAAAATACTGTCCAAAATGTCATTTCTAACCACAAGTGTAAAAACACATTTTGGCCAGGATTAGAAAAATTACCCTTGTCATGTTCATGAGGTAAATCTGAAAAATTGGCTATGATGAAAATTCGGGATTAAAACAAACAAGATTACCAAACTTATGAGCGAATGTGGAAAATGTTCAACATACCTTAATTTGTTTTTCAATATTTTGGCTCCAGATTTTCACCATTGTCTTCTTATGACCCCAGCTTATTAACTTGGTAGGTCAAAATCTTCAAATCCCACCTGAAAGGTGATTTTTGTAGAGTGACTATAGAATCATCTTTCGAGCCTGATCTAAAAAATGTCACCCACCTTATGCATGAGGTGTGGTCCCAAAAAGGTCATTCCAGAAAGTTTGGGGAAAAATATTTGAAAAATCACCAAGTTATGAGTAGAAATGTGCAAATTCTAAAAAATGCACTTTATAATTTGTGAATTCACAATATTCTGCAAATTTTTCCATAGTGCGAAGTAAACACTTACGGTTTCACAGTGACTTTGCAGAAACCCAAAGTCACGATTTTGCAGCAGAGTTAGACACAGAGGCAAAGTGATTCCAATCTGTGCAGCTGCAGCTTCACCAGCAAAGTTTTGTCACAAAGGTAAAGTTTGGACTGTAGTATTGGGGTTGCACATGTTGCTCAACAGTATATGGAGAGGTCACATGTTGCAGAACAGCCTATAGGAAGCTGAGCATATCTTCTCTCAGTTCAGCATTATGGAGAGAGACTCAGAGAGAAGAGTGTGTGCTTTACGTAGCCAGAAAACACTTAGAAAATATCTGAAAAATTAGCATTTTGTATTCTAAATTGCTCCAAAAGTGTTCGGAGGCCTTGTGCTCCCAGAGTTGTGGTTTATTTTGTTGAGTTCCTCAGTGATTATATACTTTAAAGAAGCTGTTTAAGTTTTGACAGTGAAGTAGTGGTTTGTGTCTTGTGTGGAGGATGATAGCAGGAAGGCAGGGCAGAAAGATCTTCAGCTTTTTCTTTTTAAACAGGATATTTTTGTTAGATTTTTGCTTCCTTTGTCTTTCCAGTTTTTTTTTAATATTTGTACCATCATTTCTCAGTTTTATTTTTTCATTCAAGTTTGTATTGTTTAAGCTATTTTATCAGAGTAGTTTTATTGATTTTCTAATATAATTTCCTTTATGTGATAGTGTTCCTTTTCTGTGGGTCAGAAATACTAATAATCCCTTTTGACCCCTTTTCTTGGTTGTAATCCCTGTTCTATGTGTATTAATAAATAAGGGTTCTGTCTCTGTCAGCATGGTACCCCTGTCATTCCATTCTTTGTGCAGTGTGTTAAAACGTAAGGGTTCAGGCACTGTTGGCATGGTTGGCATGGTACCCCTGCTGAAATCCCTGTTCTGTGTATTATAAAATAAGGGTTTTGCCACTGTTGGCATGATAGCCTTGTTGTTCCAATCCTTGTGCTGTGTATTAAAAAGTAAGAGTTCTGGCACTGTTGGCATGGTATCCCTGTTGAAACCCCTGTGCTATGTATTAAAAAGTAAGGGTTCTCTCACTGTTTGTACAGTACCCCTGTTGTTCCAATCCCTGTGCTGTATTTTAAAAAGTAAGGGTTCTGTCTCTGTTGGTACAGTGCTCTTTTTGTTCCAATCCCTGTGCTGTGTATTGAAAAGTAAAGGTTATGTTACCATTGGTACATTATCCCTGTTGTTCAAATCCCTCTGGTGTTCTAAAAAAAATCAATCAAGTTAGAAAGCAGAGAAGAGTGACTGGGATAAGAAAGTTTAATAAAGGGAAAGGTGCAAGGGAGGCAGAAAAGAAGAGTTCCAAGTCTGTGGGGCCAAAGAGCCGTGCAGTTACAGAAAAAATTAATAGTATACCTGGATCACATATGGGTGAGAAAATACCAGAAGTACTCCTCAGCAAGACTGAAGTTGGCAAAATTTGCTGGGAAGTGCTTTCTTCATGGTCACAAGTCATGAGTCTTGAGGCAGCTGTCATTCACTGTCTTCCAATATATCTCGAACATTATACTATTTTATATGTGTTGTCACATCAGGGAGTTCAAGGTAGTATTGCCGTAGGTATTTCTATGGCAACAATTATCACTGCTGTGTAAGCTGAATTCCATCCAGTTTTTTGAGCTCTGGGAAGTGCTTTCTTCATCACAAGTCGTGAGTCACAAGACAGCTGTCATCCAGTTTCCTGAGCTCTGGGAAGTGCCTTTTTTCATGGTCATGAGTCTCAAGGTTGCTGTAATTTATCTTGAACATTATATTAATTTATATGTGCTGTCACATCAGGGAGTTCAGGGAAGTATTGCCACAGGTATTTCTATGGCAACTATTACCTCTGCTGTGTAAGCTGAATTCCATCCAATTCTTTTAGCTCTGGGAAGCACTTTATTCACGGTCATGAGTCACAAGTTACGAGGTGGCTGTCGTCCAGTTTTCTAAGCTCTGGGAAATGCATTTTTCACATTCACGAGCCACGAGGTGGCTGTCATTTGTTGTCTTCCAAAATGACTGGAACATTATATTAATTTATATGTCGCTCAATTCCTGCCTGCTTGGACTGTCCCATGTGACCTGCCTTTTTTTAGTAACTTTACCTTGAAAAACTCAAGGCGAAGTTGCAAGGAATAGTCAGCATAGGTGAATTTAGGCATAAAGCAGGGAACTTCAAGAAATGCTCCATTGATGTGGATTTGCTGACTTCACCAGAAATTCACCCGCAGAGTAAAACTTTGCTGAATCTCTGGCTATAAGTACAAGTTCAAAATGCATTGAAATACATTGTCTTCATACCTGATTTCCTCAGTTCCTGGTCTGGCATTGAAGAATGAAAATGTGTCTCTGGTCCAGAGATAACTATGGTATTGGACTCCAAGAAGACAAGTAAGGGGTGGAGAGGTGTTGAGTGGTAGATGGGTAGATGATAAGTGGAAGTGATTGGGTAGGGTCAGGACTCTCCCCAGACCTTTAACATTGATATGCAAAGAATTTGTTTCACAGTTTGCTGCATGGCTGTCTGCTGCCTGGTAGGCCTGCATTTAATTTCAACACATCCTTGACAGATTCAGAATATGCAGAGTGTGTACTTGACTGTACCTGGGCAGCCTTGGGTGGGTAATGGTGACAGGCAGTGGTGATAGCAACAGACATCAATTGACCATTTTCTTTTTTACAGAGTATAAAATAATAATAAACAAAAACAAACTAAAAAGCATGCTTTTCTTTATTTCAGGTACTGACACTGGGATTGGGCACCTGAGTGTTGGTTTAACAGTTATGGGGCATGGGAGCAATAGGAAGATGGAGGGATACCTGGCAGAGGGGCATATTGTTCAAAAGGGGTACAGAAAATGACAGGGAGGTGGGACACATGCTTAGTGGGAGGGTGGGAGTGTTCAAAATGGGTATGCGTAGTAACAGGGAGGTGGGAGGGATACTTGGCAGGGAGTGGAACTATTCAAAATAGGCACTGGAAATGATGGGAATTTATTTGTGGTCAAAACTCTATTCAGGTGGGTGCCATACAGTATGAGATAGATCCCACGGTGGAGCTGCTTGCGCTAGTCTTCTGGCTTGTTGTGAATGAATGCTGACATCCTCATGCTCCTATAGTAGCACCTCATTGATCAATCAGTGTTACCAGAGGAGGATATTAGGTTTTATTGACAAATCAGAAGACAAGTGCAAGCAGCTCCACCATGGGATGGATTTCCTACTACTTGGCACCCACCCAAACACACTTTGGGTAATTATTTGGATGCTTGGTGGGGAGGGAAGTGAGGGCCAGTGGGTGTGTTGGGTGGGGGGAGACCTATATCAGATTTACTATGACACATGATGAGCAAGGCTGATCCCGTCACTGCTCAGCTACCTCCTGGGCAGTGTCTTGCAGAGAAAAGAAGGCAGCCACTCTCTAATTTGAATGTCTGGCACCATTTTCAACTGCAGAAGTTTCTGCCCCACAAGCACTGACCAGTGTCATGATCAGCCTGGCTGAAAATGGGACTGTCACTGTCCAGCCTACTGTAGCCTGAACTGCATTGGACTCATTAGGGACCCTCCTCAGAAATGCAATTCTTTGTAACAAAATATTTGCTGTTCAAGCATGTGCATACAGACATAAAAAGTATAGGTCAGTATTTTCACCGCTATCATGCACTGCTGTTTTAAGTGGGAGAGGAGAGGAGAACATTCAGCTAGTAAAAGTTTACATAAGTTTCAATTCCTGCATTCCATGATAAACAAACAATACGTCTAATGTACTTAATGTATGGCTAGACAGATGCTTGACAGCTATGGAGGGACAACTTTCTATTAGTTACTGCAAACAAAAGAAATTCATGTTTTTAATGAACAAAGTTTGAATGTTTTTGTATTTTAAATTTTCTCAGTTAAAGAGACACTGTCAACCATTTTTGCATCATATTATTTCAGGTTGAAAACTCACATTTTATGATTTCTTACCTGCTCTAAAATTGATTGGTGTTATTGGTGGTTTAATCTGCCTTCTTTCGTAGTACCACTGAAATGCATGGTAATTCTGTATTTGTATTCAACTTTGTTTTGTTTCTTATCCTTGATCAATTCTTCTTGCTCAATTCCTGAACATTAGGAAAACCCCAGTGTAGTGCAGCCACTCATGATGCAGTAATTTCCTCTGTATTCACTGCATCTTGAGTGGCTAGACCACATTGGGGAGTTCCCAAGTTCAAGAAAGATACAGTGTGAGATGATTAAGGAATGTAAACAAACATATTTTAGTATGGTAACACCAGTATCGTGGGCAGTCTGTTTTTCACTTTTAAAAAGAAAATAGGAATCAGAATCAAACTACCAGCCATATCAGCATATTTTACAGAATGCTAACAATCATAAAATATGTTTTTTAAATTAGGAACAGTTTGAGGCCTAAGGGGGTTGACAGTGTCCTTTTAACCTGTATTCTACAGTATGCACAAAAAGACACTTCAAGGTTGTGCATTATTCTGACCTAACTGCACTTCTAGGGGCTGAAGGCACTCTGCCTGTGGCATCATGTCTCACTATGCACCTGGGCATTCAGTTAAATTAGCATAATGTACATCCCATAATGTCTTATTGCTTACATATGCCATTCTCTTCTAATACTCTGGCTATCTCTAAGTACTTGATATCATGCATTCAAAAGGAGCACGAGACTACATAGCTATACCAAATGGCACAAATAAAACATCAAACAGCACAAGTCAGAATTTATCTTTCACTAGAAAACAATGTAAGGAGAACAACAAATACAGAGTACACTCTCTGGGACCATACACACAATGCAGTGATGGAACTGAATAAAACCAACAGCTGGTGCTGTTCCTTAAAAAGGAAGAGATAGAGAATAAGAAAAAAAAATGAGAACAAAATGTACCAGTGAGGATTTCTGGAAAGCTACCTCATCCATGGAATCAATATCTACATGTATGCACGACAGGCAGCAGCAAATTATAGTCTTCTTATCCAACAGTAGGAAGGCAGAAACAAGAATTCCCTAGTATGGCATCATGTGGAGCACACAGTAGAATATCATCAGCATAGAAACTCCATGTCAGGCAGAAGTGAAGATGGACTGGAGTGGAGACTGGGGACCAAACACCAATGAGCAGTGTAATATCAAATGGTCTGTTGGACCCACATATGCAGGTCCATGGTCTTTATAATAAACAAGGAAGTACTGAAGAAGATATTCCTCACTAAGGTGAAATATGACAGTACATCTGCATGACGTACTATCACAACATGTAAGTGAACTGCAGAAAAGAGGAATTAATTTTTGGCTCCTCCACCTACATCCACCTACAGTATGTAACTAAGTAGTCTGTCATGCAGAGAATGCAATAGATTTACTCTTTCTCTACAATCCTTTCTCAGACATAGACTCACCCTTTCATTTATGACAGCCTTTGCTCTTAGGCAGAATGACAGCCTGCTGCAAGCCTATCCTTTTCTATGTCATATACACTAATGGAATTTCTAAGCTTACCCTCTCTCTCAGTTGATGGATTTGCCAAAAGGGCCTCCTTGTCCCTCATATGCATCCCCTCATCCTTAGAAGAACCAATACTATCTATAGACACATCCTACAGTACCCCTTCAGTTTTGACATGTGCAACCCCATTGGACATCTGTGTAGTGCCTTCTGGGGACCACATGCCCTTTCTATTTTTGGTTGTCCCCTTACACATATTTTGATGCCCAGCAACCTGTGTCATGGTTGTTCTTTCCCCCTCTTTGACTCAAACTGTTTATTTTAACATGCCTACAGTTGACTCCACAGCAGACAGGGTCCAATGCAAGACAATCAAAATGATCAGAGCTGTAGAAGACAAAAGCTATTGAAAGTGGTGACATTGTATGCTTTTGTTGATGAAATGTAGTCTGAGGGGGGGCATAACTCAAGTTCATCCTTCCGATGAGACTTTAAACCAAGATGCATTTGCCTGTTCTGGTGGTTGTTCAGGGGGATGTTAAAGTCCCCTTAAAAATTGGGCAAATGATTTTGAGCAATCTGATTGGCTGTTAGCCATGCATTAGAAGTGTCTAACACATAGCTAAAACTGGTTCTGCCAACTGGAACACAATTCATTTTCAGAGTCATTGTGCCACAATGACAACATGTACTTTCAAACCTGACAAGCTGCTATTTTTCCCCCAGTACATAAACACTAGACAAATAATCAAAGGAAATAAAATGCTGAGCATCAGGCATTTTAAACAGTCCCCCCCTAACCAAAAACAGGCTCCATATTTTGATTTTGGCAATTTGTTTACTGTCTTTATTTTTTTAAATAATAGTTTGTATTTGTGTAGCAACTTTGTGGCTGACCTGTCAGCCCTCCTGCTTACCCACTACCTCAACAGTTTCAGACATTGAGGAAACTGCATTTCACACCCAAACTGCGGCAGTAGCTTCTCACTCGCTCACCCAGACTTATTAGTACTCACATTCCCAGTTCCCTTGTCCCCTGCAGTCCTCAAAACAGATCTGGGAAACCAACCAAGATAAAGAATTAACTTTCAGATGGTCAACTGTTTTAGTATGACACGCTACACAACAGTTGTTCACCCCCCATGACTCTCTCTCTCTCTCTTTCTCTCTGTTGTCTAGTCACCAAGTATGTGCTCAGAAACCTGCTTCCGCACACTTTCTCCAACATGGCCATGCTAAAAAATGCCATCCTCAAGTAGAACTATACTTTGCACTCCTACCTTTGCCTGCCCTACCCCTCAGACCCCCACCTGTTAATCTTCCACTTCAGTTACCCCAGCGCTTTATATTAAAAATTATGTTTTACCTTACATGACTTCAATGATTGTGGCTGCACTTCTGCACTCTCCTGATGTTGTTTTTATTCATAATTGTACTTACTATAAGGATGGGGGAAGGGGGAGATGCCACAATCTTGCTACTACCTCTCAGCCAGAGAATTCTAATAGAAACTTAAAGCAAAACTACAGAGGTGAGCTAAACTATAATTATAAAAGCCTGTGAAGCCCAGAAGAACACAAGCAAAACAGAAAAGCCTTACAATCCAGCAAAGTGGATGAACTATTTTATCAAAGACTAAGCAGCACTTTTAACTTTTTGAATGTTTGAACATATGAATTTAAATTTTACTACTACTGTAAAATACAAGGACCCATTTTATAAGTGCAATAAGCCACTATGGAGTGTGCATTAGACAGCTCTAATGCTTGGCTAGGGGGCATGATACACGTCACCTATGGTCGCCTGCCTCTCTACACCCCCTAGCCATGTATTAGAACTGTCTAATACACACTATGTTGTGTCGTATTGCTTACTTGGAGCTTCCTAAAAAGAGAAGAGGAATTTTAATTAAAATAATAAAGACATTTTATTCACCGTATCTAGTATCAAAGAAAAGTCATTACAGTACAAACATTTCAAGTCATATGGTACAGATTCACCTTTGTACTCTCCATATGCTGTTGTACCATAGCTTGTTCATCATAAGGCTTGGTATAGACTGTTTCTTAGATGCATTTACCCTCATAACTGCTAAACATACATTTTTAGTCACTGTCTGGGGTGCAACATACTTTTGCTGTATACAAAGGTATCATAGAACTTGCCACCAATAATATTTACAGCATGCCGTACAAACATGCACGCTACTGTGTGTTTATTTGCTCCATGATGCTGAAAAACAACATAATACTACCTCTTGATAGATTACTTGGTCAAATAGTGGTTCTCCCCATAACCTGGCTAAAGACTCCCAAAATAAGACTGCAAATGGATACTGAAGGAGAAAATGCATCTTTGTCTCAAGTATATCATTACAAGAGTTTGGGGGGCACATTCGCTCATCTACACTCTCATACTTAAGTTTTGCTTTGACAGCGATTTTGCCACTGACTCCTAACCAACACACATCCCACATCTACCTAGGTACTGTATATGGGTGTTAATTGCTCCATACTGTAGCTTTATCTTCAGCTCCCACTGGGCATTCATATAGTGTTCTGATCACCAAAAAAGTGTGGGCCACTATATGTGTATATAACTGTTTCCTAGGCAGGAGCTGTATGGCTGCCACTGTAAGGTATCATTTTCTAATTTTCACCATAGCCTGATAAATATATCCCACAACTACAGAAGCTAAAGAATTATTAAATGCAGAAAAATCTTCAGTCTTCCAACTTAACCATCATGGGACAATCCATTCTTCTATTAATGGTACCCACACCTTAAACTCCCATTATAATTCTGGGGAAAAATTAAATGATAAAAACATAGCCATTAAGAAGCAAACATGATTAACCATTTGAACTCCTCCATTCTGTGTATTCCTATACATCCATTCTCTTTTAATGGGGTTTAGCCAGCTGCCACCAAATCCCTTGAAAAATAAACTATATAGTTTTGTTTTGAACTGTTCTGGCACAGGGTTCAAGACTGTTATGTACAAAAAACAAGGTAATATGACCATTTTGATCCAAAATAGCATTTAGCCTTGAATAGTAATCTGTTATTCCATTTTGAGCATTTCGACTCTGCATACTGCTGACACCAGGATGCATCTGGAAATGAGCAACACTGCTCAGTATGCCTTTCCTGGTGAAACATTTCTCATGAATGATGTCGCTGTCGTGGCATTGTTCGGGCCCAAAGGGTGATTTCACACAGTGACTGTGCAGTGGCTGCGGGATCGCCCTTCGGGCCTGAGTGGCATCATGGCAGTGGCATCGTTCGTGAGAAGGGGTCCCGGGGGCCCCATGTTGAAAATTTGGTGCAGGGGTTCCAAAAGGTGCCTGAGATATGCAATAAAGTTGAAACCCCCCTATCTAGCCCATTATTCAGCTTACCAGCATTTCCTCAGTTCGCGGTCGGCTTTGAAGAGTGCAGACGTGTTCCTGGTCCACCGAAGATCGTCGCGCTGAGCTCCGGAGGTAAGTATGGGGTGAGGGGGTGTGGGGAGGCTGGGTGCACAGTGGGTGGGTGCGGGTTGTGGGAGGGGACTGGGAGACTACGGGACTGTTTTTCTACAGGTTTAAAAAAAGGGGACGTTTGCCACGCTGGGTGGGCTCCCAGCATGGCAGAAGATGGCTGGGGCTGAGGAGCTGACGGGAGATTGGGCACCCGTCGGCAAAAAAAATGGACGTTTGCCATGCTGGGGTGGGCTCCCAGTGTGGCAGAAGGATGGCTTGGGGCCATGGAGCGATGGGGATTAGGCACCCCGTCCTAGCTAACATTTACAGCGCTGGGGTGGGCTCCCAGTGTGGCACCAAAGCTTTGGGGGGGAGCGCATGATGCGAGGGGGGCGGCGTGACGCAATGCTCAGTATGACAGCGGTGGTTTTCTTTGAAGCAGAGGACCACCGCTGTCAAACAGAGCTCCTGCACCCATTGGTGCAGGACCGCCACACCTGCTCAATGGAGCACTGGATTGCAAGGGAGAGGCACACCTCCAAAGTGTGCTACTCTCCCAAAACGTTCCTTGTGCATGCACACAAGTGAACGTAAAAAAGGAAGTGGTTATCCCTCTGTACAGACAGTTTGTGAGACCCCATCTAGAATACTGTGTGCAGTTTTGGAGACCTCATCTATGCAAGGGCATAGACAGGATGGAAGCAGTCCAGAGGAGGGCAACTAAAATGGTGCAGGGTCTGCATCAGAAACCATTTAAAGAGAGGCAGAGATAGCTTAATATGTATATCCTTGATGAAAGGAGGGACGGGGGGACATGATTGAAATGTTTAAGTACCTGAAGGGAATCAACAAAGTCCAGGAGGGTAGCATCTGCCAGAAAAAGAGATGTGTAAGAACAAGGGGGCACAATTTAAAGATAGAGGGGGGATAGCTCAGGGGTAATGTGAGGAAATTGTTTTTCACGGAGACAGAGGTGGATGCATGGAACTGCCTTCCTGGGGAAGTTGTTGAGTCTAAAACAGTGGGGAAATTCATACATGCATGGGACAGACATAAGGCAATCTTAGTGGGGGGTGGCAGGAAGTAGGCTGTTGGTTAACTAGAATCTGCAGCTTATCCAGTAGGTAGGGAAATGGGCAGACTGGGTGGGCCTAGTGGTCCTTATCTGCCGTCAAAGTCTATGTTTCTATGTTTCTATAAATAAATGAAATAATACTGAATGCTATGGGACCAATATATTAAAGCAGAGTCAGACAGCCCAAAGAGTACTCCCAGAATTTTGACCAGAGGACGGACAATTTTACTATCAGCTGGTTCTTGCACTATTTCAAATTGATGTGTATAACCAGTCACTGTACCCATGCTTTTACTGTAATTATGCTTGATCCTGACATACAGGAAAGCCTATGTCATGCTTCCTATACTTCCGCACTAGAGGCTGAGTCTCGTAAAATAATACACAAATCATCAGCAATAAGCCAATGTCTAAAGCTCTGCCATATCTGGAGATAATTGAATACCTTTAATCACAGTGTTATTTTGAATAATACACAGCAATGAAAATACGGAAAGTAGGGGACTACAGGGACACCCTTGTTTAACTCCTTGTTTAACTTGAATGGCCAAGCATTGACCTGAGTTAATTAGAGGCATAGCATTTGACCCTTCATACAGTAAAACAATCCATTCAATGAACATTTCAGAAATTCCATACAGGTGTAAAATTTTCATTAAATACCCTTGAGGTACATGGCTGAAAGCCTTCTCCTGGTTGATTGACAGGAAAAGCCTGACATATCTCGTTGCTTAGGATTTTGTGTATGTAAAGTATGCTATTTATGATAAACTTAGTTATTTATTGCAGTGCAATATGGCTGTTGGTTTATTTATTTATTTTGTGTGTGTGGTTGTAATTTATAAATTTTAATTGTTTGTTTCTATGATTATGGATTTGATTGTTTAATGTGTGTTATTTCCTCCTTGCTACAGGTGCCCTGAACCTTCAGAGAAGGGCACCATAAATAAATAAAGCTGCTGCTACTACTACTACTATTACTACTACTACGACGGATCTGGCCAGTAACATTGTGTCCTAAACAGTGCAGCACATTACAGAAACCGAAATCATGGCGGCCGACAATGTGGCATGTACCTCTTTATCACCGTAAGCATATTGCAAGCAGACAGTATGGGGTACTGCCCTGGTTGCGGTGTTATCCCCATAAGCTGCCATGTCTCACCCACAGCAACCCGCTGGTCAGTATTGACACCGTAGTGCCCCCCCCGCCGCCAATAGCTGGTAACGCCGCCCCCCAATCCGTCACAGTAAAAGTGATAATGGTAAAACTCCCTGGTGTCTAGTGGACCCCCAGCCACCCAGGTAGTCCCCACCACCACGCTCCCACCCCTACCCAACCACTAGCAGGTGACCAGTACAGGCCTCCACTCTCCACCATGGCTGCCCGACTGAACTGCGATGAATGAGGGGCCACACTGCACTCAGGTATGCGCTCATTCACGCCAATCAGTCAGGCGGCCAGCCATGGTGAAAGTGGAGGGCTGTGCTGGTCTCCCACTGCTGGTTGGGGTAAGGGTGGGCAGGTGGTGGGGGACTACGGGGTGGTTGGGGGTCCACTAGACACCAGGGAGTTCTCACCAATATCACTTACTGTGATGGATTGGGGGGGTGGCTACTCAGTGATTGGTGATGGGGGGGCACTACGGTGTACTACTGGATAGTGGGTTGCTGTGAGAGGGACATGGCAGCTGGGTTGGGGGACACACCGGCAACCAGGGGCAGTACCTCATACTGCCTGCTTGCAATATGCTGGGCGGCGATGTTATGTACATGCTGACATTGTCGGCTGCGATGATTTCCCAGTTTTGTAATGTGCCGCACTGTTTAGGACACTATGTTACTGGCCGGATCCACTACTACTGACACTGCTCCCAATTGACCCCTTTCTAACAATTTCCTGAGTATCAAAAGTTTGTCATATATACTGTAGACTGATTTTTTTATTGAACATGTTTGAGAGGGAGCAAGGACTGATAGAGCAGTAACTGCTAAACTATCTGTCAAAATTTTGGAAAAGATCTTTTAGCCTGTATTCAACAGACATCGTAGCCTCCAATTGTTTTTTTTTTGCTACTTAATTTTTATTGATGCACAGAAAATACATCAGATTGACATAACAACAATCTGTTACCACAATCAAATGGGAAAACAATTAGTGTTAATGATCTGATACAAACAGAAGAGCTCTTATAATATCTGTTTCCTATGTTCTGTGAACAGAGTCCCAAATAGGGACCTCAAAAGTCCATATTGATGCAGTCCAAAAGTGTTCCACAGCTCATTTCCCTCTGTTCACACACAGTTGATTTTTATTTTTACCTTTTATTTAACTCCATTCTTAGCCTAAGCTCCTCTACCTGTTACAAAACACTTCTGAATTTAAGGAACTATATATACATTCAATAAAATTTAATAAATCATGGCCTTAAACCATACGAAGACCAACACTATTTCAAAAAAAAAAAAAAATAATTTAACTAACTGGTGGTGTGTGTGTGGCAAATTCATCTGTTGTTTACTGGGTCACCCCTCTCCTCTCCATTGCATCTCTAATGTTTTACTTCTCTACTCTTTCCCTCGGCCCTGTGTCTCCCCCCCCCGCCCCTGCCCTGCGAAATCCCTAAGATGGATACTTAGTTGACAAATCCTCCAGCATATACGACAGATGGAGGATGGGTTCATCAATGGATTTCTGTTATCCACTCCAACCCCTCTTGTGTATGTTCAGACCTGGAAGGTTATCTTGGCTGGGGTCTGGATCCACATTTGTATCTATATTTATCTTTGTATCAATATCTGTATCAATATCTGTCCCCCTCTGAATGTTTGGTGGGGAACCTTTCTCATACCAGTCTCTCCACACCAACCCAAATCTCCCCATATTAAGCTTTAGAGCTGCTGTGATTTTTTTTCATTTGCTCTAGCTCATTTACCTTGCCTCTCCAGATCTGAACAGTAGGTGGGCTTATGGACCGCCAACAAATTGTGATGCTTTTTAAAGCCGCCAGTCTGAAGGTGTGGTATAGTTTCCTCTGAGGCCTAGAAAGTTTTAACTGTTCCTTATTCTGGAGTCCTAAAGACAGGGCTTCAAAAGTTCCGGGTAAAGGGACCCCCAGAATTATCTGGATCTGTTCACGTACCCGCCGCCAGAAGCCCCCAAGCTCTGGGCATCCCCAGAAAATATGAAAATTGGAACCCACTTCCCCACATCCCCTCCAGCATTTATTCATGTAGTCAGGATTGAAGTGTTGAGTAGTTGTGGGGGTTCTAAAAAAGCGCATCAGAACTTTCCAATGGTATTCACCCCAAGTGGGTGAGGCCGTAATGTGCCAACTTTGGGAAAGTGCCTTCTGCCACTCTGAACCCTCTATTTGTAAGTTTGATTCATTTTCCCATCTGATCTTGACCACCTCAACTTGTTCTGAGTGCTGATCTGTCATCAGCCTGTAAGTTTGGGAAATGGGTTTCATTTTAACTCTTAAGGTGATCCAGCTGTAGAAGAGTTGCTCTAGATCTGTCAGGGGCCTTAACAGCTGTTGTAGGTGGGAAGATTGCTGAATAAAATGCCTTACTTGCAGGAATCTAAAATGGTCTTCTTTTCTGAGTCCATATTTTAACCTTAGTTGTTGGAATGTGGTGCAGATATGCCCCTCAAGGAAATGAGTAAACCTGGTGAGGCCCTGGCGCTCCCAAAACCTGTATCCTGCGTCCAGACTTGGGGGGCCAAATGATTCTTGATGGCGGATGAGGAACAGCAGGCCTAACCCTCCAGGAACTCCCATTCATTTACATAAAGTAAGTAATACCTGCAGAGTACGTCTAGTCCACGGGTTCCTCACCCTGCTCACCATGCCCGGGGAGACAGAGGCAGTAGGGAGAGTCCAAAGTGCTAACTTTTGGGCTTGTTCCAACTCCATGGTATACCATCTATTGTCCACACTCTGCTTAATCCAGGCATAGAGCCAAGGGACCTGTGCCACCAGGTAATACTCTTTGATATCTGGCAGACCCAACCCTCCCTGCTCCTGCCTGGTACAGAGAAGTGCTCTTCTTAGCCTAGGCTTTTTACCATTCCATATGAAATGTGTTATTAGGTGGTCTATTTCTTTTAGGAACAAGTTAGGAGGGGTGATCAGCAGTGTCTGAAATAAAAAAAGTAAACGTGGCAGCACGTTCATTTTGATAGAATGTACCCTTCCTAAAAGGGTCAGGGGGAGCAGTCTCCACCTGCCCAAGTCTTGCCTAATGGAGTCCCGGAGTCTAAAGCAATTGGCAGAAAAGAGTTGGGTTGTTTCCGCTGAAACCCTTATTCCCAGATATCTAATTGTATTATTTGGGGCCCACGCAAACTGGAAGTGGGATTGTAATTCAGGTGGTGGACACCCACTTAACCGTATTGCCTCGGACTATGAAGGGTTAATTTTGTATCCCGCTAGAACGCAGAATTGATTCGGGATTTCCATGAGGTAAGGGAGAGAACTAACCGGATCACCCAGGTAAATCAGTGCGTCATTGGCATACAATGAGAGTTTGTGGGTCTGGGAGCCTACTGTGATTCCTACCACCTGGAGGTGTTGTCTAATCTGTTCAGCTAGGGGCTCTAGGGAGAGGTCAAACAGCAGTGGAGAAAGAGGGCACCATTGACGGGTTCCTCAAGATAGAGGGAATCTGGCAGAGGAACAGCCATTCACAATTATCACCGCCTCTGGTTGGGAATATAGTGCTGAGACTGCTCCAATGAAATTATCCCCTAAATTGAATTTTTTAAGGACGGCTTGGAGAAAAACCCAATCTACCCTATCGAATGCCTTTTCGGCATCGATACTTACTGCTAATTTAAGTGAAGAGGCTGTTCTTTGAGAAGAAATTATGTTCAAGAGACGCCTTACATTGTCCTGTAGAAATCTGTCAGAAATAAATCCAGTTTGATCCGGATGTACAAGGTCACTGATGACTAGTTGTAGTCTCTGGGCCAATATGCCAGTGAATATTTTTAAATCTGTGTTTAATAGGGAAATGGGTCTGTACGATACGCATTCCTCCGGCGGCTTGCCTGGTTTCAACAGCACAGATATCCTGGCATAATTCCACAATGGGGGGATTGGAAGAGATTTTCTCAAGACTGCATTAAATGCCTCCAAAAGAGAGGGGAGAAGATCTGCCTGGAAGGTCTTGTAAAATTCAGCGGGATACCCATCTAATCCCGGGGCCTTGGTATTTTTAAGAGAGGAGATCTGATTCCTAAGCTCTTGCATTGTAATAGGGGCTACCAACCTCTCTCCACTAGCAGTGTCTAGGACTGGAAGACTAATCCCCCCCAAATATTGGGCAATTTTAGTTTCATGATCCAGGTTCCACTCCGCCGCATATAGTTCTTGGTAAAAGTCAGCAAAGCACTTTGTTATGTCCGATTGGGATGTAATCAAGCGCCCATCCAATTCCCTCCCGAGTTTTAGCACTGCCCTGGATGCTGCCTCTTTACACAGCTGGGCCGCTAATAGCTTGCCTGCCCTGTTGCACCTGTCATAGAACAGCTGCCTGGCAAACCGGCAGCTGGCTTCTATAAGCTGATTTACCAACCGGGACAGCTTTTCCCTGGCTGCATCTAGCTCTTTCTTTATTTCCGCCTGATTATGTTGCTTGTGCTGTACTTCTGTCTCAAAGATTACTTTTTCCAGCTTTCTCTGTACTTCTAGCCTCCAATTGTTAATATCCGTCCTGTCACCCTTTTTAAATCAATATGTCAAGATGGCCGATGTCATGGAGACTGTAAGTGATTTTTTTACTAAGCTATTGTCTATTGTCTGCATATCTGCCTGTAACTAAGCTAACATTGTATCAGTCAACAGTCTGTTATATTGTCTGTAATTAATTCAGGGTTTCCCCCGAAAAAGGTAAAACTTGTAAAATGGGGCCAAAGAATGGTGAAAAAACCTTATAAACGTCAGATGGCAACCTCTCTGTGCATGGAGAAATATTGTCCTGAACCTTTAGTTGCATTCTTCAATTTCCATAGCTGAGCTGGAGCTGTCAGCTGAGCAGCCACTTATGCAGATACTGAAGGAATGTCCAAAGCATACTTAACTAGATGTCTCCACTCTGATCCTGTTGTTGCCCCAACCATATCAGAAACATGAGCAGCCACTACTTCCACAGTCTTATCCCAAGATGTTTCTACAGGACCACCTGGAGAATGCAGCAAAGCCATGCATCCACCTTTTGCTTACCCTGCCTTGACAAATGATCCATGTGCTGGGACCTTCCCTGGATGCCAAACTTATGTTTTTGTTCTAATGACAGTACTCTATTGTATCAGTTTCATTGCAGATTTAACTGCTTCAATTCGATAAGTTAAATCTATACTCTGTTTTTTGCATATGGGATATTAACCTAAGAAGTCAATTTCTGATGTTAAATATTTCAAATACTTCTCAGTCTTTGTTTTCCTACCATATGATTAAAAAAAGTATCTCATGTCTCCCTTAGTGTCCTCCGACCATTGTAAAAAATCCTCATAAGCAACCAAAACAAATAGCCTGCCATGGAAAAACTTGTGGCATTTAATCCTTATTTCAGACTGTTCTAGTATCTTAGAATTTAAACACCATGGGGGATGGTATCCTGGGTGGTTTGTGGTCCAGGATTACACTTACAAGTAGCCACCAAATGGTCTGAAGTGTCTATTGCTATAGTCCTTGCTCTGTCACTATTAAGGCTATTTGACAGGAACAAAATATATCTATCCTAGCAGCTAATGCTCCTTTAACAAATGTTGCTGAGGGTCTTCCTATGCCACAGTTCTGTAAGCAGGGGTCTCTCACCATTTCCTTCAAGTATGTAGAGCCCCTATAGAGTTCATTCATTTTCCCTCCCTGTTCAATACAGAAAAACCTCAACTGAAATCTCCCCCTAAGATTACTGACTTACTAGGATGGAGGTATGGGTGAATTTCACAAAACAGAGAAACCCCAGCTTCATTAGTTTGAAGTGCATACATGTAACTTCCTCTGGAGGGGCTTACATGGATGCTGTTGTGTTGATCCTAGAACCCTGGCTATTGTCTCCTTGCACTCTCTGGCCCCAGGGCTGTAATTGGGAAGAGGGACCAGAGGAGCCACTGAGATAATCAATGTACAGACAGCGTGTGTACGATTGACAAGCTGCCTACTTGACCGTGTGAACTGAACCCAGCTTGTATGTTGTTTCAGCACTGAAAGTTCCTGCCCATAGACATAAAAACAGCATTGGTAGCACATAGAAATACAGGAACATAGAAGTTAACAGCAGAAGGAGACTGCTAGGTCCATCTAGTCTACCCATTTGTTTTAGATCTATTTTGACACTCTAGTTGTCCGTTGTAGTCAGGGCTCCTTTGTGTCTATCCCATGCATTCTTGAATCCCACCACAGTGTTGACCCCCCACAACCTCTTGGGGCAGGCTGTTCCAGGCATCCACCACTCCTTCTGTAAAGAAAAACTTCTTGTTGTTGGTAGAGAACCTCCCTCCTTGCAGCCTGAGGTCATGTCCCCTGATCCTGGAGCCCTTCTTGAAGTGAAAAGGTTCCTCTGCCTGTACCTTGTTAATGCCTTTTATGTACTTGAATGTGTCAATCATGTCCCCTCTCTCTCTTCTCTGCTACAGGGAGTACATATTCAGTTCCCTAAGTCTTTACTCATATGACATGTACTGCAGACCCTAAATCATTTTTATGTCCTTTCTTTGTATTGTTTCCACCCGGTCAATGTCCTTCCTGAGGTGAAGCCTCCAGAATTGGACTCCGTATTCCAGGTGAGGCCTGACCAACGAAGCAGTGATCTGTACAGTGGCAATACCACCTCTCCTGATCTTGATTCCCTTTCCAATACAGGCCAGCATTCTGTTGGCCTTCAATGTTGCCTTCTCACACTGCTTACTAACCTTCAAGTCATCTGAGATTATGATTCCCAGATCGCATTCCTGGTTTAAGGCCACCAGTCTTTTGTCTCCTAGGTAATACTCCTTTCTTGGATTTTTCTTTCCTATGTGCATGACCTTGTAATTTTTGGCATTAAAATTCAGCTGCTACACTCCAGACCAATCTTTTAGTTTCTTGAGGTCATTGTCCATCTTGCTCACTCCTTCTGAGGTGTCCATCCTGTCACATATTTTGGTGTTGTCTGTGAACAGACACACCTTCCCTTCCAGTCCATCTGCGATGTCTGCTATAAAAACATTTAAGAGCAGAGGCCCCAGCATTGAGCCCTGGGGCACCCCGCTAGTCACCCTGCCTTCCATTGATTGGGTTCCATTAACCTGTACCCTCTGGATTCTGCCTTGTAACCAGTTTTGTACCCATCTGAATACTTCTGGACCAACCCCTGTATGGTCAAGCTTCTTTACCAGCCTTCTGTGTGGAACTGAGTCAAAGGTCTTGCTAAAGTCTAGATAGACCACATCTATTGCCCCACTGTCATCCACTATTTTTGTAGCATAGTCAAAAAAGTCATGCAGATTTGTCTGGCATGACCGACCTGCTTGGAAACCATGCTGTTTAGGGTCTTGTTGGCTGCTAGTTTTGAAGAATGCTATCATTCTCTGTTTGAATAGTGCCTCCATTAGTTTCCCTACTATAGATGTGAGGCTCACCAGTTTGTAATTACTAGCCTTTTCTCGACTGCCTGATTTGTGAAGTGGAACCACTATTGCCTTTTTCCAGTCTTCCGGTACCACACCGCTCTTCAAGGATTTCATGAATAGAAGTGCCAGAGGGGCTGCTAATTCTGCCCCCAGTTCCTTAAGGATTCTGGGGTGCATCTCATCTGGGCCTATGACTTTGTCTGCTTTTAATTTATCACCTCCCATACTTCGGCTTCTGTAAAGGAACTCGTGTCTACCGCTGGTCCTGGGGTGTTGTGTTTTTCAGGGCTGGGCCATCCCCTGGGTCCTCTTTGGTAAATGCTGAGCAGAAGGATTTTTTGAGGATTTTGTCTTTCTCTGGGTCATGTTTGGCACATTTCCCTTCTTCAGTAGCAATCTTTACTATCCCCCCTTTTGTCTTCCTACATTCCCTAATGTTTCTAAAAAATGATTTGTTTCTTCTCTTTGCCCCTTTTACTATCTTTTCCTCTGTCTTGGCTTTTATATTTTCTAACTTACTTGTTAGACTCTTTCATTTTTCCCTTTTATGATTCCCAGTCTTTCTCAGTTTTGGTTTCCTGGAATATACTGTACGCCTTCTTTTTTTCTTTGACTGTAGTAGCCACTTCCTTGGAAAACCATAGAGGATTTATTTTTGCTTTGCTGATCCATCTGGCACATTGATCTGTGGCAGTCTTTATTGCTTGCTTGAGTCTCCCCCACATGACCTGCACCATCTCACCCTCTATTTCCATTAACTGGCTACTTATGCTGCTCCTCATTTTTTGGAAGTCAGCCTTTCTGAAATCTAACACCGTTATCTTTCAGTGGCTGGTGTCCTGTGTTATGTTTTTTTGATTTTGTTGCACTTGCCCAGCTCCCATGGCTTTTGTAGGAGGCCTCATACCCCCTTCTACTCTGTCCACCTGGGCTATTTAAGGCTACCTCTACCCCAGCTTCATTATGCTTGGGGGCCAGGGGGGTGTATATGATCTTTCTCCCCTTAACCCCTGAGGATGCCAGCATGAAGGACGTGTGTCCAGGCAGATGACATGCTGATGGAAGCAGGATGGAAGCAGTCCAGAGGAGGGCAACTAAAATGGTGGAGGGTCTGCAGCAGAAACCATATGAAGAGAGACTGAGAGAGCTTAATATGTATAGTCTTGATGAAAAGAGGGACGGGGGGACATGATAGAAACATTCAAACCTCAAGGGAATCAACAAAGTCCAGGAGGGTAGCATCTTTCAGAAAAAGAGATGTGTAAGAGCAAGGGACATAATTTAAAGATAGAGGGGGGACAGCTCAGGGGTAATGTGAGGACATTTTTTTTCACAGAGAGAGTGGTGGATACATGGAACAGCCTTCCTGAGGAGGTCGTTGGGTCTAAAACGAGGGAATTCAAACATGCATGGGACAGACACAAGGCAATTATACTGGGGGGTTGCAGGAAGTAGGCTGTTGGTTAACTAGAATCTGCAGCTTATCCAGTAGGTAGGGAAATGGGCAGACTGGGTGGGCCAAGTGGTCCTTATCTGCCATCAAAGTCTATGTTTCTATGTTTCTATGCACGCTGCCCTGCTCCAGAGAGCCACTATTGCCCCTGTAAGCCCATGCTTCCACTGGCCCCCAGGAACATCAGGTTCATGAGGCACCCCAGGTAACCCACCCCTGAAGGAGGACAGCATACATTGGGATGCTCAATCCTCCATCCCCCCACAGGCCCCCGACAACCCTGAGTCAAGAATGGCATCTCCCCTTGTTGGGGTTTTAACAAGCTGGCACAGTCCCACACTTTGTAGTGACAATAAGAAGTCCCTACCTCTTGTTGTTGCTGCCATTAGTATGCTCCAGTTAATATCTGGTAGGTTGAAATCCCCACCAGTATTACTTTACCTTTATCAGACATTTTGTGGATTTCCTCTATCAGGTCTTTGTCTCCTTTATCTCCTTGATTTGGGGGTCAGTACACAACACTGATTCTGAAGAGTTTTCCCTTGCCCATGTCTACTGTTAGCCACAGTGACTCACAGTCCCCAGGTTCTCCTTTTACTTCTGTGGCTTTTATTTCCTCCCGAATGTAAATGGCTATGATCCCCCCCCTGTTGTTTTCCCTACCTATCTTTCCTAAACAGACTGTATCCAAGAATGGCCATATCCCATCCGTGGTTTCCCGTGAACCACATTTCTGTTACAGCCACCCAGTCCAACCTTTCTGTTTCCAAGATGGCTGTGACTTTGGGAAGTTTGTTGGTTAGGCTTCTAGTATTTGCAACCATTGCCTACCAGGAATGTACATGCTCTTTTGCATGAGGTTGTACTATCTTCCTGGATTGCTCCAGTTTGCTCTTTCTGGCCAAGAGATTATGGAGGTTGCTGGTTCGGGCAGATGTTGTCTCTGATTTGTTTTCTGTGGATATATGCACGCATTTGGTGTTTTGGGGAGTGATGACCAGCCCACTGATGGCAGGAGTATGAGTTGCATCATTCTCCCCTTTATTTAATTTTAACTACCTGTATAGACATCACATTTTTGTCTGCGTGCTTGCACACCTTCTCTGTTTAGGTGCAATCCGTCATATTTAAAAAAGATCTTTCCCAAAAGTTGTGCCATTTCCCTATATAGTGGTATCCCTTGTCTTGGCACCAGTCATGCAGCCATGACCTTCTCTACCTCATCCTGCACCTCCTCTAATGTGCTGCAGCCCCAGGGACACCAGTGGGCATTAGGGGGCTCAGAGACACTAGGAGGGAGGAGATGAGAAAAGAGAATGGACTTTGTGACTTTGCCATTCCTCTGCCTCTAAAGATAGAGTGGCTGCAAGCCACATGGGGGAGTTTACCTGGCAAAAGGGGGGGAGCAGATAATGGAGCTCTGGACTGGGAGCAGAATACTTTTTCCCACTTTACACCACCACCTGGTAACTGGGCACAGGTGTGCCTTCTAAGCCATGGGAGTAGTTAAATAAAAAGCAGGGCACTGGTCCTATTTCACAAAATGTTAAATGCAGTACTGTTTACCTGAATTACAGACACCATCTTGCCAACCCATGACCTTGCTGCCAGCCAGTCAGAGGTCAGGGATCTCAGCAGCTGAGTACCCCAGGGGACTGTGGGGAATGATGCAATATTACCCTCACAAATGGACTGGTGGGTTGTTTGAGCCAATCAGAGGACAGGACAAGGTAAAAAGTTGGATATTTCATGCTAGTTTTTCATACTTGGTAATGTGAGAAGTGAGAGGGCATGTTTTGGCCATACTGTATACTGTATTCTTCTGTTCTAGTAAATGTAGTAGTGCAAATAGTGTCCAGAGAGAATCAAGTTATCCAGTCTTCTCTTAAAGATCTCTTTTGATTTGCTTATTACAAAATCAATTGGTATGCTATTCCAAGGATGAGCAATTCTTCATGCAAAAAAGTATTTTCTATTTGAAACTTTGAACTTCTTACCCTTGATTTGCAGAGGATGCCCTCTGTAGTCTCTGGTGTCACTTTTAAATTCAATATCTAGCTCACACATTAGATATGGGTCATTCACTATATCATACATAAGTAGTAGATCTCCAGTAAGCCTTCTCATTTCCAAGGGCATTAGATTCAATATTTCCATCCTTTGTTTGTAGCTATTATTTTTTAGGTTGTATATACTTTTGGCATACGTCCTCTGTACTCGCTCTAGCGATGTTCTGTCCTGCTTTTTACATGGGAACCATAACTGTGAGGCATACTCCAGATGGGGCCTAACATATGCCCTGTATAATGGCATTAGTACTTCAGATTTCTTAGATTTAATATTCCACTTAATTACCCATATTACTTTGTTTGTTGTGCTTATTGCAGAGTGCAGATGATGAGTACACGCTAGGTCCTCAGATATTGGCTGGCAGTATATCCTAGAGGTTAGCGTAACGAGCTATGAACAAGCTTTATACATCCAGCAGACAAAACCTGGGTTTGATCCTCGCAACTTCCACTTGCATAGTAGTAAAGTAAGTAAAGTTTATTTTTATAAGGCGCCCTTCCCAAGCTCAGGGTGCCTTTACAAAATTCCATAAGCAGCATTAAAACCACAATAATAAATAACATTTTTATATATAACAGCTTTAACATAATTTACATCACTGAAATGCTTGATTAAAAAGGAAGGTATTTAGGGCTTTTTTAAAGCCCTCCACAGTCAGGCTATTTCGTACCTGGCAAGATAGAGAATTCCACAGGGAAGAAGCCATAAAGGCAAATGTTCTTCCACAAGATGTTTTTAAGGTTACCCTGGGAATCTCTAGCAATCCCTCACCAGAGGATCGGAGGGAGTGGGAGGGGCAGTAAGAAGTCAGGAGTTCTTACAGGTAGTGGGGTCCCAACCCGTGTAGGGCTTTATAGGTCATCAACATGACCTTGAATGTGATCTGACACTGTACCGGCAGACAGTGCAGCTCGCGAAGCACAGGTGTTATATGGCTGGACCTAGGGCTTCCAGTCAACAACCTAGCCACTGCATTTTGAACCAGCTGCAAGTGGCGGATATCCACTCCTAGCAGCCTTAGATAAAGTGTGTTGCAGTAATCAAGATGACTGGCAACAAAGGCGTGGACCATAGGAAGATCCTCTGATTAAACCAGGTGTTTCACCTGTGCTATATTCCTTAGATGGAAAAAGGATAATTTGACCACGGACGACACCTGTGCCCTCAGGGTCAGGCCCTCGTCAAATATAACACCAAGGTTAAGTACCTGGCCAGATGCCATAAGCGGGGTCTCCCTCAGAAATAAACTTGAGGGTTTTCCCGCCCATGAGCTTGGCATCCTCACTCCCGGTTCCACCACTTGCATAGTGAGGGGACTACTGTGCCCTTTCGTGGCTGTTTCCTCTCAAACAAAATGCATTCTGCACTTTGGTAAGCAGACTAAGGAGAAGTTGCCTGACGCTCACCCTCCAAGCAAGGAGACTACTGTGCCCTTTCCGGGCTGTTTCCTCTCAAACAAACTGCATTCTGCACTTTGGTAAGCAGACTAAAGAGAAGTTGCCTGATGCTCACCCTCCAAGCAAGGGGACTACTGTGCCCTTTCAGGGCTGTTTCCTCTCAAACAAACTGCATTCTGTACTTTGAAATCTAGATTTAGTAGTTGCCGTATTGGTCCTTGCAAGAATAGATCCAGAAGCAAATGATTTGATACCTCTTAATGGACCAACATAGATGTAACAACAAGAACAAAGTGCTCAATGAGCACTTTGAGCACTTTGTTCTTGTTGTTATATCTATGTTGGTCCATTAAAAGGTATCAAATCATTTGCTTCTGGATCTAGTCTGTACTTTGGTAAGCAGACTAAGGAGAATTTGCCCAACGCTCACCCTCCAAGCAAGGTACGGGTTGGAACTCTGAATTTTGGCATCTACCCCTAGAGGAATCTCACTTGCCCCTGTTTGTCAGTGTTTCTCACACTATGTGCAGCAATCCTGAAGTCTTCTAGGAACTGCTGCCAAGAAATTAATGCTAGGACTGACTTCTGCTTGCCATGTTCTTGATTTCTCACTTTAAGTAATGTTTAGTCTGATGTAGAGATTTCTTAAGAGTTGGTTTAAGTTTGAGAGAGGTTATTACGGTAGTGTGATTTTGCTATCTGCTCTGTGCCCCTTCTCTTAGAGCTGTAAGTCAGTGGGCTACACCCGTGACCTCTGTGTCCCATTGAGGCTGCTGCAGTGCCCCCCCCCCAAAAACTTGCTTCAGAACCTCCTTGCCTGTTGTTTTTTTGTTTTTAACTTTTCCATTA
This sequence comes from Neoceratodus forsteri, assembly GCA_016271365.2. Taxonomy (NCBI): domain Eukaryota; kingdom Metazoa; phylum Chordata; order Ceratodontiformes; family Ceratodontidae; genus Neoceratodus; species Neoceratodus forsteri. The sequence continues at coordinate 170,189,444 of CM057457.1, read as the reverse complement.
GCAGATTATATCTTTAGCCACTAGAGGGCCCATTTATAAGCACACTTATCCAATCCAACACAATACAGATCCTGTCTCATCTCACTTATTGTGTGGTCAATCTATCACTATTCACCAGTCTTTGCCCCCTTCCTCTTCTACTGATTGATACTGATTTTTCCCAATTGCAGCTTATACCCTTCACCCACTAGAGGGGTTTTTCCCCAACCGTGCCAAAGCTGCTGTACATCTCCTTACTCTCTACTACTCCTGGACACTCTTCCTTTACTGCTCAGCTGCTATGGGTACCTACACTCCATTACTAAGTCTGCTCTCCTTCACCCTCTTGGTACAGACCTCACACAGACCGGAGCACCTTTCCTCCACACTATGCACCTCATCCCCAGACTACCCCACAGTGACTCAGCCCTCCCCCATCTTTGACACACCCATGACCCCCCCAACACCCCCACCCTGCCAACAGCCCCACTCCCTCCACCCTCCAAGTCCTGACCTGGACCCAGCTCTCCCCTGCCATTCCCACCCTTCTCACATTATCTATCCCATGCAACCTGATTGTAAAGTCCTCAGCTGGGTGTCGACCCAAGGGTCCCATCGCCACCGGCCACTAACCAGAATAATTACACTGCTATTATTATTATCTGGTAATGTACACCCAAACCCAGGACCTATGGCTTCCAGCCCTTCTAAACCCTGTACTGCAACTGGCCTTCGCTTTGCATCCTTAAACATTTGCAGTCTCCTAAAGAAATCTGCTGCCCTCCAGTGCTGGGTTGTTCAACATCAACCTGACATAATTGCACTGGTAGAGATTTGGCTCTCCAAATCCACCTCTGACTCCACTATCACCCTCCCTGGATATATCATCTACAGGGAAGACCGAGTAGGCAAACGTGGTGGTGGTTGCAAACTTCTCGTACGGGACTCCCTTATAGGTCAGGCACTCCCAGCTCCTAAACTTGATTATGGAGCCCAAACCCTCACCTTAAAAATTACACCTGACCCCACCCGAGGCCCTCTCTTCCATTATGGTCTCCTGAGTACCCCCAAGGAATCAAAACCAAGCAGTCCAGTCCCTCATTGACTACCTCACAGCCCTCCCTCACAAAGTGAAGCAAGCCATCCTAGGTGATCTCAATGTCAACTGGCTTGCCTCCACTGCCTCCCATATAAGGGACTCCTTTGCTGCCCTGGATGTGTCCCAGTTAGTCACCCAGCCCACCAGATTCAGCCACTCTACTGGCACCAGCACTCTCCCAGATGTTGTTATATCTAACCACCCCTACAAAATCTGGGATGTTACTGTCCTCCCCTACTCTCTTAGTGATCACTCCCCAGTCCTCTGTCTCTGGTCATCCTCCACTCTGAAGCCAGTGTCCCAGGCCACTCTATGCTACCGTTTATGCCCCAGCAGCCTCAGAAAATTAAAATAATACCTAGCCCAGCTATACTGGTCCCCTATCCAGCATGCCCCTGACATTGACTCAGATCTTGACCAATTTACAAATGCCTTCTGTAAGGCTTGTGACCTTTTCACCCCCCTTACCAGGATCTGCTCCAAAAAATGCAATGCCCCATGGATCACCCCACCCCTCCTCCAGAGACTCAAAAACAGAGATAATCTCTGGCACATTGCTGTAGAATCTGGAAAGGCGTCTGATAGACAGGTCTACAACACAGAATGCAATAAGTGCACTTGGGCCATTAGCCGGGCCAAGGCAGAGCACTACCAGACAACCCTTGCTTCCACTTGGGGTTCAGCCCGGACCTTCTGGAATAATATGAAAGAGCTAAATGGGAAGTCCCGCCCCCTCCAGCATCTCAGCTCTTCATCAATGGCACCTCCACCACAGATCCACTTCTTATAACCGATTGCCTTAACACTGCCTTCTCTGACCTAAGCTCAGTCCTCCCCAGCAGCTTCTTTGACCCAATCCCCACCTCTCTTCCTCCAGTCCTGCATTACCCACCATTCTTCCTGCGCACACTATCCTGCCAAGAAGCCAGGCCACACCTGCTAAAAGCCTTAAGCAGCAATTACCCCAGCAGTGACCCCCTTGACTCCAGGATTCTCCGTATGGTCTTGGAAGAAGTCCTAGTCCTCCTGACTGACCTTCTAAACTGGTCTCCATGCCTGGGTCACTTCCCAAGTGCTTGGAAAACTGCTGAAATCACACCCATGCATAAGAGTGGGGACGGGTCCACCCCCAACAATTACCGGCCGATCTCCATCCTCCCCCCACTCTCTAAAGCCCTTGAAAAAGTGGTGTTGATCCAGCTCTCTGAATACTTAAATAAGTATGACCTTATGTGCTTAAAGCAGCATGGTTTCTGCCCAGGACACAGTACAACCATGGCTCTCCTGGAATTCTCCCAACACCTGCATGCTGCTCTCGACTCTGGCAGCCTTGCAGGAGCAGTGTTCATTGAAAAGGCCTTTGGCACTGTCTGTTATCCCTTTGTACGTGACTGTCTCCACCAACTTGGCTTCTCTAGCGGTCCCATTTCCTGGTTCTCTAGCTACCTCTCTGCTAGATCCAAGCATGTCAAGATCAGCGGCTCCCTCTCCAGTACTCTCCCTTTTCACTCCGGGGTCCCTCAGAGCTCTATCCTGGGTCCAATACTCTTTAGTCTCTACCTCAACACCCTCCCCAGCTAATGTACCAGTAAAATGTTCCTCTATGCTGACGATGCAGTCCTCGTTGCCTCACATCCCAATCCTACCTCCCTCCAATTATCCCTCCAGCAAGCTTACAACCAAGCCAAAAGGTGGTTTGACGATCGCAGACTGGTCATTAACCTAAAGAAAACTAAATCAATGTTCTTCTCCCACCACCAAAATAAAGCTAAAAATACCCACTTCTTGATTATCCCCAGCACTCTGCACCCGCTAGAAAAAGTGACCACATACAAGTACCAAGGCATCACGTTTGATACTGCCTTTTCCTTCCACACCACATTAATGCCCTGTCAGTCATGCCATTAACTCTTGGACTGGCCTGTGTATACCAGCACAGGGACTGCCTGCCTCGGGTTGCCCTTGAGGCTGGTCATCACCTCTCTGTCTTGTCCTCCGTGGACTATGGCTTGCCCATTCCACGCTACAGCTGACAACACTGCCCCCTCTCCAAAATCCAACCGACCCATCAATAAGGCCTGTAGGCTCCTGACTGGTGCCCCAGCCACACTACACCTGCCTTCTCTATACTACCACCAATCTGCTCAACTTTGGGGAGCGACTGCTCTACCAGACCTACCTTCTCACTAAGAAATCACTGCTAGGACTCTCCCCCCAAGGATCTCCACCTCCCTACAGCAGTCATCATCGTCCATCACCACCGTAGCTCTGTTAAGGCTACTTTCAAGATGTCCAGAACCAAAACCTCTCCTGCCCAAAGATCCTTCCTCTACCGTGCTCCCACCTGGTTCAACTACCTCCCTAGCTGCAACTCCAACTTGACAAAAATTGGCTCCTTCAAAATATCCCTTTGTAACCATATCTTTAATACCCACTGTTGTAAGTGCAACTAACCCCCTGTTGTAACCTGTGGTACCCACCCGCCTTGCCCCCTGGCTTGACAATGTCCACTGGACAGCCTCTCCCTTCCCCAGACCCACTCCTTCCCTAATAGGTCCAAACAGGGATGTAACCCACTGTCTCCTCTGAGGACCTACTATATCCATGAGTGTAACTCACAGTTTTGTAACACTATGCAACCTAAGTAACATACAAACTACTACATTATGTAACCTAAGTGTATATATGTTAAATTCTCCTTTTACTGCACCTGTAATGTTATCCTCTGTTTTAATCTGCACTGTAATAACTGTCTTAATGCCTGCCCCCCCCCGTGATGAGGTGCTTTTGTAAATGAGTCTCTGACTCAAAGGTTGTAAACCCAATTTGTAATGAATAAATGAATAAAATGACTCTGAACAAGTCACTTAACTGCCAGTGCTTGTAGGTCGCCCCTGAAAACAGGCACTTGTGCCTAGTGGGCCTTACCTGGTTACCAAAGACTAAAATAAGATAAATAAATAAAATATATGGACATCCAAATCTTTTTCATTGTCTGTGATGCTTAATTCTGTGCCATTTAATATATATATATTTTGGGTTTGGTTTTCCCATATGTATCACTATGCATCAAGTCTCATACCCCATTTAGTAACCCACATTGAGATCTTCTTGAGGTCTCTTTAAATGTCTTTCATATCATATCGTATCATCTGCATATTTTACAGAGACGTTTACCAGGTCCATTGTAATATCTGAAATAAATAGCTGAAACAAGATCAGTCCCAACACTGATTCCAGCAGCACTCCACTAGTGACCTTTCCAGTATTGGACATGTTGCCTTCAATAAAAACCCTCTGAGATCTGTGCTTAAGCCATTCACAGATCCATGATGCGACTGATATGTGAGTGTTTAAGCTTGTGATTTTATCTATTAAGGCATTGTGAGGCAACACATCGAAAGCTTTACTAAAATAAAAAAAATTACATCATTGGGTATCTTTTTGTTTAGCATTTCAATGATTTTTTCATAAAAACACATAAGGTTGGTCATGGTGCTGCATTTTTTCATGAAACCTTGTTGGTCATTATCTAATGTTTTAAATAATGGTGTCAGTACGTCTTTAAGTAGACTTTCCATAATTTTGCATGTTGTTGAGGTGAGACTTATTGGTCTATAATTACAGCAGTCCTGTTTAGGACTCTTTTTACATTCACTTGCGCACATGCGCAAGGAACGTCTTGTAACAGTGCGACTTTTGGAGGTGTGTGACTCTCCTCGCAGATCCACTGCTCAATGTAGCAGGCACAGCCCTACCAGACTAATACTTGCTGAGCTGTGTATGACAGCAGTTCTGCTGTGTTGGTCTTCACTTCTAAGGAAAGGTCTGCTGCAATCAGCTGTGGTTGCATGTATACAATTTGCATACTGATCAGCCGAACTACTGTCATTCACAGCTTGGCATGAAATCCCTCCCATTTCCTCCCGCTGCTAATGTCCTCCCCCTCCCTCATTAGTATTCTCCCCGCCATGACGTTGTGTGCCAAGGGGGTGCCCAATCCTCCTCAGCTCATGTGCCCCCATGCACACTTTGTGGCCGATGGGGGTGCCCTATCTCCTGTCGGCTGCAGCCTGCCACAAACAAATAACCAGTTGGCAAGCTGGGAGCCCACCCCAGCGTGCTCATGCCTCCCCCACACACACACTGTATGGCCAGCTGGGGTGCCCTATCCCCAGTCGGCTGCAGCCTGCCCCCAACAAACAACCAGTTGGCATGCTGGGAGCCCATCCCAACATGCTCATGCCTCCCCCAAACACATACTGTATGGCCAGTGGGGGTGCCCAATCCCTGCCGGCTATAGTCCCCCCAACAAACACGTAGGTGGCACACTGGGAGCCCACCCCACTGTACCAAAAGCATCTGTTTTTTGTTTTAAAACCTGTGAAAGAAGAAATGGTCCCTCGGTGAGTCCTTGGCCCCCCCACCATCCTGCACCCACCCTCTACGCACGCACCTACCTCCCCAAACCCCCATCACCCCATACTTACCTCTGGAGCCTGGCTCGACGATCTTCAGTGGACCGAGAACATGTCTGCAGTCTTCAAAGACTACTGTGAACCGAAGAAATGCCAGTAAGCTGTATAATGGCATAAATAGGGTTTTTCCAACTTAGGTGGATATCTCAGCCATTTTTTTTACTTTTGGCACCAAATTCTCAACATGGGGTTCTTGACACCCTTTTCTAATGAATTCAGTCACTGTCATGGTGTTATTCGGTCCCGAAAGGTGATTTCACAGTCACTGTATGGAATCACCTTTTGGGACGGAGTAACAAAATGACAGTGTCGGTGTTCATGAGGTGGGCTCTCAAAAAGCCTATGCTGCAAATTTGGTGAAACAATTCCAAAAAATGACTGTTTTACAAGAGTGCATTGTGCAGTTTCCATGCATACTCGTAAGTTCGCAAATTTGTAATATTTTCACTCCAGATTTTCAGCATAGGCATATTTCCACACCTCCTTATGAACAGTGCAGCTTTCATTTTTCACATCCTGACTGAAATGTGTTTTCTCGCTTCCCGCGCAAAATAGCACGGTCACTGTTGGGAATCAGTGTTTGCTACAGAGTAAGACAATCACAGTGATACTGTTCATGAGCAGAAGTCCTAAAATGCCTATGATGAAAATTTGGTGGCAAAAGTCCATAAAATGGCTATGTTACATGCGTGCATTGCACGATTTCTACACACACACGTAAGTTCGTGAATTTGTAATATTTCCACTCCAGATTTTCAACATTGCCATTTTCCCACATCTCCTTATGATCAGTACAGCTGTTATTTTTCACATCTTGACCAAAATGTGTTTTCACATTTCTGGCATACAATAGCGTTACAGCTGTGGGAAAACATGTTCAGTATGGAGTAAGAAAATCACAGTGACACTGTTCATGAGCAGACATCCTAAAATGCCTATGTTGAAAATTCAGTGCAAAAATTCCAAAAAATGACTGTTTACCGAGCATGCATTGCGCAGTTTCCGTGTGCACCCATAACTTTGCAAATTTGTCTAATTTTCACTCCAGATTTTCAACATTTGCATTCTCCCACACTTCCTTATCAACAGTACAGCTGTCACTTTTCACATCCTGGCCAAAATGTGTTTTCACACTTCTGGCACAGAATAGTGAGGTCACTGTGGGAAATCACTGTTCGGTACATGGTAAGAAAATCATAGTGACAGTGTTCATGACCAGAGGTGACAAAATGCCTATGTTGAGAATCTGGTGACATAATTCCACTGAATGACTCTGTTAAAAGTGTGGGTTGTGCAGTTTCCACACAGGCTCACACCCTTAAGCACATCCAGGGCATTAGGGTTTCTAAGACTGACACTTAAGAAGTATGAGGGTGAAATGTTGATCAGATGCAAGAGGAGTTGCAGAGAGGTATGCTATTGGAATATGGATGCTAAAGGGACATGGAAAGAACTGGGGGGGGGGGCTGCATAAATGCCAAACACCAATGCAAATACTTGCAGGCGAATGTTCAACATTGACAAATGCTTGTTGTGAATTGGCATGACATGTGCAAGTCTCCAGTCCTGTGGTGCATATTTTTATTTTACACAACTTTCAAACAGAGCTTTAATGGGATACTTAATGGTATATGCCAAAGCATCAGGCCACTAATTCCATTAGGGCCTATTGCTGTTTTGCCCTTTTGTTTTAGAGGTTTACTATGTATATATTCTAGGTCAAGTATTTTTATTAGGATGAATAGGAGCAATAGATAAATTTAGGGTATATATCCTACAGAAATGGATATTTAGGACATTTGCTATTTGTTTATTATCTTTTAATAGTGTCCTATTGTGTAGAATAGGTCCTCCTTGGTTTAGTGTTTTTTTAAGGAGTTCACATATGAATAGAAACTCTTACTATTGTCTTTCTTTGCTCCTGCTGCCAGTTTATATTCAAAGCTACTTTTTGCTTTTCTAGTTTCTTTCTTACTTATTTTTTTGTAAGGATTGAAAAGTTTCCCAGTTAGCAGTTGTTTTGTTTTTCATGTATTTTTTATGTGCTCTGTGCTTTCAGCATTTTTTAAAGTGTTCAGTATAGTATCACTAATGAAGTTCCACATGTCCTCAGCTGATTTAGTCATTAAATTACTTGACAAATCAATATTGCATACTATCTGTTCCATTTTCTTAATGTTGGCCTTACTATATAGAAAAATAGTAGTTTTACTAACTGACCTAGCAGTATCACAGGAAAAATGAAAATTGACGACGTTATGATCATTACTAAGTGAGGAAGTACTTATGCAAGTTTTGATATGCACATTTTCTGTACCCATTACTAAGTCAAAATTCTTGTTTCCCCCCATATATTCCTTAATGTATTGCACCAAGTGAAGCCTCTTACATACTGATAGCATTTAATTTCCTCTTGAATTGGTGGATTGTTTATTAGACCAGTCTATTTTGCCTAAGTTAAAATCACCTATGATAATCATGTCCCCTAGTTCACCTGCCATTTCTATGCCTGTTATCATAGCATTAAATAAATAGTTTGAACAATTTGGGAGTCTATAGCAGATACCTATATAGAATGGAGCTAAGTGTTTTAGTTTGATACTAAGCCATAAAGATTTGGTCGATTGCTTATGTGTTTTAACTTTATCTGTAACATCAAGTGATATTAAGTGTTTATCTACTAGTAGGGCTACACCACATCCTTACAATTTCTTCTGCTACATTTATACATGTTGACATCTTGTATTTTGTGCTCCCATGCAGATTTATCATCTCCCCATGTCTCAGTGATTGTTACAGTTTTGGACATCTATTTGGGCTTGTAATTTGTCCATTTTATTATTAAGACTATTAGTCTTGAACAACATGATATCGATATTTTTCTTGGGCTGTGTATATTGTGTGGTCTTTTTAGGCATCTGTGGCTTATTTACAAGTGTCTCATGCGTATTTCTTTCCCCATCCTTATTAGTTTAAATTCATTTATGTGAAATGTTGTTCAAATTTAACCCCCCGAAGCTTGGATCCAAATATGTTTAGATGTAAGCCATTTTTGGCAAACAAATTGCGTTTGTTATTGAAATCATTCCAGTTGGTAATATAGTTAATTTCATTATTTTTATACCAGTTTATAAGCTGGCAGTTAATTCTTGAAATGGTTTTATTTTTGCAGTGTGTGCCCTTATATACCACAGACAGTTACCTTATAGTAGGTCTATTATTTTTTAGTTTTTTTCTTAATGTTATTTGGTCTGTAGATATGTCTTTCTCATGACTCCTTCCTACATCATTTGTCCCTATATGGAGAATTATAGAGGAGTTTTGAGGTATACTCATTTTAACTATACAGTTTTCCACATCTGCAATTCTTGCTGTAGGAATGCAATTTACCATGGAGTTCTTTTTATTATTTCTATACAGATATTCATCTGTAAATTTTACAGTAGAGTTGCCAGTTATCATTTTTTTGCATGGAGGTGCTTTGGATCTGGTCTGGGGAGTTTATTGGATTTTCAGTTTGTTTTCATATCCAGGATGGGGAATCTATTATGGGTAGGTATATATCCATTTTGAATGGCTCATTTGCATTTTTTGGGGGTGCATTGAGTAACTTTACTCCAGTCCATACTTTTTTTCTCAGAGCTTTTTTTGCTATAGGTGTATTAGGTGATAACCTGTCTGTTCTTCCTTTTTATCCTTTTTCTCAGCATTTACTCATATTACTTCACTCTCAATAGTGTTAATGGAATTTGCAATTTTGTTGATCTCTACTACATTGTGAAACTCTGTCTTTAAAGTATTTATTCCCTTGGTCATACTGCCTATTTGGCTGCATTTGTTGCACATTTTACCTGTTATTATTTCTGTGGAGAGCCTTACTTATTCATATTTGTGTATATGCCCATACCTCATAAGTAATTCCCCTATTTCTATTGCTTGGCTCATTGTGAGTACAGTGCTATCTACCACTACCGATGTTTAAGATGGTTTGTTGGTTAAATAGTCAGGGATTTCTGCTTGCTCCCTCTGCTGCCTCATCACCTCCGACCAGCACTTGCCTCCACTTGCTGGGGCTAGTTTTATGACTACACCCAACTGGAATCACCACTCCAGTACCTCTTGTTACTTGTTTCTTTAAATTAAAGTTTTTAAAGTAAAAAACTAATTTTTTCGTAGGTATCTAATCCTTTAACTGACTAAATAGTGTTGCAGGGTTTACTGTTGAACATTAAAAAGCAATAAAGGGAAGGGGAGGGCAGAGCTAGCAGCAGCCCAGCCAGCAACAACAGTTTTCTGGAGCTCCCTACATTGGGCTTTATTTTGAATAATAAAAGCATCATTTTAATAAGAGAGCATTTGCTAATTAATAGATACCGATTGAAGAGGAGGTACTGCATTTGAAAAACTACAATGTTAATGAAAATGGGACACACAGAAATGACAAAACAGGGTTTTTTTCCATCCATGTTCCTCCAGCACCAAATCGCCAGATGAAACAACAGGCCAAACTCAGTCCTCGAGCTCTGATTCAACTGGGGCTACATTAGTAACCCTTCAAATAGTGGTGAATGCCTTAACAAAAATGGTCCAAAAAATGGACCAAACACTGGATTGTTTCTCAGAAAAATTTCTTTTAATGGAGCATAGAGTTGATGCGATGGGGGAGATAACGAAGTTAGCAGAAGCTACAGCGAGAAAGACCCTAGCTGCTATGGCCACCTTCTTAAAAGAACAGGCCACCCAGAGGAGCCGAGTGGAACAATTAAAAAATTCAGTAAGGGCTGCAAACATCCGAGATCTAGGTCTCCCTGAGGAATCAGAGGGAGCCTCTCTATTCAATTACCTGCAAACTTGGATGGAGGGCTTGACTGATCTCTCAGACTTCAGAATAGTCAAAGCATACCAGATTACCCCCAGAAGACTCCTGAGTGGAATGAACAATCCACGCACTGTTCTATTTACATTAAGATCCCCGGGAGAGTGAGACCTGTTGTTGGGGTCCCTACAGAACAAGTGCCCGGTTCATGTTGATGAGGCCTGCATTTTTTCTTCCCCAATGTCTCCGATGCCATCCGTGTGAGACAGAAGGCATTTGAGGGGGAAAAAAACCATCTCCGGGAAATGGACATTACTTACTCCTTAGCCTTTCCAGATTGTCTCTGTTTTACTGTCGGTCGTTGGCAATATCGGTTTACCGATCCAAATGAGGCCGGAGCCTGCAATGAAAGAATAGAAGCTAAATGGCAGTGGGAAGAATGCTCCTCGGATGAAGTGGAATCTGAAGGGAACTGAGTGCACTCAAGACTGCTAGACATATTAAAATTCTAATATGGTTCAGTACTTCTCCATTGGGTGAGTTATCTCACCTAAGTTGCAGAACATGATTTACAAGGTTTAAGCCATTGAGACAATCCCATACCTTTAGTTCTGAAGAACTTTGCTTATTGCTATATTAGTTTCTATGGTCTGGGACTTTAAGACCTCTGCTGCTCTTTTTTGTCTTGTTAGATACTCCTCTGTATTAATGTATAGCTCTCAAAATGTATGCTTTACGCAAGCAATAAGACACTCCAAGGTGTGGGTTATCTCCTGATAAGAGCATGCCCAGGTGCGTTGTTAGGCATGAGGCACTTGCACCAAGTGTCTTATGCACCTGGGTGTGCTCTTATCAGGAGATAACCCACACCTTGGAGTGTCTTATTGCGCTTATAAAATAGGTCTGCCTGTAAAAAAGTTAATTAAAAAAAATGCACACAGTATACATAAAAACAGTAAAAAAAATGGTCATATTTGTAGGAAAACACACAAAGTAGTCCTTGTCATTGGCCTGGAATATGGGTGTTTAGGGGTTGATGTATGTCTGTCTCTTCACCCCCACCCAGCTACACACATTAGCACACAAAATGTTATAGAATATGCTTATTTTTTTTTACATTTCTTACTTCGTCTCTGATTCTGCTCACTCAGTCTCAGAGAGGGAGTGGGAGAGAGTGTTTCCAACATCAGATGCTATGTGATGTTTCAAGTGAGCGGAACCGAGTGTTTCCAACACTGGATGCTGTGTGATATTTCTGCCTCCCCCCCCCAAGATTCACTGATCTTTTTTTTTTGTTGTTTTTTTTTCATCTTTTATTAGTGCTGTTTCATTTACTTTCAGAGTCCCACTTGACTCTGAGCAAGCGTGTCCATTTGCGGTCGCCATAGAGCGCCACTTCCTTTTTTGCGGTGCGGTTTTGAAAAGGTAAATAACGTCAAAGTTGGTGAAAGGTAAAACAATTTATTTAGGGCATTTTGGTTAGTTTGTTTACACATGCTATGAAAGACCTCGTGAAGGTGCGACTGTTGGCTTTAATTTGAAAGCCGTTTCTCATCAGCATGGCAACACCGCCCGGTGAATCGCAGGCGGCTCTTTTTTATATCCTCTGCGGGTTCTCCTAACTTGCATGGTAGCAGATGTCAGAAATTTTCTTATACAGTTCTTTACTGTACCTGACTATGTAGGGTTATGCAGGGCACTGGGTTGTGTTTACAGCATGGGAAGGTGGGGGGGTGACTGTTACTCAGCTCGGTTAGGCTCAGGCAGGTCCAGGTACTTTTGAAATGCAAACATTGGTAGCATGAGGAACAGTGATTTATATTGTGAAGCATCATGACTGGCTGAAGAGGTGCTGGTCGGCACAATATGACCTGATAAGGACACGGCCAGAGGCATGTCTCAGCCAATCAGAATGCAGAATTCTCCAGACCCATTTTATAAAAGTCATTAACATCTGAATAAGTCACAATAATAACCCTGTAGAATGCAAAATGGGATTTAATTGTTGAAATACAGTGTACTGTTCTATATTGAGATTATTGTGGGGAAGGAGGTGCACTTTGCCTAATTGCAGCTCAGTAATTGTTGCTGCGCAGTTGTTCCAGGGAGTCCAGGAGATATGATCTCTTATAGCCAGGTGCCCAATATAAATTATAGAGGCACAAGCTGGTCTTGGTGTGGTTGAGCTATTCTTTTCCATGGCACCAGGCAAATTTTCTTATTTTACTTTAGTAGAGGGCTATTTTCCTGGAGCACTGTAGGCAGCACCACACATCTCTGCTAAGTCTAAAGGGGAGCTCTGGAATGGAGACCTCTTTGTAATACCAAGGTTGCTAAAAGTTATAATGGATCTCTTTAAGGTTGGTTTATAAATGCTGTGTTTTAACATTTCTAACCAGAAAAGTTAGGTACTGGTTGCACCATAGCTCCTGAAATGGGTGTGATGAATAACATATTAGAGGTAACAGAAGGTAACCCTTAATGCTGTACCAATTGAATGGATGGTCTTCATCCTATGTAATGTATTTCTGAACTTTTAGTCTGTGTACCTATTCAGGATGTAAGTATTTTGTATGCTTATGCACTAAATGCTGCAAATAAAATTTTAGAAACAAACAAACAAAAAAAAAGCAATAAAAGTAGCTGCAGTCACCATGGACTTAGCCTCACACACACAAGGATGTCAAAGTGCAGGGAACCTGCTGCCAGCTATAGATACTGCAGAAATATTAAAAAGAAACTGCTCATGTGTGGTACTTATTTAGAACACATGAAATATCAGCAGAAACAGGCCTCATGGTCTATTGAGTCTGCTCGATTGTGCAGCTAGCCCCTCAACTTGCAGCTGCCTCTCCCTCCCCTTCCCTCCTCTTAACATCCCTCCCCTCACTCTGTCCCACCCCTCTTAAATCCCCCCACCATTTTACATGATATCACTTCCTCGGGCAGAGTATGCCACTTGTCTACCACCCATTCCATGAAAAGTGTCTCCTTATTTCCTCCTGAATCTCACTTCCTCTAATCTCAGTTGATGACCTCTCATGTCCCTCTCCTTCTGAAGAATCCCTTCTTTATTAGCCTTGTTTATTCCCGTCAAGTATTTTTAAGATTTCAGCCATATCCCCCCATCCCTCCTCTCCTCCAGGGAATACATGTTCAGCTCTTCCAGTCACTCCTCATAGGATTTTCCCTCCAGTTCCTGGATTATCTTCATTGCTCTATGCTGCACCCCCTCCAGCAATCTAATGTCCTTTTTCAGGAATTGATGCCTGTTCTACATGCAGTATTCCAGGAGTGGCCTGACCAGTGACCTGTACAGGGGAAGAATCACCTCTTTGTGCCTGGAGGAGATGCCCCTCGCAATGCACCCCAGCATCCCGTTTGCCTTCACAGCTGCTTTCCTGCACTGATCTGAGTGGTTCATACTCCCTGTTATTAGTACCTCTAGATCCTTTTCCTCCATGGTGCTTTCCACTCGTACCCTTCCCAAATGATATTTCCTCCCCTGGTTCCTTGCTCCAAGGTGCAAGACCTTGCACTTCATTGGCATTGAACCCCAACTGCCATGTCTCCTACCACTCCTGTAGTTTGGTCAGGTCCTCCTACAGTCCCCTCCACTCCTCTATGTCATCTACTACCACACCGATCTTATTATCATCTGCAAACAGACTGACCCTACTTTGGATCCCATTTGAGATATCGGCTGTGAATGTCCCAAACAGCAACAGTCCCAGTACTGATCCCTTGGGTACCCAGCTCATAAGTTCCCTTGGTGATGAGAGTTCCCCCACCACCATCACCCTTTGCTGCCTGCCCCTCAGCCAGTTGGAGATCCATTGACCATTTTTGTTTCCACCCCAATGTATTCCTGTTTTCCCCTCAGCCTCCCATGCAGCACCGAGTCAAAGGCCTTGCTGAAGTTCAAATACAGGACGTTCACTGCAGACCCCTGTCCAGTTCCCTGGTAATCTAGTCATAGTACTCAACTAGGTTTGTCTGACAGGATTTGCCCAAGACAAAATCATGCTGATGACCATCTTGGAGACCATTTTCTTCCAAAAAGGTCACTAGCCTCTCTTTTAGGGCTGACTCCATGAGCTTCCCCACAATTGAAGTGAGACCCACCAGTCTGTAGTTGTGTGGATCATCCTTCAGGCCACTTTTATGAATGGGCACCACATGGGCCATCCTCCAGTCCTGTGGCATGCATCCTGTGTCCGGTGATGTATTGAGCAGGTCTGCCAGTGATCCCACCAGAATTTCTGCTAGCTCCCTAAGTATCCTAGGGTGATTGCCATCTGGTCCTGGTGCCTTGTCCACCCTCAGCATCCTTAACCCTTCCAGTACCCCGTCCTCTATAATCCTGATATCAGTCACCCCACCCCCCACCCGCCTCCACCCTTTCCATGGAGTATCTCTCCCCTGTTTCTTTCATGAACACAGAGAAGAAGTACTCATTCAGTGCCTCTGCCTGGTCTTCCCCCTTCTCCACCTACATCCCATCCTTCTTAATCCTCACAATCTGGTCTTTGTTCCTTCTTCTCTCACCAATGTAGTGGAAGAAATCCTTTTCCCTGTCCTTGATTCCCTGTGCCAGTCTCAGCTGTCTGGAAGCCTCGGCTGATCTGACTAACCTGACAACCTCCGTGGACTTCTTTGTGCATTCACCTTTGTCCCCTTGCCCTCCCAATTTCCTAAGCCACTGAAATGCCTTTCTCTTGGTCATCACCCCTTCCATGACCTCCTGAGTCAGCCAGCTTAGCTTCTTTGCCCTACCCTTCTTGCTTTGTGTCCTGGTACAAATCTAAATTGCCTCTGCTTGCCCTTTTTTAATGATATCCCACTTCTGGCTAACACTTGTGCACGTCTGAATTCCTACCAGGAGCTCAACCAGAATTTCCCCATCCTTCTAAAGTCCACTCCCTTAAAATGGATCACCCTGGTGCCCATACCTCCCATTTCCCTGCCCATGTTGAGTGTAAACCACGCCGTGTGATGGTCACTCCCAGCCAGGGGTCTTTCTCTCCCAGATCCCTTACAGCCTCCCCATTTGTTAATACCAGGTCCAGAGTCCTTCCTACCCTAGTTGGCACGCAGACCAATTGCACCAGGAAGCAGTCTTGAAATGCATCTAGTAACCTCTGCTCCTTTGCACAAGTGGTGTTTGGGGTGTTCCAGTCCACTTCAGGGAGGCTGAAGTCCCCAATCACTACTGTGTCCCCCTTCCTACAGACCCTTCTAATCTGCTTGACCAGTTCCTTATCCAGGTCATCCCCCTGAGCTGGTGGCCTGTACACTACCCCCACCCTCAGTGTCTTTCTTTTGGCATCTTGAACTGATGACTGGAGAAGGAGGGTGGAGAACTTGGGCCCAAGATGTAATGTGGATCCCAGGCCATTACAGGGTATGAGGAGCGTGGACCCTGGTGAGAGGGGGGATAGGGTTAAGCAACAGGCATGAGGTCCTAATGTCAGTAGCTGAGGGGGAGGATGACAGTACCACGAATGGGGCATGTGAAGGTCAGAGTAGTGAGAATGCCTGGGATGGGTGTTTTGACAGGAAGGTAGGCTCAAAAATTAGTGGTAAAAGTGTGGGAAACAAGGCGGGGGCAATGGGGGGCTAGCCATGGGAGAGCTGGAGGGGAACTTGGGGCAGGTGGGATAAAAGATGTCATGTTGAATAAGGGTGGGGGCAGAAAGCAAGGGGCAAGCTGATAGGGGAGGGGGAGGTGTGGGGGGTAAGACAGAGTGCTGCTGGGCAGGGAGGGACTAAAGCCCAAGGGGTCAAAAGGGGCTGCATGCTGACACAGGCAGCTGGGGGTGAGGAGGGGGTGGAGTAGTGGTGATAGGGGACTCTATACTTAAAGGGATCAGGTGGGGAGGAAGGGGTGAATGACACAGTTCTATATTAGTCGAATCCATACCAGGTCTTACAGCGGGAAGGGCGGTGCAGACTGTGCTGAGATGTGTTACGAGGGGAAGGGAAAGAAACCTCACATGGTGGTGCATGTAGGTACTAATGACCTGGTGGCATGTCAGGTGGAGGTGGTCAGAGAGAGATCTGAAGAACTAGGGAAGCTGTGCAAGGAGGTCAGGTGCTCAGTGGCCTTCTCAGAGGTGCTCCCAGTACCCAGGGTGAGGAGAATGAGGAAGGACAGGATTGGGGAGTTTAATTTGTGACTGGGGGAGTGGTGCTACTCACAAGGATATGGGCTAGTGGGAGACTGGGGGAGCATATGGGACAACTGTGATCTAATACAAAAGATAGGTTGCACTTGAGTAAGGCTGGGCAGTAGTCCCTGAAGCAGGGACTGGAGGAATATACAGCTTCCAGGGGATTTTAAACTAGGAAGTGGGGGTGGTGAGTGTGCAGCTATTGTGCAGGGCCACCGGGTAGGGGAGCTATATAAGCTGACTCCCCAAGACAGAAGGGTGTGCAATGAGGTGGAGCCCTTGGGGAGAAGTCAGTTGGAGGGGGTACAGGGCAAGGGGATGGAGGGAGCTGGGTGGAGGGTAGTCTCTCTGAATGCGAGGAGCCTGGGAAATAAAGTAGCGGAGCTTCAGGCTCTCCTAAGCCATCATAGAGACATGGGCCAGTGATCACCAGGACTGGGATATGACGATTCCTGGGTACAAGGCATATAGGAAGGACAGAGGAGTGGGAAAAGGGTGAGGGATGGTGATTTATGTCAAGGATGGGATCAGGTGCACGACGGATGAGGGGGGAGGAGGGGAGGACAGAGGCATTGTGGATGCAGTTCCAGGACCCGAGGGGTAGGCAAACTGAGGCTAGGGGTGGTATATAGCCCACCAGTGCAATGCAAAGAGTTGGATAGGGAGCTGGTGGATCAGCTTTGATGGGTGTGCAGCAAGGGGAGCATAGTGATTGTCAGGGACCTCAATCTACCTGGGGTAGACTGGGGAATCCATTTCACCTCTAGCACCAGGGAAATGGTACTTCTGGATGTGTCCCAGGACAACCACTTGGTGCAGCTGGTCAAGGAACCAACCAGACTGGACAACATATTGGACCTGGTACTATCGAATGGGGAGCTGGTGAGGGAGCTATGGGTGGGGGAACCACTAGCCAGTAATGACCACCTTTCAGTGTGGTTCAGGCTTGACATAAGCAGTGAGGTGGTGGTGTCAGTAACAAAGATAGTGGACTTCAAATGAGACTTTGGGAGGATGAAGGAGATACTGAGGGGGTGCCTTGAGGGAATTAGGTCAGATATGGATGCAAATCAACAGTTGGACATCAGAAAATCTGGTTTGAGGGAAGCTACTGCAGCATGCACCAGGAATCTGAGCAAGAAGTCCAGGGCCAAGGCGCTATGCTGGATGACCAGGAGGGTGTTGGAGGGGGTGAGGGTAAGACAGCTACATTTAGGAGAATGAAAAGAACTGGAAGGGGAGGACAGGGAGTTGTGCGTAAAGAGGAGCAAGGAAGTAACCAAGATAGTAAGGGAGGCCAAGGCCACCAAGTAGTTGAGGCTATCTCAGGCATAAGGGAGGGAAAGGAATTCTATAGATAAGTGAAGAAAAAGCGGAACTGCAAGGACTGGATAGTTAGGATTCGGAAGGGTGGGGGGTGGGTGGAGGAAGAGGAGGAGGAACAGGCAGAGGTACTGAATGAGTACTTCTGCTCTGTGTTCATGAGAGAAGTAGGAGGTCTGCTACTTCCATGGACTGGAAGGGTGGGGACAATGGGGGAAGAGGTGACTGACGTAGTGATTCAAGAAAGCAGGGTATAGGAAGGCCTGAAGGCACTTAGGGTAGATAAGGCACTGGGTCCTGATGGCATACACCCTAGGGTGTTGAGGAAAATGGTGGAGGTGTTGGCCGGGCTACTGACTGACCTGTTCAACACCTTTTTAGACACAGAGTGCATGCCACAGGACTGGAGGTTTACCCATTTGGTGCCTATCCACAAAAGTGCCCAAAGATGAGCCTGGCAACTACAGACCTGTCAGTCTCACATCCATAGTGGGGAAACTCATGGAAGCCATCTTGAAAGTGAGACTGATAACCTTCCTGGAGATCAATGAGCTCCAGGATGGGCAGCAGCATGGATTCATCTCAGGGAGAACATGCCAGACAAAACAAATAGAATACTACGATTGGGTGACAATGGAGCTGGACAAGAACCATGTAGTGGATGTCCTATTCTTGAACTTCAGCAAGGCCTTTGATTCAGTTCCTCATGGGCAACAGGGGGCAAAGCTGGAGCACATAGGAGTGGGGGCTAAGATGGCTGGCTGGATCAGGAATTGGCTCAGGGATAGACTCTCATCTCCCAAGCCTGTGACCAGCAGTGTGCCACAGGGCTCTGTGCTGAGGCTGGTGTTGTTTAGTCTGTTCATATTGGACATTGCACTTGGTTTTGGGAGCAGGATCAGTCTGTTCACAGAAAACACCAAGATGGGTGCTGTAGTGGGTAACAAAAAGGGGTAGCAGAGGCTACAGGGTGACCTAACCAGACTTGAGAAGTGGTCAGTGAGGTGGCAATTGGATTTCAATGCAAAGAAGTGCAAGGTTATGCACTCTGGGATGAGGAACCTGAAGAGGGAATATTGGTTAGGTGGGGTGCGGTTAGGGGGTCACTGAGAAGGAGGAGGAGGACCTGGGAATCATAATGACAGGGAGCATGAACAACTATGCTCAATGCAGGAGGGCTCAGCTAGGGCAAATAGGATGCTGGAATGCATTATGTGGGGTTTCTCATCCAGACACGGGTGTGATTCTGCCCCTGTACAGGTGCTTGGTTAGGCCACAGTTGGAGTACTGTGCGCAACATTGGCAGCCGTACTTAAGGAGGCACATCAAGCTGCTCGAGACGATACAGTGTAGGGTGATGAAAATGATACAGGGGATGGAAAGCAGTACATATGAAGAAAGACTGATGCAATTGAGCTTGTTCACCTTGGAGGAGAGAAGGGATGGGGGGACATGATTGAAACTTTCAAATACTTGAGGGGAATCAACAAATTGGGCACAGAGGGGCTGCCTAAGATGAGGAAGGGAAGGGACACGAGGGGCACAGGCTAAGACTGGAGGGGGGCATGTTCAGGAGGGAAATGAGGATGCATTTCTTCACTGAGTGTCAAAATGGAATGCTCTACCTGAGGAGGTGGTGGCCTGCAGGATGGTGGGGAGCTTCAAAAGGGCATGGGACAGGACAAGGAGGGGAGGCTGGGTAAAAGAGACAGAACAGTACCAGGAAGTGAATAGGGAGGTTGGGGGGAGGGGCAGCTGCATTATAGGGTGCTAGCTGCCACATGACCAGACTTGCTAGACCATGAGGCCTGTTTCTGATGGCAAGATTCATATGTTTGTATGTGTTTGTATGTTGAAACTGCATCCATAGGGTCTCAGTCCAGCCGTCCACACCCTCGTCCATTATATACCTTCTCCCCTCCCTCACATAGATCGCCATACCCCCCTAGTCCTATCCTTCCTGAATATCCTGTACCCTGGGATCATCATATCCTTGTCCTGGTTCTGGGTGGCCCATGTTTCAGTGATGGCTGCAATGTCCACCCTCCCCACAGTCAAGATTGCCTGTAGCTCGGCTAATTTGTTACCTATGCTTCTCACATTCAACGAGACCACCCTCCAACCTGTGTCTTCCCAGCTTGCTCTGGTTTCTCCCCTCCAACCCCCCTCCTTGTGTCCCCCACCCCAAATTCCTCTCCAATAGCTTGGGGGGTAGGCATGCTCGGTTTCCCCCTCTGGGATCCCTGCCTATCAGCTGTCCTCACACCACCCCCCCCACCTAGTTTAAATCTAGTCTTGATGCTGTGTACTCTTCAGACCTCTACTTTAATACCCCCTTCCCCTCCCCACTCAGGTCTAGCCTGTCACAAATGCACTCAGCAGGTCAGGCCCTCTGCTCCCACACTGCCAACCTCAGAGCGCAATAGTGTGAACAGGTAACAGACAGGGTAACCCTCCTGTCTGCTTTTGGGTCTGAATCATTTTTAGCCTCAAGTTCTGGGGGAATTCAAACTGTGAACCTTATGCTAGTGTACTCAATGTACAGACTCAGATACACAACATCTTCGAGGATTGCAGTACAATCTTTCACCAGGGGCACCAAGCCAGGCTTCCAAAATGAACCCTTAAAACTCTGTAGAAGACCTTAGGTATAGTCTTACCTTTTCCCAGTTTAGTAACAGCATCAAGCTCTCCAGAACAGCTGTCAAACTTAACCACATATACATCACATGCAAAAAGAACTCGGAAGTCACCCAGGCAGTCTTTCAAATAAAAGATTTTACTAAAAGATGATAAAAATATGTAAAATGTAAACAGAGCAATATATCAAACAGCATACAATCACTTAAAAGAAAACAAGGAAAAGTACACAACAAAAACTCCTACCACAATACATTTACACTTTTTCTATCTAATGTATTATTTCTTTAAGTGCCTTATCAGAGAGCTGTGTGTCTTTCTAGAGCCCCAAAATGATATGTTATATTCCCCAGTTACAAGGATACATTTCAACTCCATCTCCCCATCCCATTGGTGAGTCATCTATCTCCTCCTTTCCGAATATAAAATTACAAAAAAATGATTTCCTGTCAGGAGATATTTTAAATAATGTGACTTCAGAAGGAAAAATAGAAACACAGAAACATAGAAGTTGACGGCAGATAAGGACCGCAAGGCCCATCCAGTCTGCCCATTTCTTTTTCTAACTTATAAATGTGCCATCGGCCTTTGCTCTGTCAGTGGCCTATCTATTCATAGTCATTTGTATTGCTCCCTTATGCCTATCCCATGCCTGTTTGAAGCCCTGCACTGTATTCATAGCCATCACTTCTTGTGGTAAGCCATTCTATGCATCCACCACCCTTTCTGTGAAAAAAATTTCTCACATTCCCCTTAATCGGCCCCTCTAATCTCATGCTGTGTCCTCTTGTCCTGCTATTTTTCTTATATTTAAACATGTTAGACTCTTTCACCTTGTTAATGCCCTTAAGGTGTTTGAATGCCTCGATCATATCACCTCTCTCCCCTCCTTTGCTCAAGGGTATACATATTGAGCTCTGTTAATCTGTCCTCATATGTCTTCTGATGCAGTCCCTGCACCATTTTGGTTGCCCTTCTCTGGACTGCCTCAATTTGGTTAATGTCCTTGTGAAGGTGTGGCCTCCAATACTGCACGCAGTACTCCAGATGGGGCCTAACCAGTGTCTTGTAAAGAGAGATTCTTACCTCTCTCTTACGACTTGTGATACCCCTACTGATACACCCTAACACCTCCCTAGCCTTACCTACTGCTTTAAAGGTCTGCTTGGATGATTTCAGGTCATCAGTGATGATGATGCCCAAGTCTCTTTCTTCCTTTGTGACTGCTAGCAACTCCCCCTCCCAGCCTATAGGTGGCTTCAGGGTTTCTTTTCCCTATGTGCATGATTTTGCACTTCTTTGCATTACATCCCAGTTGCCACTCTTCTGGCCATTTTGCTAGTTTACCCAGATCTCTTCTCATTCTGCCCACCCCATCTGGATCATCTACTCTGTTGCAGATCTTGGTGTCATCTGCAAACAAACAAGCCTTACCCTCTAGTCCATCTGCAAGGTCACTAATGAAGATGTTGAAGAGGACTGGCCCCAGGACTGATCCCTGAGGTACCCCACCTTGTGATTTGCATCTCTTCTGACTGTATACCATTTACCACCACTCTGTTTCTGCCCGTCAACCAGTTTGCCACCCAGTTGACCAACTTCTGACCCACCCCGAGCCTACCCAGCTTATTTATCAATCTTCTATGTGGAACAGTGTCAAAAAGCTTTGCTGAAGTCAAGGTCGGCAACATCAACTGCTCCCCCTTGGTCCACCACTCTGGTTACCCAGTCAAAGAAATCTATGAGATTAGTTTGACAAGACCTTCCTTTTGTAAACCCATGCTGTCTTGGATCCTGTGCCCCCTACAGATTCCAGGTGTTGCACTATCCTTTCCTTAAGGAGTCCCTCCATAATCTTGCCCACTACTGAGGTAAGACTGACTGGTCTGTAGTTTCCCACCTCCTCCCTGCTACCACTCTTGTGTAGCGGGATCACATGAGCCCTTCTCCAGTCTTCTAGGACCTCTCCTGTGCTCAGAGACTCACTAAACAGTTCTGCTAATGGCTCTGCTAGTTCTACCTTTAGCTCCTTAAGTACCCTGGGATGTATGCCATCAGGTCCCATTGCCTTATCCACCCTGAGCTTAGCAAGCTCTTGTAGGGCCCTTTCTTTTGTGAAGGGAGTAGTGCTCACCTCCCTCCCACCTGTGTCCATGATGCTGAGCTGTGGGCCCTGCCCTACCTTCTCTTCAGTAAATACTGAGCAAAAGTATCTATTCAGGATAGATGCCTTTACAGGGTCCTCTTCCTCACATGCTCCCTTTTCTCCATTAAGCTAGCAATACCCCTCTGGACTTTCTCCTTTCATTAATGTATCTATAGAAAGTCTTGTCACCTTTTTACTGTTCGTATAGTGTTTCCTCAGTTTGGGACTTTGCCTGCCTTACCTTCCCTGCTTCCCTTAGGGCAGTTTGGTATGCCTCCTATCTTCATACCGCTGTGTTCCTTATATTTCCTGAAGGCCAGCCTTTTGGCTCTGTCATTTTCTGCTACTGTATTTGAGAACCAAAGTGGTTTCCTTCTTCTTTTGCAATTCCTTTTCTGTCTAACACAATGGGATGTTGCTTCAAGTATTGCATCCTAATGCTTGCCCACTTTGCCTGTACCCCTCACCTGTGTTTCTTTTGCCAGGGCTAGCTTAACTCTGTTGGCCATCTTATCAAAGTCAGCTCCTCTGAAGTCCCATATTTTTGCCTTGGAATGGGATGGTTTAGATGTAGTAGCCAAATTGAACCATACCATGTGATGGTCACTGGCCCCCAGATGACCTTCTGCCTGGAGATCTGTAATCCCTTCCTTGTTAGTCAGTACTAGATCTAGGATAGCCCTGTCTCTTGTGGGTTGCTGTACCAGTTGTTTGAGGCCCTCCCCCTGCAGGGAATCCACTATGTGTCTAGTTCTGGCAGATGTTCCTGCTAGTATTGACCAATCTGTATCCGGCATGTTGAAGTCTCCCATTATCAGAACCTCCCCTTTAGCTGTCATGTTTTGTATATCTTCTAACAGTAATGTGTCTATGTTCTCCCTCTGGTCTGGGGACCTGTAGACAACCCCAGTTCTTATAGCTGTCCCATTTCCTGTTTCCAGGGTGACCACAGTTCTTCTGGCTCCTTATGTGTATTCTGAATTTCTGTAGCTTTGATATTTTCATTGACATACAGGGCCACCCCCCTTTTGCACTTGGTCTCTTCTGAACAATACATAGCCAGGTACTGAAGTCTCCCAAGTGTGGTTACTGGTAAACCACGTTTCACTGATTGCTACTATGTCCAGTTTAGCCCCTGACATTATTGCCTGCAGGTCTGGGATCTTATTTCCCAGGCTGTGAGCCTTTGTGTACATGATTTTCCATTGGCCAGATTTTGGTGTGTTAGTTGTTGGGTGAGGTTTGGCATTACCCCTGTGCGTCGTATGGGGAGACAAAACCTTTTTCTTACCTGGTGATGCAAATGAACTGCAAACATGTTTCCCGAATGATGACAGTCTTTAATCAAGCCTTTCCTTTGAACTGGTGGCTGATTCCTGTTACCAAGGCATATCAAAGGGTTTTATATCTTTTAACACCAGGCTGGTATAAAATGTTCTTCCTATAGGAATCATAAAACTTTACAAGCCCTATATCCTGGCAGCTGGATCAGTTCTAATTAAGACAGAAAAACAGGAGACCCTTAATTAAGTCTCTCTGGCCTTTTAATTACCTCTTGGTTTCAGATCAGTTGTCACTGTAGCTTCACTGAAACCATGGGGGGAGGGGCACCCATAAGCACAGGTTGTGTTATGTGAGACAATCACCTACTATATTTTTTTATATTACAAATATCATACAACAATCATAGCCAACTGGCCAAGAGTCACAATCCTCCACACCTAGCCTGAATTTGGGGGCTTTATCCCCTGCATGGGATCAGCTTCCTAAGCCAGTTCGCTCCTCATATAGATGTGATAGGCCATCAGCGTTCTGATTGGTCACTCCAGCCCTATGTAAGATCATCATGCAATACCCTTGCAAGGCAGGACTCCATCTTAATAGTCTACCATTTGTTTTTCCCATTTATGTCAGCCAAACCAGGGGATTGTGGTCAGTTTGTACCTCAAAATACAGCCCATATAAGCATAGCTCTAACTTCTTTAGGGCCCACACTATGGCAAGACACTCTTTTTCCACAGTAGAGTAAGTCTGCTCCCTTGGAAGTAACTTTTTACTTGGGTACACTACAGGGTGATCTTTCCTTTGGTTGGATGTCTGACTCAGTACTGCCCCAATTCCCACGTCTGAGGCATCAGTCTGGACTATAAAGGGTCTGCTATAGTCAGGACTTATCAATACAGGACCACTGCACAGTTCCTCCTTCGGTCTGGTAAAGGCTTTTACACAGGCTGGTTCCCAGGTAATTTTCTTAGGCATCTTTTTCTTTACCAGGTCAGATAGAGGAGTAGCCAGGGCACTGTAATTTGCTACAAATTTCCTATAGTACCCTGCTGTCCCTCGAAAATTCCTGACCTGCTTCTGCATTTCTGGTCTGGGCCATGCCTTGATCTCCTCTATTTTTACTTGATTAGGATAGAGCTGTCCCCAACCTACAACATGCCTGAGGTATGCCACTTCAGCCATGGCCACCTGGCACTTCTCAGTTTTGACAGTGAGCCCAGCCCTATGTATCCTTCCCATCACTTCCCTAAGGTGGGACAGGTGTTCCTCCCAGCTGGCACTAAACATGGCAATGCCATCCAGGTTCCCCATGGCATACTCCTTAGCATCATTTAACACCTGGTTCACCAACCTTTGGAAAGTGGCCAGGATGTTCTTCATTCCAAAAGACATTACTTTAAATTCAAATAAGCCTATCAGAGTGATGAAGGCTGACCTCTCCCTAGCTCTGTCAGTTAACTCTACCTGCCAATACCCCTTTGTCAGGTCAATTGTAGTAAAGTATGTCACCCCTCCCAACTTGTTCAACAGTCCATCCATCCAGGGCAATGGGTGGGCATCTGATTTAGTGACTGCATTCAGTCCATGATAGTCCACACAGAAATGAGTAGAGCCACCTGGCTTGGGCACAGGGACTATGGGTGAGGCCCAGGGACTGTGGGATCTCTGTATTACCCCTAAATCCAGCATTTCCTTCACCTCCCTCCTAATGTCATTTTGGACAGCCTCTGACACCCGATATGCTGTCCACCATATGGGCATCTCTGTCCCTGTCTCTACATCGTGCATTGCTAAGGGGGTTAGTCCAGGCTTGGTGCTAAACAGTTGGGCAAAGTCTGCTAAAATCTCCCTTACTTCCTGTATCTTGTCCAGGGCCAGCTGGGGTGACAATTTAACTGCATCCACAGAGGACTCCCACTTGCTTTTTTCCAGAAAGTCCAGAAGGGGGTCTCCTTCATCCATCCCCTCCCCAGGACAACACACTGCAAACACCATGTCAGCCCGATTAGCATATGGCTTCATCATGTTGACTTGGTACATTCTTTCTGTATGTCTTCTGTCATGTAACTCTATGATATAGTTCCCGTCATTTACCTTTCTAACTACTTTGTATGGTCCTGCCCACTCAGCCTGCAGCTTGTCTTTCTGGACAGAAATAAGGACCATGACATCCTGACCCACCGTGTATCAGTGAGCTCTGGCTCTGTAGTTGTACCACACTTTTTATTTCTGTTGGGCAGCTGTCAGGTTGCTCTGGACTGTCCGCATAATCTCTCAGCCTTTCCCTAAACCTAAGGACACAATCCACTATGGGAGTTCCCTGGGTGGCGTGCTTGCCTTCCCAGTCCTCTCAGATAAAGTCTAGATGCCCACATACCCAGCATCCATATAACAGCTTGAAGGGGCAAAACCCTGTCGACTCTTGGGCACCTCCTTGTATGCAAATAACAGGTGGGGAAGGTATTTCTCCCCAGTTCCTCCCATGCTGTTCAGCAAACACTTGGAGCATTGACTTCAGGGTACTGTTAAATCTTTCCACAATTCCATTGGCTTGTGGGTGATAAGGTGTCATCACCTCTGCACCACCCCACACTTCACCCACAAACATTTCATCAGGTCTGACATAAAGGAACCCCCTCGATAAGTAATAACATCCTCTGGAAACCCAGCATGGGAGAAAATCCCAAGTAAGGCATCTGCAACTTTGTCTGTCCTCAGTGAGGATAGGGTGACTGCCTCTGGATACTGGGTGGCATAATCCACCACAATCAGGATGACCCTGTTCCTGGAGGAGCTCGGGGTATTTAAAGGCCCCACAATATCCATTCTCACCCTTTGGAATGGCTCCTCCACTATGGGCAATGGAATTAGGGCAGCTTGGGTTTTCTTACCCACCTTCCCTATTGCTCGACACTAGTGACAAGACCTATAATACTCCTTCACCAGCTGGGTGAAGTTGGGCCAATAGAAATTGTGGGCCAACCACTGCATAGTGTATGCAATTCTCGGATGACCTGACAATGGAATATCATGTGCAGTCTTGAGCAACTTCTCACGGTACCCCTGGGGAATGACAAGCTGCCTGCCTATCACCCTTACTTCTGTCTTCACAGCCTGAGTATACATCAGTCCATTTTCCCAATAAAGTTTATGTCACCTCCCTGTGCTCCATCAGAGTCTGCCCAAGCTCTCAGCTTCTCTAGACTAGGTATACTTTTCTGAGCAGCTGCAAACTCCTTACACATTCCCAAGGCATGGAACAGATCCCCTTCAGTCTCTAAACTAGGGTCCCTAGCACTAGCATCAGGGCACTCAGGATCATGGTCATCCCTAACCCTCTGACAATGGGTAGCCCCTCCTTCTTCAGAGTAACCCTCCATAGCTGTGTAGTTAACTGCTACTGGGAAAATTTCTACCCCCTTTTCATTAGTCTCCATCTCAGGAGACACAGGCTGGGGAACCAGCCTCCCAGTGATTTCCACAATTGCTTCTGTGGGGTCCAGGGAACTACAATTTCCCCATCCCGCTTGGCTATGGGTAACTACATATACCATCCCCTGTTTGAGATTGTTGCCAAGGATAACATCAACTGCTAACGTTTTAGCTACAGCCACCTGTTGCACAGTTCCCCCTGTTTCACCCCAGTCTAGAAGAATACTAATGAGTGGCAATGTGGTCTCCTCACCAGTAAACCCTTGCACAGTTACAAATTAATTGGGTATAAGCTGACTAGGCTCTACCAGATCCCCTTTTAACAATGTCAGGGATGCCCCTGTGTCCCTTGACTTTTGTGTCTGTACACCATTCACCATGACTGAGTGCATGTGTTCCCTCATGTTCATAGGCATGCTTCCAGGGACGCACAAACAACCCACTTCATTCTTAGCCCCATTCTGCATATTGCTTGTGCTTTTGGGACACTGTCTGGAAATATGCCAAGTTTCTTTACAAACCCAACATTAATTTCTTTTCTCAGAGAAATCTTTTCTTTGAAACCTGGAGCTAACTGGTTCTAGTGGAAGCAAATAGGGTTTTAGCTGCCCTGAAGGCATGCTTTTCCCTTTCTGCACTGCCATGCCCAACCCATTCACTCTCAGATCAGGTCTGCTCTTGGCATAGCGGTCTGAGAGTTCAGCAGCCTCTTGCACTGTTTTGGGATCTCAGTCCTCCAGCCAGGTTTTCAGTTCTACTGGGCATACCCCAAAAAACTTCTGTAGCAATGCAGCATTTTCAATTTTATCTGCAGAGTTTGTTGCAATTCCTTCCCACCAACATTTTAAACACTAATGTTGTTTCATGGCTAGCTCCTCATAACTCATGTCAGGGCTTCTCCTTAGCTTACGGAATTTAGCTCTGTATGCTTCAGCAGGTAAATCAAACTTTTTAAAAGTGCAGCTTTAAGTTTGCTATAATCATTAATGTCCTCATTGTCCATTTGACCCAATGCATCCCAAGCTTTCCCAGTAAGTAGTGGGGATAGCTGGCAGCTGCAGGACCCTCTAGGAATTTTTGCCTGAACATAAACTTTTTCAAAGGAATTTTAAAAGGCATCCATATCCTCCCCCTCTTCGAATTCAGCTATCAATTTGGAATTCAATGT
Source organism: Neoceratodus forsteri (assembly GCA_016271365.2). NCBI lineage: Eukaryota > Metazoa > Chordata > Ceratodontiformes > Ceratodontidae > Neoceratodus > Neoceratodus forsteri. The sequence continues at coordinate 170,160,906 of CM057457.1, read as the reverse complement.
GTAACCCAGTCCTGTAGTTCCAGTCAAAACCAAGCCACTTACCTGCTCTGGTGCTGGTGGTTGGAGTTGCAGCTTCTTCAGTTCATGTCATCTCTGGTGCTCACACTTTTCACAGTCCACCTCTCGCTGTTCATGTTCAGCTTCTCGCTGCTCTCGCTCCCTTTTCTCCTCTGCAGCTCACTGGTCTCACTTCTGTTCTCTCTGGAACTCCAGCTCCATTCTGCACAACTTAATCTGCAGCTTGATTGCTTCTGCCCCAGAATTCTGGTGACCCTCCCCTGCTTCTGTGGCCTTTTGCTGGCACTGGCCCTGGTCCTGCTGTCATCATCACTGGATCTGGACACTGCACTGGCTGCTGGCCCCTTCATGCCCAAGGTTTGGTCCTTTACAGTCACAGTCTGTGATTCGATGCTCTGGGCATCTGCTGTTATCAGGGCGTCCACTAGGTTCTGCTTGGTGTTTTTCACCTCATGCAGGACTCCTCTGTCCTGGCACAACTGCCTCAAGTAGTCTGCAGTGTACCCACTACAGTTGGAAGCCATCTTCTTCCCTAACTACGGCTCCTCTAACTTGCACTGTAGAAAAAAAAATAAAACAGGTAGGAACTTGACTGTAAGCAAAATATTATAGTTCTGTTTCCTTTTTAAAAATAAATTACTGTCTTATTTTGTAAGTGAGCTGTACAGTAGTAAGCTGACACACTGAACAGTTAAAGCTTGTGTTACCAATTTTATTGCACCACTGCTAACCAAATCTGTCACAAACATACTCAACAGGTCAAAGTGCCAAATTCAGAGCACAATAGCATGAACAGGTAACAGACAGGGTAACCCTCCTGTCTGCTTTTGGGTCTGAATCACCTTTAGTCTCAAGTTCTGGGGGGGATTCAAACTGTGAACCTTATGCTAGCATACCCAAGGTACAGGCTCAGATACATACCCTCTTCGGGGATTGAGGTACAATCTTTCACCAGAGGCACCAAGCCAGGCTTCCAAAATAAACCCTTAAAACTCTATAAAAGACCTTAGGTATAGTCTTACCTTTTCCCAGTTTAGTAACAGCATCAAGCTCTCCAGAACAGCTGTCAAACTTAACCATGTATAAATCACATGCAAAAAAGAAATTGAAAGACACCCAGGCAGTCTTTCAAATAAAAGATTTTACTAAAAAGTGATAAAAATATGTAAAATGTAAACACGGAACAACATATCAAAGAGCATACAATCACTTAAAAAAAACAAGGAAAAGTACAAAACAAAAACTTCTACCATAATAAATGTATACTTTTTCTATGTAATGTATTATCTCTTTAAGTGCCTTATCAGAGAGCTGTGTGTCTTTCTAGAGTCCCAAAATAATATGTCATATTCCCCAGTTACAAGGATACAATTCAAGTCCATCTCCCCAACCCCTTAGTAAGTCTTCTAGCTCCTCCTTTTAGAATATAAAATTACAAAAAAAAAAAATTTCCTGTTAGGAGATATTTTAAATAATGTGACTTCAGAAGGAACAAGACATTTCCTAAATGATGACAATTTTTAATCAAGTCTTTCCTTTGAATTGGTGGCTGATTCCTGTTACCAAGGCATCTCAAAGGGTTTTACAGCTTTTAACACCAGGCTGGTTTGAAATGTTCTTCCTATAGGAATCATAAAACTTTATGACCCCTATATCCTGGCAGCTGGGTCAGTTCTAATTAAGACAGAAAAACATTAAACCCTTAATTAAGTCTCTCTGGTCTTTTAATTACCTTCTGGTTTCAGGTCACTTATCACTGTAGCTTCACTGAAACCTGGGGGCACCCATAAGCACAGGCTGTCTTATGTGAGACAATCACCTATATATTTTTTTATATTACAAACATCATACAACAATCATAACCAGCTGGCCAAGCATCACACAACCTATCCCCTGCATACAGATCCTTACTTTCCCAGATTATGCCCCAATTCTCCACTTCCCCTTACCCCTTAGACTGACACCATTCCCTCAGCCAAGTGTTGAACTCCCCAATCCTCCCTTTCCTTCCCGTACTCACATAGAAAGTTGTTGCCCAATCTTTTCTTTCTTTTCTGTACCCATGCAGAAAGTTGTTGCCTGTTCCTCCTAGAGGCATCTAAAATCATATAATGAAAATCAGCTCTCCCTGTGGCTAGCTTTATGATTACGTCAGACCGGAAATGCCGATCTGGTACTTCCTGTTACTTGTTTGCTTTAAATCAAAGTTTCAAAAGTAAAAAAAAAACTCACTTTTCACAGGTATCTAGTCCTTAAAAGGACTAAATAGTGTTGCAGGGTTTACTGTTGAGCATTAGAAAGCAATAAAAGTAGCTGCAGTCACCGTGGACTTAGCCTCACACACACAGCAATGTCAAACTGCAGGAAACCTGCTGCCAGCTATAGATACAGTTCTGCAGAAATATTGAAAAGAAACCTCTCATGTGAGGTATTTACTTAGAAAGTTGTTGCCTATTCCTCCTAGAGGCTCCTAAAATAAATAATGGTAATAATATTCAGCCCTACCTATCCAGTGAGAAAGTTAATGGAGGGAAAGAGGTTGCTGGACTATTGAGGAGCTGGGGGGCAGACAGAAGAGGTCCAAAAGATGTTCAGACCTGCTGCTGTGAGAGAAAGTAAGAGGTCTAGCCAAGTCAAATTTCCCACAAGCCCTCTCCAGTGTTCAATCAGCAAAAATCTCTTGTGAACTTTTCCCATGGTTCACCCTATCCAGAGACTCATTCAGATTAGCTTGTGTGTGGAAGGGATTTCTGAGAGTGTGACCCATGGGCCATTTCTGCATTTCAAAGATGCTAAGCTGTACCAAGAGGAGAAAGAGACCTGTATTTCTCCTAGCCTACTTCAGAGCCATGTAAGGGGTCTGCTTGCCCTTACTCAGTGGTGTAGACCAGGGAACAGGGAGTCACAAGGCATGTGCCTGAGTATGAGTGAACTCTCGATCCACTGAAGAGTAAAACTGTGGGGTCACTTCTGGGGTCTGGGTACCTTGAGAACTGGAAAACCGCTTTATAGTGCTCCTACATCCTGAGAGTTGAGCAAGAAGGGCTATATACAGAGAGGTGTCAGCCAGAATGACTGTGCTGCTGTGGCACACTCAAAAGTCCAAAGCTCCTGATTGAGGTTTGACCTGTTGCTGAGTGCTCTTCCCTGCCTCATATGAAGTGCTGCATAGGTGGATCATGTGAGTGCTGGTACTGCTGACTGAACCTTTGTATCTCTTGAACTTTGGGTTACACGTTTAGGGTTTCAAGCCTTCTTGTTTGGAATTTTATGTTTTGGAATTGTGCTTGCACACTATAGCCTGTTAGGGGTTAAATTCCAAGCTTGCAAACTTTTCTCAAATGCACTACCAACAGAACCCAAGCAACGTAGCCACCAGCCCTGCACTGGGACTTTTAGTGTAATACCTTTAGACTGTGTGGGGCTCCTCTTGCTGTGGTTGAGGAGGAAAAGGACCTAGGGAACATAATAGACAATGGGCTGAAGCAGGAAAATAAGTGTTTGGCCACTGCTAAAGTGGAGATGGAATATGGTCTCATGGGCAGACTGGATGGACCAAGTGGTCTTTATCTGCTGTCATCTTCCATGTTTCTCTGTTCTGTGTAATTGAGGCCATGGATATTAAGACAATGCTGGCCTTCACTGTAATCCAGGACACATTTCTGCTTATCAAAGGAATTATAGGGTACCCTGGATAGTAGTAATGGTAAAGAATCCCCATAAATTTCTACGTGGTTGCACAGCATGCTTATTAATCCCTGCTTGGAAGCATAGCAATAATAGATGCAGGCCTATATGAATGTTAAGTGAAGAACTGTTGTTTCTTTATTCTTTGGTAACCAGGTAAGGCTGACTAGGCACAATGCCTATTTCCAGGGGTGACCTAGGAGCACCATGGAAGTTATGTGTCTTACTCAGGTCACATAGTCTTCAAGTGACGGTTGTGGGAATCAAACCCAGGTCTTCTGGATGTACCAAGCTCATTCATTGCTCTTTACTATAACCTCTAGACTATACTACCAGCCTAAGTTATGCAATTAATGAGAAAAGAACATTATGTAAAAAGAGTTAAGTGCAGGGAACCACGAAAATTGACTGAACTGCAGAGACCAACATAAAGAGGGCAAACACAAAAATCAAAGGGGTAAAACAAGCAAAAGAGGAACAGATACTATCCAAATATCCCATAATATCAAACATACTCTTTAAAAAGAAACACCTGGATTACCTGACTCATTTAGCTCTATGCACTTGCTTTTGTCCACCATAAGCCCTATATACCCACTACTGTTTGTTTCTCTCCTTTATCTCACCTTTCTGCCACTTACAACTCCTATTCTTCCTTATTTCCTATACACTTAATTATTCAATACCTACCAAACTTGGACTTGACCACTTCTCCACTCTCCTTTTGCTCTCCTGCTAAGACTTGCCTTTAGTTCCACCTAGGTTCTTTTTAATTTGATTGCACTTATTTGCTGTATTTGTTTTACATATTAAACTTGTGTAGTGTCCCTGCAGCTACTTGCTATTAGTTACACTTGCTTTTATGCAGGTTCTCAGTAATTTTGATGGTACTTATTTGCTGTATTGTTTTACAAACTTAATGTGTGTAGTTATCCCTGTAACTCTGGAGCTATATCTGCCATTGCTGTATGCTAATCTTGTACTGACTGTTCAAATGCTGTATAGAACTTCATATTTCTCCTAAATGTTGTACCTGCATTTTCTTCATCGTTATGTATTACCGTATTGTAACCTCCAGGGTTGTGCCTGAAAATAGGTTTTTCAATGTTTAGTGCACCCTACCCAGTTACCAAAAACAAACAAATAAATAAATAAATATGTGAATGAGAATGACAAATGTAAAATAATGTGTGTCCACTACAGGAGCAGGACACAGGGGACATTATTACTGATGATAGATGACACCATACCTTTATGCATACTTTGCATTATTGTTCAAGAAGGAAAGGAATGGGGTGATACAAGGCGAAATATTATTTGGGGGGAACAAAAAAATGTTCTTGTTAGGTAACACCTGAAGAAGAGGAGAAAATGCTAACAATGGGAATAAAAATAAGGCAAAGTAGTCTGATAGAATGTATCCCAAAAATTCTGAATGAGCTAGTGATGGAACAACCCATACCATTGGCAATTATATTACATGAGTCCATCAGAATTGCATAATGAGTGAAGAATGGCCATTGTGGTGGCAGTGTTTTAAATGTACAACAAAGTGAGACCATCTCACTCACCATATTCTTTTTATTTTTATCTAGTCATAATAATTCATCAATATATCAATGTTTCATGACTAACACCATCACTTCTTCAGGATTCTTGCTTTTTTAAACAAAATATGTTGTCTGTGAAATTTTTTAATTAGTATTTTCAAAATCGCACTACAAATAGATAGATAGATAGATAGATAGATAGATAGATAGATAGATTGATAGATAGATAGATAGATATTCATTGCAAAAAAACTATGTTAATGCACCAGTTGGGGTTAAAGCAACAAAAGTAGGGAAATGTGATGGTAGGGCTCCAAACCATAATAGCCCACCCCCACTGTGCAGGCAGCAACAGGAAAAAACATTACCGTTTCACTTCTCCTGAGTCATTGCAAATCAGGTGTGGTGTGTACTTTGGGGTTGTCGACCTAAATGCTCACCCCATTCCATTCTTTAAATAAGATGAGAGGCGTAGAGTATATGAGAATGGAGTGAGCATTTTTGCAGTGATCCATCTCCTCCTAATATAGATCAATTTCAGTGTTAAACATTGATTACAAACTTTACATGGCTATTTGGGATTGTAGACAATTTTTTTTTTATTTTATTCTTTGGTAAGCGGGTAAGGCTCTCTAGGCACATATGCCTGTTTTTACGGGTGACCTGGGAGCACTTGCAAGGTTAAGTGACTTGCTCAGAATCACACAGTATGCAAGTAGAGGTTGTGGGAATCAAACCCAGATCAGTTTGCTGGTTGTACCAAGCTTATTCGCAGATTATTACTCTAGCACAGTGATCCTCAGACCATGATTCTAGAGCATCGTGTGGCTCTTCAGCTTATCACCTGTGGCTCTTCCCAGTAAGTGACGCAAATAGTTCCTACACTATACAGTATTAACCAACCAGGATGCACTATAATACCACTGCATTGTTCACCAGCAAGCATTATTTTCAAAGTTTATCGCAAATTTTCCTGCAAGCTGTATCCTGTCAAACTGTATAAATCTTAACTAATGTTTAGTAACAGAAATAAATGAAACAAAAGAAATGTTCAGTTATTGAAACATTTTCTTTTACACTGGAGTATGTTTGCCAAAGTCTATTAGGAAGTGTATGTTGTGGTTCCTTGGCTATCATTACTGCTCATGTGGCTCCTGAGCCAGTCAGGACTGAGTATCACTGCTGTAGCTTCTAGGTTATACTACCAATCCCATATTAGTTAACATCACCTACCATCATGGGAATCACCTACCATCATGGGAATCAAACCCATGTTTCCCATCATCAACCTACTATAATTCACTCAGTCCAAGCAGACTGTATCCATAATAGTCACACAATGTACTGTACAACATCCAATGCACTTTTCTCTTACTTGCAAAAGTAACAACTCATACAATACCCATGGCCTTACTCTGTTTAGATGCTGAGAAGACCTTTAATATGATGTCCTGGCCTTTTTTATGGGGCTCCCTATTGGCCTTTAATTTTCCAATCACTTTCTTAGAATGGCTTCAACACTCATATTCTCACCCTTATGCATATGTCAGAGTTAATGGTAATCTTTCTTCACCCATCATATTGCAAGGGGCACTAGGCAGGAGTGCTCATTATCACCCCTTCTGTTTGCGTTGTTTATGGAACCTTTAGCTACAGACCACAGACTTCATTCCCAAGAGGAAGGCATTCCAACGGGAGTGACTTGAATATAAAAATATGTGGATTGTATCCTTCTGATACTCTTGATTCCAGATCAATCTATACCAGCTGCTTGCTCCATTATATAAGCTTTTGGAGATCTTTTCAACTTAAAGCCTTATTTGCTTAAAACAGTGATATTATTTTATAACTATTCCCCTTCCCCAACTGTGTACATAATTTTCTTGGAAATGGCGTGACGCTAAACTTAAATATTTAGGAATTATGATGCTCCAGGATCTTCATAACTGTGGCCTTTTAAACTTTGAGCCACTTACAGTACACAATAAGAGGATTTAGACATGTGGGGAAAGTTAGTTCTGTCTTTTTCAGGTAGAGTCAAAACTATTCAAATGAATATCATGTCTCGCCTATTATATTTTTACCAAACCATCCCCACATTCCCAGAACAATGCTATTTTTCCTTTTGGAATAAATGGATCTCCCATTTTACATAGAGAGGGCAACACCCCCACATTTAATATTCTATTTTACAGCTTTCCTTAGTCAGAGGTGGACTGAACCTCCTGAATTTATTGAACTAAACCCAGGTAGCACATTTAAATATTATTTTTAATTGGATTTTGCCACAAGTCTCCCCTTCCTGGAAAAATATTGAAATGACAGTCAATGACTTATTTGACATTGGTCCCATACTTTTCTTTGCTCATGGTATTACTCTCTCCCTCACCCTATTTACTAACTTAACTGCACAAACTCTTAAAGTCTGGTATGCATTAAAACAACATCCTAATTTTGACAGTATTACTCATTTTTGTAGAATTCTGGCCACAAATGATGAATTCCTCCCCTCAGCAATGGATACTGTATTTAAAAGATAGAAACATATATATATATATATATATATATATATATATATATATATATATATATACATTGCAAAAAAAACTCCATTTTACAAAACCAGTTAGGGTTTCCTTTACGCCTTTAAAAGTATGGAAATTCAATGTTATGGTTCATACATGTATCAGCACAACAACATCAATCTCTGCAAACATTAGAAACAAAACAGTTCTTTGATATATCCCTTGGTGTCCTTCCACCTAACTCGTACACTATACAAATATATTGTTCTATGCCACATGATTAACAGCTCAAATAGTGTATGAGATAGGTGGAAGGACACCAAGGGATATATCAAATAACTGTTTTGTTTCTAATGTTTGCAGAGATTGGTGTTGTTGTGCTGATACACACATTAACCCTAACATTGAATTTCCATACTTTTAAAGGTGTAATGGAAACCCTAACTGGTTTTGTAAAACAGATTTTTTTGCAATGAATTTCCTTACTTCTTGAGATAAGTGTGTAAGAAAATTGCAACAAATACTCGTAAGTTTGTCATTTTTTTCACATTGTGACCCCACATTTTTGACATAGTCTTCTTATCATCCCACCTCATAACCCTCATACTGTAGGTGTAAATTTCTTACTCCATGGTAAAATTCCATTCTGTGCTACAGCTGTGGAAACACATGTTGTACAGGATGTGAGAAATGACAGCTGTAGTATTCATGAGGTGGTGAGAAGAAATGACTATGTTCAAACTTTGGAGTGCAAATATAAATGATTGGCAGTTACATGCATGCGTAGGAAAATTTCATTGATTGCGTGTAACTCAAGCATTCTTTGTTACTTTTGCTCCAGAATTTCAACATTGCCTTTTTGGGACCCTGTGTTATGAACACTGGCACTGCCATTTCATCACTCAATCCTAAAAGGTGATTTTACACATCGACCACACCATTCTGCGCCACAGGTACAAAAGCACATTTTGGGCAAGATGTGAGAAATGTAGCTGTACTGTTCATGAGGTGGTGTGAAAAGTGATTATGTTGACTATGTTGAAAATTTGGAGTGAAAATGTAAATTGGCAAAGTTACCCACGTGTGAAGGAAAATTTCAATGACCATGCATAACTCGGGTGTTTTGGGGTATTTTTGCACCAGATTTTCCACATTGGCTTTTTGGGACCCCACCTCATGCACAATGGCATATCAAATTTCATTGCTTAGTCCCAAAAGGTGATTTCTTTCAATCACAGTGAAATCATCTTTCAGGACAGAGTAACAAATAACAGTGCCAGTATTCATGAGATGGAGTCGCAAAAAGTCCATGATGAAAATTTGGTTCATACCAGAGGGTGTAGACAGAATGAGGTGGGACCTACAGAAGCTTGAGAAATGATCAAGGGTTTGGCAGTTTAAATTCAGTGCAAAGAAGTCCAAGATAATGCGTATGGTTGCGCAAAAACCCTGAAACAACATATCATTTGGGGGGGGTGAGGATATAGCATGCACCAAGCAGGAAATGAACCTTGGGGTTATTATCTCTGATGACCTCAAGGTAGGGGAAACAGTGCGACAAGGCAGCAGGTAATGCAAAATGGATGCTAGGATGCATAGGAAGCGGCATCATCAGCAGAAAAAGGGAGGTGATAATTTCAATATACAAGACACTAGTGAGGCCCCACATGGAGTACAATGTGCAGTTCTGGAGAACTTACCTATGTCATGACATAGACAGGGTAGAGAAGGTTCAAACAAGGGCAGCAAAGATGGTACAGGTATTGCACCACAAGTCCTATGAGGACAGGCTGAAGGACCTGAATATGTACTCCCTGGAGGAGAGGAGGGAGAGAGAAGATATGATAGAGGCATACAAGTACCTTATAGGGAGGAACAGGGTGCAGGAATACACTATTTTCCAGTGAAAAAAGATGTTCCAGAACTAAAAGGCATGAGATGAAGTTGGAGGGAGGGCAATTCAGATGAAACATGAAGAAGAATTTCTTCACAGAAAGGGTGGTGGACAAGTGGAACACCCTGCCAGAGGAAGTGGTGGGGGCTGAAACAATCACAGGATTTAAGAATGTATGGAATAGACATAAGGACATTCTGGAGGTCCAGGATAAGGGACAACAGACTTCTAGAAAAACATAAAGTGAACTCACAAGCTCAACTGGGCAGACTGGGTGGGCCATAGACCCTTATCTGCCAACAGTGTCTATGCAGCTATGTAAAATACCTACAAATGGCTGAGATATTAACATACAGTATGTTCAAAATGCCATTGAACACCTCTATATGGCACTTACTTTTACTCTTCTGTTCGCTGTTCGACTTTGAAGAGTGCAGACGTGTCCTGGTCCACAGAAGATGACAGCCGACGACCTTGGTTGGTAAGTATAGGGCAAGGGGGTGTGGGGTGGTTGGTTGCACAGTGGGAGGGTCAGGATGTGAGAGGGAGATGGGAAACAGTGAGAGACCTTTTTACAGGAGTTTTAAAAAAGATGTTAATATTCTTTTTTCACAGGAACAGTAGAACCATGTCTCACGGCACTGGGGATGGGTTCCCCAGTGTCCCACACTGCTCTGGGGGGTACAACATAACTGGGTACACTATGTACACTGGGAGTGGGCTCCCTAGAATCACACACTTCTGGTTGGGGTGAGCGTAGTGCTGACATGGGGATTGGGCACCCCGCTGTTGGCAAAACCATTACATGCATATTTCAGGACACTGGGAGTGGGTTTCCCAGTGTCCCACAGTGAGGGGGAAGGAGTGCTTTATCTGGGACACTGGGATTGGGCTCTGCAGTGCCCTACTGTGCTGGTGGTGGTGGGGGGAGGAGGAATAAGATACTGAAATAGTAATAAGCACAAAAGACAGTAGTACAATGGCACAAAACTTTTAGCCTTCAACCATGAGGTGCAGGGTGTTAAACTCAGCTGAAAAGCACCTAGTTGGAAAACCAGCAAAAAGGTCAGCACTTCATTCAGTTCTGTAATTTTTTTATCATAGAATGGTTGTATTGAGTTTTCAAAAAGCATACAACATACATTGTGGTGCATCGGAATAGCCATGTATAAAGTATACAGAGCAACCATAACATACCAAGCATGGTAATCTTGCCTTGACCAAATACAACAGTGATGCCTCAGCAGAAGGCAAAGGGATAGCTAAAGCAGATTCATAGAGGTGAGAGAACTAAAAGAGGAGAGAGAAGGTACTGAATGAAAGTGGTGCTAAATACTCAAGTAGGAGGGTTACAATAAGGGGGAGGAGTTTTACATAAAGATGAATGTAGGTAGGCAACCCATTTGGCCATATACCAATACAAGCATCTCTGGTGGGCATAAGAGAGGAGCTCAAGCAGAGATAGATGAGCTAGGTCTCCATGCTAGGCCATCTGGGAAGGCAAGGCCACTCAACGCCATTGCATAAGAAGAAGCCATTTAGCCTCCTAAGGGTGAGCATCAGCCATTCACGGTGTGATGCAGAGATGGTCACCAATGATGTGGTGTCACCCAGTAAGAGCTTCAGGTCTACCAAAGATACAGTGCAGCCCACCACCTTGGCACAATTAGAGGTCACCGAAGTCCAGAAGGACAGCAATTGGGGGCATGTCCATAGGACATGCAGCAGGTGGGCATCGGATTGATGGCAGCACCAGCATTTGGAGTGTTCCATCAGACCCCAAGTATAAAGGACAGCTGTGGTGTGGTACCAGTAGACTAATATCTTAAGTTGGAGAAAATGACTCTTGGTGTCCCTATAGAGACTGTGTGCATCCCGCAAGTACCTTGACCAGGTGCTGTCTGAGATGATAGCATTGAGGTCAACCATCCATTTCAGCCTGCTGGAAACAGACGGATCAGGCTGAGCATCCCTCCAAGTCCTATAAAAGCAACCAATTAGACCTCAGAGACTCAGGGACTTATGTATGGATGCCATCCAACTCCATTTACTATCAGTGTTGAAAGTGTTGTGTGGATGCCATCCAACTCCATTTACTACCAGGTTGAAAGCTCCTGTATGGGACTGCGTATTTGGAGAAACCTCCAAAAATCCTTAAGGGGGAGCTGGAACTTTGCTCGCAATTGCTCAAAAGAGAGCAAGATGTCAGAGTCAGGTAGACAAATATCTTGCACCCGAAGGATACCCCGCGATTCCTAAGTGGGCCAGCTTAGGGGCAGGCCACCCACCATCAGACATTTGTTGTGCCACAGAGGGATATGCTGTGGGGGGGTCCCAGGTCATATGAGGTGTGGGTGAGAGAGACAGAGACAAAAGTGACTGCCATGCCCGTTGGGTTTTCAACATGGTAGGAGAGTAAGTCTGGTTCTCCATGGCCACTGAGTTAAGCAGCATGCCCAAGGAGTAGCCATTGGTCAAACTGGCTTCCAGCTGCACCCAGAACAACTCATGGTGTGCTCCAGGAATGAACCATCAAGGGGCAGAGGCGTCCATACAAGCTAAATGATAACCCTTAAACCAAGGAGCTCCCAACCCACCATGAGTCCAGTAAGCTCATAGTTTACATTTGCCCCATCTCAGAGTCCTACCAGCCCAGAGATAGTGGGACATAAGACAATCAGGTGAGGCAAACAGCTTGGGGGTAAGGCAGATTGGTAGGTTATTAAGGAGATACATGACCTGAGGTAGGAGTAGCATGTGCACTGCAGCCACCCTACTGGGTAATGACAGTTGGAGCTTGTACCATCTCTCCACTTTGGAGGATAATTGGGTCAGAAGATGGGAAAAGTTGGAGGATTCCAGCTCTGACCACTAATTGGGAATATAGATCCCTAAGTATGAGAACCCCCACTCTGTCCAGGTGAGCTCAGTGCCTCTAAGGCAGTCTCTGGAGCAGGCACTATTCAGTGGAGCTAGGGTGGTCTTTTTCTGGTTGACTTACATTCCTGACAGGGAAGCAACATCCTGGAGGATAGATAGGACTGCTGTAAGGGATTGCTGAAGGCAAGAAAGGGTGAGCAGAAGATCATCAGCATAGGCAGCTACCAGGTAGGAAGTTCCAGACATGTCCAGGCCAGAGACTGAGGACAAGGCTATGAAGGCCTTCATGAGGGGATCCAGGGCTACCAGGAAGAGAAGGGGATAGATGGCATCCCTGCCAAGTCACTCTTTGCAGTGGAAAAAGGGCTGAGATGGTAGTGTTGGTGAGAATGCAGGCTACAGGAGAGCTATGAAGGGTGGTGACCCACTGATGCAAGTATGAGCCAAAGCCATACCACTGAAGCACTTCACAGAGGTAGTCCCACTCTATAGAATTGAAGGCTTTGGTGAAATCAATGGCAAGTGCCGCCATAGGTAAGGTCGACCAGGATGCTACCCATTTGAGGTTAAGCACCAGCCTGGTTTTATTGATGCCAGACTTGCCCTTCATGAAGCCTGCCTGTGCTGGGTGAATGATAGAAGGGAGAACATACAACATTCTGGTGCCAGAATTTTTTGCTAATATTGTATCAACTAATAGAGAGAGAGAGAGAGAGAGAGAGAGAGAGAGAGAGAGACGGGAAGGAAATTTGCACAGTCCAAGGGGTCATTCGATTTCTTTGGGAGAAGAGTAATGAGGGCTTCCCTCATTTTAGGAGGAAGGTATTTTGCCCCATGTACCTCCTGAAGGGCCAAAAGTAAGGAATGTGTTATATCCACCACCAAAGTGTGGTAGACCTCCACCGACATACCATCTGGGCCTGGAGCTTTCCCCGACGCCATTAGAGATAACGTTTGCCTTGGGGTGTCCAGCTAAGTAACCTGATTAGGGGTTAAAGTTGGCTGAGCTGAGCCTTGACAACACTTGTTCAGGCCCTGCTTTAGCTGAGAAGGTGACAGCAAGAAGTGAGACTGGTAAAAGGATGCATAAAAGGACTGCATAGTACTATTGAGCTCATGAGGCTCATGGACTATTCTCTCTGATTTAACTCAGAGGGCGTGGGTGCAAGAAGAAGCCTGTTGTTTACAAAGTCTGAATGCCAACAGCCTACCGCTGTTCTTGCCCCCATCCCAGTAGGCATGTTTGGTCTGCAAGAGGAGCCATTCTGCCTTCTGGTGAAGGATAGTGTTGATTTGGTATTTCAGACCTACTATACATTGGAGGAGGGCATTGTTTCTATGAGGAGGTTGGAGGGACTTAAACTGATTCTCAAGTCCATCAAGGTCAGCTTGCAGTGCAGCAGGTGTCACCTTGCAGGCTTTATTTTTGTTGGCCGAATATACTATTATGCGCCCCTGAAGAAAGGCCTTAAAGGCTTCCCAAACCATGCCTGGGGATACTTCAATATTCAAATTGATGGAAAAGTACTCTTGGGCTGTTTGGGAGATCATTCGGTGAAACTCAGGGTCTTTGAGAAGTAAGGGATTACAACTCCAGTGAGTACCTGACAGTTACTCTCCTATTTGGGTATTGGTGGTCAGGACAGGGGCATGATAGGAGATAAGAATATTCCCGATTTTATTCTCAAGAGATCCCTTGGGCTGCCACAACATTGGCTAGCCAATAGTCAAGGTGGCTATGGGTGGTGTGAGCATGGGAGTAAAAAGTGTAGTCCCACCCAGTGGGGTGGTCTTGCCACCATATATCCACCAATCCCCACTCATCCTGTAGGTTCTGCAAAGCCACTCAAGCTTTAGGGTGGACTTGGGGAAGGGGCTTCAACTTATCCAGAAAGGTGTCCAGTACTAGACTGAAGTCATCACCTATGAGAATTGGGACGGTGGAACCAGCTAGAGTCAAAGAGAAGAGGGCTTGTCTAAGTGCAGGGAAGAAGTCAGAATGATCTTCATTGGGAGCATATACATTGTTGACAATGAGCTGCCCAGCCAGAGAGGATAGTTTGACCATAACCCATCTCCTTTGAGAATCCCTCTGAGAATCCTCCACCACCCATGGTGAGGAGCGATGTATCAGAATGGCAACCCTCTTAGATAATGATGAAGCAGAGCTAGCATGCACCGCCCCCACCCAAGATTTCTTCAGCCAAGGCAACAACCTACTCAGAAGATGCATTTCTTGAAGTAGGGCAATGTCTGAGCAGAGGGATCTGAGGCATTGTAGCACCTTTGTACATTTGATGGGGTGATTTAAGCCCTCAAAGTTCTAGGAGACTAAGAGAGTCCCTGTGGGAGAGGGGCTCACCATGAGAGCTATACTTAGGAGGAAGGATGTGAGTGGTACTTACTCAGACTGATGGCAAAGAGGGATATAAGGAGATGCTGGAGCCAAACACAGGAACAACACTCTAAGGAAATACAACAGCATGAATCTTTAGCACCAAGTAGTGGAATAAGTAACTATGTAGAGCTGAGTTTGCAGTGATACAGACTCAGGAGACAAGCTGAAAGAAAGAGAGACAACCAGAAGAAAAATATCAGTAGCTAGTAGATCAGATCAGATTCATTTATTTGTTTAGTCCCAAGGACCATTACAAAACATACATTTCCAAATATTTCATACAAATATAAATATACTTTTCTATACAATATGACCCTTATAAAAACGTTGGTTATACTAATTACATAAAAGTCTTTGTTATTCAAAGATCATGCAATTCTTTAGTGGTTAGCACTTATCAACCTATACGGTATTTCTTTTGTTCTGTAATATTATAAAATGTTGCCAGCTTTTTTAAAACCTCTAAATTATCAGTCTTCAATAAATAGTTCAATTGGTATCTAGGCTCCATATTTAACTGAGGTAATATATTTCCTAATATTTGATGTCTATAGTTTTCATACAAAGGGCATAATATTATTAAATGCAAATTATTATCTATACCAAGATCACATTTACAGTTTACTTGATTTATAATATATTCCATTCAGGTGCTGGGAATTGTGATACTCAAATTGTAGCCTAGTATAGCTTTTCCTCTTGTCTACTTCTTTAATTATATTTTACTAAGGTTCTATTCCAGATTCTTTTCGTTTTCTACTAGCCAATTACTTATTTTACACCCTTTACTCAAATGAACATCCCTTTGAATGTAGATATTTTTAACTCTGTTTTTAATTTCCCCATTTATTTCATCTATAGGTTTTATATTCATGAGTATCACATTATCCAATAGCCCCAATGGTTTAACAACCTTCTCTAGAATTTCCACACTAGGACATAGAAATCCATTATCTTTATGTGCTATAGCTTCCAATAAGCAAATTCTGGGTAACCTCACTTCATTCACATTATAAACTTTAAGCCAGTACAAAACCATTTTCTGAGCAATCTGGCAACTAACAGTGGTTTGTCCCAGTTCATTACTAAAGTTGAAAGTGCTCCCTCGGGTAAGCCTAGACACTTTTTATAAAATTTATTCAGTGGGGTTTCTAATTGTGCAACTTCCCCACATCCCCAGACATCAGCTCTGTACGTTATTCTACTCATAATGTCAACATTTACAGCCCTCATAAAACCTCTAATTGAATAATCTCCATATCTATGTGCAAATCTTTTTATAGCTGAGATAAATCTGTTTATTTTTTGATTAAAATGTTTCTTGTGCTCATTCCATTTTAAATTATAAGAGAAATCTATACCCAAATAACAAAAATGTTTTACAGTCTCTATTTCATATTTATCCCCCCTTATTTTAATATCTTTCCCTCTTTTAATTAATGCCTTGTTACAATCATATATTTAGTCTTTTCTATATTTATTTCCAAGTCAGCTTCAGAGCAGCACACTCCGATTTTTTCAAAGATTCTTTTAATATTAGGCAGTGCATGACCGTGGGGGGCTTTAAACAAGCACTAAAAACTTATTTATGGAATAAGGTGTATGGTGATGGTGCTGAAGATGACAGACCATAATGGTTTGTATGTTTTATAATGATGTAGTACTGTTTTTAACCATTTTAACTGTGTACTGCACATTGATATTGGAAAGGCTCATTAAAAATAAAGTTTATTATTATTATTAATACCTATATAACTCATTGCCATCAGAACAATATCATCTGCATATGCCAAGAATGGGCAAAACATTTTTGCCCACCCTTGGCATATGAAAGTCCTCATCATATAATTTTTCCAAAAGTCTATTCAGATATAAGTTAAACAGGATAGGGGGGCAGGTACAACCCTGTCTTAAACCTACATTGGAATCAAACGTATCTGTTAATCCTCCCTCTTTATTATATTGTGCACTAGTCCTGTTCCTACTATACGTAAGTGATATCAATTTTATACTAGCTAGATTAAATTCATATTCATACATAACTTTCCATAGCTTATCTATTTTAACCTTACCAAAAGCTGATTTGAGATCAACAAAAATACAATAGTATTTTTGTTTCTTTATGTAAATATACTTATACATCAAATGAGATGACACATAGCACTGGTCCACTGTGGAGTGTCCTGGGAGAAACCCAGCCTGAGCTTCATCCATAATTCCTATATCCCTGATCCATACCATGATTCTATTAAGCAGAACCTTAGAAAAAGTTTTAAGGGAGGTATCCAAAAGGCTTCTTGGGTGATAATCGCTAGGGTTCGTCTTATCTCCTTTTTTAAAAATAGGGATAATTATATTTTTCCTCCAGGTCTCAGATATTTCTCCTGTCTTTACTATACAATTGAATATTTTTTTAAAAAAAGGTATCCAGAGTTCCAGATCATTCAGCAATATATCAATGGGTACCCCATCAGGGCCCGGTGCTTTGTGTCTTTTTGTTGATCCCAAGGCTATCCATATTTCTGCGTTAGTAATTTCTTGTTTTAACTGCATGCAATCTGTTATCAAAAACTCATTGCTTAGCCCTGGGTCTTGATCAGAGAACAACTGACTATAATATTCCACCTAGTATCTGGTTCAATATAATTTTCTACCTCCTCCCTATATATATTTTCCCCATTTGCTACACGTTACCAAAATCATTTATCAGTCTTTGTTATAATTGCCTTCTGTAATTCTTTCCATAGCTGTAATCTTTACTCTTTCCTCTTCTTATCTAACATATTTTTATATTTTTGCCTTATCTGAGTCAAGTTATCTCTATTTTCCTTAGATGGATGTTTCCTTAATACTCTTGCTATTCTATTCAAATCTTTTTTTTTTTTTTTTACATTCCAAATCGTACCATTGACTTCCTTTTTTGGTTTTAATTAGAGATGCTTTTACTATAAATTATTTAATATCCTTCATAATCCGTACATAATCTGTCATGCCCATATCCTCTTCTGTCCCTATCAAACTTTCTATTCTATCTTTTATTCCACTCTCCCTTAATATTCTGTTTGAGGCATTATGATCTGTATTATCCCATCTAATTCCCACTTTTGTTCTTATTATCCTTATATTATTATTCTACATATTAACATTCTCCCACAAATGTATGTCACTTACTAATGGGAAATGTTCACTTTCTGCTCACATTCCTACTTTCAGGTCTTCCACAAATTGTATTAAATTCAAATCAATCCAACATAGATCAATCACAGAGCCTCCTCTTTTACCTACAAAAGTGAATTTCTCATCACTATCTCCCTTTGTTTTACCATTTATCAAAACAAATTTCCAATCTCCTAATAATTTACTTATCTCTCTTCCTCTTTTAGATGATTTTTTATCCTTTGAATTCCTATCTCTAGCTATATAGTCACATCTCTTTGCCATACAAAATTCCCTAATTTCTGATAGTAACCTTTGATAATGTCTAAGCCTTCCATTAAAATCTCCTAATATCATAATTCCACACTCTCATTGTTGACCTCTATTGTCTTCTATTAAAATTTTCAGCTCCTTTATCAATCCAAGATTCCGATTGTTTGAAGACACCGGGGGGGGGGGTTGTATAAATTGAAAATAACCATCTGCCATTGATTTCCTTTTATCCTAATTCCCTGTAAGTTCTACGATTTTGTTACAACTTCTTTTGTTATATATTTATTTGATATTCTAATCCATGTAACTAAACCTCCTCACAATCTCCCAAGTTTCCTTTTCCCAGTTGCTATTTTGAAATTTTTTTTATAACCATTAATATTTTTTTCTGATCTGACCATGTTTCCTGTAGACAAATACATTCAAATTCCTCTATATATTTTATAAACAAAGAGTCTGCTAATCTCTTTTCCAATACCAGCCACATTCCATGACAGTATTTTATTTCTTTCAGATTTACCTATTACATCCTCATCATCTCATTGTCATTCTGCTCTTTGGGTTTCCAAGCTTTGAAACCGATTTGCTGTTGTAACCAGGTATTTCCATTCACTGGAATTAGATTTTATTTTTACAGGAACTACTTCTTCCCTTTCCCCTATTATATTAATGTCAAAGAGTCTAGCCATTAAGCTCGAGTAACTATTTGATCATAATTCTCCTTCATGTCCATCAATAATGTGATCTGACCATTACTTTCCCACCTTTTAAACATTCTTACTTTTTTAGATAAATCATCTATTTTCGGAAGATTCTGTAGAAAAGCAACAATTTTATACCTCAGGTTTCTATCTGTCTCCCTTGTAAAATGTTTCAATCCAAATAAAGAAATAAGAAATTCTTGTTCTTTCCCCATTTCCTTATTTTCAAAGTATTCTGTAAATAATAGTTTTGTTGAGGTTATTTAACCCATAATCATTCCCATTTGTCTAAATTGATCCTTCTGGTTTTCAGATATTTTTAAAATATAATAATGGTCAGAGACCAGGAAAACCATTTCCAGATCGCTTATAGGTCTTATAACACTAAAACAATTCAGCACTTGAAAAAGGTCCCTTTGTCCCTGCAAGATAGTATTATGGAACCTTTTTAAATATTCCTCTAATGTTTGTTCAGTCTCATCAGGTAATTTTGTCACATCCTGGAGGGGAAGAATATAATCATTTTTATCAAGTCTTTTTAAACATTTTTTGTGCACACCTTCCCATGTTTTATATTTTGGGTTTCACTAGCTGCCTGTTCTACTTGTTCCCTCTCTTTTCCGTCTTTATTTTCACTTTATCTCCATTCTTTCATACCCATTCTATTGTTTTTTTCTAGAGGCATCTTTTTTATTTTGCTTTGTTTCCTTTTCCCACTTCTTGGTCTTTTTATCACCTCGGCCCTTCTTCCTAACTACCTGTGCTAGATCTTCATTCTGATCTTTTCCTTTAGTCTGGTCTTTATTCTGATTTTTATTTTTATAGTTTTTACAGTTAATTTTTTCCCCAGCATTTATTTGTTCTAAATTAACCCTATTTTTTTTTTTTTTTTTGGGGTTGGTTAACCATATCTAAATCTTCAAGTAACATTTTTTTTGTCTTTCAACCACAGGTTCTACCCTCTTACTCTTTTGTCTTTGTTCCATTTTATCCTTCTGTTCCTTTCATCTAATTTCTTGTTCTAACCCTTTATTCCAAATCTCTTGATTCCCTTCTGCCATTTCTCTTACCACACTTTCATTTCTCCATTCTTTATCTGGTAACATAATTAGTTCAGATTCATTCAATATACTTTCCCACATACTGCATGTACTATAGTTTAACCTGTGTCCTTTCTTTGCAGATGACCCAAAGATCTGCAACAGGGTTGATACACAAGGAGGCATGAAAAGGATGAAAAGGGACTTGGCAAGGTTGGAGGAATGGTCAGAAGTATGGCAGCTAGGATTCAATGCAAAGAAGTGCAAAATAATGCACCTGGGAAACAAGAACCCAGGGGAAGAATACACAATGGGTGGGAGGTAGTAACAACAACAAAAAGAAGGGACCTGGGGTAATCATATCAGATGACCTTAAGGTTAGCAAGCAATGTGAGAAGGCAGTAGGGAGGGCTGGGGGTATACTGGGATGTATAGGGAGAGGCATCATCAGCAGAAAACAGAAAGTTGTTATCCCTCTGTACAGACAGTTGGTGAGACCCCATCTGGAGTACTGTGTCCAGTTCTGGAGACCCCATCTCCGCAAGGACATAGACAGGATAGAGGCAGTCTAGAGGAGGGCAACTAAAATGGTGCAGGGTCTGCAAGAGAAGCCATATGAGGAGAGACTAAAGGAGCTTAATATGTATACCCTTGAGGAAAGAAGGGAGAGGGGGGACATGATAGAAACTTTTAAGTACCTCAGTGTAATCAACAAAGTCCAAGAGGGTAGCATCTTTCAGAAAAAGAGACTTGCAAGAACAAGGGACACAATTTAAAAGATAGAAGGAGGGCGGTTCAGGGGCAATGTGAGGAAGTATTATTTCACAGAGAGGGTAGTGGATGCATGGAACAGCCTTCCTGAGGAGGTTGTGGGGTCTAAAACTGTGGGAGAATTCAAGAATGCATGGGACAGACATAAGGCAATTCTTGTGGGGGGTAGGAAGAAATAGGCTGTTGGTTAACTAGGATCTGCGGCCTATCCTATAGGTAGGGAAATGGGCAGACTAGATGGGCCTAACGGTCCTTATCTGTCATCAAAGTCTATGTTTCTATGTTTCTTTCTGATCTTGTTTTTGACTATCCTCTATTATATTATCCTTTGATGTTGTTTCTGTTATGCTATTCCTGTCTTCAACATTCTTCGTGCAATCCTCCTTTACGTTCATGTTTATATATCTACCCTTTTCTTTCTATATCATTTTCACTTGTTTCATTTTCCTGACTATGCCATTTATCTTGTCTATCCTGACTATTTTGCATTTCAAATGAATAATTCTCTCTCTGTCTTTCTCTCCCAAATACCCAATTACTTTGGGTCAGTTTGGGAAGATCTCCCTCTATCATTTGTTTTATCTGCCTTCTATTTTCTATGCATATTCCCTTCAGAAATGACAAATCCTGTTAATATCCAACAATTGTTCATAAATCATTACATTAGCAGAGATGGGAACTCTGAGTGCAATTGTTAGATCATGTGCTATGTTTTCCGTATAGTATTCCCTGCTACTTACTGGGCTCATAAATTGGGTTTCTCCACCCCAGGACCAATCCTCCCCCCTACCCTTTACTGTTCTAGTTGATATATCCTCAATATTTTGGTTTAAAGGACTCTGCTTACTGCTACCAGCAGCAGGCATACTCATTATTAATTTCATTTCCCTTATTTTTTTCTATCCTAGTGTTTGTCCATATCGTTTCCTTAATTTTCTCCAATGTTTTATTAATTTCACTATTAACCGAGCCCAGCATATCAAAATTAATCAGATCTGACTTATTAATACTTTCTTGTCTTCCCATTATAATACTATTCAGTGTTTCTATGTTCTTTCCTCCTTCCTCTTCTAATTGCTCCTCTCCCCAAACATTTATCTGTTGATTTTCCAATAGGGTTTTTTTCTCCCCTTTAAGGCTACCATAATTAATGGCTGTATCAGCTTCTTCTCCTTAAGTTTTACATCCATACAAGGGGTTAAGGAGGTTGAAGTATTTTGCTTATTTATATCAGAACTTTGAAAGCTTTCATCTTCAATTTCATTCCCTACCTCTACTGATTCTATGCTGTATGTTCTATGGCTTTTATTTTTCTTTTTTCTTCCTTCACAGGGAGACCTGGTGTGCCCTTTAATTTTCCCCTCCTTAGGATTTCCCTTTTGATTTTCCCCACTTCTCTTAATGATTGACATAGTTAGAATTTGTTTTACCCCTGGACTATCTTCTATCAGGGTTTTACAGGATTACAAACTTCTCACTTCTGAAAGGTGTATGCAAATGTAATACCAATGTACTACAAACAATAATCTATTATGAAGTTGGTTAAGTTTAAACATGCTGTTTGGATAATTCCTATGAAACTCAACCAACTTTAGTAATAACTTTAATAATAACTAGTCCAACTCAAGACCAAAGTCCAGTAGCGAGATCACCCTATAGGTTCTCTGAGTCTTATTCTTGTTCTTCAGGAAAAAATTAAAAAAGAAGAAAATAACCAGCAGTTTCTTTAAATCCTTTTTTTCCCTTTCTTTCCCTTTCCCTTCAGGCTCTGCAGTAAAGTTCAGTCAAAGAAAGTCCCATGCAGTTCACTGCTCAATAATTCACCCAGAATGTTGCAACCTTGATGAGCTACTTCAGGCACACCAGACACTCTTTTGGTTAAAGCCAAACTTCCTACAATCCTCCAATATCTCCAGTTGCGGTTCTTGGTTCTCCTCTCACCCCTAGTTTTAATTTTACAAGATTCCACTGTTAAAGAAAAAACACACTTAAAATAACGTGGATCAAGGTTTCTCCCTTCTCATAAAAACTGAGTATTGCAGCTTTAAGATTAAAATTTATTTAAGACCTCTCTCATTTTCTTCCTATATCGTAAGATTCAGATTTGCTTACTTTTGTATCAGCAGCAGTATCACTGTTGTTGATAAATTGTAGAATTCAAAAAGCCAAAAGCTGTAAGCTAGAGCAAGATGCACTTAGTTTACTCGGCTCTCCTCTCCATCAACCATGCAATTTGTGCAAAAGATGCCAATACTAACAACAATTATCCTGCAACCCTTAAAAGTATTCTTTAACTTGTTAAACCCTTAAAAATTCAAGCTTTTTGTGGATAACTCTCCAAGCGATCATACTTCAATGAGGTTACAAGAGAAATGATGTCTGCACACCCTGCTCTCACCTGAGCTTTTATGCTCTGAGGTCACATGAGGGGACCGTCCAATAATGGTTTGCTCACCTGTCCCTAACTTCCTGGATTTACGGGCAACAAGAAAAAGGAAAAACTTTTTAAATTTAAAAATAAAACAAAAATATATAAAAAATGTCAAAAAGGCAGAGGCAGGCAAGCACAAGCAACACAAGGAAGCAACCAGAACCCTGTCTGGAATTGTCAGTAACCTTTTCTCATTGGCCACAGGTAAGTACTGAGAGTTAACAGTATCCTTAGCATTTTACTAACCACAACTTAACCACTACTTAATCTATTAGCCAAAGTAAATAAAATAATACATAACAATACATATAAAAATAGTAATGTGATATTGGGTCACAATCAAGCCTCCTTCTTTTACAACTAAAGATATTAGCTGTCCTTTTAATAAAATTTACTTTCTTCTGCTGCAGTTTGCTGTGAATCTCTATGGTTTGCTATTTGCTCAGTTTCCCCCACTTTCCAGGTTGCCAAGCCCCTGCAGGCTCCGTTGGTTCCTGCTATTCCTCAGTTGGGAGGCTCCTCACACCACTAGGACTCCAACCAGGCTGGGCAGGCCTGAAAGCACTGGTCCACTATACCACCTCCACAGCATACAAGAATGGAGGGTTCAAAGGTATACTGGAAAGGTCTGTGAAAGTTGTAAATCAATGTGACAATGGTGGCATACCTTTTTTAAAATATATTAAAGCATTTCACAGACTCCTGCTATGGACATTTATTCTCCTCAGTGTCTTAGCGGCTAGTTCCTCCATCTTTTTTTTCAACTTTCTTTCACTCCGGTCATGGCTCATGAGGACCTCTTTCAGGCAACTGGTTCTTGTCCTGCCCACCTGAGGCCCCCTCTGGATTGTATCTCCTCTCCCCCCCATCTGCAGCTGGCACCCCCTGTTTAACCTGCCCAGGGAGGGTAGCCCTATGCCTCTTGTGCTCCTTGTGAGACAGACTCCAGCTGCAGGTAGGCTTCCGGAGGAGGATACTGGAAGGCCATCTAAGGCAGAACTCAGAGGAGGGCATGGGGAACCAGTGCCATCTCCTGCCTCATGAGCCGGGTTTTTCCTGTGGTCTGTTCTGCCCCTCCCCAGCGTGTGCAGATTCCTGTTGCTTGGTGCACGGCAACCATACCAGCGTCAGGCACACTGTTGTTACATGCAGCTCACACTACTGTGGTGCCTCCAGTCTCCACCTGGGGCTGCTGGAGCACTGAGCTCCCCAACACCCTCCCCCGGGACTGGAGAGCAGATCTGAGGGCACTTGATCCAATTCCTCCCCTGCTGACCCCCAGCACCTGAGATCATTCCCAAACTCAGGTAGCTGGTGTGGCATGAGGTGTAGTGTCCAGCACCTCAACCCTCAGTGCCACTGGGCTGCCTTAGTTCCTCTGTCTTGAAACATAGAATGTGGTCCAACAGCCAGTAACAATAAGTGTAAAAAAGGGCAATAATCCAAAACCGGTGCCCAAATAGTAATGATTAAGAGAATTGTAAACAAGTGTAAACACACTACTGGATTCGAGGCATGATGAGAAATTAGGATAATTGGCCCAGTCCACAGCTACATCAGTTTCCGTGTCTGGCAAATCTTGGCACTTGGGTTGAACAGGGGGTGAGTCCAGGATGTGATCATTCCTGGAGATTTTCACGAGGGGGGCATTTAGTTGAAATTCCTGGGGTATTTGGGTCCCGCTTCACACCACTGCATCTGCCATGGAGTGGATCCAGATGGGTGAGGTGGCAGAGAAGAGGTGCCTGAAGGAGAGTGCTGAGGGATAGCCATAGAAAGAGGTAGTGCATGAGCAGAGGAACTGGAGGAGACAGGGGGACCAACTTGTGTTGTTACACATCCAGCTGCTAATGAGTCCTCCAGAAACTTCCTGCCCTCCTGATGGTTCTCTTTGGCAGTTGCAGCTTTACTGGGTTTCCATAGCCTTCTGGGAGCTGTAGTCAGAATCGGTAGAATAGGCCAGAATTTGCCAGCTGCCTTTCAATGTCCGCCAGATGATCTATCACCAGTTCTCTTCCATCTTTGGAGAGAAGCAGACTGGTAAGTCCATGGAATCTAAACTGAATGTTGTGTTGGTAAAGAACTTTCTTTAGGGGACCAAAAGATCTACTTCTGGCTGCAGTTTCTTGAGCAAAGTCTTGATAGAAGGAGACTGGTTACCCTTGCCAGCAGACCTCTCCCAGGTCCCTGGCTTCCCTCAGCATGTGCTCTTTAGTAGCGTAGCATAGAAAATAAGTGATGATGGGCCTGGGTGTCTGAGAACTCTTGTCACACCTCCCTGCTATACAATGTGGTCTCTCCATGCCCGTAGGGCCTCTCCATCTGTCTCTCAATATAACGGGGAGATTTTCATTGAGGAAGCATTCCATGGATTGGCCATCTGCCCCCTCTGGAATACCAATGATGTGCAAATTATTGCACCTGGCCCTGTTTTCTTGATCCTCTGTTCTGTCCCACAAGGCCACCAGTCAGTCCCCATGCAGCTGGATATGACATAAAAGTTTGAGTTGCTGCTGCTTGCAGGTGTCCAGGCACTGTTCAGAGACATTAATTCTGTCTTACAGCTGTTGAACATCCACCACCGTACCTGTGAGAGACAGACTGATTTATTCCACCTGAACTAGAAGGGCTTCCAGCATCCATGTGAGATACTGGAGTGAGTCCCCCATGGAGGCTGGTAAGACAAGCGGTTGGATGCCCTGAAGGTGTTGAGAAGGTGAATGCTGGGTGGCCATAGCTGAGTAGAGAGAAGCCACAACTAGAGATCTGTAGCAGATATAGGCCGGATGTGGCAAAAAAAACTATGATGGATTGCCACTCAATTGCTGACTAGCTAGCGCCTATGCAGCCTAATTCCCCAAAATGACTCATGGATGGCTGATGCTGCTAAGAAGGCAAATCACTTCGGAATCCACTGAATGCAGTCACTGTTCAGTAGGAGGGGAGTTACTCTATCATTTGGTAGTACTGTGAAGTCTTGATGTCCAAGGATCATGGTGCCAGAGCATGGATGATACCCGGGTTAGGGAGAGCTGAGAAGATTAAGCAGCCTTTCCTCTGATGGCCAAGCCACACACCCCCATGCAGTCCTATAGTAAGTTTAAATCTCAGTTCACAGTGTTGCAGAAAACAAAGCCTGGCAGATCACCCTAGAGTGGAGATTATGTTTTAAAAAAAACTCTAAGGGGTTTGTGAAGCCTGGGGTGTGGCCCTTGGGGCTGTAGAATAGGAAGGGTTGGCTAACTGTTGGTTTCTGTTCCCCCACTGTGTTGGTTCTGTCTGCCAAAAGGGATTTAGTACTGCAAAATAGCATCCTTGTTCAGTGCAGAATCCCTTTTGATAGGGCTTATACAAAGCAGAATCCTAGTTTGAAGCAGAATCCTAGGCTGAAGCACAATCCTGGTTTGAATCAGAATCCTAGCTCAAAGCAGAATCCTAGTTCGAAGCTGAATCCTGTGTTGTGTGGGACATCTATTTTTCCCTATAGGGAATAATGGGAAATTCAACATGTCATAACTTTGAAACAAATGTATAATTTCCCACCAAATCTTCAAAGGGCACATCTGTGAGGACAAAGCTTTCTACTCTGAAAATGTCAGCCCAGAAATTAAAGCCATTTATGAGATACAGGTAGACAAAGTGTCAAACCTCCCAAAGTTTTATTTTTAACACTCTGTATCTTGGAAATGGCTAAAGCTATTAAGACAAAATTTATCACTTACAAACAACTCCACAGGGTAATTATGCGTGCCAAATTTCATAGAAATCACTTTAACCATTACAAAGTTATTAAGGTCAAAAAATGCCCCTTAACATTAATAAACAAACAGCAAAACCCTCAAAAATCTTTTTTTTTTCAACATTATGTATCTCAGAAACCAAACAAGGGATTCAAACCAAATTTGTCAAGCCAAGAGACTTTGCCCTAGGCTGATGCTTGTCAAATTTCCTACAAATCTGTTGGAGTGTTGCAAAGTTATTCAGGTGCAAAGTATGCAAAACTGGATGACAATGTGCGAAAATCACTTTCACTTTTACTTCTATTTTCTCTCTTAGGAAATAATGGCAAATTCAAGATTTAATAACTTTGGAATGGATTACTATTATTTTACCAAACCTTCAGAAGGCACATCTGTGAGGCCAAAGCTTTCTGCCCTGACAATTTCAGCCCATCACCTAAAGCCGTTTCTGAGATACAGGCGGCCGGAAAAACATCAGAAACCAGGGAAATCTCTGTATTTTCAACACTTTATATCTCAATAATCTCATAAGAAATTCAAGCTAAATTTGGAACATCAATGGATCTACCACAGCAGATGATGCATGCCAAATTTCAAGAAAATCTGTGAAACCAATTTAAAGTTATTAACTAGTAAAAATTGCCATTTAATATTAAACACTCCTACAAACCCTAACTTTACTGGACCAAATATGTATACACACAGTGTATATATATATATAATATATATATATATATATATATATATATAAATATATATATATACAATTTTTGGATAATAATGGTGTTCCACAATTTAACGTTCTCCAAAATTTATATGGACTTACAAACAGAGAACACTTTAGGTACCTACAAGTCAAAATGTACTGTATAACCCCTTATTTTCAATGTCAATTTATCTTCACTATGTATGGGGGTCAGAGAAAATAAGCAGAAATACTTTGGCAATGATAATAAGGGGCCTGTTTTAGTGGATGTTATTTTAAACACAGTTGAGCACAAACATACACACCTTTGAGTAGTTCTGGACCCCTCATACCCCCCTCTTAACCTGATGTCTGATTTTTGCACTGTGCCAGGTTGCAGTTAGTTGACACAGTTGCCACAGTTTAATACAGCATTGTTCCCCCCACCCCACCCCAACACAACTACCATAATTAACTCTGAACCAACAGCAGTAAAGTACCTTGCCTCATCGATGCAAAGATCAGAAACCTTGCCAACTTGCCATTTCTATCTTGAAAAAGGTACTGTCAGAGTAAGTCACAAACACAACCAAAATCATATAAGCCACCATGATGACACATGATTTTGCAGTCTCATGTGGTGTTTGCATGTTGGCTGTTCATTCCTGTGATGGATTAATACTGTGTCAGGGGAACATTTAAAACAAAGGCATTACTAGAATTGGGGGCAAGTAAAAAACAAAATGATGGTGGCAAACAATTTGTGTATACTGTGTGCTGTGCTGTGCTGCACTTTGTGTCAGGGGACATGTAAAACAAAAGCATTATTAGAACAGTGGCAAGTAAAAAAAAATGTTGGCAAATAACCTGTGTATACTGTGTGTTGTACTGCATATTGTGTCAGGGGGATATGTAAAACAAAAGCATTACTGGAATGGGTGCAATATAAACAAAAATACATTGTGGCAAACAACTTGTGAAACAAAGGTGTATACTGTGGTTTCTGTAAGGGGGAAATTTACAGCCAAAATAAATTTTTATTGTGGACGAAAATGTGAAGAAATGTATAATGTGCTGCACTACACTTTGTGTAAGGGGAATGTTTAAAAACACAAGGAAAACTTTATTAGGGGAATCGTGTTTTTGCCTAATAAATTTGGCAATACTAATGCACGAGATATGTCAAGTAAGTCATTCAGGCATTGTGTATGGACATCTACTGTATGATTCCTGCCTGGTGAAATCCATTCATGATTTTCTCTTCCCTTTCTTTAAGTCTGCTGATACTTTTAACAAGTCAATGAGCATGTTTAACTGTTAGGGTCTGCATCCATAGGTCAATGTCAATATCATGAGTAGCTCGATTGTTAAGCAGTTGCTGAGATACTGCATCTATGTACCAGCCCGTGAATTCCTGCTCATCTTTAAAGATTTTGTTATCAGTGAGATTGAGAGGCTGAAGCAGGTCGGTGCAGGATGCAGGTACAAAAATGGGTATTATCCCATTTAGCTCCAGATTTTCCAGCCTATTTGCTGTTGTATGGCCCCTGAAGAGATCCAAAATTATCAATGATCTCTGGTGAGCATGCAAATCCAACTGTCTTTTAACTTTGTTTATATAGGGTACCAGCACCTCACTGATAAAAAGGGTTACCCGTGAAAACGGCGACTACAAATGAGCGACGGCAAATTAGCAACTAAATAATCGCTACTGCTCTATCAGTGACCAGCACAATTGAGCGAATATATAATTTGGGCGACCGCGCATTGCAAGTTATTTGTCATAATAGCAATTACCCAAATTCAGCGACTCTGCTGACAGTTTAAAGTTCGGGAGATCACGGGAGGCATGTCACTGAATTACCAGGATTCAGCGACTATGCTGACAGTTTAAAGAGTGGGAGGCATGTCATAATAGCGACTGACAAATAAACAAAAAAAATTTATTCACAAAACAATTAAAAAAAACAAATAAAGGAAACAAACCAATTAAAAAAGCCAAATCAAGGAAACAACCCAATTCAAAAAGCCAATTAAGCCAATTAATGTGCCAGGTGCTCTTAGGTGCGTTCACACCTGAAATTGAAAGTTGTAAGCAAGACCCCGGAGATAATCGTACAAGCTTCTTGTTCCATAAGAAGCCACTATAGCTGCAATGCGAGCATTGTTGTCCTTGTATTTTTTTTTCCAGTCACGGTATATGCCCCAGACACAATTTGTTCTAATCTAATTTCAGTGAGCCTCTGTTCTTCTTTAAGCGATTGAATCAACTTCCAGATGCTGGGATGACAGGCACCTAATCTGGAATTGAATCCCCTGTGCCAGCCCTCTACAGCGTTATTTGTTTGTGCAATTCCCAACATTGTAGCACTGTGACAACTCCACTGATGAGGGGGGAATGCTGCCCTCCGACGACCAGAATGGCCCCATTGCCTTCCGACCCAAGTGGTCTTGAAATAGTCAAGTAAGGGCAACAGTAGTTCATCATGGTGTTCAAAAAATTCAAACTGGCGCATATCGTCAAATGCATTAGCTACATCATCTGGTGGTATAAAAGCAAGTGATAGAAGCATGCGAATGTGAAAAGTAAAATCAGGGTCTGCACTATAACGTTCATGTATATCTGGTAACTTCTGAATCTTTCTCCAGATACATTGTGCTAGATGGAAAAAGCACCCATGAAGGTCTGCAGATGGAAAAGCATTGGCGAATGCTTTCCATGCAGACTTCTCAAAGTCAAGAATAGCTGTAAGTGGTGTTAGATTTGGCAACAGTGATTTAAGTTGGGAATATACCCTCTCATATGTTGCAGTTTTGCGTGAACACATGAGTACAAAAACAGCAGTGACAACTGTTCCTGACGTAACACCATGTATGGTGTACAGTTGGTCAGATAGCGTGGGACACGATTTGAATGTGCCGTCCATCATCCAATAAGTGCACTCAATGAGAAATCTTACATTTGCACTGGTCGCAAACATTAGAATCCTGTCCTGCTCCTTGCCACTATCGAACAGCAGGAAATTTTCACCACCTTCAGTGACTGTAAATTCAGGTGGTATGACCAATTCCTGCACTGTGCTGGGTGTAGCGGGGCAACCGCGTTCTACCTGACGTATCCTTTGCACAGTTCTTTTAATTAACTGTACATCTGGCAATCAACCAGCAACTGAGTGAGGTGCAGTAGAAGTGCATTGCACTAAAACCTGTGAAGTGCTCTCTAAACAACCTCTTGCACGCTCTCTTACAGTAGCCATGACTTTATGTACACCAACTCCCCCAGCATCCACAAGATGAGTATGTTCTCTCAGTTGAGCAATTACCTTGCCTTCTATTGTGTGGATGCGTGCAAGGCAGTTGAAGCATTGTGCATCCACACATCGCCAATACACCTTTCCTCCTTTTTCTTTGTCACGGTGATAAAGGAAACCAGAAAATAAGGCTAGTGGCTTTCCCTTCTGGCTTGCGATAAACTCCACATCCATGGTAACCTCAATCTCGGTACTGACATGGTATTGGTACCTTTAAGAGTTAGGCTAATGCATTGTGGGATCCACGAAACAGGAAGTAATACAAATCATAATATATCACAACTATCAGAAGAGCAGCTTACTACACACAGACTCCGTAAATAGTAAGTAAACACCAAGTAAACCATGACTGAATGCAGAGCACTATTATTACATGGTAGTTGAGATTGTAGGGCGCTGAAATTTGCTAGCGCTATTAATGCAGTTGCTGAAAAGGAGGCGCTCAAATTGTAGTCGCGATTTTATAATCGCGATTTTCACATGGAACCATAAAAAGCTGCATGGTATCGCTGCTTGACCAGTGGTTTTCAGAGTGGCTAATAAGCCATCCTTCAGGCACTATAAAGGTAGGGTGGCAGTTGCCAGTTTCACCTTGTAAATCACTTGTGTGGAAGCAGATCTTCGATCATGCAACAAGCAAGTAAAACCAAAACTTGTCATTTGTCACCCAAGCCTAATACCCCTACCGACTTGGCACCTGTTGTCTCCATTGTCCACTGACTACATGGAACTTACTGGACACCAGTCACATCCTGTTTAATGATGAGTGCGGGTGGGATATGTTTCTGGCTACAGGCAGTAGCTACTTAACCAAGAAAGTTGGAATTAAGTTGTGGAAAATCCAGAGGTGTATTTTGGGCAGCATTTGTTGCTTTACAATTTAAGTACCCCATCCAGTTGAGTACGTTTCAAGATCACTGCTGGCTGAAAGACAGTTGCTGGCCATTTTCATATAGATGTTTATGGTTGTGTGCTTTCACAATGCCAGCAACTATAACAGAAACAACTCTAACATTCACTATGGCCCCCCTCTGACCGCAAGCTTTTTATGATATTTCAAAGCTCTTGCTCCACATCCTTTAAGAGCAGAGCTGGCTTCCTCTCAGTTTTGCTGGCAGTTTGGAGTATACTTGGCTTGGATCAAGTGCCTTTGTCAGTTTTACCAAGTAGTGTTTCTTAAAGTCATGCACAGTACGTTCATTAACAATGGCTTGGTATTTGGAGTGGTGAATAGGACAGCATTCATTATGCCACTCTCAATGGTGTATTTACCAGTCTCAAAGTACATAGCCCCTGAGTAGCTGGCATATTCAGTTCAGCACTTTTTAGCAGGAGGACTTTCAAGTTCAGACACCACAGACTCTGCAACTTGAATAGGAACAGCTGCATTTTGACTTAGTGTTTCTGCACTAAGTGGCTCACTAAATAAATCCCACTTCAGGGAAGGCTTCTTGTTCAGCCACTGCAGTAGCGACATCCTTTTTGAGTAGTGTTTCAGTAGTCTAAAAAATGACATTACAAGTGACTGTGTTGCTGGTATTTTGTAGACTGCTGAATTAGAAAGTGTTGACAGCTGCCTTCCGGAATGTGCTATGTACTATAATTGCATTAACATAAGTTTGCACCGATTTCTGAGGGTGCCCCAACCCAGCAGAAAAAAAGATACATATTATAAAGGGGTTATACACTATTTACTTCATAAATGTAAGGAATACACTAAACTTCCTCATTCGATTCCATTATTAATGACCATGATTATTGCCTTCCACAATAACTAGCCATGGGAGCATGTAATTGGCAATGCTTATAGGGAACTGCAGGAATTAGGTACAGAGTTAACTTGCTGGATTCTGGATAAATGGAACAAGTAATTTTCCATTAATATAGATTACCACACATTGATAAAATGCACAATCCTAGTGCTAAAGATGACTTTTTCCAACCAATGACAGGGGTTTACCTGGAAGTGTAGATCCTGTTATTTCTGCACACCAGCTAAACTTATGCATTTTTTGCCACATCATTTTGGGAATTGTAGGTGGAAATGTGGGTATAACCCAGCAGACAAAGCACACATTTTTTATTTTTGCCAGTACTGGCCTCCTATTGGACAATACTAATTGCCCAGCTTAACATCTTACAGGTAATACATCTCGATTACCTCAGACTTTACCCTGATGTCAATATACCTGACTACTCATTGACTGTCTCAGAAATCCCTTATCTAGACTTATTTTTTTGACAGCCAAGAAGGTGATCACTCACTTCTGGATGAAACTGGAACTACCAACATTGGGGTCATGGCAGCATATTATGATGGAAATATATTCCTTGGAAAAGCTTTCATCTACCCACCAAAATAGAGAATTTTTCAGTATGATGGCAACAATGGGTGCTTTATTATGTAACTGTAGATAAACAGTGGATACCATAATGCTGTGATCTGGTCCAGCCACTGACTTCTGTGAGAAAAAGTCACCTTCAGCAGCTATAGCCTACACTTGGATTCCATGAAGGGACTGACATGTGTCAGAGAGCTGCATGCCATTTACTCATTTAAGACTAATATTCCATTTTGGTAGCCCTGTCAGTCTTTCTTCTGTATACTGGCTGTCCATCCTTACCCTGTAAAAGGCAATGAAGCACTGTAATTTATATTTTGATAATATGCTTGATTCAGCTGCTGAACTATGAAATGCAGTCTGAAGTCCTTCTGTGTGTCAACAAAATTTAAATATAAAAAAAAGATTTTTGCAATGAATTTCCTTATTATCTGAGATAGTTTAATTGGATCCTCATTCCCACAGGTCCATTTAGGACCTGTATGAACATATCCACTTGCCTGGGAAAGCACAGGGCCCATAGATGCATACATTCATGTTGGTGTAGGAATGCGGAGCCCTCCAGGCCTTGCACTTCCATTTGTGCCAAAATGTCATTTATTTGGATGGGAAATAGGTGGGGTGAGCAGCTGTAGTAGATTAGACTGGGAGCTGCATACTTGAGCACACTTGATAGACCTTTATGGCCTGTATCTGCTGGCATTTTTGCATGTATGTTTGTATGTACATATTTACTTGGCGGTATGACTTGTTAAGCTTCCAATGTTATCGTATGGGAATGTTGATGTTTTTAATTTTTTTTATATGTCCCTTAACTTTTATGGGACATACTATGTCTTATTTGTGTAGTACTCATTCAGACCTTTGTTTTGATATATAGATTGTCCTTTAAGTGCAAATACTGAGGGAGTTATGTCTTGTGGGCATTCAAATGTAGTAAAAAAACAAAGTCCAGAATCTTTTTTTGCATGTTGGGATCCTATTTTATATTAAATGAAAGAGCCATGTGAAAAATGATTCCTTCATATGAAAAAAGAACCCCCCACCCAAAAAAATATCATTCCCAAATCTTTTTCCATATGAGGGAATCCTTTTTTGTATGAATGAAAAACCCATACAAAAAAGAATTCCTTCATTTGAAAAAAGAATCAGAAAAAAACTTAAGTACAAAATCTTTTTTCATATGCAAGGATCCTTATTCATGTAAATGAAAAAAAATAAATATGAAAAAAAGATTCCTTCATATGAAAGAAGATTGGAAAAAAGAAACTATGTCAAAAATCTTTTTTTCACTTGAGGTCATCCTTTTTAGTAGGATCCACATCAATTCAGCAAATACAAACTCAGTGCAGAAAGAAGCTGTGTACACAACACCATGCAGACAATCAACCCCTATGCCACAATCCACTGAAAACAAACACGCCACAACACAAAAGCCTCACAGAATGTAGGTGGACAGGTTATGTGAGGGGATGCAACTTGGGTGGGGTGAAACTCAGGGATTCGGCACAATAACCCTGCATGGAAAATAACTTAGGTGAGGGAACTCCTGATGGGATACAATAGCAAAAAAATAAATAACACATTCACACAAAATAACAATACCAAATTGAGACATGAACCCTAGTCACCAGCAACACAGCCTGTCACCTTACTAGTACTCCATGCTGGAAGCTCACTGAAATGCAACAAATTCAGCAACTTAGACTACTACTACCACAAAACACTAGACAGTGCTAAAACACTATGTCACTCTGTATTGCTTATAACACAGATGTCTCTGCAACACTTTTACTGCATGGGGCTGTACACTCCACACACCCCATAGGGGGGCTTTGCTCCCAAACCCCCATAAATTAATATAATCAGCTCTGATGTTGCACATACCTCCAAGTAAAGGAGAATGTTGTACACCTTGCATGGCTTTAGCCCTCTTCATCCACAGTATGCTCATTCACTCTCCTTCCCTTTACCCTGAACTCTCTTTAGTGCTATTCACCATGCTGTAAGTGTTGTGCAGTAATAGCACTCATTCAGTGGACCTAATACCTTTTTAGTATGAACAAACAAACAAAAAAAACATACAGAAAAGGATTCCTTCAAATGAAAAAAGAATCAGAAAAAATCCAGGTCCAAAATATTTTTTTCATATGAGGGCATCCTTATTCATATAAATGGGAAAATAAACAAAAATAGATTCCTTCATGTGAAAAAAGAATCAGAAAAAATCTAAGTCCAAAATCTTTTTTCATATGAGGGCATCCTTTTTCATATGAACAAAAAAAAAACATACAAAACAACAGTCCTTCATACAGAAAAGAATAAGAAAAAAATCTTAGTCCAAAATCTTTTTTCATATGAGGGCATCCTTCTTCATATGAGCAACAGCAAAAAAAAACACAGACACACAAAAAAGGATCCCTTCGTATGAAAAAAAAAAATTGGCCTTAGTTTTTTTCTTAGTCTTGTTTCATATGAAGGGATCCTCTTTCGTATGTATTTTTGTTCATACAAAAAA
Source organism: Neoceratodus forsteri (assembly GCA_016271365.2). NCBI lineage: Eukaryota > Metazoa > Chordata > Ceratodontiformes > Ceratodontidae > Neoceratodus > Neoceratodus forsteri. Next base: position 170,124,986 of record CM057457.1, on the reverse strand, counting down.
GGTTGTCTTAATGCAAAAAAAAAAAAAGAATTGGGGAAAAATACCAAGTCCAAATTCTTTATTCATATTAAGGAATCTGTTTTCATATAAGTAAATTATTTTTCTTATGTCCATACGAAACAAGGAACTTGAGTAATAAAAAAAGGATTAAAAAAACACTTTTTAGCATACTTTTTCCAAGAAGTAAGTGAAGAATCCACCTAACAGGTCCTGATTAACAGATACATTTGTTGTCATGTGTGCAGGATTTCACTTGTGTGGGTTTTGAAAGTTTTTTTGAAAAGAAATGAAAACAAGATTATTATTATTTTTTTTTTTACCAGAGAGACACACAAAGTTAAAGCTTGTTTACAGGTGTGACCTGGGAGCATCCATATGAGAAAGGATTTTTTTTGGCCGAAGAAAAAGGATTATGTACATATGATAAACTTTATCATATGGATCAAATTATTTTTTGTTCCAAGCAGCTGTCCAAAAGACCATACTTAGTATGCTCATACATGAAATTTTAAAATGTAATAACTTTGGATGGATTACTATTTTTCACATAACCAGCAAAAGGCACCAATGTGACCCAAGCCCTTTCTACTCTGAAAATTTCAGAGCAAAATCCAAACCATCTGGGTGTTAGGCAATGACAAAAAAAAATCATGATTTTTTTTCAGTTTTTTGGTATCCAGATCTCAGAATCCATGCATCCAACCTGAATGAAAGTTGCCACTTCAAGAGACCTATCTCCCAAGACCATACATGCAAACTTTGTGCAAATCTGTTGAACGGTTGTGAAGTTTTGAAAATGCAAAGTTTGGGGTTTAACATAGAAGCCCCTGCTGAACCTTAACTATAGTGGTGCTTCCACACTACTAAACATAGAAACATAGACTTTGACGGCAGATAAGGACTGCTTGGCCCACCTAGTATGCCAATTTCACTACCTACAGGATATGCTGCAAATCCTAGTTAACCAACAGCCTATTTCTTCCTACCCCCCCACAAGAATTGCCTTATGTCTGTCCCATGCATTCTTAAATTCTCCCACAGTTTTAGACCTAACAACCTCATCAGAAAGGCTGTTCTATCCATCCACCACCCTCTCTGTGAAAAAAAAACTTCCTCACATTGCCCCTGAGCCATTCCCCCTCTATCTTCAAATTGTGTCCCCTTGTTCTTGCACATCTCTTTTTCTGAAAGATGCTACCCTTTTGGACTTTGTTGATTCCACTGAGGTACTTAAAAGTTTCTATCATGTCCCCCCCCCTCCCTTCTTTCCTCTAGGCTACACATATTAAGCTCCTTTAGTCTCTCCTCATGTAGCTTCTCTTTCAGACCCTGCACCATTTTAGTTGCCCTCCTCTGGACTGCCTCCATCCTGTATATGTCCTTGCAGAGACGGGGTCTCCAGAACTGGACACAATATTTCAGATGGGGTCTCACCAAGTGTCTGTGCAGAGGGATAACAACTTCCTGTTTTCTGCTCATGATGCCTCTCCCTATACATCCCAGTATCCCCAACCCTCCCTATTGCCTTCTAACATTGCTTGCTAACCTTAAGGTCTTCTGATATGAGTACCCCCAGGTCCCTTTCCATTGTTGTTGTTGTTACTACCCCCCCACATTGTGTAGTCTTCCCCTAGGTTTTTGTTTCCAAGGTGCATTATTTTGCACTTCTTTGCATTGAATCCATGCTGCCATACTTCTGATCATTCCTCCAACCTTGCCAAGTCCCTTCTCATCCTTTCCATGTCTCCTTGTGTATCAAGCCTATTGCAGATCTTTGTGTTATCTGAAAATTAATTAAAATATCATGAAGTAGTTTGTAAATACACTTACTAGATGATCAGACTTGTAAATAACTTTCAGTGATGAGTTAACCATAATATATTCTGTTTGTACAATATGACACACTACAAATAAATGCAATTCACAATATGTATATTACATATAATATTGACATCATAATGTATACACCCACTTCATTATGAAAAATATATTTGTATATGTTTATATTATTTATACATCCCATTTATATTTATTTCTGGCCATTATCTTGTTAAATCTGTGCAAGAAAGTTTATTCAATGTCAATTCCTAACCAACTCACTGAGCATGCAGCTCTTTTGTTCCTGCTATTTCCTCTTTACAACATGATTTTCATTCAGTTTGTATGTTTGTTTTTATTGGCTCAAAAGAATCCCAGATTAAGTTTTGCAAAGTTTTAAACCCATAGGAAAGAATGTGGGTTAGGACTGCCTAATTTTAGAAATACTACTTGACATTTACTGCAAAACACTCAGCCAAATGGTTCAACACCAATGATCAATCCCATTATGGGTAGGTTATGAAAAAGAAGTATTATGACCTACATCCTTACTTGATCCACTATTTTATTCACTACCTAACCATCTGGCATCATCTCACCAGACCAAATCCTGCCTCCTTTCTGGTACTGAAGCAAGTTTGCACATATTTAGGACTTAAAGAACCTCCCAAACAGTCTCTTCTACTACTGTATCACCCAAAAATTTAATTTGAAAAATACATTTCTGGTGACAAATATTGGGAAAATGAAGGCATACGAATCTTAAAAGATATAGTTAATCCACATACAGGGATTTTATTCTCATTCATGGAGATGAAATTTAAGTTGCAACATGCCTTGTACTCAGTTCCATAGATATATCCAGATGAGAGAGACATTACAACCTATTTTGGGACTAGAGCTGCGTGGAATATAAAATTCCACCCACAGAATGCACGTGGAATAACAGTTCTAATTCCATGGAATTCCATGGAATTGTCATGAAAATTCCAAAGAATTTCACAAAATTTTAAATTTACTTCATTATAGTTTTAGAAGTATGCATCTATAAAACGCCAAATCTGATGCATACACAGCACCCTATGGCTTACAAGAGTGTAACAAATACCATATATGTAAAGTGAAAAGGGCAGTATTATGGGTGTCCAAAGATTTAATCAAAATGTAATTTTCAGTTATTTTGAGATAATTTTAAAATTTCTAATCCAAATATCTCCACAATATCAGGATTTATAGAAGCACATGGAATGTGTATAGTCACCATGTTTTAAGTCTCAACCTTCAATAGGAGCTGAGTTAAAGGTAGCCAAATATTTTGCAAAAATTTGGATTTCTGTAATTTTAGTATGAGTTTGATTGTGTTCATTGAAATTTTACAAACATTGACATGTATACATGCTATCACTATATTTGTGTATGCATGTAGTTTAGATTTCTAGCTTTAAATGGGACTAAATTACAACTTGCCAAACATGTTGCCAAAATTTAAAATTCAGTTAGTTCCCTGTAATTTTAAAACTATATATCCAAATTTAAACTACTATACCATATGGCCATTTCTGAAAAAGTTCATATTTGCAACTTTTAATGGGATTTAATTAAAAGTAGTCAAACTTTCACAACATTTAAACATTTAATTTTGCAAGAATGTAAACTACATGGTACAGAAAATGATCCTCCCTATTTTTCAGTACAGGGATGTAGTCTACAGTGCCACATCCGAGTCCACCCTAGCCAAACTGGACCCACTTTTCCAATCTTTCTGTCACTTCATTATGGACTGTCCCCTCTCCACCCATCATTGCACCCTCTACCAGTTGCTGGAATCAACTCCTTCCAGGACCGAAGGTTGTCCCACTGTGCTCGGATCACAGCAAAGTTCTTGGCTCATTCTCTGCCCATCTGCCTTGCTTCCTTACTGTCTGCCCCTCCTTTCCAGCTTATTCACTAAGGAGAAATGATGCCTTTCTGTGCCACACATGTCCACCACCACATTCCAGGCAAACTTCAAAAAGTGCATGCCTAAACTATGGAATTCCCCCTCCATGGGCATTTGGCACACCTCACCCAACCAACACCTAAATCTGCAACTCAAAGATCACTTCTCCTCCACCTGTATATGCAATCAGATATTTTGTCTGTGCTAAGGCTAGCCCCTCCAAATTGTTGAATAAGCACAGACCAGCAGCACTATGTTGTACGTGGACATCTTTAGCTTGGTCTTTACACTATCCTGCTCCAACCTCAAGCTGCTGCACTGTATTTCTTACACTTGACCTAGTACTTCTACATTGTATGTATTTTGTATGCATTATGTACTCCGTTACTGTATTCTGGGTCTTGTTATTAAATGCTTGTACCCATACTATCTTTCTACTCCAACCTTCCCCCAGGACACATCTGGAATTGAACAGTTTTTCTGCTCAGTATGCCTTCTTGGTAAAACTTTTAAATAAATATGTAATTAAACCCCTGAAACTTTAAACTAGAGAATCCAATACCACTAAATTTGGCAGGTTCTTGGACCTTACAAGGAGACTGTGTGTGCCAATTTTATTAATTGGTTGCTGTGAGAAACTGCAAAATAACATCTGTACTTAAAGTCAAATCCCATGAGTCTTTGCGAAAACTGTAGAATTTCATGACAAATTCCATAAAACTAGAATTTCCTTGATTCATTCAGCCTTATCTATGGATTCTATTTAAAGAATAGGGGTTTAAGAGACAGTTAGCACAGGGTGTCACTAGATTCTGGAGTTAGATGCACAGTTTCACCAAGAAATGGACAGCTGAGCTGGGTACCACATCAGTGGTTGACCCCCAGGTTGGGGCAAGAAAGCACAATGTCAACAATTCCAGTCTGAATGCAGGATATTTAAGATCACATCCAGTAAATTTATGATCTGGGGAGCCTGGTGTACATGCAAGACTAGGACTTAGAGGTACTCAAAAAGATGTAGTAGGGGAAGACAATGTCTTTGGCAGCAGGATGAAAGAATTATTGCTATTCCAACAGGGTAGGTTGATAGGAAAAGGAATAGGTGACTCACATTATAAGGGAGTTTGTCACTGTAAAGAACAAAGTGGTTATCAGAGGGATCAGTAGTTCTACTGAGTCATTCTGGCTATGCCAAAAGGGAAGGGGGGATAGTCACCCAGAGAGGAACAGCAGGACTGCAAAAAGCTCAGCCTAGTTAATCAAATGAAGTAGTATTATGTCCATTGTTAATGTTAAATTTCACACAAATAAATTCTGGATGCTTCATATACAGTATATGCTGTCAAAAATATGTGAGAAAATGTTACTAATCATTTTTTTTCTTCTGCAAAATTAAAACTGCTTAACCAATTTAGCCAGTTGTGTTAGACACTGGGGGCTGGATATTCAAAAGGATTGCACCATGCGCAATAGGGTTGCTCCTGTGAAAGTCCAAAATTGTGCCATTCTGCCATATTCAGCAAGAGGCAGTTGGCCCCCAAGTCAAGCTGAGCAACAGCGCAATGCTAATGAAGGCATGCTGAACCGGAGGGGGAGGAACCATGCATAAACTGCACAGCCTGATATTCAGCAGGCTGTGCAGAGTTGTGCAGGTGCAACCCCCAACCTGCGCCTGCACAACTCTGAGCAAAAAAAAAAGAGGAGGAAGTCGAGGGCCACCCAAAGGTGAGCTGCTGCATTGCAGGGCACAACACAGCAGCTGCCACCTGTGGGTGGCCCTCAACCTACTCCCTGTGCCCCTCCACAGCCCAATCGTGGGCATATAGTAACCCCCCACCACCCGACTGGCCCGATCGAGGGGAGAAGTTCAAACATCCTCCCACCCCCTGACTGGCTCGATCACAGCAAATGTTTAAACATCCCCCCACCCCCAACTGGCCCAATCATGGGCATAAGTGAAATAAAAATCCCACTCCCCACCAGCCCGATCGAGGGCAGAAAACAGTTCAACCCCCCCAAGTACATATCCTTGGTGGTCCAGTGTACCTCAAGCCTGATCATCGGCAGAAATGCCTTCAACCCCCCCAAGTACATATCCCTGGTGGTCCAGTGGACCTCAAGCCCAATTGCAGGCAGAAATGCCTTCAACCCCCCCCAAGTACATATCTCTGGTGGTCCAGTGGACCTCAAGCCCAGTGCAGGCAGAAATGCTTCCAACCCCCAAGTACATATCTCTGGTGGTCCAGTGGACCTCAAGCCCAATCATGAGCAGAAATGCATTCAAACCCCCAAGAACCACCTACTATGGTGATCTAGTGGCCTCCACCCCACCCACCCACAGAGCCCCACCACCCGCTCCCCATCAGCCCGGCCAGGTGGCAGCATCCACCACCTGCACCCCACCACCACCGACTGACTGCCCAGTAAGGCTGCATGCCCATTGGTTCAGAGCAAGAGCCAATGGGCGTGCAATATACGGCTCAAGGCAGTCCAGATATGTGAATGAATTCATTCACATATTTGGACTTCTGCCATAGTTATAGAGCTACACACCATTGGCTCTTGCTCTAAACCAATGGCTGCAGAACCCCACCGGCAGTCAGTTGGTGGGCGGCAGGGTGGCAGGTGGTGGGATGCTGCCACCAACTGGCTGACAGGGGAGTGGGGTGATGGGGCTCTGTGAGTGGGTGGGGGGGGCCACTAGATCACCAGGGTAGGTGGTCCTTGGGGGGTTTGAACGCATTTCTTCCCATGATTGGGCTTGAGGTCCACTGGACCACCAGGGATATGTAATTGGGGGATTGAACTGTTTTCTGCCTGCGACTGGGCTGGTGGGGGGTGGGAATTTTATTTCACTTATGCCCACGATCGGGCCAGTCGGGGGTGGGGAGATGTTTGAACTTCTGCCCGTGATCGGGCCAGTCAGGGGGTGGTGGGAATTTTTAACTTATGCCTGCGATCGGGCTGCAGGGGGTGTCGGTCCCTGACGGCTGCTGCCTGGCAAGTCGCCAGGTGCAAGTCCTCGGGATCGGTGCACCTGCATGCTAATGGCATGCAAATGGTGCCATAAATAGATGCAAATAGACCCCCTGCACCTTGCATGAATTATGGCCCCATTTGCATGTCACCTTTTGAATATCAGAAATTTGCGCATGGCGCAATGGTACTTGCACCACCGCATCTTGACTGCTCCACTCTGACCACTTGTGTTGGCGCAAGTTCCACTGCACCATGCACAGTGGCTGTGGCTGGGGGGTGATATTCAAAGGAGTTGCTCAATAGCACAACTCCGTTGAATATCGCCCAGGCCACACCCCTGCGCAACTATTTTGTGCAGCGCAAGGGCTCGCGCCACAGAATAGCGCAGTTTGAATATCCAGCCCTAGGTATACTGACTGTGGATATGCATGTCAAATGTTTACTCTATGCATGCAAGAGCAGAGAAGTTACATACATCTATGGTTTTAATAATTTTCACAAAGCTTTGTAAATATTTACACTGTAACATTTTGAGCTCTTGTAACTAAAAAATCTCTTACCTAATTATCTCCATATTTACATCATTCTGTAGGCATTACACAATTGTTATCTAGCCCCCTATGGGTCCTCTATCTTCCCTGATACCGCTTTCCCCATTGGGAAAGGATTTGGTGTGACTTATATGTATATACCTTTAATGACAGGCTTAGGTTGGCAGTTCTACATACTCCACAACATTTACTACACCCCTAATAAGTTACATGCAATGGGAAAATTGTCAACCCCTGCCTGTTTCAGATATGGGCTAGATTATGGGACCCAATTTCATGTCTTTTGGACTGCCTCAAGGTTGCCCCCTGTTGAATCTTATCCAAGCCAAACTAGACCCCATCCTGGGGCTACAGGACCTGCTCACATCAGACATATGTCTGGTTGGGGACTATTAATCAATTAGTGTAAAGGAAAGATAATATTACATCTCCCTTGTATCCCTATCAGTTAAACAGGTAGTATTACATCACTGGAAAGACCAAATAAGTGTTCCTTATATTGAATGGAAAAATTAACTTCTAATCAATCTCATAACGGAAAGAATAATTGCTAGTCTGCGGGGAAATTAGCATTATGTCATAAAAGATGGGATAAGCTCCAAGCCAGCCTTGAGCTTAGTTTCCTAGATACAGTGCATGATATCCTTGAATATCTCTTAGATCCACTTTCCAGGTTTTGCATTAATGTGCACTTCATCCGATTCTTAAAATATGCCTATTTGCTTGTGTAAGAATCCTGCCTATTTATGTAATCAGGATACCTAGTTTTGGAACTCCTTTTGTTACCTTGTTAGATACCCCAGTGAAGCAGCAGTCTCAGGGATTAGGGAGGGGGTTATGAGTGTGGGGGGGTTACATTACTGTTTTCTTGAATCTTGGTTTATAAGACTGTTATGCTAATTATACGGCATTGTATTGCACTGCTACCTCATGATATCTTATTGTGATATTGTTGGACACTCAATAAAGTATAGTAAATAATATATATATATATCTGTACTAATTTACACATGTCTAGCTCCAAAGGTGCCTGAGTTATCTGCAGATGAAATTGTTTCATGAACTTTCCTGAAAAAAAATAAAATGATAGATTTTGAGCACGTATAATTTCGAGACAATGCATCATATTGTCATGAAGTCTAGCACATTGTTAGAACACCTATCCTCAAGAAATAATGCCTAATTTAAGATTCCCAACCCAATATTTAGTTAAGGTATATGTAGATAAAAATGTTCATGAAATTCCTCACAAAAAATAAAATTACAACATCTGAGCACCTATCATTTTGAATCTGTCCATCCAATTTTCATGATATTTGGCACATTAGTAGCCATTAACACAAAGAGTATATAAGCTACATTTCAGAGCTGTAGCTTTAACTGTGGCTGAGCTATAATCAAATAACTACATTTTAAAAATTCCATGAAATTCAGATGTAATTCTGTGAGATGTCACAGAATTTTACAAAACTGTGCTGAAATTCCGCAGATTCAGAATTTTCCCATTCTGCACAGCTCTATTTAGGACTAATTTATCACTTCCGATCTTCCCTCATATGGGAATCCTTCCTTAAACTGGCATTAGGCAAAGGAAGTGCTGGAAATATTTATAATAACATTTGTAATCAGGTTCTCAAAGAAGAAGTAACATTACATCACAAACTAAATGTAAATGAGAAAAATATTTGGGTTATAATATCTCCTCAGAATTATGGATTAAAGTGCAGAACAATACTTATACATCCAGCAAATAAACATTAGGAAGACTGGTCCAATATAAAAGAATTCCTCTTATTATTACATGACAGAGAGACTGGAAAAGACAGGAAACTATCCAGAAGGGAAGTGCTGGAAATGTATGCAGAAACATGCCTCACTAATGGGCATGCTACGGAACTGAAGCACATTAATAAACATTTGAAAACTGGTATGCAAAGTGTGTTCAAGAGGCTGTGAATGTTTATTTACCACTAGAATCCAAACTATTTATTTTGGGGGGTGGGTACAACAAATTGTTTCATCTTACAAATGAATAACAATGTTGCATTTTGGCTGTGGCATTAGGTCTCAAAAGGTGTTACAAAAGTGAAAAGATAACTCAGTTTCCACTCTGGATGAGTGAGTTGTATATATGGGGAATCTGGCATAAAATGAAAAAAAAAATATTTACTTGCTTCAGGACAAGGTTGATTTATTTGAATTAACATGAAACCAATTTCTAGACTTTTTAAAAAAGAAGTAGTTAAAATGAATTAGCTAAATAACTGCAACTAATATTCCAGAATTAAATGTGCATTAATGATCATGATATTGACCGAGAATAGAGAGAAAGAATATACTTAGGACCTTAGGTAAGTTTAGGGTAAATGTGCACCAAAGAAGCATCTTGTCTAAACTCCCCACACTTTACAGCGATGACCCACATATCTTCCCAGTTATTCATGAAATCATCCAACTGTTTTTCAAAACAATCCAAGTGTGGTGAGTCTATGATGCACTGAGGCATGTTGTTCCATTGATTAACCACTCTTTAGGTAAAGAAAGGTCCTCTTTTTTTAGTCTTGAAAAAAGTTTTCTGCAAAGTTGTTTACTATGGTTTCTAGTGTTATATGTCATTTCCTTAAATTCAAAGCCAATTTCAGTAAGTAAGTCTTCATTTTTACTTAAGCTATACATCAGAATAATGTCCCTCTCATACATTTCCTAGCAAGACTATGTAACCTAAGTTGTTCCAATCTGTCTTTAATTGTCTAAGTCATCAACTTCATGTATAACTATAATACATTTCTTCTGGACCCTTTCCATAGTGTCCATTAATGAACTTGATATTAACTGAAAAAGAAGGGTATATATATATATATATATAGAGAGAGAGAGAGAGAGAGAGAGAGAGTATGAATCAGTTAGACACAAGACTGAATAATCTTACCTTTTTGTGTAGTTATTTAGATGTTTTTCTATGTATCCTTCAATTATTAGTTGCAATGTACAGTGTTCTATTTTCTATCATCAAGATTTTTGTCATCATAATTTTATGTTAAAAAAAAACTAATGGGAAAAAAGACTACAAGGCCCTGTGCTGACAGTTTTTGTGCTTAAGAAGACATTCAGAAAAAGATAACTTTTCACCGTAGACTTAAACATTTCCAGTGGCACAAACTCCATGACTGTAGCAGAGAAATTGTTCAATGCAAAAATACACACCATGGCACATTTGGAGACTAGGAAGGCGTGCAATCTGCAGGCATTGACAAGTCTGGCTCATTAGCTTTAAAGGCTTGCCACAGCTTGAGAGGGGATTTATTGGGGAGAGGTGGGAGAATAAATCCTAACAAGACTTACATATCCATGATTTTTTTTATTTTCCTTATTTCAGTAATAACATTGTGTTGCATCTTCAAGTGCCGAATCCCAAGAACAAAAAAAGAGATTGAGGCAAGACATGCATAACGGAAGGCAGCAAAGACGTATGCAGACACATTAGAGTCTGTGCCACCATTGAATGAGCTTACAGAAATACCTGGAGGTGAGAGGATTACGTCTGCTTATTTTTTTTATTACATTGCATAATTAAAATGCAAAGTAATAGTGCTCAACTTTTTAAAAGGGTTAAGAAATAAATTTACATATTTATACATTCAACATTTTCTTTCTTTCTTTCTTTCTTTCTTTCTTTCTTTCTTTCTTTCTTTCTTTCTATATATTTTGTTGTTTTTTCCTCCTCCAAAAAAGGATTTCTAATTGATTTATATGTATGAAATGTGCACTAACCTTTTTTATATTCAGTGATTACACAGTCAGTAATTCTACTGTGGTGATGTCAGTGGTCACTGTCCTGCAGCCCTTAATAATCAGTGCAGAACACAGGGGAATTACATCACAGAATGTCAAGGAATCTCTGGAACTGAACATTAACTTTTATAACCAGTCAATTAAGGACATTTGGGGGTATCAACAAATGTTTAACATGGGTAAGATAGCACTGGCCCATCAGAGAAGCAGTAGGGTTACTGCTTGTGATACCTGCAACCTGTTTGTTTACATAGGTTACGTAGGTTAGTAAAGAGCAATGGGGACATGATGTCCATAATGCTCATCTTGTTGTTAAACTAAAATTTGCCCATTTGGTACAACCTATTCAGTTGATGTTTAAATTTGTTTTGTTTGTTTTGTTTATTTAAAATCTAGTAAGCCATGGGCCAAGGTGATCTAAACATATAACAATATACAAATAAAGGGTAAAAATATTAAACAAGCAGAATAAATATACAAAAACACGGACAACTGATTCTAACCAAGCAAGACATTTAGCAAAGAGGTAGTTTTTTTTAGTGCATGTCTGAAGAAAATTGCAAACTTACTGATACTGGAAATGGACTACAGGTAAACAACTGAAAAATGAAAGCAGCTTATAAAAAATGCCTTTGACCAGTGGAAGTCCTCATTCTGAGGAGAGAACATTGAAAGTGCAGGGATGACCAGTTACAGGTAGTGTTAGTTTTTTTTTTCATATAGAGTGGCGTGAAAGGGGAACATGATCCATAATCATCTTTTTAGTAAGAGCCCACATCTTTAATAAGTACTTCTGGCATAATGGGAGCCATACTGTTTGATTATAAAGTACACAATGATGAGTATCGCATGGCAGTTATGTTGAGAATCTTGCTATCTGATTAAAAAGGGTTCTCACCTTGGCCAGTGACCCCTCTCCTACTGAGTTATACAAGAGAGTTCCATAATCGATTACTGGGAGAAGAAAAGTCTGTGACAAATGCATCCTTGCTAAAGATGTAAATAACGAAGTTAGTCTACATAATGAGCATGATATTTGTTGAATGATTTTTTTACAATAGAATTGATCTGTTGGTCATTGGAGAGGGAGCTCTTAAGAATGAAGTCAAGGTATTTAAATTCCCCTACTTGTTTAATTTCTACCCCTTTAAAGTACTTAGAGAAAGAATTGGCACAGTTGGCATCTTCTTTCATTCATTATAGAATACCATGGATTTGGTTTTCTTTGTGTTCAAAACAAATTTGACTAAAGCAGCATTACTAGTTAACAACAAACTGGCCATCACTTCCCAGATTTTTGCACTGCTTTGTAGTTTCAAATTTCATATTTAACTTTTGCTACTTACTACTGTTTTCTGATAGGTGTTTTCCTTGATTTTTTATACATTTATAATGCTGTGTAGATCCACAGAAAATATGTCAGCCCCCATACCATTTCCTGTTTTCCACCCGTTTTTACACTGCTTGTCCTATAAACACTCAGCAAGCAAAGAAAAGGGCAATGCATTCCAGTTACATAATTTACACCCAAAAAAGGTCCAGAATACCCTGTTGAAAGCCCTTTCTGTGTAAACCAAAAATTATTGCTGGCAGGGATCACTGGTGAATGTAATCCAAAAGGAGCAGAGTTCATTGGATATAATAAGAAGTTTATCTTGCCCTATTAAAGGCAGATACATCTCTTTTGATTAGGGTAGGCAAAATGGTATCAAAACAGTATACCCATATGGCAGTGAAAAGCCTAAATTGGTATCCACCATTTGTTCATGGTACTCTTTTCACCAGGCAGGCTACACCTTGGTAAGGAGAGTTTGAGGGTGCTCAGGGACAGACTGGGGGAATACATAACCATTACACTTAATTTAAACTACTGGGGGGGCAGCAGGTATGCAGGCCCAAAGATTCCACGAGGACAAGGTCAATTACCCCCCCAGTGATAGAAGAGGTCTCAAGGGAGGAGCTTGAAGAGGTGAGAAAACAGCAAAGGGTGGAGGGGTGAGGAACACATAACATGTGTAGATGGGAGGTGCACACTGAGGGGAGAAATGTCAAGAGAAGAATAGAGGGAAAGGAATGAAGATCAGTTTCTAGATGGAGGATGATGTCTCTGAACATGCAGAGTCTTGGAAACAAGATGGTCAACCTGCAGGTGCTGTTAGCAGACAGGAGGGTGGACATAGCAGTAGTAACTGAGACCTAGGCAACACTGAACCATGACTGGGACCTTGCGATCCCTGAATATAAACTATACAGGAGGGACACAGTACTTAGGAAGGGGGTTTGGTGGCAGTTTACATAGAAACATAGAAACAGAGACTTTGACGGCAGATAAGGACCACTTGGCCCACCCAGTCTGCCCATTTCCCTACCTACTGGATAAGCTGCAGATTTTAGTTAACCAACAGCCTACTTCCTGCCACCCCCCACTATAATTGCCTTATGTCTGTCCCATGCATGTTTGAATTCCTCCACTGTTTTAGACCCCACAGCCTCTCCAAGAAGCTGGTTCCATGCGTCTACCACTCTCTCCATGAAAAATAAAATCCTCACATTACCCCTGAACCGTCCCCCCTCTATCTTTAAATTGTGCCCTCTTGTTCTTACACATCTCTTTTTCTGAAAGATGCTACCCTCCTGGACTTTGTTGATTCCCTTGAGGTACTTGAACGTTTCTATCCTGTCCCCCCGTCCCTCCTTTCATCAAGGGTATACATATTAAGCTCTCTCAATCTCTCTTCATATGGTTTCTGATGCAGATCCTTCACCATTTTAGTTTCCCTCCTCTAGACTGCTTCCATCCTGTCAATGTCCTTGCATAGATGAGGTCTCCAAAACTGCACACAGTACTCCAGATGGGGTCTCACCAACTGTCTGTACAGAGGGATAACCACTTTCCTTTTTCTACTTGTGATGCCCCTTCCTATGCATCCAAGTATCCCCCTGACTCTCCTTACTGACTTCTCACATTGCTTACCCACCTTTAGATCATCTGATATGACTAGTCCTAGGTCTCTTTCCATTTTGTTGTTGTTAGTACCTCTCCTGCTATTGTGTACTCTTCTCCTCATTTTTTGTCTCCCAGGTGCATTAGTTTGCACTTCTTTGCATTGAATCTATGTTTCCATATGTCTGACCATTCCTCCAACCTTGCCAAGTCCCTTCTCATTCTTTCTACCCCCCCTTGTGTATCAGCTCTGTTACAGATCTTTGTGTCATCTGCAGAGAGGCATACCTTTCCCTCCAGACCCTCTGCAATGTCACCTATAAAGATGTTAAAGAGGACTGGACCTAGTACTGAGCCCTGAGGTACTCCACTAGTGACCCCCCTTTCTTCGGAATGCGTCCCACTCACTATTACCTTCTGTGTCATGTTGTACAGCCAGTACATCAAGGATTGAATAATTTGTACAATGGAGGAGTTGGAGGAAGGGAAGGGAAGATTGAGGTATTACCAGTTCAGTTATGGTTCAATAGAGGTAGAAAAGTGAGGTTGAGGTGGTTTACAGACCACCCAGCCAGGATGAAGAGAAGAACAGGAAACTGAGCTTGCAAATATTGGAAGCTGGGGGGAAAGGAGATGTGGTAATTGTTGGGGACATTAACCTGTCCAAGGTGGACTGGAGTGTACCATCCACAACATGCGCTAGGAGTCAACTGATCCTAGAATGACTGCAAAGTGGGCTCCTAATTCAGGACATCAAAGAACCAACAAGAGCAGAGGCAATTCTTGATCTGGTGCTCACAAATGGGGAAGATATACAGGAAATAACAGTATGGGAATCCCTGTGTTGGAGTAACCATTGCACAGTATGGTTTCAGTTGGATATGGGCAAGGAAAGCATACCAACTAAAACCAAAATCTTGGATTTTAGGAGGGCAGCCTTCAAGAAGATAGGCAAAGTGCTAAGGAGCAAACTGGCAGAAATCAGAGCAGATATGGGGTGGACCAAAGGTGGTTCATCATTAAGGAAGGAATACTGTTTGCCACAGAGTACGGCGTTAGGCTCAGAGGAAAGAACGTAAGGGTCAAAGCACCCAGCTGGTTCAGTTCTAGGGTCACACAGGCAGTAAGAGAAAAGAGGTAAGCCTGTAGAAAATTCTGAAAAACCAAGAGAGTGATGGATAGGGGAAATCACCTAACGTTGGCTAATGAGGAAAGTAAGGATGTCAGGTGAGTTAAAGCACAGAAGGAGCTCCAGATAGCTGAAGGAATTAACGAGGAGAAAGCCTTCTTTCACTATGTAAGTGAGAAATCTTTCTTATATCCTAGTTTTCAACCTAGGTGAGAGACTTTGAGGTAAAACCTTTTCCATCCATTATTCATCCTTCATCTGGCCCACAATCGTAAACACCATATCATTTGTGTATTCATTTTTGGAGCAAATTCCTTGCCTTGCTTTATTTTATTTATTATTTAGTTTTGTGTTCTTTTTTTTCTACAGTCCATGTTTAAAATGTAATTTAAATTTTGACTTTTTTTCTGTTTTACAAATATGGTTCTATTATCACTGTATTATTTCTTTTGGTCACGCCCTGTTCCATTTTTTTCTTTCCTGACAACTCAGCCCTTGCCCAATGTGTTTCAGAATATTTTCATCTTTCCCCATCTCTGGTCAAACATTCCCTCAATGTCCTTTCCTAATCAACCTGTTTTGATAGGTATTAAATATTATTTTGTTTACTTTTCCATCCTTTTACCCCAGATGGCCATGCTTAATTAAAGGAATTCCAAAGCTCCTCTATTATGGTCCTATTTTTGTTTTATTGGAGCTTTAATTCTAATTGCATGAGATATCAATCTCAATCCTGGCCCCTCCTTCTATAATATATTTCATTTCATGTTTATTTTTTATACTTGATAACTTGATGAGTATCACTGCCCATTTTCACAAGTGGCAAGTAATAATACATTTGAACCTAAATACATAATATAAAATATTAATACAATAAATAACATAGTACACAATAAAACACTACTGGCTGAAAGCTAGTTACTAGAAGAACTAGTGGTACAAGAACATGTAATAAAGCTTTCCAGCCAAACCCAAAGTTTAGATTTAAAAGTGGTCAATGTCTGACAATTAATGATTGCTGTAGGAATACAGTCGAAGAGTAAAGTAGCTCTAAATAAGAATGATTTCTAACCAAATTTTTTTTTGTTATTTTACTTTAGGAATCATAAAATGAGTCTTACATTGGACCTTGTCCCAAAGGGATTAGAAACGTTGCAGAATAGAGACAGAATTATAGCAGGGAAGTGACCTTTAGAAACCTTAAATAACAGAGTACTGAGTTTATTTTAATTCTGTTTTCCAAGGAGGGGAGCTTGGCATTTCTCAATAGGTCACAACCATGTGTCCTATGGGGAAGGCCTGATACAAATCTTAATATACTATTATATGTGACTTTGAGTTTAGAGAGGAGTTTTTCATTAGTAGATGAATAAATAGGAATACCATAATTAAGTACTCCTAATAAGAAACCATGGGTAAGTTGTGCCCTAGATTGTGGGATCAACAACTGCTTAATTCTATAAAGTCCCCCTAGCCTCTGATGAACAGTTTGATGATAGATGTCTTTCATTCTGATATTCAAAGTCTGTTCCCCTAAAGAGACTTTGTGTTAAGTTAGTCTGCTTCTATTCATCCATTGTTTTTGCTATCACTGAGACTTAGCTGAATTCTTCCATCCCTGACTCCAAAATTAATCTCCCGGATTACATAGTCTTCAGATAGGACAGATACAGACATGGTGGGGGTTCTGCTCTTGTCATTCACAATACATGCTCTTTTATTAAATCTGATACAACGGGTACAAGATAGACCATCACTACAACAGCTTTTTAAATTCATGGACACCACAGCTTAAATGTAGACAAAAGGCTTTATTGCAATAAAATAATAACTCACAGCATAGTCATGTATCTTGACTATGCTGTGAGTTATTATTTTACTGAAATAAAACCTTTTGTCTATATTAAAACTGTGGCATCCCTGAACTTAAAAAGCTGATGTAGTGCTGGTCTATCTCATTGTATGTATTGAACTTCCTGACCTTAGCACTATCACCCTTGTGGGCACGTCTGTTTTGAGACTGATACTATGGATGATTTGATTAATGCTGTATTTGTCTCCTAAAAGTTACCAGGATGGGAGGTGTTAGTTGATAGCATTTACTACCCTCCCAAACTTAGAATAGCTTCATTTTCACATTTACAATCTCTAGTTAGTTCACTTGGATAATTTCAACATGCCATCCTCCTGGGGGACTTCAATGCTAATTGGTCCTCCATCAGGGGACCTCAGATTAAAATCTTTATTTGCACCACTAGGTTTGAAAGAACAAATCACTGAGCCAATCCATTATGACCAAGCCAGAAAGTTTTTTACTCTTTTAGACTAGATTTTTGTTTCCACTGCTCTCCCAATTAGTTCCTCTGGTTGTCAGGGAATTTTTTTAGTGATCATGCCATCGCTTAATTTTTCTCCTCCCAAATTTACTCCCAATACCACCAAGTTTCACAGTATCATGCACTTTAGCTTGGAAGCTTTTCATACCAGCTTATGTATGATAAATTGGGGGGATCTAGTTTCAACCATTAATGTCGAAGTCTCTTGGGAATATTTTTTTCCATTAGTTTAGTTTATTTTCAATCCATCAAGCCCCCTTTTTTTAGAAAAAAGAGTAAAATCCCACCATGTTTCCTGGGTGACTCCTTTCATTATCTCCAAGTTGGAGGCTTGAGATAAACTTTATAACAAGGACAAGAAATTGAATTCTCCAGAGGCATGGCAAACATTTTGGAAATTTTTCAATTACTGTGTCACCTTGATCAGAAAATTCAAATCTTATTACAAGGCCAGCCAAAGTGACTCAAGATCTAACCCAAAGAAATGTTGTCACTTGGTTTATTCCATTTGGAAGGTCTCATCTGCATCAAGCATTTCAAACTTATCATACGATGGGTCCACAGTGTACACCAATGATGGCATCTGTAGACTGTTCAGTACATTCTTTTCAAAAGCCCATGGCCTATAATTAGAAAAAGATGGCCAATCATTTGCAAATTTGCCGTTTGATAATCAGTTATAATTTTCTTTCTCAAGACCCAAATTTTACTTTAGGCATATTCGTTTTGAGGAAGTTTTCAATTTTCTGACCTCATTGACAGAGGACTCAGCTAAAGGAAATAACAATTTAGATAATTTCTTATTTAAATCCTGTGCCAATATATTACCCCCTCTATTAACTCATATATTCAACTTGTCCCTTACTACTCAAACATTTTCTGCCACCTGGAAAAATTCCGTAGTTATCCCCTTACATAAAATGGGGGACAAATCTGTGGCTGAAAATTATTGTCCAGTTTCTTTGCTTCCTGTCATCTCCAAATTTGTGAAATAGATTGTACTTAGACAGAATTCTGACTACCTAACCACTTATCAGGTTTTTTTCTCCCACTCTGTCTGTCTTCAGACCTAATCATTCTGCTCAAACAGCTTTGATAGACTTTCACGATTATATCTCTAGAGCTTTGGATAAGGGCCACTGTGTTGGCACTATTTTCATTGACTTATCCAAACCATTCAATGTCATCAACCACCAACTTCTTTTGGCAAGTCTATGCTCTTATGGGGTTTCAGCTAATGTAGTCACTTCGTTTTCTTCTTACTTACATGGTAGGCCACAATCTGTTCTTTGGAATGGTTGTCTATCCTCTCCTCTTCCAATATTCACTGGGGTACCTCAGGGGTCTATTCTGGGTCCTATTTTCTTTAATTTGTTTTTGGATCCTTTGCCATCTGGAGTTGATAGCTGCTTGGTTTGACTTTATGGCAGCAACACTATTCTTTTTTTCAGCCACAAAAATCTCTCCTCTTACTACTACTGTTCAGGTGGATTTTGATCAAATGTTTTCACTGGTTTTCTAATAACCTCTTACTCTTAAATTATAAAAAGACTCAAACAATATTGTTTGGGCTCCAGTCTGTTGGGTACCAAGCACACCTTTCATTTTCTATTACCTTAAGTAACACTCCTTTACAACCTGTATGTGAATTCAAGTCCCTTGTCTTCACCTTTGATTCTACCTTAACATTTAAATCCCATAACATTTGAAAAACTTGTCAGTCTCTTGGCTGCTTAAGATGGGTCAAACATTGTTTGTCATCATCAGATCAAAAATTAATTGTTGCTTAGGCAATTAGATTACGGTGGCACAATCTATCTCAATGCCAATTTCTCACACTGTTTATTATCAGCTCCTGTGGTTTGTCCTAAAATTGAAATGGAATGAACATCGCTGTATCCTACTTACACAATTACATTGGTTATCTCTCTCATACAGATGCACCTTTCACTGGTTATCGCTAATTCACAAAACTGTAAATTATCAAACACCAACTTATCTATCGGAGAGACTCTCAGTTTCTACCCATAGCCATATTGTGAAGCACTCTGATATCCTTTCAAGAGTGCAATATAAATAACGATTGCTTACTTACTACATACTTATAGTCTCAGGGATGTTCCTGATCAAGGTCTGTCTTTGCCTTGGTTCCAAACTCATTTTGGGAGAGATTGTTTCTCATACAATACCCTACTCATATGGAACAAACATCCTCCCCTGTTATGGAATTTTCACTCTGTGCTTATTTTTAAACAAAATTTTAAAAGTTGCTCCTACAGGAGCAACTCACCTGTACTTGTTTTAACTGATTGTTCATATCAACTGTTGTATTTATCATCATTGCATTTCATAGTCTATACTGTTTTTTGGACTTGTGTCTTGTGTACTTGTCTGTTATGCGTTTGATATTTTTAAAAATGTATTTTGTTTGTTCTTGTATTTGAGACTTGGGACATTCTGTAAATGAGACTTGTTTCTCATTGAATTTATCTTGTAAATGATTAACTTTTAAATAAAAAAATAAAAAATAAAAGGGAAGATAAGTATGGTATTTTTTGACTTAAGAATGGGGAGGAGTGGGTGGAGGATATCAGGGGAAAAGCAGAGATAGTAAATGAATACTTATGTTCAATCTTCACCAGGGAACAGGACTGACCAGTGCCTTCAGGAGGGTGAAGAGGAATCAGATTGGGGGAAGGGAACACAGATATAGTGATACCGTAGGATAGAGTGAGGGAGGGGCTGCTACCATTGAAGGTGGATAAATCACAAGACCTGGACAGAGCACATCCAAGGGTACTAATGGAACTGTACAAGGAGCAGGCAGAGCCACTGGTAGTCATATTTAATAGTTCACTGGAGTCAGGTGTGGTATCACAGGACTGGAAAACAGCACATGTGGTGCCCCTCCACAAAAATAGTCCCAAGGATGACCCAGGGAATTACAGACCAGTCAGTCTCATTTCAATCATGTGCAAGCTCATGGAGACCATACTTAGGAAAAGATTGGTAGAATATCTAGAGGAGCATGGTCTCCAGGATGTGATGCAACATGGGTTCATGGGGGGAGTGGAGACTGTGTCAAATTGATCTGATTGACTTCTTTAACTGGGTTGCTAAGACAGTAGACAGGAACCAAGGGGTAGACATCCTCTATCTGGATTTCAGCAAGGCCTTTATTTCTGTGCTCCAAAAAAGGCTGATCATAAAGTTGGTGGATCTTGTGGTTGCAAATAAGCTGGCCAGATGGGTGGAAAACTGGCTGAGGGGACAGAACCCAGAGAGTGGTTGTTGGGGGGGAGAGAGTTATCTGGCATTGGGAGGTTATCATTAGGGTTCTGCAGGGCTCTGTGCTTGGGCCAGTGTTGTGCAATGTCTTCATCAATGACATTGAGGATGACATTAGGGGCAAAATGTGCCTATTCATGGATGACATCAAGCTCTGCGGGAGAGTGGACACAGCTGAAGGGATAGAGGACCTACAGTATGATCTAGAAAAGTTAGGGAGATGGTCTAGGATCTGGCAGCTTGGCTTTAATGCCAAGAAATATAAAGTTAATGAACATTAAAGCCAGGAATCCCAGGACAGAGTACTACCTGGGTGGAGTCCAGTTATCTGCATCAGAGGAGGAGCAGGATCTGAAAGTGATGCTGTCTAGTGACCTGAAGCACTCCACATAGTACAAGAAAGCAACAGCAAGGGCAAACAAGATGCTGGGATGCATAGCTATGGGGATCAGTAGTAGGAGAGAGGAGGTTATGCTAGTCTTGTACAGGTCACTAGGGAGGCCACATCTAGAGTATGGGGTTCAGTACTGGTGCCCAGTCCTCAAAAAGGATATTAACCTGCTGGAGAATGTTTAGAGGAGGCCTGCAAAGATGATAGCAGAGTCAGCAGGATAAGGCATATGAAAAGAGGTTGAGAGCACTGAACATGCTCTCTCTGGAGGATGAGAGAGACATAGAGGACATGAGTGGGACCGTCAAGTACTTGAAAGGGACAAATAATGTGGATAAGGGGGGCTCTTTAAGCTGAGTGGCAACCATAGCATGAGAGGGAGGCACAGTCATAATCTCAGGAGGTTTAGGAAGGATGTCAGGACAGGAAGCACTTCTTCATGGAAATGGTGGTGGACACTTGGAATGTGCTGTGGAAGAGGTGGTATTGTCGAAGACAGTGGGCAGCTTCAAGAGAGGCTGGGATAGGCATAAGAGGAAGGCAAGGATCCTATGGAGGGAGGATGGGAGGAGTGGGGAAGGGGGCTGGGACAGTAGCTCAAGTCATGGACCTTGCAACACAAGCAGACTAGACAGACCAAATATCTTTTTTTTGCTGGTCTCTTCGTATGTTTGTATGCTTGTATTTAAAATTAATATTGGCCAGTAGGAGGATGGCGAACAAAGGTCCTTACCTGGCTTCAAAATTGAAGAAATAGTGGTCCAATGCCATGATGGGAGGGTGTGATTTACCAATATGTACCTCCCTAAAGGACCAGAATAACAGAAGTAACATAAGTGGAGAAAAATCTTTATAAAACTCTGATGTACAACCACAAGGCACTGGACATTTTGGAGTTTTAACTTCACAAAGAGCAGCCAAAATCTCCTCTCCTTGAACATGGGCCAGGAGGGTTTCCGTTTGTGCATCCTCCACAGTAGGCAAGGTAAGTTTTCATAAA
This sequence comes from Neoceratodus forsteri, assembly GCA_016271365.2. Taxonomy (NCBI): domain Eukaryota; kingdom Metazoa; phylum Chordata; order Ceratodontiformes; family Ceratodontidae; genus Neoceratodus; species Neoceratodus forsteri. The sequence continues at coordinate 170,102,819 of CM057457.1, read as the reverse complement.
AACTAAAAGGGGAGAGGAGGCACATCCAGGAAAGGAGGCATATAGCTCCTGGTAATAATTGTGCATGACAGTCTCAATGCAGTGAGAGGAGTGAGGGTTATGGCCTGATATTGAACCAAAGAGCCTACAAATACAGGCACTGTTCTGTTTTGCCTAGAGTTGCCAAGCTAGGTATCTGAGTCCCCTGACTTCCCTTTCATAATAATATTGTTTCAAATATCACAAAGAAAACAAACTCTACTGTCTGACCTAGATGGTGTTTTGTTTGTTGCTTTACCTGTGTCTGTGTCTAGGTCTATAAAGCTATGGAATCAAGTGCCTGCGAAAGTGGTAAATGCATCTTAATTTCATTCCCTCAAGGCGAGGTTAGATAAATACATTGCTGCTGGTAAATATGTTACCTCCACTGAGTAGTGGGGACAATTCATATAGGCACACTTCTTCTGTTGTTTTATACCTCCAGGTATGACCTTTCAAATCTCAACCTCCACCTTGACATCCCCCGCCCCCTCCCCCTTCCGGTAATTGCTGCAAGTTAATGAGTGTCATGTAACATTTGGAACTGACTTATTTTTTCCTTGACCCATTTTACAGAATATGAAATAATTGCACCCTGGATTACAGCTTTGAGCTAGTTTCACAAGATTGCATTGGAGACCTCACCAGTATCATTCAGGGCTATGAAACGATCCATCTGTTCTCACAACATTTCTTTAAATAGCTCCTCTCTCAACAAGGTGGTACTAAGCCTCCATGTAGTAGGTTTGTTAGGTTTGTTAGCTTTTCCTAGGTCAACTTTCAATACTATGGGAGAATAATCTGAGGGAAGCTGGAGACCATGGTGTATATCCTTCACTCAGCCATGATGTTCAAGGTTAACAAAAAAATAGTCAAGGATAACTTGACTAGAGTGTCAGGCCAGGAATCAGGTGAATTGCTTACTTTGTGGGAACATGTGATGCTAGACATCCACAAACACCAGGTCAGCAATAATGAACTTAAAGTATTTCTGACCTGGGGGACCATAAAAGTGTCATAGGTAAGTGGTGTTTAACTCTGGGGACAAAGTTAGGTTAACATTTCCCACATCATCAATTGTCCCTGCATGTAGGAGAGTACATTGTTAAACAAGGTTTGCGTCATCTATTGATATATTTGGGGAGGCAAATATACATTTACTAAAGTTACTAAGGTCTCATATAGAACTTCCACCAGAATATTGTATCTCCCATCAGGGTCTGAGTAGGAGGTCTGTAAATTAAATTTAGTAGAGTGAGGTATTATAATGACAACCATCCTCCATTCTCCCGGCAGTAGGATGATGATTCAACCAAAGCATAACCAAACTTTCCAAGTTTCATATGCTCCTAATGTAATAAATATGTTTCTTGCAAGTAAATATTTATTTAGTTTTTGTTGACTGGGTGGGTACAGTAGACAGCATAACTGCCTATTTTCAGGCATGACCAAGGAGGTTACATACAGTAGTGTAAAAGTAGTAGCAAAATACAAGGGTGAGACAGGTGAACAACAGCTATACAATTTACAAAGGAGTTCTGATATACTACATACATTATACAGTAACATCTGGTTTATCTCATTTAATCCCCTGGATAACCTGGTGCACATTGTAGGATTATGCATATCATTCAAGTTGAAAGGAACATTTTTTTACAGGAGTCACTGCCATACACCAAGGTAATCAAGAACAGCACCATCAAAAGTAAATCACCCTGATGAAAAGCTGGTACCTTTGTTTCAGTCCAGAAAAGGAAAACTCTGTCTTGTGCACTGTGAATAGCCTTTGAAAGCACATGGAAAAAATTATTACTAGAATAAATAACAAACAACTTGCAGCATAGAGCTAAACAGGCCAACCATGCCAACATTTTTTAACAGTTGTGCTTCCTAGGTACAGGATGAATATAGTACCACACCCTTAGCGGAATCAGTTGGAAAGACCCTGGGTGGAGGAAAGTGTGGAACACTGTAGGCCCCCAGTACAGGTACTGTATACTGTACCACAAAAAAAGAAAGGTTGTCACCAATCTGCAAACAGTATAATATAGCATCACACCACCTCTCTGCTCTAGCCAGCATTGGTAGCCATTCCATTCTGTGCACCAACAATAAGAGTGTTTTATAGAGGCCAAAGATCAAATAAATAAAAACTGTCCCAAACAACAGCCTCTATAGAAATTCAGTGTCCAGTCAGTGATATCATCCCCCACACAACGGTCGGGTCTGGAAAACTCTAATAAAACTGAATGTACAGTACGTTTGAACCATTGTCCCGTAACAAAGTAAATGAATGCTGATGTCAGTTTCTCTAAAAACAGACACAGCAGGCTGATGATAAAAGAGCCTACAAATCTTTCACTGGATGGATGGGGACAAATCCACCAGACCCCATGAGTCACAGACCACCCCAGGCACACAAAACATTCTCCCATACACTAAAAAAAACTAAAGAAGGGAAAAGAAGAGACCTGGAAAATTCTGCATCACTTCACCCTTCATTTACTTGTTACCAGTCTAGCCCAATCCTAAGGGCTCTGTCACAAAGCAGTCAGCACAAGACAGCTTTTAAAGTAGTGAAGGTGCCATACCCACTTGGTTACAGGCAAGCCCTTAGACTGAGGATCTGTCAAATTCTCCAAAGAGGGTAATATTAAAGCAATTTAATAGGCACAGAAAGAATGCCCTTTGGCCACTGGGGAAGTGAACTTGCCCTGGAACACCAGCAGCAACAAATAACAGCCCAACTGGCTGACTCCACTACCAAGGTCCCTGAACAGGTGGTCCCATGCACATTCATGTCACAGCTAACCAAGTTCCAACCCCAAGTCAGCTAAGATATAGCTGTGCCTATTAAATTGCTTTAACATTACCCTCTTTGTCAATGACCTCTGTTGCCACTGTGGGAGTAGCTCCGTGGTTCAGTACGCTGATGACGCGAGACTCTGCAGAACTGCGTCACACCTGGATGACCTTGGGACCCTGCTCCAGTCAGACTTTGCCATGCCTGTGGCTTGGCTAGTTGAAAACTGCTTGGTCCTTAATGCAAATAAGACCAAAGCCCTTCTGTTCAGACCGAAATCCCTGGGTCCCTCCTGGGCCCACCTTCTCCCACTAATTACCGTATCTGGCTCCACTATTGAGGCGGTCCAGTCCTTCAGGTACGTGGGACTTACAATAGATCAGGGGCTTATGCTAAAACAACATGTTGACCTAGTAACAAAAAACATACACCAAAAACTGGGCCTGCTCTACTGCCTAAGCTCCAACATGATTCCTGAAACCCGACTGGCGATCGCAAAGAGTATCCTCCTCCCCACCCTTACCTATGCCTTTCCGACCCTTCTAGGCTTATCAAAGCATGACTTTTGTAGACTATAAACTCTATGATAAAATTGCATGATTCACCATAAAAGATCATTCTAGGACCCATCACTGTGATGTCCATGCCTCACTCAATTAGCCTACTCTAAGCCACAGGCTTCAGTACCCCCTACTAAGCTGGACATACAAGCTTCTAGATACTGACCCTCCAGGTAGGCTAACTGGGCTACTTGCCCCAAAGCAGTCTCACAGACCACTCTGCACTTCAGGCAAACAACTCCTGGAATTGCCCAGGGTCCGCTCTTTAGCAGGCTCTAAATACTTTGCTTATACTGCCCCTGCACAGTGGAACAATCTCTCTGCATACCTAAAGGAAGCCTCCTCCCTAGTGATATTCCTGAAGGGACTGTACTTGCACCTCCTAAACCATCGTCACTGCCCCTGCCCTGTTGGTTATGTAACTCGCACCCTTTAGTTTGGTCTATTAACCCTTGCCTCCAGCCTCTCAGCTGCTACTGTTGATCTTTGTAAAATTGCTGTATATAACTGCTCTTTACTGTGAATACTGTATACTGTCATTGAAATTCTGTACGCTACGTCCTGTACTGTATTGCCTTGTTTTATGTAACTAACTCAGGGTCGCCCCTGATAAATGAACCCTCGGGGCCCAGTGGGCTTACCCAGTTAACAAAATTTAATAAATAAATAAATAAGATACTTATCCAGGGGTCAAACCTCTGTCTGCAGTTCTTGTAGTGTTCCCGGTTTCTTCAATAAAGCTACCGTCCAGAGGAAAGTAGACTGTCCTGTGCTCACCCTCTTGTATAATAAAGCTGGAGAGTTAAAGATAAGGGCCCTGATCCTGGAATAAGGTGCTGCTCCCCTCCCCTCATGACTCAACTGAAGCCCCCAACCCGTAACTTCGTAAACCAGAGGTCAAGGGTGAAATTGGTCTATAAATGTCAAATATTGTAAAAAGAGGTAGTCTGATCAAAATTTCTAGCAGTAGTTCATTCAGAATTTGGATTAACATATCCCCAGTTAGACCCATGCCAAAAATGAGATTTCTAAGTTACTGTATTTAAAAGTTTCAAGTCATTTTGTAACCCTATATTTCACTACCTGTTCAAAAAAGCTAGTTTCAGTGAAGTGCTACTGATGATGTCATAACTAGAACTCACAGCCTAGTCCTCCCTTCAAGCTACCTTCTAGGACTTGTTTTGCCCATGTTACGTAAAACTGCAGTTGTAGTGATGATTTAGAAAAGGAGAGATAATACTGGGTGAGTGCAGGGCATGCATATCCATTATGTGCAGATTCAAGGTACAGTATTTAAGAGTGTGATGTGGTGGGGGCTGGAATGCAGATGCAAACATTGCTTTTGAATACCAAAACTGTGTGCAAGTTTTAGGATACTACAGGGATGAGATTTAATATTGCCAACAGGTTTTTGAAATGCAGCAATGACACAGTTTCACAAAGTATCAGGGACAAACAATTTTGGAGTGTAGCAGAAACACAGAAATTCAGAATGTGATGGGGTCATGCATTTTTAGCATGTAGCAGAGATAAGTCATTTAAAAATGCAGGAGACACATACTTGCAGCATGTGGCAGAAACATGCTGTTTCAGAATGTGGTGGCCATATACAATTTGAGAATGTGGAAGAGATGCACATTTTTGGAATATGGTGGAATGTGTCATTTTGGAGAGTGGCAGGGAAATACATTTTCAGAATGTGACAGATATGCACAGTTTTGGAATGTTCTGAGAATTTGGGTGGTTTTCTGGATAGCGAGCTGACTCTTGATGCTCAGGTGTTGGCTGTTGTCCAGACCGGGTTTTACCATCTCTGGAACATTGCCTGAATTAAGTCCCTTATCCCCCCCAAAAAAACCTGACCATGCTGGTACATGTTTTTGTCACCTCAAGGCATGATTACTTTAACACACTTAACCTTGGGGTCAGAAGAGGTGCGATGCGGCACCTGCAGCTTTTGCAGAATGCTTCGGCCTGGTTGTTGGCTGGACACTCATGGTTCAGTCATATTACACCAGTGCTGCTCGAACTGCATTGGCTGCCGATGGGCTGGCGCATCACCTTTAAAATACTGTAGGTCTTGGGACCTATAAGGGCCTACATGGGTTTGTTTTGGGCTATCTAAAGGAACTCCTGCATCCCTACACCCCATCTTGCTCTCTCAGGTCAGCTGGAGATGCCCTCCTGGAGGTCCCCTGGGAAAGGTTAAAATCTTCTGGGGACTGGGTGTTTGAAGTGGCATCCCCAGTCCTCTAAAATTCCTTGCCAGGTTGCCTCCAGAAGGCACCTTATGTTGAGATTTTTGAAAAACATTTGAAGACCTTCTTATTTGAGCATGCCTTTGGGACATGATACAGCTACTGGGATCAACAGACAGTTTAGAAATTAGTCTGTTATGTATTTTATGTTAACTGTCCTGTAGTGTTTCATATGTTTGCACTTTTTGCTGTAAGGGTGCCCTGAGCCTGTGGGGAAGGGCACCCTATATAAATAAACTCTACTACTACTACTACTACCACTACTGCTACTACCACCACCATTTTGGAATGTGGAAGGAATGCTCAATTTTAGAATGTAGCTTGGGCATGCAATTTTGGAATGTGCAGTGACACTCATTTTTAAAATGTGGTGGGAATTGCATATTAGGGTGGGATGTGCATTTTCAGAATGTGATGAAGATGGGCAATTTTAGAATGAGGCAATAATGCAAAATTTCAGAATATGGGGAACTCATAATTTTGGAATGTCGTGAGGATGAACATTTTTGGAATGAGGTGGGGATTCACAATGTTGGAATGTGGCTGGGAAATATAATTTCAGAATGTAGTATGGACATGCTATTACAGAATGTGGCAGGGATGTACAATCTTGGAATGTGGCAGGGATTCACAGTTTTAGAATGTGATTTGGACATGCAATTAAAGAATGCAGCATTGACATTTTCATTATGTGGCTGTGTTGTGCACTTTTGGAATAGGGTAGGGATGCACATTTTCAGAATGTGTCAAACATGGGCAATTTTGAAGAGTGGCAGTGACAGTCAGTTTCAGAATGTGGCAGAAAGGTTTAATTTCAAAATGAGGCTAAAACACACAATTTTAGAATGTGAAGGGAACTCCCAGTTTTGGAATGTAACTAGGAACTGTAATTTCAGAATGTTGCAGAAACGCATAATTTTGGAATGTTATGAGGATGAGAATTTTTGGAATGTGACTGGGATGTGCAATTTTGAAATATAGTGATTACACAATTTCAGAATGCAGCAGGGATGCACAATTTCATAATGTGTCTGGTACACACAATTTCAGAATGTAATGGTGATGCTGATTCCCAATGTGGTGATTGCCCACAATTCAGAATGTAGCAGAAATGCACAATTTTGGAATATGGTGATGATACAATTTCAGAATGCAGCATTGACACACAACTTCAGAATGACACAGGGGTGTGCAATTTTGGAATGTGGAGAAGATGTGCACTTTTTGGAAGTTGACAGGAATGCACAATGTCAGAATGCTGCAGGGACTTACAGTGTCAGAATGTGGTGTAGATGTGATTAACAACTTTGAAATATGGTGGATGTGTATAATCGTGGAGTGCGATAGGGAAAAGCAATTTCAGAGTAAAATGGTTTGCCTGCCACATTCTGCCAGTGTTCCTCACCACTACTTTCTGAAATAGTCAGTTCCTGCCAAATTCCTAGGTGTGTCCCCATTGCAATTTTAGATTGAGTGTCCACACCACATTTAGAGGTTGTGCATCCCTGAGACAGTCTGAAATTGCATGCCCCCAACATTCTTAAATTAGGCACCACCTTGCTATGTTGTTGCTTTCTTCAGTGCTGTATACCAAAACCTCCTCCTGCCACATTCTAAAGTACAGTACCACGCATTTGAACATTTGGGAAATAAAAGCACTGCACCAAATCCAGTGTCAGGTTTTTTCTCAACTGATTACTAAAATTCTGATTTCTAAAACTTTTGAGAAATGTCCTATAAGGTTGCTGACAGGCAGGACTAGAGTGTAAGTTCTGGTTATGACATCAGTAGCTCTTCACTGAAACAGACTTTTTTCAACAGGGGGTGAAATAAGGGTTACAAAATGGCTTAATTTTAAACTAATAACTCAGAGATCTAATTTTTTGTATGAAGCTTGTTGAGGATATGCTGCTTCTAATTCTGTGATGCAGCACTTTGTGCCTGACTCCCTCTTTAAGCTATTCAAAGTCAAAGAGTTGTTTATTTCACCCAGGATGGCCTGGATATCTGGTTAAGTGCTGTAACAAAGGTCCTTCAAATAGCTTGCTTTTGAAACTCTTTGAGGAAGTCTTTAATGGTTTTGAATATGTCCTGGGAATGTTTGTTTCATTTCTCCACGTCCTCAGGAGGTGATGAACTGTCTCCATGGCTCCCAGTCCTGTGTCTACAGTGATTTCCTCTTGAGCCGGTGGCTGTTCGGGGTGGTTGCAGGATTTCCAGCCCTCTCGTCTTCAGGTTCTGACTTGCTTCCTATAGGGTGTGCAGACACCACTTGCACCTTTGTACTTTTGTTGTACTGCACTTTGACCATGGGTTTTTATATGAGGAATAAAGCACTGATGCATGGTTAATTGGCATCTGTCCTGTTGCTTTTAGGTAGATAGCTATGGAAGGAGAGTACTATAGCTTCTTTTGCTACCATACTAGCACACAACTTTCCCTTCTTGGAAGGCAACTTGAAATTTCACCAGATAAGGAGCTTGAAACTTTATTCTGTATTTTTTAAGAGCTTGCAGGCAGGGTACATATGCTCTGCACATTTACTGCATGGCCGGCACAAAATCATCAAAATAAATAGGCCTGTCCTTTCATAACACTTGTTTTAATTGTCAAGATTTCAGAAGCATTTGTTTCTTGATTTGAAACTTTAAAAATGTCATCACAGTCCATCTAGGTCACGTATTTGTACCAAGCATGGGTCTCAAAACTCTATGCACTCTGTCTCAAGTGGGAAATCATCTGGCAGTGAAAGTGTAGCTTTCAATAGTTTTCTGTAAAGCCCACCAGGTCCATTCCCCCCTCCTCCCCTTTGGGCATTCCATAAATTTGGAGATTTTTCTTACTGAGTCTCCCTTCCAAGTCTGTACTTTAATGTCCTGTTGCTGTCAATGGTGGTACAGGCACAGGAGCACATTGCAGATTTGATTGGAGTGCTCACTGAGGTCCATTGTAGCTATTGCTAACTCCCCCAGTCTTCTGCTTAAGTTTGTCCACACAAGCCTACAAAGTATAAAAGACTGTTTTAGTTTCCTTCCAGAAAGCCAATGTTCCAGCAAAAGTCTCTAACTGCTGATACTTTCCTCCAGCTCCAAGCAATCAGACTAGGGAGAGAAGGACACACTAGAATCAAGGTTTGATGATGCAGTTTGGTCTCTGTACTGTTCTGCTGAGGATGGTCCACTTGCCCGTGTGTTTGTCCTTTTTTCTGCCTTCCATGCTGTTCCCTACTCCAGGCATCTTTTGCAGCTAAAATACAGAGCTCTATACAAATATTACCACCTAAAAGATGCTGTTAAATGGCTGGCAGGAGTGCATCTCTTTCTCTAACCCTCCATGCTCCTTGGTGACATCACCAGCTACCCTTCTTATACACTGGCACTACTGGTGTCTGTTTCTGCTGCTTAGCATGACACATAACAGAACTGGGACTGAGAAGGAAAGGAGACATTCATCAGCCAAAAAAAAAGTGTGTTAAAAAGATTAGCAAGTCCCATACAATGCACCACATATAAAGTATAACTGGTCGTGTCACTCACATTTGGTTGTTAGACCGGAGGTGATGTGAGCTGATTATGCACACATTTATATATTCTATGCAGTTGTGATTTGTTGTTTGAGCATGCTGAAAACAAGATTCTGTGTCAAGCTATACTAAATGTCTCACCTTTGTCTGACTTACAGGAATGCTCATTCTGTTGTTAAGAATGTCAGGGCCACAGGCCACCCACCTGCCTCACCTGATCCCATACACACTTTTTACCTGGCTAGTTGAGCTCCTGATCTTAATCATAGTCAGTAAATCCTCCAATGAAAAAAAAACAACTGTAGAGCTTTAAACATTAACATTATGATACTGTGCACAGTTGTTAGACTAGGGGTGATATGAACCTATTACATGTACATTTGTGCATTCTATGTAGTTGCAGTTTGTAGTTTGAACACGCTGAAAAAGTGATGAACTGTGTCCAGCTATACTAAATGTCATACCTGTGTCTGGCTTACAGGAATACTCAGTCTGTCATAAAGCATGTCAGAGCAATGGGCCATCCACCTGCCCCACCCAGTCTCATACACACTTTTTACCTGTCTCATTGAGTTCCAGATCTTAATCATAGTCAGTAAATCCTCCATTGAAAAGAAAATAGTTTCAAAAAGGAACACTGTGGACCACATACTCACTGCAGTGTAATCTAATGGTTGTACTGCCACACAGATTCACACTGACAGCCACGGCTCCACACTCACCCATATTTAATATAAACAAAAAACAGTGTTTTGAAAAGATTGCCAAGTCCCATAAAATAGTGCCACCTATAAAGTTTAACTTGTCCTCTTGTTCATTCTCCATAACAGCCATAACGCCACTCTCCCGCACTGCAGCTTACACAAACAAAATTCACAAGAAGACTGGCTAACAGATTAAAAACTTTCTAGTGCTCATTAAATGTTAAAACAAACAAGAGACCTGTTAAAGTATTTGTGTATGTGTGAGTGTTGGGGGGGTGTCACAATGCTGTTATGTAACCTCCTTCAGTGGCAGTCGTTCCCGAAAGACATTCAGCATGCATGGGTTGCTAGGCAGATTCTGAGTTTAAAAATGGTCTTGTTGCTTATTAGATAGCATCCATTCATACCACTTCCTTTGCCTGACTACCATGCACTCAACTCATCTTTTAATCAAAAACTGAACTTGCCTCAGGCAGTAAACTGATTTTGATGACAGACCCATGGTGACTTTTATAATTACTATCACTTGCCATCCAGAGTATAACTTGTACTCTGGATGACAAGTGACAGTGATCATAAAAGTCACCATGAGTGTGTCACCAATTTTAGTTTTCTTTACAAGTACTGTTTACCGAAGTCTTGTCTGTCAGCAACTGCAACCCTGACCTGCTTTTGATCACATATGGCACTGATGCATGCCTAATGCTGGCTTTTAATCTGTCCACTCCCAATTTTGCCCATCTACAGTGATGGAGATCCCATTAGCTATAACCTCCTTGAAACACTGGCACTGCCAGTTTCTGTTTCTGCCACTTAATGTGGCATTTGACAGAAACAATACCAAGGAGGAGAGGAAAAGGGGGACAACTCAAAAAGGGGCATTCATTAAAAAAGCTACAGTAATGAAGACAATTTTACAGGTATTACTCTTTTTATTCATTTGTTAATTTTTTGTCTCTGTGCTACCTGCACACAGCAACTATACAACAAGTACAAGCAAGTAAACAGTCAGCATTGACAAATGCTTGTCTGTAGTTAAAACACTCAATGGATCCTGGGGTAACACATGTCTGCATTATACAAAATAAAATTGCAGCCGAATGACTGAACCACTTGCTCATCTTATATGTAGTCATCATAGCAAGGATACTCAAAAGCCAATGCATCTTTGTCATTCAATTTCTTGCATTTATGTTACATTGTTTTTAGCCCCATGACAAAAATAAAATAAGGTTATGAACATATTTCTCTCTCCTCCTATGTTCTCACACATGATGTTATCAAAGCTAGTTGGATATTAACAGGCACCTAAAGCTGTATCTTTTATATAGCAATTTTATTAGTCAATTACATAATTAGTCATGTTGACAATTGCCATCAAGGGAGAGGAAACCAAGAATATTCTAGAAATTGTAGCATTCACTTTAATACAACTGAATTTTTAAACTCAAAAGTTGGATTTTAACTACTAAATGAGGTATAAATTGAATCTGTTTGAGTAGATTAATTAGATTTCTTGGGAATTATTTCCTTTTCCATGTTTTATAGCATATCCCTGCTAGATTAACGGCAAACCTCTTCAGTAACCAGTGATATGGACGAGTCAAATTGAGTGACTCAATATGAGCTACTCAATTTGATTGCCTATAAGAAAAGAGAGTGTAGGAGAACAGGTAGTGGGGGAACAGTGAGGGCATGGAATGTGGATAGTGAGCGTATGAACAGGTTGCATGTGGGACATGGGTAAGGGTTGTAACAGGATAAGGGAGACAGTCTGTTGGGCCAAATTCAAGCTGTTCACCTAGCATAGTGGTAGGGTGTACGCCACTACTGCAGAAGGCTCTGGGCTCAGAGCTTGTGGTATGCAAAACTTTGTGGCTTTTTTTTTTTACAATTTTCCCCTGTGTCAGGCCCCCACTTGGAGTTGATTATTTTAAGAATGTGGGGTGCAGGGGCATAGCCCCCCCCACATAAAAACAGTGTTGTGCATGTTTGGATATATGCATGGAGCCGATTATCACTGTTGTTCCTTTCGGTGTTGTGCAAGTCGCCATTGCGGTTTTTGATGACTTGCACCCACTGTAATGGCTGGGGCCATTAAACAGTCACTGATATGACGATGAAACCTTCTCTTCATTTGCTGAAGGGAAATATAACTTTAAAATTATCAGGTATACTGTACAGAGGCTTAAAATCACAAATAAAGAACCAATCTTCTCTTAAACTAAATTCGATTCTCATTTAGATATAGCTGTGTTACGGCACAAAAATATTTGGGATACTTGGAGCAAGACAGGTATGTGTAAAATGATTTGTTTGTGTTGTTACACAGATAAAGTGTTTCAAGCTAGAAGGTTACTGATTGAGATGTTTTGACAATACCTGGCAAAACATGCAATTATAAAGCTACTAAATAATATCTTTGTGAGTAGGATAGACTGAATCGTGGGGAGTGTTTAAACTAGGTATGACAGTGGATGAGGCAAGTGCAGAACACCTAGGCTTGAGGAAAAGATCGAGTCATAATTATGGACTGTAAGCTGAAGCTAAACAGTGTGCTGTCAGTCAAGAAAGCAAATGCAATACTAGGATCCATTAGGAGATGGTAAGAAGCAGGTCAAGAGAGGTGATCCTCCATATGTGGGACCAGATTTTTGACTCCCCCTCTTTCGCTACACATGCAGAGAAACATTGCAAGTCCAGAAGGTTTTTCTGTATGGGCCGCCTTTTCCACTGTGGAGCCCTTTGCAATGAGTTCTATGATTTGTGTCACCTTCTGGCCATATTTTGGTGCAGCTACACCAAAATGGTACAGCATGTCTGGTATCAGGGATAGCATTACCTGCAAGACAGGAGCAAGTTCCACAGGTGCTGCTGACCACCACAGTTCATCCAACTGGCACCAACAAAAACATGTAAAGTGCAAGGTATACCACCATTATATTCAAAACAGTGTTAAAAGGAGTTGTCTGGTGACCTCAATGACCTACTCGGACTTTAAGGAGACACATAACTGCACAACCATCTTTGCAGAAAATAAATGCCACCCATGTGGGTATTTTTTTTCCATACCAGCAGCTGTGGAGTGGGACTTAGTCCCAAAAACCTTTGAAAATCTGGCCTCTTGAGTACTGCTAGGTTGAACAGTATCAAATTAGTTAGCCTAGAAATGAGAAATAAGAGAGGACACATAATAACTGTTTTCCAAAGTTAGTACAATGCCTTGAATTAATAACTTTTAAAAGTAGTCAGCTGACATTTATTACATCTGAAGTATTTTTTTTCTCTTTTGCTAATTCATTTCCTACCTTACAGTACAGTACTAGGTGTAATGTGTGGAGACAAGGTTAGCCGGCATAAAGCACATGGCTTCACCTGAGCTTTTTTCTTTTAGGGTTTGCTTGAAAAGACAGAGCAAAGGGCAACATTAATAGAGCAAGAAGAAACATTAAGGCTTCTTTTTGGCAAAGCAGTGTTACTGTTGTGTTACTATCTTGTTTTGTGCTCACAGGTTGCGCTTACCGGTTTTATTACACTTTTGTGCTTATAGGTTGCACAGATTTCTCTGATTGAAATTGTTTTTGCAGAGTATATTTTCATTTAAATTGTTGTGCAGGTTGTCTTGCTGAAAAGAAGGAAAACACTTACCTGGGTGGTGGGTCAAAGCTATAGCTGATTATTTCTGGAGAGCACATGCTTGGCCCCACCCACCCTGCCTCTCACCACACCCACCCCAAGCTCAACTTTTCATTTATACCAGAAGTTTTGATATCACTTCCCCAAAAAGACAAAGGATATACACCTGTCATAACCGTAATAGCCCAGCATAATGCATAGGCTGTAGGCACACACACATGCTCACGCACTAACAAAAAAGGAAAAAAAATAACTTAACAGGAAGGGAGAGAGACATGTGGGGAGTGGTGCAATGCACTGGCTGTGGGGTGGCAGTCTTTTGGGAGACATTCTGGAGGCTGCAATGCTGTCCTATTTGTAGGCACCTCTCTGGTCTGAGGGAGAAGGTTGCCGGTCTTCAAGCTGAACTGGCAAGAATTCAAGAAACCTCTCCCCCCAAGGATCACCAGGGCCACTACCTCAGAGATTGCCAAGAAAGAGGAGCAGTTGGACCACAGTAGGCTTAGGGATGGTGAGGGTGGTTGATCAGAGGTGCATCCCTCCAGCTGTACCTCTCCACAATTCATGTGCCATTCTGGCAGTGCTTGGTTCCTGTATGGAGGCACCCACAGTGGAGACCAAGGAGGATGCTGGAAACCTCCACAAAGGAGACCCAGAGGAGGGTGGCACAAGACCTCATGGGGGGAAGGAAACCACTTCTGGTGGGGGACTTAATCATTAGGAGGGTAGAACTTTGGGGAGGGAAAAGGGAGGTAAGGTGTCTGCCCTGCACCATGGCTGGGGGAGACAGGAAACAAATAATTAGGATCATAGGTACAGTACTTTCAAAAACACGTTCAAGTGATGCAGCTCAAACGGGTTTAGTGCTATGCTTCAAACAGGCAACCAGCCATACATATATCAAAAAACACAAACGAAGCAGCACCAATGAATTTCATATAAAAAATGATTTTTTTACTGTGCATATAAAGATCACAAACAGCGGTAGCACAAACATCAACTAGATGCCCAGCGCTTTGACTTTTAACAAGTCGAAGTGCTGGGCGTCTAGTTGATGTTTGTGCTAACGCTGTTTGTGATCTTTATATGCACAGTAAAAAAATAATTTTTTATAAGAAATTCATTGGTGCTGCTTTGTTTGTGTTTTTTCATAGGTACAGTAGCATGGGAGAGACAGCTTGACATCGTTGTCCACCTAAGGACAAATGACCTGGCTGGGAATGGGATCCGAGCAGTGCAGGAGGAGTTGTAGAGTTGAAGAGGGGCCTTAGACAAGTAGCATGTATGGTAACCTTCTTGGAGGTGTTGTCTGTTTATGGCAAAGGTGAGGCTCAGGTACTCCGCACCATGGGATTCAATGAATAGTTGAAAAACTGGTGTAGAGCTCAGGGTTTGAGCTTCATTGGGGACTGGAGGTCTACCTGGAGGGATGCAGGCCTACACTGGTGTGATGTTCTGCATCTGTCCAGGATGGGAACCAGGATCCTAGGTGATAGGTTTAAATGCTTCATTGGCAAGAATTTAAACTAGCCAAGGAGGGAGGCACTGAAAAGTAGCATGGAAATCCCAGACCCCCCACAAAACAGGGTAGTTAGTGAGGTAAACACTAAGGCAGAGAAGTTGATAGGGATCAGGATAGGGATCAATGGAGAAAAAGGCAAAGACAGAATAGACAGGGGTGGAGTTAAAAGGGGTATATCTATCAAGAAATGGAGGGTGATGAGTACCAATGCACATAGTCTGGGTAGCAAGCTCCCTGAACTAGTGGCCTTGATGGAAGAGGAACACCTGGATATTGTGGCAGTCACAGAAACATGGTGCACAGAGAACCATGGCAGATGTCAGCATAACAGGGTTTGCAATCTACAAGAAGGACATGAAGGGTAAAAGAGGAGGAGGAGGGGTAGCTCTCTATGTAAAGGGAGGGATCAAAGCAATGGAACTAAAAGGTAAACAGGGAGCAGAGGAGGCACTGTGGTTCACCACTGAGACAGGAAATGGCACCACAATCCATACGGGGGTTGTATACAGACTATGTCTAAGGGGGAGGAAATGGACAAGGAAAAGACAGAAGGCATCCTTAGAATGGCATAAAAGGTGGCAATTTTGGTAATGGGGGACCTGAATATGCCAGATGTTAACTGGAGCACCTTTGCTGCAGCCACATTCAAAAGTAGGGTAATTCTTGATGCCCTACAGGGGGCATGCCTCAGACAGCTAGTGTTGGAACCCACTCACGGGGGAGAAATCTTAGACATGGTTCTCTCAAATGAAAATGGAGAGAGGATCTCAGATTTAGAAGTGGGTAGCCATCTGGGAACAAGCGACCACCAAACAGTGTGGTTCACGATAAACACAGCCATAGAGTCAAGTCATACAAAGTTGAGGGTATTGTACTTTAGAAGGGCTGAACCTGGCACAATGGGGAAGTGTTTCAGAAATGCAGAAGCAAATAGGCAAAAAGGTGGGGTGGAGGAACAATAGGGAAAAATCAAAGCTGCCATCACAGGCAACAAAAATGGAAAGGGACCTGGGATAGTCATATCAGATGACCTAAAGGTGGGCAAGCAATGTGAGAGGGCAGCAAGGAGGGCTGGGGGGATACTGGGATGCATAGGGAGAGGCATCACCAGTAGAAAACAGGAAGATATTATCCCTCTGTACAGACAGCTGGTGAGACCCCATCTGGAATACTGCATGCAGTTCTGGAGACCCAATCTCCGCAAAGACATAGGCAGAATGGAAGCTGTCCAGAGGAGGGCAACTAAAATGGTGCAGGGTCTGCACCAGAAGACATATGAAGAGAGACTTAATTATGTATAGCCTCGAGGAAAGGAGGGAGAGGGAGGACATGATAGAAACTTTCAAGTACCTCAAGGGAATCAACAAAGTCCAAGAAGCTAGCATCTTTCAAAAAAGTAGGTGTGCAAGAACAAGGGGGCACAATTTGAAGATGGGGGGGCAGCTCAGGGGTAATTTAAGGAAGTATTTTTTCACAGAGAGGGTTGTGGATGCATGGAACGGCCTTCCGGAGGAGGTTGTGGAGTCAAAAACAGTGGTGGAATTCAAGCATGCATGGGACAGTCATAAGGCAATTCCAGGGAGTGGGGGTAGGAAGAAGTAGGCTGCTGATTAACTAGGCTCTGCAGCTTACCCATTAGGTATGGAAATGGGCAGACTGGGTGGGCCAAGCGGTCCTTATCTGCTGTCAAATTCTATGTTTCTATGTTTCTACATGTGAAGCAAATAAAGAAAACAAAAAGATGGAAAAATCACTAGGGTTCTTAAAAGAGGTGGTGAAGAAGGTCAAGGAGAAAAAGATAGCATTCAGGAAGTATCAGGAAACACAGAAGTAGCAGAACAGAGAACTGTACCAGTTAAAGCAGAAGAAAGCAGGGAAAGCAATCAGAATAGCAAAGGCCCAAACTAAGGAAAAGATAGCCAACTCAGTTATGAAGGGGTATAAAATATTTTATAGTACATTAGGGAGTAAAGAAAGACCATTGGGGGGGATAGTGAGGGTTAATAAAGGGGGAGATGGGTTGGCAGAGGGTGACAGTGACAAAGCAGAGATACTGAATGAATATTTCTGTTCAGTATTTGCAAAAGAAGAAGAGGAGGAGTTGGAGGTACCTAAACCAAATAATAAAAGCACACTATATGGGGGTTGATACCAGTCCATTCAAAGAAGAAAGGGGTCCTTAAAGAACTTTTAAAACTGAAGGTGGACAAAGCAATGGGGCCTGATGTGATTCACCCAATTTCTAAAAGAACTAAGGGGAGAACTAGCAGCACCACTGACTACCCTTTTTAACAAATTATGGGAGGAGGGTGTGGTACCTGAGGACTGGAGGAGGGTGGATGTGATTCCCCTTCACAAAAGTGGGAGCAAGGCAAAAGGCAGAAAACTACAGACCTGTTAGTTTAACCTCAGTGGTAGAAAAATTATAGAATAACTTCTGAAAGAAAGAATTGTTGAGTACCTAGAGGCCAGCAGAGCACAGGATCCAAGGCAGCATGGATTCGCAGTGGAAAGATAATGTCAGATAGATCTAATAGATGTATTTGACTGAGTGACCAAAGTAGAAGACCAGAGAGGGTCTGTGGACATGGCCTACCTAGAATTAAGCAAGGCAGCTGATACAGTCCCACACAAAAAATTAATAAACAAGTTAGCCAGCCTGGGAGTGGATCCCAGGGTGGTAACTTGGGTAAAAAAATGGCTGGACAACAGGATGCAGTGGTTGATAGTAAACAGATTCCACTCTAAAGAAAGGGGGGTTAATAGTGGGGTACCGCAGTGTTCAGTACTGAGACTCTGTCCTCTTTATTGTCTTTCTAGGTGACATTTCAGAGGGACTGGAAAGAAAAGTATGCTTCTTTGTAGACAACACTTCTTTTGATAACCATAGTGTTTTTTTCCTTCATTTTGATTTGTTTATTTGCGTCACACAAAGGCTTGTTGCCTCTGTGATGGCAGTTTTGATGTTTCCCCATTGTTGCTCCACCCCTCCTTCTTGCCTGTTTGCTAGTGCTTTTCTGAGGCACTCTCCCATTTTAACAAAATCAGCCCTCCTGAAGTCCAGTACTTTCATTTTGTATGGTTTGACTCTACAGCTGAGTTTATCATAACCACACTGTTTGGTGGTCACTTCCAGTAATTTCACATCCTTCTTCAGATATGGGCACCAGAATTGCACACAGCACTCCAGGTGTGGCTTGGCCAGTGCCCTGTAGAGAGGCAGGATCACCTCCCTGATCCTGGAGGAGATCCCTCTAGTGATACAGCCCAGCATCCTGTTAACATTCACTGCCTCCCTCCTATTCTGCTTTGTATTTTCATCATCCCTGTTACAACCACCCCTAGATCCTTCTCTTCCTTAGTGGAACCTAGCTGCACCTCTCCCAGCTGGTAACCCCTCCCTGGGTTCTTTGCTCCAAAGTGCAGGACTTTGTACTTTTCTGCATTGAACCCCAACTGTCATGCTTCAGACCACTCCACCAGTTTGGTCAGGTTGTCCTGCAGCCTTAGCCAACCTGCTAAATCATCTACCACTGCCCCCAATTTGGTATTGTCAGTGAATAGACTGATCTTATTCCTGACACCATATGAGATGATCTGAACTGAATGATTTGTTAAAGATGTCCATTAGTGGTCCTGCTATTTCCTTAGCAGCCTCCCTCAAGACTGCTGTGTGCATGTTATCTGCTTCAGCAGCTTTATTTATTTTAAATTCCATAAGCAGTTTATATATTTCATTTTCATATAAACTGCTAATATTGAAGTTTGTTTTTGCAGGAAAGACCATTGTGAAATATTCATTAGATGTATTCACCATTACTGCAGAATCATGTATCTCAGTATCATTTGCCTTATTAGTTCTATTGAGCAATCAAAGCATTCACTTTTGTTTACATATGCATAACATGATTTTGTATTATCTTTACTGAGAGCTATTTTAAATTCGATTTTTATTTCCTTTCTTATTTTGCTTTTTGGTTTTTGTTCCATCCTGTATGGATGGTAGTTTCTTCAGTTTCATTTAGCTTCAATTTACTGTATGTTTTGATTTTTCTTTGTAACAGTTTCCTTACTTTATTATTACACCATGGTGAAATTTTCCCTTTGCTGTTATAGAGCTTCATGTCAAGTATATACCTCCGGCTCTCTTTCAGTTCACATATCTTGTTTTTCAAACATTCCTAACTTTACTTAGCATCCATGGTGTCAATAATTGTTCCCCAGTTCCAGGCCTTTATTTCCTCTCTTATTCTATTAAAATCTGCATTGTTGTAATTTTTAATTGCTGTAGTTCCTCTATTCCTAGGTTTGCCAGTTATCAGTTCTATTTTAACCAAGGAGTAGTCATTATTTCCCAAGGTCTTTCTCACCCAGACATTTTGAAGTAAATCTGTTAAGTCAGTTACCACCAGGTCTAGGACGTTTTGCCCCTTTGTAGGTTCCTGCACTAAAAGTTATTGATGAATGCACAACTTTCTATTGTATCCCTAACACACATTGCTACTTCTCTCCCTTTCCCTATGTTCCTATTTTTGATGATAACATTTATAACATTGACTCTCCCTTCCCCAAACAACATGTTCAATTCACCAATTTTCCAAAATTGCAGCTATGTCCAAGTTGTTCTTATACATCAGGGGCCACATTTTCAAAATGTTTTGGTGACTGGGTGCTTAAGGTTTATTCAGTTTCCTCCTGATAGTGTTCCACTCCTGGGTCAGCTTCTTGTGTTAGTACCTCCTCTATGCTCTCCAAAGAGCTATTATTATTTGATGTTTCTAACACAAAATTCATTGCCTTTTTGCCTGTATTTTCTCTTATATCCTCTGTTTCCCTTACCTGCTTCATCCTCTTGCAGTTATTTACTCTCCATGTTTACCACAGGACTATAACAATTCGATGTCTCTAGTACCAAATTGTTTGCCCTTCTGCCTTTTTACATTTTCTTTTCCTATCCACTAAACTCCATTGTTGTTCTTCCAAGTCTTTTGTCTCTTGTTGACTTCTATTTCTAAGGCCTTCCTTTCTCACACTGTGTTCAACCTCATTTGCTGTGCCTTCATCCATTTGTTCCAACATGATCTTAGCTTTTAAAGTTCCAAACTCCATTTCTAGTAGCATTACTTTTAGCTTCAATTCTATTTTGTTGGACTGGCAACAGCTATAGAAATCCAGTATAGTTTCTAAACTGAAATTATTGCAAGTACAGCATTTAGTGCCACTCTCACTTGTAGAAAGGGTGACCTGTCCTGACTTCACTGCAATGTGTCCCTTTAAGTTTTCTAAAAATGTCAGCTAGCCTTCTCCATGGCTACTGACCATTATCAGTATGGCCCTGCTACAAATGTGCACTGTTAGTGCTTCAAAACATCAACTCCACTGTGTTCTTGTAGTTCTTAGTGTGCTAGTGGGAACTACAGCTTCCAGCATTCTCCATTATCTATATCTCTCATGCAGGTTCTATAATATGGGAACAACATTCACAATCAGTCTCAATTATTATTCATGTGTTTTTTTAAAGTTTTTTTTTTTTGTAAAACAGATTCACTCACACGCTGGGACATTTGGGGGATAGGGTAAAGAAGAGGCACTATGCACACCACAGCTTCACCATAGTAAATTATAACAATATATATTTGTGTCTTCTTGGCAAATACCCCTGCCATTGTCCACTACCTCCTGTAATACTATCTTTTATATTCAGATCAGCTCCAAACTTTTATGTCCACTATAGGTGTCTACACATGAGATCTTATAAGGAAGCAAGTTTTACTTTTTGTAATGATAATATCATTGAGTTACCATCCACTTCAAAGTTCAGAGTACAGAAGACAGAAAGTCATAAATGGCAGATTTAACTTAAAAAAAGATTAAAATAAACACACTTAAATACAGCTGTGTAATCTAAAACATGTAACAAGATAAAAGGTAAGAAGTCAAAGGTAAAAGTTAAGAAGAAGTCTAACATTCTAAACAGAACATTAGACTAGTGTCCTTTGAGCCACAGTCATTAGGAACTGTCAAAAGTTCCATAGAGTGTCTTTATCAACTTTACCTTTCAGCCTAACCAAGTTGCTTAGGTTGTTCCAATATTTATACTGTTTTGACTTAGAGATCCAGAAATAATAGCAATGATGAAACAGTATACTTTCTTGCTGCTTTGGAAGCCTCCAATTCATTTCTGTGCTGGCAACTCTGTGTGATGCACAATTAGTGTCTGCATCTCTAGCAGATTCAAGGCAATTTGTTCTCTCTATTTTTTTCTCTTTCTGAAAAGTTTAATACATTGTAAAAGCTTTGGAACCTTGCAGCGTAAACTCATGGAAGACAGTAGTTGTCTGACTGCACCTGAATGGGTACCTTGTCACAACTTGCTATTTCTATGACTAACTGCAGGACAAACCCCTGAAGCAACTCAAGTTGACAGGGCACACAACAGAGAAAATTAGCCCTTGAGGGTGCAATTTTGTTATTTTTTTTAGCCTTTTCAATCCCAGTCTTCCCTCTCAGTGTTTTCCAGCACCAATTGACATGGACCTCCTCAGATCATCCACACTGTTTCTCCTCTCTCCTCCTCCTTCTTCCTTCCAGACCTCAAAAAAGGGCTAGTTGATCACTCCAACCTCTCCACTTCTCTGTGCTCCTCGTTCTCCTTTCACCAATCCTGTTCAGTTACAACTCACATCCATATCTTCTGCAACTAAAAGAAACAAGCATTTGTCAATGCCGAATGTTGTCTCGCTGGCATTGGCATTGGTAGTGCAGGAGTTAGAGACACATAATAGGAATGGCAGTGAAGTATTGAAGTGATGCCAACCCAATCCCCACCCTGCAGAGACCAACAGGCATTGGGGTGTGCCTTTGGGTCATCAGCTATAACGCTCATGCCATTTTACCTCACCCTACCCTGTAGACACTGACAAGTGTCATGGTGTGCTTTGGGGTCTTTGGGCATTATACTTGTCCCATTCCATAAGGAAATATGCTGAGGTGGGTGCAGTATAGGAGAATGGGGTGAACTTTGTGGCCAAACACTGTAAGGCACACCACAATGCCTGTCACTGGCTGCAGGGTGGGGGTGAGGGTGGAATGGCATGAGCATTACAACCGATGATCCCAAGTCACACCCCTGATGCCTGTCAGTCTCTACAGGGTGGGGTGTTACAGTTGGAAACCCTAATACTGTAGGTGTGTGTTGGTATTTTCACTCCAAATTTTCAACATGGGCTTTTTGTGAGCCCACCTCATGAAGAGCGGCACTATCAGTTTGCTAGCTGAAAGGTGGTTTTGCACAGCTGCTATGCCATTTGGTGACATGGGGATGAAAACACATTTTAGGCAGCATGTGGAAAATGGCAACTGTATTGTTCATGAGGAGATGTAAAAAAATGGCAACGTTGAAAATCTGGAGTGAAAATATAAAAAATTGGTGAAGTCATGAGCATGCACAGAAACTGTGCAACACATCTGTAACCCAATTATTTTTGGAATTTTTTTATCACATTTTTAACATAGGCATTTTGGGACCTCCCCTCATGAACAGTGTCACTGTGATTTTGTTAATTTGTCCCAAACGTTGATTTCCCACAGTGACCATGCCATAGTGCGCCAAGGTGCGAAAACACATTTAGGGCAGGATGTGAAAAATGACAGATATACTGTTCATAAGGAGGTATGACAAAATACCAGTGTTGAAAATCTGGCATGAAAATATTGCAAATTTGCAAAGTTACAAGGGTGCGTGGAAACTACACAATGCACACTTGTAACACAGTCATTTTATGGAATTTCATCACCAGATTTTCAACATAGGCATTTTAGGACCTCTGCTCATGAAGTGTCACTGTCATTTCCTCAAACTGTCCCAAAAACTGATTTTGCACAGTGACCATGCTATTCTGCACTGGACATGCGAAAACACATTTTGGCTAGGATATGTAAAATGACAGCTATACTGTTCATGAGGAGGTGTGAAAAAATGCCAATTTTGAAAATCTGGATTGAAAATACTACAAAGTCACAAAGTTACGAGTGTGCATGGAAACTGCGCAACTCATGCTCATAAAACAGCCATTTTTTTGGAATTTTTCAACCAAATTTGCAACATAGGTTTTTTGAGAGCCTCCCTCATGAACAGTGGCACTGTCATTTCATTATTCAGTCCCAAAAGGTGATTCCTCGCAGTGACCATTAAATCACCTTTTGGGACAGAATAACGCCATGATAGTGACTGAATTCATGAGGAGGGGTGCTAATAACCCCATGTTGAAAATTTGGTATCCAAATTCCCAAAAATGCCCGAGATATGCACCAAAGTTGATAAAACCCTATTTATGCCATTATAGAGCTTACCGGCATTTCTTCAGTTCGCGGTCGGCTTTGAAGAGTGCAGACGTGTTCTTGGTCTACCGAAGATTGTCATGTCAGACTCTGAAGGTAAGTATGGGGTGAGAGGGGCTGTGGGAAAGCAGGGTGCACAGTGGGTGGGCGTGGGTTGCGGAAGGGGCCAGGGAGACCTCAAGGGACTGTTTTATTTTTTACAGGGTAAAAAAAGGAACATCGTGGGATGGTTTTTGTTTTTCAGGGGATTTGGCATGCTGGAGTGGGCTCCCAGTGTGCCACCTAAGTGTTTTGAGGGAATGCTGTAGCCGACGGGGGATTGGGCGCCCCATCAGCAAATACTGAAGGGGGGGCAAGAGCCAAGGGGGATTGGGCACCCCCCTCAGCACACAACAAAAGCGGGGGAACATTATGCTGACAGGGAGTGGGCTCCCTATCGGCAAAATAAATGGGGAAGGGGGATAAAAGTTGATGGGGATTGGTCCCCCTGTCGGCAAAGAAAGACTTTTGGGGGGGCGCATGATGCTGAGGGGGATTGGGCATCCTTCGACACACAGCAGAAATGGGAGGGGGAACATAATGCCAATGGGGAATGGGCTCCCCCATCTGAATTGGGACAGGTGGCAGTGGTGGCAGTCACTGCCGCCATGTTGCTTGCACCTCGGGAGGTGTGTTGTGGTCCCGGCTGCATGAGAGCTTCACTCTCATTGCAGAGGACCTTTTCTTAGATCTGGTGGCCACATTAGGGATGCATGATGTCAGCGCGTGCTGCTGACTTATTGGGGAATGAGGGACGCACCTACTGATGCATGCCCTGCATTCGCCCAACTGTGACCGGGCCTCCAAATCTGCTACTACTGCAAGATGTTGGCTGGCGCTCAAGCGCGAGCCAACATAAAAAGAGAAAAAGTACTCCACTATTTACAATAAACCAGGTTCAATATTTTGAATAATATAGACCTTAAAACACCCATAGGGGTTTGCAAATACTTGACAAAAAGTACTGTCAAGATGTAAAAGTGCAAGGCAACACTACTACTCTTCAGCTTACTGCTTACTGTTCATAGGTCTGCTCACAGGTCTGCCATCTTGCTTTCTTACTGCTCATAGGTCTGCAATCTTGCTATAATTATATTTGCTCATCCCTCAGTGACTAGCCTGCATACTGGAGATAAACCAGCCAATCACAGAAAAGTTCTTACATAACAGGTTTAGGATGATTTCAGGTTTGTACTGATTTTTCTAGTTTTACTTAATTTGTGGACCATTTATGACAACCCTGCTTTAACCAATGTTTTTTAATTCTCTGGTTTGTTGTGCCATTACTATGTGATAATAGCACCAATAAAAATGGTGCTGAACACAACAGCGACTACCCATTGCCAAAAATCAAAAGAGCGAGCCACACAACACCAACCTCCACAATCAGTGACTCATGCTCAGCAGCTCTAAGGGGTAAACTGTACTTCACATTTAATGCAGGTGGCTGTCCTCCCCTTTGTGGGGCAGCAAGCCCCCCACACACCCCATTTCTATTATAATCAACTCTGGGGGGGCATGACAATGGAGGAAAGGGGAAACTTGGGAGGGGGGCTAAAGTCAGAAAAAAAGAGATAGTGGGCTGGATATTCAAACTGCGCCATTCTGTGGCGCAAGCCCTTACGCCACTCAAATAAGTTGCGCAGGGGTGTGGCCAGGGCAATATTCAATGGAGTTGTGCTATTGAGCAACTCCTTTGAATATCGCCCCCAGGCCACAGCAACTGTGCATGGCACAGTGGAACTTGCACCACCGCAAGTGGTCAGAGTGGAGCATTCAGATGCAGTGGCTCAAGTTCCATTGCGCCATGAGCAAATTTATGATATTCAAAAGGTGACATGCAAATGAGGCCATAATTTATGCAAGGTACACGGGGGCAATTTGCATCTAATTATGGCCCCATTTGCATACCATTAGCATGCAGGTGCGCCGATCCCTGATGACTTGTGCCTGGCGCACTGCCAGGCAGCAGTCATCGAGGACTGATGCCCCCTGCAGCCCGATCATGGGCATGAAGTAAATCTCCCCCCCACTAGCCCGATCGCAGGCCAGAACTCACCCGCCACCCCTGACTTGCCGATCGGGGGGATCTCACTCCCCGACTAGCCCGGACATGGCAGAATGTACTGAAACCCACCTCCCACTGGCCCGGACACAGTGGCAGAACATAATGGAAACCCCTGACTGGGTCCATCATGGGCAGAACGTAATGGAAACCCCCACTGGCCTGATCACAGGCAGAACGGAGTTCAACCCCCAAAGACCAATATCCCTGGTGGTCCAGTGGACTGCGAAGTCCGATCGTGAGCATAAGGTCAAACCCACCCCAAAGTCCAATTTCTGGTGATCTAGTGGCCCCCACCCCACCCACCCACAGAGCCCACCACCCTGCTCCCCATCAGCCGGCTAGTGGCAGCACCCCACCCGCCTGCAGCCCCGTCGTCCGCCGACTGACAGCTTGGTAGGGCTGCACGCCCATTGGTTCAGAGCAAGAGCCAATGGGCATGCAGCCCATACTGTACAAGGCAGTCCAAATATGTGAATGAATTAATTCATTCTGCGATATTCAGCAGGAGGCAGTTGCCTGTGAATGGCTGGGGGTGGAGGGTGGACATGTGATGAAGAGGGGTGCACACGTGACAAGCCCACAAATGAAGTTAGTTTCCCCATTTTACATACAGGGGTTGATGTACCACTTGCCCTAGACATACTGCATTGACCACCAACACCACCACTGCTACTTTGACCACCAGTTGACAAGATCTAAATCATAATCCTGCCCCTTATCATGCCTATAGTAATCCTGTGGTGTTATTTCATCACTACTGCAGACATTCCTACTTGGTTTTATGCTCATGGAAGGGGAAAACATGCTCAGTAAGATTGATGATGAGAGTGAACTCCCTACTATAGCATTAGCTGCCATCTGGTGCCAGGTTCACAGTGCCATGGGCCTGTTCTTAAGATGTGTATGCTGCCCCCCCAATGCCCAGATGATTTCCCTTTTTACCTCGACTCACACAAGCATGGCAAAGCTGGCAGACTGCAACTGACTCATCATTTGCATCTTAGACAAAAAAATCCCAAACAAGGGATTGTGATCCCCTACTTTTAACATGTCCCTGATGCTGCTTATTGGACTCCAGATTTTTAACCCCTGAAATGGGGGTGCGCTACATGATTTTTCAGGCTGGACACACTTGGACTCCAACTGACCACCATGAGTCTGACTACATATGACTGTTACTTGGGTCTTCATCATTACCATCAATAGAAACCACTAAATCACAACTTTTTTGAGGAGTGGGGGATTTAACTCCAACACACCTAGACACGGCCACCTTGGCTTTCTTTTCCTCAAGTTCCCAACAGGGGTCACTGACATTATCATATTTATCAACAATATACACATCCACATTTTCAGCTTGGATGCTGTCATGTGGAGAACATGTTTGAGCCACAGCATCATCATCATCACCTAATATTTTTGCACCACACTTTGAATCATTGGATGGCAAAGGCATGACCTTAACAGTGCTGGAAGAAATGTGACATTTGTGAGTTATGGTTGCCAAGATCAGAGTCATGTTCAATTACCATGGGGATGTTAATGGGGAGTATGACATTATCTACACTGTCAGTCACAGCTTTAGACTCAACCATAGTTTCTGAAATGGTTAACTGGTCAGAAGTAGAACTTGAGGTAGCAATACTCATGCCAGCAGAAACTGTACTGACACCACTAGCTGGGAAAACATCATCTCCTCCAACTATAAGAGAGGCTACAGATTGCACTGTAGAAAACATTGATGGAGAAATCCCTTTATTGATATCAGCTATGCACTTCTGCTTACTACCACACCCACTGACAATCTTGCCACTGGCAGCAGTGCCATGGCCAGAAACAGTTTTGTTTGCACGTCTGTTGGCAGGCATTTTGGGGGATCACCAAGAAAATTCTAAGCAAATTTAGATTTCTGAACTTTCAGTTTGGGCTGGTGGATGTGAAGCAAAAAAAAAAAAATTGTGGCTTGCAGATGGAGATTGGGCACTAAACAGATGCAAAAGCACAGACAGATTAAGACTGCACTGCACAGTCAAGAAGAGATGCAGATGCAAAGTCACAACAACATCTTAACCAGAGCTCACAAGTCACAATTCAATCTGGAAAAGAATACCTTTTGCCGGTTGGGAGGGTGGTGCAGTGCACTGCAGTAACAGTCCAAAACCAAGATACCACAAAGCAGTACAAAATCACACAGGTGATGTGGATAGCAGGGTCACACTGCTGCAATTACTCTGTGGCACAATAAAATGTGTCTGATTTGATGGCACGCATCACACACACACACACACACACACACGTAATGCATAGCAAATTGAAAACTTCAGTAATATAACCAAATCTTTTAAACAAACTGAAATTATGCACTACTGCAACACAACGATCAGCAAAGCAAAAATGTCAAGAATTACTGCAAATATTACTGTGTGTACTTTAACACAGTTATACAAGAAAAATATAACCAAAACAGAAAGACTGCCTTTTTCTCCCAGTTTTAACCTACCTCCACCACAGATCCCCCAAAGCACACTTCAAGTGTCTTTCAGTACACAGACTGAATGTTCTAAATTAACATTCAAAATTCAAACGCAAACAATAAACACTCATTGATATGAGCACGAGGGGGTTTCCCTACAATCAATGTACTAAATTTTGAGCAAAAAAAAGTCTCAAAAAGTCTTAACAGCTTTTAGAGGATTTGAATCGTAGAGCTCTGTGAGGAAACTGTCTCCAGCTACCACTACACACACACACACTACACAGAACTGAGGCTGTGCAGAAAATTCTAGAGCCCATGTAACCTGCAATCCCATGAATCACTTTAAAATTCACCTTGGAGCTCAATAATAAGGCAAAGTGATGCAAAGTACATTGCTTTCTATGTACTCTGCATTAAACTTGGCTTAGAAGTGATTGGGAGAAGGCAGAGTAATGCGATGTCATTGGTTTCAATGGACTTCATATTCTTCATTATGATACAATGTACTCCGCTTCACATTGTGGATTACCTCGCTGATTCCGCATTTGTCTGCGAACCACTTCATGGAGTGAATTTTGGCCACTTCTCCCACCTCTACTTGTAAATCCAACATAACCATATTACACTGGCAAAAAAGCACTTACAACTCTTAGTCTGTGTGTAAGAGTGCAGCTACAACATACTCCATCTCTCTGACACCGAGACTACAGCAGCAAACTGCCTCAGCACAGTGTGGCCTCAGTCCACAACATCAAAATCTTCAGGAACTGCAGCAGCTGAACCAAGAACCCCAAGTAAAAGCAGCATGTCAACTTGTATTTTTTTTCACTTTGTAGTAGTGTATGCGATGTCAAGACTTTTATTAACAGAAGAGACTCAAATGTACTTCACAGCTAGTTCTTTTTGATATTCCAACAGCAGTAGGAAAGATCTTGATGTTTGAATCTTCTGGAATTATCTTCTTACTTGCACACCAGTGCAGTAACAGCAGCTTTACTTAGCAGCATGTAAGCAGTTCTGTAATGGGGCCACTACTTGGCATGTGTGGCCAGCAGGAGGAAACATCAATACAAAAACACTTATGTTTCAATGCTCAGAAAAGAAGTTCATGTTTTATTCTTTGGGAATTCTCTGCTTACTTGCACACCAGTGCATCAGCACAGCAGCAGCAGCAGGATGCAATATGAGCAGCATGTAAGCATTTTGATAATGGGACCAATATTTGACATTTGTGGATAGAAGGATACATCAATACGAACAGACTGATGTTTCAATGCTCAAACAAAAAGATGTTTATTTTGTATTATTCTTGAATTCTCTTTTTACTTGCACACCAGTGCAAAAGCACAGCAGCAGCAGTATGAGCAACATGTAAGCCTTTCAACAATGGGACCAATACTTGACATTTGTGGATAGAAGGAAAGTAGGAAAAGGAGCACACAACAGGATGAAACAGATAAGGTGAGGAAGGGTCAAGAAAGGATAGCACAGACTTTTCTGTGTCATCATTTTTATATACACTTATATATTTTTTATGTTTTTTTAAGGCCATAGGTGTTAAAGAAAGACAAGATGAAAGGAAAGATGATAAATGGGTACAGATACAGAAAAGAGTATAAAGTTTGAATTGTGCACCATATAAATTTACTCAATGGCACCTCTATCACCACCACAAAGATGTTCCCAGATCACAAATAAAAATGGCAATCTCGCGGTCCTGATCATCACAGATCTGAGCAACAGTCTACTGGAGCTCCACGACCATGCATCACAGCTCGACATTTTCCCAACACATTGACTCCTCCTGCTCACTGCCTGCTACAAGTGGTTGTACTGCTGCTACTACTGGTGGTGGTGGTGCTGCCACTACTGGCAGTGGTGCTGTTGAAGTAAATGTTGGTGGTATTTCCACAGTGGGGGAGACAACTGCAGATTGCAGTTTCTGTGTTCTGCTTGATGCTGCGGATGTAGCAGCTGCAGTATGTGCCTCCTGCTATTCTGCATGGTGGTGCATGATTAGGTGTGTCCACTGCCCCCCATTGCCAATATAGCTGCCACTGTTCCCCCTATGAACCACCTTGTGGCTTATGGTGCAGATAGCCACACTTTGGCCATTGAGTTCACTCTGAAAATATGCCCAAATAGGTGAGGTCTTCCCAGTGCTCCAAGGCTGGCATCACTTTTGCACATCTGATGTCTCTACCTCTTGTTTTGGTGGAGCAGATGGTTCATGCTATGGGCATGGAACCACGGGGGGGGGGCTCCAGCATGTGCTGCTCCTGCTGTTATTGCTCCACTGACTGCAGCTGTTCCTGTTCATGTTCCTACTGCACCTTCACCTCCATATTTGGTTGTTGGTGGACCTGCATCCCAAAAACTACCCTATTTAGGATTGTCACACAAGAACTGCCATGTGTCCTTGGTCCATGACGTCCAGCCAGATGATCCATGACAGCCAGAAGAGAAGATCTGATAAAGAAAAAAAAACAGAAAGAGAGAGACAAAGAGAGACAGTAAAGTACACAAGTTTAAAACAAAAAAAAGAAGCAGTACAGTTAGCAAAATGTGGTAGGAAAAAGTAAAAGATAGATTGGTACTACTTTACTGAAAGAAAAAAGTATTAAACTATGAGAATTATTAAATGAATGAATTGATTTCCTCTCTAAGTAGCTACCTGTAGTCCTCCACACAACACAACCTGACTCAGACTGACTCAACAAGTGGAAACAATCATTTACTGTGGAGACAAGTGGTCATATGATCTGCAGAGAGGCACACATACAACTAAACTACTTGTTTCCTGGCAACTTCACCTGTGCATCAAAGAAAAGGTGAAATGAGAACTCGAAGGTGAAGTCAATGGTGAATTTCTCATTATCAGAGCAAACTATGTGAAATTTAGCTTAACACAAAGTGAATAACTTCAAGTTCACTTCGCATGTGAATTAAAACTTTGCTGCATCACAGCCAGCCTAGTGGTGCTGAGGGTTGAGGCATTGGATGCCACACCTCGTGCTATGCTGGTAACCCATGTTTAAGAATGAGCAATGGTCACCAGGGGTTGACAGGGAGGGTCATCAGCAGTTGATGTGTGGCTGCCCCCTAGTGGAAGCTGGGGGGCAACACCACTGACACTGCAGAAGTAAGGAACAGGAGGAGGCAGATGCCGGGAAGAGCGTGTATGGAAGCATACACGCTCATCCACTGGTGTCACTGCACTCCGGGAACCACTCCAAAGGAAAAAATCCCTGGCAGCATGAAGGCTGCTTGCCAGTACTGCCACAGCCCCATGCAAGTCAGATCCCTCCTAGGTCCACCCTCCTGGTCTCCACGGTGGTGGGGTATGTACGTGCTGTGAAGCAATCAAGGAAGGGTGTGACGAGGTGGTCAGAGCTCTGCTTGGGACCATAGCAGCAGCCGGCCTAGCTGGCTAGAAGGTGGGGGGCGGAATTTATAAGTGACATAGCAGAGGACCTAGAAGGGAAGGTCTGCCTCTTTATGAATGACACACCAAGGTCTGCAGCAGAGTGGACACTCCGGGTGTGGGTGGAAAGGATGGGCAGGGATCTGAAAAAAAATAGAGAAGTGGTCAAGGGTATGGTAGCTGGGTTCTCATGCAAAAAAAGCAAAATAAAGGACTTCAGCCATAGAAACTTGGGGGTGGAGTAAAAAACATGTAGAGTGATACTGACAACAGCCAAAGTATGTTCCAACTCTTCCTACTCTGATTGTAACCCTATGTAATCCAGCTCTGTAACACAATATGTCATCTATCAACTTGTACTGTTCTGTTACTTGTATGTTATTTTTAACCCCGGGTCGCCCCTGAAAAAGGGACCTCCAGGGCCCAGTGGGCCTACCCCGTCAACAAAATTCAATAAATAAATAAAAATATCAAAGAGACCTGGGGACAGTCATATCTGAAGACCCAGAGGTGGCCAGGTAGCGTGACCCCAGTCAGGAGGGCTAGTGGGATGCTAAGGTGAATAGGAAGGGTTATCACCAGCAGGAAGAGGGAGGTGGTGTCACCCCTACAAAGATTACTAGTAAGACTCTACCTTGAGTAATGTGTCCAGTTCTGGAGACCACATGTCAGAAAAGACAGAAACAGGGTGGAGGTGGTCCAGAAAGGGCTACCAAATGGTGCAGGGTCTACATCAAAAGCTCTATGAGGAGAGGCTAAGAGAGCTCAATATGTATGCCTCAATAAAGTGCATTTTTTCACATGAAAAGTTGGTGGCAATTGTGGAGTTGCTATGGCCAGTTATATGTAAGTTTGAATAAAACATTTTTTCACTCTTTCCCAAATTGTTGGTTTACGGCATCCTTATAGGATACAGCTGTGACTGCTAAAAGAGTTGGCAAATGTGCTGGCGGCACCCTCGGTGGATATATTTAATACTTCTCTGCACACTGATTTTGTGCCACTGGACTGAAGGACAGCACATACAGTGCCCATCCATAAGAGTGGCCCAAGGGATGACCCAGGGAACTACAGGCCAGTCAGCCTCACATCAATAGTGTCTAAACTAATGGAGTCCATCATGAAGGAAAGGCTGGTGGCATTCATAAAGAAAAATGATCTGCAAGATGAACATCAGCATGGGTTCATCCAGGGGAGGTCATGCCAGACAAATCTGATGGACTTCTTCAGTTGGGTCACTAGAGCATTGGCTGGGGGATGGCAGTTAATGTCCTGTTCTTGGACTTCAGGAAAGCTTTTGATTTGGTGCCACATGGTAGGCTAGGGGGCAAACTGGGGATCCTGGGTGTAGGGGAAAAATTGGCTAAAAGGATGGAAAGCTGGCTGAACAATAGACAGCAGAGGGTGTTAGTGGGAGGGGGGGAGCTTTCAAAGCCCTGGACAGACATCAGCATGATCCTACAGGGATCTGTTCTGGGGCCTGCGATCTTTAACATCTTCATTGCTGACATAACAAGGGGAGTTGAGAGTAAAATGAGCCTATTCACTAATGACACCAAAATGGGCCATCAGTGGGTGAAGGAGAGGAGGGGAGGGTTCTACAAAGGGGTTTGGATACACTAGGGGAATGGTCAAATACTTGGTAATTAGGATTTAATGCCAAGAAGTGCAAGGTTGTATACTTCGGGTCCTGGAACCCTAGGTACAACTACCATATGGGGGGGGGGAGAGGCTTAAGGTCTCAGAAGAGGAAAAGGATCTGGGACTGATTGTAACAGGGAGGATAAATCACTCAAAGCAGTGCAAAATGGTGGCAGCCAAAGCCAACCAGATGTTGCAGTGTATAGCCAGAGGGATCACCTCTAGAAGTGCAGAAGTTTTTCCATTATGCTGCCGTTGTGTAGATCACTGGTAAAGCTGCACCTGGAGTACTCTGTTTAGTTCTGGTGCCCCTACTTAAAAAAAGACATCAAGCTCCTAGAAAGGATTCAGAAAATGATGAGCAAAATTATAAATGGGATGGGAGGGAGATCTTACGAGGATAGGTTGGGGGTGCTCACATAGGAGCCAGATTTGTAAAATGTTTGATGGGGCCCAGGAGTCAGGGGTCAAGGCCCCAACCCCGCCCAGGGGTCAAAGGTTAGCCATCAGGTTTTAGATGGTAAAGCACCGGCTGCACCACCGATGACCTAGGGGTCACAGGTCAACCCAGCACCACCAGGGATCTATGGAAGCAGTGCACCTTGTATCATAATGTGAGTCTCTGCATGTTTAGACCCTGGCTGGCTCCTTGGTAGGGAAAGAAATAGTTTTGTTATACAGGATGCCATTGTCTTGTTTGTAACAGAGGCATTTTGGGTTTGGAGGTTTCCCTAAGAAACTTGGTATTTATTTTGCTGCTGTGTATGAATGTTAATAAATCTTGTACTTACCATGTGGTGTGTTTTATTGTGTTGTGGTCTTCTTTCTTCCTCCCTTGTTTTTGCCACTGGGTGGGACTTGAATAGAAGGTGGATGTGACTGAGGTGTCTTCTGGTCTTCCTTCTAGTTTTGGGTGGGACTTGAACAAGGTGGACGTTAGGCACAATGAACAGTAATAATACACATCAGAACAGTTTAGCAGACAAATGAAAAAAAAATACTGAGCTAAAACATCCTCTCCCGATAAATTGAAACAGGTAGTGTAGCCCAAAAACAGGCAGATGTAGATTTTTAAGTAGATTATAATTTTTTAATCACACTAGGGGTTTCAATTTGCCCACTGTGGTCTGCTGAGTGAAATAGCCTGCCTGAAGTGTAACTGTAACTTCGCCTGCTGTCTAGGTGATGTTTGTGTGTGTGTGAAGGTTGTTTCAATTCTACAGGTCCTCTACTGGTCCCAGTGGTGTGGTGCATCACTCATTCGGAGATTATCAGTAAGTAAGTTTTGTATTTATTGTTCAGAGTTACCAAATTTGGGATTTTCCTTGATCCGAGTTCTTAAGCCACAGCCACGTTATATGTACGAACATACGAAATTTTCTAGCAGATAAAGGCCTAGAGGTCTATCAAGTCTGCTCGAATGTGCAGCTAGCACCCCTTATTCTGCAGCTGCCCCTCTCTTCCACCCTCCCCCTTCATTGACCCTCCCTCTTGTCCTGTCCCATCCCCTTTTGAAGCAGTCCACTGTTCTACTGAATACCACTTCTGCAGGTAACGCATGCCACCCAGCCACCACCCTTTCTGTAAAAAAGTGTCTCCTCATCTCCCTCCTGAACCTTCCTCCCTCCAGTCTCATATCATGGCCCCTGGTGTCCCTCCTCTCCCTTACTTTGAACAGCCCCTCTGTACCTGTCTTGTTTATTCCTTTCATGTACTTAAAGGTTTCAATCATGTCCCCCCTGTCCCTCCTCTCCTCCAGTGAGTACATGTTCAACTCTCTTAGCCTCCTCTCGTATGATAAGTCCCCCAGTCCCTTGATCATCTTTGTCACCCTGTGCTACACCCCTCCAGTAACTTAATATTCCTCTTCAGATACGGGCGCCAGTACTGCACGGAGTACTCCAGGTGCAGTCTAACTAATGACCTATACAGTGGCAGACTCACCTCCTCCCTCCTCGAGGATATAACCCTTGCAATACAACCCAGCATTTTGTTGGCCTTTGCAGCTGCCTTCCTACATTGTGCCGAGTTGCTCATTGACCCTGTAAGGAGCACCCCCAGATCCTTCTCCTCCTCTGTCTGGGCTAGCTGCACTCCCCCTAGCTGGTAACTACTCCTTGGGTTCTTCATCCCAAAATGCAGCACCTTGCACTTTTTAGCATTAAATCCCAGTTGCCAGGTGTCTGACCAGGTTTCAAACTTTGCCAGATCATCCTGCAACCCCTGCCATCCGCCTAGGTCATCCACCACTGCTCCTACCTTGGTATCATCAGCAAACAGACTGATCTTGCTCTTGATGTCCCATGATATGTCTGCAATGAATATCCCAAACAATACTGGTCCCAACACCGAGCCCTCTGGAACACCGCTCGCTACTACCCTTGGGTGTGAGAGCTCCCCACCCACCACCACCCTCTGTTGCCTTCCCTGAAGCCAGTTCCCTACCTATCTCACCAGCTTTGCACCTGCCCCTGTACCTAATAACTTACTTCCCAGCCTTCCATGCAGCACCGAGTTGAATGCCTTACTGAAGTCCAGATACAGGACATCCACTGCATGGCCCCTGTCCAGTTGCCTAGTTACCCAGTCATAGAACTCCACCAGGTTGGTTTGGCAGGATCTGCCCTGTATGAAGCCATGCTGTCTGCTGTCCTGTAGTCATTTGGCCTCTAGGAGGGCCACCAGCCTCTCCTTCAGGACAGTCTCCATTAGCTTACCCACGATGGATGTGAGTCTCACTGGTCTGTAATTTCCCAGTTCATCCTTGGGGCCACTCTTGTGGAGGGACACCACATGAGCCATCCTCCAGTCCTGAGGTACACACCCCGAATGTAATGAGGCATTAAATAGGTCTGCCAAAGGTCCTGCAAGGACCTCTACCAGCTCCTTCAGTACCTTGGGGTGGATGCCATCTGGGCCTGGTGCCTTATCTACCCTCAGTGCTTCAAACCCTCCAGAAATCTGCCCTCCATGATTTACCCATCTGTCACCCCTCCCCCCCTGTTTCTGCCATTTCTTCCCCCTTGGGTGTCACCCCCCTCTTCTCCTTAGTAAATACTGAGCAGAAGTACTCATTTAGTGCTTCTGCCTTATCGCACCCTGCTTCCACCCAGCCACCCTCCTTCCTAATCCTTACTATGTGGTCCTTACAGCTCCTTTTCTCCTTGATGTACCTAAAGAAGTTCTTCTCCCTTTCTTAATGCCTTGTGCCAGCCTGAGTTCCATAGATGCCTTGGCACCCATTACTGCCCTTGTCACCTCCTTCCATTCCATCAAGTACTCCTCCCTGTCCTCTCCCTCCTGTTTTCTTGTACTTCCTAAAGGCAGCTTTTTTCCTCCTTACCTTTTCCATGACCTGCTTGCTCAACCAGCTCGGTTTCTTAGCCCTAGCCTTCTTGCTCTGGGCCTTGCAGCAGGTTTTGGTTGCCTCCACTATCCCCAGCTTTATGAGATTCCACCTCTGGTTAGTGTCCATACTAGACTGAATTCTGGCCAGGTACCCTTTTACCACTTCCCCCATCCTCCAAAGTTGGCCCTCCTGAAGTCCAGCACTCTTGTGCCAGATTCCACTCCTTCCTTGCCCATATCCAATGTGAGCCATGCTGAGTGGAGGTCACTCCCTGACATCGGTTCCTCCACTGTAAATTCTCTCACAAAGTCCCCATTTGCCAGCACAAGGTCAAGGGTATTCCCTAACCTGGTTGGTTCACTGACCATTTGCAGCAGGAAGCTGTCCTGGAAGGCATCCAGCAGTACCTGCTCCTTCATTTCCTGGTTGTTGGGGTACTCCATTCCCTCCTGGCATGTTGAAGTCCCCACAATCACCACACTACCCTTCTACAGGTCCTCCTGATCTGTCCTGCTAGTTCCTGTCTAACTCCTCCATCTGAGATGGTGGCCAGTACACCACTCCATGCTAAGAATCCTATTTTTGGAATCCTGGATTTGCATCCAAAGTGACTCCGTACTACCCTCCTCCCTTTCCTCCCTTACACACTTCAGTCCTTCCTTCACATATAGTGCCACACCCCCTCCTTTCCCAATCACCCTGTCCCTACGAAATAACCTGTACCCTGGTACAGACAGGTCCCAGTCATTGTATTGGGTGGCCCATGTTTCTGTTATGGCTGTAATGTCCACCTCTCCCTCTGCCATGAACACCTATAACTCTGCAGTTTTCCACCCAAGACTCCTAGCATTAAGGGTAACCACCTTCCACACTTTTCCCCCCTCCCATCCTGCCCTCCTTTACTAGCATCACCAATAGTACTTGCCATTTGTCCTTTGTCACTGTTATGGGGGGTAAGCTCATATGGTTTCCCAACCTGGGGTCTCTGCATGTCTCAACTCAAGTCTTCCAGAAACAATCAGGTAACTGAGGCCCCTGGTCAGGCCATTAGCACCTTCCCCCACTATGCACTAACCTTTGCAGCTAGTGAAGCCAGCAAAAATGAATCACAATTCTACTCAAAGTGCCCAAAATAGGTTTGCTACCAAAAGAAACAGGTCTCCAATTTAAACAGCTTCACCAACAGCACATCAAAATAGGCTTGAAATTAGAAGATATGGGTCTCTGATTCAAAGAAACAGCACCAGTTAAATCACACCAATAGGTTTAAAATCATAAGAAATAGGTCTCTACAAATGCAGCCTGCTACACAGTGAAACATCAAACAAATGAGCCCACTTATAGCCACCAAAACAGTTTTCAAAATTCCAACAGCCTCAAAACAATACGTTGATAGCCCCTTAGTAGTAAGAAAGAAAAGAAATAACCTTTTACCAAGTAAAATCCACAAGAAACCATGTAAAAACAACTAGAAGCTACTGTACTGTAACCAATCTGATCCTTTCCCTTCTAGTTCCTTCTGAGAAACCAAAGCAACTGACAACTGACAGAAATGTACTAGCCAGCCACTCTACAGGTACAACCACTTCTGTCTGATACATTTTTTTCACATGGTGCCTGCCAAGACACCTGGATGTTCTTTCAGTACAACTGTAGGCTCAAGCTGCTGAAGTGATATTGGACATAGTAGTCATGCGAGACCATCATCTGTTTTGTTACAGAAATGCTTTTTTTGCAGATTCTGGAGCTAGCTCAGAAAAGTGGAAGTGCTTGCTTCAGTGTTTTATCTAGTGTCTGCATTGTATGCACCGAGATCATCTGAATGCTGCAGGTCTTTGGTTTAACATGAAGAAACAGCTGAAGACGTATAAGGTGTCTTGATGAAATGCATTTTTGAAATTCTTTCGAAAATTAACTGGACTTTGTGAATGTTAAAGGGTTTCTCACCTTTATGTATTGAGTGCCTTTATGGTCACGGAACACTGTCCCAACCAAGGAACAGCTTCAAGTTGTTTTTAAAGGACTGCAGGATGCATACCAGTTACAAATAGAACAAGTCATCTAACCACTGCCACTGTCTTTTTAGAACAGTAAGCAGTGAGACCATGTATATCATTAGCCACCTTTGCTAGAATGTATCTGTTTCTTTTCGGTAGGAGCAGCTGTAAGGTGCAGTGTCCCTGGTGTCCGGTTCATCAACTGAAGTATTGTGGTACAGTTTCAGTGCCCATCTTGGTCTTGTGTGTGTGTGTGTGGTGTGGCTCGTTCACCATTCTCTCTTTTTTCCTGGTTCTCTTCTTGTTGTTCCGGAGGTCACATGCACATTTGGTTGCTTTCTTGTCAACCAGGCCTGCAAGGATCACATGCTCAATGATCATATGATGAAGTCAGTAGAAGAAGTTCACTTGGTCTATCAAGTCTGCTCATATTGCATGGTCCACAGCTTGAACTAATATCTGTTCCCTTCCTCACTCCCCAGTCTTCCCATCCTCCCCACCCATGGCCCTTACCCTCCTCCTATGCCTGTTGCAGCCTCTTAACGCTTCCCACTATCCTCAACAAGATTACCTATTCTTGCAGTGCATTCCAAGTGTTCACCACCCTCTCTGTGAAGAAGTGCTTCTTGACCTCCTTCCTAAACCTCCCACCCTTCAGCTTAAGACTGTGCCTCCTCATGTTATGGTTGCCAGCCACTGAGCTTAAAGACACTTTCCTTATCAACCTTATTTATCCCTTGTACTTGAAGGTCCCAATTATGTTTTGTCTGTCTCTCTCTCTTTCTCTCTCTCCTGACTTCCAGGTAGTACATGTTCAGTGTACAGGGAATACATGATCATATGCCATGTCATCGTCTGCTTTTTGTGGGACTTCTTGAGGTCTTCTTCCCAAGTTTATTTTCTTCCTTATCCTCCTGTTCTCCTTCATCTTTTTTTTTTGTAAATATAAATGCTGTGTCTGAAGTTGGGCTGATCATATACTCCTGGACTGGTCTACGTTCTTCTGAACCAACCTGTACCACCTTGGTGGGCCCCAGTTGTCAATACCCATAGGTGTTCTGGCCAATGTTTCTAATTCTGTGTTTTGTTTTACTAAGACCTCCACAGTTCCACTTCCTTGTCATGGTCCTTCCTATCCTTGCCATTAGTGTCATCCCCCAAAATGTTGCGCTAGATAGGAACATACAAAATTGCCAGCAGATACAGGCCTATTGGTCTATCTAGTCTGCTTAAGTGTGCAGCACTTCAATCTTTCAGACTGCAGCTGCCCCCCCTCCCTCCTCCCACACTGATTCTACCCTTGTATCCTTCATTCTCACTCCTTGCTCCCTTATGGTTTGAACCCTCCCTCTGGACTTCACCTCTCCCACCCTGTTTTGAAGCTGCCCACTGTCCAGTGATAACACCACCTTTGACAATATGTTACAGCCTGCCACCACCTTTTGGGTGAAAAGGTGCATCCTCGTTTCCTTCCTTAATCTGCCTCCTTCCAACCTCTGACTGTGCCCCATGGTTACCCTTCCACATTTTAAGATGAAAATATTTCTGGTGCTTACTGTAGTCTGTTCATACCCTTTAGGTACTGGAAACAACAGAGTCTCCATTATATCCTCTGTTTCTCTTCTGTCCAGGGAATACAAATTGAGGTGTCCCAGTCTCTCCTAATAAGACTCATCTCCCAATCACAGGATCATTTTAGTGTAAATTGTGAAGTACAGCTATGCTTTAGGCCCCTTATTTCGCTCAGCAGACCTTTTTTAGCTCAGTATTTTGTTTTTTCATTTGGCAGTTACCTTATTGTAGCTGCTTTTTCTTTGGTCAAGAGTCACAGAAGTATCAGTATCACCTATTGTCTGCTGGTCACTGCCCACCTACCTACCCTCCTCTTGTTGCCACCTGTGACCACTGTGCATGGTTTCCTCCCCTGTGATAAGCTAACCAGCTGTAATGGTGAACATCTTGCTGCCACCCTGTGATATGCAATTTGTACCACCATGGTACAGAATCAATCACCATTAAAGTATGTTGATAGTCATGTTACCATAGACAACACATCCATTGATGTGATGTTTTTATTTTTTATTTATTTTTATTTATTTGGAAACAATCAGAATTACAACCCTTTGAGTCACAGACTCTTTTGCAAAGGCTCCACGTCGGTTACAAGGGTGGAGGGTAGACAAATACAGTTGAGAACATACATGTAACAGGCAGAATATACATAAAAAAAATCAAAGGAGCAGTCCAGTCAAACTTAGTGACTGTTGAGGAAGTTAGGCAACAATCTTGGGATACCCAGGCGGGGATTATTGATGAGAACGTGGGGCCTTGTGTGGCCCTGAGTCAGGCGTGGGGGAGGGCAGATTAACCGGGTGAGCTGGAGTTGGCCGAGCCACATATGGCTCTCTCAAGGAGGTGAGCTTTGAGGCTGTTTTAAGTTGAAAGATGCTGTGGGTCTGTGAGAGGAGTGTGGTAACACTGATTGAGCCAGAGTGGGGCCCGTATCTGAAGGATCTTTGCCCAAGGGAAGTTCTACATTTGAGGTACAAGGAAGGGGAGCTTGCGGCAAGTCTTGTATTGCATGTGGGGTGCAGAACTGATTAGGAGATCCGGCCGGGGCTAGGCGAAGGTGTATTTTTGCAAGGATGCAGGTGTGGAACTGTAATCGTTGTTGAAGTTTAACCAACCAGATAACGTGAGAGATCACAGGTGTGTATAGTCATCACAACCAGTGACTAGGCGGCAGGCTTGTTCAGGAGAATGTTTATCCTGTTCAGGAGGTGGGTTCCAGCAGAGCGTATATGGTGATCCGTAGTCCTGGGAGGGATGGAGGGTGACTGCTAGCCGCGCTGTTGCGGCGGGGGTAAGCAGTGCTAAGCCTATACAGGATGCCTACCCTTGAGCTGATAGAGGTGGAGAGAATTTGGGTGTGCCTCTGGGATGAGAGGGAGGTGTCTGGGTGACACCTAGGTATTTGAAATTGATACTTGTTCGAGAGGGCACCTTGAGCGCTCTTGATGAGGAGAGCAGACTGACTATGAGGATTTTGGCGGTGGGCAAAAATCATGGATTTAGTTTATTATAGTTGATGATTAGGCGGTGTTCAGAGAACCAGGTCTCAAGTTCCCGAAGTGCCTTTGAAGGGCCTGCTGGAGGGCGGTAGGTGGGGTGTTTCCAGAACAGAACTGCATCATCAGCATAGAGGAGCAGCTGACCACTGCACAACCTTGGGAGGGAGTTTAGGAAGAGGGTGAACAGCAGTGGGCCTGGGTTGACCCTGAGGGACCCCTGAGGCAACTGTTTTAGGGGTGGAGGGTGGAGCATATCCTGACTTGTTGCTGACGGCCTGTGAGGTAATCCTGGAACCAGGACAAGGTCCTGGGACCACATTTAGTTTAGGGAGGATTTGAAGCAGGCTCGTGACTGACCGTGTCGAAGGTGCTTGGTTAGGTCCACATATGGCCCGACAATTGAGCCATGGTCGAGGGCTTCATGTAGGAATGAGGTGAGCTCCGCCAGGGCGGTGATGGTACTATGACCTGAGCTGGAAACCATGCTGCTCCTGGCTAAGGAGCTTATGCTTGGATAGGTGTTCGGTTAACTGGTCAGAGATTATTCTTTCAAGGGCTTTGGAGAGAGGTTGGAAGTATTGAGATGGGTCTGTAGTTGCTGGTGTTGGTGGGGTCTCCACCCTTCAGGATGGGCATGATTATCGCTCTTTTCAGGTAAAGGGAACTGGCCTAGGCAGGCGAGAGGTTAGAATTTTAGTGAGGTGTGGTAGAAGTGGTATCAAGGGAGAGCCTCAGGTTTAAGATCAAGGGAGTCATTGCTGTATCGCGGTATGAGATGGCCCTGGAAATATAGTTTTGCCTCGTGGAGGGTGATGACTCGGAGCCGGAAGGGGGTATTGGTAGGGCTCATGTTGGGGAGTTAGGAGGGGGGATGTGGGATTGATCCGAGAAGGCCGAGCTAAAGGCTTCACGATAGTGGTATGATCTTGGGTGACCTCTGCCATTAATAGTGAGTTGTGCGTGGGGATGGGGGAGGGGTTTGCCACTAAGTTCCTTTATGTTATCCCAAAATTTTTCCCATCACCCCAGGTAGAGGTTAGGGTGTGTTGGTAGTAGTGGGCTTTACTGCCGCAAAGCCCATGTGCATTTGTTAGGCCTCCCTGTAGAGTTGTTCATCCTGGATGCTTTGGAGTCTATGGCTTTGTGCCAGAGGTTATCTCTATGCTGGAGCAGGCTTAGTAGGGGGTGTGATCCAGGGGTGGATCTGGATTTCACAACTAGCTTAGAAAAGGGGCGATAAATCACAGGCTTTGTTGAAGGTGGTTATGAAGTGATCCAGAGCGAGTCAACTGACTGGGCAGTATAAATGGGGAGCCAGTTGCTGGTGGTTAGGTGGGCTTTAAGGTTCTTTAACCACCCTGTTTGGAGTCTACGTTGCCAGAGATTTAGGTGCTGGGGCAACTTGCACGACCACCAGCAGGTAACTGGCAAAGTGGTCGCTGATTGCGGCCAGGAGTACTGTGCAATTTTGGAGAGATTTCCGCCGTTGGTGAAGATGAGGTCCAGAGGGTGGAGGCCCGGATCTGAAGTCCCTTCTGGTGGGGAGGCGATTAGTTGGTGAGATCAAAGGCCGGGCAGCATCTTTGTAGCTGGAAGAGGCCAGGGATAACCAGTTTATATTGAAGTCCCCATAACGCATGACTGCTAGTGTTGGGCAGATGGGAGATGATTTGGAGGATGGAGTCAATCTGCGAGTTTTTGATTTCTGGGGGATGTAGCCCTGAGACGATGTGGAGTGTTTTGGAACCCAGGCAGAGTTTTTATTGTGAGTACCTTGGGCACCGTATTGTGATGCTGGTGTATGGACTTCAGTGGCATTGAGAGAGGATTTGACATAAATTGCACAGCCCCACCTTCTTGCTGGGCCTATCTGCCCGGAAAAGAGCATAATTAGGAGGAGACCGCTTCACTGGGTATTTTATCTGTGAGCCAGGTCTCGGAGATGCAAGTATGTCAGGGGCATGCTGAGCGATCCAGCCTTGAAGGGGTGTGTGTTTTTGGGAAGGCTGCATATTTAGGGTATGAGCCGAGCCAGCCCTCCAGGCTTTAGGGGGCAATTCTGTCGGTGGCCAGGGTTGGGGTGGATGTTACCAGATACAAGGGGAGGAGTAGGAGGGTAAAGCCGAGGAGGGCCAGCAAACAGGAGTTTGATGAGAGACACTGTAACTGGTAGGCTGAGAACGTTTTGCTTTGGAGGTGGGGATGGGAAGGCTAGGGGTAATACAGGAAAGTAGCTTAAGGAGAGAGGGG
Organism: Neoceratodus forsteri; assembly: GCA_016271365.2. Lineage (NCBI taxonomy): Eukaryota > Metazoa > Chordata > Ceratodontiformes > Ceratodontidae > Neoceratodus > Neoceratodus forsteri. The sequence goes on along the minus strand of CM057457.1, from coordinate 170,059,140 downwards.
GCATTAGGGAGGATGGGGAGGATGGTGGGGGCAGGGGTCGGGAAGACACTAGAGGTTGCAGTGTATACCTGGTGTGCTAGTATGGGTTAAGTTGCTTGAAAAATAATAGCCCGCAGGTTCAGTTTGTCTGGTAAGGAGGCTCATGCAGTTGCAGAATCTGTGTGTACCTTTGATGGCTGAGGGATGGTACAACAGTTATAATAGGAGGGTTATGTGCCACTAAGGGGGTAGTGGGGTGAGCTGTGGGACCAGGCAAGAAGGAGGATAGCAAGTAGTAAAGTGTTCATAGCAACTACGGAGAGAGGGATAGGTGCTGCTAGCTGGCCACTAATTGTTCAGTTGTATAACTTGCTGCTGGTAAAGAAGTTGGCTGATAGGATATTTCGGCCAGATCACCTGACCAGACTTCCTATAAATTGGAGAGCCGAGCAAGGGTGGTGGTGGGGTGGTGGGGGAGCCGAGCAGCAGCTGCTCCTGGCGGGGCTAGTGTCGCTGAGAAGCTCTGGAAATTAATACAGTCCTGGCGTGAGAGATGTTTTAAATTTGAACTCAAAAAAGGCGCCAACCACGCAGTTTTCGGTAGCCCGCAATGCGAGCAGGCATGGCTTTCCTCACCGGCGCTGGAGCAGGGCTAATTACCTGGGCAGGGGAATTGGGACTCGCTGCCGGCGATGTGGGGGAGGCTGTGAGCAGCCTCGCGACCTCCGCTCCTCCCGGGGCTACTGTTTCTGGAAGGAAAGGAGAGAAGAGCAGGATTAACATAGGTGGGCAAGGGGAGAGAGAGGGACAGAACAATGCAGACCGAAATATGAGCTAGGATAGGTGGAGGGCTGGACCTCTGAGCACTGTAGTTAGACAGGCGTGGGGCTGAATATCAGCTTCTGGGCAACTTCATGAGTACCTGGACTGCTTTAGGATTTTAGTAAGAACAAGGGGACACTACAAAAAAACAGTGGGCTACAGGTGGCTAAACTAGTGCAAATCCCATCTAAATCAGCTAACCTAAATTAAGTGGAGGAACACAGTCCCATTTCATGTAACAGGGTAAAAATGCAGGAAATCTAGTGCAGGACATAGACAGTAATTAACAAATCTGGATCTAACTTTTCTATGTAGCTAGAGAAGCTCTGGAAATTAATACAGTCCTAGGCGTGAGAGATGTTTTAAATTTGAATCAAAAAAGGCGCCAACACATAGTTTCGTAGCTGCAATGCAGGCAGATGCGGCTTTCCTCGCAGCGCTGGAGCAGGGCTAATTACCTGGGCAGGGGTCGGGACACGCTTGGCGATGTGGGGAGAGCTGGCAAGCACCCGGGACCTCTGCTCCTCGGGGCTACTGTTTCTGGGCAGGGGGTGGGACTCGCTTGGCGATGTGGGGGAGGCTGCCAAGCACCCTCGAGACCTCCGCTCACCGAGAGCTACTGTTTCTGGGCAGGGGTCGGGACTCGCCCGGCGATGTGGGGGCTGTGAAGCACCCTCGCGACCTCCATCTCGGGGCTACTGTTTCTACACCCAGTCATATGGTGTACCAGGAACTCCAAAAGGTGATTGCAAACTTCTAGACTGCAAGAGCAAGATCTGTGTGACTCTAGACAAGACGTGAGTGTCACAAAACAGTAGAATGACAAATGGATGAGAAAACATGGGCATGGACACAAACAACCAGTGACTCCAGTGCTTCATCCTCAGAGATGAACAGGCACACTTTAGAAAGTAGTAGTACTTAACTGTACTGTAACAGCTGTGACTTAGTGTCTGAATGCCTTAAAGGAAACAAAAATCAAGTATACAGTTATCATTAGCATTCAGAGTAACTTCAGTTAACTGTCACAAATTACACCTCTTGACCATGGCAGGTTGCAGCCATTGTCCAAAATTCCTCAATGCTGACTGGTGTTTCATGGCTCGAATATGTAATAAGACTGAAGACTTCAGCGTATCCAACAGCCAGCCCAGCCCACATAATGACTTATTGTCTCAGAGGATCAAACATCTTCTTCCTAAAGGATATTTGGAAAGAAAACATTTGAAATGTGTTATTATTTCCTGTTGTGTATGCCATATGGACATACTCTGCAATGCACAAATTATAATAATGATTTCAAGCTAGTAAAGAGAAGATCACCTATATTAGAAAACCGCTGCCTGCATAAATCAATAATTTATCATAGTCCATATATAGTGCATATAACACTTACACTTGCCACTTGATTCTTGAAGAGCAAAAACGGTGCAATGTTCTTCAGTTCGCAAAATGAACTCATTGTGGAGACTGTCAATATCAGTTTCTTTGGTCAGTTGCTTGTGAACATGCAGCACTGCCAAGTGATTGAGTCAGTTTTGGCTCAAAGTGGTTTGCAAATAATTTTTTAGTCTTTGTAGGCAGCTAAACGATTGCTCAGCAGTGCATGTTGTTTCTGGAATCATATAGAACAACTTCAGTAGAGTTGCAACTTCAGACAAGACATCACTCAACTCTTCATTTTCTTTCAGAAGGTGCTTCACTTCACTTTCCATGAATCAAGCACAATTTCTTGATTTTGAAATGTCCTCAGCATTTGAAATGAAGCGATAGTCTGTCCCTGCTTATATCATCCTTGAATATTTCAGTAACATGGTCAGTTTCCTCTTGATCCCACTGACTGCTGCAGTGATATGCTTCTCAGTTTGATTGCAGATGTGAAGCTTCTGATGAAAGTGATGCTCTATCACAACCTTGCATGCATTGATTACCTCAAAATATTGTTGATGAAAATAATGTTTGGGGTCACTATGGGTATGTCCAGAGCTTCCTTCATCAAGCCATCTTGGTGGTCTCTGTTTTCTCGGAAGTAAAGGCTCCTCTAAATTGAGAACTTGTGCCTGCTCCAGTGTAATTTCCCAGAAGTGATCGTATGAGTCACCGTGCATCCCATTCAGCACCTCTTGCAATATCTCAACCTTTTTAAGAATGTTGGACAGTTACAGATTTGGACAATGAATTTTCACATTGACTTCTTACAAAGGACCCATCACTTTCACAATTACTTGTAATGTAAAGTAGATGGGAAAAGAGTAGAGTTGCTTCAAGAAACCACTGCATTTTGAACCAAAGTCATTAGCACATGTTTCACTAAATTCTTCCAAGCAGTTAATCACAGCCTCATAATTGCAGAGCAAAGATCTGACACTGCTGATCCTAAGTGTCCACCTTGTTGGGCACAATGGATGAAGAGAAGGCTGTGTTTCATCTTGAAAGTCTCTAAATGTTGACAGATGCTTTGGTGACTCCCTTATGGCATTTATGAGATCCTTCATCAACGAAAAACAGTTACGACATGCCTGAATATTTTGTAGTGCATCCTGCATGGCAAGATTCAAGGAATGGGCAGTACAGTGAACAAATACTGCTCTTGGTTCTCTTTCTTTCACCCTGGCTTGCAGTCCAGTGAATTTGCCTGACACATTACTGGCTCCATCATAACATTGACCCCGACAATCAGAAAAAGATAGGTCAAACCTCAGCAGCATATCTGCCAGAATTTTGAAAAGGATTGCAGCATCAGTTGCATTAGTGTGGTAGAATCCAAAAAATTCTTCATGAGTTTCCCAATCTTCATTTGAAAAGTACCTTAAGGAAAAACTTATTTGTTCCTTCTGAGATAAATCCGCAGTCTCATCCATCAAGATTGCATAATACTTAGAGCTCTTGATCTTCTTGACAATTCTGCATAGTACTGAAGTTGACATCATTTTGACAGTCTCATTAAGAATATCATGCAATAGCCACCTGTATTTCGTATGACTAAGCCATTGCCTTAATTCATCCGAATTTGTGCTGCGTAGCTACTACAGCTGTATCAGGTTTGAATCAGTGTCTGTATGTCCCCATATTGCTAGTCCTTGCTTGGCAAGGTAGCTAATGCTAGTAAATATTTTGTGCAAGGCATCCCGTGCTCTTTGCATTTCTTTCTTGTAACTGGCAGACATTAATGCAGATAAGTTTGTTGGAGATTGCAGGGCAGCATGCTTTATTACAGTTTCCTTGTGACACCCTGATTTTTCATGTGATGTGAAACCATGCAATGCATGTTTCCAGTCTTCAAATCCAGATGAAATAAAAGCTGGTTCAGCTTTTGTGGAAAATGTTAACAGCTTCTTTTCTGAGCATGTCTGGCAAATGGAACAAAACACTTTGTCTGCTTATGATACTCCAGCCAGGTAAACTTTGCTAACCAAGACTGCTGAAAATTTCTTTTTGTCTTTACCTTTGAGGCTGCTTCTTATGCATGTGTCTCTTCTGACACTTCAGTTTGCAAAGGTACTGGATTATTAGAAGTGGAGCAACCCTGCTCTAGCACTTTTTTATTATGTGTCTATCCATATTGTGCTGTTGGCTGTTCAATTAAAAATATAGGCAAAAAGAATTATTCAGCACACACACTGACTGCAATACTGCTTGGCCTACAAATTTCTACCGGATCCTGTTATGTTGTGTTTGCATAATAGTGGCACTTGCTTTGGCATCAAGTGGGTTAAGGTTAACGGACTGTGTGTGGGAAATAAAGTATCACAGAGTCAGCATCAGCATACCAAGATGAAGTATTCCCCAGGCCACAGAAGAAGATGAAGAAGAAGAAGAAGTCAAGAAGAAAGAAGATGAAGAATGTATATAGCATTTTTCATACACAATGTATCTAACCTGCTTTACAAGCAATGCTAGACTGGTAGTGCAGTGATAAAAATGAAAAATTCGAAAAAAGTTAGCATATTCCCCAGAAGTATCTTTATTCCTGGTGGGATTCTGCAGAAATAAGAACTGAAAACATGAGCCTAATAGACTCATTAGCATGGGGACAGGCACAAAAGGCACAGCACTTTCCTACCAAGAACTAGCCCTCTACTGCCCCATCCAAGAGAGGTATCCCTGGTGGTAATGGCATGGCACCCCCCCAGTCTTTGACACCACCTCTGTATAATAAGCAACATGAGTAGTATGGTATTACCCTCCCCTGTGACCACCACCCCCAAGTGAAACTACTTCCCTTTCCTGGTGTCCAGTGGTCACCCTGTGGCTTGACATCAAATGCACTAGTGCATGAGCATTACACAATCAGAAAGCGGCTGCAGTAGTGAAAATAACACAAAGTACAGTGCCATAGCACTGGGAAAAAACAAGTAAAGTGCTTACTCAACTAACCAGCTTGTCACCCATAGCAATACCTTAGGTATTTATTCTCTACGTATTGATTTCTCATTGGATTTCTCACATCTTGTTTTAAGAAAGTAAGATATGTTGCCTCAGTAAAAATCTATAAAAACATTTTTTTAATTTTTTTTATGTCATATTAGAACAACAAGCCATTATCGTATAGTAGTAAGAATGCACTCCAGGGTGTGTTTCTGTGTCACACTGGCCACTGGGATGTCATCACACCTGGGGGGCATTGGGATGCACTTGGCTTGCTGCCTTGCCCAACCTCCACAGGTGTGACCTGTCATCACTCCCAAAATGACACACCCTGTCATGCATGATTGCTTAAATAACATCCCACCTAGGGTGGCTGGGCCTGAAGCCACCGGCCGAGGGTGTCCAACACCAGAGAAGGGATGTTATCACAGCATAACACCCCACCCTGCAGGGCATTATTCCTATTATACAATGGCTTGTTTTATTTTATACAGAAAAAAAATTATTTTAAAGATTTTTTTTTAGTGTTTAAAAATTTTTTTTAAGAGAAGATGCAAACAATTAGGGAATATCACTGGGATGCTCATCTAGCCAATCAGCAGAGATGTCAGGATAACACCCCTGCTGTGATGGCCAACTGATCAATCAGAAGCCAGGATTCTTTCTTGCCATTGTATAATCCTGTATAACCCATGGCTGAGGAACAGCCTTTATAAAACACATTATAAATTTATTTTACACATGGGTCCATCCATTCATGCATAATCACAATAAGTCACTCACCCCGAGTTCAGGGTGTGAGTTATTGGGTGATTTACTCACTTCTTTTGTGGGTGTATCCCCATAACCCACACCCTGTTGTGACCTTGTTGCTTAAAGTGATTTTCCTATTTAGCTGAGAGCAGCTACCACTCACATATTGTGGTATCTGCCCTCAGCGATACTTATTCCTCCAGCCTGGTTCAAATAATTCATTATTTTGTCATACCTTGGTATTTTCCCTGTAATCTGAGATTTCTCTACACAGCCCAACCGATTCTGAAAGCTCTGGTGGTGACACGCCCCCACACTCAAGCACGAAATGACATGTGATGTGACCAGAGAGAACATGTGGGTACACCCTATTGAAATTAATCAGGCTGGATTTCATATTCATTTTTAAGATAAAGGATGGCCACTTAGTTACAGATTAAGGAAAGACACCGCTCGACTAACAAGGGGCATGGCATGTTAGTAGAGCACCAAGCGATGTCCTCCATAATCTGTAAGTGGCTATTCTTGATCTTAAAAAATGAATATGAAATCCAGTCCCATTCATTTTAAGAAATCCAGAAAGACAACTGCAAGTGGCCCAGGTTGAAAAGGGTGCAGGTGAAGGATGGCAGCCTGAGAAAATAGCAAGTTCACTTCCAAGGTGCCAGACTGCACTCCTGGAGTAGAAATGAAGCTCCATAAGTCCAATGTAATTTAAAGCTTTTAACAGCAAATGTTCAAAACAGTGTGTTAAGGACCTCACACCACAGCCATGTAGCCCCAGAGCTTCAGGAGTGATCCCTTCGTCAGGGGCCATTCATTTCAATGGGGCGTGCCCCCACGATCCCCCGGTCACATCAACATTTCATTACAGGCTTGAGTGTGGTGGCATGTCACCAGTGCCAGAGCTTTCAGAATCAGTTGGACAGCATAGAGAAATCTCAAATTCCAAGTGAAAATCCGAAGGTATGACAAAAAATTAATTCTTTACACCAGGCTGGAGGAATAACTACCACTGACAGCAGCAGATACCACAATATGTGTGTAGCTGCCCTATATCAGAAACTTTCTTTAAATATACTAAGCATGGTATGATCATACCATATCAGAAATACCATGATTTCTTTGCCAGCACACATATACTGCCCATTAATAACAGTGGGTAACAGGCCTATTGTTCCAAAATTTGCAATATCTTTCCTCAAAGCACTACACATCCTCTGTTTCAGTTCACAATAATTCCATTACATGCATTTTCAGTTTGCAACCTATAAATTAAATTTTGGTACATTATGAAAATGTCAGTCTTGTGATACAAACAAAACAACTAAGTTCAGCTGCTTACCTTTGAAGCAGTAGTCAAGCTATCACAAACAAGTGAGAGCACCGTAAGAGAGTGTGTGTGTGTGTGTGTGACGTGTGTGTGTGCCTCACATTTCTTTGCATCCCTTTTCCCACAGACAGACACCATACCCCCATCTGAAAGTTGGAACCACTTACTGGCATGCATGCTGCCTCAGTAGAGCAGACAACTTGTAATAGTCCTTGGCCTCACTCACATCACATGTGAAGGCAGCCACCCACAGAGATGAATTAACATTATATGGTTTAATGTTGCATAATTAAGGCTGAAGTGATTCTTAAATGTGTCTGTTCAAGCAGAAACAATTTTACGCTTGCTTCACACTTTCCACCTTTGATTCTGCTTCAGCACTTTTCATATTCTTGGGTCACTTCTTCTGGGCTGGCCTCTGCAGCCCTTGCTTAGTCAATGATAAAAAATTCACACCGTCTCTAAGTCATAACCAGTTAGCCAGGGTGGGTCACACACCTAAGACATTTCCCCTCAGGCCCTCACACCACACTTTTTTTTTTAAATAATAGGAAAAAAGATGATTTGTGGAATGGAGGGGAGAGACTATGTGAGCAGGCTGAGAGACCAGAATATATACAGTAGTAGCGCTGAATTTGTCAAGCAATTTTGGGAGATTCCCTATTTGTCCTTCACAAAATTTAGGGAAAAAAATCCCCTAAAATTATTTTTGTTATACCTACGGAAAGAGGCCAGTTCCTATTACAGCACTTAACTGCCATCTGGTAGATTTTCAACTGCACTATCAGATGAGACAACCCTCTCTGGGAAGAAGAATAATAATAATCACCATTTATATAGCACTTTCCATACACAGTGTATCCCAAAGCACTTTACAAGCGATACTAGACTGGTAGTAATGTGTCTGAATGTGTAATGGTGGCCATATTGCACATCACCCACACACAGCCTGGATGAGTGCCTGAACCAGTTTATGGGAAGGGGAATATTGGCCAGGACACTGGGAATGTCCCCTACTGTTTGTGAAGAGTGCCCTGGATTCTTTTACTTCCACCTGGACACCCACCAGGACACCAGGATGGGTAGAAGGGACCTCAGTTTAACGTCTCATCTGAAGGACAGCACAGTCTGGCAGTACAGCACCCCCCCTAATACTGCACTCTGATGCCAGCATTTTTAGGTGCAAGTTCATTCCTGGTGTGGGACGAGAACCCATGCAGCCTTCTGGTCCAGACGAGGATGTGCTACTGACTGAGCCATGCTGACATGACACATAGCAGTGAACATACTAACAAATGAAACGAAATCCCTAACTAAAGGTTAGGGTTTTTTAAAAATCCTTTGACTAATTTGGTGTTACTACTATACATCCAAGAAGAGAACAGAAGGGTAAGGGGGGGGGCATGATACAGATATTCAAGTATTGGGGGAATCAATAAGGATGGGGCAGATGAGGTCTTTAAGCTAAGAAGGGGGAGGGACACCAAGGGACACAGGTTATGAATAAGGATGGGAAGATTTATGAGGGAACTGAGGAGACACTATTTCACATAGAGGGTGGTAGCAAAGTGGAATGTACTAGCAGAACGGATGGTATCATGTAAATCTGTAAACAGCTTTATAACGGCATGGGACATGGAACAGGGGAGAGTGAGGGTGGGGAAGTGGGGGCGGCATTTGGGATGACAAAGAGGAGGGGGTGTGGCAGCTGCAAACTAGGGATGCTAGGCCAACTGCACACTTGAGCAGACTTAGATAGACCAGGTGGTCTGTTTCTGCTGGCAAATTCCTGAAACTTTAGGAAGTGCTACCCCTACCAGTCTTAAAATTAATGACTGGAGACTGGGCAAAATTCAACCTTCCCATCCCCACCACACCTTACCTGGTTACTGCTGTCTGACTGGGCCTTCAGGTTTTAACTGGCTGAGAGGATCAGTGGCGTGCTACTGACTGATGGTTGTCTTGGGGGGAGGTTACGTTACCACCTGGTGCTGGCCCACTACTAACTTGACTCCCAGTTCCCTCCACTTCGTCCCTCTCTGATGCTGGCTGTTGCTGCCTGCTGGGCTGCAGTGGTTGGGTGCCCTGGTGCACCGCTCGGTGCTCACTCTCTACTCTATCCTGGCTGTGGCTGGCACACTGCTGCCCTTTATATGGGGGAAAAATACAAGATACAGTAATATTGCATAAATATAGTGTATAGTGGAATGCTGTTATGCATGGAATTCCATGCCTGGTATATGCTTGTTCTGCTGCAGTAGTGACATCATTATGTTGTTCTGCTGCAGTAGATGTCACTACTGCAGCAGAACCACTTGGAATGCTGGCACATTCTTGCTTTCCTCTATTTAATTCTATGGTAAGACAGTATTCTACAGCCTCTAGAGACTTAACAAATCCATTTCATTATGAAAAATAGAAAAACACAAACAATATACACATTTCACATAATACTACTATACACTTCAAAAAATATAGGATAATCAACTCTCCATGCACAACCTGTGTATTCTGTCACCTGCGGGTTCAGATTCCCATGCTGTGGACCTCTTGAACTTTGCTCTGAAGGTCAGAGGGAATCAAAACCCCTCTGTGGCAGAACACACTGGTAGTGCATAATTGTCCATTCCGTATTCTCTATATTAGCCGTTTTGATAGGAAAGGGCACAGAGATCCATCCAGTCATCTACCCACAGCCACAGGGTCAGACAGCAACAAATAACAAGGGCAGAAATAAGCGGGAAAAATGGAGCCAAAGAAAAGACACAAACAGCAGCACAAGGTAAAAAAGGGCAGAGAGTGAGAGAGAGGCATGCACAAGAAGAATCAAAATGGAACAGCAATACAGCAGGGAGCCAAGCAGCACACAAATTATGCAATATGACCAGGCATCTGAACACTAGGCATTGATTGTGTGGCTATTCATTGCTTATGTGGGGTAAGAGGGATGAGTCTCATGGCCCCCTAGTTGAACAGCAGGTTATACCTTTCTGTTCTAAAAACAGGAACATTACAAACAGCTGCCAGTTAGAAATACCTTCTTGGCCTATTTACATAACTTTCTGAACCAATGGCAGGGGCAACTTTTTGGGGGTCTGGGATTAATGACCAACCAGAAATGAGGAATCCTTATGGTCAAAAAAATTTCTATTTGGCATGGTGGCACTGGATGCCAGGGATAAAATATGATTCACTGGGGGAAGCAGGTGGGGGCCAATCATGGACCCTCGCAAAAGAGCAGTGAGTGATGGACCAACAAATTAAAGTCATCATTGCCAAGCAATTAGTGGTCCTGAAAAAACAAAAAGGGCATGAGGCAGGTGGGTTGGTAGATGACTGAGGTAGTAGCACCCCTGACCATGGACTCTGGTCAAGGTATAGTGTCATTAGACTGGCACTACACCATGCCCAGCCAAACATGCACAGTTTGTATGTGGGTGTTCCACACAAGCAAGTTAGAGAGCAATACCCCATTTAAACATAGAAACATAGAATTTGACGGCAGATAAGGCCTGCTTGGCCCACCCAGTCTGTCCATTTCCCTACCTAATAGATAAGCTGCAGATCCTAGTTAACCCACAGCCTACTTGAACTTCCTCCTACCCACACCCCCTAGAATTGCCTTATGACTGTCCCATGCATTCTTGAATTCCACTGTTTTTCACTCCACAACCTCCTCAGGAAGGCTGTTCCATGCATCCACAACCCTCTCCCTGAAAAAATACTTCCTCACATTACCTCTGAGCTGTCCCCCCTCTATCTTTAAATTGTGCCCCCTTGTTCTTGCACTGCACACCTCTTTTTGTGAAAGATGCTACCTTCTTGAAGTTTGTTGATTCCCTTGAGGTACTTGAACATTTGTATCATGTCTCTCCTCCCCTCCTTTCCTCGAGGGTATACCTATTAAGCTCCTTAAGTCTCTCTTCATATGTCTTGTGGTGCAGACCCTGCACCATTTTAGTTGCCCTCCTCGACTGCCTCCATCATGTCCCTGTGCTCCCAGGTTGCACTTGTAAACAAGCTTTCAGCTTAGTGTGTCTCACCTGGTTAAACAATTGGGGGAAAAAAATAAAATGAGTGGTGGAGACCAAAAATCAGTGAAATCTCTCTCTTTTTTCCCTGCACTGTCTAAAATGCAAGTAACTGCTGGAAATGGAATTCCATCCCAGCCCATACTCAAGCCAAGACTAGTAACAGCCGAGTTCTGTATGCATAACCAGCCAAGCTCAGACCCCCCCCCACACTTAAGTACCTGAAGTATTCACGACATGAAATATTTGCCAGATTTGGGCTAAAAATGCTGACCCTAACCAAAGGGCCTTGTCTTTATAACTCTGTGTTCAAGCTGACAGAGTTAGGTGATCCATTATCCTTAAATATCACCTCCAGCTCCTTGAGGTTACTGTGATAACCCTGTTATTTTATGGTTTACACTGACTCAAACTAAGGAATAGGTCATTGTCATTCAAGTGTTAAACTGATAGTTTTAGTTTATAAAGAGCTGTGGAATTAGTATCCATCATAGTACTAGGAGCCAGTCTTAGACTCTGATTTAAGCTCTGTGCTCTGGTAATGGTCACTTTTCTGTCCAGTTTCAAGCATTGGTAATGATTCTCACAGAGTAAAGCAGCTTTTATGTATGTGGATCCTTCCATTTGGAAGATATTACCCCACCTGGATGTCAGAGCAGTGGAATCATTGGGAATTAAATTTTTTTTATTCTGCTTATGCTCCTCCCTACCTCCCAGTGTCCCTAGCCCTGTGTGTCACCCCACCACTTCCAAGTCAGTTACCTTGCACCTTACTGTCCATGGTGTCCCCCCAATGAGGTCACAAGGATGGCACCATTGCATTCTATTTGGAGCAATACCTGGTTGTCAGGTGTGGAGCCTACATCTAGACCCTGTTTTTCCCTCATGTTCTGTCTTCCCAAAGAATGTCTGAACTTGGTGTCACCATGTCAAGACTGGCTCTTCTGTCAATATCAGAGACATCCTTCCTTGATCTGACATGCCTGGCCTGCTGCATCTTCTGCAGTCACCCATGGGGCGGTGTGATATACACCATGGAATGGGAGCCCAGCCCTCTATTGGAGAAAAGGAGTATCCACGTGGATGATCTACTTTTCTCACCTGGCTGGACCTCCAGCAGCCCATGTCTGTTTCTAAATTTAGTTACTGTCTGGTATGTATGGTCCAAATTTAATTTCACAACAAGGCAACAAGGGGCAAGGCCCATTCAAATGTTAGGGCAAGGGCAACAAAAGGTGTACAGTACAAAACAAGAAGTTTCCTTTTTTTTTATGCCAGCCAAAATAAACCCACCCAGACCCACCCAACCAACAGCACACAGACTACTTGAGATTTTATAAATTATAAAAAAAGGTCATTTTTCAGAGTGGAGAAGAAATGAACCTCTGCAACATCAAGTTCTGGCTGGCTCTGCTGTCTGACGAGAGAGAGAGAGAGAGAGAGAGAGAGAGATAGAGAGAGATAGAGAGAGACATTACCAACAACACAACAACAATGACTCTGAGTCCAAACCAAGTTCAGGACTACGCAATGCCCTCTGACACACACTACAAGTTAAATTAAACACCAGTAGCTACAGCTAGGCCCAGTAGTTACCAACCCAGTGACACTCACCTCTCTTCCTGTCTGCAGTCCAGATTGCTGTGCCGGCTGTCTCTTGCTGAGCCTCAACCTGCTGCTTTCTAAGTTATCTTCACTCCCGGTCCCGGAGTCAGACTTTTCCCAACCGGCAGCAACCGCAAGTTCGCAACCAGCGACATCGACTGACATCACCGATGGTGACACACCACGACTCATGAGACGCCCAGCAGGTGTGACTGTCTGTGACTCCTCTATGCTCTACCCTCTCCAAATCTGCCCAGGCAGCAGGGAAGTCCATTACACTACCCACCGAATGATCAGAAGCTCAAGACCCCCCCCGGCTGCTGTTGCCTCTAGCCAAAAAGGTAAGGTTGGTACTGGAGCCTGTGCTGCTGCTGCTTTTTGCTTTGCACCTCACTGGTGCCCCACCTGCCCCGTGTGTGACTGTGACTCGCTCTCACTGAGTCCCTTCTGAGACTCCCCAGTCCTGACTCCTCACGAGTGTCTACTCCCGCTTCCTCACTTGATGCTCTCCTCTCGTCGCCCAGACTACTCAGTTGGAACTTGTCCCCTCTCTCTCTCTCTCTCTCTCTCTCTTGCCATTGCCTTAGTTGCACACACTGCCTCGCTTCACAGCAGATTCACCCACGCATGCGTATGATGCCCATAATAAATCCTTGTGTGGACCATCACAGGCGGCAAGCGCATGCAAATTGAAAAATGACACCAGCCACCACCCAATCAGAAGCAGACAAGCAGTCATACGATGGGGTGGGAGGGGTTCAAAGTAAACAAACCTAATCCTGGGGAAAATTTTAAATAATGCCAGTGCTCCTAGACCACCGCAGCAGCACCAGCAAATTAAACGGCGGGGGGAGTCACATGCAGCACCACAGGGCACGTGCCGCATGCACACAGTAGCAATTTAAAGGGCCCAAAGAAGAAAAGCAGCAGCATAGCAAAATATTGCTGGGGCTCAGCCCAGCTCAATAAATATTGATGGGGCCATGCCCCAAGGGCCCATACAACCTGATGCCTATGGGTACTCAACATGTATTCCCTGGAGGACAGAAGGGATGGGGAGGTATAATAGAGACCTTTAAATATTTAAAAGGCATAGATAGGGAAGATGCAGACCACATGTTAAGACTAAAAAGGGAGAGGGTCACTAGAGGACACAGCATGAATCTGGAGGGGGTAGATTCAAGAGTGGACTAAGGAAAAACTATTTCATAGAGAGGGTAAAGCCAGAGTGGAACAGGCTACCAGAAGAGCTGATCTCAAGGGATAATCTGGCAAAGTATGAATCGATATGGAGCTCCTTTCATACACTTTATTTGCTTCAGCCCAGGCCGAGTAATGGAAGGTAACATAATTCTGGTAAGCACACTGATGAATGGATCTTCCCAATGCATTTTAGCAGTGAGGGGAGTAGGGGGATTGGGAGGGTAGATTGGATGATTATATGGGGAGGGAGGGAGGTTTTACAAGAAAATGTCTAATTTTATTTTATAATGTAATAGGTGTCAGTTTTTCTTTGTTTTTCTTTGTTTGAGTTCAATTAAGTCTTTGCTGATTTGTCCTTGTTTTTTTTTTTGTCGCTCTGTTAATAAGAAAATCAATAAAGTTGAATTTAAAAAAAAAAGAAGAGCTGATCTCACAAAAGAGAGTGGACACCTTCAAAAGAGGATGGGATAGAGGCAGGGGTAAATTAAGTAAAAGAAGAGACACATCTAGGACAGGAATTGGGGGGGTGGGGACAGTAAGCTGTGGCATAGACCACAAGCTGAAAAATCAAGCAGACATAATAAACTGACAAGGCCTTTATTTGCTGGCTTCTTTCGTGTGGTCATGTTAGTTGGCCCAGCTTTTTAGTTTTTGGATGTACTGTTTTTTCACCACAGCTCCTGATACTTATCTCTTGTGCTATCTCACAGCATAACTCAGCTCAATATGTACACCCCCGAGGAGAAGAGGGAGAGGGGGATATGATAGAGACCTCTAAATACCTCACAGGGTTAAGATACAGGAGGGAGTTATGTTTCAGAGAAAAATGTGCTCTAGAACAAGGTGACATGCCATGAAGCTAGTAGGCGATAGATTCAGGAAAGAAGTGAGGAAGTATTTCTTCACAGAAAGGGTGGTGGATTCCTGGAGCAGCCTTCCAGCTGAGGTAGTAGGGATAAAAACAGTGATGGGGTTCAAAAATGCCTGGGATAGGCACATGGGAATCATAAGGATGGGGGGGCAGCGCTGTATATCAAGCAGGGTCTATAGCACAAATGAAGGTAAATAAAAAGGGCAGACTGGGTGGGCCAAGTAGCCCTTATCTGCTGACAGATTCTGTGTTTCTATGACTCCTAGATTCCTTTCTCTGATGCTATGTTCAGCTGCACCCCTCCCATCAAATACTCTGTTCTTGTGTTTTTATTCTCCAAGTGCATTGCTTTGTACTTCTTGGCATTGAATGTCAGTTGCCACACATTGAACCAAATTTCTAGCCTTTTCAGGTCTTTCTGCAATTCCCTTACTTCCGTGCTGTTAGATGTACCACAAAGTTTAGTGTCATCTGCAAACAGATGCATCCTGCTCTCAAGTCACTCACCTGTGTCACCTATGAACATATTGAAGAGGACTGGGCCCAGGACAGATCTTTGTGGTACTCCACTAGTGACCTCTCTTTCCACTGATCTAACCCCATTCACCACAACTATGTGCTGCCTTCCCTCTATCTAGCTACCCCTTTTACTATTTCCCTAATTGTTCCCAGATCCTTCATTTTCTTCAGCAGGCTTTGGTGTGGCACCGGAGTCAAATGCTTTGTTAAAGTCAAAGTACAGTAAGTCTACTGCATTCCCCTTGTTAACTATGCTGGTTACCCAGACAAAGAATACTATCATAATGGTCTGGCAAAACCTCCCTGTCACAAACCCATGCTGCTCACTATCCTGAAGCTCATTGTTCTTCAAGTATTCCACTAGGTTCTCTTTGACTAGTAGGTCCATCAGTTTCCCTACTACAGAGGTAAGGCTGATGGGTCTATAGTTTACCAGCTTCTCCTTGTCCCCTCCCTTTGGTACCAAAACTACTGTATGTCTGTCATCCTCCAGTCCTTGAGAACCACCCCTTGCTACAATGAGCTAGTGAATACCCCAGCCAGGGGTGTGTTTAATAACAGTGCTATTTCCCTTAGTACCCTTGCATGCATCCCATCCAGCCCCAAGGCCATATTTACCTTCAGGGCTGCTAACCCTTTTCTGGCACCTTCAGGGGTACACTTCTACAGCTTAATTTCTGGGACCCCTCAATCAGCTGCCTTTATGCAGCTCTCTAGCAAGGGTTCGATGTTCTCCATAGTGAACACCAAGCAGAAGTAGTCATTCAGCACTGCTCCTAGATCCTAGATCCATTGTTTTTATTGGGTTCACCACAACCCAATTCTGATAGACCAACTTAGAGTAGCTGGTTCATTCAACTGAGGTGTCATACAGACGAGGCACACTGATGAGTCCTGGGAGGACAAAACAAGTGCTTGTATCTTCTGTTGGCACCCTTTGCAAACTGTGTGAGAAGCCTTTTGGCACCATGCATTTCTGCTTTAAGTTGAACCAGCATAATATGTTGTGGTAATTTGCATATACAGCCCATGATGCTTTGCATTATGGGGGTATATGTAATTTTGTATTTCCTATTCAGCACTGCTGCTTTCAGACTGTCTTCCAGTATTACTTGCCCCCTCCTTTAGCCTGGCAATCCCCCTCCTATCTTTCTTTTTTCCTTTCTATGTCTAAAAAAACTATTTTTCCCCTCCCTCGATTACCTCTGCAATATGCAGTTCTGTGCCTCCTTTTATGATCTTGACTGCCCTCTTGGCCATTCTAGTTTTTCCAGATACTCATCCCACTCCTTATCCCTCTGTTTTTCTTTACACCTTTATAAGGAAGGTTCAAGCCAAAACAAGAATGTCAATCCCATCACGTTCTTTTTGGCCCTCACTGTCTCCCTGACCATTTCAGAAAATATTATATGTATCATTAGGTTAGGCCAGATCAAATTGACTAAGTTGCCTCCATCATTACACTTTTGAAGAGCACTTTTTAAATGTGATTTTCACATCTGACCACAAAGAGCTCCCACCCATACTGCACCAGTGCTTTCACTAAACTTGAATTTATTATTGAAGATTTGGCCACTCCTTTTCTAATAGATGCCATACTAGGCAGGCATATTCTAATCTGGGTCTGGTCACGGTATTATGGACTAATGCCATGCACATAAATCAAGGAGTGTACCCTTTCACTGTTTTGGTTTGTTTGTATGGCAATGTGTTACAATCATTAATGCATCATTTAGAGTCATTGCAAGATCATTGCACTGCTTGCCACTGTTGCCAGTCTTCAAGTCACATTGTTATTCCTACCTGCCAGCCCAGTTTGCACCTTCTGTGGTGTATATATTCTTCTTGTAACTCTGTAAAGAAAATACCACCATGTCATCCTCACCATGCTCCTCTTCCAGTGAACAACACAAAGCCAAAGCCAGAAGGTCAAGTCTATCACCTTCAGCATTTCAGCAGTGAAGCCACTCTGGCTGCATTCTGAAAAGAATTACAGTATATATACCTTCTAAACTATGTGGCCTCACATAACTGTAGGAAGAAAGAGGTGGTATTCCTCCTGCTACTACCACTGCAAGAACTGCCACTGCTCTATGTGCTGTCTCAACTGTCCTTGCCTTATAACCACTGCTGTTGCCTCAACCTTCAACAGTTCTGCTGCCCAACAACCTCCTGTCTTGTTGCAAGCACTACAGTCTCATCTGTCCCTACCAACAGCACTGGTATCACCCTAAATCTACTGTTCCTGTAGCCACCATGAGCAGAGTATTTAAGAAGTGTGCCTCTATAAACTGTTTGAAAATGTTCCTGAGGAGGTTGTGGATCTGGTTGATGAAGATGATCCTGTTTGACTACCTAACGTTTACAACTGGGTGAAATTTAAAGATTACCCTTCTGCTAAAATTTCACAAAATGAAGCAGTTCTCACGGAATTTTTTGGAAAGCATAACCTTCCCTAGAATTTGCGATCTCAACTTTTTTGTGTGAAAACCATGTCAGCCATGACATTTATGTAAGCTGTGAGAAAGTAATCCATCATTAACATAAATGCCACAATTGATATGAACCTTGCCCCCAAACAACATTAAGCCTTTCAGAATTCTGGAAAATAATTCTGCGACATACACTGGAAAAGAAAAAAAAATTGTGGTTTACCTAGAATTTGATTTTAAAAATTCTTCTGATTATTTAAATTAATTTTCTGAAACATATTGTCAATTGTTGCAAAATTAGAAGGGGAATTGTGCTGAAATTCCACAAGTAGAATTTAAATTTTACACAGCTCCACTGACATTGCTTTCAACAGATTGCCTGCAGTTTTCTTAGATAATATTTCAGAAGGAATCACTTCTGTTGATGATGAGTCTGAGAAAAAAAAAAGTAATGCTGTATTCACCCTTCTAATTAAGGTGTTCATTCTCCAGTCCTCCATCCTCTGTCTACTCCAGTCCATCCACCCCATAACCCACCTTCCACAGTACTTGCCATGCCACACAGTATATCCCCCATGGATTCTCCCCATAGTGGGAGCAGAAGGAAAGGGGCCATCCCCCAAGTGCCCTCATCCAGATGATGACTCCATGTTTGGTGGTGTAGGGCCTGTTGAAGGCTAGGCTGTCATTCTGCTAACACAATGTTTCCATCCACCTTTTTTTCCCTTCCCCTAAGGCTACCCAGTGCAATGCTGCAAGTAACTGTTTATGGTCTCTGCATGCTCATGCCCCCAATCATCTCGAGCCTCCATGTGCAGAGATTTCCCGCTGCCCTATCACTTGGCCTCCACCAGATGGCAGCTACAGAGTGAGATGTTGGGACCCCCCAAATTGAGGGAGGATAGCAGTCCTCCAGATGCTTAGTCTTCCTTGTCCCAGCTGACCCCAGTAACGCTGACCAGAGTCTGCACCCAAACCCTGATCTCCTGCATTCCAATCAACAGGGGTTAAACTGAGCAACTAGGCCAGGTACCATCAGGCTTCTAAAAAAGCTTCTAAGTATCACCTGTGAGGAAGAACCTAAATAATCAGAATAAAAGGCTTCTAGTCTCAAATATACAAAGGAGTCCCCCCTACAGACATTTTAACCACCTGTAGTGTTGCTGTTCGTGAATCTGGAACTTCAAAGCAGCATGCTGCTGACACCACTGGTATCCAAAAACCACAGAAGAGAGTTGCAGAAGTCATCCTCATCCTCCTGCTCCATTTTCCTATGGACATGTACAGTACCAAACATTAAACGCACTGTACACTTCAATTCTATAATTAGTAACAAAGTACACAAATGCCATTCAATTTTTTTTTCTTAATGGACTCCCCTTTACAAGAAAAAAACATTCTAACAAGCTACTGGAAGAACTACAATAGTTACTGGGATGTAAAATCATGGAAGACATGGGCCTTTATCTCAACTACCAAGGTATTTGGCTATTGGTATAATTGGCACTGGCAGCTGGGCTAGCAGTGGCACAGAAAGCACCAGGTGTACAATCTCCAAATTCTATTGAATGATTAATACTGCTATGGATACCACCTCTATAGTATCACCATCTTGTTCAGTCTCCTCCATTCCATGCTAAAATGGTGCACATTCTAAGTAGAAGATACTACCCAGTAAAATGGAAGCTTTGGATGCAATAACAAAAATATCAGCAGCATCATTCACTTTCACAGAACATCACACAGTTATTTGGTGCTAATTAATAATAAGTTTGTATTAGATCTCCAGTCATATTGTATGGTAGATGCTGTTGCATTACAAAGGCTCATGAAGTACATCCATCTCCATTACAATATCCGATCAAGGCTAACATTTTCAAGAAAAGTCCTGCCAAGAATGTATGATGGTGCAAGATGGTATATCTCAAATCAATTGAAAAGCACTGGATCGGAGGTGTTAAACTGAGCTCTACAGCAGAGGAAAGGGACCTGGAAGTCACCATTAATGACTCCCTCAAACAATCAAGCCCATGAAACAAGGCCTATAGTAAGGCTAATAGAATGCTAGCGTGAATCAGAAGAGGTATTGACAGCAAGAAAAATGAGATACTACTACCTCTGTATAAGTTACTGGTAAGGCTGCATCTGAAATACTGTGCTTAGTTCTGAAGCCCTTACTTACAGAAGGACAAGGACAGGGACAAGCTGGAGACAGTGCAATGTAGGGTGACCAGAATGATTCAGGGCCAACACGATAGATCTTATGAAGATTGTCTGAAGGCACGGAACATGTACTCACTAGAGACTGGGCAGGAGAGGGGGTTATGTTAGAGACTTCAAATTCCTGAAGGGAATAAACAAGGTGAACTGCAGGAAACTTTTTAGCAGGAGTATAGAGTCAAGAATAGGGCTGTGTGAATTTAAACTTCTGCCTGCAGAAGTTTGGTAAAAGTTGGAATTTCACTTTTGTGAAATTCCAATATGCACATTGGCAACTTTCATGGAAATTCCAACTTAGAACTGTAGATGGATGAATGGATGAATCGCAGATTAATGTATTAAACTGTGGAAAGAAATTCTGCAGGACTGATCACTCAGTGGTCAGTTCTATGGAATTTTTATCTGCAGTTTAATACATTAATCTGTAATTCATACATTTATTCCACAGTTCAGCGAGTCACTGAAGTGGAGAATGAATGTATGAAGCGTGGATTAATTTAATAAACTGCAGAAAGAAATTTTCACAGAACTGATCACTGAGCTGTAGAATAATTACACGTATTGCAGATTAATGTATTAAACTGCAGAATGGAATTCCTCAGAACTGTCATTCATAGAAACATAGAAGTTGATGGCAGATAAGGACCACAAGGGCCATCTAGTCTACCCATTTCTTTTTCTACTTATGAATGTGCCATTGGCCTTTGCTCTGTCAATGGCCTATCTATTCATACTCGTCTGTATTGCTCCCTTATGCGTATCCCATGCCTGTTTGAAGCCCTGCACTGTATTCATATTCACCACTTCCTGAGGTAGGTCATTCCATGCATCCACAACCCTTTCTGTAAATAAGAACTTCCTCACATTACCCCTTAACCAGCCTCCCTTTAATCTCATGCTGTGTCCTCTTGTCCTATTTTTCTTATATTGAAACATGTTAGACTCCTTCACCTTGTTAATGCTCTTAAGGTGTTGGAATGTTTCAATCATATCACCTCTCTCCCTCCTTTGCTCTAGGGTATACATATTGAGCTCTGTTAATCTGTCCTCATATGTTTTCTGATGCAGTCCCCACACCATTTTGGTTGCCTTTCTCTGGACTGCCTCAGTTTGGTTAATGTACTTGTGAAGGTGTGGCCTCCAGTACTGCACACAGTACTCCAGATGGGGCCTAACCAGTGTCTTGTAAAGAGGGATTATTACCTCACTCTTCTGACTTGTGATACCCCTACTAATACACCCCAACATCCCTCTAGCCTTACCTACTGCTTTAGTGGTCTGCTTGGATGATTTCAGGTCATCGGTGATGATGACGCCCAAGTCTCTTTCATCCTTTGTGACTGCCAGCAACTCCCCTCCCAGCCTATCAGTGGCTTCAGGGTTTCTCTTCCCTATGTGCATGATCTTGCACTTCTTTAAGTTTAACCCCAGTTGCCACTCTTCTGACCATTTTGCTAGTTTATCCAGATCTCTTCTCATTCTGCCCACCCCATCTGGATCATCTACAGTGTTGCAGATCTTGGTGTCATCTGCAAACAGACAAACCTTACCCTCCAGTCCATCTGCAATGTCACTGATGAAGATATTGAAGAGGACTGGGCCCCAGGACTGATCTCTGAAGTACCACACTTGTGACTTGCATCTCTTCTGACTGTATACTGTTTATTACCACTCTCTGTTTTCTGCCCGTCAACCAGTTTGCCACCAAGTTGACCAACGTCTGATGCACCCCGAGCCTACCTAGCTTATTAATCAGTCTTCTATGTGGAACAGTATTGAAAGCTTTGCTGAAGTCAAGGTAGGCAACATCAACTGCTCCCCCTTGGTCCACCACTCTTGTTACCCAGTCAAAGAAATCTATGAGATTAGTTTGACAGGACCTTCCTTTTTGTAAACCCATGCTGTCTTGGATCCTGTGCTTCTATGGATTCCAGGTGTTGCACTATCCTTTTCTTAAGGAGTGTCTCCATAATCTTGCCCACTACTGAGGTAAGACTGACTGCTCTGTAGTTCCCTGCCTCCTCCCTGCTACCATTCTTGTGGAGCGGGCTCACATGAGCCCTTCTCCAGTCTTCTGGTACCTCTCCTGTGCTCAGAGACTCACTAAACAGTTTTGATAATGGCTCTGCTAGTTCCACTCTTAGCTCCTTTAGTACCCTGGGATGTATGCCATCAGGTCCCATTGCCTTGTCCACCCTGAACTAATCAAACTCTTGTAGGACCCTTTCTTTTGTGAAGGGACTAGTGCACACCTCCCTCCCCCCCTGTGTCCAAGGTGCTGAGCTGTGGCCCTGCCCTACCTTCTCTTCAGTAAATACTGAGCAGAAGTATCTATTTAGGATATATGTTTTACATGGTCCTCCTCCTCACTCCACAGTTCATGTGTATTATTCTGAAATTCTGCCAGAAAATTCAGTGGAACAGGGCAAAAATCTGTCAAACACATTTGGAAGATTCTGATATCACCAAAGACTAAAGTTAAGAAAATATTGCGAAGTTTACAAAATTTTGCAAAAGTTCTACAAAAGCAGAAAGTATAACATCCACCCAGCTCTAGTCAGGAATCCAAGGTCACAAGTGGAAACTGATGGAGGAAAGGTTTAAGAGGGATGTAAGGAAGTTATATTTTTGGAAATGGTGGTGGATCCATGGAACAGTCTGCAAGTGGAGGAGGTGGATGACAAGACTGGAAATGGTTTAAAGCATGGCTGGGACAGACTGAAATGTCCAAATCAGTAGCAGTAGGTTGCAGGAACAGGGGTTTGCATGAGGAGGGATAAAATCCCTTATGAACAACAGGTACTGAGGCAGATAGGGAACTCCAGGCAGACTGGATGGAACTTTGGTCTTTTTCTACCATTACTGCCTATGTTTATATGAAAAGGCTGTTGAGTCAGCCTGGTGGCACTTAGGGTTCAGGTGCTGGACACAACACCTTGCTCCATGGTGGTGACCTGGGTTCAGGAATGAGCCCGAGTCATTGAGGGTTGGCTGGGAGGGAAAGGATGGAGCATCCAAGGACTGCTCTCCTTTCTCTTGGGAGAGACTGAGGCATCCACCACACCTAAGCAGCCACCAATGGAAATTGGGGGTACTACAGGAGGGGGATACATGTGGAGAGAAGTGTGGCAGACGTCGGCATATTGTGCCTCGACATCATTGCATGTCCACACTTCTAAGGGGAAAAAAAAACAAATGAAGAAAATGGCAGATAACTGAGACAGCTTGATGGCCACACCTCAGCAACCAGGGGGCCTGTCATGGAATTGCACTGCGGTATTGATTCCTGGCCCAACATGGGGGAAACAGGGGGGTCCCCCTGCAGGTACAGTGCTGTGCCAGCTGGTATGTGAGAGAGCCTGCAGGCTGATCGTGGATGAAGGTGGTGGCTGGATGTAGGCAGGTCAGGCTGCAGGAGTATAAATAATGATATGATAAAAAAAATGGTTGTCAAGAGAATTATTATAGTATTTCTGACATGGTCTAGTACAGATGTGTGCATGCATATATTTTATTTACTATGCATTGGTTCATATTCTTGCTACAAACTGCTTTATCACCAGATACCCATGCTAAGATTCCTTCATCTCCATTTGATAACTCTCCTGAAATGATGTCAACAACTGTTCCCTCTCCTCAAACATCAGCACTTCTGAATGTTGTCCTCCTGTTCACTGACCACACTTCTGTTAACATTTTGAATTTCCTGCAAAATATCTTGGTTTCTGGCTTTGCTGAAAGTGGTATGACAACTCACCTTCCATTGGCTGTTTTGTGACTAACAGTAGAATGAAACTGATAAAAGTATCTTACCAATAAGAATGATATTATTAATCACATTGTTTATTTTGTTGTCCATATAATGTCTGTATCTACAACCGATATTCAAAGCAAAGATAATTTTTTAAAATATTTTGCCTCAGAGTGTAGGTATATGGATCAATCGTATTCAAGATCAGTACCATTCATCCTCATCATGACCATATTCCTACCTATTGTCCTGCTGCTGGCTATTTCCAGTTTATAGTAAGCCTGTTGAATACAAGAATAGAAGTCACACCTGTTGAAATCGAGCTTCTTGATTCTTCATTTTATAAAATACACCTTCCACTTTATACAGATCAGTCATAAGTTGAAACCATTCTAAGAACTCACGTGGTTGTATGGCTTTCCAATGAATTAACACTGCTTTTTTTTTACCACAATCAAACCCAGATTTATAAGGTGAGTTAAATCATCCAAGTCAAAGTTTGGATGAACAACCCTAAACAGGGTAATGCTGGGGTCAAAAGGAAAATCCTGACCTATGAGTTTGCCAAAGAAAGTAAATACTGTATTATCTGCCAAAAAGGTTCCAGTTTTTACAGGAAATTAACACATGATCTAGGGTCCTTCAAGCTTCTCCACATCTTCGGCATATTTCAGGTAAGTTATTGTCTGGTGTAGTTTTACAGCAGTTAGATATATTCTGTGGAGAATGTTTATGTAGATTTGTTTTAATCTATTGTTTTTAAAAGTTAGTTCTTTGAAATTAACAATTGTGTTCCAGGTTGAATTCTGAATTGGAAGAGTTCTTTTTTTTTCCAAGAGTCCTTAAGTTTATCAATGGTTTTAGGGCTTGAGTTGTTGTTAGCAAGATTATAAAGTTCTACAATCAAATGTTTAGAAGACTCTAGATTCAAAAAGAACTCCTCAAGTATGCCCATTGTAAACTGAAGAAAATTCTTATTTTTTTAAAGAAAAAAAATTCTCACTTGCAAATATGGGAAAAAAAGTATTTGGTGATAAACTGAATTTACTTTTTAGCTCCTCAAATGAAGCTAAAGTGGCATCAATCAAAAACTCTTTTAGTGTATGTAACCCTTTACTAATTAATATTTAAAACTAATGTATGCATTAATTATGAAAAAAGGTATTGTTGCTGATTCTATATGAAAACATGTTGATTGGTCCTGCTCTTGTCCAAACCAGCAGCCAAGACACTCCATCTGGGCAGCTAAATAATACTGCCAAAAGTTGGGCAGTGACATACCTCCTTTCTCTTTTGACAACTGTAACTTATGGTATGCTATTCTTGGTATCTTCTATTTCCATAAAAATTTCCATCCAGCTTTGTTCAGTGAATTAAAAAAGGATTTAGCTACCACAATAGGGAGAGCCTAGAAGAGGATTATTAACCTTGGCAGTACATTCATTTTTAAAATATTAATACCTCCAAGTAGAACCAATAGAAGATTTTACCATCTTATAAAGATCTTGTTCAGTTTTATCAAGAACAGGGAGATAATTCAAGGTATTCAGAAGATTCTTGTCCAATGAGATCTGAACACCCAAATGTTTCACATAAGGCTTATGAAATTTATGGAGCAGATGATCCAGAGGTAGATCATTTCTTTCTGCAAGATTTATAGTTTCAGTTTTGGACCAATTAATCTTATATCCTGTGTGTTTACCAAAGTTAGAGAAGATTTGTAATAGACAGTCATAATCATTTGTAGGGTAACCCACCAAAAGTAAAATATCATCTACATAAAGTGCTAATATATGGACCTGAATACCCAATTTAATCCCTTTTAAGTTGGAACATTCTCTTATCAAGATTGCTAGTGGTTCTATAAATAAAGAGAACAGCAAAGAGGATAAACAGCATCCCTGCCTGGTACCACAGTACAATCTAAAATACTTAGATGAGATATCATTTGTTTTAACTGATGCCTGAGGAGAAATGTAAATCATGTTAATCCATTCCAAGTACTTTCCCTCGATGCTGAAAGCCACAAGTAACTGAAATAGAAATTCCCAGTGAACCCTGTCAAAGGCTTTTTTGGCATCGAGGGAAAGCACTGC
This sequence comes from Neoceratodus forsteri, assembly GCA_016271365.2. Lineage (NCBI taxonomy): Eukaryota > Metazoa > Chordata > Ceratodontiformes > Ceratodontidae > Neoceratodus > Neoceratodus forsteri. Next base: position 170,033,157 of record CM057457.1, on the reverse strand, counting down.
CAGGTGCACTTTTAATGATGAGTCCATTAAATTTAGAGTCCTCCTGATATTATGATGTAACCTTCTACCTGGTATGAAGCCTGTCTGATTGGTTTGTACAATACTAGGGATAATGTTAGCAATCCTATTTATCAAAACTTTTGCAAAGATTTAGTAGTCATTATTTAATAATGAAATAGGCCTATAGGATTTACAATCAGTTGCAAGTTTATCTTTTTTTAGAAGCAGACCAATAAAGACTTCGTTAAAGGTGGATGGAAGATCTGTTTGCTTCTGGAAACTTTGAAATAATTGGCACAAAAGAGGGATTAGTGTTTCTTTAAATGCTTTATAGAACACACCAGAATAGCCATCTGGGCTGGGGATTTATTATTTGGTAGATTAGTTATTGCAGAATATATCTCAGCATCACTGATTTCTTTATTAAGATTGGTTTTATCAGAATCTGAAATTTTTGGTAGATGAATTTTACTAATACAGTTCTGAATATCTGATGGGAGAGCAGAACAATCCTCTGGATATAAAGTTGTGAAGAAAGTTTCAAATTCTTTATTAATCTCAGCTGGGTCTAAACGTATTCTACCATCAGAAGCAGTAGTATTATCAATCCCATTTTGATTGTCCTGTACCCTTAACTGGTATGCCAAGAGCTTAGATGGTGAATCAGCAAAAAAATAATAATAAGCCTTAGATCTATACATTCATTTCTCAGCTCTACACTGGCTTATTTTTTTTATTTTCTCCTTCAAAAGGACCATTCTCATGTTATATTCTTCCTTCCCTGTGAAAGCATACACTGCTTCCACTGTGGCTAGTTTCTGCTCTGACCCCTCCACAAAACCTCTATACTTTTTCTTAATGTTAGATTCATATGGTATTATGTAACATCTCAAAAATGCTTCAAGAGATTCCCAAATTCTGGTCCAGGAAAAATCAGTTGGGGTATTCTTCAAAAGGAAATACTTAAATGTCCTTCTTTATAAAATAATAGGTGGTTACTTCAATGTCAGCCTCACAGCATAAGATAGGGCCCACTCAGTTCCAGAATGGAAAAATAAAACAATTAATTTAACTATGCTCAAGAGCTGGCACTGGTGGATCCCTTTCGGCACTATACCCTAATCTAATAAAATTTTCTATTTTCTCTAAAGTTTATAACTGTTTCTCTAGGATTGATTACTTTTTAGTCTCCAGTTCCTTACTTTATAAAATTAACTTTGTTAGATACAATTCCATATTAATCTCAGATCATGCTTCATGCTACATGGAACTGAATCTATCATCTGCCAATAATTCAGGTCCACAGAAATGGACATTTAACAACTTATTGTTATAGGATGAGCAATTTGTAGGTTCTATAAACAAGGCAAAGATCTTTACTGCTGTTATGAATCAAATTTTTTATTTTGTTGTCCATACACTGTATGTATCTATTTTATTTAAAATTTAGGGCAGACTGCAGAATATGCCTCACTTATGGTTCTAAAATGGACACTACAATCTTAAATGAGCTCTCAGTACTTTACATCAGCTTCTGCACTTACAGTACATCTATTCTGATACAGTGCTGCAGGGTCTTGTCCCCATATTTTGCAGATTTTATAGATGTTTGGTGCCATGACCAATTAAAAACAAAAACAAATTAAAAAGAAACAGTATTTATTTGAGAAAAACTAGGTAGTGTTCAGTTTGTTATAACTTACATCTGATCATATCATTGAGATCTTGTATATAATCTCATCCTCCATTTTGAAACCAGAAAGGTCAGGCATATTATGCAGTCATCCTAGAATTACTTTAAAAGAAGCTTACTAATAATTTTGATAATATGATATGGTTATTTATTTATGTTTGCATTCCCCTATTAGTGAGATACAGGTCTTCATCACTGTTACTTATTTCCACTCTGCTAAATTCTTCAATGCTATTGATATGCTGTAGGATCTAAAGTATCAGTTGGTTTCTAGAATACTGTTTTTCCTTCCCTTTTTCTATGCCTCCTTTTTCATTGCTTAACTAACCTTTCTCTATCTAACCTTTCTCTGTCTGACTTCCAGGCTCTTCCGACTCCTTGCAGACCATTTCTGGTCATGTCCAGTCCCGATCCCTCAACTCCCTACCTGTCCTTCAAGAAGAAGATGAAATGACTCTGCATGCAAATTAGGAAATGTGCCCTGTCCTTTGCCTGTAATCTTTTCTGATTCTCTACAGATGAAATGTGAATACTGCATCCAAAACTGCTAATCTACACCCATTTCTAACTCAACAAATTCTATTCTGTCTGCCATACCTTTCTGCAATTCTTGTTGACAGCTCCTATGCTCTGATATCATTTTATGGTGTTTATTTTCTATGTGTTGTTAATCAACTCTGCTTGAAGTCCGTTTCCTCTCCCACATGAAGATTACACCTGTGGCAAAACCAGAAACCATAAAGGCCTGCAGAAGTAATAATTTAGGACAATAACATGATATTGACCAAGGCCTGTTGTTAAAAATGCTATGCAGAGGAGCTGGACATTTGTATGTGCTCTGCACAAGATGTGGTGCTGAACCTTTACTTCTAGAACTGTTCATGCAGACAAGAGCATTGTAGCCATGGGAGTGGGGGGTGGGGTGAATATCAATGACTGCTGACTGGCTGTGGTTACTACAGCTCCCTGGGCCCCACACACTGTCATCAGTTGATTGCGTGCTAGTCATCTTTAACCAGTTGTAACCTTGGGTGTGGAGTCACTGGAAAAATGGCATAGACCTATAGTATGTAGGCTACAGGAATGCATCCACAGTTTTAGACAGAAGAATAAGAAGGAAATAGTGAACATTAGCGTGAGATGATTGACTCGGGGGGGGGGGGGGGCTTGAAGTTTCATTTCCATCACAATTTACAATAATATGTTATGATATTTGTATTGAAAATAAAGTATTTACCTTCATTTTGTAAAACACTTTCGAAGCTTTTCTGTTTGTGGCTCCTGACTTGTTTTAGTTCATGCTAAGTTCTTTCCCTATAAATGGGACTCCATTCCAGACCGCCTTTAATAATTACTCAGGGTAGCCTTCACTTCCCCTTTACCCTGGGCTGCTTCCCTACTTCTCCTTTCCCCAGTCAACATCTGCTGCCCATTCCTTAGACAACTTCCTCTGCCCCTTCATCCTAGCATCCTTTCACTTTTCCTTCCTTCTTTGACCCTTACTCTCCATCCCTTTGGGCTTCCTAATTTTTCTAAGCGTATTCTTTGCACCTTCATCTTGACCATCCTTGAATAATTACCCTCATTGACCCCTTTACATGTACAAGACCTCCAACAGTGGCTTTTGTGGCCACTAAAATGGTATCCACACTACAGTTACACTGTTAATTTCCATTTGGCCAACTTAAATTTCATCTCTTGCCAGTTTGGCTTATTGACATTGAGGCAGTATTTTTTAAAAGCTAGCAGCATAGCCTAAATGTTGGAGTAATGAGCTGTCATTGAGCGTGGTACATATAGCAGACCTAAGCAAGTCACTTGATCACCCCAGTGCTCCTGGGTCACCCCTTAAAACAGGCACTGTGTTTAGTGTACAGCAAACAAAATGCCTCTCCACACTAGTAGTCTGTGCCAAACAACAACCAAAGCCCAGGTCAAAACAATTGACACCAGACTTCAAAAGCTACACATGTTTTATTGCATATACTTAGCATAAAAAACATAAATACATATAGAAATTGCTACCTTAGTAGTGGTGGATTAAAATCCCTGCCTAGAACCCATGGATTTCTATATATATTTACTTTTTTATGCTATGTATTTGCAATAAAACTTGTGTAGCTTTGAAGTCTGGTGCCAAGTCTTTTGACTGTGAAGAGTGTGCCTTACCCGGTTACCAAAGAATAATAAAAAAAGTGCACAATTATATATACTGTCATAAAGTGCAAAATTATATATACCATCATAAAGTGCACAATTATATATATATATATATATATATGTATATACTGTATATATATATATATATATATATTCATACAGTGCACAATTTGCATTTCTTTTTAAATGCTAAGGCATTCTGGGCTTTTGTCAGTAGAACGAAAGGCGGTTGTAAAACAGTTGATCCCCTGATAGAAATGATACCATGATAGTTAAAAAGGTGGAAACTGACAATAATGTTTTGAATAGATTTTTTGGCTCAGTATTTCAGGCTTCAGACCTGAATAATGTTGAAATCCAGGACCAGGATAATCCACCTATTATATCTGAGGGTGAGGTTTATAAATTACTCTCAAATCAGGAAATTAACAAATCACAAGGGCCTGATTGGGTTACTTCAGAGAACCATAAAGGAATTGGCAGCATTATTAGCAAGACCAGTAACACTGTAACACTGTATAATAAATGCCTAGAGATGGGTACCACACCTGAGTCAAGGAAAACAGTTATAGTGATTCCAATTTATAAACCACCAGTCTCAGACAAAACAAAGTGCACCAAATGCAGACCCTAATGCCATGTCATGATATAGAACAGTGTCCTTTTATCCTAGACACATTCTGTGAACAAAACAGTCAAGGACCATATGTTTTCTTCAAAAGAAACTTCTTTTAATTAGATTATTTTTTCAATGAAAACATGACAGTTTCAAAGAGCAAAGTGCAGCAAAGTAGAAAACGTGCAAACATACAGAGAGAGACCTTACTTGTCAGAATAGCACATCATAGCTGAAGCACCCCTGCTTCAAGCTACTAGAACCTTATGTTTCACCCTGTCTATGCAGAGTTTCATCTGTTCTTCGAAACTGTCATGATTTTATTGGAACCAAGAATCTAATTAAAAGAAGTTTCTTTGGAGGAAAACACATGGTCCTTGACTCTTTAGTTCACATAATGTGTCTTGGATTAAAGGACACTGTTCTATATCATGATATGGCATTAGGGTCTGCATTTGGTGCACTTTGTTTTGCTGGAGACTGGTTGTTTATCAATAATGTCATGATGCACATTTGAAATTTAAAGCAGACCTGAAGTGGAGCACCTGAAATGTGTACTGTGATTCCAATTTATAAAAAGTGCTGCAGGATGGAAAAAGGGAATTACAGACTAGTAAGCCTTACACTGGTCATGGGTAAAACAATGGAACAATTTTAAGAGACAAAATAAATAATTACTTACAGTTTAAAAACCTATGGAACAATGGCCAGCATAGAAACATAGACTTTGATGGCAGATAAGGATCACTTGGCCCACCTAGTCTGCCCGTTTCCTTACCTACTGGATAAGCTACAGATCCTAGTTAATCAACAACCTATTTCTTCCTACCCCCACAAGAATTGTCTTATGTCTGTCCCATGCATTCTTGAATTGCCCCACTGTTTTTGATTCCAAGACCTCCTCAGGAAGGCCGTTCCATGTGTCAATCACCCTCTCTGTGAAACAATACTTCCTCACATTGCCCCTGAGTCATCCCCCCTCTATCTTAGCACATCTCTTTTTCTGAATGTTGTCATCTTGGAATTTGTTGATTCCCTTGAGGTACTTAAAAGTTTCTATCATGTCCCTCCTCTCCCTCTCCCACCTTTCCTCAAGAGTGTTCTTATTAAGCTCCTTTAGTCTCTCTTCATATGGCTTCTGTTGCAGACCCTGCACCATTTTAGCACCCTCCTCTGGACTGCCTCCATCCTGTCTATATCCAGGCAGAGATGGGGTCCCTAGAACTGCACAGAGTACTCCAGATGGGGGTCTCAACAACTGTCTATATAGGGGGATAATAACTTCTTGTTTTCTACTGGTGATGTCTCTCTCTATACATCCTATGCATACATGCATATAGGAGTCCTAGTTCTTGCCTCACCAATGTGACTGCTTTGTTTGAGAGGGTAATCAAAGCAATAGATGTGCGGAAACCAACTCATGTGGTATAGTTAGATCTTAGCATAGCTTTTGATACTGTGCCACAGATGAAACTTATTTGAAGCCTTATTGACATCAAGTTGAAGAAAAAAAGCATTATATGGATCAGGTTGTAGTTGAGTAACAGGTTACAAATTGTAAGAATAAAAACAGATAGTCATGATTTGGAGAGAATAAATACCAACAGTTGTGCCCCTCAGGGTTCTGTCCTTGGACCTAGTTTATTTAATATCTACGCAACCAGTATGTCTACATTTATACGGTAATGGATTACAAAATTTGCTGATGATGCAAAGGTAGGGCATGTAGTGGATAGTGAAGAAAAAGTGGCATTATTTCAGTCAGAGATGGATGAACTATGTAGGTGTCCAGTGCAGTATAAAATGAGTTGCAATCTAGAAAAGTGTGTTGTGCTGCACTTAAGGCACAAAAATAAGAAAACAAAAGACTGCTTAGGAGGAACCATCTTAAAGGCTTCTGAATGTGAGGAAGATCTGGGCATTTTTGTTTCTAATGATTTAAAACAAGGTATGCATTGTGATTATGCAGTACCTAAATGCAATAAGATTCTGGGATGGGCTGTATTTTTAGAAATATAACAAATAGGGGTGAGGAAGGGATATTTTCCATGTATAGAGCATTGGAATATTTTGAATATTGTGGTCAGTTTTGGTCACCACAATATATAGGCAACATTAAAAAAGTTGAAAGAGTATAGAGAAAGGTACCCAAAAAAAAAAAAAAAAAGAAAGGAATGGTAGGCCTGCCATGTGACATGATACTGGATAGACTAGGACTGTTTACTTTAGAAATGAGGAGACTCAGAGGTGATTTGATAGCTGTATACAAATCGATATTAAATGACGATTTAAGGGAATGTTTCCAACTTGAATTCAAAGAGCAAGAAAAAAGAACTAGAGGACATATCATAGGTTTTATAGGTTATCCAGAGCAGAGAAGATAGAGGCCCAGATATTCAAACTGCACCCAAAAAGAGTGCAACAGCAGGAGCAAGCACAAGTCCATTGCACCCATGCGCGAGAGGAGCAATATTCAAAAACTGCGCCTACAGTCGATGACTGAATATCGCACCACCTGCACCATAGCGCAACTAGGGAGGAGAAGCTGAGCACATCTGATGCACCATAGCACAACAAGGGATGTTCAGCTGAGCAGTCCAGAGACACCATAGGGCAACCAGAGATGCTCCCCAGCAGCAGGGCAGAAATGCAACAGCATAACCAGGGATGCAGGGGCCCACCACCCATGCCACAGATGGGCAGAGGAACACACAGCAGAACAGACATCATCCCGCACACCCCATGCACTGCACAACTGGGGGAGGGCTGGAATAACCACCAGCCCATGGAGACAAGCAACCAACCCACAGCTGGGCCATGGTGCCCCATCACACCCCCTGGCAAGCTGTGACTGACACACAAGGAGGGCCGACCACCCCATGCCACACCATCCCCCCAATGCAGAGCACACCCTGCACTGTGACCCCCAGACACCCTGCCAAGGAGCAGCATCCACCAGTGCAGGATACCCCATGCATGCCACCACCCCCACTGTGACAATACAGCCCTGTGCACCACAGAACCATGCAAGTCAGTCCCATCACGAGTGCCCATCAGTGGGTGGCAGCACACAGCGATGCAACGATGGCATACACAGTGCCACCATGCACAGCCCCCCCTGAGGTAAAGCTGAGAGACCGACCATGCGTCGGCACATGAGGTACCCCAGATCCCACCACCAGTGGTACAGCACCCTGCACACCCTCCCAAGGACACACCCCGACCCATCATTAGCCACAACAGCCAGCACAGATACCCACAGTGGTGCATGGAAGCATGGAAGCATGCACCACACTGGATGCAACACAGTGCATGGGCAAACACCCACCCATACCCAAGGGTACACCAATGCAGGGACGCAGTAGTGGGGGCAATCAAGCCCCCAGCATGGGCCCATTGAAACCGTGTACACACAGCCAGCAGTCCTCCATGGCACAGGAGTGCCAGCCACCTTGCGCAGGCACTGTGGACCTGTACGCCACCGGCATTTGCCTAGAGCACAAGTCACAGACAGTGGTGCACATCCCCTGCAACACACAGAAGCCACAGCATGGAGGTGGAACAACAACAGCGGAGGCCACAGTGTCACCCGAGGCAGAAATGCACCACACCTGTGACAGGAGGCAACCCAGCATTGTGACGGGTACAGTGGCTTCCCCTGCATGGACAGCCACCACTGACATGCCAGCAGACTGTGCATGTCACAGACATGCAAGGGTGTCAGCTGCACAGACCATGGATGGGCTGACAGGTGCACCATGGACACAGAGCATGCACCATGGACCACTGCACACAGTCATCCAGTGCACAGGGAACAACACACACACCACAGACACTGACTGATAGCTACTCCCACACTATAGTCACTTCCCCATGGACACACACACATACCCATGACTGCACCACCCCTGACACCATGCACACCACTGCAGCTGAGCACCTATAGCCCGCTGCAAATCAGAGACCACCACAGTATTCATATCAAAAGAATTGTAATCAAAAACATTCAACAAAACTATATACAATTATGTACAAATGTGGGGGAGGGCCACAAATAAGGTGGGGGTGGGTAAGGGGCAGGGGTGAACTAATGGTACAGGAAAGGAGGGGTGTGAGGGTGGATCCAGTGGGGTAGGGGAAATCAGGGGCATTTTTGTGGTCAGTGGGAGCCCCGCTCCCCGCTCCGGCTGCTCCGCCTTCCATGCCTCCGCCTGACCCCCAGCCACTCAATCCTCTGCAGATTGTCCAGCGACACCCTGGCCACAGTGAGAATTTCCTGAAGCACCTCCCTGATCATGTGCAGCTGCTGGACACCTAGGACAAGAGAGCAGAGTCAATAGGTGTGAATGCACAGCCCCATACAGCCCACACACTGTGCATGGCATACGGCCGTGGGACCTGCCTCTGTGATGGTGTGTGACCACCCACAGTGATCATGTCCACAAGACCTGCCCACCCAGGTGCACACAGCCATGTGGACAGCTGCACACACTCACTGGCCAAGACCTGCACAGCACCACCATGGCTGTTCAGTGACATGGCTATGTGGTGCAAGGGCAGTGGCACAGCCATGTTCCCACTGCACGCATGGACCACCATTGATGCACTCCCAGATATGCAGTGCCACTGGACAGTGTTGACTGTAACAAGTTGGGTGCATGGCAGTGGTGTCAATGGATGGTGGCCATGCTCCGCTGCCCGTCCTGCTACACAGCATGCAATAGTAATCATGGAGGTAAGGCACTCACCATCATCAGGCTAGTCCCTCTGCTGCTGTGGACCTCCGCCCCTCCTATTGTTCTGGTCCTCCAGCTGGTGCCTCTGCTTCCTCGCCAGCTGTCTCTCTTCTGGCCCTAAGGTGCAAACATGGAGAGAGGAACATCAGTACAATCCTGTAGCAAAGTCCCCCTGCCCCCATGTGTGTGCAATCCCACCCAGCCAGATCCACCCACCCCACACCCTGATAACACCACCACAGCCAACACCGGATGGTCCCCCCCATGTTCCGGACACATGCAACCATGATACCCATATGGAAGATAAAAGTGTATGGACATTACACCTACCTGGCCATGGCACCATGCCCTCCTGGCAGCAGGTCTGGGTCCCTCCGCCTCAGGTCCCCATTCCTGTGGTGGCACTGCTCTGCCATCCTCCCCATTCCTGTGGCCTCCTCCAAGGTGTCAGCCACCTCCTGCCACACCTGGCTCCTAGACCTGTCCAGGGGTGCCTCCCCAAACAGTGGGCCAAAAAGTGTCTCAACAATGCAACCAGGTTTGCCATTTCAATCTGGCTCCACTGGGCAGCTCTCCTCCACGCCATCTCTCTTGCTCAGTAGGTTCGAAATGGCGCTCTGCAGCATGGTTCCACCACATGCAGATGCTGCGCAGTACAGCGTTGCCATTCCATATCGTGCTGTCACCAAACAGTGCGATAGTGGTGCACCCATACCTGATGCATGGCACCTAGGGGGCAAAGGTCAGGCACAGGGTCAAGGGTCTCTAACGCATGGACAGGCACAGCGCGATTGGAACCCAATGCTTGTAGCATGATTGGGTGCCTGTGTGCTACCTCCAGTAGCGGCCTACCGCGCTGTTGCCTCACTGTGCTTACGATGCCCCAGTTCCACAGCACCATATAGGTGAACATTGCTGTAGTGCCACTGGCACAATAGTGGCCGTGCCCTGCATTGCCTTGCATGCACAGCACGTTAGCAGCACGGTAGGCACCTGCGTCATCAACCGGGGCATGCGCAGTTAGGTGTGTACTGTGCATGTCACAGAACTGCGCCCTTGGCTCAGCACGTTCAACACAATTGCGCAAAGTGCAAAAGCGCGATATTCAGCCATCATATGCAAATCAGCTAATCAGCCATTCAGTGGGGCAGCACTGCAATTTGCATCCACTTAAAGTTGCACCTCACCTCATTTGCATGGGTTGCATTATAAAAGTGCGACATTGGGATGCATTGGCCATAGTCGGTACTGCAGTCTATTGATGAGTTGCATGCTGTTTGAGAGTGTGGACTGTGGATTTTGGGACATGCATGGGACTGCACAGTCACAGGTAACAACTTTCATTCTCACAGGCTGAATCATGACTGAGAGAGTTGTGGGAGAAGAGGAACAGAGTTGTGGGAGGAGGAGGCGGCCAAATTTCACTAAGGCCGAGACGGATGCCCTGTTTGAGGCCTACCTGGACCAGGAGCCACTTCTCAGCGGACCCCAGGGAACACCACAGGCCCGTGCTGCTGCATGGGAGGAGGTGGCACATGCTGTGAACCTGTGTGGCAGCCACCAGCACTCTGTGCAGGAGTGCAAAAAGAAGATGGGCACAGACAGGAGGAAGTTTAAGGAGAAGGTGGCTGCTATCAGGGCAGCACGATCTGCTACAGGTGGGGGACAGCCAGAGGTGCTACGCCTGACCCCACCTGAGGAGAGGGTTGCTGGTTGTATGCAGCATTGTGCCATTTAGGGTTTTCCAGGTGGTGGCTTCCAGACGGGTGGTAGCCTGTCACTGCATGGTAGGTCATGGTCTGTCTATTGGAGGGGCAGGGTAGGTCACATGCAGTAACGCGACTTTGTTTTCCCTTACTGATCCTGAGCATCTGCATGGGTCAGCGGTGGTGGGCCTCTCCACTGAGGCCAGTCAGATGGAGATGGAGGAGGGCCCATCCACCTCCACAGGAATATGCGGCTCAGTGCGACAGTGGGCCCACCTGGCTGTCCAGACTGATGTTGTTGGAACAGGTGTGGAAGAGGCCCTGCCCATGTCCCAGCGTGCCAGCATCCACAGACGCCAGCATGCTGTGACTTGGGCTGGTGCTGGGTCCGTCACCGATGATGATGTCACTAACGTCATGGGCAGTGACTCGTGTGTGCCACAGGATGGCCACAGAGCAGGTAACATCACGGTCATGGCTGTGGGTGGTGCCACTGTGGAGGCCTGTGTGACATCACAGTCCCAGCCTGTGCCTGTCAGCACCAGTGAAGCAGCACTGGTGTGTGTACAGAGCAGTGGGCCTGTTGTGGCCACTGCAGCAGCACCAGTGAGCCCTGGGGAGTGGCAGCCGGAGGGGCAGCATCAGCAGTCGGCCAATGTGCTTGGGGTACAGTGTCAGGGGCAGCGTCAGTGCACCACCTGTGGACATGCCCAGACCTGGTCCTGGTGTGCAGCACCCACCCTCAAGGAATGCTGAGCATCAGGGCCATGCTCACCCTGAGGGACAGGATGCCGAGCAGGCAGATGACCTCTTGGATGAGCATACCCACATACTGCAAGCATCAGTCAACCAGCAGATGTGGCTTGTGACATCGGTGGATGCACTGTGTGTGGCTCTGGAGCAGGCAGAGGAATGTCGCAGCAGAGACACCGCCCTGATCCTGGCAGGGATGGACCAGTTGCAGGAGGATGTGACCACTGCCATTGACAGGCAGACACAGGCATTCACTGCTGTCATGGCCACATTGGGCACACAGTTATTTGCCCATGCATTGCAGACACCACGCAGTGAACTGTCTACCCCCCATTCCCAGCGTTGTGCGACACCATCCTTGCCGACACCGGGTTCAGCTATGGGCATCCCGAGCATGTTCGGTGTGTTGCAGACCCCTGCATGAGCACGGTCGCTGTCATGCAGTGGAACTCCTGGGGGACCATCGGTGCCACCCCATGAGGTCAGTGGTCAGTCTGTCAGTGCTGGCAGGTCTCGGTGGGGCTGCCCATGCATCCGTGGTGGACGGGGCACTGTGGCGTGTGACTGACCAGTCTCCCAACACAGCTACTGTCTGATGCTGCCCTGTGTGCATTGTGTCATTTAGCGGGCAATGCATGGGTGGGTACCCGGCCCTGCACGCAGACACACAGTCCATCTGCACACCCTCCCGGCTGCTGTCCACAATTGCATGTGCATGATGATGCCTGCTTTGTGCTGTACACCAATGTGCAATGGTGCTCAGCATCTGACACATGCACAATGACTGGCAGTGGATGTGGTGGTCTGTGGAAATGTGTGTGGCTAGGGGTGGCATTCTGGGTCAGTGTGCCTCCTACCCTTTGTGCATGTCTGGTGCGTTTTGTGTGTGTGTGGGGAAATGGATGTACTCCGCAGCATGTGGCAGCAGTGCGCTGAAGAATTGGGTGAGGTGGCGTGACACGGCTGACTGGGTTATGCCTGTGGTGTCCCCAGTTGGTCTCTAGAAGGTACCCGTGGTGAGCAAGCACATGTAAGTTGTCACTTTGGTCTCCACTGACACAGCATGGCTCCGTCGTGTGGGTGCCTGCATCACATCACTGCACAGCCCACGGAGCTGCCTCAGAATTGCCCAATTAAGGCACTACCAGCCCACAATCTCTGTATCACTATACAGTTCAAAGCTGGTGCAGGCTCAGTACTGCCTGTTGGGGGCATACCGCCGATGGTCCCTTCCATGGCCGTGCCCCCCTGCTGCCCGCCTTCTCACCCTCCTCATTACTGCCTCCATCTGGGTGGTGGCACTGGCCATGTCTCTGGCTTGTGTTCACCTCCCCGGCAGCTGTTTCTGTGTTCTCCCCGCTGTCCTGGCTGCTACTTCCCCTGCACCGGGAACACCTGACTGTGCTGGCCTCACTGCTGTGTGGCAAGTACTTCCCCCTTCTGCACTGTGGCTCCCCACACCTTCCCCTGAGCCTGTGGGTTCCAGGTGCCCTTTCCCTGGCTTGCCCTGTGTGTCCCTGCTGCCCAGTTTCTCTGGCTAGAGTTCAGCCTCATGTGCCTTCCCTGTAGCGTTCTTGCACCTCTCCCTTGCTCCTTTTTATTTTGGCTCATTTCCGCTATGGCACAACTTTTGCTTGCTCCCCTATTGCGCATGGCGCATGTTGTTGAATATCGTACTGCGCCATTTATGCATGGTTCCTCCCCCTTCAGTTGCACATACATTCATTATCATTGTGCTGTTGCTCAGCGTGATTTGGGGGCTCAACTGCCTCCCGCTGAATTGCAGAATGGCGTGATTGACTTCCAGCGCAGTGCAACTTTGCTGGCGCATGGCGAAACTCTCTTGAATATCTGGGCCATAAAGTCCATAATGCTCACCATTTAATAGTACCCCTTTATATTTATATTTATTAAGTACTTATCCAGTCTATGTTTAAATTTCTCACTGGTTTTACTGGCCACCACCTCCATAGGTAGGCTATTCCATACTTTTTGTACTCTTATTGAAAACCAGTATTTACTTCTGTTGGAGTGGTATCTCTTGGCTGCGATTTGTAGGGGATGTGTTCTCATACTGTAACATTGGTCCTTGGTATTGAAATCGAGCTGATACCACAGGGCAGGGCCTGAGAAAGCTTTATAAACCAGGAACATATCGCCTCTTAACCGATGGTATTCCAGACTATACATTCCCAACTCCTCCAATCTGTCCTCATATTCCAGATCTTGTGTTTCTCTAATGAGTTTGGTTGCCCAACTCTGTACTCTCTCGAGTTCTCTAATTTCCATTTTTGTGCCTGGTGCCCAAAACTGGGCACAGTACTGCATATGGGGTCTGACCAGGGAAGTATAAAGGGGAACTATGACCTCTCTGTCTCTGATCCTAATACGTCTTCTAATGCAGTTTAGGATACTGCTCGCCTTTCTGACCACTTGATTGCAGTGTATTTTAGAGCTTAGATCATTTGATATTCTAACTCTCAGGTCTCTTTCATCTGTAACTTCTCTCAATGTTATTCCATTTAAACTGTACTTATGTTTAAGTTTTTTTGTACCCAAATGCATTACAGTGCATTTATCAGCATTAAAGGTGAGTTTGTGTGTTTTTGGCCCCTCTTCCAGTTCTCCCGAGGCCGTTTGAAGTATGCCTGTATCCTTAATGTTGTTTACCTGTAGGCCCAGTCTAGTGTCATCTGAAAATTTAGACACCCAGATCTGCTCCTTGGGTTTCATAGGGGATCTATATATATTAAATAGGATGGGCCCCAGAATGGAACCCCGTGGGACCCCACTAGTAGCCTCTGACCAGTTTGAATAAATACCTCTTATACACACTCTTTGCTTCCTATCAGTCAACCAAGACTCAATCCATTTACTGATGTTACCCGGGATGCCATGTTCAATTAAGGCATCAATTAGTTCCCCATGAGGGACTTTATTGAGAGCCTTAGAGAGGTCAAGAAAAATGACATCCACCGACATTCCATCATCCAATGCACTGCTAGCCTTGCCATAAAATTTCAGGAAATTTGTCTGACATAAGCATCCTTTGGTGAAGCTGTGCTGTTCGTAGTCCCCCCTTATGGCAACACCAACACAGTGAACTACACTCCTGTCAGCAAAATTGACACTTTGCTGACAGGTCGCTATGTTGGTGTGCCCAAGACAGGTACATGCTGTCTCCCGGTCCTGCACATCCACCCCGACTTAACTCTGACTGGAGTTAAGAATCCTTTAATAGCGGGTGCGGGGGGTGCAGCCCCTGATGTGGGGGATTAGGGGATGAAGCCCTGTGATGAAAGCAGGACCAGGAGTCTGTCACTGAATCATGCTGACCATGCTTTGTGGTTGACATGATTCCTGTTGCTGTAATGCTGGGTGACATCAGAGATGTCAAACAGGTGTGGTAGAGTCCGTGCTGTATGTGGTCAACATCTCCTCTATCTTGCATATGTTGTACCATATGGTTCTTGATGATCTCTTCTGAAACCTTCCCTAAATCAGCTGTCAGCTGTATGGGCCTGTAGTTCCCTACTTCGTGTTTGAACACCTTTTTATGTGGTACCACCTCTGCCAGTCTCCATACCTCTAGCACTTCTCCTGATTCCAGGGATGCCTGGAATATGGCTGTAATAGGGCCTACCAATTCATTAGCCAATTCTCTGATAATTCTGGGGTGCAACACATCTGGGCCTTGAGCTTTATTTTGGTCTAATTTGAGTAATCTCTCCCTGACATTACTATGGTCAATGGTTAGACAAGGTGTACCTGTTAATAGTAGGTGATTTTTAGTACTGCAGGAGTTATCCTTTTAGACTGATGTAAAGAAGTTGCTAAATTGTGTGGCCATTTGTCCATTTTCAGTGACAGATGATCCATCCCCCTTTTTAAGTGGTCCAATAATTTTGACCCCTCCCCTTTCATTGTTCATATATGAATAAAAGAATTTGATTATCCTTAACTTTGCTGGCTAGGCATAGCTTGCATTTTTTTCTAGCCTGGGCAATTGCTTTCTTTGCTTACCTAACTCATTGTCTCCTAGCAGACACCTGTAGTCGTCAATAAAATACACTGGTGTGTCCTGAGGACTCCTACAGAAGTCAGCTACTGACTTCCTGTGTGCCCTTGCAACATCTGGAGACGTCACTTATATATTTTAATATACAATATAACTGAATAGAATATAATATATATTTGATTGCATAGCACTGTTGGAAAGGTAATTTTGTGCTGAACAACTTTGCCATGGATATTTTGTGTATATCATGTATACTTTAGGAGTTATTCACTTATTCACATTTGTTTATGATATGGTTTGTATGGCTTAGTTATGTTGCCTATTTTAGTGAAAAAAAAAATATTTTTTTTTTTGCTGTTTCAACCAGCACAGAAAAACAATGAAATGACATATTATTATTTGCATACCACCATTGGAAAGGTAATTTTGTGCTGAATAAATTTGCCACACATACTTTTTGTCTAGCACTTTTGGTTCTTGAGCTATTAGGATTTGTTTGTGGCATGCTGACTATAGCCTGATTTTGCTTTGAAAGGCCCAGGATTCACTGTTAACAGTAAACAGGAGACAAGTGGTGCAACTTGTCCCAGCAGGTCACTTGTCCACTTTTTTTGGCCCGTACATATGCTTTGTTCGTTATGTTTGTACTTTTTTTGACTGCAGCTGACATCCATGCAGGTGATGTTCTAGGTGTGTTGTATTTCTTTCTATGAGGCACATGCTTCTTTACTATTGTAGTAATTTTCTTTTCAAAGGTAGCCCACTTCTGGTTTAATGTAAGATCCCTAAAATCTCTTCTCATGCCCACTTTGCCAATTCCTTACACATACTACTGTAATCAGCCTTTTGGGAATTGTAGATAACTGTGTCCCCCCTTGATTTTGGTTATGTCATTTAATAAAGTAAAGCTAACCATATTATGGTCACTTAATCCTAGTGGGGTTAAAACTGTACAGTTCTGGATAGTTTCAGGCATATTACAGAGGTCTAAGTCCAGGATATGATCCCCTCTGGTGTTTTCATACACAAATTGCTTTAGCCCTGCCAAAGTAAAGAGTTCCATATACTGCCATTCTATAGCTGAGTTGGCCATGTGTTTGACCTAGTCAATGCTAGGCAGGTTAAAGTCCCCCAGAAGAATACAGTTAGTCTCTGCTGTGAGTGTTTTTTAAATAATCTAGGAGTGCTGTGTCATCATTAACTGAGTATGAGGGAGGTCTGTATAACACTCATATGTCTATTTTAAGTCCATTTGTAGGGGAACGTTTAATCCATATTAGTTCTAGAGGATCCCAGTGGTTGGTGTCAACTTGCTCAGATGTAATTTTGCCCAATATATGTCACTGCTCCTCCTCCCCAGTCTCCCTCCATCTCTGGAATAAAATACATATCCAGGGATCTGCTTGTCCCATGTTTTTCCCTATTCCACCATGTTTCCATGATGGTACATAAATGAACTTTATCCCTATCTAGGGTTTATCTGAGCTCACCAGATTTGTTGACTAGGCATCTGGCATTCAATAGCAGACAATTACAGTTTTGTTGGCTTCTGGCTATAGTACCTTTGTCTTTGGTATGGGTAGATGTCTGTCCCTCATCCCCCCTCAATAATGGTTTAAATGATTGTCAATTGATGCCCTAAGTTTTTGTGCCAGTATTCTTTTGCCCATTTTGCTTAGGTGTAGACCATCAGGAGCAAATAAATCTTTGCCCTGGAAATCTTCCTTATATTTAATGAATGTGTGTCCCTCCCTAAAACACCACCTCCTTAACAGTCCATTAAGCTGGCATATGTCATTGTTCTTGCTCATGCTTGCTCTTGGGACTGGTAGGATTTCTGATACCAGAATGTCACATCCCTTATCCCGAAGTGCAGCTCCCAAGTCCCGCTGTATATACGCCATGTTTCTTTTACCTATATCATTGACTCCTACATGTAGAACAGTGACTGGGTTTATTGTATTTTCCAGTAACCCTGGAAGAAGCTGCCTAATATCCCCTATTCCAGCCCCTGGGAGGACACTCACTGTGGTATATTCAGTATGGTGCCTGCACAGGGTCGATCAGTAGCTCTTAAGATGGAATCATCTATCACTAGGACATTGCATGTGTCAGAGTGTAGCCCCCCCAAAAAATACCCATATCATCCTGGCCAGCTGTATTAACTGGAGGGTTACTAGTTTCTGCGGATGACTGTTGTTCTCTAGGTTGATATAATGAGGGATCTGTATTAGTCTTGGTTGGTGCTTGAAAGCTATTATGTAAGGGTAGGTTCCTTGTGCCTCCAATGTTTCTTCTCCCCTTTTTGGGGGCTTTATGTACTAGGCACCATTCTTCCAGTGTATTTTCTTAAACTGTGCTATCAGTATGTGATTTGATCCAACTAACAGAGTATATTCATAACACAGAAAAGAGAGGAAAATGGTTCAGACAGAGGGTGGTACAAATTTGTAGCAAACTAACTGAGATGATAGTTACGAGTGGCAGTTTACCGATGTTCAGACATAGATTGTATGAGCATCTTTTAGAAAGAGGGATCCATGGTTACAACCTTTGAAATATATGGTGGAAAGACTGTAAAGCCTCCCCATTGTCCAAAGAGTCTTATGTTCCTGTGTATTAATTTGTTCTTTTTTTCCAGCACAGCCACACTGAGCTATGACAATGTATTATTTGGTCCATCTGGGGGGAAGGGGGGCTTACAAGAACTTGTTTTTCGGATGGGGGAATGTTGACAACAAGAAGGCAAAATCACACCACCTAGACTGCTTCATCTGTGGATTGCTCTCCCACAAGAACACATGTTCCCATGTTACTCAGCATCTTTCTCCTATTAACAGGTTTCTCTTACTCAAATCATTATCCCTTTAAAGAGGTTCCTAATACATTAACAGTACAGGGACAAAAAAAGTATATCAAAACTTTCTTTAAGTCCTTAATTCTGATGCTGATCCTCATCTCAGGTAATGTTCATCCAAACCCTGGCCCCCAACAGTCTAGCCCCTGTGGTGCTGACGGGTATGGGGGGCTCTGCCTGGCTACCATCAATATCTGTAGCCTCCTCAAAAAGCTGGATCTTTTCACTGTCTGGGTCACACTCCACAACCCAGATATAATATCAGTAATTGAGACATGGCTATCACCTAAGACCCCTGACACTGCAATAACAATTCTGGGTTATGCCATTTTCAGGCAAGACAAATGCTCTAAGAAGGGGGGGGAGGCTGTTCCCTGTACCTAAAGGACACTCTAATTGGGCACAGCCTACCTATACCTCACCCTGCAAGCAAAATCCAGGTCCTTGCCACAAAAATACATCTGGGGACCCACCATAAAACACTGATGATGGGATCAGTCTACATACCCCCCAAACATACCAACCAAGGATTGAACTCCGTACTGGACATCATTCATTCCTTAGATCATAAATCTGAAGCTATCCTTCTCGGGGACTTTAATGTAAATTGGTCTTCCCCCAGTGTACATAAGTATAAAGATGCCTTGACAGCTGCCAATTTCTCCCAAATGGGTAAAACGCCCAATCAAGTAAATTACTGAACAGGTACCTCAACTCTTCTGGACTGGGTTCTTACAAACTGCTCTGAACACATTACTAATACAGTAGTTCTCCGTGACTGTATAAATGACCACTCACCAGTCCTACTATCATAGTCCAACAAATTCATTAAGACCCCCCTAAAGTCATCAACAGCAGAAAACTACTACCTGACCAGCTGTGGTCACTAAAAACATGCCTACGAGATCACTACCGGTCACCTACAGATGCAGCCCCAGATGTGGACACTGCAGTTGACTACTTTATCCAAGCTTCAACACAGCCTGTGATGCACATGCACTCTTCATGAAATGCAAGATTAAAGGTGTTACAAACACTTGGATTAACCTTGGTCTCCTGAATGAAGGCCCAGGATCACCTCTGGCAACGTGCTAAGCTGACCAGAAACAGGGAAGACACTCAAGCCTTCAAAGCTGAAAGAAATGCCTGTACCCGAGCAATTCAAAATGAAAAGGCCAACTACTACAAAACAGTGCTAACAAACTCCTGGAAAGATGGAAATAAGTTTTGGGCTAGCCTAACGTAACTAACTGGAAAAAAAAAACAAAAGTCCCACCCGCTATGGTCTACCTAAATGGCCACATCATCACAGATCAAGTCATCATTGCAAATGCCTTTAATGTAGCATTTACCAACCTTAGCCATGTTTCACAGCCAACTTTTTTTGATCCCCTCAAGATACCATTAACTCAGTCAAAGTCAGAAATTTTGAGGGAAATCCACTGTTCCACTTCAAAGCCATCTCCAAGGACATCTCAAAAATGTACCTCCCTTCGACTACTTGGAAAGTCTAGATCAAGCAGCTACTCCCTCAACCTGAAACTCCTCACTCTTACCCTCGATGAAGTCCTGACCCCCCCTCACTAAAATCCTTAACAAATCTCTCATGCTCTCACAGCCATAATGACACCTATCCACAAAAGTGATGATAAATCTGTTACAAGCAACTATAGACCAATCTCCATTCTCTCCCCTCTCTCAAAAGCGCTGGAGAGAATAGCTGCTGACCAACTGATAGAATACCTTACTAAGTATAACCTGCTATGTCAAGAAAAAAATGGATTTGCAAGGACCACAGCATGACCACGGCACTCCTAGAGCTTACCTTCTACATTCACAATGCCCTAGACCAAGGGGATCTTGTTGACACCATCTTCATCGACCTAACTAAGGCATTTGACACTGTCAACCATTCACTACTGCTTCAACAACTATCTCTAATAGGCCTATCTCTGGACACAACTCTTTGGTTTCAGAGCTACCTCAGTGACTGAACACAGCAGGTAAAAATTAGTGACTCCCTCTCAACACCCATCTTGGTCCAATCAGGAATCCCACAAGGATTCATCCTGGTTCCTATGCTTTTCAGCATTTTCCTAAACAGCCTCCCTTCATCTTGCGCAGAAAAAATCCTACTGTATGCCTATGATGCTGTCCTCTTCACCTCCCACTCTGACCCCTCCTTTCTTCAGTTGCTACTACAAGAAAACTTCACTGATGTAGAAGCATGATTTAAATCCCACAAGCTTATTCTTAACTACAGCAAAACCAAGTCAATGCTGTTCCATGGTACCCACAGCAAACATAAAAACAGAGACCTCTCTATCTCAAACAGCAGAGGGACCACCCTTGAACAAGTACATTTATTTAAATATCGTGGGGTAATTCTTGACCCAACACTTGGATACTTTGAACATATCAACTACGTAGCAAAAACTGTGAATACCCACATAGGCCTGCTCTGTAGACATAAGAACTGCCTCACAGAAGAAGCCCTAAGCACTGCCATTCACAGTTCAGTAATCTCTATAATAGACTATGGGCTTGTAATCTACTGGTCTGCCACTGACACAGCTCTCTGATGCATCGCCACAGCACTAAACAAGGCATGTCATCTTGAAACATCTGCAAACCACCTTACACACTCCTGTGAGATCTATGAACATGCAAACTGGCTCCAACTATCTGGCAGAATTAAATATCAAACCTGCATCCTAGCAAAAAGGCAAACATTGAACCTACTACCTCCTGGATCATAGGCACTGCTGAGACCATATAGCAACCCATGACAAACCAGGAATTCAAACAACCTCTCCTTCACTGTTCCCCTTTGTAGAACTACCCAAGGCCAACAATCCTTCTTTTCAGATCCTCCTCCTGGTTCAATACCCTGCCAGCAGAAGTTACCAGCAAAGCAACCCTGGGTGCCTTTAAGCTCAGTCTGTGTCAATACCTCATCTTCTGTGCCTCCTGCGACTGCTACACCTAAATGGTTTATCCCCACCCTTCCCTCCTACTCCTTCCCGCCTCCTCTACTCCCTCCACACACCTCCTGCTGACCTACCCCACTTTCTCTTTCTCCCTCTTTGCACCAGCCTCTGGCCTCGCCTCCCTCTGTCTGATGGCTACCTATATGAATCTATATTGTTTAAATTGTTATAGAAGTGATTTGCACAATTGTAATGTTTTGGTAATTGACAAAGTCCTCCAGCTTCTATGTTTATTTCTCTTTTGCACACTACCACTGCCTGTTCTAATGTTTCAAGTAACCTGAGGTGGTACCTTTGTAAAAGAGCCCCTGGTTTAAAGGTGTATCTGATTCCCTTAAAAAAAACACCTCTTACTGTAAGTACCATGGGATCTTGATCTTGCACATTGAAAGACAACAGAGAATGTAGAAGGGACCTTGGTTTAACATCTCATCTAAAGAGCAGGCAACTGAGCAGATTCTGCTAAAAAGATTTAGACAGAAACATAGTAAGAAGTTGCTCAACTATAGCAAGAGGTTTTGATTTGTGATTTGTGCAGTGCTTCAGTCAGTGTAGGGGAGGGACTGGGATTTTCCCTTTGCTGTTAAAAGGCACTATCAGTAATTTTGACTGTATTGTTGAATAGCTATTTGCTGGTATAACACTACTTGTAAAATAGTGAATGTGAAATGAATGTCTCTTGCATGCACATTTTGAAAATGCCTTCCTGTTTGCTGCTGCTGATAGATTTTATAAATGCATTTAAGAAGGTGCTGAGGTGCTGAAGATGTTCAGGTTCCCCCTGGTTTTATATATATATATATATATATATATATATATATATATATATATATATATATATATTATTCTATGCAAAACTTCATTAATGCATCAGTTAGGGTTCTTCTACAGTGACAAAAGTGAGGAAATTTGATATTTGGGTTTCCCACCCCCACTGCCCCCAACAACAGACATCCGGGGTGTGCGTTGGGGTCGTTAGCTAACTCTCACCCCATTCCATTTGTAAACAAGCTGAGGTGGTACAGTGTAGGAGAATGGGGTGAGAGGACCGATGACCCCAACGCACACCCCGATGCCTGTTGGTGGGGGCAGGGTGGGAGTGGGGTGCAAGGGGTGGGAACCCTAATGTCAAATTTCCTCACTTTTATCACTGTAGAAGAATCCTAACTGATGCATTAACAAAGTTTTTTGCATAGAATTTCCTTACTTTTTAAGAAAGAATATAAAAGTAGAATGTTGTGCCAGTTGGTGCAAGCGTGGAGCCCGCATGTGATTTTGTGTGATTATAGTAACAGTAAGTGCAAAGCAAATGCAAGCACAAATGGTTACACACATGGTGATGCAAATGTAAATGGTAATGCAAACAGCAATAGGAATGCAAGCGCAAAGTGACGACAAAGTGAACAGTGACTTAAACAGAGACACAAATGGAAGTGCGTAAAGAATGCAACTGATAACGATCACGTTCACAGTACCACAATTGTAAACACAAATGGTAATGGTAACAGCAACAATAATGCCAATGTAAACAGAAATGCAAGCACGTATGAAAATGCAAACTGTAACGTGCACAGTCACGGAACCACAATTGTAAATGCAAATGGTAATGGTAACAGCAACAATAATGCCAAAGGAAAGAGAAATGCAAACGTAAATGCAAGTGCATACAGAAATGCAAACCGTTATGTGCACGGTCATGGTACCGCAATTGTAAACGTAAATGGTAACGGTAACAATAAAGCCAAAAGAAACAGAAATGCAAGCGCGTACAGAAACACAAACCATAATGTGCACGGACACAGTACAGCAATTGCAAATGAAATGGTAATGGTAACAGCAACAATAATGCCAAACGAAACAGAAACGGAAACACAAGTGCAAATGAAAATGCAAACTGTAATGCACATGGTGGCGTAGATGGGAACGGTGATGCGAATGGTAATGGAAGCACAACTGGAAATGCTAACTGGCACAGTAATGAAAGGGCACACCCTTCTTTTCCCCAGAAACTGCATTGAAAAAACACAGTGAAAACAAAGAGTGAATGCATGATAATTGACCTCGGAGCAGAAAATGAGGACTTGGAATACTAAATTGTTTATATCTCAGGAACCATATGACATAGAAAAAAAATGTAAATTTTGCATGAATTATGACTTTCCTGGCTAGTTTTGTACTTAGCCTCCATTTGGGGGGGCTGAGCATTTTTGTGTCGAAAAGTCCGTATCTCACACCGTTTCCGAGAAACGGGCCCTGAAAGACGCGACTGATGCCATAATGTTATCCTATGGCAAAAAGTGTCAACTTTGGAGTGCTTTCACTGTGCCTCCCTGTAATATTTTTTCACCAAACCACCAAAAGGCACATCTGTGGGGTATTGGCTTTCTTCCATCCAAATTTCAGCCCAAAAGATGAAACCATTATTTTGCAGCAGGGCGGCAAAGAATTCCTGTAATGCGGAGGGTGCCGTAATGTTATCCTATGGGAAAAAGTGTAAATTTTATAGTGCCTTAACTTTGCTGCCCTGTAATATTTTTTGACCAAGCCACCAAAAAGCACATCTGTGGGATGTTGCCTTTGTTCCCTCCGAATTTCAAGTAAAAAGACCAAACGCTTTCCAAGATATTCAATATCAAAGCTTACTAAAATTTCCTTATCTATTCCATTATAAAAAATCTGTCCATCTTGGCCCTCCCCCACGAGCAAAGAATCTCACGATCAAAGAATTTGCAGAGTCACGAACAAAGAATTAGAAACCTTATAAATCAAAAAACTGAAGGTATTCCGATAAACCACCACCATGGTTCAACAGAACAAAGCCCCCTGAAGAAAATCTACCCTCATTTGACTTCCTAGGACACTCCTGGGCTGAGAAAATAGATTTTTTAATCTGGCCATCTTGTCCCTCGCTCATGATGCACGATCACAATCAAAGATTCTCATGACCAAAAAATTTGCAGGCTCACAATCAAAGAAATTGCACACGTACGATCAAAGAATAAAAAATGGTGAAACACAAATTTTTCACTGATTTGAAGCACACCAACACCATGGTTCGATAGAACGAACCCTTCTGAGCAAAACCCTTCCTTATTTGTGTCCCTAGCCCATCCCTGAGCCGAGATATTTGTGTTTTTAGGTCGTGATGCAAGATTGCAATCAAAGAATCTCACTATCAAAGAATTTGCAGGCTTGCCATCAAAGATCGTTAGTGAGCCATGAATTATGAATTTAAAAGCTTATAACTCTATTTTTTGAATGATTTTGGATGAAACCAAAGGCATGGTTTGATAGATCAGATACCCTGAGTAAAACCCATCCAAAGTTTTACTTCAGAAGTGACCCCTGAGCCGAGATATTTGTGTTTTTCTGATCGGAAATTTAAAAGCAAAATGGTGGACCTCGCGATCAAAGAATTTTTGAAATTCCTCAGGGACAAAGATTCTTGAACTGTGAGGCTGCAAATTCTTTGATCGCGAGGTAGGATGAGATGGCCAGAACCCCATTCTTTGTTCGCAAAATATACATATAAATTTGCCCATTGACTTATAATAGTAACTTAAAAGTGCCATAACTTTTGAATGCCATAATATTTCTTCACCAAACAAAAAGCACATGTTTGGCCACCAAAGCTCTTTCAACGAGCAATCTTTCAGAGTGGCATGCCACATGACGGCCTGCAGGACCACATTCAGAATGCCAAAAGGTGCCTCTAAAAATGGATAATTTTGCATTTTTCAGTGCTTTCGTACACAAAAACTGGCACTCCGACCAAAAAGCAATTTGGAAAATCAAGAGATCTACTATGCCTCAATATGTGTACCAAATTGCAGGCAAATCCATTGAATGGGTACAAAGCTATTAATGCCCAGACTTTTGACTTTAGTATGTAAATGACCACTGAACCCTAACTATAGTGGCGCAACCACGCCACTATACATATATATATATATATTATAAGGAGGAACCTGAACATCTTCAGTGCCCTTTTAAATGCATTTATAAAATCTATCAGCAGCAGCAAATAGAAAGACATTTTCAAAATGTGCATGCATATATATATATATATATATATATATAGACAAAGAACCTCTGTGCGCAAACGCTGAGCAACGGTTACCCCAAAGAGCATTTGGCTGGGAAGCCAAGTTTCAAGAAAATACAAAATCACACATGCCCCACAATGCAAAGCATCATGGGCTGCATATGCAAATCACCACAGAATGTTATGCTGGTCTAACTTTAAGCAGAATTGCATGGTGCGAAAGGCCCTCACACAGTTTGCAAAGAGTGCTAACAGAAGACATAGACACGTGTTTCGTCCTACCAGGACTCATCAGTGTGCCTCGTCTGTTTGACACCCCAGTGGAATGGACCAGCTACCCTGGAGGCAGTGTGCCTTGGATATATTGTGGTGAACCCATTAAAATAAAAAACTATTTAAAAGACAAAAGAACCTCTGTGCAAGCGCTGAGGCAAGGGTTATCCCAAAGGGCATTTGGCTGGGAAGCCGTTTCAAGAAAATACAAAATCGCTGATGCACTCACTGCAGCATCAGGCTGCATGAACACAGAATGTTATGCTGGTCCGTCTTTGCTATGGTTGCCGAAGCAGTTCTTTCACAGTGCTTGGGGCAGGCACAGAAGACATAGACACGTGGTTCATGCTCCTGTTAGCACCCTTGCAAACTGTGTGAGAGGCCTTTCGGCACCATGCAATTCTGCTTAAAGTTGGACCAGCATAATATTCTGTGGTGATTTGCATATGCAGCCCATGATGCTTTGTATTGTGGGGGCATGTGTGATTTTGTATTTTATATATATATATATATGTATATATATATACACAGAGTATATATATATATATATATAAAAGACAAAGAACCTCTGTGCGTAAACACTGAGGCAAGGTTTACGCACAGAGGTTCTTTGTCTTTGTCTTTTAAATAGTTTTTTATTTTAATGGGTTCACCACAATATATCCCAGGCACACTGCTTTAGGGGTAGCTGGTCCATTCCACTGGGGTGTCAAACAGACGAGGCATACTGATGAGTCCTGTAGGACGAAACACGTGTCTATGTCTTTGTTAGCACCCTTTGCAAACTGTGTGAGAGGCCTTTCGCACCATGAATTCTGCTTAAAGTTGGACCAGCATAACATTCTGTGGTGATTTGCATATGCAGCCCATGATGCTTTGCATTGTGGGGCATGTGTGATTTTGTATTTTCTTGAAACTTGGCTTCCCAGCCAAATGCCCTTTGGGGTAACCCTTGCCTCAGTGTTTACGCACAGAGGTTCTTTGTCTTTAAATAGTTTTTATTTTAATGGGTTCACCACAATATATCCCAGGCACACTGCTTTAGGGTAGCTGGTCCATTCCACTGGGGTGTCAAACAGACGAGGATACTGATGAGTCCTGGTAGGACGAAACACGGTCTATGTCTTCTGTTAGCACCCTTTGCAAACTGTGTGAGAGGCCTTTCGGCACCATGCAATTCCTTAAAGTTGGACCAGCATAACATTCTGTGGTGATTTGTATATGCAGCCCATGATGCTTTGCATTGTGGGGGCATGTGATTTTGTATTTTCTTGAAACTTGGCTTCCCAGCCAAATGCCCTTTGGGTAACCATTGCCTCAGTGTTTACGCACAGAGGTTCTTTGTCTTTAAAGAGTTTTTATTTTAATGGGTTCACCACAATATATCCCAGGCACACTGCTTTAGGGTAGCTGGTCCATTCCACTGGGGTGTCAAACAGACGAGGCATACTGATGAGTCCTGGTAGGATGAAACACATGTCTATGTCTTCTGTTAGCACCCTTTGCAACTGTGTGAGAGGCCTTCGCACCGTGCAATTCTGCTTAAAGTTGGACCAGCATAACATTCTGTGGTGATTTGCATATGCAGCCCATGATTCTTTGCATTGTGGGGGCATGTGTGATTTTGTATTATATATATATATATATATATATATATATATATATATATATATATAATTATAGTAAGGCAATCATCCATCAACCCGACAGTACATATATATGTGTGTGTGTGTGTATATATATATATATATATATAAAACTTAGAGTCAGGCAATCATAGGTAAAAAAGGAGGGACCTCATGTAACGTACAGGAGGGGCAGACACAGAAAAGGGGGGATGGCACTGAGTTTATAGCGAGGGGAGGCTGTGATTGGAAGGCTATGGTGACAGCTCATACCACCACCTTTGGTGGGCTTGTCACCACTCCCCATAAATCCAAGGAATCACATACATACCCAGAAAGAAAAATGCAGAACCTGGGCATCTCGACCACAGAGACCTCAATTAGCTTTCTGCAGTAAGATAGCAACCTCAAAAATCACTCAGGAGCAAACAGCAAGTTGTCACTGTCCAAGAAGAGGGTGCAGTCCCATACCAAAGGGGGTGCTCATTTCTGGAAGGTGATGGTTGCAAATGCTAGAAGCCTTGTAACCAATCTACCTGAACTTGCAGTCATCATGGTAGTAAAACGACTGAACTGGGTCGCTGTGACAGAAATGTGGTTCACAGAAAACCATGAATGGGACATGGCTATACCCAGATACAATCTGTTCAGAAAGGATAGGCAGGGGAAAATAGGGGGAGGAGAAGCCATTTACGTTCTAGAAGACATAAAAGCCACTGAGGTGCAGAAGTCACCTTGGGGACACCAAGTCACTATGACTTACTGGAGATACATGAAATGGAAAAACCATCAGGATCAGCATTATTTACAGACCTCCAAATCAAGGACAGAAAGGAGACAAAGACCTGATAAAAGAAATACACAAAACGACTCAGGGAGGAGAGGTGATACTGGTGGGGGAAGTCAACCTTCCAGATATAACTGGGAGTACACTAACAGCGGTAACAACTAGAAACAGGGATTTCTTATTGGCACTACAGGGAGCAGGACTAAGTCAACTGATCAAAACACCAACAAGAGGAGATGCCATACATGACCTGGTCCTCACAAACACTGAGATAGTCAAGGAACTCAACGTTGGATGCCATTTGGGTAATTGGTGACCATTGCACGGTTAGCTTCAAGGTGAACATAACTGAGGAAATGTCCCACTCAAAAAGAAAAGTACTAGATTTTAAAAATGCAGACTTCAACCAAATGAGGACCAACATAAGAAATGACTTAATTGATCTACAAGTGGATGAGATCAATGTCATCTGGGGGAAACTTAAGAAAGCAATCCAGGCAGTTACTGACCAATACACTTGAAGGGTTACTGAAGCGAAAAGAAAATGAAACCCCTTATGGTTTTCAAAGGAAGTGGCTAAAATAGTGAAAGAAAAACAGAAGGCATTCAAGCTATACCAGGGAAAAAACAAGGAAGAAGACTGGGTGTCGTACAAGTAGAAAATGAATGAAGCCAGCAAAAAAATAAGGCAGGCAAAAGCGCAGACAGAAGCAAGTATAGCAGAGAGGGCAAAGAGATGAGACAAATCCTTCTTTAGATACATCCAGAAAAGAAGGAAGGCAAAAGGGGTATAGTCAATATTACAACTCAGGAAGGTAAAACAACAGAAGATGACACAGAAAAAGCAGAAATCCTGAACAAGTACTTCTGCTTGGTATTTATTGAGGAGGACCCAGATGATGGTCCAGAAATGGCAAAACGCAACACCCATGAAAAAGGGGTTGATACTAGCGCCTTCACAGAGACTGAAGTACTGGAGGCACTAAATGAACTGCAAGTTGACAAGGCCATGGGGCCAGATGAAATGCACCCCAGGATCTTAAAAGAACTGAGATTAGAGTTGGCTGCCCCACTGACCAAACTATTCACTAAATTCCTAAAGAGTGGGGAGGTACCCCAATATTGGAAAAGGGCAATTGTGGTTCTGCTCCACAAATCAGGCAGCAGGGAGGACTCTGGAAATTACAGGCCGGCAAGCCTTACATCCATAGTGGGGAAGTTAATGGAGACACTTCGCAAACAGAGGATCATGACATTACTGGACGTTAGTGACCATCAGGACCCCAAGCAGCATAGTTTCTCAGCGGATAGGTCATACTAGCCAAACCTGATTATGTTTTTTGACTGTGTTACAAAGGTTATAGATGATGGCAGGGTGGTAGGTGTAATCTACTTAGACTTTAGCAAGTTCTTCGGCTCCACACAGAAGGCTGGTAAAGAAGCTACACCACACAGAATTTGGATCAGAAGTAGTTAGATGGGTTAAATACTGGTTACAGGGCAGAACCCAGAAAGTGCAAGTAAATGGAGCACTGTCATTAGAAGGTAGGATAACCAGCGGTGTGTGCCAGGGTTCAGTACTGGGGCCCCTGCTCTTCAATATTTTCATATTGGACATAGCTAACGGAGTACAGGGAAAGGTGTGTTTGTTTGCAGATGACACCAAAATATGCAACAGGGTCGACACTAAGCAGGGAGTAGACAAGATGGAAGCTGACCTCAAGAAACTAGAAGAATGGTCTGGAGCATGGCAGTTGAGATTCAACACCAAAAAGTGCAAAGTCATGCACATAGGAAAAAGAAATCCAAATAAGGCATATTACCTTGAAGGGGAAAGATTAACTGCCTCCAGTCAAGAGTGCGATTTGGGAATCATTATCTCAGGCAACTTGAGGGTAGGTAAACGGTGTGAGAAGGCAGCACTAAAGGCCAGTGGTATGCTGGGATGCATTGTGACGGGAATCGCAAGCAGGAAGAGGGAAGTGATTCTGCCACTGTACAGATCACTGGTTAGGCCTCACCTGGAGTACAGCATTCAGTTCTGGAGGTCCCCACCTCAAAAAGGACATTGATCGAATAGAGACAGTGCAGAGATGAGCAACACAAATGATTCAGGGACAGCATGAGATGTCCTATGGGGATAGACTGAAAGAACTGAACATGTATTACCAGGAACAGAGGCGAGAAGGGCAAAATGATCAAAACATTCAAGTATATAAAAGGCATACACCAGGTGCAGATAGACAATCTCTTCCAATTTAAGAAGGGCAACAGAACCAGGGGACATGATCTAAGGCTGCAAGGAGGGAAGTTCTCCACCAACACCAGGAAGTTTTTCTTCACAGAAAGGTTGGTGGATGCCTGGAATAGCCTGCCTGCAGAGGTAGTGGGGGCAAGCACAGTCATAGGTTTCAAGAATGCTTGAGAGAGATTCAAGGGAGCCCTCAAACCCAAGGGCAGTTTGAAGGCTAGGCTAAAAGACAATGGGCAGACTAGATGGAACTGATGGTCTCTTTCTGCCATCAACTTCTATGTTTCTATGTTTCTAATCATTAATCCAGACAGTACAGCAGTAGCATAGTATGTGGAAATATAGTACAGTGGGAGCCTGCTGCCCAGGATGCTATGCAGGGTAACAGTGTTCTGCACAATAAAAGGAATTAACTGCCATTGAAATTGCATTGTTTCCTGCAGTAACTCTGCCACAGAATTCTGCAGAATTGTGTTGCATCCTGTGGGCCCCACTTTATACTGGAGTACCTTGATGTTAAGTACAAATAACAGTGGCTTGTTTCTCGTATCACAAGGATCCTACAAGTCAGCAGTGACTGGGAATTATCAGTAGGCTAGGTAGTAGGTATTAGTACTGCACCCTCAGAGGCAATGGCTTGCTTTGTGTCTGTCACATAGAATGTCCTTAATATCAGTAGTGGCTAGAAGTGTTTTATAGACACTTGCCCCCATATTCAAAAGCCCCCTGCAAACTCATGCAAGTGCCTGTGTTGGGCATCTGAGATGTGCCAGCCCAAAATAATGAGATATTCAGAAGATTTGCCATAAGATGTACTCATGCATATCCAGCTGAATATCCTGAAGATGTGCGATTGTGCAGTGGGAGATGTGCAGCACAGCAAGTTACTTAAGCCCCATCAGCATCAGCAAATCATGGGGAAATGCACAATGCAAAGCCACTTGTGCAGAGCACAAAGTTGCAGTATTCAGCCAGGATATGTAAATGACCTCATTGCACATTCCAAGCCCATCTCCCACATGCGTGGCTTAACACTGGAATGTATACAGGCCATTTGCATACCCTAGGCTTGCTCACTTTCAGCTGTGCAGGGCTGCCCCACCACTCCACAGAGGTGACTAGGAGGTTCTGCAGCCTATCAGACAGGTGTGAGGGACATTTTGTATGTGGGTGGATGGACTGCATTGGCTTGAGGTAGGCTAGCCTGACACATTGCCCGGGGTAGGCCGGCATTGCAGCTGGTCAGGGCCCTATGATGGAAAGACAAGTCATGCACAACAACCCACGATTTGTAATCTGGAGCCAGGAGGCTAAGTTTGTGATGATTAGACAAAACAATTAAATCAGATAACACACTTTGATTGAGCTGTAGACACCTTTGTGAACCACATTGAGAGGCAAATTCAATGGCCTCCCAGGGGAGTCATAACTAAGGCATAGCACTGGCTTGACAGCTCATCCAGACTTTCTGGTGGGTACAGGCACAGGCTCTGGGCAATCAACACTGGCACTGGACTCTTCTTCTGTCATGAGGGGTGCCTCTGCACTGGTTGAAATGTCCAGATGAGGAACATTGTTTGCTCCTTGCTCTGTAGATTCTGTGTTCACAATACTTTGCTCATCATTATCTTCAGAAGAGGGCCCAGGTTGCTCATCCTTAGGGAACTCTTGAATCATTGAACTTTGTGGCACAAGAGGAGTGCTGTCAACACTGTTGTATTGTTCTGCAGGTTCTGGTACGTCACCAGGGAGATTTACTACATCGGATTCTTCCTCAGGTTACTCAAACAGTTCCACTAGACCCAAGGAATTTGCTACTTCAGACATAATACTCTGCACCTCACTTTCAGGGGGCATTGGTACCAAGAAAGAGGCTGGGGTTTACACAGTCCTGAAGGCCCAGCTTCATCCCCATAATTATGCATAGACTTTCCTCGGAACAATCGACTCAGTTCATAAGAAGGATAATAAGCATTGTCACACTCACTCTCATGAGAGTTAGACTGACAGTCACTATCATTTTGGGCCTGCCAGGGGGAAAGCCTTGGGTCTAAATCAACTGGGGCAGATTGAATCTGTCTCTTCATAGCAGCAGCATGAGTCACTGGCCCAGGTGAGGTGTCACTTGTCAGTTCAGCATCAATGATCCCTTGGCCGACGGGCAGTAGGTGGTTCCTGTGCATGGTCTTGACAGCTTTAGAGTCATTTTCAGAGGACACTTGTACACTGGAAGGTCATTCAATTTGCCAACTACTACATGAGGAAGATGGTGCCACCTATCAGCAATTTTATGCTTGCCGTGCAATCCCAAGTTACACAATAGAACTCTATCTCTGAGCAACAACTCCTGGGCCTTTACTCATCGATCATATCTCTCCTTGTTAGGAAGGTTTCATTTGGCAGCCATTGTTTGAGCCAGTTGGTACACATGATTCAATTGAGTTTTCAGTCTCTGTACATATTGTAAATAGTTCTCAGCTCGGATCCCATCTGGGGAGACCCCAAAACAAACATCTGCAGGCAACCAGCCCTCTCTCCCGAACATGAGACGATGTGGAGAGAATCCGGTAGCATCACTTTTGGTGCAATAGTAAGCATGTACCAAGGTGCTAATCTGCTGACTCCACTTAGACTTGTCTTTAGGATGGAGAGTGCCCAACATGTCCAGAAGGGTTCTGTTAAAGTGTTCTGGCTGGAGATCTGCCTGAGGGTGACAGGGAGTGGTTCTGGACTTTCACACCCCCCACAGGGAGAGCATTTCTTTGATTAGTCTACTTTCAAAGTCTCTTCCTTGGTCAGAATGGATACCTTGGCATGCACCATAGTGGACAAAGAACTTTTCTACCAGCATCTTGGCACTGTAGAGGCCTATTGATACTTGGTCGGGAAAGCTTGTGCATATTGGGTAAAGTGAACAGTTACCACCAGTACATTGCCAATTTTTTTTGATCGGGCTCCAGACACAGGAAGTCTATGCAAACCAGCTCCATGGGAGCACTGGTTGAGATATTAACTCGAGGAGCAGCTTTCTGGGGCAAAGCTTTTCCCTGAAGGCACCTGCTACAGGTTTTGACATCGTTCACAACATTATCCCCCATCTTGAGCCAGTAGAATATAGACAGCACTACGTAAAGGGTCTGGTCAATACTGAGGTGTCCTATGTGGTTGTGTAGGGACCTCAGCACCAGCTGCTTGAAGGCTGTGGGTAGTACCAATTGCTGTTTGTCTGACCGACCCCACCTATCCACTGTTTCTCAATAGAGTAACTGGTCTCATAGCTTCAGTCAGGGACCTTCCTTAAACAGTAATGCAGTTCTTAAATCAGTGGAATGTAACTTAGACACATCTTTCCCGGCCCAGAGGGCATCAACTGCAGGCTGACTCATAGGGTCTTGGGATTAAGCCCACTGAATGCTGTCGTTATCAAACTGGGGCAAAGCACTGACATCTAATACAGAAAAATGGCAATAAGCTGCAGGTATGCAGGTATCGGAAGGCCCCAAACAGTCCACCAGACAGTCCACTGTGTCAGCAGATAGTTGCTCATCTTTGTCAAATCTTTGGCACAGTGCTTTAATAGAATGTTCGTACAGCCTCACCCAATTGTCTTTTGAACTTGGCCACCGTGAAAGGGCATCAGCATCAATATGATTCAGTCCAGGCCGGTATTCAACCACATAATCATAAGTTGACAGGGCAGAAAGCCACCGGTGTCCAGTGGCGTCCAACTTGGCTGAAGTCTGTACATACGTTAGAGGGTTGTTATCAGTCTTTACTAATATCTTGGCCCCATAAAGGTACTCATGAAACTGATTGACTATGGCCCACTTTACAGCAAGGAACTCCAACTTGGCCACAGAATAATTCTGCTCGGAGGGGGTCAAGCTGCGACTGGTAAAGGTCACAGGTCTCAAGCCATCTTCATATTCTTGATATAGTACATCCCCAAGCACCTGCAGACTGGCATCTGTGTGTAGGACATATGGTTTGGTGGGATGAGCATATGTAAGGAATGGGGAGTGGGTAAGCTGACAGATGACTTTGAAGAATGCTGCCTCGCACTGGGGGTCCATCAGGTTTCAAAAGGTTCCCCTGTTTGAAAATATATGTTGTCTTCTTCTTTGAGTGACCCCTTCTTGTATCTGCAGTTAGTAGGAGGATAGCCTTGGGTAAGATTAAGGAGTGGCCAGATTACCTTTGAATAGTACTTAATAAATCGAAGATAGTAGCTGAAAAATCCCAGAAAACACTTCAGCTCTTTCAGGTTGATAGGCTGGGGCCAAGTGGTCAGAGACTTCACTTTCCTGGGGTCCCTCTGTATCCCCTCAGCTGACACTATGTGTCCCACATATTTTACAGATGTTTCAAAAAACTGTCACTTGTCTATGGACAACTTGAGGCCAAATTCTTCCAAACGATCTAGGACTTTTAACAGTCTGGTCACATGTTCCTCTAGCATGCATCCAAAAATGATGACATCATCCAAGTACACTAGACATTCCAGCAGGTTCATGTCTCCCACCACATGTTCCATTAATCTCTGGAAGGTGGCAGGGGCACCCGAAATCCCCAGTGACATCCTCAGGAATTCGCAGAACCCCAAAAGACAGATGAAGGTTTTTTCTCATGGTCCTCCAGGGCCATCGGAATCTGATAATATCTGCTGCAGAGATCCAGTACTGAGAACCACTGACTCCCATTCAGGCAGTCTAGGACATCTTGTATGCATGGCATGGTGTATTGATCTGGAACGGTCTGCCAGTTTAAGGTATGATAATCCACACTCATCCTTACAGATCCATTCTTCTTGTGCACAGCTATGATGGGGGATGCATGGGGACTCCTCGACTCTTGAATAATACCAGCAGCTAGCATCTCCTGTAGGTGCTTCTGAACATTGTCTATATCCCCTGGGGTAAGGCTGCGGGACTGCTTCTGGAAAGGACTGCCATCATGCAGCCAAATATTATGCTCAGCACCATGAATGCATTCCACATCCCATTCTTTTGGCGAAAACACCTGGTCCTTCTGGGCAAGTTTCCTGCTAATTTGAATCTTCCACTCAGCAGACTAAGGGGAATCACTAAAGTCAAATAGGTATGGGGTAATTTCCTCCCTTTCACCAGAATGCTTGTGGCTGGGTAATGCTGCAGTGTCTGCACAGTGTACTGTAGCCAGTGTACACCCACTGTTCACCTGGACTTCTCGATCCGACATGTTTCGAACCTGGACCATCACTCATCATGTATAGGCATGGGCACAGGCAGGTAGAATATTGGGTTTAACCAACAACCCCTCTGGCAATTTCCCTTCACCAGGAGCATTTAACATCGATATTTTATTTTTCACATCCTTCCAAAGACAAACTTCTCCATGAATTGTGTATTGAGCGTTGGGTGCTAGCACTAGAGAGCCAGGATCCTTCTTCCACATTATCCCCACTGTCTTGTCTCTGTCAGCCTCAGAAGTCTGCTTCAGCAGCTCATCGGCTGTCTGGATCAAGGCTGGAATTCTCAGGGCTTGCTCAGTCTGTTGCCCTTGTTTCTTTTGGCAGAACCGCGCTAGCCTTCCAAACATGTGGGCATTTGTTCTGATGAGCAGCTGAACCCCATCATATAATCCAGTAGGGGGACACACCAAAGCTAGTGTCTCAACCTGTTCATCCACTCTGGCCATGGCAGTAGGGAATGACAACCAGATCCAAATATTTCCCAAGTAGGAGTAGGACTTCTCGCTTAACCCCTAAACATGCAGGCCTTACAGTGGTTGTAGTGGCACATCAGACAGGTGTTTTTGGTACCAATATTGAAACACTATGGTCACTTGGAATCCACTGTCAAGCACGGCCTGGGGGCAGATACACAATTTTTGTTACAGTGCTCTCCATGGACGGTCCTACCACTTCGGACCAGTCAGGGGACGAGGACTTGGATATCTGCCTTATAGCTGTTTTGGATGAGTAACTCCATCTGGTAGGCCCAGCCTGAGGCCATATATTGCTCCACCGGGTTATTGCCTGCAGCCGTGTAGTAACCTTTCTCAGATTCTCAGACAAGCCACAGTTAAACAGAGTATGCCCGTCTTCTCCACAGTGATAGCAAATGATGGGGTCCATGGAGTCTCTAGTGGAAGGGGAGACATTCCTCTGCTTGGGCATGGTAGATGATTCTCAGGATCCCTCTCTGATCCTCAACTTGCTTTCCTTGCTTTCTGGGCTTCCCCAGGGGTCAGCAGCTTGTGTAGCTTGGACCAGGTCTCCCAACAGGACTCTCAGTTCTCGTACTTCTTCCAGAAGGTTGCCATCAGCTTGGGTTTCAGAGGAGACAGCATGCACCATCACCCCTTCAGGTGCGACCTCGCTCTTTGACTCAGGAGGTGCCTGAAAGGGATAGCATCTTTTGCCGCCTCAGCAGCTTGTTGATTGACTTTCAGCTCCATCAGTTGTTTAATCAGTTCCCTCATCTGTTGCAATTCAGTCTCATCACTTCTTTCAGGGGTCTGGCAGGTATGGGCATGTCTGGCATAGGGCTCCATCCCTCTTCATTATTCTCTGTTTCATGAATCTCTTTCATGAGGTAACAATATTCAGGAGGATTAGTCTTTCTGTCTTGTAATTTAAGTTTCAATATCATCAAGCTAGTCTACCTGTCTGATTTTAGGATACGATCTAACCTGACCCAATTCAGTTCACTAGCAGGCACCCCTCCTTTCCTGTGTGCCCTCTGCAGAGCCCTCTCGATTCTGGTAACAAACATAGACAACTTCTCATTCTTCCATTGTTTTGCAGATTTAAATTTCCACATGAAATCATCCCCTGAATCAGAACTACCAAAGACCCTCTCCAAAGCAGTGAGGTATTCGGCAGCAGTAGCCTCTGGACTGGTAGATCGGAGAAACCAAATGGCCTCCAGTGCAGGACCCCTCAAGTTCTCCATGAGCCTCTTCCTTTTCTCCCACCCCCCCCCGAGCACTTCCACTCTTGGACCAGGGGTCGCATAGTCCATCCACATTTCCAGGTCGTCCTCCCCTACAGTAATGGGACCATTACCCAAGAAGAGTCTAAGTCTATGGTAAGAGTCCAGGTGTACAGATGGTACCACTATGGGGGAGGTGACCATAGTGGAGGCCCTAGGAGTGGTAGGAGACACTATAGGAAACTGCAAGGCAGTGGTATCTTCAGAAGGATCTAGCAGATTTACTAACTGTTTGGCAGATCACCTCTCAGAGGCTAACAATTTGAGCAGCTTATCTTTGAACCCCTGTATGCTGGGGAACCCTCCAAAAGTAGCTGGATCACTGTGCAGGTGAATGACCCTCCACCTTTTCTGAGTCCTTCAGGCAAAATAACAGGAGGCACCGTCTCTGGGTTGATGAGGAGGCTGCAGGAGAGGACGGCCACCATAGTTTGATCAAATAGGTCTGAATCCTTCCCTTTCACCTCAGCCTTCCCCAAGCACTTAACTTGTTCAACAGTCTCTACAATAACTGCATTATTGGTCCCTAATGGGACAACCATTAACAGAAAAGCTTGATGGGGTTTCAACCCCTCAGCCTCACTCCACCCCATCATACAATGCACTAACAGCTTAGGGGGCACGAGTTTAAACTTAGGCATAGTAAGCACCTCCATTTTGTCACAATTGTTTGAACGTGGGGTTGTAGTGCCCACTTATGACCACTAGAAGGCGCAAATCCCAGCAGTGCTTCCAAGATGTAACCCCTAGGTGGCACTATCAGAAGGTCTACTACCCCTGACTGCATGACTAGTTGCAGGTTAAGGAACCTGGGTACTGAACATGGGTGTTTCCACCCAGAGGACAGGGTTGGTGGTAGAGTAGCTGACCTAGATACAGCCCCTTCCAGCCACTGTGACCCCCCTCTTTCCCCTCTAGTATCCTAAATAATGAACAGAATACACAGGTACAATAGCCCCCAAACAACAGCTATATCCACACTCTAACTGCACTTACCACCAGGGCAGGTTCTACCTGTTCTGCCCTGGAGACCCCCCATAAAGTAAGGTTAAACACAGCAAACAATAGTACCACAGTGCAAGTTGTACAGAAGTGCACCACAGTCAGGTTAAGTGCAAAAAGATTCAGATCTGATTTTTTCAGACGAAATGAACAAGAAAGGGACGTAATCAGGTTGATTGGTTTAGGTACTGATTCAATCAAGCTCAACACAGTCACACACACTCTGGGTATCCAGTGGTGAGGTAGGCTAGCCTGACACATTGCCTGAGGTAGGCCAGCATTGCAGCTGGTCAGGGCCCTATGATGAAAAGACAAGTCATGCACAATAACCCACAATTTGTAATCCGGAGCCAGAAGACTCAGTTTGTGATAATTAGACAAAAGAATTCAGTCAGTTAACACACTTCGATTGAGCTGTTGTTGCAGGGAGCTACCCTGGTGTTTACTCATGCTAACCAGTACAGGACATAGGATGGATGAAGTGAAGACTGCAGGATGACTTGCTGGTTTGCCAGGAGAAGCAGGGCCCATTACGATTCACCGTGGTGTCATTTATGTTCATGATGTTGAACAGGAGGCTGATCCCCAGGCAGGTCTGTCATCGATGGTCTTCTCTGTGGCCTGAGTAGTTGGCTGGGCCAAGGTGGCAGAGCCCAGGCCAGGTGAACAATTCGGATGGCAGTCTGGTAGTGCTGGATTCAGCTTCCAGCAAGCGTGACACAAGCAGGCAGTGGGGAACCAAATTGCCACCCACTAACACCATTCAGCACACTTTTAGTAAAGCAAGGTAAATACCACAGTTTGGATGACAGTCCGGTTGCAATCACTGTCTCTATGCAAACCGTATGCTCTGTGGTGGTTTCAGACTTCCTGACAGGTCGATCGCATGTAGAAAATCTTCAGTCCTCTTCAGGCAATAAGGCAGTCACAGTTTGGTAACTCTGGTCATAATCAGTTTGGATTTAGTCCAGTTTAACTTCAGGCTAAAGGATTCCCTCACGAGGGACAAGTAGGCAGGCAGACCAAACACAGACTCTCCACCAGTTTCCTATGTTACTAAGCAGGAGCAGCTGCTCAAACATCTTGAGCTATTAACTCTCCTAGCTCCAAATTCAGACTGACTGTCTGCTACAGGCAGCTTGGAACTTTCCCTCTGATCCAAAAAGGCTTGATTCATTGATTCATCTATCTGTCACAGCAAGGGTTCCCCCTCCAGGTCCATTTAGGAGCCAAAGTGAAAAAACTACAATTCCTTCAGAAATTCACCCCACAAGACCCCTGGGGGCAGGTTCCATTTTAGGGCCCCCAAAGGTACTGATTGGTCCACAATGACAGTCCAGAACCAAGATGGTGGTGATTTACAGAAATGTCCATGCTGCAAAGAAGGAAGATTGGACAAACTTCGATATCATTATTATTAAAGTAGATAATCAGCAAATAGGTACAGCTTCTAACAGCGCTCCCTCTGTGCAACTAGCGATGGCAGAATGGAGCAATTATCTGGCAGCCCAGGTGGGACTCAAGTTTAGAAACACTCAGCCCCAACCCAGGTTAATTATACACTGCAATATAGGTAGCTCTTAAAAAGACAGAACACAGAGGATATAAAGGCTCTCACAGGCAATAGCTTTTAAACCATTAAAACACAGGACACCAGCCTGACAATGGGCATTTAGGCACACCCAAGGAAGACTTTCAGGAGCCTCCATTTGTAAGGGGGTTACACGTAGTTCATCTCCACTTTGCACTGTGCATCTCCTTTGAAAATGTGGGCCATTGTGATCAGTAATCTATGTATTAGGTATTAGACAGTACTATGCAATGGATTCAGCATTGTATCACACTGAAGGCAAGACATTTATTTTAATATGATAACTAGCCATACATTTTTACAATAGAGATGGCAAGTTATTATTTGCTCTATTAACTGACCAGTTATTACTGTAAACACGCGCTCATCAAACAGCAGTTGCTGTCATGCTGCGTTCAGTGAGTCAGCACTGAGTGACTCAAATTGAAGTCAATTGAAACAAAATATATTCATTTTTATTTCAATTCAATTCAATTTATTGATTCGGAAGATACCTTTGAGCCCAAGCTCTTTTACAAAGGTTCCACGTCCGTGACAAGACAAACAAAACAACATGTGAAAACATAGTAGAAGCAACACTCTGCTAGCATATGTATAAAGAACATTGAGGAATACAAGCGGGAGCCGAGGGAAAACAAAAGCCCAGTGGTAGAGGCAGAGGCTTATTTCAGGAACTAAATCACAAAATAAAAGGTCACTTTACAGTGGGAACATGTATTCTTCAATAGCACTCACAACTGAACAACGATCCCCTATCAGACTGGAATTCTCTAACAACAAAAAAAAACAAGCAAACAAAATAAAAACCTCACTATAGCTACCCGACCAGGCTCCTGTGAACAAAAAAAAAAAGAAAAAGAAGAAATTGTAGTGCAGTATACTATGTGGCCATTGTCTGACCCTAAATGCTGTTCTGAGGTTATAAGAAACACATAATTCTGACAAATTATAGGGTGAGTGCTTCCCCTTTTTTTACAAATCTGATTTCACAGGCACAAAAGTAGCAGAAAAGAAACCAGCATGACTAAGATGGGGGGAAGGGGATTGATAGGCAGCAATTACATAAAATGAAACATGACATGATGTAGTTACTCAAGTTTAATACACACCCTTGGTGTGTTGATGCTTAAATAAACTCCTTGAGCTTCACTCTCTGGGATTATGTAGCATTACACGCTTTGGATGTGTATTAAATATACAATAATGTCTAGGCAGGGGGTTATCATGAGATTTTACACTCCCCCCAAAAGAAGTGAGATGCCACATAAACCCTGAGATCAAAGATCAAGGGGTTTATTAAGGCATCCCCACCCTGTCGGTGTGTGTGTAAAATTTGGATTTTATAACCCCCTACCCAGCCTTTATTTTATATCATTGCTGGGGAGCATTTTCTCACCACTGCAATTATATAAAATAAATGAACAACCCCATGGAGTCGCGCCATGGACCAGTGGGGTTTCGGCATGGTCTTCCATAGCGGCTCTTGAAGGAATGCAGCATTTACTTTTTTTTTAATGCCCAATGTATATGGCCAATAAAAAAGTAAAAAAAAAGGAAAAAATTATTTATCACTGACTGGGAGTGTTGATGATGTGCAGCGCTGAAGAGCAGGGCTGGTGGCACACAGAAAGAGAAGAGCAGGACTGGCACATGTGCAAAGTGAAGGAAACCTGGCTTGTGTTCACCGTTATAACCCATGGGTTATAACATATAGGATAAAGTATGGGGTGCAGTGTGTTATGAGAATTTAACACACACCCGAGTTGTTGGATGGCATATGATAGCCATCCAACAACTCGGGTGTGTGTTAAATTCAAGTTAAACACACTGCACCCCATATTTTGTTTTATATAATTCAAGGGGTTTTGTTTTTTCTTCTCACTAAGAGATCTGAAGATAAATAAAATATAGACAGCCGTACTTTGCATCATAGATTTTTTTTATTCGGTAGGCAGAGTACTTTGTAATTAGTAGCAATATTAAATTAACTGTTACAACTGCGATTTCATTAGTTTTAACTGCAAAGAGAAAGAAGAAAAAATGTCCGTTTGAATCTTCCGCCTGGCTGTGTTTTTTTTTTATGTTGCTACAGCCATTGCTACATGTTGCCTGGCAGTGAAGTCTTGAGATCTGCAGAGGGAGGGGGAGAGGTGAAAGATTTGGAAGAAAGATAGGTAGTCAGTGGAAAGAAGAAAATGTGCTTTAGTTTTACAATGGCTGATGAGGTGAGTGTTTATCAAGTGTGTTTTTTGAGAGGCAGAATGTTTTTGAAAGTTTTGAGCCACACTGCACTTTCGATTGGAAGCAGGTGCGTGAATGCCGTAACACCTTCTCAGGTACTGTATTACGCCGGGTTTTAAATAATTGATTAGCAGTTATTTTCTTGGGACAATGCTAACTGTACAGAAAGTATTTATATAGGTTTTCTAGAAGTGTTACGTTTGCTAAACACAATGAGGCAAGTGCTATGCATTTTCATAATGTTTTAGCACTTTTATGAGCAAATTCTAATCCATTTTTGGAGTTAAATAAAACCCTGTTACGGTATCTAATACACAGTTTTGTCAGTGTTAAAAAAACGAAACCCATTAATTATAGCAAATTATAACCCAGGTTTCCTATGGGAGAAAACACTCCCCAGTTATTTTCTCCTAAAGCACAGTACCTCTTGTAGTATTTTATATATAGTCCCTATCCACTAGGGCTCACAGTGCTCTACTAATCTGCAAATCAAACATGATAAATAATACACTG
Source organism: Neoceratodus forsteri (assembly GCA_016271365.2). NCBI lineage: Eukaryota > Metazoa > Chordata > Ceratodontiformes > Ceratodontidae > Neoceratodus > Neoceratodus forsteri. Next base: position 169,990,326 of record CM057457.1, on the reverse strand, counting down.
AGCAAAACTACAGTACATAAGATAATAAATATAATACATTTAGAATACTGCGACTGTGTCCTATGTTAGATATCTAAGTGATAGGGTAAAGCAAATAAATTGCTTTTCAGATCCATTTTAAATGCCTCCACCAAGAGGGAACTCCTAAGAAGATCCTACATGATATGAATAATAACTAGGTGTAATGATCAATAAACAGAGAAAATGAACCGCCCCAATACAGCAGTGTGTCTGGGTTAAAGTCATCAACACATTTCATCAAAAGAAACCCCACACCTGCTCTCTCCGCCTAAAAGGCTCTTTACTCCATATCTTGAAGTAAAAACATAAAGTTTTATTTATACATATATTAAAAATGAAAGTGCAAAGCTCTGCAGGTATACATAGTAACCCTGTTTCTGGGGCACTAAGACAAACCTCCTAGTGCCATTTCACACCTATGCAGGTGCTTTATCAAGGTATTGGCAGCATTATTAGCAGGACCAGTAACACAGTTTAGTAAATGTCTGGAGAGGGGTACAACATCTGTGTCATGCAAAACAGCTACAGTGGTTCCAATTTATAAAAAGTGTAGCAGGATGGACAAGGGAAATTACAGACCTGTAAGCTTTATATCAGTTATAGGCAAAACAATTGATAAAATCTAAGACACAAAACAAATGAGTACTTAAGGTTTAACATGGCTATTGTTATGTCATCAGCACTGTGCAAGCTGCTCTCTCATTGGTTCAGTAGTCCATTGTGATGTACCAAACTTTGCTAGATATCAGCTGTGACATACCCAAAATACAAGGGGCCTGATTCTCGAAGCTGACAGTGCAGCACAAGGGGTTTGTGTCGCAATGAATGGTGCCTGTCAATCAATAGGAGTGTTCTGAATACAGTACAGCACTCACTAGGAGCTCAGTCGGTGGCTGGCTATGGTGGTGAGCGGTGGGCTGTGCCAATCACAGTCTCGGTTTAGGGAAAGGGCGAGCGGGGTGGTGGGACACTGCCTGCATGGGTGGGGGTCCACTAGACCACCAATGATGTGGTGTTTTTCGCAACAGGGGACTGGGGCTGGGGGAGGTTCTAGATCACCAGAGAATTAGAAATATACATATTTATTAGGGATGTTGAAATCGGGAGGGTCATTAGACCACCGTGGAGTTGAATTATAATTAATATTCAGGGACATCGGGGATCAAGGAGGGGTCTGCTAGATCACCAGGGATCATTTGTATATGATAAGGGGATCAGGGTTGGGGGTCCACTAAACCACCAGGGTATTATTGAATACTATAATATAACTGTTGGGCAGATTGGGCAGGGGGTGCGTCTAGTCACCACTGACTAGCTAGAGTGGTGCACATCCACCTCACAGCTTGCAGCACACCCTCCGGATGCACCATCTGTTTGGTGCACAGTCAGAGTTACTGCAAGCAGTAGGAATTTGCTGCCAGGACCCTGCCTGATAGAATATTGGGTGGAGGGTCCCTGGTGCACCAGTCTTTGACACAAGCTGCCTTTGGCAGCAGCCTGCATCAGTCTAAGGGCTCATTGAGAATCAAGCCCAAGATATCCTGATATCTTGCAAAGTGGGTGCAACAATATATTTTTTATTCTGTGTCATTTCTCTCGACCACTGCTGTATAAATTTAGATCTACTCATTATAATGAATACATTCAAATGAATAAAGTACTCTAAACATTCCAAAGAAGTCCGAGTAAGGACTTATACAATTGAATAATTCTAACTGGTGTTTTGGAATCTGTTGATGCTTCTGGAATGGAAATGAATTATTTATTTTCATTCCTGGTGCAAAATAAATGAAATGATCTGGCAATTAATATTCTCCATGTCATTATACAGAACTTTTTTCCATTGAACTGAAAACGTTTTTGGACTTTTTCAATGGAATAACCAAAAACAGGGCATAGTTTTCCTAAAAATAAATACACTTCCCAAAATTATTGGAAAGCATTCCAATTTTATGGTCATGCTCACATATTCTACCTAGCAAAAGCCTAATCATAGAAAACTGCCTTCCTTATCAACAACAACAACTAAAAAAACAACTTTACATTTTAAGCACAATAACCCACTCCAGAGCATGGGTTTCTTATAAATTAATGTACTTTTTGTGTGCATCGACAGGCACTTGGCTATTGGCCACATGACTGCCTATTCACATGAGGCATGCATTAATTCTCTAGAAATCTATACCCTGTTGTGGGTTATTGCTTATTTAATACATCAGGAAGGAAAGGAGTGGTCCCTTACCTTATCTTCTTCATTCATTTGTTCTGCTGCCCCCAAGTTAGCAACAATGAAATACAGACAATTACAGCAGAAAAAGGCCAATGGTCTATCCAATCTGCCCATGTTTCTTATTTAGCATTGGTTCCTACTGTACCTCCAGGGATCATAAGGTTCATCCAGATGTTCGCATAACTGTGTGAGTGTTGGGGGTAGGGAGTAGTAACAAAGGTAATATTCTGACCTGTAGTTTCTTACAGTATTTGGCATTCGTCTTTTTGGCAAGAGCAATCATCCCCAGTCCCTCCCCCCCACACAGGCCCATGTAACAGTCGTCAGTTAACGTATCACACATTGCCACCACCAAAGTGAATTTCTTTTATTTATTTTGTAACATTTCTCAAACTTTCATGTGACCACGAGCCATGTTTGTTTTTTTTGTCATTTTTCATTGGACCCACCTCCCATATCCCATAATTGTTGCATTCTTCTGTCACCTGTTTTCATCAATCATTTGGGCATATTCATGTTACCACAGTCCATGTATGTTTGTTGTATGGAATGGTAAACAAACTTTAATGAGCTTTTACCCCATTATTACATTCCGCAGTCTCCTACAGTATGTACCAGTCATCAATTACTTGGACTTATTTGCTCTCTCACAATGCAGGGCTTTTTTGCTGCATGTAACACTGTACTTCACTGGGCCCCTACCCCATCATTGCGTTCTTCTGCCACCTGACATTATCAAATATTTGAGCTTATTGATGGATTCACAGTAATTTTTGTTGTGTGGCGTACCATACTCTGCTGCAGTATTGTGTTTTCAACCACATAGCATTATGAATTACTTGGCCACTCAACAACCCTTCTCTTCCTCATTGCAATCTATTTACATTAGTGCATTCTTCAATTTCTTTAGCATCAATACTTTTTTTGCAGGGGGAATCTTTACTTCTTTTCTTACATTTTAGTGAGACTGTTCATGATTTCATGGCCTTAATATTATCTGAATTTGTTATCCTGCAATTTTCTGTTTTGTAGGACTTGAGATTTGCTAATAACAGTAATATTAAAAATAGAAAATGTATAATAATAAAAAGGAATAAATGATGATTAAATTAGAAGTAATAAAAAGCTCATCACTTATATCATTATATGTTATTGTTATTGCTATGAACTGGATAGTGAACAACCTTTTTTCAGGGGGTGGCTTTTCTGTTGTGTGTAGTGAGGCACTGCATGAGTTTATGTCTTGTCACCTTCTGAATTTGTCAGTGTGGAGCTTCATGTGTACCATGACTGATTACCTTTATTTTTGAACCATCTGGGTATTACAATGACTGTGTCTAACATAACACTCTTCATCCTCTTCATGAGAACGTAATTACTCCTTGATCATTTCATCCAGCTACCAAAAACTACACTGATAAATAATGTTCCAGTTCCCCTGTCCTTACTGTGCTACCACTGGTGCCTGCCAGCTACTGTAGACTGCTAGGCTGTGTCATCATTACTGTCCAAAATCACATGATATAAAATCCAATCAACTGACCTGTGTTACTGCAAGTACAGTACACCTCAATGTAACTTCACCACTGAATTCCGTTCCCATCTAGTCCAGCCAGCATATTTGTAGCCTATATGGTTGACATAGACAAAACTAGGATAAACAGATAATTCTAGTTATGCCCCAAACCATCCTGAAAACATTCCCCAAAACAGGTCTACGGTAACCATGTTAAGGTTAATGAATTATTTAAGCAACTCTAAACAGATAATTCCAAATCTGCGCAAAACCATCCAGAAAATTTGCCCAGAATGGATCTAACCCTCATGAGGTTTTTTTTTAATTTTTTTGTTTTATACTTGTAGGCATAATGAGCATGACTGTCCATTAATGAACTATCTAAACAGCTCTAAATAAAAGCTGGGTTGCCAGGTTAAAGGTCTGCAGTCTGACAACTATGCCAAACTGCCTCTTTCATTCCATGTATGCTAGTGCTCCCATCCTCAGGAATATGTTTTTATATAGCACCTTTCATACAAGCTATATCCCAAAGCACTTTACAGGGTATCTGAGTAACCAGCTAAGGCCAAACATTGAGCACATGGTGGTTAACAACAGCAACATAGACACTGGTGGCAGAAGAAGACCAAAATTCCATCCAGTCTGCTTGAATATTTTCTTTACCTTACCCTGTGACCTATTGTCCTGGCAGGGTTCTCACCTCCATCCTTCAGCACCTTCTGCTTATTTCCCCTTTGTGTAACTATTAACCCCCTTGCACTGTCCCAGCCATGTTTGAACCCATTGAAAGTGTTCACCTCTGCAGGTAAACTGTTCCACGATTCAACAACTCTGTGTAAAATAAATCTTTCTCATATTCCTGCTGAATTTTGTTATTGACTCTACTTCTGTTGAATAGGTTCTCATTGTTTACCATTTTAATTCCTCTAAGGAACTTAAAGGTTTCAATCATGCTGTTGCTCTCCATTATGTCTTTAAGCAATTACACGTTCAGGGCCTCCAGTCTTTCTTCATAGACTCTTTCATGTTGACTGTGAATTATTGGTACCTTTCTCATTGTGTTTCCTTTATATTCAAATTCTGATTTGGTTCCATTCTCTCCTACATGACATTCCTATTATTATCTCCTCCTCCTTTCTCTTACACTTTCCATGGTAATATTTCCTATTCCTTTCTATTCCATCTAGAAAATCTTCTGTTGATCAAACTGCCTTCTCATATCGCTTTCTTAAACTCTGATCCACATTTGCCCTGGTAATCTGCTCTGTCTCTTTTGCTTTCTCTTTTAAGTCTCTTCTTTGTGACTTTTCTACTCACAAGAAAGAAAGAAAGAAAGAAAGATTAGTAAATAAATAATTACCTTTGTGATCCTTCACTTCACCAACTCCAGTATAGACATGTCTTTCCTCCCAGGTCCCTTTTCTTGGTAGTAATAGTCAACCTGTCCCACCATCCAGTATTGTATCCTAGGATTCTTTTTTTCTATGTGCATTACTTTGCACTTCTTGCCACTGAATCTCAGCTGCCATATTTTAGACCATCTCTTTCATTTTCCCAGGTCACTTTGAAAATTTCATTAGCCCTGTCTACTGTACACACTGCTGCAGAGTTCTTTGTCATCTACAAAGAGACACATCTTGCCCTATATACCTTCCCCTGTCACTGATAAGCATTGAAAATGACAGGATACAGGACCAATTTCTGCAGCACCTTGCTATTGACATCTCTTTTCCCCAATTTGACCCCATTGACCACCACTCTCTGCTGTCTCCCCCAAGTGAATTTCTCATCAACCTTACCAGTTTTCCCCCTACTTACAGATCCTTTAGCTTCTTCAGCAGTCTGTTGTGCAGAAGTGAGTCAAATGTTTTGCTAAAGTCAAAGTTGAGTAAATCTACTACCTAACCCCTTATTGACATAGAAACATAGACTTTGACAGCAGATAAGGACCACTTGGCCCACCCAGTCTGCCCAATTCCCTGCCTATTGGATAAGCTATTGATCCTAGTTAACCAACAGCCTACTTTTTCCTAACCCCCACCAGAACTGCCTCATGTCTGTCCCTTGCATTCTTGAACACCCCAACTATTTTTGACCCCATGACCTCCTCAGGAAGTTGATTCCATGTGTCCACCACCCTCTCTGTGAAAAAATACTTCTTCATATTGTCCCGAGCCATCCCTGTCTATCTTCAAATTGTACCCCTTTGCTCTTGTACATCTCTTTTTCTGAAAGATTCTTCAATCTTGGACTTTGTTGATTCCATTAAGGTACTTGAAAGTTTCTATCATGTCCACTCTTTCCCTCCTTTCCTCAAGGATATACATATTAAGCTCCTTTGGTCTCTCTTTGTATGGCTTCTGTTGCAGACCCTGCACCATTTTAGTTTCCCTCCTCTGGACTGCCTCCATCTTGTCTATGTCTTTGCACAGATGGGGTCTCCAGAACTGCATGCAGTAGTCCAGATGAGGTTTCATCAACTGTGTGTATAGAGGGATAAAAACTTCTTGTTTTCTACTGGTAATGCCTCTCCTTATACATGCTAGAATTCCCCCAGCCCACCTTACTGCCTTCTCAAATTGCTTGCTTATCTTCAGGTCATCTAATATGACTACCCCCAGGACCCTTTCCATTTTTGTTGTTAATACCCCCCAAAAAAACAGCCCTCATAGCCCAGTCAATGAACACTATCAAGTTGGTCTGACATAACCTACCTGCCATCAAAACAAGCTGTTTACTATCCTGGAGTTCATTTGTTTCCAAGTATGTCACCAGGTTCTCCTTGACTATTGTCTCCATCAGCTTTTCTTTTTTATTTATTTTGATTTTATTTATCCATTCTCAGATTGCAACACCTTTGAGCACATAACAGCTCTTTTACAAAGGTTCCATGTCAGTGGGAAGGGTGACAAACATACAACGGATGGTATTACATAACATTTTGACAAGAAAGTATTTAAAATGGCAATATGACATTAACATTGCAACTAAAATTAAAACTATGAATCGGTAGGAAATCAAAAACAACCTAATAAAAGGAGGAAGCCCAAGGTGCTTTGTCAAACAGGTATAGATAGATTTGGGTGAACAAAAGTTCAGGTAAGTGAAGATAAACAGTGGAAAGAAGGTGGAGGGAGAGGTGAAAGAAGGATCAGGGAAGAAGGCAGGAAATAGGGCAGAGCAGTTAGGGTGAAAGAGGTCATTCACAGAGAAAGGGGAAGACGTAAGTAGACAAGGATGTGTCAGTACTGCTGAGGTAGTGCCTCTACAATGAAAGTAAGAGTGATAGGTCTGTAGTTACTTGGATCCTCCTTATCCCTCTTTGTAAAGGAGGACCACATCAGCTGTCATCTAGTCCCCAGATGCAACCCTGAATGCAGGGAGCTATTGCACATCGCTGCCAAGGGTTCTGCCTAGGTTGGTTTTGAGAGTCAAATCTGAGTCTCGTTTCAGTTTTGCATTCTTCCTGTGTCATACTATTGCCTTGGTCATTCATCTCAGCTGTTCTACATTAAAAGGGCTGTCAGTTAATGACTCAGAAATGCTTCATCCCACATCTATTCCACAATGAAAAAGCACTGTTCACACACAGAGGAGGTGCTGTCTGACATCATAAATGCAGACTTTAAAGCATTGATTCATAATACTCAATGGTGCCAAGTCAAGTTAAACTGCAAATTAATCACAAATTTCCAAAGTGTTTTGAGCTTGTAGCTCCATGATTAGATCATTTATGTGCCATCATGAGGTAGCGGAATTCCAGGGAGGCATTAGCGGTTAGTAGGGAATATAGTTAAAGCACACTGCACCAGTATAGTAGGGAGTTGTCACTTGGTCAGTACTGGAATGAATGCCTCCCACTGTGACTGATTTTTTTCTGCTTGGTCAGTGGCCACACTTGAGTTTCTCTGCAAATTCTCTGCAAACTCTAACTGTTCCTACAGGGTTTTTTCATCCTTTATAAATAGCTTGCAAGATTTGCTAGGGATGAAGAAGTCTGTAATAGTTCTAGTTACACTACTCGGTAAATGTAACCATCTGTTTGAGAACAAAAGGGTTAAAGACACTGCATGCTGAAAATACATGTTTTGTCCATTAGGTAATCTAAAGGCATAGTCTTCTATAATAAGGAAAGAAATAGTAAGTCTAGGTAACTCCACCATTCAAGTTTTCTGAATCTTGATTGCGTGGTTGTGGTAGTGGTGGGGGAACCTCTGGAGCATGTCATATAGAGTAATAAAGGAATGCAACAGCAATGTTAGTGGTTGATTAGGCAGATCAGGGTTGACAAGTAAAATAGTTGTAACAGAAAGCTATATATTATATAAAAAACATTGCTAACAAAACAATACATGAAGAACACATTGGAAATGGTAGTACTGGGAGGCACTGAAGAGCCTGAGCTAAGCAGCAGCACTTTCTACAGCTCCTGTATTTGTTTGCAATAAAGTGGATTAAAATACAATATTTACTTCTTAATTCTTTCTGAAACCAGCATATAGAGATTCTGCACTGCAACCTGTCTAGGATGGGTAATCTTCTAAAGAGGAACATCATGGTGAACCTGGAAAGGGCAGGGGAGCAGTGAGAGCTAAACTTTCACAGTAAGCAACAGTAATCAAAATCCTCCTTGGTGCACATAACAAGGAACTCACTGTCATCTCGGTTTACCTACCCCCAAGAGACCAGGCTGCTGGCTTCCATAGCATCATGGAATATCTAAGGGTCCAGCAACATATTTCTGAAACCGTAATCATGGGTGATTTTAACATTAACTGGCTCTCCGCTGAGGCCACTACCTATAAGGATGCAACTGCAGTGCATCACCTCACTCAACTGGTCAATGCCCCACTAGGTGTAACTATAGGACAGGCTCCCTTACGCTTCTTGACTGGATTCTATCTAACCGCCCTGAGTACATCTCCAATGTTTCTGTACTCCCGGATACAAGTGACCACTCGCCTGTCATGTGCTTCTGGTCAAACAAATACCACAAGCCTCCTCCCAAGCTTATCTATGCCAGGGTTATCAAACAAGGGCACCTCCAGCTGTTAAAATCCCATCTAACCAGGCTGAACTGGGCAGTGCTTGACTCCCTTAATGACACCAACAAAGCTCTGGACCTATTTATCAAACATTTCAATGAAGCCTGTGACATCTATGCACCAGTGTAAAAGATGAAGGTCAAAGAACAGACCAACCCTGGGTTACTTCTGACCTTTTAACTCTGCTCAAGCACAGGAACTACCTCTGGTATTGTGCTCGTGCAACTCCGACACAAGTAAACATACAATTATACAAAGCAGCCAGAAATGATTGCACTCGAAGAATACAGAATGCTAAACACAGCTATTACAAAGAGGCTCTGACCAACTCTTGGAGCCAGGGAAACAAATTCTGGAACAACATGAAAGAACTCACAGCAAGGATCCTAAAGCACCACCCACTATGCTCAACCTTCATGGCACTCCTACACTCGACCTAGGTATCATCATCAGCACCTGGACAGTGTCCTTCCACCAAATTTGTTTGATGACCTCCCCTCCAGCTCCTCCCAGGTTACCCCCCAACTAGAACGTACAACCCCAAAGTTTTTTTTAAGGAGGTCCCACCACAAGTAGCTAGAAAATACATCCAAAAGGCCATTGGAAAACAAGGGTACAGTGGTGACTCCCTTGACCTGAAACTGCTGGCACAAGTCCTCGATGAAATCTTAGAACCACTTACATGATCTTAATCTCTCGCTTAGATTGGGCCATTTCCTCTCTCTGGAAGAAAGCCACTGTCACACCGGTTCACAAAAGCGGAGATAGGACACTGCACACCAATTACAGACCTATCTCACTCCTCCCCCCACTATCCAAAGCACTGGAGCGAATAGTGTCAGACCAACTAGTTGAATTCCTAGATAAGTACATTGTACAGTGCCCAGAGCAGTATGGCTTCAGAAAAGGGCACAGCACCACCACTGCACTACTGGAATTTACAACCTTCATCCATGCCATGCTTGACAAAGGGAATTGTGGAGGGGCAGTATTTATAGACCTTACCAAGGCATTCGACACAGTTAACTACCCCTACTGCTCAAGCAACTGTCCTCCATTGGGATCTCCATTGATGCCCTTCCATGGTTCACCAGCTACCTTGATAATCGGATCCAATGTGTAAGGATTGCAGGGATCTCTTCAGATGAGAAACCCGGTCCACTCTGGAGTCTCCCAGGGGTCTATTCTGGGCCCTCTACTGTTCTCCCTCTTCATCAACAATCTCCCCAGTGCCTGCCACCAAAAAAATATTACTATACACAGATGATGCAGTCCTGTTTTCCAGCCACCATGACATTACAGTCCTTGAATCCCAGCTGCAGCTCGACTTCAATCGCATCGAAGACTGGTTCAATTCTCATAAACTTGTCCTGAACCACAGCAAGACTAAAGCCATGTCCTTCTGTAACTGACAGAGCAGGCACAACTCTCTGTCCCTCACCATCAAGAACCACACTGGGAACCCACTCGAACATGTCAAGGAGCTCAAGTACCTTGGTATTACCCTGGATAGTACCCTCTCCTACACTCGGCATATTGACAGTGTTGCCAAGACTGCCAATATACGGATTGGACTACTACACAAACACAAGCACTGTATGCCTGTGGATGTCCTTAAACTAGCCATCTACAGCTCTGTCACCTCTGTCATTGACTATGGCCTTGCCATCTATGGCTCTGCCCCAACAAGTGCCCTCCGCAGGATCTCAGTTGCTCTCAACAAAGCCTGTAGACTACTGATGGGTGCAGCCCGACAAACTCACACCTGTGACCTCTATGCACAGGCCAGCTGGCTACTCCTATGCAGCAGAACACAATATCAGACCTGCTTACTTACCAAAAAGATTGTCCTTGGTCTCATGCCACCTGGTGTTAGCTCACTCCTTACTACCTACAGTGGCACTCAACAAACACATGGTGCCCAATCTCTAACCTTTCAGGTTCCCAGATGTCGTACCTCCATGGGTCAGTGGTCCTTATCTATAGATCTGCTCAATGGTTCAATTCCCTCAATAAAGAAGCACTTTCCTCTACTACACTTGGACCCTTCAAAAGGAATCTCAAACTTTACCTCACCTCTACCACTCAATGTGACTGCTTCGTTGAAAAGAGATCTCACTAAACACCTCCCAGCTCACTCATGTCTCACAGACCACCCTTTCCCAATCTCATTCCCTCTGGCACTGGGCCTTCCTTGTGACTCCTTTCCTGCTTCACATCTCCGCTGGTACAGGACATTTTCCACCACCATTGGACAGTAGCCCATTAGCCTGCCAACTTCCTCTCCCAGTCGCATGCCTGCAATACTAACTGCCTATGGTGCCCTCTATCTCTTATTGTTACCACAGCCAGCTGCCCACTCAAGCTGCTCATTTTATGAATATTATCTCAAAGTATGTTATAATTGAGTATCTTTATTTTTTCTTTCAGTTGTTTTGGTTGTTTATTGTGCATTCTTTTACTACCTCTGTATGTATGTTGACCCTCATCCTTTGACGTGGAACCTTTATAAATCAGCAGTTTCTGCTCAAAGGTATTTGTAATCCGAGAATTTAATTAATAAATAAATAAATACCGATGCCACAGCCAGGCTGGGCCCAGACCCAGAAACTCTTTCTCCTTTGGGGCTGAAACTCCAACAACTCATCACCTCACTCAGAAGTGGATGGTTTTAATACCCATATAACAGTGGTTGAAACAACAGTGGATGTTTTACGCCACAGTGTAAGTGGTAAAGGAAAATCAACAGCTGCAAGTACAACTTGAAACCTTAGAGAATCATTCCCAATCAGCAAATATTAGAGTCATTGGCCTTCCAGAAGGTAACATAAGGGGATCACTCCCCCATGTTCTAATGGAACTGGCTAGCTGAGAAATTACTTAATAAAGGAGAGGGGAGGTGGGCAGAGGGAGACAGTGAAAATGCAGAGATACTGAATGAATACTTTTGCTCAGTATTGACAAAAGAAGATGAGAAGGAGTTACCTAAACCAGACAATAGAAGCACTCTGGGTGGGGTGGGTGACACCAGTCCATTTACAGAAGAAAGAGTCCTGAAAGAACTCCTAAAACTCAAGGTGGACAAAGCAATGGGGCCCAACGGGATTCACCCTAGAATCCTAAAAGAGCTAAGGGAGGACCTAGTGACACCACTAACCACACTTTTTAACAAATCATGGGAAGATGGGGTGGTACCTGAGGACTGGAGGAGGGCAGATGTGATTCCCCTTCACAAAAGTGGGAGCAAGGCAGAAGCAGGAAACTGTAAACCTGTTAGTTTGACCTCAGTGGTGGGGAAAATGATGGAATCACTTCTGAAAGAAAGAACTGTTCAGTACCTAGAGGCCAGCGGGGCACAGGACCCAAAGCAGCATGGATTCACAGCAGGAAGGTCATGGCCAGATGAATTTAATTGATTTTGACTAGGTGACCAAAGTAATAGACCACTGGAGGGTTGTGGATATGGCCTTCCTAGACTTTAGTAAGGCATTTGACATAGTCCCGCACAAAAGATTAATAATCAAGTTAGCCAGCCTGGGAGTGGGTCCCAGGGTGGTAGCCTGGGTAGCAAACTGGCTGCACAACAGGACACAGAAGGTAATAGTGAATGGAACACATTCCAAAGAAAGGGGGGTTACTAGTGGAGTACGTCAGGGCTCAGTACTGGGTCCAGTCCTCTTTAAGATCTTTATAGGTGACATTGCAGAGGGTCTAGAGGGAAAGATATGCCTCTTTGCAGATGACAAAAAGATCTGTAACACAGTTGATACACAAGGGGGGGTAGAAAGGATGAGAAGGGACTTGGCAAGGTTGGAGGAATGGTCAGACATATGGCAACTTAGATTCAATGCAAATAACTGCAAAGTAATGCACCTGGGAAACAAAAACCCAGAAGAGGAGTACACAATAGCAGGGGAGGTACTAACAACAACAAAAATGGAAAGGGACTTGGGGGTAGTCATATTGGATGACCTAAAGGTGGGTAAGCAATGTGAGAAGTCACCAAGGAGAGCCAGGGAGATACTGGGATGCATAGGAAGGGGCATCACAAGTAGAAAAAGGGAAGTGGTTATCCCTTTGAACAGACAGTTGGTGATACACTATCTGGAATACTGTGTGCAGTTTTGGAGACCCCCATCTATGCAAGGACATAGACAGGATGGAAGCAGTCCAGAGGAGGCAACTAAAATGGTGCAGGGTCTGCATCAGAAATCATATGAAGAGAGAGACTGAGAGAGCTTAATATGTATACCCTTGATGAAAGTATGGACGGGGGGACATGATAGAAACTTTCAAGTACCTCAAGGGAATCAACAAAGTCCAGGAGGGTAGCAACTTTCAGAAAAAGAAATATGTAAGAACAAGGGGGCACAATTTAAAGATGGGGGGCTGGCTCAGGGGTAATGTGAGAATATTTTTTTTTCATGGAGAGAGTGGAGGATGCATGGAAGTGCCTTCCTGGGGAGGTTGTTGGGTCTAAAACAGTGGGGGAATTCAAACATGCATGGGACAGACATAAGGCAATTGTAGTGGGGTGTTGCAGGACGTAGGCTGTTGGTTAACTAGAATCTGCAGCTTGTCCAATAGGAAGGGAAATGGGCAGACTGGGTGGGCCAAGTGGTCCTTATTTGCCATCAAAGTCTATGTTTCTAAGGGTGAGACAGAGGACTTTAGGCTGCAGAAAGTATATTGAGTGAGTCCACGTGTCAGACAACCAAACAGTGCATAGCTGTACATCCTTGTTTGTCACTCAAGGTATAGGAGCCTGGGACACAATTCTGTCTTTGGCACAAAGAATGGGGCCTCTCTCTCTCTCAGAATGGACAAAACGTTCATGTATTTCCAGACATTAATTATGCAACACATCAAAGAAGAAAGGAATCTGATGGAGTAAGATGAGTGCTACGAGAGGCTGGTATTTCTCATTCAATTGTTTTCACAGGCCAATTGAGGATAGTGCATGCAGACAAAGTATTTGCTTTGTCAGATCCCACTGAGGCAGACAAACAGGCAGACTGGACATTGGCAGAGCAGAAACAGTGAAGGGGTGAGAAAGAGGCAGACAACTATTGCAGGGACCTTTTTCTCCTTGGATTCAGTCTCTGAATATGTCCCATGACTAAATGTTTCTCAGCAAGGGACTTTGGACTTGGCTGCAGGTACTTTTATTAAATTCAGTTTCTCTGAGCTTTGGGAGTTTAACCTTTGATATCTGGATATGTATTATGCTGGATTTTATTCTGTTGGACTAATTGGGTGCCCCGGACACTCAGACTAGTATACAGACATTTCCCACATCCTTTGTTTTTTTTTCTATGTCAGCGCCTCATGGAGGTCAGAAGTCATATATGTCTGAGAGACTGTTAGGTTACTGCTCTTGATTCACATAATAATGTGTGGCTGCTCTATATTTTTCCAGTTGTGTTCTATACTTAAGTACTACACTTTTTCTAGACACATGTTGAGAGGAAGCTTGATTGATGTTATCATAGTAATCTATTTTTGAGATCACTTTGCTGCAAGTTATATGTAAGTTTTTTTTTATAAACTATGTAAGGCCAGTTACAAGATTATTCATAAGTATCAATCTGAGACATGTACTTTCTGGTATAGCTGTATATGGTTTCATAGGTTGTATATGAACTAATTAGGCCAAAGGCCCACTAGAAGCTCACCCCTTATGCCCATGGATATCCTGTTATGCATTCCTTTATACAATACTCATCCAATCTTGTTTGAAATTCCACCATACTACTGCTACCTATCACATCCATGGGTAGACTAATCCAAACCCCAATGACTCTCTGACTGTACCATCCAGCCATTCTCTTTGTTGTGCTTGTTTCCTCTTTCAGCTGAAGGGTATGTGCCCCTGAATTGTAATTATGCTCTCTAAAATCAAAGCCTAAACATTCCCAGAGGTCATCACGTGATAATGATTTGAACAGTAGACATAGATCCACATGCAACCTTCTGTATTCTAGTGAATGTAACCATAGGGCTGCAAGCCTGTCTTTATAGCTTAAGGCATCTAAGCCACACATCATCCTAGTTGCACTCTGCTGTAGTCTTTCCAAAATCTTAATATCTTGCTGCATTTTGGGAGACCAGAACTGAGAACAGTACTCCAAATAGGGCCTTACCAGGGAGACATACAAAGGAATATTATACAGTGGCAAGAAAGAATGCTGGGCTCTGATTGGTCAACCTGGGTCTGGATCCATGTAGTTGTTCAGCTCTGAGACCGCATCATCCTCATCCGGTGCACAATACAGATACAGCATTGTTTCATTAGCATAGCAATGAAAATCAAGCCTGTACATCTAAAGATCTTCCGCAATGGCAACATGTACACAGCAACTAACATGGCAGCCAGAATAAAAAGCTGAGGCAGTACATCTCAGAGCAAAGTGCTATCTGAAATGTAGGTACCTAGTACCACCTGTTGCACCCTGCCAGACAAGTTGGACTCAAACTAGTGTTAACATCAGCCATGTAATTACTACATATTATGTCAGCTGAAACAACAGCACCCCATGGTCAACCAGGTCAAGCACAGAGGAGAGATACAGGAAGACTAAGATAGTAAAAAGTCTATTGTTAGTGGAATTTGACAGCTCATCAGTATACTTTTTCAGGAAGGTTCTCAACATCAACCTCTTCCTTGAGTTTGAAAGACTCCACCCTCTAGGAACACCCAATGATCTTAAGTAAAATTAAATCCTGGTTTGCCAGGTATCTAAAGAGAAGCTGGGTGGGCCACAGATCCAAGGTACAGTAAGTAAGCCACAGTCATCCCATAGAAGACTGCTTTAATCAAAAAGAACTTGATCTATTCCCCCAAAAGGGGACTGACAAAAGTGCATCACTGAATAGGTACAACCAGTACATGACTGGCCTCTTGAGGAGATCCTAGGTTGGATGGAGGATACCTTATTGAGGAAGAACCAATAAAACTCTTTGCATCCTTCTGCCAAAAATACTTTACCATACTAGAGACAGATTGGATTTAACAATCTGTCAACAGTGTGAAAGAGTTAAGCTGGTTGGTTGTCCCCCGATACGATCACCCATGACAGAAACTCCTACTTTTTTTTGGTGATTGCCCAGTGAAACTCATGGTAGTGAGTTCATAGAGCCAATCTATCCTCCTCTTCACTGGGACCTCCCCCAAGAATTCTCAGACCTCTGTCCCATTGTCTTCAACTGCCTCGTGCCATCATCATACCATTGTGACTAGTGGTTGCAAATTAATGGATGAACACAGTGAGTTGCCAGGGAGTCCCAGTCATCTGTAACAGCCATGTTATAGCTCTCCACATCATTCTTGGCACCCTTTGCACAAGTTGTCACAACTCCTGAGATGTCCAGCACCTCCAGGAAATTATATGTGTCCAGATCACAAACAAGGTGGTACCTGACCATCTCCACAGGGAGGGTATTCAACTTAGGCCTTTAATTTCATGGTAGGATGATCTAACCAAAGACAAGACCAACTCTGACATTGCTAATGATATGAACAACAAAAAGATCAGGTTCAAGGCATCACCCTGCTGGTGGGTACCAGTGGCAACCACCTATATGAGGTACAGCAATGTCATCAGCTGACGGAACTGTTTTCTGAAAACAAAAGCTTCATCATCAACCAAAGCATTGAGATCTGCGTCTTCATAGATGTCACAAATATCTGCTCAAGGGTAGATGTGGAGGCGGGAAAAGAGAACTAAGGGAAGATCTGGGAAGTTTGGGGGAGCTGGTCAAAGACTTGGCAGATGAACTTCAACACTAAAAAATGTAAAATAATGCATACTGAGAAAAGAAAACCAAGGGGGAAATATGAAATATGGTTTGGTTTCGGATAGCGCTATGAAAGGAAAGGATTTAGTGGTGGTGATATCAGAAACTCTAAAATGTCAGCACACTGTGACAGGGTGGTGAGCAAAGCAAACAGTATGCTGGGCTGCATTGGGAGGGGGCTAAGCAGTAGATGTCAGGAGGACATACTCCCACTGTACAGGCCAAGGAATACTGTGCGAGGTATTGCAGCCCACACCTGAAGAAAGAGTACATCACAATGGAGGCAATACAGTCCAGGGCAACTAAGATGATGCATGGCCTTGGGGAAATGACATACAAGGAGAGGCTGCAGGACTTGAACATGTACATCATTGAGAAAAGGAAGGGAGGCAGTGACATGCCTGAGACATGCAACAACCTGCATGGGATAAATAGATTGGACACCAAGTAACAGTCCTCCTTAAGTTCAAACACAGGTACAAGAAAGAATTCACTAAAGCTGGCTGGGGTGACTCAAAATGGATGTCTGTAAGCATTATTCCACAGGCAAAGTGGTAGACAAGTGGAATAAACTGCCAGAGGATGTGATATAGGTTAAATCAATCATCAGCATCAACCAAGGATAGGCTAGTCATGTGGGTTTAGTTAGAAAAAGAAAGGACAGTAGCAAAAGAGAAGTTTGACACTAGGGCAAGACAGAATATATAGGTAGGGTGGGCACCCTGGGTGGGCCAATAGCCTTTTTTTTGCTGTCAGTCTCTATGTATCTATGTAAATCACCAAGCAGAAGCAGTCCAGGGAGTCCACAATGAGGTCAGCCATGAAGCCCTCAAGTTCCTGCAGGAAATCAGTTCTTTGACCCCAGGGCTGGGCCATAAGAATGATCCTGCAAACTGTACCCAGCCCCTTTGGGGCATGAGAATGATCCTGCAACTTGGGCCCAGACCCCTTAACTGTCATGCATTCCAATGACCTAGTCAGTCCCATGGGTTATGCTGTCAGTCCCAAAACAGATTTAAAACAGGTGGCCACCCCACCTCCCTGCACTCTTGCCCTGGACAAGATACCACAGAACAGCACAGTTGAACAGATGCCTCAAGAACAGGGCTGGAGTCATCCCCAACCAACTTTTTATGATACTGTACATGCCAAGTTAGCTGAGGAGTCCATGATGAAGGTATCAACAATCTCAGTGATCTGACATTACAAAGAAGTGACCAAAGGGGAGGAGCAAGGTCAGTTAACATTGCAAAGAAGTGACCAAAGGGGAGAAGCAAAGTCAGCTGATGCTACTGCTACCTGATTACTAATAAATGATACAGAGGGGACCCTAGCTTGAGTCCACCTTTTTCCAGGGTGCATTCATGACCTCATGCCCCTGATTTGACTTCAATCACCCACCCTAGAGGAAAACTTGCATCTATAGTGATGGCCCAAGAGAATTTCCAGTCATCAAAAGTGATCAATTACTGCATCAAGTGGAGTATGAGGGTGTCCTCTGAAGGGCCACAGCTGCCATAACTATCCCATGGAATAGACATACAGTAAAAAGGCCTGACACCCTCAAAACACATAATTAAAACAAAATCAAATATGATCAGATACCAATGGCCAAATACAACATTTCCAGTGCCTCATCCTTTGGCATTAACTAAAGTAAAATCAAATCCCACTCCACATCCTCCACTACTATCCAACAGTCCCAACCACTCTCAGTCTATAAATATAGCCCAAACTAAAATCAGTCACATATCCCCAAACACACAAACTAGTAGAAAAACACAATTAAGGAAAATACATTGAGTCTGCAATGTATATGGGTATACAAATGTCCAGATCAAAACTATTCAAAGTACAAAATAAAAGAAATTATCCAGTTAAAGTCAAAGCTGCCAAGTTTAAATAGTCTCACCTATTAACACTATGTGAGACATTGTCCCCGAGTGTCCGAGTTGATCACTTAGGGAGCACCTGGCTGTTAAACAGTTGCAGTGTTAGATAAAAAGCACCAACAAACCTGTCCCACTAGGCTGGAGCCAAATGCTGCAAAAACTCCCAGGCTAGATGAGAAATGCATGGTGCTAGTTCACTGTACCACAGTGCTGACAAGTGCTGGCAACCCTTTGTGCACACAAGAGCCACAAGACAAGACTATGCTTTCCAAAGCCAGTCTCTCACTGTGGTTCTGGCTGACACTCACATATCCTTGGGTCAGAAAGTCCTCAGTTCATCCTTTAACTGTGGTAGAGGGTGAATTCAATGGCATGGGCCTCTAACCAAACAACAGGTCAGCCAGCACAATTGAGTCCAAACACCAGCAATCACACTAGTCAGCAAAATCCATACACAGTTCCACTCACCTCCAACTGCAGGAAATAACAAAACTGCAGACCCTCCATGCTTCCCCAAATGACCGATTACCTTGGTGGGGGGGTTAGTGGAAAAAGCAGTCCCAATCTGAACCACACAGAAAAGTGGTAAAGAACAGATTCAGCTGCAGCAAATGGCCCAAAAGAAAGCACTGACATTTCAATGAAGCAACAGATAAAAATAAGTCGCGGTCACCGAAATGCATCTAGATGTTTACTGTACTGGCATTGTATACAGTATATACCTGTAATTGTTTTGTTTGTGTCAGATCATTACTGTATTGTATGTTTATCACTCTGCATCCCTTTCCCCATGGGTCACACCTGGAAATGAGCCTCAGCTCTTTGTGCCATTCCCAGTTACCAACATTTTAAATAAATAAATAAACAGAGAAATGCAGGTAAGCCACTGATAGCAACAAGGTACCCAAATGGAACAGACTCAGACCTTCGTAAAAATTAGAAACAGCACTAACTCCCTGCTACTTGGATGATAAGGAAGTGTATATCTGGTTTTCAGACGTCAGACTCAAAACAAGACGTTTCTGATGCTGGCAGCACTTGAAGTAGCAGGAGGAAACCAGTGTGGTCCCAGATTGCTCAGGGTGATTTCATTACCAGTTGCACTGAGCAAATTAGTAAGGTTACCTGCTGCAGGAGTTGAGCTAGTCACCATATGTGTTTTATCTTTTCATGTTCTTTTATTTAAACTTGGGCTTTACTTCCTGCAAGAGTGTTTGAAAGCCAATGCCTTCCACCATGTTGAATGGCTGAATATCAGGGGCCATCATTTCCCCCAATGAGTTGTGTCATTCGTATGGAATAAGGGTACAGCTTGCAGTTTAGTGTGGCATATAATGGCTTGGGCAATGTGCAATAGTCTGTTTTGTTACACAAAAGCTCATTACTAGTGCCTTTAGTGGTGTGCATGTTGGGCCAGGCTCTTACTTGTGGTGACTGGACTCCTTGTGCGGCAGCTCAGGATGAGTGAGAGAAGTGGGCAAGCTCAATATTCTTTGGCTTCAACTTGAGGCCTAAAAACTTGGTTCAGATTTGTCAGCTTAGCCAAACCACTTCAGCTCCAAATGCAGTAACTGGCATGGATAAAATAGACTACAAATGGGGGGAACCTTGAAGTTGACAGCAAATATTAATTATAATAGCTTACATGGGCAGGTGGTGTTTGCACGTCACTGCTGGTCATTAGCATACCTGTGGCAGTGTGACACAGTGTAAGAATATGACTGTTATGTCCTGCTTCTGAACTGCAGAAATTGTTAGTATGCATTGCTACACTCAAGGGTTACCCCCCCCCACACACACACACACATTTTCTCTGTTTTACCTGTCACAAAGTGGAAGGGAAGATTCCAAAGTCAATGACAGATTCCTCAATTTACAATACATTTATTAAGCCAAAATAAAAAAAACTGAAGCAAAACAAAACAAAATCAGAATTCAAACAGAATGAGCCCATACAAGGTATTCAGGCAGGTAATACATTGGTCAACTCTACCTGTAGTTTGCCTAATGCCTGGATCCAACAACAGCACAGAGCTTTGCATTGGCTGCAGCTGTGCTATGAATGAACAGATGAGACTCAGGAGATGTCAGCTTTGTGTATATATATATATATATATATATATATATATAGAGGCAAAAAACTCCATTTAATGCATTAGTTAGGGTTGTTCCACAGCGACAAAAGTGAGGAAATTCGCTGTTAGGGTTGAAAACCCTAACTCCGATTCACCCCCAGCACCACACACACACAGACACACACACATTCAAGTATGGGGAGGACCAAGTCAACACAACCAATGACAGACATCCAGCAGCAGGTGACAGAAATAACAAACAATTGTCTAAATGTACTACGAGACATCCCCACCCACCTGACCAGGTACTGCATGCTCAGTGGAGATCAAAGCAAAACTGAGGCCATGTACACCAAGCGTACACATCCCTGATTGCAGCTGCACACAACTCACCACACTTAGTAGTTGCATGGCCTTACCTACCGATGCCTCACACCACACCACACCACACCACTTGTGGTGGGCCACCTGAGCAATAGAGTTAAGCAAAACCAAGGAGTTGTACAGGTATAATATCTCTGATTTAACAAGGGTTTGAGAAATGCAGCTTTCTAATTGACTGCAAACATTGCAACAGCCTTATGTTTAGTTTTTATTAACATACATGTAGAGCCTGACCATATGATGAACATGGTTTAATGTTGTTTAAAAAACAGTTTTATTATGATAGCAATAAGCTACTCCCAGGTATTATGTTAATGGTCAGTTTATCACTGTCTAGTGACATGTGACACTCGGATATGCCTCATTCAACATTAAACCCCTACAGGGTGATTAACAGACCATTTAACATAACTGTTGGTCATGCCTTATAGCTTAATTGTCTTTTTGAGTAGATACTCTCCTCTGCTAGGCACTGCAGCAGGTTTGCAATCAGTGTCCCACCCAGTTACACCATACAACACTGTCTAGTTGCTGGAGAATGGCTGTGAATATGAACTCATGAAGATGAACAGTGTAACTTGATCATTACAGTCATCGAAACCCTAGTGTGATTATAACTGACAGACTCAGTGATAGAGGATAACCCTGCTGTCCTAGTACATTTACCGCATTATGAGTTAAATCAATACTAAAGACATTCTGTTTATATCTACACCATACCTACTTGATTCCTGTTGTAGCAGAATTAACATAGTTATCACTTTGATAGCATCAGTGACAGAAGTGTGCAAACCCAAACAGTAGGCATACAGCCTGACTATGAAACAACTGTTAAAAAATCACACTGTGTCCATAAGTGGCATAGATCACTCATTGCAACAATAGCAAATGTATTACTATTTGAAGAAGTTAGTCATCACAGATGCAATGAGATTGTCTTTATCAGGTACAACATATACTCAGTAAGTGCCTACAGGAAAATCTATCCTATATACATGTCCGATACAGGTACATCATTGTTGGCTCAGTAGTGCTACGATATTTAGAAGTTGCTTGGCCTGATCCATGCAATTACAATCTTTCTTATAAAGAATACTTACTGCATCTTTAATATTGAAACACACTGAAGGTCTATGTATGTACATCACAGTACACCTTCATCAGTAAGAATGCATGTGATACTGGCAGTACCAATTTCACAGCGTTGAACAGGCAATGCTTTTCCATACATTTACATCAGCCTCTCTATGTTGAGTAAACCATTGCAGTAAATGTACTACTATGTAAATCACCTACTAAATGTATCACTACTTTTATCTTGAGCATGCTAGTGTCTTGTAGTTAATTTATGTGCTTCTCTTAATTAATGTATACTCAGTAGTGTTAAACCTTTCTACAACTGTTATCATGCACCTTCAGCATTTATATTGAATAACGGCACAGTACCAGTTGTGGTGTGTGTGTAGGCATCGTAGGTAGGCACCATGCAACTACTAAGTGTGGTACGTTGTGTGCAGCTGCAATCAGGGATGTACGTTTGGTGTACATGGCCTCAGTTTTGCTGTTGATCTCCACTGAGCATGCAGTACCTGGTCAGGTGGGTGGGGATGTCTCGTAGTACATTTAGACAATTGTTTGTTATTTCTGTCACCTGCTGCTGGATGTCTGTCATTGGTTGTGTTGACTTGGTCCTCCCCCATACTTGAATGTGTGTGTGTGTCTGTGTGTGTGTGTGGTGTTGGGGTTGAATTCGGAGTTAGGGTTTTCAACCCTAACAGCGAATTTCCTCACTTTTGTCACTGTGGAACAACCCTAACTAATGCATTAAACGGAGTTTTTTGCCTCTAATTTCCCTTTTTTGAGAATGATATTGAGAAATAGTGAATGTAATGTGGTGGCAGGTATGGGGCCTTTGGCCCGCCTCCACTCCATGATGTCTGTGGCATAGTAACAGGAGCAGCAATGCAAACAGAAATGCTAACAGTGGCACACATGGTAAATACGCCGAATGATAACAGAAAGGGTAATCTATTAACGTGGTGTAGACGGAACGGTGTGCCACGTGATGTCTGGTCACATAGTAACATGGTGCCTGTAAATGGAAATGTCAATGGGCATGGTGCGCATAAGTGAAACAGAAGAGAAACAGTGCGGTACACACAAATGGCAAAAAAAGTAACAGAAATGCAAGCGCAAATGAAAATGCAAAGGATGGCCATACGCGTGGTGGCATTGGGGTGTGCATTGGGATCATCAGCCCTAACTCTCACCCCATCACCTGTGTAAAGCAGCAGAAGTATAGGAGAATGGGGTGAGAGTTGGACTCATGATCCCAATGCACACCCCAATGCCGGTTGGGGGTGGTGGGGGTGCAAGGGGTTTTCAACCCCAACAGTGAATTTCTCACTTTTGTGGCTTGGAACAACTCTAACTAATGCATTAAACTGAGTTTTTGCCTCTAATTTCCCTTCTTTTGAGAATGATAACAAGAAATATTGAATGTAATGCAGCAGTGAGGGCTGCTGCCCTCTGTGCCCAGCGCTCCCACCACATGATGTCTTGTGGCATACTAACAGGGACAGCAACGCAAACAGAAATGCTAACAGTGGCGCACATGGTAACACACGCATCGAATGAGAACAGAAAGGTAACGCACATGGTGGCGTAGACGGGAATGGTCTGCCACGTGATGTGTTGTCACATAGTAACATGGTGCCTGCAAACAGAAATGTCAATGGGCATGGTGATGTAAAGTGAAACAGAAAGGTAAACAGTACTGTAGACAGAAAATGGCAAAAAATAACAGAAATGCAAGCGCAAATGAAAACGCAAAGGATAACGCACATGGTGGCGCAGACGTCAACGGTAAGTGAAACGGGTACGGAACTGCAAGCGGAAAGGGCAACAGTAACAGTAATGTAAGCACACAGGCTGG
The DNA here is from genome assembly GCA_016271365.2 of Neoceratodus forsteri. Taxonomy (NCBI): domain Eukaryota; kingdom Metazoa; phylum Chordata; order Ceratodontiformes; family Ceratodontidae; genus Neoceratodus; species Neoceratodus forsteri. The sequence goes on along the minus strand of CM057457.1, from coordinate 169,966,428 downwards.
TTTTCCCCAAAACCTGCATTGAGAAAGACAGTGAGTACAAATAATGTATGCAAAATAATGAGTATCGGCGCAGAAAATGAGATCTTGGAATACTAAATACATTATATCTCAGGAACCGTACGATGTAGAGAAAAAATTTAAAAGTCATATTATTTACAACTGTCCTGGCTAATTTGTATCTTAGCCCCATTAGGGGGCTAAGAAATTTTCCGACAAAAAGTCCGTATCTTGCACCGTTTCCGAGATACGGGCCCTGAAAGGTGCGGTGAATGCCGTAATGTTATCCTATGGGAAAAAAAGGAAAGTTCAGAGCGCCATAACTTTGCCTTCCTGTAGTGTTTTTTCACCAAACCACTGAAAGGCACATCTGTGGGCTGTTGGCTGTCTTCCCTCCAAATTTCAGGAAAAAAGACCAAACCGTTAATTTGCAGCAGGGATCCAAAGGATTTCTGTTATGCGTTGGGCGCCATAATGTTATCCTATGGGAAAAAATGTCAACTTTGGAGTGCCGTAACTTTGCCGCTGTGTAATATTTTTTCACCAAACTACTGAAAGGCACATCTGTGGGCTGTTGGCTGTCTTCCTCAAATTTCAGGAAAAAGACCAAACGTTATTTTGCAGCTGGGTGCCAAAGGATTCTGTAATCGTTGGGCGCCGTAATGTTATCCTATGGAGAAAAATGTCAACTTTGGAGTGCCGTAACTTTTCCGCCGTGTAATATTTTTCAATACAACACTGAAAGGCACATCTGTGAGATGTTGGCTCCGTTCCTCAAATTTCAGCTCAAAACTCCTAGCGGTTCTTTTGCAGCGCAGTGCCAAAGATTACTGTCATTTTCCCAGAACTAGAAAACTACTCCATGTGCTTGAAAGCTTTATAAAAATTTGCTACACTTTCTTAGCACGAAAGTAATTTGCAAGTAATTTTTCAGAAATTTAAAAACATATTTCTGGGTGTTTTACCACAAAATAAAGACATGGCAAGCATCCTCAGGGCCCGACTAGGTGAATACAAAAAATAGGTTTAAAGGGTCCCAAATTTAAATGCCAACCATTTTTCTGATCACCAACTGAAAACAAAATGGCCGATTTGCGAAAGTAACAGGCCCATTTGCGAAAGTAAAAATGCATTTTGAAAGTGTTGAACTTTTGTTAGCTTTTCCCATTGACTTATAATGGGAAACTGTTTTGAATAACTTTTGAACCGTTTAATATTTTTCTGAAATCTTGGAAGGCACATCGGGGACCCTGGATGCATGTTCCCTGAAGATTTTGGGCGATCCATAACCGGCGTCGACCTGTAGAGCGCGACCACAGAATTCCAGAAAAGCGTAAGCGCTGCACAGATCACACTTAAATAACTCCACAACTGTATATCTAATCAGTACGAAACTTGGCAGATCCCAAGGCCTATGGGTCTTGATCATGCATTCAAATTTCAGGCAAATCCATCAAACAGTTGCAAAGTTATTAAGGTGCAAAATTTGGGGTTTACATGGAAATGGCTCTCAACCTATTCATGGTAGCACTACCGCTACTATAATATATATATACAAATATATATATATATATATATATATATATATATATATATATATACACATCCAGGTGTCATAGCAATGGCTTAAGGTCTGTCAGTCATGACAGCATTTGATTGACAGAACTAAATAACAACATTATTTTAAATTCAGAGTGTTAAAACCATTTGCAGATTATTTCAGACCTTTATATAGATAAGACAAATACATACAACAGGTTCCTATAATTCAGATAAGTATATGTACAGTTTTATATTTTTTTAGTAGCTTAACCTCACCTTCTACTAGGACTTTTCCCACCCCAGATCCTGCCTAAATCTAGGGGAGGTGTGGTCAGCCAGTCCCTAAAAACAGGAGGCGAGGAAATGAGGAGGTACACCAGAGAAAGCAGGTAAGCGTGAGGCCTATAACAAAAGTTAAACAAAAGCAAACAATAAAATAGCAGTGTCCTCTCTTTATGTCAGCATTCTGACACAAGTAACATGCATTTGTTTAGCATTCAACAGTACTGCTGATGAACATTTGTCTAATTTCAAATAATAAAGGCTAAAAAGAAAATGTTCTGATGCATGAGGGTAACAGGAAAGCAGAGAGAGAGAGAGATACTGAGAGTAAAAGATTCTTATAATGCCTCTATCTGTCATGGAAACAAACTATTATTTCAAAGGGTTGCAAAAACAGAGAATGGAGAAGGGGAAAAAAAATATTTATTTATTTTATTCAGTGAATTTTGGTGATTGAGTGAGCCCACTGAGACCAAGGGTCCCTTTTTCAGGGGCGACTGGGATTAGTTACAGATAGCAAAGGCCCAATACATTCATTGTATGCAATACGACAGGCTAACAACATTTTACAAATATGTGCAGGAATGTTTTAAACCTTAGAAGCAACTCATGCTAAGGGCAATTACTTAAGTAGTTTCCTCTGACTTGTTTTCTCTGTATAAAAACTTTATTCTGCAGCTTTAACACATGCAGGAAGGCAATATTTTGCTAACCTTCTGGCTCCCTGCCAACATGGTTCCAGCAGAGTTATACACTGTTCTAGAATGAATGCACTGCTACAACACAGTTAAGTGAAGTTTCCATTTAGCTCAGCAAGAGTTATTGCTCAAACCAGGTACCCAAATCATTCAGGTATGCAGAGCTCAGCTGTTCAGTTCAGTTCACTGCACTTGAAGAGAAACAGCACTGAAAGAGAAACAAACAGGAAAGGGCAAGCTAGAGAAAAGATAGAACAAAACATGTACAGAGCACAAAGGGACAAAAATACAAATAAAATTGTTCCAAAAATACAGAGAGGGGAATTTGAGCTTCTCTTTTAAGGCCTGCAGATCCACCTCTCCTCTATATAGTGATGCAGCTACTGGTGGTATTTCAAAATAAGAGAAAAAAATGCTGCCTCTCAGTTATCTGATTCTTTCTGCTCAAGTACAGAAAATACCTCTTTAGCTATAATAGGGTAAGAAAACCTAAAGAGCCGACCCCCATCCCTGAGGAGGTCACAGGCATAGGAGGCGGTCACGAAACAGGAAGGAGGTCACAGACCTGCAAAAGGTCATCTTCTCACATTACTTCCACACTCATTACTGCCTTCTCACTTGCCTCATACATTTTTAAAATTTAAATTACAGCCTCCACCAGAAAAATTTTACTTATCCAAGGAAAGAACATAAGCACAAATTAAAAGACAGTAAAGTTTCACATGTTTCACCTTGCATGGATATAGAGTTTTTCCTTTTCTCTTGCTCTCTTTTTTTTTGTTGTTATATATATATATATTGATTGAATGTAAGAACCAGCTATGACAGGGTTCCATGTGAAAATGCCGAGTCAATAATGTCGAGTCCAATAATGGCCACGGCACTTTGGCGACAATAAAAATGGTGACAGTACAATTTGGTGACCGCATTAGTGGCAACAATTGCTTTTCTGTGGGGCACTTCACACCATCCACACCCCCTTACTTATATAACTAACTCCAAGGTTGTAGTACCTCAAAGAGGGGGGCAGCAATCATCGCCATTAGTGCGGTCACTGAAATGAACGATCACTGTTTTTGCTATCGCTGAAGTGCTGTCGCCTTTACTGGACTCACCATTATTGGACTCAACGTTATTATGTGCTGTCTTATGACAGCTGCTGTCTGCTGGCAGCCAAAGTTGTTGTAGTCAATGGTTTACATGTGGTCATTTATTTATTTATTTTATTTATTTTAAAACTGGTAACCAGGAAAGGCATGCTGAGCCAATACTTATTTCCAGGTGCTACCTGGGAAAAGGGAACAGGACTACAATGAATCATAAACAGCAGTAAATAAGCATTCCAAAAATAAAGTGTAAACCGTAAGCAAATTCAGCATTGTGCAAGTGCTAATAACAATTAAGGGTGAACAGAAGTTGGTTCTATGAGCAGCACCAATACCCAATTAAATTAACAAAAGCAGGTTGAAACAATTAAAGTTGGACTATCAGTGTTTTACTTATTTTTGGGGGATATCACTTATTGTGCCTTTAGTGTCTGTAACACTGTCAGAATAAAGGCAGAATGTAATTCGGTACTTATTTTCCCCCAAACGTACTTAATTTAAAATAATGTTCAATCAAAGAAAAACCCCTGTGGTCCACCTGGGTTTGCCACACTGGCTCCCAATGTGTGATCACATCTCTAAATGGCATTGAAATGCCAGTAGGCACATTCACACCTCCACACACCTGAGTTCAGCTAAACTGATTTTTTGAGAGTATGAAGAAAGCTGAACTTGGGAATGTGCTAGCTGACATGAAACAAGGAATTAAAATGCTAAAAATTGGGATCTTAAACTCCAGCTGTGATACCAGGCATGCATGAATGAATATGCATATTGTCTGGGATATCCATATTCATTCATGCATGCCCGGTATCATGGCTGGAGTTTAAGACCCCAATTTTTATAACTTTAAGCCCTCATTTCACATCAACTAGCACTTTCCTGAGTTCAGCTTTCTTCATACTGTCAGAAAATCTGTTTAGCTGAACTCAGGTTTGTGGAGGTATGAATTACCCTTCTGGTGCTTTAGCGCCATTTATAGATGTGACTGCACATTGGGTGCCAGCATGATAAACCCAGGTGGAGCACAGGGATTTTGCTTTGATGGGAAATTATTTTAAATTAAGTACATTTGAAGGAAATAAGTCTTGCATTACATTCTGCCTTTATTCTGACAGTGCTACAGACACTAAAGGCTCATTTAGGGATACCCCCCCCCGAATGTAAGCAAAACACTGATAGTCTTCCATTAGGTGGAGCTATTGTAATGACATGAACTGACCCTTGGGAGACAGGTGCAGTGGTGGAAAGGGCACAGGGGGCAGGGCAGGAAGGAGGCTGTCAGGAGCAGTAGAGGGACGGGAGGAGCTTTAGCTGGAACCAAGGGAAATGGGGGAAGGTGAGAGATGGAGAACGGAGGGGAACAGGTTTCAGAGGGAGGGAAGGTGATGAGAAAAATGCAACAAGTAAACTCGACCATTCTGCTGCAGAATCATATATCAGGTGATCAGAATACTACTACCCTCTTTTTTATATTGGGTGACTCGATGATTAGATGCACAGATCAGTACACCACCAAAATAAATAAAAAAATTAAAACTATAGCTGCTGCTTTCCTGGTGCAAAGGTAGATGACATGTGTTTATTATCACTAAAACCATTACAGAATACACCAGGAACAAAGGATGTAATTATATACATAGGTACCAATGACACAAAATCAAAATCAGAAAGTGAAATATTGCTTAATTTTCAGATTCTGCTCAAAACTTTATCAGAATTAAATTGCAATGTTATTATGTCTGAAATAGTACCTGTCCCAAGTAAACATACCAAATGGAACACCAAAATTAAAAGGATCAATAACAGTATCAGAGATGGTGTCTGTTAGATAACATCAACTGTATCCAGAGCTGGGAAAAGTTTGTAAACCACAGGGATTTATTTGCATGAGACGGATTACATCTCAGTAAGAATGGGAGCAATGTACTGGGAAATCTTTTTTGCCAGGCAATGAATAAGGATTGTTTAAACTGAATCCTTGGGGAATGGGCATAATAAGTATAAGGTTGGACCCTAGCACACACGCCCACTAAATGGAAATATTCATACAGTTAACAATTTAAATATAGTATCCCTAAATGCAAGGAGTTTAAATAAAAAAAAATCAATGCATTAAAAGTACTTATCAAAACAGAAAACATTCATGTTTGTTGTATTACTGAAACATGGTAGGCCCCAGATAACTGCTATACCAATATTACCAATTATTCCATTGAAATAATCAAATAAACACTGGGCAGGAGTGGCCATTTATTTATTTTATTTTGTGTTTGTTAACTGGGTGAGCACCATAGCCAAAACATGACTATTGTCAAGCATGGCCCGGGAGATTACAATGACACAGGAATACAGTAGTTTCAGGGTAAAACATAGGAAACCAATTTATAGTACTTGAGTGTATAAAAACAAGATAGGACATTGTCATTATATTGACAATCAATTAAATGCATCTTAATGGGTAACATCATCATACAGCAAACATAGAAACATAGAAACATAGAAACATAGAATTTGATGGCAGATAAGGACCGCTTGGCCCACCTAGTCTGCCCATTTTCCTACCTAACAGATAAGCTGCAGATCCTAGTTAACCAACAGCTTACTTTCTCTTACCCGCCCCTAGGACTGCCTTATGCCTGTCCCTTGCATTCTTGAAGTTCCCCACTGTTCTTGGCTCCACGACCTCCTCAGGGAGGCTGTTCCATGCATCCACAACCCTCTCAGTGAAAAAATACTTCTTCACATTACCCCTGAGCCATCCCCCCTCTATCTTCAAATTGTGCCCCTTGTTCTTGCACATCTCTTTTTCTGGAAGATGCTACCCTCTTGGACTTTGCTAATTCCCTTGAGGTACTTGAAAGTTTCTATCATGTCCCCTCTCTCCCTTCTTTCCTCAGAGTATACATATTAAGCTCCTTTAGTCTTTCTTCGTATGTCTTCTGGTGCAGACCCTGCCATTTTGGTACCCTCTTTGGACAGCCTCTACTCTGTCTATGTCTTTCTGCGGAGATGGGGTCTCCAGAACTGCACACAGTACTCCAGATGGGGTCTCACCAACTGTCTGTACAGAGGATAACAGCTTCTGTTTTCTACTATTGATGCCTCTTCCTATGCATCCCAGTATCCCCCCCAGCCTTCCTTACTGCCTTCTCAAATTGCTTGCCCACCTTTAGGTCATCTGATATAATTACCACCAGGTCCCTTTCTATTTTTACTGTTGTCAGTATCTCACCCCCCCATTGTGTACACTTCCCCTGGGTTTTTGTTTCCCATGTGCATTACCTTGCACTTCTTTGCATTGAATCTGAGCCGTCATACATTTGACCATTCCTCCAACCTTGCCAAGTCCCTTCTCATCCTTTCCATGATATTGAACAGATCTGGATCAAACTAAATCCACCAGATACTGTAGTAAGCAAATTAAAATTGCGGTTTTCTAGAGATCACCATCTCTTACTGCGGAACAAAATCAAGATTTTTTTAATTCATTATATGAAAATGGAACAGAACCCAGAACCATTATTACTGGTGACTTTAATTTACCAAATATAAACTGGGAAAAAGACTCTGGCCAAACTACACTTGAAAGAGATCTACTTGATTTTGTAATTTCAAATAATATAAACCAACTCATTAAATCTAATACAAGGGGGGCTAATATTCTTGATTTGGTTGTTACCAATCTAGTTGCAGATAATGTTAGTTGTTCAATCAGAGAACCACTAGAGGATAATGACCACAACATGAACCAAATACATCTTAAAGAGATGTGGACATCAATTAAGGAGAACACTAAAATCAGATGTTATAACAAAGCTGACTATAAAAAAATGAAAGACTATCTTGCCAGCTGGGACTTGGAAAAATACCTTACACAACTCCCATTAGATGAGATGTGGGATAGGATTAAATATCATATTAAAATCTGTGTGGAAAAACTTATCCCCACATGTAGTAAGTACAGTATAGTGGTATAGGTAGGATACCTGTGTGGCTTAATAATAGCATAAGAAAGCTGATCAGAGCAAAAAATAAAGCTGTCAAAAAGTATAAAATGAAGCCAACAGATGGTAAATGGAACTTCTATAAATTAAAGCTGAAGAAGTGCAAACAGTCTATCAGGAGAGCTAAAAAATGTTTTGAATACAACTTGGCAATAAAAACAAAAGATAAAAAAAAATCATTTTTTAACTGCATCAATGGTATGAGGGGAGCACAGTATAAACTAGAACTGTTAAAAGTCAACAGTATTACTGTGTATGATGAGACAGACATGGCAGTGGCATTTAATTATTACTTTCTGGGAGTGTACCAACCAAAAGAAGAAAGTACTATAGTAAACAATATGATTAATAAATAACATGTTTACCCAATATAAGATATCACCAGAGGAAGTGAAAGAAAAATTAAGTTTGCTAAAGCTCAATAAATTCCCAAGACCTGACAAAATCCATCCAAGAATGCTTTGAGAATTATCTACTGAACTGGCTGGACCCTGGCCTTGTTACTCAGTCATTCCATCTCACAAGGCACAGTTATAAATGAGTGGAGACAGACCAATGTGATCCCCCATACACAAAAAAGCTTTGAAAGCAGAATTAACAAATTACAGATTGATCAGTTTGACATCAATAATTGACAAGGTAATGGAAGGCTTTGTGAAAGATTTAATTGACAAACACATCAAAGATACCAGTAAAATTGATATTAATCAACGCAATTTTGCGAATAATCATTCATGTCAATTGAACTTGTTCCAATTTTTTGAACCAATAAGTAAGGCACTAGACGAAGGCCTGGCTGTAGGTGTAATGTATTTAGACTACACTAAGGCCTTTGATACCATTCCTCATAAAGAGCTCATTGAAGAACTAGTTCCTTTTGGGTTAAATATCAATATTATAAGCTGGTTGACATCATCGCTAAATAGGTGACAACAAAAAGTTTTTATCAGGGGCCATCATTCAGATTGGGGTCACGTTAATAGTGGGGTACCTCAAGGCTCTGTACTGGGCCCTACTTTATTTAATATATTTGTGTCCGCCATGGTAACATCATGTAGTACTTGGGTTTGTAAATACCCCAATGACACCAACATGGGATCAGTTGTTAATACTCCAACTGATTGCATACAGTTGCAAAAAGATTTAGATTCAATAGCATGCTGGGCAAATACACATAAACTTAAATGTCATATATTGAAATGTAAGGCAATGCACTTCAGCAAAAAAAAATCTCTTGTGGACTTATAATTTAAATGGTACCCCTCTTGAGGAAAGTGATAAATAAAATGACTTTGGCATCACTATAGCCAATGATTTAATCTTTTCCAAACATGTAAGGCATATGGCCGCTAAAGCCAATCTGACCTTAGGTAGGATTTTTAAACATATTGTTAATAGGAATAGTAATGTTATCCTGCCATTGTACAGAGCTTTGGTTAGGCCACAACTCGAGTATTGTGCACAATTCTGGCATCCATACAAAAAGAAGGATACAGTTCTCCTAGAAATAATACAAACGAAAGGCCACCAAAAAGATATACAATGTGAAATCACTCTCATATGAACAAAGGGTATTAGAACTAAAACTATATTCCTTGGAATATAGACAATTCAGAGGTGACCTAAGTTTAGTGTATAAAGCTATAACTATGCTAGAGCTCTTTGAATATTTAGGATGGGAATATAAGATATCTAGTAAGAGCTACAGGGGACATAATAAACAGCTCAAAGGTGTTAACTAGAATACAACTAAAAGGAGCAGGAGAGAGGGGTCCCACCCACAAAGGGGAGGAGCAACATGGCAATCAGCTCTGCTGAAATTATGTAGCAGATGCTGTGGGACTCTGTGTCGATGCCAAGAGTTCTTGACCCCCCATCTGTTACAGCAGAGAATGGACATTAATGCAACAACCTTAATGGAAAAGGGTATAACCTTGAAAAGTGCCTCAAAAACTTTATCAGACTTTGGCTTCATGACCCAAAGCATCTCAGAAACCTTGCGTGACTATTAAAGTCAAGTCCTCCAAACTGCCAGTTACGCCTACTCGCAAATCCATAGCACTTAAATATAAAACTGAATCACACACCGCGTTGCCGGTCCCAGTTGTACCTGAAAAAACTCATTTGGCAACCCGGCCATTGATGATAGGAGTCTTTCCTCTATTTTCAACAACCAGTACAGTGAAAAATTGAAATGCCGCCGATAGTCCCTTCTCACCGCCTGTGGAAAATACAGCATACTTGGAAGTTTCCAGCAGTTATTCTATGTGATCATCACTTGGTGTTCAAGCTTCTGTTAATATTTCACCTTCCCAGATATTGACTGCATTAGTTAATACTTAATATTAAAATGCAAGGAACCTGCAAGGCTCAGTAAAAACCTTTCTACTAGTGGGAGAAGAAGAGGTCCAGGTTCTCACTCCCTCCATTCCAGTCCAGGTTGTCCCAGCTGAAATTGACTCCAGCAAGGAACAAAGGAACAAAGCAGGTCCATCAGGTGTTCCACCTAATCCAGCTCATGCATCCCATGAGAACTGCCTACCATCTAGCTCTGCAACTGAGAGTCGCATAGAAGGGGTAAGACCTGTTTCTCTTAATTCCTCCACATATATTAATGTTAACCCTGCTTCTGAATTGACTAAGACTATTAATCTATGCTTATTAATGGACAAAAATGACCCTCCTTTGAATACTTTTAATAAAGTTTCAGACATGGGGGATAACAAAATTCCCATAAACAATCCTTCACCCAATATGAGCAATATTTCTGATTCTGAATTAGAGAATGAGACTGACTCTTATGGATTCGAACAGGATGATTCTGGGCAAATTCCCCCTCCTTGGGCCAAGCTCTTATTTTGAAAAAATGCACTATTTATCTGTTAAAATGGAAGCCATGCTGGAGTGCCCAACAAATCTATATGAATATATATGAAAATAACACAGGACTTGACCCAGCAACTACAACAAATGCAGCATGAAATTATTTCTATAAAGAACTATTTAACTTCCATCTCAGATTAACTTAACCCCATTCCTAATAAAATAAAAATCATAGAAGAGGCTAACCAGGACATGAAGGAGCAGCTCATTGACCAAGAATCTTAGGCCAGATGGAACAATGTCCAAACTCTAGGTGTTCCTGAAGCCTGTGACAACTCAGCAAGCTTGCTGGACTCTTTTAAAACCATTGCTGCTGCATACCTTGATGTAGAAAAAGAGAAAATAAACTGGGACATAGAAAGGATGCATAGGGGTCTTCATTCCAGACAGGAGCCTTCGGACCCTCCCAGGCCTATTATACTGTAATTTCTGAAATCCTCAGACAAAGACAAACTTATGTCAGCAGTATACAATAAGAAAAAAGTAAATATTAATGGTGCTGTCATTTCCATTTACAATGATTTACCACACTATTTAATCTTAGAAAGGAAGACATTTGATTGCCTCCAAAATAAACACTGAGCCGATGGCACAAGAGTGACTATGATTTTCCCTGCTAAATTGAGAGTGGTAATTGATGGCCAGAGACTGGTATATGAAAATGTGGATGCAGCTTCTCTGGATTTGAAAATGAGATTACCAAAAGTTTTTGAGTAATAGTTGTGGTTATCTTCCCTAATCAAATATGGGAGCAAAACAGAGGAAGGAAACTAAAGACCTGTTAGTTTGACATCTGTCATATGGATAGTGATGAATTAGCATGGGTTCACAGTGGGAAAGTCATGCCAGATGAATCTAATTGATTTCTTTGACTGGGTGACCAAAGTAGTAGACCGGGGAGGGGCTGTGGACTTGGCCTACCTAGACTTTAGGAAGGCATTTGACACAGTCCCACACAAAAGATTAATAATCAAATTAACCAGCCTGAGAGTGGGTCCCAGGGTGGTAGCCTGGGTAAAACATTGGCTGGACAACAGGACACAGAAGGTAATTGTAAATTAAGTCCACTCTGAAGAAAGAGGGGTTACTGTTGGGGTACCACAGGGCTCAGTACTGGGTCCAGTCCTTTTAATGTCTTTATAAGTGATATTGCAGAGTGACTGAAAGGAAAAGTCTGCCTCTTTGCAGATGACACAAAGATCTGCAATGGGGTTGATACACAAAGAGGTATGGAATGGATGAGAAGGGACTTGGCAAGGTTGAAGGAATGGTCAGCTTGGATTCAATGCAAAGAGGTGCAAAATAATGCACCTGAAAAACAAAAACCCAAGGGAAGATTACACAATGGGGGGAAGTAGTAACAACAACAAAAATGGAAAGGGACCTGGGGGTAATCATATCAGATTACCTTAAGGTTAGCAAGTAATGTGAAAAGGTAGTAGGGAGGGCTGAGGGGAAACCTGTGATCTGCAGGGAGAGACATCACCAGCAGAAAACAGGAAGTTGCTATCCCTCTGTACAGCCAGTTGGTGAGACTCCATCTGGAGTACTACGTCCAGTTCTGGAGACCCCATCTCTGCAAGGACATAGATAGGGTGGAGGCAGTCCAGAGGAGTGCAACTAAAATGGTGCTGGGTCTGCAAGAGAAGCCATACAAGAAGATACTAAAGGAGCTTAATATGTATACCCTTGAGGAAAGGAGGGAGAGGGGGTACATGATAGAAACGTTTAAGTACCTCAGTAGAATCAACAAAGTCCAAGAGGGTAGCATCTTTCAGAAAAAGAGATGTGCAAGAACAAGGGGACACAATTTGAACATAGAGGGGGGGATGGCTCAGGGGCAATGTGAGAAAGTATTTTTTCACAGAGAGGGAGGTGGTTGCATGCAACAGCCTTCCTGAGGAGGTTGTCAGGTCTAAAACTGTGGGAGAATTCAAGAATGTATGGGACAGACATAAGGCAATTCTTGAGGGGGGTAGGAAGAAATAGGCTGTTGGGTAACTAGGGATCTGCAGCTTATCCTGCAGGTAGGGAAATGGGCAGACTAGGTGGGCCAAGTGGTCCTTATTTCCCCTCAAAGTCTATGTTTCTATGATAATGACTTGGTGTGAACCACATGTCACAGAGATTACGCTGTGTTTGCTGGTGATGATGTAGTGAAGCTTTTTTAATGTCTCCCGGAGGACTTGAGGTGGTTGTGTCAGACGCCTTATGCTGGCACTGCTGATGGGAGTGGTGAGAAAGACTCTGATGCTAACAGTGTCAATAGGAGTCTGAAGAGACTTGCAAACTGGAGGTATAAGAGTGGGAATAACATCAGATGTGACTTGCTGGATATAGGAATTTATTTATGTTATTTATTTGGTAATTCAGATACAACCTTTGAGTATACACTCTATTACAAAGGTTCCACGTCAGGATGTAAAACAGCAGAGACATAACAAAAACTTGACAGTTAACACAAAACATAAGATTGCTATGTAATACAGAAAATAGATAAATAATACACTTGAGTAACTTAGGCAACTGAAATTAAACAACGGGAGGAGATTCCCAATTAGCAAAGCACGGCATCGCTGCCCAAGGGGACCTCTCAAGGTAGAGTATCAAAAAGGGTAGAACAAAGAAAGGGTGGAAAGTGTGAACAAGGTTTCCCAATTAGCGACATATGGCATAGCTGCCCCAAGGGGCAGTTGGAGGGAATCTAAAAAAAAAGGTGCTAGTTTAGCAAATGAAAGTCAAATTACTTTACTGTCTTGATAGAATTTGATGAGATTGCTACTTTAGCCAGAGAGTGGTTCTGCTATATAAGCCTTCATCATCTCCATCTTGTACTCTGCTGGGATATCTGTGCCTTTCTCAGTGATCTGTGTGGTGCAAGTTGTCAGTGTCAAAAAGCTCCCAAATGTCCTTTGTTGTCTCTGGATTATCACTATCCAGGTCATCTACCATGACACCATGATGCCTAGCACTGGAAGCTTACGAAGTTAACCCAGACAGAGAAGCAATACGGGCATGAGAAGATTGATTTTTGGTTGTTTCATCATACTGCCTGTGTGCTTCCTCATTATAAGTGCATGTAACTGTTTCAGCTCTATATTTAATACTTGATGTATCCAGGGTAACTGAACACATTTTTATACAGTATCTGAGATCCAGTAGTATTGCCATGCCAAATTATTCATCCAGTCTATTGGATTGAAATCTGTCTGTAAATGGTGTCTGAAACATCTCTGCCACTCCCTTAATGAGTGCTGCATTCTGTCTGTGCTGCTCCTGAAATGACTTAGATGAACTAGTGGTGGCAAGACCACATACTCTACTACCATTATCAGGGGTCAACCCTCACTTTTCTTTGCACTAGCCAGCGGGACAAGTTAATTCAAAATTGCACTAGCCCACAGATGGTTGCACTAGCCCACAATTGTAATGGTAAATTTTGATCACTTATACAGGAAAAAATACAAGCCAAGAAAATATCTGATTATTGTGCATTTATTGTTCTCCCACATTGCTTCAGCCACAGCAGAAAAAAAGACTGTAATGCCATCACACACGGTGAATTCCCCCCTCCTTGTTTTGTACTATGACCTCCTCTCTTCCTCTTTCTGCAGCCTGAACCAGAGGATAACGAAGCAGCAAATATTCAGTCAAGTAGACCTAGCTCTGTGCACATAATAGTTGGCATCTTCATGCACCTCACCACACTCTCACCACCACCCACAGGGCAATGATCAGAGACAGGCAGAGAAAGACACTATCAGCCACAACCCTGTGATCAACTGGAGCTCAAAACATTGGGAAGTTTTCATACAGTGTCAAGTGAGCCAGGAGCACATCTAAAATCTCTTTTAGGAGGGGGCTACACAAACGCAAGGGGCTTGGGAAACAGACAACTTTATGACATTTTTAATTTTTGAAAGTATTGATTTTAACATGCTATGCCCCAACATGAAATATTGTTTAACATTTTCCTTTCATCAGGCCAAGGTAAATCATTCACAGCATGATACTATACTACTCCTGCTTCTATCTATGATGATCTATGCACCCCAGGAATGCTTATTTTAATCTTTCAAATTATGTATTTTATTACGGTATTGCGTACCATACATGTTCCAAAGCTTTGTTTTTAGGATGAAAGGATATGCTGGATATGATAAGGGTGGGACTGTATGGATAGCATTGGCTGTCATGGTTACATAGAAACATTAAGTTGATGGCAGATAAGGACTGCAAGGCCCATCCAGTCTGCCCATTTTTCTGCCTTATTAATTCTACCATTTAGAAGAACTGGGAAGCCCAATACCTGCCAGTAATGGCAACTATGGGTCTATGGATAGTAATTTTTTTTTTTATTATTTGGGTAACTGGGTAAGGCCCACTAGGCACAAGTGCCTGTTTTCGGTGGTGACCCAGGAACACTAGGGTGGTTAAGTAACTTGCTCAGAGTCTCACAATATACAAGTGGAGTTTGTGAGAATCAAATCCAAGTCTTCTGGATGTACTACACTCATTCACAGTGCATTACTGTAACCTCTAGGCTATACTGCTTGCTAGTCTGCTATGCAAGCATTTCAGAGTATGGGCAGCAGTGGTGTTCAGGGAAAGTACAGAGTTGAGAGATTTGGCAAGGAGCAGGATCAGCTATGGCGAGGCTGGGATAAAACCCACCACCTGCAGAGCAGACCCTGAATACCTCTTAGCATTTTGTCACTGAAATGTTGGATACAGACACTCAATGAGGGGCACTGGTCTTAATAATATGGGGCAAATTGTCAGATAGAGACACATTCTTAAAACTGGAAGCTAATGACTTAACAGCTTCTACCCTTTGTCACACCCTGGACACTAACTGAAACTTCGAACAGGGGGGTGATAATGACTCACATTGAGCCTTTGGTGGGATCCACCTCTTGAACTGCCAGATAACTGTGACTCTTAATGAGGTATTAATCACACCAGGCCATCTGGAACACAGAGAGAGAGAGATTAGCATGAGTACTAGAGTCTACTAAAGAAGGGACATTTTTAACTTCATCAACAGCCTTGGAAAACCTACACTAGTCAAGACAGACAAATAGAGGATCAGCTGCACTAGCTCTGGCCAATTTGCACTAGGTTTTGGGCTAGTAAAACAATGTCAGAACCAAATCCTGATTATCATTGATGTCATTCTTACCATTACCACTAGTGCTTCTGCCATGGTGGCTACCACTACCAGCCTTGCTTTGTTTGAGTTGATGTAAAACAAAATCTCAAATAACAATGTGTGTCATTTTAGTAGACTCACCAAGGGAAGGACCATGCAAAGCTTTGCTGATTCAGCACTAACATCTCCACTGGCCAGTTCATAAGGTCTCAGAAGAGAAGATAATAAATATTCTGAATTAAAGAGAAGGGGAGTTTTCCTGGTATCATGGTCAACATTCCCCATCAATAAAACTGGTCCATGCAACCCATCCCCCAGGATGCACCTGAAAACAGTTTATCACAACTTAGTGTGCCCTTTCAAGTCAAAACAAAGAAACAAAATTAAATAAATAAATTCCTGCCACATTTTTATTTAAGCAATGCTGTGGAACATTGTGCTTTTGCTGGCACTTACAGAAACATTTAGTGCATGTGGGGGAATTATGAAAATATCTGGTGATTGCCCATATATTGTCATGCCTTTATTTTAGCTGTGTATGTTTGTCAATCACATGATTTATTTGCTTTTAGGATTATGGATAAACCATGATTATACATGGTCTGTAGCCATAGTCATTCATGATTTGTCCATGATTTTAACTTTGGTTACACATGAACAGCTGCTGAGGGTAAAGAGCATAGGGACAGACCATGGATGGAGAGAGGTGTTTCGAGGAAAAGGTTGTATCTTAAAGTTTTGGGGTCTGTGTACTTTTACCTTTAGCTCTATACATTTAGGCAGCTAGTACATTGTCACTTTGGTACACTTTATATTAATGGTACACTTTGTATTAATGAGACTACTTGATATTTTTCAACTACAGTACTGCCTTAATGTGCCTGTGTTTTCTGGTGTGCATTCAGGTTTGCTGTCATTTAAGTAGGCATTCTACCTCTGAGCAAATGAAGTGACTGCATATACGAGCAGCATTTTAAAGTGCATGCATTTTCATTTTAAATGGTTTTATAGCTATCGGCCTGGATATTCAAAAGGGTTGCATGTCATGCGTAACAGGGTTCTTGTCATAAGTCCAAATGCGCCATTCTGCGATATTCAGCAGGAGGCAGTTACGCCACTGGCATCAGGTTGCGCAAGAGAGCAATGCAAATGAATGCATGCTCAACAGGAGGGGAGGATCCATGATAACCTGCGCAACCCGATATTCAGTCGGGTTGTGCAGAGTTGTGCATGCGCAACCCCCAACCTGCGCCTGCACAACCTTGAGCCCCAAAAAAGGCTTAAGTTGAGGGCCACCCACAGGTGAGCTGCTGCATTGCAGGGCGCAACACAGCAGCTGCCACCCCTGGCTGGCCCCCAACTCTTTTCCTGTGCCCCCCCACCAGCCCAATCGCGGGCATAGTGTAACACGACTCCCCCCGCCCACATATCTCCCACAGCCCGATCGCGGGCATAGTGTAACACGCTCCCCAGGCCCAGATCGGGCACTGGGGGTTCATACATATTATGCCCGCGATTGGGCTTCGGCACGGTGGGGAGGGTGTTACATGTACCTGTAATGCCCGCAATTGGGCTGCATTATGCGTTGGTCCCCGACGGCTGCTGCCTGGCAGGGTGGCGCGCAAAGTCCTCGGGAATCGGCGCACCTACATGCAAATGGCATGCAAATGGGGCCATAAATAGATGCAATGGCCCCCCGCCTTGCATAAATTATGGCCCCATTTGCATGTCACCTTGAATATCGAATTTTGCGCATGGCGCAATGGTACTTGCGCCACCGCAAGTTTAATGCTCATCTCTGGCAACTTGCGGTGGCGCAAGTTCCACTGCGCGCTTACGCGCAAGTGTTGTGGTTGGGAGTGATATTCAAAGGAGTTGCGCAATAGCGCAACTCCTTGAATATCACCCCGGCCACACCCCTGCACAACTCTTTTGAGCAGCGCAAGGGCTTGCGCCTGAGAATGGCGCAGTTTGAATATCCAGGCCATCATGTTTAAACTCACTCGTTGAGCTTATTAGGACATGGATTATTCAAACGTTCTCTAATAGAGTTATTTTGAATGTTGGTAATGAAGCATAAAAATTGGATGATAAGGATGAAAGGATTTAACTCAATCAGAGTGCAATCGTCATAGGCAATCATTTATTTTTCATTTGACAGGGTGAAAGAGTTTAGTCAAAAACTCTTAATAACTCAAGAGAAAAAAAAATTGCAATAATTTCAAAAAATGTATGTAAGATAGGGGGTGTGGGACTACCTTTTTTAAACACTAAGTGAGAATAGAGCCAGATAATGTCTGCAGTGGCAGAGCTATCTCTTCCAGAGGCTGAGGCACAGGAGGACCAGTAGGCAGGGAGAAGGACTGAGTATCTCCTCAGATGCTTGCTTCCTCAGGGTTGAAAGCTCTCCACCCCCCACTGCAATGAGCACCATCTGGCTATGTATGGTGCAGGTCAGTTGGAGATGGTAGTTGTAGGGAAGATGCAGGGGAGATGTGAGACTCACTTGCCTGTTGCCTGCCTGTTCATGCAACACAGACCAGTGTATCAAGGGAGGACAAAAAGTGAAGGGGGCAAACATTTCTCCCCACTCCATATGATGATGCTGGCATACTTGGTACTATACTGCCTGATTGCTTAGCATAAACAGCCCCCACCACTGATTTCAGACTGTTTTGGATGGGGGGGTGCTCTGTACCCTGAAAAGCTGTACTTTTGAATGGTTCCCAACTGACTGAACAGAGCAGGTGAGTGGAGCTGTCTGTTTTTTGGGACAGTGATGCGGGTTGGCTGATGCCTGGCAGATGGTAGCCGTAGCACTGGGGGCCTAAACAGAAGAAAAAGGAATAATTGGAGAGTATTCATACTCAGTACCCTCAGATACTAAGTATTCAGTACTGGTAGAAATTTATTCCAAGAAATGGATATAAACCCTCTAATCCTTCTCTCAAGGAGCCAGGGTTCATCCTTGTGCAATCTCCTCTCTCATTCTAATCATTTTCTACTCTGTATTTATTTATCCTTTCTCTCTTTGCTTTTTGTAGATGATGCACTATATGACTTTGTGGTGGTAGTTGAACCTCAGTTCTCACAAAAGTTTGTCCTCACAGTATTATCTTCACCTGACCACATACAGTATTCCCTAATCCTCTCCAATAGTACTGCCACCTTTGAATGAGTTAAAAACTGGATGGTAAACCACACCCCAAACTCCAGCTCTGGCTCCACCCCTTTTTTATGACTGTTGAGTATATCATTCCTCCTCCAAGCCCATTTGTAAAGTCAGAATAGACTTTAAAAGTGATAGGAAATCATTTTTTATACTGTTATTTTTTTATTTATTTTTATTCGCTGGCAGCCAGTTAACTCCCATTGGGGACAAGACACATTCACAGGGGTGACCCAGGAACACAGCGAGGTTAAGTGGCTTGCTCAGGGTCACACAGTATGCAAGTGGAGGCTGTGGGAATTAAATTCAGGTCTGCTAGATGTACTAAGCTCATTCACAGCTTGTTGCTCTAACCTATGTTAAACACTTTCCAAGTCATCCTTTCTATGTCAGTAATGTATTCTGATATGCTTTAACTAGTTTTTGATAACTTAATTGACACATAATAGAATAATAGAATAATAGAAGAAGCCAGAAGGGGAAGAAAGGAAACATATTCAATTCAGTGCTTTAGAGTAACTGGTAATTGCTATTTTTCTTTTAAACTTAGATTGTGGGCTTTTAGTGACACTGTACTTTCTTTGTTGTCTTTACTTAGAATTGTTTTTGGGCTGTTGGTCTTTAATTGCTGCAAATTTTCGCCCCCCCTTCCCCCAACTCTTAATTATATACCCTGTTAAATCTGATTGACAGGAGCTAAACACAGGGTATAGTAAGGGGTGTGAAGTAGGAGGGGCATAAGTGGGAAGAAGCCCACCCTCAGCACGACAAGTGTTTTGACTCATTTATTTATTTATTTATTGGTTTCTTTTCTATTTTTTAAAGAAAATTATCTGAGGATCAGTGGCAGGATTTTTAGGACAGTAAATTAATAAAAAGAGAACTAGGAGAGCTTCAGTAGCAGACAAGTAGTGGAATAGCAGTATAATTGCAGTATAATGTGGGGAGTGGTGCAATGCAGTGGCTGTGGGGCAGCCATATTCAGGCAGACCTTCTGGACACTGAGGTGCTGCCTTATCTGCATGCATCTCTCTGGACTGCGGGATGAGGTAACCAGACTCAGAGCAGAAGTAAACTGGATCAGGAGTACCATCACCCCTATCCAGAGACCACCCAGTCCAATGCAACTGCCTCAAAGGATGCCAAGAACGAGGAGCACTTGGATGACAGTGGGCTCAGGGATGGTTAGAGCAGTCAGGCAGAGGCACATCCCAGATCCTATTCCACTCAAGAACTCATATGCCACACTGGCAAATGAGGACAACCAAATAGAGGTACCCAGAGAAGTGGAAGGAAAGGATGTGGACGTTAGCTAAGGAGGTGACCTCAGCGGGGAAAGCAGTGGACCCCAGAGGAGGAGGAAGCAAATCCTGGTGGGGGACTCCATCATAAGAGGGATCCAGCTAGGAACACAGGAGGGGGAGGACAGGGAGGTGAGGTACCTACCAGGTGCCACGGCATGGAGGGATGGAAGGAAGATCCTGGGGATCACTGGGAAGGCAAAATGGGAGGGTGAGCTGGATGTCATTATTTACCTAGGTACTAATGACCTGGCAAATGGGGAGCCAAAGAAAGTTCAGGAAGAGTTTAGGAAATTGGGGAGGGGTCTCAAGGAAGTAGCTACTTCTGTCACTTACTCAGAAGTACTTCCTGCGAGAGGCAAGGGAAAGCATAGGAGTGCATGCACCAGGAACTTTAACTCATGGTTGAAGAACTGGTGCTGTGAGGAAGGGTTTGGATTCATTGGCCATGGGGACCCACCTGGAGGGATTGAGGTTTGTTCAAGCCTGACGCCTGTATCCATCCTGAAGGGGAATCCAAGCACTCAATGATAAGTTTAAATGCTACATTGACAAGCAGTTAAACTAGCAAAGGGGGGTGGCAGACCAGCAAGGAGGGTACCTACTTGCTCACCCCCCACAGCTAGCAGTGGAACCAGTGAACCAGAGGAGTGGCTATCTCTGCAAAGCAGTGTGCAAAAGATGGAGATTAGTGCCCAAGAGGTGGAAAGGCAGAAAAGGGTCAAAATTCAGAGGAAGGGCAGACAGCAAGGAGAACCAGGGATAAAGGACAACCAAGGAAGGGGCTGGAGTAGAACAGCAAAACAGTCTAGGGAGGTCAAATCATGGAAAGCCATGTGTGCAAATGCCAGGAGCCTTAGCAACAAGATGGAAGATCTGGAGGCTGTCATGGTGCAGTCAGACCTGGACATTGTGGCCATCACTGAAACCTGGTGTAATGATAACCATGACTGGGAGATGGCCATACCTGGCTACAACATATTCAGAAGAGACAGAACAGGCAGGAAGGGAGGAGGAGTGGCACTGTATGTGAAAAATGACATAAGGGCCACAGAGATCCAGGAGGAACAAAATGGGGGGAGAGATACTGTGGGTTAAGCTGGAAAGGAAAATGGAGACAGCCATCAGCACAGGTGTGGCCTGTAGACCACCAGCCCAGGAGGAAAAAACAGATAGGGAGCTGATGCTAGCCATCCAAAAGATTGCAGACAAGGGTGAGGTAGTACTGGTTGGAGACTTCAATGTTCCAGATGTGGACTGGAGCATCCCAGCAGCAGCATCAACTAGGAGCAGATTTATCCTGGACTCCCTTCAGGGTGCCTTCCTCAAGCAACTGGTCATGGAACCAACTCGGCAGAAGGCAATACTGGACCCTGTGCTCACAAACAGGGACAGTGTGATGGGGGTAACAATGGGGGAGCACCTGGGGAACAGTGACCACCAGTCATTGTGGTTTGAAATCACAGAAAGAGCAGAACCAAACCACACAAAAACATGTATCCTGGATTTTAGGGGGGCAGACTTTGGGAAAATGGGGAGATACTTGAAAGAGGCATTAAGGGGGAATGGGACAGGAATCAGGGGTTGAGAAACAGTGGGCAGTATTTAAAATGGGGATTACAAGAACAACAGAATTATGCATTAAGCAGGTTAGCAAGAGGAAAAGGAAGAGGAAACCATTATGGTTTTCCAAAGAGGTAGCAAAGAAAGTGAAAGTCAAAAAGATTGCATTCAGGCATTACAAAAAGACACAGGCAGAAGGAGATAGGGAGAAGTACCGGGAGAAGCAAAGGGAGGCAGGGAGGTCAGTAAGGGAAGCCAGAGCTCAGACAGAAGAACACATTGCAAAATCAGTGGGTAGAGGGGACAAAACCTTTTACAGGTACACAAGTGAAAAAAGAAAGACAAAGGGAGGGATAGTGAGACTGAAGGGGGAGGATGGGGCCAGCGTGGAGGATGACAACAGTAAAGCTGACATATTGAACAGGTATTTCTGCTCAGTCTTTACTGAGGAAGAGGAGGTAATGGGTCTGAAGGGGTACAAGGGTGAGAATGGTGCAGAAATGGACACAAGTCCCTTTACACGAGAAAGGGTCCTGAAGGAACTGGAGAAGTAATAAGAGTTGATAAAAGCAATGGGGCCAGATGGGGTGCATCCCAGGGCCCTTGAAGAACTAAGAGAGGGGGTGGCTGAACCTCTGGCTATCCTGTTTAGCTGATCACTGGAAACAGGGGAGGTACCCAAAGACTGGAGGACAGCAGATGTAATCCCATTATACAAAAGTGGGAACAAAGAGGAAGCAGGGAACTACAGACCAGTCAGCCTCACCTCGGTAGTGGGGAAGATCATGGAAGCACCACTGAAGGAGAGATTGGAGGAACATGTGGTTGTCAATGGACTACAGGACCCAAGGCATCATGGTTTCACCAGGGGGAGGTCATGTCAGACCAACCTTGTTGAATTTTTTGACTGGGTGACTAGGGAGGTGGATCAGGGGAGGGCAGTGGACATGGCCTATCTGGACTTCAGCAAGGCCTTTGACACTGTGCCACATAGAAGACTAATACACAAACTGGGGAATATGGGTGTGGGCAGGACAGTAGTGTGGTGGGTAGGTAACTGGCTGGGCAGTAGAACACAGAGGGTGGTGGTAAATGGCTGTCACTCCACAGAGGGAAGAGTGACCAGTGGGGTACCACAGGGATCAGTGCTGAGACTGGTCCTATTCAACATCTTCATCAGTGACATTGTGCAGGACCTAGAAGGCAGAATTTCACTGTTCGCTGATGACACAAAGCTCTGTAACAGAGTAGACACACCAGAGGGTGTAGACAGAATGAGAAGGGACCTGCAGAAACTTGAAGAATGGTCAGGGGTTTGGCAGTTGAAATTCAATGCAAGAAAGTGCAAGATAATGCATATGGGGCACAAAACCCTGGCACAATATATCAGTTGGGGGTGAGGATATAGCATGCACCAAGCAGGAAAGGGATCTTGGAGTTATCATCTCTGATGACCTCAAGGCAGGAAACAGTGTGACAAGGCAGCAGGTAAAGCAAATAGGATGCTGGGATGCATAGGCAGGGGCATCACCAGCAGGAAAAGGAGGTCATAATTCCACTATATAAGACACTAGTGAGGCCGCATCTGAGTACACTGTGCAGTTCTGGAGACCTTACCTAAGTAAGGTCATAGACAGGGTAGAGAAGGTTCAGAGGAGGGCAACAAAGATGGTGCATGGATTGCATCACAAGTCCTATGAGGACAGGTTGAAGGCACTGAACATGTACTCCCTGGAGGAGAGGAGGAGAGAGGGGATATGATAGAGACATACAAGTATCTTACAGGGAGGAACAGGGTGCAGGAATGCACTATTTTTAAGCGAAAAAGATGTTCCAGGACTAGAGGGCATGGGATGAAGTTGGAGGAGGGCGATTCAGAGGAAGCGTGAGGAAGAATTTCTTCACAGAACGGGTGGTGGACAAGTGGAACATCCTGCCAGAGGAAGTGGTGGGGGCTGAAACAATCACGGGATTTAAGAATGCATGGGATAGACATAAAGGAATTCTGGAGGTCAGGGGTAAGGGGCAACAGACTTCCTGGAAAACATAAACTGAACTTACAAACTTAAATGGGCAGACTGGGTGGGCCATAGGCCCTTATCTGCCGACACTGTCTATGTATCTATGTATCTATGTAAGTGCAAGATAATGCATAACGGGCGCAAAAACCATGGCACAATATATCAGTTGGGGGTTGAGGATATAGCATGCACCAAGCAGGAAAGGGATCTTGGGGTTATCATCTCTGATGACCTCAAGGTAGGGAAACAGTGTGACAAGGCAGTAGGTAAAGCAAATAGGATGCTGGGATGTATAGGCAGGGGCATCACCAGCAGGAAAAGGGAGGTCATAATTCGGCTATACAAGAGACTAGTGAGGCCCCACCTGGAGTACAGTGTATCAGTTCTGGAGACCATACCTACGTAAGGACATAGACATGGTAGAAGGTTCAGAGGAGGGCAACAAAGATGGTGCATGGATTGCATCACAAGTCCTACGAAGACAGGTTGAAGGAACTGAACATGTACTCCCTGGAGGAGAGAAGGGAGAGAGGGGATATGATAGAGACATACAAGTATCTTACAGGGAGGAACAGGGTGCAGGAATACACTATTTTTAAGCAAAAAAGATGTTCCAGGACTAGAGGGCATGGGATGAAGTTGGAGGGAGGACAATTCAGAGGAAATATAAGGAAGAATTTCTTCACAGAACGGGTGGTGGACAAGTGGAACACCCTGCCAGAGGAAGTGGTGGGGGCTGAAACAATCACGGGATTTAAGAATGCATGGGATAGACATAAAGGAATTCTGGAGGTCGGGTAAGGGGCAACAGACTTCTAGGAAAACATAAACTGAACTTACAAGCTCAAATGGGCAGACTGGGTGGGCCATAGTCCCTTATCTGCCGACACTGTCTATGTATCTATGAAGCTTGTGGTACCTATAATATTGCATTT
Source organism: Neoceratodus forsteri (assembly GCA_016271365.2). NCBI lineage: Eukaryota > Metazoa > Chordata > Ceratodontiformes > Ceratodontidae > Neoceratodus > Neoceratodus forsteri. The sequence goes on along the minus strand of CM057457.1, from coordinate 169,941,772 downwards.
TGTTCCTTGTACAGTACTGCAACAGCTATTGCTGTTTCTCTTCATATTGTTAAGACATTCCATGAATTCCGACACACCAATCCATGCTATTTATGCAAATGACCTGTAAAGGTGTAGCTAAAATCATGGAGTGTTCAGGTAGTATAAAAAATTAGAGCAATAGCTGTTGAGGGCTCAGGAGAGAAGTAATCAATGTAGTGACAAAGGCAATACAAATTAGATAATTAGTTTAACAAAAATCGGTCTAAAGCATATTAAAATATAGGGGAAAAAAAGCAAATAAGAGAGAGAGCATATAAAGGCATACAAACTGTTTCCTATCATGGCAGTGAATGGTCATACTTAAAATCCATTCAGAGTAGAAATGATTAGATTGATTTACTGCTAATGGTCTTAATCTACATACTTTACACCTCCAGACAGATTGGTTTTACAAACAAAGGCCTGTAACATCTGAACTTCTATGTAACCTGGACATGCAGCCAAAATAGTGAATGATTTGATACAATCAGTTTAAGAGTATGTGATCGCTCAAATGGCCAAAAACTCGACTAAATTTAATTAAAACTGATTGACCTGATAAGGACCCTAAAAAAACAGTCTAAAACGAGAAAGGTGGCAACCTTGCTTTCTAAACCCCTTTGTGTTCCTCATTTTCTGTGCCTCACTTAAAAGTTGTAACCAATCAGTCCAGGATTATAAACAATTTCTTTTTCCACTTTTCCACTTTTGCACCTGTCAAGTTCGTTGTTTGTTTGTCTCTTTCTCTTTCCCCTCTTTTGCCTTTCCAGTTTTCTGTTTTCATTTATTTTCTTACTAGCGTTCCTTTCCCTCTTTTTTCTGTTTTCTTCCTTATTTCCATCAGTTTTCTTTCCCCTTCCACCTTTTAAATTGTTACCTGTATTTGTTTATTTCTTTGTTTCATGATAGATACGGAGAAGCTGAAATAAAATAAAGTGTTTTGTAATCAATTTTTAAATATTTATTACAAATCCTTCTAATACATGACAGTTTGCCTGCTAAATGTTTATACACCGGTTCTGTCAATCTCTTATGAATATTCATGAGGTCGCCCCTTGGCTGATCCTTAATCTTGCCAATTAGGCTTTTAGAGCACCAATCAGAAGGAGACACTGTGTATGTAAATCCACCAGAGTGACATCAGTTTAGCCACTCTCCCTGACAAAGAGGCAGTGAGCTTCAAAGCGCTTAGGCCAAGTTGGTTGTGTGCATGTGATTGCACTTTAATAAATTTATACTTTTTGGCAGCTTTTGTGTGCACTGATATTTTTGTTTGAATTTGCCACTCTCTACTCCCTTTCCTGTTCTTCCACACAACATGATTAAAAAACTGCACACTGGCTCCTGGCATGATGCCACTAGCTGATGATGTATTTTAACTTATACCCCCACAAGTCTGGCCTTTCAACTCCCCAAAATGTAATTATTTAAATGTGGGACCCCCTCCTTTCCCTTGATTTGGTGGGTCAATAGTATAATTCCAGCTAACTGAATAACCATCCCCCCCCCTCCCACACACACACACACATATTGCAGCTACCATTATCTAAATGTGAGACTGGGGGAGTGATGGAGAAGTTAACATCAGTTCTTACCTAGTAGACAGGTGTCAGGCAGTTATTGCAGGAGATTCACTCTCCTCCCTCAATGCTGAGTCAGGGTTTCCTGACTCAGTTTTCATGAATGCCCTCCTTAAAGCTTGTTGACTTTTCTCACATTCATACATATGTGACTCTTCTGATATTCCTAAATATGTGGATGACATAGTATGCTTTGCCTGCTGCTACTCAGCTTCTGAGTTGGAGGGTCTAGAGCTGCTTAGGCAATGCCCAACACTGGTTCTGTTCTTATCAACTCATTCAAAATACCTAAAAGCAGTCTCTATAAACTTTAGCACCAGACAATGATTGAGCAAACTCTGCCCCCCCCTAGTTTTTTAGACCCTGGATGGCACCCTTCTGCAGGTCATTCCCACTTTTAAAACCTGGGATTATGCCTTGACAGTAACCTTGACTCTTCCTGCTACATCAGCCCCATCCACACAGAAAACTCCTCACTAAACCATGAGCAATATATGAAAACAAATCATAACTTTCATTCTGCCTTTGTACTGAGGGTACAGTCCCATCCACTAGGAAAAAGCACCTTGTGACAAAGATGTCACATTTTTCTGCATGACAAATTGAAGTAATTTATAGATAAAGACCTTGAAACAGTCTGTTGTTGCATGTTTGCACAGCATTAGCTGTTTGGTGAGCACCTACGCCAGCAACCATACAGTCCCACCATTGCTTATGGCACATAGACGTGTGCTCATATTTTAATCTTTGTGCTAAATGTTAGGCTATAACTGTTGCCAGCTATCTCACTGTGCTGGTCAGACCCCCCCCCCCCAAGTTCTCACTCTCAAGCTCATCACCAATACATTGACTGGGGTAGTCAAACATTCCCTTCCTGACTGGCTCCTGGGATGTTATTTTTTCTATCTTAATTGTCACTGGGGAGGGGGCTATTCTACCATCCTCCAAACGTCATGATATAGTAAACAGGCTTTCAAGTTTTTCAGAGGTGTGTTTTACTCAGAAAGATATCAACTTTGCACCTGGACATTGTGGCCATCACTGAAGCCTGGTGTAATGATAACCATGACTGGGAGATGGCCATACCTGGCTACAACATATTCAGAAGAGACAGGGCAGGCAGGAAGGGAGGAAGAGTGGCACTGTATGTGAAAAATGACATAAGGCCCACAGAGATCCAGGAGGAACAAAATGGGGAGAGATACTGTGGGTTAAGCTGGAAAGGAAAATGGGGACAGCCATCCACACAGATGTGGTCTATAGACCACCAGCCCAGGAGGAAGAAATAGATAGGGAGCTGATGCTAGCCATCCAAAGGATGGCAGACAAGGGTGAGGTAGTACATGTTGGAGACTTCAATATTCCAGACATGGACTGGAGCATCCCAGCAGCAGCATCAACTAGGAGCAGATTTATCCTGGACTCCCTTCAGGGTGCCTTCCTCAAGCAACTGGTCATGGAACCAACTCGGCAGAAGACAATACTGGACCTTGTGCTCACAAACAGGGACAGTGTGATGGAGGTAACAGTGGGGGAGCACCTGGAGAACAGTGACCACCAGTCATTGTGGTTTGAAATCACAGAAAGAGCAGAACCAAACCACACAAAAACACGCATCCTTGATTTTAGGGGGGCAGACTTTGGGAAAATGGGGAGATACTTGAAAGAGGCATTAAGGGGAATGGGGCAAGAGTCAGGGGTTGAGGGACAGTGGGCAATATTTAAAATGGGGATTACAAGAGCAACAAAATTATGCATTAAGCAGGTTAGCAAGAGGAAAAGGAAGAGGAGACCATTATGGTTTTCCAAAGAGGTTGCACAGAAAGTGAAAGCCAAAAAGATTGCATTTAGGCAATACAAAAAGACACAGGCAGAAGGGGATAGAGAGAAGTACCAGGAGAAGCAAAGGGAGGCAGGGAGGTCAGTAAGGGAAGCCAAATCTCAGACAGAAGAACACATTGCAAAATCAGTGGGTAGAGGGGACAAAACCTTTTACAAGTACATAAGTGAAAAAAGAAAGGCAAAGGGAGGGATAGTGACACTGAAAGGGGAGGATGGGGGCCACATGGAGGATGACAACAGTAAAGCTAACATAATGAACAGGTATTTCTGCTCAGTCTTTACTGAGGAAGAAGAGGGTAATGGATCTGAAGGGAGTACAAGGGGTGAGAATGGTGCAGAAATGGACACAAGTCCCTTTACACGAGAAAGGATCCTGAAGGAAGTGGAAGTAATAAGAGTTGATAAAGCAATGGGGCCAGATGGGATGCACCCCAGGGTCATTAAAGAACTAAGAAAGGTGGTGGCTGAACCTCTGGCTATTCTGTTTAGCCGATCACTGGAAACAGGGGAGGTACCCAAAGACTAGAGGATAGCAGATGTAGTCCCCTTGTACAAAAGTGGGAACAAAGAGGAAGCGGGGACCTACAGACCAGTCAGCCTCACCTCGGTAGTGGGGAAGATCATGGAAGCACTACTGAAGGAGAGATTGGTGGAACATCTGGTTGTCAATGGACTACAGGACCCAAGGCAGCATGGTTTCACTAGGGGGAGGTCATGTCAGACCAACCTTGTTGAATTTTGACTGGGTGACTAGGAGGTGGATCAGGGAGGGCAGTGGACATGGCCTATCTGGACTTCAGCAAGGCCTTTGACACTGTGCCACATAGAAGACTATACACACACTGGGGAATATGGGTGTGAGCAGGACAGTAGTGTGGTGGGTAGGTAACTAGCTGGGTGGCAGGACACAGAGGGTGGTGGTAAATGTCTGTCACTCCACAGAGGGAAGAGTGACCTGTAGGGTACCGCAGGGATCACTGCTGGACTGGTCCTATTCAACATCTTCATCAGTGACATTGTGCAGGACCTAGAAGGCAGAATTTCACTGTTGCTGATGACACAAAGCTCTGTAACAGAGTAGACACACCAGAGGGTGTAGACAGAATGAGAAGGGACCTGCAGAAACTTGAAGAATGGTCAGGGTTTGGCAGTTGAAATTCAATGCAAAAGTGCAAGATAATGCATATAGGGCACAAAAACCATGGCACAATATATCAGTTGGGGGTGAGGATATAGCATGCACCAAGCAGGAAGGGATCTTGAGTTATCATCTCTGATGACCTCAAGGTAGGGAAACAGTGTGACAAGGCAGCAGGTAAAGAATAGGATGCTGGGATGCATAGGCAGGCATCTCCAGCAGGAAAAAGGAGGTCATAATTCCACTATACAAGACGCTAGTGAGGCCCCACCTGGAGTACAGTGTACAGTTCTGAGACCTTACCCACGTAAGGACATAGACATGGTAGAGAAGGTTCAGAGGAGGGCAACAAAGATGGTGCATGGATTGCATCACAAGTCCTATGAGGACAGGTTGAAGGAACTGAACATGTACTTCCTGGAGGAGAGGAGGAGAGAGGAATATGATAGAGACATACAAGAATCTTACAGGGAGGAACAGGGTGCAGGAATACACTATTTATAAGTGAAAAGATGTTTCAGGACTAGAGGGCATGGGATGAAGTTGGAGGGAGGACGATTCAGAGGAAACGTGAGGAAGAATTTCTTCACAGAACAGGTGGTGGACAAGTGGAACACCCTGCCAGAGGAAGTGGTGGGGGCTGAAACAATCACTGGATTTAAGAATGCATGGGATAGACATAAAGGAATTCTGGAGGCCGGGGTAAGGGGCAACAGACTTCTAGGAAAACATAAACTGAACTTACAAGCTCAAATGGGCAGACTGGCTGGGCCATAGGCCCTTATCTGCTGACACTGTCTATGTATATATGTACTGCATCTATGTAACTTGCTGGTATCCATATGGTTAATAGTTTCTATGGGGGAAGGAAAGTATTGTTTTGGGTACTCTATAGTATCTCATTACCCACCTTGTGGATCACACTCCAAACCAACATCTGCTGTGCTGGCCTCTTTTAGGAGCACTGCAGCTTAGGAATGCTTGGTTCTATTTAGCATTTCTTTTTGTATTCACGTTGTACAGTTACCATTAGTGTGCAGTTTGATCTTTGGCTTTCTTGCTTTCTTTAATTCAAACATTTTTAGGTGAAAATACATATTTTTTCAACAGCAGATAGTACCTTTCTTATTATATTTGTGATGTTATTATGTTATCTGACTGTACTGTGTCAGAAAGGATTGTAATTAAGAGGGCAATTAAGCCATCTGTACATGACCTAAGCCATGCTTTGTTCATTTAGCAGGGGATTCCCTATTTGGTTAAATATGAGGAGGGTATATTTCATCATTAGTGCTAATATTATGGTCTCCTTTTGACTAGGACAGACCTGAATTTTATCTCCTGGAATGTCTGGAGGCTTAACTCCCTGGTTATGTGCGAAGAAGTTATTGCACATCTCCAAAAGCTCCATGTACTAATTGCTTTCTGGCAAGAAACCAAGCTCTTGCAGCAAGAATCATGTAAACTGAAGATGGAATGGATTGGTCATGAAATACATAGTACTTTTAGGATAGCAAAAAGGGGGGGTCTTATTGCATAAGTCCCTGCAATGGTCCATCCAGGCCTCTCATGCTGAGGAGGAATGCTGGTGAGTTATTATGGCAAGACTCTCAACCTAATTTGGCCCTCTCTTATTCCTCAATGTGTATGCCTCTAATAAAGATGCCACACGTTTTTTCCCTACTTCTAGTGAGAGGTGCGTTCAGTGACCCACCATGTCCTGTACCCCTGAGTGGAGACTTTAACCTCACCCTAGACCCCAGTATGGATTGTTCCATGTCCAGTCTTGAGGCACACTCAAAAGCAGCTGCAGAACTCAGAGCTATGATGCAGGAATTTGCTGTAGAGGGACATCTGGTGTATTCTGCCCCCTACTACCCAAGACTACACCTGTTTCTCAGGGGTCCATCACTCTTTCAGCAGGATTGAACTCTGGCTTATGTCTCCCTCTATTACCCAGTCTGTCTCTGGTTCCCACATAAACCCCCTGGTCATCTCAGACCATGCCCCTTTAACTATGGCTCTGCTGTAGGACACAACACCTCTAAAATCTTTCACCTGGTAACTTGACCCCTTACTTCTCAGAGACCCAGATTTCATACCATGGGCTCAGAAAGAAATATCTGAATTTTTACTGCATAATGGCAACAATGCCTTCTTAGATGCCACACTGTGGGACTCGCTAAAAGTATTTTCTCCGAGGCTGCATTATTGGTTATGCAGCACATAGGAGAAGGGCCAGAGAACAGGAGGTCACAGTGTTAGAAGCCAAACTTAATGAACTTGGAAAATAGTACAAGGAGAACCCTAAATCTGATCCCTCCCAGATGATCAGTGTTTATTTATTTATTTAGAATGTTGGTACCCAGTAAAAGCACACTGACCCGAGGTTCATTTTCAGCTGTGATGGGTGGGAAGGGGGATGGAGAAGGCATATAGGCAATTACAATCAACAGAAGTGAAATAATGGTAAATACAAGTGCAAAAATGAAATCGGAAACGATATTCAACAGCAGATAAACAAGGTCTGCAAATGAACTAAGAAGCTCACACTATTCGTGGGTAGGCAGTGCAAAAATAGTCGATGAGTTTGACTGAGTTTTGCCCACCAGAGATGGTAGACTGAGGGACAGGGGTTCAGGGATTCAAGCAAATAGGAGTTTTTATTTAGGCAGGAGAGTGGAAGCAGTGGTAAAAAGGGAGCAGAGATATCAAGAAGGGGGTGATAGGTGCATGGAGGGGATGAGAGAGACTTAATAGGCATTTTAGTGTTTGAAGAGAGGGGGGTAGATGAATGGGAGAGGGGAGCAGGTTCAAAAGGGAGGGAAGCCAGTATGAGAAAGCAGCTTGCTGAAAAGTGAGTGAGTGTGAGGAACAGAGAATGTGAAGTTATCCTTTGAGTTTAGAGAGTAAGGGAGAAGAGGTGGAGTGTAGAGAAGATAGGTAAAAAGGAAAAGAGCCAAACCAGTATTTGACAATGAAGGTGGAGCATTGGGACTGGCTATATAAGGGGAAGGGGGAGATGGAAAGGGAGAAATAGAGGGAGCTATGTTAGGTGTAGGGAGGAGAGTTTGAGGCAAAGTGATAGAAAACATTGCAGAAGGTAAACAGTCTGGCAAGAGAAGAGGGAGGAGCAGAGCTCTAGACCACGTCCGCTTAGTCGAAGATAGGGAGGATCATTTTGGTTAGCAGCTCCTGATGGACTTGGGTGGAGAGGCAGTCTTTGTTGTGGAATGGGATGCCGAGCTTGGGGTGAAGTTTGGAGTGTATGGCATCAATGTGGACAGAGAAATCTAATTTACTAGCTAGCCACATGCCAAGGTATTTGAAAGCTGGGACAACCTCCAGTTGGGTGCCATCCACAGTGGAGAACACTGGGGAAGACGAGAGCCTTGCTAGTTTCTGACTGGTGCCAAAGGTCATGGACACAGTCTTTTCGGTGTTAACTTTGAGCTGGTTGGTATGAGACCAGTGATGCTTCAGCCACAGATGTAGAAGGATGTGATGGATAAATGATCATGTTGTCAGCATACATGTGTATATCCGAAGAGACAGAGCTGGAAGGGAGATCATTAAGAAAAATGGAAAATAGTATAGGGCCCAGGATGGAGCCCTGGGGGCTGCCTAATAAGATAGGGAGGGGAGACAACACACCACCCACTTGAACTGACTGTTGATGGCCCATAAGTTATGAGTGGAACCACTCAACTGCAGGAGCACAGAGGCCAGCTGAAGACAGCTTGTTCAGGAGGAGTAGGTGGAATACCGAGTCAAATACCTTCACAAGATCAATGAATATGGCTGCAGTGGTATGTCCCTGATCCATCCCAGTAAGAATGGAGTTAGTTACACCCAGAAAGGAGGAGATGGTGGAATGGTTCCTTCTAATGCCAGACTGGAAAAGAGAGAGGAAAGATGAGGAGTCTAGAAAGTCAGCTAGCCTGCAGTACACTAAGGATGCTTGATGTTTAGCAAGGGAGGGAAGGCGTGAGATTGGCCTATAGTTTCCTGGGTAGGAAGGATCACCCCTCTCTTGGGAAGAGGTAATACTTTGTCAACTTTCCAGGCATGAGGGACAGCACAGATGGAGAAGGGTAGGTTCAGGAGGCAAGTGAGTGGAAGGAGGATAACAAGAGTGGATATATGAAGAAGTTTAGGGTCCAAGCCATCAGGGCTATATTTGGAAGATTCAGAGCCAGCTCGATGCACACTACACGAGAAAGGTGGAATTGGCCATTTTGCATCTCCAGCATAAATACTGGGAAGGGAGGAAGGTCAAGCAAAGTACTGGCCTACAGGTATAAAAAGCAACAGGCAGAACATTACATCCATTGCCTCAGGAATTCTCATAGCTCCACCAGCACACAGACCAAAGAAATCAATGAGATAATGAAGGCCTTTATGTTGAACTTTAAGAATCCCACCTTCCAAAACTCAATTGGCAGCCTTTCTGGACTTAGTCCCTCTCCCACACATCTACTCTCAACTTTGTCAACAGTTAGACACCCCAGTAACTACTGACAAAATCAATCATGCCATTTTGACTACGAATAAACACAAATCTCCTGGTAGTGATTGGTTCCCCACCAACTTTTATGAGGTACTGCAGGAACCTCTTATTCCAATACTACACAGGGTCCTCATTCATTCCCTATAGAGTCAGTCTTTTCCCCATGTAACCCCCCCCCAAATGGCTTGCCTTAAAGTTAATTCCAGGGCACTTCTTTTGCCCTCCGCCTGGCCATGTTCCAGCACTGTGTTCTGCCTTTTAGCCTGGGCTAGTATCTAGCATGGAGTATAAATCCATGTGTAGTAATGTTGTATCTATAGTCTCTGCATGAACGTACAAGATGGTGCCGTCATGCTGTTGCTTTAAAAACCTCAGCCCCTGTATATAGTGTTCATAGCCTGTACTGGGTCAGAGTGAAACAGAGTTTAAGACTGGCCGGACATCGCTCTTTCAGACTCCACTCTGCAGTCACTTGGCAGTGCAGAGGGAGCTCTTTTAACTGCTGTAAATGTTTATTTCTAAAACTGAACTGTCTGAATATAAAATGGACTTTAAAGTTGGTCGGTTTACTCTCTGCCCTGCAACAGCAATGTTTGTTACTTTGACCCTGCATTTTAGCCAGTCAGAATTCAGAGGGTCCTAAAGGGGTCCTTTTGCTATGGCTGCTGGGTTAACAAGAGAACGGTGTGTTTGGTGCCCATTTTGGCCAATCAGAACACCAGAACTGTGACTGACAGCCTCATCTTCCAATCAGATTGCAGTACTGTATTTTCTACAGTTAAGGAAGGACAGTCGAACAGTGTAGTCCTGAGAGAACTTCCAGAGAGGAAGGAAGCTTAATTTTCCAATCTGAGGAAAAGTGGAGAGGCCTGCCAAACTCTCCACAGCCTATCAGTTTGGTCTGAGCTGCCTGAACTGCTGAAACTACAAACAAATCTTTCAAGCTCCCAAGTTGAAAGGTAGCGTGGTTTCTGCCAAAACTGCCATTTCTGCCTGAACTCCATCAGAGTCTGTTGGTGATGGAACAGCTGAACTTCTGTAAAGTAAGAATCCTGCCTCAGAGACCGCTGTTTAAAGTTAAAGTGTGTGGCTGCAGAATTTGTCTTCTGCCTAACTGCCTACAGAGGAGACTTGAAAATAAGTTTCCCAGCTTATTGCCAGAGACTACAACCTGCCATTTGGGTAAGTTGCGTACCCTTATTGAAACTATGTCAGAGACTTTATTGCCTATGCAGAGCCTGCACCTTAAGAGACTCCAAAGACTGTTGCTGCATTTTGACTTTGAACTGCCACTGTCTTCAGATCAGTGTGGGGAGTCAGTTACCACCCCTACATTCAGCATTGGTTTGCGGCCACCTCGGGGGGTATGCATAGAACTGGGTGTAAGTTGTGCCAGCCCTGATCCCTGTATGCTGGTTGTGTTCCAGAAGTATAGAAGTTTCAGCCTGCAGCCAATGAGTCAGTGGATTGAATCCTGTTCCAAGACAAAGCAGACTGACATCATTGACAGCCTAAGGAACCACAGTACCATGGGTAAATTCAGGGCTTGTCCCTGCAACCAAGTTCAGGTTGTTTTTTGTCACCTAGTTGCTTTTCCTAATTCCAAGTTGCTATTAAACTGTTGTGCAGGCCATTGAGCCTGGGAATTACAATTTTCTGTTTGCTTAAAGATTCTGCTACTTGTTTCACTACAAATGTTAAAGAAATAAATTAATTTGTTTAAAGGCCCCACCACTGGCCAACCAGCTGCAGCACACTAGGCCTGCAACTGCTCAAGTCTGGGTACCAAGTGAATTTAACTGGAGCTGTCCAGGGGGACTAAATGTGTTGTTTGAATGTTCTGCCAAATCAAAATGCCATTTACCTAGCCTTTATTTTGCATTTCCCTTACCCCATTGTTCATTCTCTAATAATCAAGGTTTATTGTTAAATGTTAATACTGCCCATGAGCATATTATTACTGAGTGCCAGTTTACTGTGGTCAGCTGAAAGGTGCATTTTTACTTCTGATAACCATTCCTTGCAGGTATACATGGTGTGTTGCAGTAGTCCGAACCCTGTTGGTAAGTGCAGTCACTGTGAGCATAATGGTTGTAGTCACAGTGAGCATATTATCAGCTATAACCAATAACTGTACTACTGAATGCAAGGTAAAGTGTTGTATGCTAATCCATGTGTAGGACCACTGGTTAGATGGGGGTAGGTGCAGCATTCCAGAGGGTTGTACTAGCTTATTATCAGACTCACTTAAAATATTCTCTACATGGAGGCACCACACAAATAGTTTTACTACTGGTAATGACCACCTTTTGTCATCAAAACCACAACCCCAGCCCCTGAACCTGTATTGTGGACATCATGCAGCGGTAGTAGCCCATGGGGACATGGAGTCTGGGTTACACCCACACAGACACTGAAGCAGTGATTACATTTTTTCTGAAAAAGGCAAAGACACTTCCCTCACTGGTAGGTTACTGCCTGGTTTCCCTCATTAATGTACATGCCAAATACTGGCTAAGGTACTGGCATCTAGGCTCAAAGCTGTTATTCTTCAGCTAATCCATCCATCTCAAAATGGATTTGTCAAGGGATCCCTCAGTTCAGATTATCTCCACTCTTTGTTAAACCTCAACCATCTGGACAAATCTCTCCAGACTCCTGTAGCAGCCCTAGCCATAGATTTCATGAAGGCCTATGATAGTATTGAGTGGCCCTACCTGTTTGAGGTTATTCAGTGAATGGGGATATGCCCTTACTTCCTCTCAGCAATCTGAACTCTTTGCACCCACCTAATGGCTAAAATACTTACCAATGGCCTTTTGTCCTTTCCAATAATTAGGCACACCCAACAGGGTTACACCCTATGCCTCTTACTCTTTCTGCTTGCTACTGAGCCATTGATATTAGCCCTGAGAAGGCACTAGGATATCTCTGGACTTAAAATGAAAATGTGAGGGTGAACAATTGGTTGGGAGGTACCTGTGCAAGATGGCAGACTAGTTGGAGAGCTGTGTGCAGTGAGCGTCCTGGCTGCAGCTTAAAATAAAATTGTTGAATGCTCAAAAATTACTGATGGTTCCTCAATTCATAGTCAAGGCATGTTCAAAAGGTTTAGAAGGATGAAAGAGATTGTGCTGGCTAACCAGGAGGAAAAAAAGTGAGAACACAGCGCAATAAGAGAACCTTCCCAGAGCAGAAGAATTGACAGTCCACACCAGCTGACAGTGGTCAAAGGAATTTAAATCTCCCGCAAGTATAACAGCCTGTTCTTAACTTAGCAGACCTTGCAGGTACATGTTCTTCCTTTGTTAATTTAATGGAGAGTGTGGGAGAAAAGAAACTAAAGGAAAAGAGAAGCATTCCAAAGACCAGGGCTGTTAGTGAGCTATCAGCTGGGAACAAAATACTGTTGGGGGAAGAAACACTACAGGCACTGAGGAAGAATTAATTACTACTAACTTAGTATACGGGGCACAAAGAGAAGGTAAACCTCAAATCCCAACATGTATGTCGTGGATGCAGCAGTTCATAATTAGCTTTCCAGGGTATCCTGTGAACACGGTGACCGTGACTGAGCAACTGCAAAAAGGGCACCTGTGTTCTGAGCTACCTGGCAGGTTAGTGACAAGATACTGGGGTAGGTGACTATGGTGACTATGGTGACAGGATGTGTATATGTATACACTCACATGGAGGGGGGAACCACACCACACGATGGGCAGAAGGGAGGGAGGGAGGGTATGTGAGACATAGTGTGGCAGTCAGCTGCTGAGTTGGTCATGTGGTGTAGTGGGAGGGTGGCAGGCTGGGGTTGGGAAGGTTCAGTTCTGGGAAGGATTTCTTTTGCATCTGGGCCAGTTTATCATTTTTGTAAGTTTACAGCCCCTGACATAACTCTAGAGTTGAGAATGCATAATGGGGTGTGGGCACAACCCCCCCCCACATATCTTATCTTGTCACTGGTTTCGTAGTCGCTATGAGTGTACATTGCCGTTATATATTTTTGGTGATGTACAGTCACCCAAATGGTGATCACTGTTCTGCGATCACCATTATGACATAGAACCACTTTCTAGACTCACCGGTGTGGAGCAAAATCCTACTAGAAAATACAGAGATATCCTCAAAGATGAGGGCCACTACACTTGTGGAAAGACAGGGAAAGCCTGATAAAAATGAAACTGACTAGTTAAAAAATAAACACTCTATGCAAGAAACAGAAAAAGAGAATCCCTTACAGGAACATAACTAAGAGACAGATTCAGAAATAGAAACAATTGACTAGTGTGGAAAAAGAAAATGCCAGCAGTGAAGGGCTAGGGGAACAAGAAGAAGTGTCTCAGCAAAACATTTTGACAAAATTGAGACCAGGCTTTGGCAATATTAATACTGCTATTTCCTCACTTGATCATAAATTTTCCAATATTGTAGATAAATTGGAAGCTCTACCTTTAAGGTCAGATGGATATGAATAGAGGTTGAGTGAGGCAGAAGACAAATTGCCAAAAATCTCAACAAGCCTTTTCAATACTTCCAAAGAGCTGGAATTGTTAAAATTGAAAGTGGAGGATATTGAATCTCAATCTAGGACAGTCAATCTTAAAATAGGCAATTTGCTGGAGGGTATAGAAGGGGCTGACCCCCTGCATTATTGTGAATAAATGCTGACAAAAGTGTGGGGGTTAAAGTTTCCTGAGCAAAAGGTGGTACTAGATTGAGCTCACCAAGCTTTTGTGCAAAGGAGAACTGATCTACATCCAAGGTTTATGTATGTCAGACCTTGCACTTCAAAAATAGAGAAAAAATCCTTTTTAAAGCCAGAATTGAGAAAGGTCTATACTATAATGGCTGGAAGCTCCAGGTATTTCCTGAGTTCCCTCCTTCAATTATGTTGAAGAGAAAGGCATTTGATCAGATAAGAAACACTCTGAGGAAGCTCATATGCAGAAATATCTGCTGAACCTCTACCACAACCACAAAGCCCAAATCTAAGGCACATTAAAAAACGCATTTTATTATTTAAAACATTCGTAGTACCCCCTGTCAACATACGTTTCATATCATATAGATGCTTTATCAAGACATTGGTGCCACCAAGTGTTGTCAATTAAATAGTACATTACCATAAATACTAGATTAGAATAATAACCACATTACACATAATAGATTCCTTATGTGGTA